>CM057452.1:0-2400000 GCA_016271365.2 Neoceratodus forsteri
AGACTATCCCACCAACTACGACCCTCTGGGTCCGGTCCTGGAGCCAATTGCCTATCCATCTGATCATCTGGTTCCCCACCCCATTTCTCCCAGCTTATCCAACAGGCCACGTGAGGAACAGAGTCAAATGTCTTGCTGAAGTCTAGAAAGAGGACATCCACTGGTCTACCAGGTCCAAGGCACTTGTCACCCAGTCATAGAACTCCACCAGGTTTGTCTGACACGATTTTCCTGGGATGAATCCATGCTGTCTATCGTCCAGGCACCCTGACTTATCCAGGTCCCCCTCTAGCCTCTCCTTGACAATGCCCTCCATCACCTTGCCCACCACCGATGTCAGGCTGACAGGCCTGTAGTTCCCTACCACCTCCTTGATCCCCCTTGTGGATAGGCACTATATGCGCCACCTTCCAGTCTTGGGCACCCACCCTGTCCTCAGAGAGATGGTGAAAAGCTCTGCCAGGGTTTTGCCAGGACATCTGCAAGTTCCTTCAGCACTCTGGGATGTAATTTATCTGGCCCGGTGCTTTCTCCGTCTTAAGGGAGCTGAGGCTTCCCTCACTCTCTCTGCCGTGATTTCCACTTCCAGTACCTCTTCTCCCGCCTTAGCCCTCCCCACCTGCCAGTGATGCCTCCCCTCTCCCCAGACCTGCCGATCTGTAAGGGTCCCCCCTCCTCGAGTATCTGTCTCCTCCATGTATGATGCAGCACTCCATTTTCCTGGTGAAAACTGAGGTGAAGTACTCATTTAGTACCTCACCCTGCTCCCCGGTCTTGTGCCCATCTCTCCCCTGATTTAATCCTGCTAATCTGCCCCTTCACCCTTCGTTTTTCCCAAATGTATCTAAGAACCCTTGTTCCTCTCCTAATTTCCCTAGCCAGGTTCTGCTCCTTCCTTGCCTTAGCCGCCCTCACCACTCTAGTGGCCCTTCTAGCCATCAGCTCGTACTCCCCTCGATCCCTTTCACTCCTTGAGCACTTGGATTGCTTATAGGCTGCTTTCTTTCCACTTTCCAACTCCTGGACCTCCTGGTTCACCAACAGGGTTTTGGGCCCTACGGTTCGTCTCTTACTCTTGCACAGGTGCTGGTAGCATCCTGCACCCCTCTCCTGATGATTTCCCACCTACTATCAGCGTCCATGTCTGACCAATCCCATCCAAATGCTCATAAGGATCCTTCCCATTTCCTTAAAATCCACCCCCTGAAGTCAGTTACTTCAGTCTTTGTGCAGCCTTCTACCCTTCTAGGTCCAGCAGAACCAGACCATGGCATGGTCACTCCCTCAATGGGTCCCTTAAAAGAAGGTGACAAGACTTTCTATAGATACATTAGTGAAAGGAGAAAGTCTAGAGGGGTGCTAAGCTTAATGGAGAAAAGGGAGCATGTGAGGAGGAGGACCCTGTAAAGGCATCTATCCTAAATAGATACTTTTGCTCAGTATTTACTGAAGAGAAGGTAGGACAGGGCCCACAGCTCAGCATCATGGACACAGGGGGCGGGGAGGTGAGCACTACTCCCTTCACAAAGAAAGGGTCCTACAAGAGCTTGCTAAGCTCAGGGTGGATAAGACAATGGGACCTGATGGCATACATCCCAGGGTACTTAAGGAGCTAAAGGAGGAACTAGCAGAGCCATTAGCAGAATTGTTTAGTGAGTCTCTGAGCACAGGAGAGGTCCCAGAAGACTGGAGAAGGGCTCATGTGATCCCGCTCCACAAGAGTGGTAGCAGGGAGGAGGCGGGGAACTACAGACCGGTCAGTCTTCACCTCAGTAGTGGGCAAGATTATGGAGGCACTCCTTAAGGAAAGGATAGTGCAACACCTGGAATCCATAGGGGCACAGGATCCAAGACAGCATGGGTTTACAAAGGAAGGTCCTGTCAAACTAATCTCATAGATTTCTTTGACTAGGTAACCAGAGTGTGTGGACCAAGGGGGAGCAGTTGATGTCGCCTACCTTGACTTCAGCAAAGCTTTTGACACTGTTCCACATAGAAGATTGATAAATAAGCTGGGTAGGCTCGGGGTGGGTCAGAAGTTGGTCAACTGGGTGGCAAACTGGTTGACGGGCAGAAAACAGAGTGGTGGTAAATGGTATACAGTCAGAAGAGATGCAAGTCACAAGTGGGGTACCTCAGGGATCAGTCCTGGGGCCAGTCCTCTTCAACATCTTCATTAGTGACCTTGCAGATGGACTAGAGGGTAAGGCTTGTCTGTTTGCAGATGACACCAAGATCTGCAACAGAGTAGATGATCCAGATGGGGTGGGCAGAATGAGAAGAGATCTGGATAAACTAGCAGAATGGTCAGAAGAGTGGCAACTGGGATTTAATGCAAAGAGTGCAAAATCATGCACATGGAGAAGAAACCTGAAGCCACCTATAGGCTGGGAGGAGTTGCTAGCAGTCACAAAGGAAGAAAGAGACTTGGGCATCATCATCACTGATGACCTAAAATCATCAAGCAGACCTCTAAAGCAGTAGGTAAGGCTAGGGGGTGTTAGGGTGTATTAGTAGGGTATCACAAGTCGTAAGAGGAGGTAATAATCCTCTGTACAAGACACTAGTTAGGCCCCATCTGGAGTACTCGTGCAGTATTGGAGGCCACACCTTCACAAGGACATTAACCAAATTGAGGCAGTCCAGAGAAGGCACCAAAATGGTGCAGGGACTGCATCAGAAGACATATGAGGACAGATTTACAGAGCTCAATATGTATACCCTTGAGCAAAGGAGGGAGAGAGGTGATATGATCGAGGCATTCAAACACCTTAAGGGCATAAACAAGGTGAAAGAGTCTAACATGTTTAAATATAAGAAAAATAGCAGGACAAGAGGACACAGCATGAGATTAGAGGAGGCCGATTAAGGGAATGTGAGGAATATTTTTTCACAGAAGGGTGGTGGATGCATGGAATGGCTTACCACAAAGTGGTGGCTATGAATACAGTGCAGGGCTTCAAACAGGCATGGGATAGGCATAAGGGAGCAATACAAATGACTATGAATAGATAGGTCACTGACAGAGCAAAGGCGAAGCACATTTATAAGGTAGAAAAGAAATGGGCAGACTGGATGGGCCTTGCGGTCCTTATCTGCGTCAACTTCTATGTTTCTATGTTACCTCCAAGCCCCAATCTGGTCACTGTCTGCCAGGACCACATCCAGTACCGATGCCTCCCTGGTCGGTTCCCTCACCTGCTGAGTTAGAGGCAGCGTCTTGAAAGACATCCAACAACCTCTGTTCCCTGGTCACAGAGGATGTCATAGTCTCCCAGTCTGTTCCTGGCATGTTTAAGTCCCCAACACCACCACCGTTCCTCTGCCCAGTCTGCAGTGTCTCCTAACATCTGCCACCAGACTGTCCTCCAGCTCCTCCGCCAGGGCAGGGGTCTATACACCACTCCTATTTTTACTCTCTTGCCCCCTTGTTATCAAGGTGACCCAAATTGCCTCCACGGTTCCCTCTGCCTCCTCTACTCCCCCTATGCCAATGCAGTTTTGACTATCAGTGCTACCCTCCTCCCTTCCCTGCCCCTGTCCTTCCTGAACATAGTGTAACCCTCCAGGTTCAGGTCCCAGTCATGTCTTGCAGTGGCCCAAGTCTCAGTGACCGCTGCCACATCCACTGCTCCTCAGTTAGCATTGCCTGGAGCTCAGGCATTTTATTGCCAAGCTCCTGGCATTTAGCAGACTACCTTCCACCCTTTCCCTATAGTTCCATTTCCCTGCTCGTGTTCCATGGGGATTCTGTTTTCCCTGGTCTGCACTTTGCCAGTTGGCCTTTCCTGCAATCCTCCTGGTCTCCAGGGGTGGAGACAGAGTCCCTCCTTTATCGGCACCCCTTGACAGCCTTTTCTCCCATCCACCCTTCACAAGTTTAAACCCCACTTTTCACCAATGAACCCTCTATTTTCAACTTAAGGATTCCCTCCTCCAAATTGAGATGTAGTCTATCTCTAGCATACAGCTCCTTATCCTCCCAGGTCTCCCCCAATCCCCATCAACCCATACCCTCTGGCCTCCACCACTCCCTGAGCCACTGGTTTATCTCCCTCATTTTCCTTTGTGTTCCCCACTAGCCCTTGGCACTGGCAGGATTTCTGAGAAGGAAACTGTGCATCCTATGTCATGACAGACCCTGGCGAGCTCCCTGAATCTTGTCTGTATCTCTAGCTCGCTATTTCCCTCAATGTCATTTGTACCCAGGTGGACCAGTATGTCTGGGAACCCCACAATCCTTTGCCAGCTGATATACCTCGTGCTTAGCCCTGTGCACCGTTAGTCCAGGAAGCATCTTGTTCTAACTGCCCAGGCTTCTCCCTCCCTATCCATTTGATACCCCTGATCATAGAATCCCCAGCAGGAGCACTCTGACCCTCCTTTATTAGTCTTTTCTAGGGCACCTTAAAGGGGCATTATCAGTTACTAAGCTGTTTTCAGGGCAATGTACCAGTCTGTGGTGCACACTAGCAATGATTAGCTCTGATTCTGAAACAGAAATGTAAGTTTACTCGCCTGGCAAAGATGATTGTATTAGCAGCCCTTCACAGCACTCTACAAACCTTACAGACTGGGTTATGCTCACCTGATAGGCTTATGATACACATGTGACTTCAAAGAATGAAATCTGATTCTATTTAGGCTCTTTCTTCTCCCAGAATCCTCTGTTAGAATCTTACAAAGCTGAATACTGATATCTCACTTGCATCTGTGGCTTGAACACTATTAGTTGCCTACTAGATTGGGACACAGGGCTTAAAGATTAGACATGGGGCATATACAATATGGGTAAGTCCAAGAAAGACATTACAAAGTGTGACATGGGGTCAATTTTTCAAATCCACAATAGATCAGTTTAGTACGCTCTTCAAGACACTGTGACCCAAGAGTGAAAAAGGGACCAGATTGTGAGATACCTCCCCAGCAGAGATTTGAGAAAAATCAACTTCAGTGTTACACGATACAGCGTGGACACCAAACATTGCACATGCAGTGGTGGACTGCAACGTGGACACAACAGGTCTTTAAGTTGGGAAAAAAACTTTACTTTATTTTACTAAGCATTTCAAGACACTATGACCCAAAAGTGAATAAAGGAACTATGTTGTGGGATAACTCCATATCAGACTTGAGAAAAAACACTCTCAGTGTTGCATGTGCAATGATGGCCACCAAGCGTTGCGAGTGCAACAGTGAACACTACACAACTGTTTAAGTTAAAAAAGCATCGCCTGCACCCCTTTCTCATGAAAGTCCTGCAGTACTTTTTAAGACCCCATCCCAAAAGAATCGCCACTCAAAGAAGCTAGATGCTTTTGCTGATATTTTGAGAATATGTAAAAAGCAATCTGCTTGGACACCAATGTTGCACACACACAAAACCAGAAATGTTATATGCATTGAAAAATTAGGGTGACATTTTCTTAATTAACAAAAGACAACACAAGAAACAATTTTCAACATAACTTTACTGAAGTGCAACTAAAACAAAGTCTGCACAGAAGCAGTGGAATGTATTGTGGTTTTACATGTCACAATTTGCTTGGAAAATTCTGTGACATTTGGAGCTGGACATTGAATAAAAATAAAATGGGTGTACCTGGGTTTCTCAAACTATGAAATGTAGCTGTACTTGTGGTTACCTTTTAAATTCACTTATCATGACTGCAGTAGCTGTTATTTTTTAAATCAATGTACAAAGTATTTGGTACATTTAATTTATTCACCAGAATTACCCATATCTGGTTCTGATGTTTATTCACTATTAATACAAAGATTAACTAACCTGTATGGCATTCTGGTGTTTGAAAATGCACTTGTGTAGCTTCAGTTGTGCTGGTCTCTGAGTCTGGTTGGGCCCTGGGGTGCCGTAAAGAGATACATATGCAATCACTTTAACCAGGTGAGTAAACTTACATTGTAAATTGCATCTCTTTACAACTCAGAAAACTTGCTCAGAACTCAGAACTTAGAACTCAGGGAGGTGCTAGCTGCCCCACAGACAGCCTTGTTCAACAGCTCACTGGAAACAGATATGGATCTGGAGGACTGGAGAGGGCTGATGTGGTCCCTCTACATAAAAGCGGCAGCAGGGAGGAGCTTGAACTATAGGCCAGTCTGTCTCACTTCAGTGGTGGGAAATTAATGGAAATTCTACTGAAAGAAAGACTGGTAGAGTGTCTTGAATCTGATGGTCTGTCAGACCACAGCTAGCACAGATTCTTGGGGGGCAGGGTCATCCACATTAATCTAAAACTTCTCCTCCCCTTCTCTCCTCCTTGCTACCCTCCCACTCTCTCCACCCTTCATCCCTCCTACTCCCTGTCTCTCCCACCCCTACCTATCATTCTACCCCTCTCACCTCCCACCTACCATTTCACCCCTCTCCCTCCTCTTCTTCTGTCTCCCCTCCCTATCACCTCTTGTTGCTCCACCCCAGACCACCTAGCACTTATCTTTCTGTTCTTGCACTTACGACAATGTCAAATCCTTGACTGCCTACCCCCTATCACCCCTCCTCTCTTATCCCCACCCCTTGCTCCACTCATGTCATCCCTAGGATGGTTTTCATTTGTATCTGTGTCTTATTATATATGCACCCATATTGTTAATTGCACATTGTTATTTGCCACTGACTGTTTGCTACTGTGCTAGTCTATACACATGTACTGTCTTTTTCTACTAAGTTAACCTCCTGACCTGTATTGTGTCTTACCACTGTTTGCTTCTACGATAACCTCCTGACCTTATATTGTATCTTACCACTGTTTTGCTTGCACCCATTGCTGATGTGAAACCTTTGTAAAAGAACCCTTAGTTCAACAGTATTTGTAATCCTAGTAATTAATAAAAATAAAAAATAATAGATTCCTTTGACTGTGTAACTAGGAAATTGATCATGAGAGGGCAGTGGACATAACATATCTGCACATTAGCAAGGCCTTTGACATGGTGCTACACAGAAAGCTGATCAGGAAGTTATACAGCTTAGAAGCTGGATCTGAAGTGGTAAATTGGGTTACAAACTGGTTACAGATAGAAGTCAGTGGGTGATGGTTAATGGCACTCATTCTGAGGAGAGAGTGGTCATTAGGTGTACCACAGGGCTTGGTGCTGAGACTGGCACTGTTTAATATCTTGATAGGGGACATTGCAGAAGTACTTGAAGGAAGGTGTGCCTTTTGCAGATGACATTGAAATCTATAATAGAGTTGACACTGAGGAAGGGTGGAAAAATATGCATGGTTCCTGGGAAACTTAAGGAATGGCCAATAACATGGCAGTTGGGGTTCAATGCCAAAGATGCAAAATCATGCACCTTGGGCATAAGAACCTTGGTGCTGAGTGTAGGATGGGGAGCACTGACAGTCACTAGGCAGGAAAGTGACCTTGGGTTGTTGTATCTGAGAACCTAAAGGAGGCAGGGCAGTGTGACAAGACAGGGGTAGGCCTAATGGAATGTTGGGGTGCATAGGGAGGGGCATCTCCAGCAGAAGGAGGGAGGTGGTGATTCTGTTATATCACTCACTGATGTGACCACACCTGGAGTACTGTGTTTGGTTTTGGAGACCACACCTCAGAAAGGACATAGGTAGGGTGGGAGCAGTCAAGAGAAGGGCAACTAAAATGGTGCAGAGTTTGTATGAGAAACCCTATGAAGAGTGACTGAGGGATCTCAGCATGTACACCCTGTAAGAGAGTAGAAAGATGTAACATGACAGAGACCTACAAGTATCTAAAAGGGTAAACAGGATGCAGGTGGAAGTATCTTGCAAATGAGATCAAGCACCTGGACTGGGAGCATGAAATGAAGCTGGAGGAGGAAATTCAAGAATGATGTGAGGAAATATTTTTTCACTGAAAGGGTGGTAGACACCTGGAATTGACTGCCTGCAGAAGTGGCAGAAGCTAAAACTGTGAGCTTCAAGCATGCATGAGATAGACATAAGGTAATATTACATATGAGGCAGGAAGATGAGAGGGTCACTGGAGACCATATAGAGGCTGTGGAGACAGAATAGGCAGGGAACATACAGGCAGACTGGATGGGCAAAGCGGTTGTTTTCTCCTATCATATTCTATGCTTCTGTGTTTATGGCAGTCCACAGACCTTACAGACTGGATGATTAAAAATCACTGTGCTGGATTAAGGTGGGAAGGCCTGCATGGCTGGTGCTAGAAGCAATTGCCAAATCAAAACTTTTGTCCAAAATTTGCCTTGAGAGTATTAACGTATCCAGTCTATAGTGTTTAAAAGTGTGAATTGATGACCAGGTGTCTGCAATACAGATTTATGCTGCTGAGCAGGGCTGCAGCTATGAATTTTAGGGCCCCGGACAAGTCACTTGAAATGGGCCCCTGTTTTAAACCAGCTAATGCCAGGGGTAATGCCAGCTCCTCAGGTGGGCCCATTCTGAGCTCGGGGCCCCGGACAACTTCCTACTTCCCCCATTACTGCAGCCCTGCTGCTGAGGCATCATTTTGTGCCAGGACATACCTACCACTCTGTAGGAGTGTGCCGTGTTGTCTTGTGATGGATCTTTGGTAGCAGACTTGTACATACAGTGGTAGTTATTCAGAAGTTTATCAGCATAGAAGTATTCCATGGCAGGTGCGGTATTCTGTATACGGTATACGAGTGGTATGCTGAGCATTGTCAACCATTGCTTCATTGGCGCATTAAAGCATGCTGACATCTGAATTAATTTGTTCTCAGTTATAAGCAGTCAAAATGCACCAGGTGGTGCTGTTTTGAAAATGTATCTGGTTACTCTGAAAAGTTCCAACAAGCGTCCCCACAGTACACATCTGCTGGGTATTTTGCACTAGGATTTTAAAATAGATGATGCCGCCTAGAAAAATATCGGGAATTATTTTTGAAATTAAAAAATTAAGAGCTGCATCTGAAGGCAGAGCAGTTTGCCAGACAATTTCCACCACTAAGGAGAGTGAGTGAGAGTGAAATGTAGTAGTCTTAATTATTAAAAATTACACTTCCACTCTCAGCAGTGTATGGCATCTAAGGAAAGAAAGACTCCTCAGAACCCTAAAAGGCTATGCTCTTGAGAGATTGTGCAGTGTAGACAAAAAAAAAAGTACAAACAGGTGAATGCCACATCGGTCTGAAATGAAAATATACATTTTACCTCACTTGAAATTTTTTTTTGTGTATATTAGTTCACACTCGTTTTGGTCTCTCCCCAAAAAATAATTAATTTGTCTAACGTTGATATTACACTGTCTGTAATGAATTAGAGAGTTTCTACTTTTTGTCAGAGACATTGCTTTTATAATCATTAGTGCAGATTCCTACTGCTCACACATACAGTACTGTACATTGCACTTGCATTACCTGTAGGATGTGTTATTTCTTTTATTATTCCACAGAGGTAGTGCTTTTCTCTTAATGTTTACTTTGATAGTATTTTGTGAGGTGCACGTTACAGTTATTATAATATTTCTGAAACATATTGCACTGATGACATTCTGATGTGCAAATTGTTTCCTAGTGGTCTACACAGATGGCCAGTATGGGTGTGAGTGCATCGTGTATTACATTAGTTTGGGGTTATCTGGTGTCACTCTCTCACTCCTCTTTTATTTCTTTAGAAAGTAGTGTATTGCCCCTGATTGCAAGTGATGTGTTACTCTTTCCAGAGTCCCAGATGATACTCTGTGTCAGTCATCCATAGTTTACTAAGTGAACCTTTTTTTTAAAAAAGTTGCCTAATATATTTTGTTTGCATAGCGGTCCTGCTGTTGTTGGCATGTCTCACTACCTCAGATTAGTTAGGAGAAAACAATTACTATTGGAGCAAGTTGTGATGAAACTCTCTAATTTGAATGTTGTCCGATGTCTGCCCATGTCACTGATTAAAAGACGTGCTTTTGAAGTACCAGTGGCCCTATGCGAAATACTCTAAAGGTTATCAGTGTCAGTAATTACCCTGGAATGTATATATTTTAGTGTGATCAAATTCTCCCCATATTGGCTCTATTGTCGAGTTGTCAATTTCAAGTGATAATATGGTCATACTGAAAAACTGGCAAAGTGAATTAATGCAACGTGTTCACAGCCACTGCTAGTATTATAATAGCAATCAGTATGACACTGAAAACCTGCAAGATACGGTGACAAATAAACCAAGTAGGAAAGATAGTTTGATAGTGGGTTTATTCAATCAAATGTTGCAGTCATGTAGAATTTGGACACATAGCATGGGAGCATGTCTTAAAACTAGAGATGCAGTGAATTTAAAATTTGCTTGCGAAGTGCCTTGAAGTGGGCACTAGCGTTACCCTTGTGAGTGAAGCAATACTAAGTGCTCACTCGCCTTGTCATTACCACTTCCGTTGGGCTGAATGACAGCGTAAGTAAAACGAAAATCATTATTTTAATGGACTTCGCATTCCTCATTAAGATTCTAAGTGATCCACTTGGTGTTTCAGATTTGGCAGCCCCACACATCACATGGCTTACAGTACTGTAAGTCACATGCTCTTAGCTAGGCAGGAAGAGTGAATCATACAAGCAGACACTTTTACTTTCTCCTGTGCAGATGGAGAGAGTAGTGTGTTTTGTGACTGCTGATACTTTTAGATCAAGTGAGAGGAGATTTAAACTTTGATTTAGACCCAACAGCTTTTTTGTCTTTTCTGTACTCTTTTTACTTAATTTGTTCTTTCTGTAAATGTTATTTTTCTTACTTTTATAAGTAGTTAGTTGTTTGTTTGTGTCTTGTGTGACTGTGTGTGTGTGTTGTGTGACAGTGTGAGTAGTGATTGCTCAGACTGAGGGAGCTCAGTGGGAGAGATGGACCAGGGTGAGGGAATATCTGGGATGGGGCAGCTCTGGGAGAGTGTAGTAGTGGTCAGCATCGTCATCGCATGCGGTGTGGAGGGCATGGGTGCCCATTCCTATTGGACTGCTCAAAACTTGTGAGTGCCCCCGAAGCAGGACCAGCACTGCCTCCTGTCCTGACTCTCAGGCAGTTGAACCACCACCACCAAGTCCAGCACAGGTCCTCTGGAACAGGATGTGCTTGTTCCCCTGGGCCCAGGTGTGGATCCCATCCCCTCGTTCAGCACCGTGACCAGCAGACTTACAATACATCCAAGTAACTATTAAAAAGAATTATGTTGTGATTCATGACATGATCATAAATTGTGATTTGTGACTGCATTTGTGACTGTGATGATGAAGAAACGTGAATGCCTATAGCTATGCTTCCCAGGCCCCGATGAGCTGTAGCTTAAAACTCCCAGACTTAAAACACATATCAGTGAGTACATTGGTGGGTGGTGAAGCCTGGAGAGATACTACAAAACAGGCTTACAATACATCCAAGTAACTAGAAAACAAATTAATGTGATTCATAACATGAATGATCGTGAATCGTGATTTGCGACTGCACTGTGACTGTGATGATGAAGAATGTGATTTGTATCACAAGTGACTCATGATGATGGTCCTGACTTAAAATGCATATTAATGAGTACAATGTTCATGCAGAATTAAGCACCACACCTGTCCAGTACTCTGAAGGAAGCCAAAGAAACAACTGTGACTTAAGTTACAGATGGAGATTGTGCCCTAAAGAGATGCAAATGCACAGACAGATTAAGATTGTGCTGTGCACTGAAGAGATGCAGACACAAAGGCCCAATACCTAACCAGGGCTTACCATCAGAAATTCAAATCTGGAAAAGAATACCTTTACCGGTTGGGGCGGCCACACGGGGGCAGTGTACTGTACTGCTGCAGTAACAGTCGCTAGTACTAGTACCAGTAAAGATACCACAAAGAAGTACAAAAATCACACAGCTGCAGTGGATAGCAACTTCACATTGCTGGAAATTATTATATGGCACAATAAAAGGTGTCTGATTTAATGACCGTGTCACACACATACTCACGCACACACTAAGTAATGCATAGCAAATTGAAAACTTCAGTAGTATAACCACATATTTTAAACAAACTAAAATTATGCACTGCTGCACCACAACAATCAGCAAAAAATGGCAAGAAATATTGAAAATATTACTGTCAGTACATAACACAGTTAAACAAGAAAAATATCACCAAAACAGAAAGCACTGTCTTTTCTCCAAGTTAATTTACCTACACCACAGATACACCCTTCTCCCAAAGCACACTTCCACTGTCTTTCAGTACACAGACTGAATGTTGTACATTAACATTCAAAATCCATACACAAACAATAAACGCTCGATGATATGAGCACAGAAAGGTTTCTAATTGATTAACTAAAGTTTCAGCAAAAAATGACTCAAAAGGCTTTTTAACAGCTTTTGAAGGTTTGAATTGCAGAGAGCTCTCACAGCAGATTGTCTCCTACAGCTTCCTACACACATACCAAAACTGAGGCTGTGCAGAACAATCTAGAGCCCATGTGACCTGAAATCCCATGAAACACTGCAAAATTCGCCTTTGGAGCTTAAAACAAGGCGTAAGTAACATCCTCACGTAAACACTGTCTGTGTGCTATCTGCCACCAGTTATAGTGCAACAGACAGATTTCATCTCACATTTTTTAAAACAGAATGCAATTGTCAAAAGGCTGTCCAAACTCTAACAGTGCAGCTTCACAAATGAGACTTGAGCTGCGCACTGTGCAGAGCAGGGTCAGCAATTTTCAACAGTGGGGTACAGTACTGGCCTGCCTCACACACATCAGTATGCCTCCGAACCTACCCTGTTATGGTCTCCAAACAGCTTTTGTGCAGTATATGAAACTGTCTTATTAATCCAGCAGACAGACTGCTGTACTTTACAAGATAATTTGGTCCTGTGATGGGCACGGATGGGACACAACAAGAGAAGGGACAACAGGGAAAAGAGTTAGTACACCCTGTCAGACATTGTTACTTTTCAGTCCCATACACATTCACTGATACAATATGTTAACTTAAAAATCATCCTAAAACTATTCTGAGACTGAATGTTTCGGCGTCAACTACACAAAGATCCCTTGTCAGTTGCAAACAAGCACCCCTGGCTGTGTGTGAATCCGCAGCCACAGAATGACAGGTCTGGTTTTGTCTGATCAGCACCCTGAAAGTCATTATGCCCTTTTCACAACAGGGTTGAAGATATCCTGATGGTATGGGGTTTGAGGGCTGCCATGGTGCTGGGATCAAACCCAGCCCTTCCATAGACACTGGGTGAGAAACTTTCCAGTAGCTAGAATGAGACCTACTGTAGGCATCCATCCAGGAAGGAAAAATAAAGGCGCCATCAAAATATTAAAAGCCTACCGTATTTTTTATTAATTTTTTGTTTTAACCATTTATTTGCTCAGAATAGATCAGCTGAGATGTAGCATCTCGTTTTCAGTGGGGTCCTGCCTCTACTCATTTCTGCAGCTGTTGAGTGCATATCTCACCCTTGAGATCATGGGCAGCTGACACTTCTGCCCAGTTCCTAACCCAGCCTTTTGATAGAAGCAAATGTGTGTGCCCTGTAGATGTGGAGTCAAACACTCCTTATACTGCTGCAAAGTAACACATTTTATTTATTTATTTTATTTATTTATTTAGTTTTGTTGACGGGTAAGTGCACTAGACAAATCCTGCCTATTTTCAGGCACAACTCGGGGAGGGATACAGATGAATACCAACTGACCTTGAACCATACTAAGCTGTTGGTGGTATTTTTAGTGAATGAGGGATATTTGGCCAGGACACGGAAATTCCCTACTCTTTGTCAGTAGGGGAGCTGCTGCTGCTATGGAGGAAGGTGCTTCACTTGCTCATTCTGCTGGTGTACCTGTGGGTGTGCAGGTCTCCCAACCCACAGGTCCAGCTCAGGAGACTCTTGATATGTTTGAAGCTGCTAAGGATATGGAGAGCAGAACTACCTGATATTGCTGTGGATTTAGCAAGTCCACCTACAGGTCTCTTTGCCTCAGATGAAGCCTGGCTGTCCAATATTCTTAAACAGAATAAAAGCTCAGGTATGATGATTTGGGGCGACAATCCGTCTCCACGCTACAACAGTAGAGTTTACTGGCGTTCAGGAGGAACTGCTGAACAATGAGGATTTATGACGACAGCGCTGTTCCTAAAGAGCTTGCCTAACCTTGACACAGCAAATGCAGCCCCAGCTGAAAGCATTGGAAATCTACCTAGTGACGTAGGTTCATCAAAAGAATTCCACCTCGCCTGGTAAGAGCGGTGGAGCAGCCTGTAGATAGCTACTGTGCAGCCTAACCTACAGTCTGAAATGCCACTAAACTGTGATGAGCCTGTTGAAACTGTGAGTAAACTTTCTTCTTTGAAACAAATGAATGATTGTGAAGCTTTCCTAAGCTTGGTTTGCATAAAGGTCGACATAATATCGTCTCCTCTTGTTAACGCAAGTTCCCCAACTTCCTTAGAGTGCTCGCTCATGAATGCGGGGTGAAAAGAGGAGAGTTGGGTATCTGATTCCTGACCCTTGCACAGCCCAATACCGGGACATCCTTTACCTCAGGACAACAATCTTTCTGCTCCTGCTCCTTCTAAAACTATTCATGAAGATGGGACTTGTTTGCATCGTGCAGCCTGCTCAGATGCTTTGCATACGAATAATGACTGTTATACCTCCTTTTCAGTATCAGCATCCTCAGAATCAGAAGGGTCTGAGACACACGCTACAGGGTGGGGTGATGGGCCAACCTTAGATCATGACTTACCTCAACAAAACTTATTTGAACAATCCAAACATCCTTGGGAACAGTTTCGCTGAAAGGACCCTTTTTCTGGTCCCCCTTTACAGAGGCAAAATGCTGTTCGTATTGAATATCTAGGTGGTTTGGAAATAGCCCCAGACCATTTATATGTTGGCAAAACCTTGTTAAAAATGTCCTAGGTTTCTCTTCCAATGAAATATATGCTTTAATTCATGTTTCAGGTTCAAATGTATATGATGTTAGCTTAATACACCACAGGGGTTAGATGTTTTTGGACCAAACATGATGCCTTAAAGTATACTGAGGTATGGATACCTTTCCATGTCCTCCCTTTGACTAAACCTTCTCTTAAAAATGTCACGATTCTTTTTAGAAATGAATCAGTGTCAGTGCATGACATCACTTTTGGTTGGAGATGAAATGTGATATAATTGACTCTCCTCAACCAATTTTGATGCAGAACATTTGTGGAATGGAGGTTGTAAGTACAAAGTTTAGTTAAGGAACAATAGTTTGGGCCCAGTTCACTTACTGAACAGTGTGTTTTAGGGAATGAAAGGGTCACTGCTTTTATCCGGCAACCGCTGACTTGTTTTAAATGTGGAACTTCAACTCATCTGGGTTCAGCTTGTGATAGGTTAAAATGCAATCTTTGCCTGTCCTTTGGTCATCACAGTTCTGACTGTAAAGAAGAGATGGGGTGCAACATGTGCGGACACTGGCCACATGATAGAACCTGTCCATGGACCACACACAACCACACAGATCATGTCAGTCAGGATTTTATAATAAAGGAAGAACAAAAAAAACAGTATGGCTCAAAGGGGCCTCTACACAAAGTCTCAACCAGACCCAACTAGGCCCACTTCTCCTCCTCCATCTCTCTCCACCCCCTGAAGATATTGAAGTAGATGTTGTGGTGGGTAACACTGTTTCTGAAGAATTAGCTGCTCCTCTGACTACTGATATTCAGCCAGCTGTTACTGTGGCAGAGCTAGAGGAGTTGTGATAACTAAGAAATGCCCCCAATGTTAAAATTGTAGCAAAGAAACGTGGCATTAGGCAGTCTAGGCCTCGATTTAAGGTTGCTAAGACCAATGTTCCTGGGGATGAGGATTTGCTGCTGCAGAATCGTTTTGATGTACTATCTAGTAACAAGCCAGAATCAGAGCAGGGGAGACTCAGAAGCATCTTCTTTGGCCTCTCATACTTCAGAATCTGAAGGAGACCTGTTAGTTCAGGGTATTGACAAAGACAGGAGGAAGAAAATTGGTGTTAGAGTTTGAAGGAGTTCTAGGCTAAAAAATGCCCGAGTCATTCTTTGGTCCCCTTCACACCAGCCTCATTCACTGCTTAGCATTGCTGCAGTGAATGTGAATAATATTAAGAATGCAAAGCGTAGACTAATTACTATGGCCGTTTCGCTAACTTAAATTGTGATATCTGTTTACTACAGGACACTAGACTAAATACTGATTTTTTGGTTAGAGCAGCCCAGAAGCTTTGGTGTTGGGGTCCTTCTTTTTTCTTTTGGGACTGAAGTCTGTGATGGGGTGGGTGTTTTGTTCAGATGGGATGGGTTTAAGGTTTCCAGGATGGTTGATATTTTATTAGGGAGGGCTATGCTTTGTATTTTTTTATAAGGGAGAGGCTGGAGATTGATTAATATTTATGCACCCTTAGAAAAAAGGATAGGATTGATCTCTTTAATAAAATTAAGCCTTACTTGTTCACAACTAAGTATATTCTTTGGGCAGGGATTTCAATTGTGTGGTAGATAGATAAGATAGCGGCATTACAAATAAATTATTTTGTGATTCAAATTGTTTAAAGGGTATATTAGAGCAGTGTAATCTGCAGAGATTCATTTTGACAGGGTGGGTATACCTACCATAAAGGATCCTTGTCAACCAGGATTGACTTTTTGTTTACACAGGAAAAGTCTCATATACTTAAGGCAGATACAATTTCATTAGAAACTTCAGACCATGTGATTCTTCATGTGGTTTTGGGAGGACTATTGGCCCCAAGTTTGGTTGCCATTATTGAAATGAAATGCGGCTTTATTGAAGGAAGATAAGGTGGTTATGTCAGTCACTGACCTTTTAAAGGCTAGGATGTCAGTGGCTGCACTACATGATAATATCAGTTTTTGGTGGGTAGATACTAAGCAAAAACTGCGAGCCTTGTTTCAGACCCACTCTACTCAGTGTCACAATTCACAATACCAAACATATCTCAAACTATGTCAACAATTGTTGAAATTATATTTTATAATTAATACACAACATATTTCATTAACAACTCAAGTAACGAACATAAAAAATGAGATGGTGAAATTGCAATACTCCAGGGCAAAGCTATGTTAAATGAACATAGAATTTGTTCTCCAGGCAAAACTAGCTTTGGTGATGCTTTTAAAAGTTGTTACAGCAAGCATCAGATAGATTTATGACAGCTGTACAAAATGTGAAGGGTAAATTGGTTACTGACGGTCCTGGTATTTTGCACACAGTTACAACTTACTTGACTAATATGTATAAGGTCCCTCATTTCTGACTGGGAAATGAAGGATCTTCTTTCTTCTATTCAAGTTCCCAATCTACCAGAAAAATGTGTTAAAGACCTCATCAAACCTCTCACTGTTAAAGAAAGAGGGTGTTATTAGTCATTTAAAGGCCACACTGCACGGGTATAGATGGACTACCTCTGAATTTTATAAAATGTTTGTTGACTTACAAATATTTTAGTAGTTATCTATAACTGGGTTTTAAGAAATTTACAAGTAGACTTTCATTTTTGTATTGCTGTCCAAATTTTGGTCTTTAAAATGGGGCTGAGCTGATTTAAATAATTGGCGGTCTCTCAGTTTGTTAAACACTGATTGCAAGATTTTATAGAAAATTTTCACAACAGGTTAGTGAATACTGCTTCGATACTCATCTCTTTGGTTCAAACTTGTACAGTACCAAACTGACTAATACAGCACAATCTGCTATTGATAGGAGAATTGTTAGAGCAGGGTAAAGAGGGCATTTTGCACAGCTATCTTATGTCTTTGGACCAGGAGAAAGCCTTTGACAGAGCTCCTCATTGGTTTATTTCCAGTACCTTGCTTCATTATGAGATTCCCAGATTTTTGTGACATGGATTGATTTACTGTATAAATCTGCTCGGGCAATTCCATTAGTTAATGGAACAATGGGTACATATGTTGATATTACGTGTGGGGTTCAACAGGGTTGCCAGCTAGCCCTTTATTATATATTTTTGTTTAGATCCCTTATTATGGCTCCTCCAACAAGATTCATGTATCAGAGGTATCACACCAGTAGGGAGGATGGGGACAAGAGTAATTGCATATACGGGTGATGTATGTGTTCTGGTGCAGATCAAGATTCAGGGTGAGAGCATTAGAGGTGATAGAACAGTATTCTAGGCCAACAGGGGAAGAATTAATAGGGGAAAAAGTATTGTTTATGCCCTTAGTGGTACAGTACCTAAGGTGGAGACATGGCAAGGAATAAAGGTGACGATAGGGCCTTTCAAATTTTTGGGGGTCTGGTTTAGAAGGGATGATAATGGCTGTTTAACTGGAAAGCTAAATTAGATATAGCTCAGTCAAAGCAGCAATTTGGAAGACCTGGCAACAATCAAAAAGAAGAAGGTTGCAGTTGTCAAAACCTTTCTTCTCCCATATTTTATTTCTTAGTGCCATCTATCCACTGCGCGGTTTATGAAGTGATTCTTTTAGTTTGGTTTCCAGTTAATCTGGGAAGCTGTTTAAATCCCATAAAGAGAAATAGATATTTACCAGTGAGGAAGGGGGTTTGAGCTCTTGAACAAGTTTTCTGTTATAGTATTTTTTCATGCAAATTTACTAGATCTTACTAGACCTAGTCAGGCCTTTTGGACTTTATATGCCAACCATTGGATGCATCCAATATATCAAATATGGGAAGCTCAGGAGTTTTTTCAGCTCAGGTTAAGACAAAGTGTGTTTTTCAACCTGCCCTTGCTAAATTAAAAATATGGGGTTAACAATGCAAATAGTGCAGCTTCCTACGAGCAAATTGTTTTACGATGTAATAAACACACAGATTGGTATTTAGCAGTTGCCTTTAAAGATATTGACCCCTACATATCACACCTATGTGTTGAATCTTGAAGGACAAATATATCCCCAAGGATTTGGGATATTACATGGTTATGTTCACATGGAAACTATTTGTTAAAGGAAATGCTAAGCACAAATGTATAGAAGAACGTATGTGCCGAGATTGAGTTGCGTGGCTCAAGAAGAAACTATGGTTCACTTTCTTATTCAGTGTCCCTATGTACAGGAAGTATGGGCGACACTGGCAAGTTTATGGGGAATAAGTATTGGCAGACTGTGACATATGCAGAAGTGGTTGTAGGTTTTAGTCTGTTAAGGATGGATACACGCCTGATATGCCTGATATTTTCCTTTATTAAATTTATACTATGGCAGACACGATGTAAATATGTATTATAACAGGTTTATCAAGACGAAGGTCGGTTATTAGTTCAATTGAACATGAATTATATAATCAATGTATTTTTGAACAACAGCATATGTCTCCCAGTGCATGGGTGCTCCGATGGATGTCCGTCCCTTTATGAAAGACAAAATAGGATGATATTTTCCTCACAAATGTCTTTTTTGTGTTCATTTTTTTTCTGTATGACAATAGTTAGTGATGTTTGAGTTGTGTCTTATTACAAATTTGCATATACTTGTTCAGTCTCTCTAAATAAAATTTTCCCTACTCTTTCAATAAGTGCCATGGGATCTTTAATATCCACCTGAACTACCACCAATCCAGGCAGATGGGACCTCGGTTTAACGTCTCATCCGAAGATGGCACCTCAGAGTGTAACCCTTCTCATCCTGCACTACAGTGTCAGTACTGGGATATTAACCCAAGTACCAGATGTGGGAACTAGACCCACAGCCCTCTGATCTCCTGGCCTCAGAGGCGAGTGTGCTACTTTTAATGCAAGTAGTGCAGCAATGTGGATGGGGCACTCCATGTTACTTACATAGGGAGTAAAGAAAGATCCAATTGACCAGCAATGGACACTCCAAGTGAGTTGTATGGCGATTCATGGACAAAACCATAGCCTGACAATGCCAAACTGAGTGCTAATACTATAGTAGTAGCGCTCGAATTAGTCAAGGGATTTTCAGTATTTTTAAAATCCTTTTGAGACTTGTGAAACATTGTGAAACCTTTTTTTCTTGTTTGCAATGTGTTCACTGCTACCAGGAGAGGGCTTTTGGATCTGATAGTCTAGTTGAAGATCCAAAGATGGCTCTAGAGTACTGTAATAGGAATTGGCTTCTTTCTATAATGAAATGCATCTTAATTGCTTTTGTATGCTAATCTCCAGTTCTCTGAAGTTGCAGGTGTTAACAAAATGGGCTGATGGTGTAGAGGAAGTGTGTTTGTCCATGAAAGCAAAGTTGCTGGGTTCAAACCTAGAAAGGAGTTGTCATAATCCGGATGTGTTGGCCATCTCAGAAACATGGCTTAAGCCCATATCTTTACCCATGAGGTGAATGTAGAGGTTACAACACTTTTAGAAGAGATCAAGAGATAAAAAAAAGCAGAGGTCCTCATATCGTGAGATCCCCACTGGATGCCACTTCAGCCCTCATCTCCAGTTTGATTCCATTGGCAGTGAATCAATATTCATAAAGTCATCCTAGGCCATGTAAAGCATCTAACAATAGGATGCATATATAACCCTCAAAGTCACTCTACATGCTTTGGGGGACTTAACAAAAGCTCTTGGAAGTGTAGCTCACACAGAGCTACTGATCCTAGGAGACTTCAACCTAAACTGGGAAGCGTGAAGTGAGACAGCATAAGTGTGGTACTCCTTGATGCACACCTGGCACAGGTCATAACTGAGATCACAAGGCACAATACCAGAACTGGGAACCACTCCACCCTTGACTGGATCCTTTCCACCAATCCTGCCAATATCCAGGCTGCAGGCGTGATGGCTGATGCCTTGAGTGACCACTCACCAACTTTCTGTGTCTGGAAAAACAAGCCTGACAAGATCCCCCAGACTCATTGCAGCAAGAGATTTCTCAAAATTCTCTTCCGCCTCCTTCAAAACTACCTGAGCCAGATCGACTGGTCTCCAATTAAGCTCTTGCCCATCCTGGATGCTGCCACTGAGTTTTCCAGCACACATTCTCCTCAGCAACAAACCTCCATGCCTCATTAAGAAAATTACGTACCAAAGGCCAATGTTACAGGTGGATCACAAGGAATTAAAATCTTTAATGTTAAGCGAGACAAGGCCTGGAAAAACATAGAAACTCATCCTCGCTGGTGACCTTGCCAACTACAGATCCCTGAGGAATCAATGTAAGATTGCCACTAAAAGGCAAAGTGGGAGTATATTAAAACCTACAGCAGACAAACGTATCAGGCTCCAGGTCCTTCTGGTCCTGCATAAATGACCTGATCAAAGGCAAGAAAGAAAACTCCTCAGGGCCAGATAACATGTGACGGTCAAACTCTAACTGAAGGTGATGAGGTGCCAGTGCCTTTAACAGACTTTTCATTGACCTCATCACCTATCAAGCAAGCCTACCTCCCAAAAAATAAGATAGGGAGATCACGAAGCCCAGGATCCCCTTTCCTGCACTTCCACCTTAGGATGGTACATTCGTCAGAAGTGCTGCCCTCCTATGCTCCATCAAACCAATAGGAATGGCAGGACCTGATGGTTTGGACCAGAGGCTTATCAAGACTGCAGCCCCAGCAATCGTCCTACCTATAACCTGGCTTATAAATCAGTCACTTCAGGAGGAGCCATTCCCAAAGCCTGGAACAGGCTACTGTGGTACCAGTCCACAAGGGTGGCCCCAGGAAGTCGATAGAAAACTATTGGCTTATCTCCTCCTCTGCACTTTGGCTAAAATCCAGAAGAGGTTAGTCTACTGCCAACTTCAAGACTACCTGGAAGCAAACCAGCTATTGGCTCCCAGCCAGCATGGCTTCGAAAAAACCACGGCACTGACTCGCTCTCATCAGATTCACCTCAGATGTCTTCTCGGCACTAGACAAAGGCTTCCCAACTGGAGCAATCTTCATAGACCTGACCAAGGTCTTTGACTTAGTCAACCACTCCCTATTGTTAGCAAAATTAAGTAAAATCGGTCTTGATCAACACTCAAAGAACTGGCTCAGCAACTACCTGACTGACCGTTTCCAGCAGGTCAAGTGGAGGGTGCCCTCACTGGATGGCTGCCAATAACTATGGGGCTCCGCAAGGCTCAATATTAGGCCCCTTTGTTCTCACTGTTTGTCAATGGCCTCATCAATCACTGCGGGACCTGCTCAGTGGTCCAGTATGCAGATGATGCGGTCCTCTATAGATCAATGAAAAGACTGATGAACTGGGATGGCTCCTCCAGGCTGGCTTTGCTCTGGTCGAATCCTGGCTATTAAAAACACCTGGTACTAAACACCAAAAACAAAGGTAATCATGTCCAGACCTAGATCCCTAGGCCAGGATCGCAGCCTCTTACTCCCTTAGCCACAGTATCAGGCTCTACCATAGAAGTGGTAGAATCCTTCAAATATCTCAGCCTAGTGCTGGACCAAGGACCTCACCTAAAATACCATGTGGATCATGTAATGAAAAACATCCACCAGAAACTTGGCCTTCTCTACCCGGCTTAGTGACCAAATGATTCCAGAGACCAGGGTAGTGATTGCCAGGAGCATCCTCCTCCCTACACTTACTTATGCTGCCCCAATCCTGCATGAAATGGTGAAGCAAAGACTCAGCTGCTTACAAACCCTCTGCCATAAAATTGCACGGTTTGCTACAAAAGCCAAACGCGGATCCACCATTATGATGCACTTGCCTTGCTCAACTGGCCCTCCTTGACCATAGACTCCAGTATTCACTACTTTGCAATGCCTATAAGCTCCTCTCTGACCTCCCCAGCCAGCCTAATGGGACTCCTAACCAAAAACACACTAGCAGGCTGCTCCACTCCAATGGGCAGTGGCTCCTTGAGAAATCAGGGCCTGAACCTCAGCTGGTGATAAATCCTTCACCCATGCTGCCCCAGTGCTATGAAATAAGCTCCCAGTCACCTTCAGGAAGCTAACTCTCTAGGGATTTTCTGCAAGAGCCTCAGGGATTATCATATGGACCTTAGTCACTGCTCATGTGCTGGTGGTTAAAATCCCCAAGGAGCATTCCTTTCTCTCCTCTGCTTCCCCTACCATTGTGAACTAATACCTAGGCCCCTGCCATAGGATTGACAATGACTACTCCAACCAAACCCCTTTCTAATAAACTCTGACTGTAACACTAAGCCTATTGTAATCAAAATGATACCTCTGTAATCCGGCTTCTTAACCTAACTGTATCCAACTCCTGCTGTACTTTGTGATCTGTATCCCAAAGTGATGTACAATTCTTGTGTTTCCTCCTTTGTAACTATTCCAGATCGCCCTTGAAAAGGGACCTTGAGACTCAGAGGGTCAACCCGGTTAACAAAATTAATAAATAAATAAATACATAAAATTTGATTTCCCTACTTTTCACCCAGAGAACATGATTTAAATCTTAACAGAGGCTTAAACATTTGTATTAAAATATTCTTATATCAATTGCAACTTCATTGATCCATGGAAACAATTAGAACAGTACATTTTATCAAACACAAGCTGACTGTAACAATATGTGTGACAGGATGTTGTCCATTCATGACAGAGACAAAGAAAATTTGCATATAATTTTGCTGCCTAAAAAGTGCCCATGACATTTATGCTAATTCAGTAATTCTGTAAAAGTACAGGTAGCAGGAAAATGCATTTTGCATCTGCTATCATATTTTTTTACTTTTACTTGAGTAGTGATCTGTGAAGGCATGGAGTAAGAACAGTAAACTGCATACTGTATATCACAAATCAGAGCAGGGACAAAATAGTGTTAGAACATGAAGTTACTGATTGGAAATGTGTGTGTAAATTTTAAAATGCTCTAAGAATGTCTAGTTCACTAAAACAGTGTTAATCTTTCTGTCAGTCAGTAGTACACTAGTAGGGTTTCTATCTGCTTACCACATGGTGAGGCATTCTAACCTGAAAAGTGTTTTTTCATTCAAAAGAATGGTTTTGATACTAACACCTTTTAGCTAATTCAGTGCAAGTGGGCTACTGATTATCTTACATATTGAAACACTGGCAATCATATATTTCTCAATCAAAACAATTCAACATGTTGATTTAATTTCAAAGTATCCTGAGCATATACAGTTCACTAGAAGTTCTTTTTTCACTGCTGATCAGTAGATCATTGGTAGAGTGTTTGTCTTTTAACCAGAAGGCGAAGGGTTCAAATCTTGGGCATCAACTTTTATTACTATTTTTGTTATGAACAGAAGAGGTTTGATGCTACATGTTTTATTAAATTCAGTGCAAGGACACTCATTATCAAAATATTGTCAAAAGCAATCTAAGAAGATCACTGAGCCTGCCTTATTCCCTCACCACTGTTTCCTATATCAATCAATGGGGTGGAGTTCTCTTCGATTGGTGTGATAAATATGCAGCCTTATGGACCCTAACAGCCATCTCCAAAAACTGCCCCAATACATTACAGACTGTCTTCCTATAAAACCAATAGGCAATTCGCCTGAGAAGTTGCAATTTCTCCTACTGATGGTTCCCAAAGTTAACTTTTCGCTTTAGCAGGGTGCTATAAGTTTACACTGTCCTCCTTGTGGAATAAATTGCAAAAAAACTGAAACTGAGGTCACCCATAGGCATCTCATCTTTCAAGCTCTTATATTCACATCTCAGAAATGATCAGTGCAATTGTTTCCATGACCATGAATTGTCATCATGCTAACCTGTACCATTTAACCATGAGCAAAATATTTCTAGTGCTTGTCTCCTCCTTGGCCTGGTCTGTCATCATGCTTTCATGTAACAACTTGATGCCTCTGTCCTCCCTTTGATACTGGTCTATCTTCCGCTTTCTCCAGCCTTCTTTTCAGAACTCTATACTGCAGTCATCCACATTCTACATGCAATCATACTACAAAGTCTTAACTCCTTTCCCTCTCCCGTAGGCCCCACCACTGCATCAGTTCTACCGACCTATCCTTGGGACTTCACTTCTCACAATGTTTATCCTTCACTTACATATTACATACCCTCCTGGTACCCATATGCCATTATTTGGTGGTTCTCTATCTTTTCATAGCTAGTACTAATGTTCTTGGTAAATGAACTAACTGGTACTTCTATTACAGAGAACATGGTTACATACAGTTGCATGTTCACTGGTGGACCTGCCCTGTATTTGAATCCTCCTCTGTTATGGCTTGCATTGTCTTCCTTATTACTGCACCATTGTGTTTGTGTTTATATACTTATTTACATGTATTTATATGTTTTTATGATGGATGTTACCCGACCCTGTTCTAATCAGGTCCAGCTTGTAAAAGAGCTCTGCACAATGGTGTTCACCTGGATAAATAAAGATTTTGATTGATTGATTGATAAAGTACTATACACATATGTTCCTTACTTTTAAATCTCATAGTCACCACCTAGACAGCTGATCACATTTCAAAGTGCACTAAGCAGCAGCTGTCCTTCTTGTTAATCAGTAGTACACTGGCAGGGTTACTGTCCCATAACTATAGGGTGAGAGTTCAATTCTTTCTTTCCCCTTACCTCATTCAATGCAAGTGATCTGCTTTCGCTGCTGATTATCTTAAAGCAGCAGTGCAATGGATCAATAACACTGTGTTCACATATTTTTACTTGAAATTTGTCTGTAATAGTTAATTTATGTACCTTTTACAATTGGATGGCGGATTGTAGTTCTATGTTCAGTTTTTTTCCACTGAGAGCGCATACACCTTGCCAGGATCATCATTTTGAACCCAGTTGCATCAGGGTATTTTTTGGATGAAAAGGCTTACCATGTTGCAGCTAGAGAATCTCATGATGCAGTTCTTTACTGTTGTTCAAGCACACTCTTGTAACAGTTTTGGACCACTTGCATGCAAAAAAAATGGTCTTGTTAGCAGTAGTGTTTCATGCTGTAACACTTCAGATTCAGTGTGAGGAATTCAGATTTTAGCAAGCATTTTTATACCTTTGTAAGTTTTTAGATAGGCAAAGTGCACGATGCAGCATTTAATAAATCAGCAAATGTGTGTAAAACCCTATTTTGTTTCATCATAAATAAAATGTGGGAAGCTGAGGTACTGCTATGGACAAAGCAATGGAGCCTGATGGGATTCATCCCAGAATTCTACAAGAACTAAGGGTAGAACTAGTGACACCACTGTCTAACCTCTTTCACAAATCTTGTGAGGATCAGGTGGTACCTTAGGACTGGAGAAGGGCAGATGTGATTCCACTTTACAAAGTGGGAGCAGGGCAGAAGCAGGAAACTACAGACCTGTTAGTTTAACCTCAGTAATAGGGAAAATGATGGAATCACTTCTGAAGGAAATAATTGTCACGTACCTAGAGGACAGAAAGGCACAGGACCCAAGGCAGCATGGATTCACAGCAGGAAGGTCATGTCAGATGAATCTAATAGATTTCTTTGACTGGGTGACCAAAGTAGTAGATCAGGGAGGGACTGTGGACATAGCCTACCTAGACTTTAGCAAGGCATTTGACACAGACCCACAAAATGATTAATATACAAGTTAGCCAGCCTGGGAGTGGGTCCCAAGATGGTAGTCTGGGTAAAGAATTGGCTGGAGAACAGGTCACAGAGGGTAATAGTAAGCTGAGTCAACTCTGAAGAAAAGGGTTACTAGTGGGGTACCGCAGGTTCAGTACTAGGATCGGTCCTCTTCAATGTCTTTATAGCGACATTGCAGAGGGACTGGAAAAAAAGTATGCCTCTTTGCAGAGCGACATCAAGATCTGCAACAGAGTTGATACACAAGATGAGGTGGAAAGGATGAGAAGGGACTTGGCAAGGTTGGAGGAATGGTCAAATGTATGGCAGCTTAGATTAAATGCGAAGAAGTGCAAAGTGATGCACCTGGGAAACAAAAACCAGGGAAAGAGTACAAAATGGGGTGAGATACTAACAACAACAAAAATGGAAAGGGACCTGGGGGTAGTTATATCAGATGACATAAAGGTGTGCAGGCAATGTGAGAGGGGCAGTAAGAGAGCGGGGGGATACTGGGATGCATAGGAGAGCATCACCAGTAGAAAACAGGAAGTTGTTATCCCCTGTACAGACAGTTGGTGAGACCCCATCTGGAGTACTGCGTGCAGTTCTGGAGACAATCTCCACAAAGACATAAACAGGATGGGCAGCCAGAGGAGGGCAACTAAGATGGTGCAGGATCTGCACGGAAGACATATGAAGAGAGACTTAAGGAGCTTAATATGTAGCCTTGAGGAAAGGAGGAGAGGGGACATGATAGAAACTTTCATACCTCAAGGGAATCAACAAAGTCCAAGAGGGTAGCATCTTTCAGAAAAAGAGGTGTGCAAGAAAAAGGGGACACAATTTGAAGATAGAGTGAGTGTGGCTCAGAGGTAATGCAAGGAAGTATTTGTTCACAGAGAGGGTTGTGGATGCATGGAACGGCCTTCCAGAGGAGTTGTGAGTCAAAACAGTGGTAGAATTCAAGAATGCACAGGACAGTCATAAGGCAATTCTAGGGGTGGGGTAGGAAGAAGTAGGCTGTTGGTTAACTAGGATCTGCAGCTTATCCAATAGATAGGAAATGGGCAGACTAGGTGGTCAAGCAGTCATATCTGCCTTCAAAGTCTATGTTTCTATGTTTCTATAACGCCAAGTAGGCAAGCAAAATAATTACAAATAAAAAATAAAATAACATCTCAAGTCAAAGGGTGGGAGGGATGGCTGGGGTCCTATGACATATCCTGCCCATCAAAAGCATAGCAGACTCAGTGAAGATCTGCACTTTGGACTCTGCTGTTGTCTTTCTGCCGTTGAATTTGTTGGTCTCTCTCACTGTTTCCAATGTTTGACACACTGTCTCCTTTCACTGCAAAGCCCCAAATGACCAGCACACAGTGGGCTGGATCTACAAACATTTTGGAACTAAGTCTCACACCACAACTCCAGTTATGGACTGAAATCTCCACAGCTTTGAGATTGCTATTTTCATCTGCAGAAGCTGCAGGAGATATTGTCTGGTCCCACCAGCTGTAACATTTTCTACAGCTGTAGGGATTTCCATGGCAACACCACCTGCAAGCTTCCATAAATCATGAAGCCAGTTGTAAACCAGCTACACTTTGAGAATACCGTAGCTGTGGGAGAAATTGCAGTTCGCAAATGGCAACCCACTTTACGCTGAGTTTTTCCCTGCATCTGTGGAATTTTCAAGAGTTTTTTAATCCAGCCCACTGTTTCCTATGAATGTCATGTGGTGGCCGACACACAGGATTGGCAAGAACAACATTCAGGTTATTTTATTACTGTTGGCTGCTTGCTGACCTTGAAAATGACACCAAAATACAGGCACAAATTGTTTCTTAAAAAGGTTACTTTTTAACAGAGGGCAGTAAAAGACTAATACTGATACATTTCTCATACTCAAATAGAGTAAAATTGGTCTACAATTCATCAGAGTAAATCAGAACCTTTTCAAAAAATCAGAGTTGGAATCAGAACCGGGTCACAGTCGAATCTCCATCCTAATAAACCTGTAGGTCTTTGTGGTAGCCAGTTTCTTTCAGTTTGTGATACTTTCTTTCTCAAACCAAATTTAGAGAATAAGCTGGAGTTAAGTGAACTGATAAAAATTACACTCTGTTTGTAGTGTATGTCCTGTGCTGCAGCTGCAACCTGACATATGTTGGCTGTACAACGTGTCCTTGAAAGTCAAGAATATAGGAGCAGGAATGATCCATCTTGAATGGGAGACAGGATCCCCAGTAGGAATGCACTTTAGTGAGGCACAAAACTCCAAGACAGATTAATTAAAATTTATGGGACTGGATACCCAACTCCACTAGAGGAGGAGATAGAGTCAGTCTCCTCCTACAAAGAGAAAGGTGGTAGATTTACAAACTGTCAAGCATTAAACCAAAGGGCCTCAATGAGCAGTGGGACATAAAACCCTATTTATAATGCTTCCTTCGGCAGTCATGATGACTGGACTGGTACAATGGATTACATTAGAAAGAAAAATATTCTATGCACAACCCTTGTTCTGGGACATTTACTGTTTTGATGGTTGTTTCAAATGCTTGTTGTTTATTATGTTAGCACTAGGGACCCCATATTCAAAGGAGATGCAGCACACCCGGTGGTGCAGGGTGATGTGCCATGCAACCCCAATAATGCACAGCTGTGTGATATTCAGATGAGGGATGCACTGGCCACAAGGAATGGGCCAGGTACAACATCAATGTATGCTGTGCAAGTAAAGGGGCATTCCCATGAATATGCCAATCAGTGGCATATTCAGAGGGAATGCACCACCGCTGGTCAGAGATGTGTGGCACAAAGATCCACCATAGAAAGCAGGCCTAGATCAGCCAGCCAGCCACCCACAGACGGGCCATGGCAGTGCAGGCAGTGCTCAGCTGCCTGCCTGGCCCAGCAGTCAAGCAGCAACACCCTCTCATCCCTGAATGTGCAAGAAAACACTGTACCCAATCCCAACAGTTCCCTGGCAGGCTAGTGGCCCCCATCATCCATGAATGTGCAAGAAAACACTGTACCTGATCCCAATAGTTCCCTGATAGGCCAGTGCCTTCTCTCAGCCTCAGTCATAACAGAACTCCTAATCCCAATATGTCCCTGGTAGTCCAGTGGATCCCCAGCCCCACCCACTGGGGCACCCACACCTTCCTGTTTCCCAACCCAGCATTGCTGATGATGCAGAGAGCAGCAACACCTACCCGACATCTCCATGGCTGCCTGCCGCCTGAGCTGTCACAGAATGACAGCTTACAGTATGCACCACAATACCATTGGTCAGCACTGCCAACCAGTGGGCTTGCAGTGTGTACTGTAAACCTTCATTCACCACTTTGTGTCATTCACAGAGTTGTGAATGAAAGCCAGTCACACTGCTAGCCCATTGGTTGACAATACCAACCAATGGTATTGGTAGTGTATATTGTAAGCTGTCAATCTGTGACAGCTCAGTTGGCAGGCAGCCATGGAGGTGCAGGTGGGTTTTACTGCCCACCGCATCATCGGGTCATGCTGGATTAGGAGCAGGGTGGGTGTGGTGCCTCAGTGGGTGGGAGGCTGGGGGTCCACTGGACTACCAGGGAGGTTTTGGGCTTTATGTATTTTTACGATCGGGGCTGGGAGGTGGTGCCACTAGACTACCATGGACTTTCTGAAGAGGATTATTCTATGGATGGGGTTCAGGAATGGGAGGGGCCTCTGGACTACTAGGATAAATGGTGTGTACTGTGATGCACACAGCAATGGCAGAGCACCAGGCACATTCAGCCGGGCACAGCAATGCTAATGGGTTCATAATGAGCATGCATGGTGCCCCTTGTGCCATGTATGCCCAATGAGCTCATTAGCATTTCCTGGCTGACTATCACGTTTGGGATCATGGTGCATCCAGGTATGTGCCATGCATACCCATTGGCGTTATGCAGCTCAGTCCCTGGTTGTACAGCCCAGGGACGTGGCAGATGACCACTATAGGCTCGCATCCCAGGTGGATATTCAGACAGTATGTGCGATCAGCACCGATCACACACTGTTTGAATATTCCTCTGGGCTGGCCAGAGCATCTATTTTGCACTGTGCATCTTTGCTCCCCTGCATCTGACCAGTTCTAAATATGTCCCTCTAGCACATTTCTTGCATTTATAATGGACTTTTCAAACTCTGACCTTTGACCTCCCTAGTTTTTAGATACTGATGTTTATTAGATCTTACCTTATCACAAGTACATCATGAGAGAGAGAGAGAGAGTATTTGGGAATGGTTGTCTTCTAGTAGAGACATAAAGAGATAGTTTACTGAAATTTAGATTTGAAAATTAATTGAAATGTAAAAGGATCTAAATATTCTTTTGATAATTGACTGTATGAGATTATAATGCAGTAATGCATGCAAACACTAGGTTTACTAGTCAGAGTAGCACTTTATGCAAATGTTTGCACTTTTTGTTAATTTGCACAATTTGACACAACTAGCCACTTTAAGTATCTTGGTAGCCATGCAGATAAGACTCTTTTTATACTAATTAATTAGTGGGATCTAATTATATGCTGATCCATGATTATAAGAAAGTTAAAACAGCTCTCTCTGAATGGATTTAACCAAGATAAATGCACTATCTTTTGTTATATTATAATGTCCTTATGATATGAATATTCAGAGTGGCTGCTCAAATGCTTAGCAATGCTCCCAGCAGCCATGCCCTGAGGAAGACTCTATTGAGTTGAAGCACTGGGGCTAGTGGGTAACATTTACCTGCACTTGCATAGACCTTGTGAGTGGCATGCCTTTATTTGTTATTTTTGAAGTTATCAAGTCATTAAATACCTTTGAATCATCATCTATAATCGAATCTTCCTCTCCCTTTTCTGCCCCTATATCTGTCCCTTCCACATTCCATTGATCCTGGTTTCAGCTCTAAATTCTGTATACCATATCATTATACATCTTTTATATTAGGTTTTATTTGTGTTCGTGCACCTGATATGTATATTTCTTTACTTCTATGAAAAATTGTGTCCTACAAAACTAGCTGTATCTTCTGTTCCAAACATATACTACTGTCAATGCTACCTGCTGATACTTTGTATATACTGTATTATTGTATCTCACTTTATTTTTTATTATTATTTTCTTGTGTGTTGCGTCCCATGTATATTGTCCCTTGTTCCTTGATGACAAACCAGGTCCACCTCAAAAATGAGCTTGCTCAATGGTGATCACCTGGTTAAATAAAGACTTTGATTGATTGGTTAATTGTATCAACTCGTGGGTCTGCTTGTTGCTCCTATCCACTTTGTTGCGTGCTACAGAGCCTGTTGGAGTTTGTTTTATGTGTGGGCTAGCTACCTTTACAGATAGCCCTACCCTGTTTGATTTGGATCACAGTTTCCTCCAGTTGGAAGATCGATTTGTGAAGGTTGTTTGGTAACTGCTGATCACAGGTGCTAAGTCAAGGTGCTAAGAGTTTGTGAAGAGAAGAAGCAGGATTTAACATGTTGCTGCATAACAGACTGGGGCTTTCCAATGTAAACTTATTAAAGAATGAGCAAGTCAGAAACAGGAACAGAAACAAAGCAGGAAAGCACTGGAGATTACAGATGGGACAACACAGAGAGTTTTGAAGAAAATATCAGAAAGCATGGGAAACTGCAGAGGACTGAAACAAGAAGCACCAATTCAACCAATATAAAAGGTGCACTTTGAAAACTTGAAAAGTTACTTTTAAAGAAATAGAAATAACTTTTGATATCATCACCCTGGAAGAATATGATAGTAGTTAATAGGCAGCTAGGGACTGAGAGTCATTGTTACACTTTCTTGTGGGTTCAATGAATTGAAACATAAAATGGAATGGCTGAGGTAGCAAATGAAAGTTCTAGGAAATTTGTGGAACTAGTTTTAAAAGAGGATTTAAGCAAATATGAGGAATTTAGTAGGAACCAACTGAAGAACTAAAAGAGGCCAAAGCAGCCATACTAAAATTTTAAGGGAAGATGAATATAGATTTAGACCCACATCTGCAAAATTAACTTTTAAAATATGAAAAGAAGTAACTGAAAGGAAAACTAACAAATTACATAGAGATAAAGACAATTATGAAAAGGGCAGATACTAAACTGGAGTAGAAAATGTTCCAGAAGTGGAGGGTGATCTCGAGTAAGATTTGCAAGAGATAGCAGTAAAAGCAGCAGAATTTACAACAAAATCAGTCCCCTGCCAGAGGAGCGGAAGAACAGAGAGGTGAGGCTTTATTTAAAAGAAATGGGAAACACAGAAAAAGTTATGCAAGATGTGGCAAGAGGGAAGGCATCAGGAAGCACAGAGACAGAGTTTGAGGCGTGGAAACAAAATCTAAGTTACAAGTACTGACGCTATCAGATCTAATTCTAATAGAAGTTCAAATCTCAGTCTTGCAAAAGACCTCAGTTTCATTCCCACACCAAAATAAATGACTTTCAAATATACCTGCATAAAAATTCTTCAGGAAACTGAGACCAAAGCACCACTTTGCTAAAAGCAAGTCATTAACACCTTGAACGTGGGTATAACAGAACACTCTGTGCTAATGGACGATGAATCTGAAACACTCCACTCCTCAGCTGTTAGTCCAATGATGAGAATTGTTTGGAAGGACAAACAATGCCAATTACTGAAACTACTATGGAGGATCTGGACTTTTACTTCAAGCCGGCAAATGGAAATACAAATGGAGCCATGTTTGCAATGTATCCCTGAGAATTTAACAGAAGATGTAGATATGCTGGAATCTTTGTGGCAAGAAAATCTTATGAATTTGAATATTGAAGGATATACTATGACAGTGGACACGGACAGTAGTAGCAGCAACTACCCAGACTCTCTATAGAGGGTAACTTAAATATATAGCACAGGAAACTACTTTTCAAGCCTAAACCACCTTTGGTCCCCACATTTTAATATAGCAATTAGTACTTTTGAAAAGATAAAAAAGAGAGGTGATTCAACACCTTTATTGGACCAATAGAGATGTTAAAAAGAAAACAGGTGCTTTAGCTTTGGGACTACATCGAGTCCTTCATCAGAAACTAATGTCAGTTGTTTTGGAAGAATTCTGTTAAACCCAGATCATATGTAAAAACAGATAGAAAAAGTTGTAAAAATTTATTGATCAAAAATCCATTCAAAATCAACTGAGAAATATGTGGAAAGCACACAGTCTGACTGTTGTCCACAGAGGCATTTTACGGTCAAATGTCAACAAAACAGATAATGCCATTCCTAAACATTCCTAAAAGAACCCATAAAACAGCATTGAGTTTCATTTTGAACTATGCATAAGTGAGTGTGTTTGTATATACATAAGGCACTAAATGTCATTAGCCTATACTGGCATTTGAAAGTTAACTAAAACAAAACCCTCAAAGGAAGACATTTCAAGGTCAAAGTTATATAATGAATGACCCTTTATCTTGAGAGAAGAAAGCCAGAACATCCTTAATTAAAGGGTACCTAAACAAGCAGTTTTTAAATCTGCAAACTCTAAAATCTGGCTTCATAGCAAAGGTAAAGTAAAGGCTGCTGTTTGCATTTATGCTAAAACTGCATTTATGTAACTAACATAAATGCAGTTTCATAACTTAAAAATGTAAACAGCAGCCTTTCACTTTCAGAAAACATACTTATTTCTCCCTTAAGATGTCTGCCAAGTATGTTAAGTGATTAGTCATGATGACAGCATCAGAGCCAGAGCCAGAGAGCCACATATGTTTCTACAGTGCTAACTAGTTCTTCGTTCCTCTTTATTTTGAATTGTTGTACCAGAATGATCAACACCATGTATTAACTCGTGGATTATTTTGATCAGTACACATGTTAGGCTATTATTTTGTTCATTTTGTTTACTTTAACTTACAGAAAATGTTTTGCAATCCAGCTGACTTTTTCTTTGGCAAACTGCATTACAGAACAACACTTCAAATACCTGATGATCTAGTGGTTATATGATACACTGAATTTTTTATTGTTATCTAAGAGAGACACACTAAGCTGAAAGCTTGTTTACAGGTGTGGCTTGGGAGCACAAGGAAGTTTAATGACTTGCTCAGTGTCACACAGCAAAGTACCGGTCTTGTTCAGTTCCAAAGTTCATGTCTCTAGTTGATCCACAAATAAGGCTTTCTTTTTTCATGTGAACCTGTGCACCTAGCCTGCCTTCATTGAACACCCCACCATCCATTCCCTGTCCTTAGTACTGCCTGGGCCGCATGTGAGCTGTCTCATGAAGAGAATTATCACACCTCAGATTGTAATCTTGTACCTCAGAGAGTTTTGCACACCCTATACTGATATGCATCATCAACTGGCACTGTTAAAAATGCCTCCCAAATCACTCTCCAGTCCACATTCTCAATGTTTGACTTCTGCTCCCATAGTAAACAATGAGTGGATCACAACCCTTCTGCACAGTGAAGGTAGTATGTACAGTTCCCTGTTTTGTTTTTTCCCACCTCATTGACTAACAACTAGGTCTTCCTGGAGGGCCTAGCAATAAGCATCATGACCCACCAGAAAACTGCTGTTCATGCCCTCATAAGGGCTGCACTTTCAATGGATAACAATATTATTAGCAGGAGAGGCATACTAATACCTTGAGCGAATCCGCCTGACTCCAGTGCAAGTCAGTCTACCTTACCTGTGATCTGCAGAACCCTGCAGGACAGATCCCAGCAATTCTTCTCCAGTACTTTTCTGTGCTCTACTCCACAATGTGAGTTGGCTGGCTACCACCCTTTCAAATCTTGAATGAGCTATATACAACTCCTAAATACTGTCCTAACAAATGTCAACACCCCCGACCTGAGGGTAATCCCTACACTGAACTCAAGTAACAGTTTAGCTGCAGCGCTGCCACTCTGAAGTGTTGTCATCGCTGGCTACTCTCATCTACAGGTCGGGTGATCATGATGCTGACAGTCCACATTTCGAATCTCACAGTGATCTGCTCAGCGTTCCTTCATGTCTTCAACTAACCTGAATATAGCTGTACCCTGCTGGAATGGCCTCTTCAGTCCCTCTCTGGCATTCATTCTTCTCACCTGTCCCCACACCAAAAACTGGTAAGTTAACTACCCTTCCGCATCATGAATGTGTTTAGTACAGTCTCCGTGTTATATTTACACATTAATAATAAACATAATCTTCTGGTAAGCCAGGCTGATAGCAGCATGGCACAAGTGGAACTAATAGGCTTTCCTATCCATATAAGATCTAAGCCACACTATGATTAGGCACCATTAAATGATGTGCATAATGATGTGCACATCCATCATTTAACAGTGCCTAATCAAAGGTAGACTCAATCTTTAAGGATAGGAAAGCCCATCATTCCTTGTTCCCTGCTGCTATGAGCCTAACTTACTGAAAGATATATTTATATTTGACATGTCAAAATAAATGGGGACTGTACTGCTTGCATTCAATGATGCAGAAGGGTGATTAGCTCACCAGTTTTCAGTGTGAGGAGGAACAGTGAAGAATGAATACCAGAGAGGACTGAGAAGGCCACTATTCCAAGGCACTGCTATATTCAGGGAAGAGGAAGACAGAAGGAGAGAAATATGAGCAGATTACTGTGAGAAATAAGATGTGGCACTGCCAGCACCTTGATCACTACTCCGACCCCATCTTCCTGGCCAACATTCTCCCATAAAACCAGTTCATGCAATTGTCCAAGGCTGTGTGTGGATATTAATGTATGAAATGGCTGCCACTACACATTCAATCACTTCACTACCAGTCTAGTATTGCTTGTAAAGCATTTTGAGATACAATGTGTATGAAACCACTATATAAATGCTGATTCTTATTATTATTATTTCCCATGGAAAAGAAGACAAGACAAGCATATATTTGAGTTTCAAGAAAGTATGAACTGTAACATTGGACTGCACAAGACCTTTACTACTAAAAGTGGTGGCTCTAGGGGTGGTGAAGGGTGTGCAACCCCACATAGTAATGTATTTGCTTGCTGCTGCTGCTGCATTTCACTTTGTTGAAGAAGTCTGCTTTATTGATTGTACAAATGTCTGCATTCAAACTATGGATTACATTTGTAGGTTCTGTCAAAACAGAACTAGAAAAGAATAATAGCAGAAAATATAAAGGTTTAATAAAAATGTTAAAAGTGCATATTAAGCATGCACACCCAGCACCCCCACTGTAGCATCTTGGATCCACCATAACCACTAGACCACCAGGCTATTCAAGATTTGTACTGCATTGTGGTTTGCCACAAAGAATGTCAATTGGATTAAACACATTTTCAGCATGTTAGAGTAAACAAAATGAACAGAACCATAACCTAACATGTGCATTATACAAAATAATGCACATGGTTTTTACATTGGGTGAAACAATTCTATAAAAAAGAAAAAGAACTAGTTAGCACTATAGAGAGCTATATATCTCGCTGACTGACTCTAATGATGTAATCACATAACACATTTGACGGCCATTTTAGGAAGCAGGTAACCAGTTTTTCTGAAATTGAAGGCTGATTTTACAATTTTCAAATGCTGTGGAACCACATTTAGGTAAATTATGTGAATGAAGTTTTAGCATTAATGAATACAGCAGCCTTTCCTTTAGTCACCTACGGAGTCAGATTTTGAATAGTTTATTGTCAAAATGCTGTTTGGGTATCCTTTAAAACTAAGACCTGTGTTTTAAATCCGAAGCAAGAAAATGCTGAATGTTTCATAGTATACAATGCTAAAAAGTCCTAAAAGAAAAGCTGCCCTAGTGAAAATTAACCATAAACAAACTGTATCACACATCCATACAGTGTTAGCTTTATCAGGAGATGTACTGTATAGTCAATATTATCTACTGATATTAAAACCCACACTGCTATAACATGATCTTTCTACAATATTTTTCAAATGCCAATTATAATTGCACCATAAAAAAACAAACCTAAGCTGGCTCAGTGGCACTGAGGGTTGAGGCGCTGGACACCACACCTTGTGCCATGCTGGTCACCCGGTTGGAACTAGCCTGGGCCACTGGGGTCAGCAGGAAGGGAGAGGATTGAGCATCCAGAGGACTGCTCTCCTCTCTCCGAGAAGAGGACTAGTCGTCCCACCGCTGACTGCCTTCTGGCGGTGGCTGGAGGCAGTACAGGTCGAGGAGACTAAGAAACCAGGCTGTCTGCTTACATTGGAGGAAGGGAGAAAAACAGAAAAGACTGGGGCTCCATGAACCCATGATGGCCTGACCACTCCAGCGAAGTCTGCCCCTAGCCACAAGATTTTCTGTACCAGGTGGCATGGGACGGGCCGCCCTCCACCTGGCCCTGCTGCAGAGGGGAAACAGTGGGGAACCTCAGAGGGAGGATGAGCTGGGGTCAGGCTGGAGGATGTACCCCTCTGAGGGAGGGGTCATAGCCCATGGAGCCATGAGAGGAGCTACAAAAAATAAAAAACTAATAAAGACTCCTATTAATTGAGATCCTGTATTCTAATATGTTCATAGTTTCATAATGTGTCAGTATACAATAAATCTGCTGTATATACAGTAACAGTCCTAGAAATATGAAACAAAACCTAAGGAATCCACCCTCCAACCCCAGGGGAATGCCAATGTATTGATAACTAGTAGAAAGAATCATATATCCACTCTGTATGTGAACAAATAGTCATAATACAACATAATCCCATTGTGCCATGTACTGGATGCCAAGAGTTTGTGCACATTAAAGGAACAAGCACAAGACTGACAACCTAGTAAATGAGATACTGTACCTAAAATGTCCACGTATGAACATGTATCTGTATATAAGTCTTACCCCATACCATCAACCCACCCCACCCTCATTTTGTGTGGTGAAACCAACATATTGAAAACCAGTTAAAGGGATTCTATATCCATTTAGTATTAAAACATACACCAAAATCTTAAAGAATCGCCATTATATGTCCATTCATTGTTCCTGAAGTCGGTGAAAGTTTATGTAGAGTAATGTGACATAAAACCTAAATCAATGTTCCTACCATCTCTCCACCATGTTGTGTAACAAAATGAACTTGACCTGGAAAGTCCATCTCTGTTGTGTATTTTTCAAATATCCTTTCAAAACCAGTCATCTCCATTTTAATAGTATGTTTATGTGAGATCATTTGGGTGTGGAGAGGTTGTCCTGTCTCTCCACATACCTTGCTTGTGGACATCTCTTGCATTGAATAAAAACAACATTCCAAGTTGCACACGTATAATTCCCCTGTATCCTGAAGTGTCTGTTTTGTGGAGTATTGATGTAACTGGAAGTGGAAATGTGCCTTCAAGTCTTATTTCTGATGAGACTGCAGGGTCTTATACCATTTAGTGTTAGGTTACTGGAGGGGTGCAGCGCAGGGCTTCAAAGATGATCCAGGGACTAGGAGATATACCCTATGTGAGCAGGCTGAGGGAACTAAACATATATTCACTGGAGAGAGGAGAAACAGGGGATATGATTGAAACCTTCAAGTACATGAAGGAAATAAACAAGACAGGCATGGGGGACTATTCAAGTTAAAGGGGTTAGGGACACTCGAGGTCACAATCTCAGATTGAGGGGAAGGTTCAGGAGGGAAATGAGAAGACACTTTTTATGGAGAGAGGATGTCTGGGTGGAACGTGTTGCCTCTGGAAGTGGTATCCTGTAGAACAGTGGACTGCTTCAAAATGGGATGGGATAGGGTAAGAGGGAGGGTCATGGGAGGAGGAGGGGCAGCTGCAGTATAAGGGTTCCTAGTTGCACACTCGAGCAGACTCAATACACCATAAGGCCTTTATCTGCTGGCAAATTCGTGATGTTCGCATGTTATTTTGTTCTGGTGCAAGTTTACTCCTAACAATCAGGTTGGTTAAATTGGGTGGTTGTTTAAAAGACAGTAGTGGTAGTTCTTGAAAATGCATTTTAGGGTCCCATCTTCACTGAATATTGGTTGGAGGTCCTAATAATTTAACGAGATGCTCAAGGTCAGGATGATATGTGACTATTAGGAGTATTCTGTTGGTGGAAGTCCTTTCTTTATACTGAGGTAGTTGTTCCCTGGTACCTGTATTGCACATTCTACCACTCTGTCAAATTCTCTGGAACAGTGTCCCTGCCCAATAAAGATTTTTGTTTCAACCTGGCCAAATGTGTATCTCTGTCCTCCTCACTTAAACAGATACAGTGATATCGAAGCACCTGACTGTACATTACAGATTTTTGTGTAGCTCTGGTGATTACTATTTCTATGCAAGTATCTTTGTATGTCTGTGGGTTTCCTGTAAATGCATGTCTGCAAGGTTCTATCCTTGATGGTGACTGAGGTGTCCAGAAAATTAACACTGGTGGCAGAATATTCCATGGAAAGTTATGAATGGGTGGAGGTTGTTAAGTCCCTGATGGAACTCCTTGAGTGTGTCTGTGCCCTCTGTCCAAATTAGAAACAAATCATCAATATAACGAAATCCTCCAAACCCTCCTCCAAATTTGCCATAAGCGGTTGGCATATTGTGGAGCCATCCTGGTGCCCATTGCTGTTCCATAGTTTGAGCATAATGTTTGCCATTGAAGCTGAAGTTGTGTGTCAGAATAAATTCAGTAAGTTTCTCTACCACTTCAGGTCAATGTTTTGGTGTACTCCTTTCTTATGTAGGTATTTAAGAGAGGCTGAAATGCCATCAAGTATGTGGAATATTAGTATAGAAAGAGGTACATCCATCATGGCTAATATGGTATTAGGTGGTAAGTTCCTATAAATGAAGTGTGTCATGTCCTGAATGTAGCTGTCCCTTTCTATAACCAGTGGTTTAAAATGGTTTCTACAAAACCTGAGATCTCCTCTGTCAGGGTATATTTCCAGATACTATGGGTCTCCACTGATTTAATTTTTATTTATTTAAACATTTGTTAACTGAAAAGGCACACTGAGCTGAGGCTCGATTCTAGAGTGTGATCTGGGGGCAGGGGAGTGGAAGAATACAACATTTCCAAGTACAAATAAGCCACGTTACAATGAGGTTTACAAGACACAACAGGTAAGCATTTAGGCTGTACAAATGCAGTTTCATAGCAGTCATTGAGAGCAAAATACCAAATACAGGGTACAATTATAAGAGCTAGCAGGTTGCAGCATCAAGGTCGTTTTGAGATAAGTGCTTTGTGGGGCATCTTCCAGTGGTAAAGAGGAGCGGAGCATGAGCAGATTCAATTGTGACAGCAATGGGTGTGTGTGGAGGAAGGCAAAATTGTTGCTTGCAGACAAGGTGGAGGAGGAGCTTCTAGTTTGGGGGAGAGATCGGTCCATAAACTGGGGAGTCGATAGGAGAAAGCAGCTTTGCTGGCTGAGGAAGCTGATCAAGCAGGGTGAAGTATCTTCCATTTCTGTGCCTTAGTTTATAGGGGAGTGAGAGTCTGGGAAGAGACTGTCCATTAGATAGGAGGAAAGCATGTTGAAACAAAATTTAGATATGAGAGAGAGGAGTGTATATAACGTCTGTGTGACAATGGGTGGAGGTCAAGGAGGGAGAAAGATCACAGGGTGAGTTCAAAGGGGTGAGTTTGTTGTGAAACGACAGAAAGAGTTTAGAGGGTGTCTAGCTTGGACAGGATGATTACAGGGGCAGAGCTATAGATCACATCTGTATACTTGAAAATGGGGAGGATCATTTTAGATAGGATTTCCATCTGGCTGGTAGAGGAGAGAGTTTCTATGCTGGTACAGCATCCCAAGTTTGGGGAATAATTTAGAAATGGTGGCATCAATGTGTGTAGAGAAGGATAGCTGTGGATCCAGCCAAACACCCAGGTATTTGTATTTTATTACCTGATTCAGAGGGAGCCAGCCAACAATGTGATAGGGAGGGGGAGGATCTGCTCAGTTTTTGCACCATATCAAAATTCATGGAGACTGTTTTGGAGGTATTTACTTTCAGTTGGTTTAGTTTGAACCATTGCTGGATGCTGTTGAAGCCAATTTGGAGGGTAGCTTGAGCTTCTTGTATTGTTGGGCCAGAGGTAAGAGGATAGTGTCATCCATGTTCATGTGTGCTACGATTTAGAGCAGAAGGAGGGAAGGTCATTAATGAAGAGGGTGAAGAGGATGGGACCAAGGACTGAGCCTTGGGGATGCCCACCAAGGTAGGTGGGGGAGTGACATTGGCAATTTTAACTGATTGTTGCCTGTTAGAGAGGTAGGACTTAAACCACTGGATGGTGATGGCTAGCCCAGCTGCTTCTAGTTTCTGTCAGAGGAGGGGGATGGGATACGGAGTCCAAGGCCTTAGCCAGGTAGACAAAAACAGTTGCAGTTTGGAAGCCCTGGTCAGAGGCTGTAAGGATGTGGTTTGTGACCTGCAGGAGGGAGGAGATGGTGGAATGTTATTTTCTGAAGTCTGACTGGTGGGGAGAGAGAAGGTTGTTGTTTGTGAGGTATTTCAATAGTCTGATGTGAACTAGGATTTCTGGAGCTTGGCTAGAGCTGGGAGGAGGGAGGGAGGTAGGCCTGTAGTTGCCAGGAAAAGAGGATCTCCACCTTTATGGAGAGGCATTATGCAGGCTGATTTCCAGGCCTGTGGGACTGTTCTGAGGAAAAGAAAGGTTTGGTATGTGGATGAGGGGCTTGGTGATAGCAGGAGCTGAGATCTACAGGAGTTTTGATGGATCCCATCAGGGCTAGATTAAGTGTTATTAAGTGATTGGAGGGCTTTAAGGACTTCTTACTCAGAGATGGCAGGGAAAAGGAAATTGTTATTGTTGAGAGGTGGGTGGGTGGTGGAGATAGATGGGCGAGGCCCAGGTGGTAGGGCACAGGATGTGAAGAATTTGTTGAGTGTGTCTGCAGTACTGACAGGATCTGTAGTAGCTATGCAAAGCAGGGATACTAGGTTGGGCTGATGGGTTGAGAAGGGAGTGTACAACTTTCCAGAAATTGGAGGATTGAGTGTTTGAGAGTTGTGACTTGAAGTAGTCTGATTTGGCTAGCCTTATGGCCTTGGTGCAGGCATTGCATAGTGTATTATAGGCTTGCCTGTTTTGGGGGTGGAGTAGGATTTGAAAGTAGACCAGGCTATATCTCTGGCCTTGCATTGTGCTAGAATGTGTGCTGAGATGCATTTGTGGTGTCGCTTCTTGACTGTTTTTGGGGGTATGAGAGTCCCAGGTTCTAGAGAAAATGTTCAGGAAGCTGGAGAGGGCAGTGTCAACATTAGAGGCTGAGTACACCTGTTGCCAGTTGGCATGCCTAAGGCTAGCAAGTAGATATACAGTGTCCAGTGCATTTAGAGGGCATGCATTTAAGTATTTGGGGTGGATTTTGGCATGTGAATTTTCCGGATGCAGTAGGTTACGAGCGGGAACTTAGTGCATTGGCTAGGTGCCAGAAGAAGTTACTCTGTGTGGGTGGAAAGAGAGAATCCAATCTAGTAGAGAGTGGTTTTGGAGTGTGGGTTATAGTGGGTGGGTTCACTTAGTAGCTGGGTAAGATTAAGAGACTCTATTTCGGAGATGTGGGTCTTGGAGGAGGGGCTAACCAGTCCAGGTTGGACGTTGCCTAGGAGGACCAGTTCCCATTTGGGCTAAGTCAGGAATGTAGGCTATGGTAGAGACGAGAGCACATCACGTGCTAGGATTGCCAGGTTTTGGATTTTTTCAGCATGTAAAATGTCCCTGGCTTGGGTTCAACAGGGATGAGGTCGGTTATTCTGTCTTGGACATGATTCAGAAAGATCCAATTATGTCCCATAGTTCCCTTGTGTATTTGTAATGGGATCACTTGGCAGTTCCCTGTAGTAGGTATGGTCTGTTAGCTGTCTGTTAGCTTCAGAAACATAGTCCTCACGGTTTAAGATCACCACTGCAGAACCTTTATCAGCTTTTTATGACAATGTTTGTGGTTCAATTTCAGTGATTGTATTGCCCTCCTTTCCAATTGAGAGAGGTTATAGAGGGTTTGTTTTTGCCTATTAAGGATGTGACTGTTAACTCTCTGGCAAAAACAATGAATATAGTTGTCCAGTCTCACATTACACCCACTTGAGAGGGTAAATTGGATGATTTCTTTCTCTTATCCACTTAATTGTTGCTATCTGTGATTTCTTCTTTGTTGTGAAAGAATTATTTAAGTCTCAATTTATGGAGCATTCCTTCAGTTCCCCACAAAACTTTATTCTGTCAAGTGGTTTTGCTTGGCAGAATATGAGACCCCTAGAAAGTACAGTTAATTCCCAGTAGTCAGTGTGTGGTTGGACACATTAACAACTGAAAGGTGCCCATCCATATTGCTTTGTTGTTCTATGACCCTATTGTCTCTTTATGATGGCTTTTGAGGTCAAGCTCATTTTGCTTCTCAATATGGTGGGAGATGACATGAATATTGATTTAGGTTTTATGTCACAATACACTCCGTAAACTTTCACCGACTTCAGGAACAATGAATAGACATATAATGGGAGTAATCTGTGATTTTTTTGTGTTTTAATACTAAATGGATATAGAATCCCTTTTAACTGGTTATCAGTATGCTGGTTTCACCCCAAAAATTAGGGTGGGGGTGGTTTGGTGGTATGGTGTAATGCGATATGCCGATACATGTTCATACTTGGACATTAAGGTACAGTCTCTCATTTACTAGCTAGTTGGTGTTGTGCTTGTTCCTTTAATGTACACAAACTCTTGCCATCCAGTGGATATATGAGTCCTTCTACTAGTTATCTCATACATTGACATTCCATGAGGGTGGGTTCCTTAGGTTTTGTTTCAGATTTCTAGGACTGTTACTATATATACAGCAGATTGATTATATACTGACCCATTATGAAACTATGAATGTATTAGGATACAGGATCTCAATTACTAGAGAGTCTTTGTTAGGTTTGATTTTTTATGGTGCACTTATACTTGGCATTTGAAACAGTATTGCAGAAAGATCATGTTACAGCAGTGTTGGTTTTAATATCAATAGATAATATTAACTGTTTAGCATATGGTGGACATACATCTCTGATAGACCTAAAACTGTACGGATGTGTGATACAGTTTGTTTATGGTTAATTTTCACTAGGCAGCTTATCTTTTAAGACTTTTTAGCATTGCATACTACGAAACCCTCAGCATATTCTTGCTTGGGATTTAAATCGCTAGGTCTTGGTTTTAATTAAGGGTGTTCTGGCTTTCTTCTCTCAAGCTAAAGAGTGATTCATTCTATAACTTTGACCTTGAAATGTCTCCCATTTTTGTAGGTATTTTTAGGTTAACTTTCAAATGCCAGTTTAGGCTGATGAGATTTAGTGCCTTATGCATACACAAACACAATCACTCCTGTGTAGTTCAAAATGAAACTCAATGATGTTTTATGGGCTCTTTTATGAATGTTTTAGGAATGGTGTTATCTGTTTTGTTGACATTTGACCTTGAAATGCTTCCTGCATAGTAGTCAGACTGTGTGCTTTCCATATATTTCTCAGTTGATTTTTGAATGGATTTTTGGCCAATAGAGTGTTTACAACTTTTTCTATCTGTTTTTATGTATGAGCTGGGTGTTGATAGAATGTATTCTTCCAAAACAACTGACATTACTTTCTGATGAAGGACTCGATGTAGTCCCAAAGCTAAAGCACCTGTTTTCTTTTGTAACATCTCTATTGGTCCCATAAAAGGTGCTGAATCACCTCTCTTTTAATTTTTATCTTTTCAAAAGTACTAATTGCTATATTGAAATTTGGGGACCAAAGGTGGTTTTAGGCTTGAAAAGTAGTTGATATAGCCCAAAAGCTAAAGCACCCATTTTCTTTTGTAACATCTCTGTTGGTCCAATAATAGGGATCAATCATCTCTTTTTTCCCGGATCTTTTGTCACACAGACCAATATGGCAACAAAACTACTTTTGGAAAAAAAAAACAATAATAAAGCAGGTTCAGGAATTGTTAAATAATACAATGCTTCCTGCAGTACAAAATCTTACTAAGAGTAAATGTATGGTTTTATGTGAATTTATATGCAATAAGACAATTGTTGTAAAACATGTTGACAAAGGTGGCAATGTTTTGATTCTTAATAGAGAGCATTATACATAACATGAGAACATAAGAACATGTCTGCAGAAGGGGACCGTATGATCCCTCTAATCTGCCCAGATTACCTACCCCTATTCTGTTCTTCATCCATGATTACCACAGTATTTGTGCCACGCTAGTTTAAAAGCAGTGACTGTTGTCTCAAACTGTGCCCCTCGCTCACAAGTGGGTCTCATCTCTGTGAAAGAGGTTTGTTGCTTGTACCTTTTTATGCCCTTTATGTATTTGTAGGTTTCTATCATATACACCCTGTTTCTCCTTTGCTTGAGGGAATACATTTGCAGTTGCTGTAATCTAGATTCATATTGCTCCTGATGCACTTCCTGTACCATTTTAGTAGCTTTCCTCTCTACAGCCTCAATCGGTCTATGTCCTTTTGGGTGAAGCCACCAGAACTGTATGCAGTATTCAAGATGTGGCCTCACCAAGGACCTGTACAGAGGGAGAATGACCTCTTGCTTCCTTCTTGTAATGTCCCTGCTAATACATCCGAGGATGCTACTAGCTTTCTGTGCTGCCTTTTACATTGTCTACCAATTTTAAATCATCAGAAAAAGCACCGAGGTCCCATTCGAGTTTTGTTTCTGTTAATTGTTAACCATCGAGTGTGTATGTTTCCTTGAATTTCCTTTGCCTAGGTTCATGACCTTGCACTTTTAACATTGAATTTCAATTGCCAGTCCCTAGACTGTGCTTCTAGGCTCTTTAGATCTGCTTCCATTGCTGCTGTTCCTTCAATTGTATCTACTCTGTTGCAGAGCTTTCTGTCATCTGCTGAAAAGCATACCTACCCTGCAGGCCATCAGCAATGTCACTGATGAATATATTGAAGAGGACTTGGCCAAGGACAGATCCTTAAGGCATACCATTGATCACTCTTCCCTCACTTGACAGTGTTCAGTTGACTATGACCTCTGCATTCTATTGAGGAGCCAGTTTTGAACCCACTTGACTATTCTGTGCTCTAACCTGGAGTGCTCTAGCTTGTTGACCAATCTTCTATGGTGGACAGAGTCAAAATTATGAGAAAATAGCAGTGTTATTACTTAATACTACTCTTTTACCTCAAGGCAGTAACAGACATGGAGGTCCAGAAGCTCCTTGCTGGTCTACCCCATACACTGGAGCTGGACATAACTGCCTGGAGCCCAAGCTGCTGAGGCTAGGGGCATCAGTACTAGCCTGGCCCATAGCCCATGTCTTCAACATATCGCTCACCTCAGGCATAGTCCTGGACATCTGGAAGATGCCCAAGGTGATACCTGTACCCAAGCAAGGGGACACAAAGACCTCAAGAACTACCGTCCCATTGCAATCCTATCAGCATCAGCAAGCTCCTGGAAAAGGTAGTCGCCTCTCAGGTCACCCACTACCTACAGACCCACAACCTTCTCTCCCTGCACAACATGGGTTTAGAAAGGGCATAGCACCTCCATGGCCCTAGCAGTTGTTACCTCGGAGATCAGGTCTGCTGCTGACTGAGGTGAACTGACGGGGCCATCTTTGTTATCTCTCAAAAGCCTTTGATTGGGTTGACCACACCTTACTGTGCTCCTCTCTCCTGTCACTTGGCTTCTCCTCCCAGTTCTTGCATGGATCAGTAATTACCTCACAGGCAGGCATCAGTACACCAAATTTCAACAAGGTCCTGTCTGAATCTGCCCAGGTCAACTGTGGAGTCACCCAGGCTCTGTCCTGGGGCCTCTCCTGTTCTCTCTCTTCATAAATGAGCTACCCTTGACTCCGGCTCTAGGGTCCTCAGTGCTGTGCAGACGACCTAGTCATCATGGCCAAATCCCAGGACATCGCCACCATTAACACCAAACTAAACTCGGACTTTGACCACATCCAAACTTGGTTGCAGGACCATAAACTTGTTGTTAACCTACAGAAGATGCAGGCCATGCTATTTGACTCAGCAGTGAAGTTAAAATCTGCCCTGGATTCACTACAGATCTCTGGGGCTGATGGGTCACCATGACTGTAGGCTCGGTCAAGTACCTGGGGTGACCCTTGACCCACAGCTGGATATGAACCTGCAGATACGAAATACATGCAAGGCCTCAAACTGCAAGCTGGGTCAGGCTTACAGAGCAAAGCTGTCTAACTCCAGCTGCCCGTCTTGCTCTAGCCAGGAGTCCTCCTACCCACGCTTTGCTACAGACTAATCACCTTTGCCCACATTCCAAAAACTAGTCTAGTAAAGTGGGACTCAGCGTACAACAACATTTGCTGTTTTGTGCTCTGAGCCCCCTCCCTCCTCCACCCTGTGAGCTTTACACCCGGCTTGAGTGGCTCCCACTGGAAACTCACCGCTCTTATGTCGTGGCAACTTCATTGACAATATTGTCAGAACTGCCACCCCTCAAAACCTTGCTGAGACCCTTGTTCTTGCTACACCCTCCTACAACCTGCGATCCGGTGGCTCCCATGCCTCCTGGTACCTAAAACCTGCACACAAATGGGTGACAGAGCTGGCTGTGTATGCACTCCAGGGTTTGGAACTCTGTTCCAACTAGCACTCACCTCCCTCACACCAGAGCTTTAAAGCCTCCCTCTGGGGTTTTCTCAAACAGCTGCCACCTGTCTCTGCACAAGACAAACCCTCTCAGCCTGAGATGCCCCAACTAACTGAGATGCTACCAAACATTACGATTGGCAGAGCACAACTGTGCTCATACTCCTCTCAGCAGAATATAAAATGGACCATTTAGGCCCACCTGCAAAAGAGGGTGAGCACTATAACTGTGCACTCTTTATCTCGCACTGGGCCCACTCTATCCCAACTGTGACTCCTCTATTCTAACTGCTATCCTTACAACTTGCTGCCTGGAGCGATGAATCTACACACTGCACTTCTTTCTACTGACTGCAATGTTTAATACTGTATTGTAATACCTGTTTTGGTATTGTTGTCTTCACGATGTCCCTGTGTTCTGGTCACTTTATATTAACTCTTCACTACTATTTGCCTGATGAAATCTGGCGCTTGTAAAGTCCCTGTTGTGCTAATTCGATGTAATGTAATCCTCCACTTGTATTTGTCTGATGTTCATGTATGTACCTTGTAATGTACCTTGTAATCTCCTGGTCGCACCTGAAAATAGGCACTTAGCTGTCTGAGTGCAGCCACCGTTAACAAAAGCAAATAAATAAATAAATAATGACAAAACACTAACGAATTACATGATGATCCAACACCAATATATAAAAAAGAGGTGCACCAGATTCTCGCTGACACCCTAGCACAGTGATTTATTTCTGATGAGGAATATAAATACGTTTAGAAAGAACATCTATTAACATCATGTTTTATATACTACTAAAAATTCATAATGATTCTGAAAATCCACCTGGTAGGCCATTGTATCTGCATAGGCTCCATCAGTGAGAATCTGGGGAAATGTGTTGATTTTGTTTTCAGAGATATGTGATTAACTTGGAGTCCTATACTAAAATCACAGGGGATATTTTAAGTAAACTGGAACATATTGAATGGCAAGACAATTTTGTATGGCTCTTTATAAATGGGCATTTAAAATCAAGACATTTGATTGACTAATAGCCTTTCAGAGCTGTGTCCTTATCAGAGTATATAATACCCAACAGGCACTAATCTGCCCACTCCAACTGCATAACGCCACTATATCACTGACTAATAGCCACTGTAAACAAAACTGGACCACAATTTCGAAAGTCCACACGCTTATCCCAACTTGATTGCAAAACCGTAAGTCGGGTCCTCAGTGCTTGACTCACTCAGAAGTCAGCTTTACATCTTAAAAACTGTCACACATCCCATTTTCCTACCAGAAAACACAGTACACACTACAGAAAATATGTATCAATTCAGAAAACCTGATCACAGTGCTGACCATGATCTCAACAGCTCACCAAAGAACCAGAAGTCACTGAACAGCGGTCAGCTCACTTTACTCAACTGTGGTCAGTAAAGCTTTCACATAAAACTATAACCTCTCCCTTTTCAAAGCACGAAAAATGCTAAAAGTGAAAAGAAAAAACACACACACACACAAAAACATCAATAAAATCGGGAGGGAGGGTCGAAACTCACTTCACTGGCTGGCTCAGTCAATGTTGTTAGGAAATGTCCTTCACAGACTAGCATCTCTGTCAAACCAGCCAGTCACTGTGCCAGTGGGGTATATGGAGAGGAGAAGACTGTGCTTCATTACCAGTGTATTAACATTTGCAGACAACCTGACAAGTACCTCTGTGTATGGGGTGGGGGAGGGCGCCATGCAGTGGACATCACACAAAACAGCAAGTTCAGAAATACAGAGACCATTTACTACTTCACTTATTAAAACCTCAATTTTAAAATAGTTTGCCATGTTATTTACTTTTTTTTTTAATAGTTACTTGGGGCCCATTTTATAAGTGCAATAACACCACAATGAGGTGTGGGTTATCTCCTGATAAGAGCATGCTCAGGGCATAAGGCACTTGGTGCAAGTGCCTCATGCCTTATAACACACCTGGGCATGCTCTTATCAGGAGATAATCCACACTCATCATGTCTTACTGCTTGCCTATATCATGACCAAAGTATTGAAGCATGCAAGCAGTTTCTGGAGAAGGACCCAGACACCTCTGAAGTACACATTTAATTCATTTTAAGAGCCTTAGAATTTAGTTCAAGTTCAAGTTTATTGGCAGGAAACACTCCACTGAGCAGGCTCATTTGCAAGGAGGTCCTGAAGCATTAGAATGAACAAGTAAAAAAATAATGACAAATGCAATAAAACAATTTAATATATGGATTGTGAAATTAATAGTATCCTAAAGCATACAATTTTTTTCAGATACTATCACTCCCGGAGTGATAATACCACACTCGAGAGTGTTAATACTATTGTTCACCTTAAATGTCAATCAACTGTTGACGCCACAACACAGCTACTCATTGGCCGCCTTCTGTCTGTGGGCAGGCAAATGGTTTTCACAACATGGCGGTCATCTCGCTAGCTTAGAGTGCACAGTGTTCACGGCACCTGCCATTTGTTTTTATATTTAAAAGGAATTATCTGGCTGATCCTGTGCTCCCCCACAAAAAGAAAAAGGTAGGCCTAAAAAGCAGTGTTTTTACTACCCTGTGTCTGTCTGTGTGAGTGACCAGAAAGAGACGGAGGAGGCAGTCTCTTGTGTGTGCGAGTGGTCGAGGAGAAAGACTGGGTGACACAGTGTGGCACAAAAACTTGGATCCATATATTAAAAAAATAATGGATAGTTCAGAGTGTTACCGTCAGAATACCATCTCGAGGTTCAGGACATGTAACCATTATTCTCTTTACAAATACAAGTGGAAGGGCTGAAAGAGGGGAACTAGGTATGTACAATTGAGATCTATACACAGTGGGGCATGCAATGCATTCTAACTCATAAAGCTTTTGAATTTGGGGATAGGCATTTGCTACAGATGTATAGGACAGCCATAGGGCAGCCATGGCCCTGAGTTACGTGAACTTATTTTTGGAGCTTTGGGAAGAGTCTGTTGTCCTCAGTTGGAACATAAATTGCTCAGAAATAAGATCAAGTACTGGTTTCATTTTACTGACGATGTAGCATGGTTCTATGTCATAATGGCAATTGCCGAGGCAACCGTCATTATGGTGAGGGTAAATCATTGAAATTCAATTTTGGTGATGTACACCCTCAGTGCACAGGAAAATGGCACTGGGACTTACACCCCTGCACCCTCCTACTAAAGGATTCTTAACTCCAGGGGGTGCATGTCGGGGTGCAAATTCTGGAAAAAGGAAATTTCAGACCGGACACACAAAATGTAGGAGCACCTGGACCTGAACCTGGAACCCTTGCAGCTTCAAGCTGCCACCCACCCACCGTCCCACGGGACAGCTCAGCAGCCCTATGCCAACCATGCCAGGTGAACCCTCCCTCCTGTCATGCTCGCTCCCTCACACGTATACATATAGCGATGTCCTGTTGCTATATGTGTGAGGAACCCCCATCCTGATACCTTCCTCATACCTCGCCTCCTCTCTCATTTGCACCTCAAGTGGGTCACCATTTTGGTAGGTGCCCACTTATGGCTAGCCAAGTTCACAGTATACCATGTAGCATGCATACTGGAGGGTGGTATCGAGGAGGCAGAGCTCTTCATGGTGTGGTTTAACAACAATAATTTAAATTTAAAATTCACCCCACAGTCAGTAAACAGTGCCTTACTTTCTTAGATGACAATCAGATAAAGAGAATTATAGACATATTTCAACAACATATTACAGAAGAAATTACTCGTTTAGTAATTATGCTTTCTAATGGAGTCTTGCTGTATTCTGACAATATGCAGTTAGCCCCAGCACTTGAACTGCTCCGGAGAGTATAGAGTTAACTCTATGCAGAAGCATAGAACGTTGAACTCGAGCTCGGGCAAACCTCTGACTGTGGTGCTTCAGTGTGTAACTGTCAGATTCTTAACTCTGCCTAACTGTGAAGTCACTCCGAGATTGCTCCTTCGCTTTGCTTTGGTAAAGTTTCAAAATGCGCCACTTTTTCAACCGATTTGTTATTTTCAGTTTCAAGTCTCTGTCTACGGTACAGTAAGTAGTGTAGAATTGTGTTTTTTGTTTTTACTGTGGAAATTGTATTCTTTCGCTCCTTATTGGTCAAGTCTGGCTGGGAACCGACCTTGTATCTTGAATTTCATTTCTGGGAATTTTAGTAGTGGTGTGTCTTCTTATCAGTTTTAAAAACTGACTTTTACCAGTTTCTTTCCACAACCTGTAACAAGATTGGTAACATATAGGAGAGTATTACCTGGCTGAAAGCTGTAAAGGGTAATTTTGTTAGTGTGGCCATGTCTGAGAAACTCAAGAAAAAAACGGTCCCACTGGGTTTCAACACTGTTCAGAGTGTGGGAGGCCTTTGTCAAGGCCGACCCCCACCTCATCTGTGTTTATTGTCTGGAGTTTGACTAACTCAAAACAGACTGCCAAATCTGTAAAAATGTCCCAAAGCCACTCTAGAAAAAAGATGTAGTAGGCTAAAGGATAAGGAGGCCAAGAAGTCCCTGACCGGATGGCCAGCCCAGTTTGGTTGCAGCCAAATCTGAGGAGGTGCCCACTGACCTGGACAAGACGTCCTTGGGCAAATGAGCAGTGGGACTTAAAACCTTATTTATAATGCTTTCCTTCAACAATCATGATTCTATCCATAGGACTGAGTAATTTAATTTAAGTTTATTTATGTGATATTAATTATTGAGGTTTTTCTTTTCTTCTATGTTCTATCTTTTCTCTTCCTGGCTGGAATCTGTCATCTCATGAATCACCACCCTCCCTAGAACACAGGGCATGCCCTGTTTCCAGTCCCTGATGGAAGGTAGCAAAATTTGGAGTGTTGAGGGATGATCACAGAAACTCCCAGGCAGTTCTCTCTTTCTTATTCTTGGTTCGGCACTGGACTGGTAAAACAGATTACATTAAAAAGAAGAAAATTCCATACACAGCCCTTGTTCTGAGACATTTATTGTTTTGATTATTGTTTCAAATGCATGTTATTTATTATGTAAGCACTGGCACTTTTCCTGTATTTGTAATGGACCTTTTGAATCTCTGACCTTGACCTTCCAGTTTTTAGATACTGATCTACATTAGGTCTTACCTTATCACAACTACATCATGAGAAAGAGAGTATACAGGAATGGTTGCCTTCTAGTATGAGACATAAAGAGATAGTTGACTGAAATTTAGATTTAAAAGTTAATTGAAATTTAAATGGATGTAAACATTCTTTGATAACTGGCTCTATGAGATGGTAATGCTGTAATGTCTCCAAATAGTAGGTTTGAACTCAGAGTAGCACATTACGTTACATTTTTGCACTTTTTGTTAATTTGCACAATCTGCACAACTAGACACTTTAAGTGTCTTGGAAGCCATTTATTTATTATTTAGTTTTTGTTTACCAGGTAAGCACACTAGGAAATCGAATGCCTATTTTCAGGTGTGATCCAGGAGGTTACAACCAAAAATACAGATAGTGGAAATACATTGTATTGTAACATACAGTGGAAAGAAATGAACATTGAACAGAGCAATTGCATCTATAAAGAAAGTATATAGTTTGCCATGCATTCAGTTACAGAGACAAGCCTTGAAATAAAGCAAATGCATCAATAGAGGAAATACATAACTTTGCACTGCATTCAGTATGCTGTAGAGAGAAAACAAAAGTTTGAAGCATAGCAATATGTCTGTAATGAAAAACCATGACATGCACTGCGTTCAGTATTGAAAGACTCACAAAGTCACAGTCGACAAACTGTAGCACAACCAGCAGCACAGTCAGATGGATGTCCAAACACTGATGCAGATCAAGTAGAAAAAGCAGCTTTATTCCATAAAATCCATGTTTCCAAACAGCATACAGCAAAGGGCCAAATCTGCAGGAGATGGTTATCCCTCCCCAAATGACCAAATCTCACAAAGTCGAATGTTTTCGCCAAACTAGCACTTTCTTAAGACAGGTGAGATCTGGAATTACATCCCTTATAAAGGATATCATTTAAAGTGACCAGTGCTAGAAAAACTTAATTGTGACAAAATTGGAGTGCTGAAACCCACTAATAAAATAAGTTACCTTTAAATGCAGTATGAAATACTGAAGCTTTTTATCTCACATAATATCTAAATACCCAAATATATATGTATTGACTCAAAAGACCAATAGAACACACATATCTTATACAATCAATAAAATAAAATACTTAAGCAATAAGAGTATAGCTATATATGTGTTTCTAATAATTAAGTAATCTGGTATCTTCAGATCAATATCACAATAAATGTATGTAATCACATCACTTAATTTTAGGCTAGCAAAACAATGTTGTAAGGAGGGCAGAAACATATATATTGTTTATATGTGAAATATAAACTTAAAGGTTTATATATGTATACTTCTTAATATGTATATAAAATATTTAGATAAACAATCTACAACTTTAGAAAAATCCCTATTTCATTCTACACAGATTTTATCAAATATAAAGAAATGCATTTTGCATACATCTATGTATTTCTTTAGGAAAAAGAGGAAAGAAGAGAAAGAGATATTTTACACCTTACTGTAATATTATTTATTATGACTTCCTTGTTATTTGTTATTCCAGTAGGTAAGGTGTCAACTGGAAAGATTCATTAAGTCCTGATATTCAATACTTTTTAATTTATATCGCCAAAAGTTTTTGGCGATATAAATTAAAAAGTCCCATGGATTTGGCCCTTTGCTGTATGCTGTTTGGAAACATGGATTTTATGGAATAAAGCTGCTTTTTCTACTTGATCTGCATCAGTGTTTGGACATCCATCTGACTGTGCTGTTGGTTGTGCTACAGTTTGCTGGACTGTGACTTTATGAGTGTTTGAATTTTTGTTGGCATCTGTTATTTGGTGTTAAGCCGTCTCTGCTTTCATTGTGTTTGGTTCAGTCTTGGGAGCTACATGAACACTGGGGAGAAGGAGTAAGGAATTTTAGGCAAGACACATCAAAGCAAGGGAAACAAAAAGAGAAGCAGTATTCATAAACATAGAAATTACATCAGTAGGGTGCTATTGAACAAAGCTGGTAAGTCAGCAAATTTCCACAAGAAAATGCATGCCAAGTAGGAAATTACACAGGTACTGCAACACGAGCAGTATGCCTAGCCAAGGAGATGTTCTCGATACGTTAGACTGAAAGCATGTGCAGAGATACAGTGCTGAATGTCTGGAAGAATGGAGTTCCATAGTTTGGGGGCAGAGTAGGCAAAGAATGCTTCACCAGCACACGTTTTAACCCTAGGGACAGCAAGCAGGATGTTTTCATTAGACTGCAGGGTGTAGCCATTTCTCACCATCTGAAGAGAAGAAGAAAGGAGTGGAGGCTGACCATTTAGTATTATGTTAAAAATAACACCTCCATAGCTATGGTAAAGCAGGAGAGATTGGGGAGCCAACGCAGCTTTTCACAGAGGGAGTAGTGGTGAATGAGTCTAGGAGACATGGATGCAAAATGGAAAATATTATTGTCACGTGACATCCCATTTAAGGGACAGTGGCTTTAGAAGCTGCATGGTACAATGGTGCTCCATAGAGAAGCTTGGAAGCTGCATCCCCTGATGATGGCAAGGCATGTCTGTGGTGTAAGGTCTTGGGCCACTTTATATGCGACACCAAGCATTGAGCTCATGGATTTTCAGACACTCATGACACGAGATGCATAATCAGCATGGGATCAAGCATGATTCTGAGGTATATAAACGAGACGATATGAGGACCAAGGTGCCATCTTGGTATGCTATGGATAGAGGGATGAACATGCCCTGGGTTTGGAGGATGTGCCAGAAAGCATGGATCAAGTTTTAGTGATGTTAAGGATTAATTTGTTTTCACATAGCCAGGTGTACACTGACTGTAGGTTGGCTGTCACATGGTGGTTGATTTGATCAATGTTCTTGGAGCAGGAATAGAGGACCAGATTGTCAGCAGAGAGTATGGCTGAGCAGTGTGTTAAGTTTTGAGTACTAGAGTTGATATGTAGGGCAAACAACAGCGGGCGCCATATGGAGCCTTGGGGAATACCCACTAGAGTTGGTACAGGGTCTGAGAGGGAAGAGTCATAAGTGGCCCTTTGGGTTCTGCTTGTCAATAATTTCAAAACCAGGGGAGCAGTTTGGGAAGTTAGCTAGTCTGCTTGTGAGCAAGGTGTGATTGAGCAGATCAAAGGTTTTGTCAGATCAATAAAATGGTACTGTGGAGGCTGCCAGTGTCCATTGCTGGGGAGATGCTGTTGGTGAAAGTAAGGAGGACAGTGGTGATGCTGTCCTCTACAGAAACTGTGCTGAGCATGGATATAAGGTCATGGGCAGAGAGGTAACTTTAGTTGCAAGGCCACTACCTTCTGCAGTATTTTGTTTAGAATGGGTAGAATAGCAATGGGCCTATAGTTATTTAGAATTCTATGACCTCCTTCTACAAACCAGGACAATATGCTAGATATTCCATACATCAGGTGCACATTTATCTTGCAAATTGGTGGGCACTGTGGCAAGGAAGTCAATTGTGGAATTTACCTCAGTGGCATTATACAGGAAGAACAGTCAGTATTAGCTACTGCCAGCCAAAGAAGCTCAGGATCCAGATTAGCGATTTCAGGAAATATATAATTCTTGGAAGGGCTTTTGGTAATTTGGCATGTTATACACAAAAACATGAGAGTGGTCACTAATGGCAACAAAGAAAAATTACTCACCTTAGTAATGTTGTTTCTTCTAATGGAGTCTTGCTGTATTCTGACATATTGCAGTGATATCCAACCTTGAACTGCCCCGAGATGAAAGAGTTAACTTTCCATGCCAGGCATGGAGTGCTGAGCTCGAGCTCGGTTGAGACTCTGTCTGTTGCTGTTTGAACTCAAACCGCAGATCTTTTACGAGCTATACTCACTGGGTGTCCTGTGTGGAAACTGTAAACTTACACTAGCCAACTGCTACTAAATATAATAATAAGATTTTTGGTTCCAAAACAAAGACTCAAGTCAGGAAATCCAAAAAATAAAACAAAACACCACACCCACACCCCCAAACTAAAGGGGTGAGAAAGAAAGGGTGGGGACCTCCAGAGTGCCAACATCTGCTACTGCCCACCCACATCCCAAAACCAAGGTTCTGAGAGGGGAGGGGAGGTCAGAATACAGCAAGACTCCATTAGAAGAAACAACATTACTAAGGTGAGTAATTTTTCTTCAAACAACATGAAGTCTTGCTGTATTCTGACATATTGCAGACTACTAAGCAGTACCTCCATGGAGGAGGGACAGAACCTACTTAGGAAATAGGCTCTGAAGCACTGTTGTGTTAAAACCGAGCATCACCCTAGCCTGGATATCCAGAGAGTAATGCTTGGTAAAAGTGTGTACTGTTTTCCAGGTGGCTGCTTGACAAATTGCTAAGATAGGAATATACCTGGCAGCAGCCAGGAAGCAGCTGTACCTCTGGTAGAGTGAGCCTCAGGCCTGAGGGTGGGATCCTACCTAGTTTTTCAGAGCAAAATTGAATGCAAGAGACAATTCACCTGGCAATAGATCTCTTAGTGGCAGGTTTTCCTTACCAACCTCACCATAGGTGAGGAACAGTTGGAGGAGTCAAACCTATGACCCTTGGTGTGCTCTATGTAGTAACTAAGGGCCCTTTCACATCCAAATTGTGCAGCCTCTCTCCCAGAGGAGGAATGGTCAGTGAAGAAAACAGGAAGAGGCATAGACTGGTTTAGGTGGAAATCTGAAACCACCTTAGGCAAAACTTCCTATTAGTCCTGAGGACCACCTTATCTCTATGGAAAGAGATAAAATCAGGCTCCACTGACAGGGCCTGTAACTCACTTATGCATCTGGCAGAAGTGATGGCTACCAAGAAAACAGTTTTCCAAGTCAAGTACTTAAGCTCTGCTGAGGACAAAGGCTCAAAAGGAGGTTGATAAGCTGAGCAATGCAAACATTAAGGTCCCAAGCAGGGCAGGGTCCTTGAAGGAGGATTGGTATGAAGCAATCCTTGAAAAATTTAGAAAATACAGGATGAGCTGAAAGGGAAGAGTGCTTGCCTGCTGAGAGGAAGGCAGAGACAGCTGCCAGATGCACTCTTAGTGTAGCTGGTCTGAATCCCAAGCTATTAAGATGAACCATATAGTCAAGGACTGTGGAAGGCCAGCAGACTCTGGAGAAATATGCTTCCCAGAGCACCATATAGAAAACTCTTCCACTTGGAGTTGTAGGCTTCTGGTGGAAGGCTTCTGAGAAGCCTTTAAGATATCCAGAACACCTTGAGAGAGGTGCAAATCAGCAACTCTAACTCTTCAAGAGCCAGGCCTTGAGATTGAGAGATTTGAGATTCGGATACCAAACCCTCCCTGAGCACATGTTAACAGGTTGTAATTCCTGGGAAGAGACAGGGAAGGTGGACTGCCAAGGACAACAAGAGAGGGTACCAGGGCTGTCTGGCCCAGTCTGGAGCAATCAGAATCACCGTGCAGGGTTGAGACCTGATTTTGACTAGCACCTTGAACAGGAGAGGGAAGGGGGGGCATACAGGAACTTCCCTTCCCAATTGAGAACTAGGGCATCCAGGGGACTGAGCCAACACTGGGGCCTGCAGCAAAAAAGAGGAAGTTGGTGATTGTCTGGGGCTGCAAAAGATCTATCTGTGGGATGCCCCATCTGGAGAAGATCACCTTCAAAACCAGGGGATCCAGTGACCATTCATGATGGCCCTGAGATATCCTGCTGAGAGCATCTGCCAGGACATTGTCCTTGCCTGGGAGGTGTACTGCTGTAAGAGAGGTGTTCAGGGAATAGGCCAGAGACCATAACTTCATTGCCTCTGTGCACAAGGCCGTAGACTGAGTGCCCCTTGATGTTGATATACCACATTGTGGTGGTATTGTCTGTCCTGATCTGAACTACTTTGTTCTGAACAGACTTGAAAGCTTGAAGTGCTAGAAGCACTGATCTGAGTTCTAATAGATTGATGTGAAGCAGAGATTCCTGAGGAGAGAGACCACAACCCCTGGGTGGTCAGGTCCCCAAGTGGGCTCCCCACCCCAAGAGGGAGGCATCTGTAGTAAGGATTAGAGAATGAGACTGAGTGACAAAAGGAACTCCCTGTCTTAGATTGTCCTGATCCTGCCACCACTGTAACGCCTGGATCAGGGTTCGAGTCACTGGGATTAGTTTGGTCAGAGGATCCTTTTTCTGAGACCAAAAGGCTCTCAAGTGGAACTGAATGTCCCTCATTTGGAATCTTGCTCCCTGAACCACTGCTGTAGAGGCAGCCATGTGTCCCAAGAGCTGCAGAAAATGCCTTGCTGGTCGAGACACCTGGAGGGTGAATGAAGAGGCCAGTGAGATAAGGGTCCTTGCCCTGTCCAGGGAAGGAAGGCTCTGCCTTTACTGTATTCAGCTCTGCCCCTATGAAGGTGAGGAGCTACAGGCTCTAGAACTGACTTGAAAGGTTCAGAAGGAAACCTAGAGAAGTGAGCAGTTGCTGAGTTATCTGTAGGTGTAACTTGATTCTGGTCTGAGACTGGCCTACTATGAGCCAGTCGTCCAGGTATTGAAAGATGGAGATCCTTTTTCTCCTTAGGAAGGTAACTACTACTGCCAGGCATTTTGTGAACACCCTTGGAGCAGAAGTTAGGCTGAAGGGCATTGCTCTGAATTGGTAATGGCCTGAGGGCAGCTCGAACCTGAGGTACTTTCAGTGGGAGCTTCTGATGAGAATATGGAACTAGGCATCCTTGAGGTCCAGGGAAACCAGCCAGTCTCCTGGCCTTAGAGAGGGTAGAATTATTCCCAGAGTCACCATTTTGAACTTTGGCTTTAAAGGTGCTTGTTTAAATATCTGAGATCCAGGATGCCGCCGCTTCTCCTGTCTTTTGGGGGTTAGGAAATACCTGGAGTACAATCCTTTCCTCTGTGTAGGTGGAACCTCTCTATGGCTCTCAGAGTCAAGAGGAAGAGACCTCTGCCTCTAAGGCAAGTGCCTCTGAAGGATTTGCAGGTGGAAAGGATCTGGTTCTCATCTTTGGAAATTTTTGAAGCTGAGAACAGTCCCTGGCTTACTACTTCCAGGACCCATTTGTCTGATGTTAAAGACATCCAGTCCTGGACAAAGTAAGCCAGCCTGCCCCTACAGGTGGTGGAGAATCGGCCTGCAAACCCATCAGGGTGTCTGTTTAGCAGGGCTTTAGGCTGAGGGGTGGAAGCAGGCCTGCTTGTACCCCATCTGCCTCCCTCTGAAGAACCCTCTTGAGCAAAAGCAGAAGAGAAGGCCTGTGCTTGGTAGAAAGGCCTATGAAAAGGCCTGCTCCTGCCCCTGGAATGCTGCCTCTGGGAGTGGCTTGCCTTCCTTGGCCTGAGCACTCCTATAGGTGGTCCTGTATTCATCCATTTTCTTCATGTAGTCTCTCCTTGCTCCCCAAACAGAGAATTACCCACAACAGGAAAATCCATGGCCTTAGTCTGGGTATCCTGAGACAGGCTAGTACATCTGAGTCAAGCCATCCTACTATGGGCCACAGATGTAGCCATGACTCTAGAAGAAACATCATTGGAGTCCACTGCAGCATGGAATTGCACCTTGGATGCCTCAATACCATCTGCAGCCACCTGCTCCAGCTCCTTGGCAAGCTGGCCAGGGACCTGTTTAGCTAAGGCCATTACAGTGTCCCATCTAGATTTCTGATATCTAGCTGTATAGACCATATAATTAGCCTGCCTGAGTCCCAAGGATGCTGCCATGTACTGTTTCTTTGCCATGGCATCAATCCTTCTGGAGTCCTTATCTGGGGTGTGTGAAGCCAAGGGTATATTTGCCTTGTCACAGGCAGCAGCCTGCACTACCCCAACATGGCTGCATTGCTGGGCAAGGAACTCCGTGATCTGAGCCTGAGAGAGCATACCTCTTGTCCATTCTCTTGTCCACAGGAGGTATAGAATTAGGAGTCTTTAAAATTTTATTGTCTGTTTCCCAAAGGACTTATGAAGGGAATAGACAGCCTCCTGACTCTGGGATATCCATCATTTCAACATAGTCAGGCTCTCCTGGTCATCCACAGCTTCTTCCATAGGAAGCTGAAGAGTTTCAGACACTTTTTGTATAACATAAAATGGGAAGGGGACTCAGAAAGCCTAGGAGGAGAAACCCCTGAAGGTCTGTCTGGGGAGATGTCCGGTCAATAAGCACATCTAGATTGTAATCACCATCACTATCCTCATACTCCTTCCTCCTCCTCCTCCTCCTCCTCCGGTTCATAAAATTCTTCTAAATTATAATCTGGAACCGGGGAACTGACCGAACCGAAGCTCTTCCTGATGGTGCCGGTTCGGCCGGAACCAGGGTTAGCGACTGAACAATCCTATCGCTTTGGCTATTTCATCAGCGGTTGGAGAAAGAATTTGAGGATCCGCACTGGCTGATTTATCCCTTCTTTTCTTTTAACTGAACCACTCCTCGGAGTCGGTTCTCCCTTGCCAAGAAGTCTCGCCCTGGTCAGAGGGCACCCTTCTGGCTCGGTGGAACTGAACCAGGCTGGCCATCCGGTCAGCGGACTTCTTGGCCTCCCTTTCCTGAGCCTACTAACTCTCTTTCCAGGGTAGCTGCAGGAAAATTCTTACAAATCTGGCAGTCTGAATCGAGGTGGTCAAACCCCAGACAATAAACACAGGTGGTGTGGGGTCAGCCTTAGCAAAGGCTTCCCACACACACTACAGTGTTGAAGCCCTGTGGGCCGGTTTTTCTTTTGGGTTTCTAGACATGGCCAGTCCTAACAAAACTTACCCTTTTTCAGCAATCCGCCAGGCAAGACACCCTATCGGTTCCTGACAGTGTTACGGGTCACGGAAAAACGTAATGAAAAATCTGTTTTTAGAACCGATAAGGACCGTTACCACACTCTAAAAGTAGAATAAACTTTTTGAACAACCTGACCTGTTCAAACCGAACCGATCCCACGCTACAAGTTCCACAGAAGAACAAGAAAATAAACCTATCTAGTACTCAACGATACCACAGACAGAGACTGATCCGACGGGTTAACAGATTAATTTGGTCAAAACCGAAAACGGCACTTTAACCGACAAACTTGAACCGAGCATAGGAGAAATCTCGGAGCGACTGTTCAGTGAGGCGGAGTAAAGAATCTGATGGTTTGAGTTCAAACAGCAACAGACAGAGTCTCAACCAAGCTCGAGCTCAGCGCTCCATGCCTGGCATGGAAAGTTAACTCTTTCATCCCCGGGCAGTTTAAAGGTTGGACATCACTGCAATATGTCAGAATACAGCAAGACTTCATGTTGTTAGAACAGGACTCCTCAGCTTTTGATGCAATCTGGCCTAGGTGTGAGGATCCAGCCAATTAGTGTCTGCATACTGCTATTGTTGGAGCACCTATTGGGCTCCAGTGATGACCTGGGAAGGTTTAGCATGTTAAGGGATTGTTACAGCCACTGAGCCAGTTTATGTTAAAGTTTCCAAATATGATGAATTCATTATTTTGACGGCTGAACTAATAGATCTGATCAAGGAGGGAGTAAGGTTGAGCATCCAGTAGAAGGAATATATTATGCAGAAAAGATTAAGCTTTTTGCCCCACCCAAAGTGAGTTCACCATAGTAGCATTCGTGGGTGGAGAGGGAGTGAGCTGAGGCCATTACCTGTAAGTGCGACTTATAATATATTAGTGTGCCTTTCCTTTCTTAGAACGAGGGTGGTCTACAGCGAAAGTTCTGTATCCTGGGAGCACATGCAAGTTATCCGACACGACTGGTTTTAGCCATGTCTCTGATATACCAAGACGATACTACAAACATACAAAGTACAGTGAAGACCATTACAATGCATAAATTTGAGATTGTCACTGTAAGGTCCCGTTGTACACCGGTATTGGTTTCACCGGTGTTTCACGCCTGCAAATCAACTCCACCATAGTGATTTTCCGACTGGTGAAATTTTGACACTCAAGTTTTACTTGTTGATGTCGGGATTTCAAATAGTCTGTTGCCGAAGTGACTTGGTGGACCCTACCAAGGATATCAGGTTGGTAGTGAGTGACAGTCTCCGAACAAGGTGTCAGATTGCAGCCAGAGAGTCATAGTGCCTAGGTCAAAGTTAAATGCAGAGTTTTAACTACAGTGAGAAACGTTATTAGAAATGTCCCTGTGGTAGGTGCCAGTCTTTACTGAAAACTCCAGTAGTGAGTGACCCATGCTGAGAGTTCAAGTTTGTGGAATAGGCTTCAACATGGATATGAGCAATTCTAAGGCCCTTAACATTTTGCCATGTTGCAGAGTAAAATAGCAGAGGTAGGATCTGGGTTTAGCTCAATATCACCAGAAAACAGAAGGCAGAAAAGGGCTAGATAAATAAGGGACATTAATCTGGAGTACAGGTTTAAAAGGTTACGGGCGCCATATCAGTTTTTTAAGGAAGGCTGCCATCTGAGAGAAACAGTGCAATAGCAACAAGATACTGGTTATTGCTGTGGGAGTGTAGTGAATTACAAGGCTGGACACAGCAATATCCATGTGTTCATAGGGTTCAGCACTAGGTGTGATCAGTAGGGGAGTGAGTCAGTGATATAGAGTAGACTACAAAGGCTAATTGAGAGCCATACATTCCAAATAAGCAGCCCCATGATGGCAAATAATTGTGGTGGCAGTGAATTACTGTGATACACAGGATGCCTCTGAGGGGTTCCAATTAGTAATATGGTTAATAAAAGGCCTCTTTAGGAGATACAGGCAACAGAGTTAAGGTAACTAAAAGTATTTAGAGAAACCCAAGTGGCCTGGTGATATTAGGCTCACATGGGGAACAACAAACAAGTAAGTGAAAAATATTAGCAGTGCTAATTTCAAGTAATATTCATTTAAATCTGTATATATGTAGGTGCAGGCTAAAATACCAATACAGACAGAGTACTTTTTCTAAGAGCTATGCCACATCATATAAACAGTGTAACAAATTGTTTATAGTGGACAATAGCTTGAGATGCAAACATAGAAACATAGAATTTGATGGCAGATAAGGACCGCTGGCCCACCCAGTCTGCCCATTTCTACCTAATGGATAAGCTGCAGATCCTAGTTAACCAGCAGCCTACTTCTTTCTACCCCCACCCCTTAGAATTGCCTTATGGCTGTCTCATGCATGTTTGAATTCAATCACTGTTTTTGACTCCACAACCTCCTCTGGAAGGCCGCTCCATGCATCTACAACCTCTCTGTGAAAAAATACTTCCTTACATTACCTCTGAGCCACCCTCCCTCTATCTTCAAATTGTGCCCCTTGTTCTTGCACACATCTTTTTTGAAAGATGCTACTGTCTTGGACTTTGTTGATTCCCTTGAGGTACTCGAACATTTCTATCATGTCCCCTTTCCTCGAGGCATACATATTAAGCTCCTTTAGTCTCTCTCTCTCTATGTCTTCCGGTGCAGACTCTGCACCATTTTAGTTACCTCCTCTGGACAGATTCCATCTTGTCTATGTCCTTGGGAGATTGGGTCTCCAGAACTGCACACAGTACTCCAGATGGGGTCTCACCAGCTGTCTGTACAGAGGGATAACAACTTCCTGTTTTCTACTGGTGATGCCTCCCTATGCATCCCAGTATCCCCCAGCCCTCCTTACTGCCCTCTCACATTGCTTGCCCACCTTTAAGTCATCTGATATGACTACCCCAGGTCCCTTTCCATTTTTGTTGTTAGTATCTCACCCCATTGTGTACTCTTCCCTGGGTTTTTGTTCCCAGGTGCATTACCTTGCACTTCTTAGCATTAAATCTAAGCTGCCATACATTTGACCATTCCTCTAACCTTGCCAAGTCCCTTTTCATCCTTTCCACCCCACCTTGTGCATCAACTCTGTTGCAGATCTTTGTGTCATCTGCAAAGAGACATTTTTCCTTCCAGTCCCTCTGCAATGTCGCTACAAAGACATTGGAAGAGGACCGGTCCTAATACTGAACTCCATGTACCTCACTAGTAACCCCCTTCTTCAGAGGACTCCATTTACTATTACTTCTGTGTCCTATTCTCCAGCCAATTTTTTACCCAGGCTGTCATCTTGGGACCCACTCCCAGGCTGGCTAACTTGTATATTAATCTTTGTGTGGGACTGTGTCAAATGCCTTGCTAAAGTCTAGGTAGGCCATGTCCACATCCCTCCCTGATCTACTACTTTGGTCACCCAGTCAAAGAAATCTATTAGATTCGTCTGGCATGACCTTCCCACTGTGAATCCATGCTGTCTTGGGTCCCGTGCCCTCTGGCCTCTAGGTACTGACAATTCTTCCTTCAGAAGTGATTCCATCATTTTCCTATCACTGAGGTTAAACTAACTGGTCTGTAGTTTCCGCTCTGCCCTGCTCCCACTTTTGTGAAGGGAATCACATCGCCCTCCTCCAGTCCTCAGTTACCACCCCATCCTCCCATGATTTGTTAAAGAGGGTAGTCAGTGGTGTCACTAGTTCTACCCTTAGTTATTTTAGAATTCTGGGATGAATCCCATCAGGCCCCATTGCTTGTCCACCTTCAGTTTTAAGAGTTCTTTCAGAACCCTTTCTTCTGTAAATGGGCTGGTATCAACTTCTGTATCCAGAGTGTTTCTATTGTTTGTTTTAGGTACCTCCCTCTTCATTTGTAAATACTGAGCAAAATATTTGTTTAGTATCTCTGGCTTTTCACAGTCACCCTCTGCCCACCCCTCCCTTTATTAAGCCTCACTATCCCTCCCTTAGTCTTCCTTCTCTCCCTGATGTACCTAAAAAGGTTTTATCCCTTCTTAACTGAGTTGGCTATCTTTTCCTCAGTTTGAGCCTTTGCTGTTCTGACTGCCTTCCCAGCTTCCTTTGCTTTAACTGATACAATTATCTGTCCTGCTCCTTCTGTGATTCCTTGTACAAGCTTAGTCAGTTTTATATGGAAGGAATATCATATGCATAGGGACTTGCTCCTGCATGAAATCACTTGAACCTAGGGTTAACTACCTGGCAGTTAGAAAACACCAATTGAAAAACCAAAAGGGCAAGCGACTTGCAGACCACTGCACAGAGAGATTTGAATGACTGAGTATACACAGCTAAGAGGCAGGCTTACAACAGTGTGTCCTGTATTATGCCCTATGAGTGTCACTCCAGCAGACAGGGTCAGGCCACACTTTTGGGCAGCATATAGCTGGCTGACAGCTGGCTCCCACAGCTGGCACCCACAGTGCAACACCTTGCGCTTACAGCCCCTTCATGGGGACCACAGCAGAGGACCACTAGGTGAGATGTAATAAGAAGAGGATAGCTCCACTCACGGTCCCAGGACTCTGCCACCCAACTGGACAGCGGGAGCTCTGCTTGTTCTGGGCTCCGGTAGCATGGTGAGCAGTGTCAGATTGGTGGTGATTGTTTGTTGTGGAGGGTAAGACAGGCAGAAGATGGCCCTCTCTACCCTGTGGCTGACTTTGAAGCACTTCTCCCAATGCTTACAGTAGTGGCTGTGGCTGACTCCTTTTTATACTAATTAATTAGTGGAGCTAATTATATGCTGATCCATGATTATAAGAAAGTTAAAATGTCTCTCATGAATGGATTTAACCAAGATAAATGCATTGTCTTTTGCTATATTATAACGTTCATATGAATATTCATACGACTGTTTAAATGCCTAGCGATGCTCCCAGCAGCCATGCCCCTGAGGAAGACTTAATTGAGTTAAAGTACTGGGGCTCGTGGGGAGCAGTGTTTATCTGTACCTCACAGACCCTGTGTGAGTTGTATGCCTTTCCTTGCTATTTTGAAGTTCTCAAGTCATTAAATACTTTTGCATCAACTCGTAGGTCTACCTGTTGTTCTTATCCACTTTATTGGGAGCTACAGATCCTTGTCACAATGGCATACCACTGTAGGCTCTATTTACACTATGAAGCATTTAGTTTCTACTTACAGGCACCTGCCACAGTCCCAGACCCAGGTGGCAGCAATGGATATTGTACATCATGCATCATGATGCATCTTTGTCCCATAACACCCGACCGGTGTCCTATTGCTTAGGATAGTACAGATCTGGTAGACCTTGCCTCCATGGCTCCCCATCCCATCATATTACATTACCTTCCCTATCCACCTAGACCATACATGATGACTCAGTTTACTCCTTTATTTGCTTGCTGTGACATTTTCTTTCCCACAGAGAATTATTGAATACCAACAGCTTATCACTGGAAGGAAGAAACAACAGTTACTGGACTTAGACATTACTTTGTACAAAAGGCATGTATTTTAATATTCAGTGATATTGTATAATAATTGTATAACAATATTATTATAACAATATAAATGTATAACAATATTGTATATAGTCATGGAAGCAGGGCTGGCCTTAACCATTCTAGGCCCCTTTGCAGCTTTCTGCCGGGCCCCACCACTCATTCCCTGTGGTCCCCCATCCAACATTTACGCCTAACTAACCCTCCTGTAATGAATCTATAAAGCAGTACCAGGTCTACTAGTTTAACCAGCATCTTTAATTAGTGCCATTGACTGCACTGAAATATTTGACTTCACCATTGGAAAGAATCTGACTGAGCCTGGAGCAAGAATTTAAACAACTGAACTTTTCTGGAGGTAGAATGAGAGAGAATAGAGATGATTATCATGGGACACCAGTAATGTTGCCACCTGTCAGTTTTTTACCTGGTGATCAGGTTTTCAGGGTCCCTATCAGGAAATCCAGTTTTGCTCTGTACTGATCAGGTTTTTAGCTATTTTGAGTGCTCACATACTTTTGAAACATATTTTGTCATAGCATTCATTGTTTCAGCTACATGGTCAGGCTACAAACAAGTTCTCTTGTCAATATAGTCTTTTGTTCGTGAAAGTAGCCAACCTGGGAGGTGTAAAGTATGTTCATTAACACTTACTTAACCTAATCTTTTTCCATTGCAGCAAAGCTGCCCTAACCTTTGTAACAGTAATAGAGCCAGTTGTCTTCCACATTCATTTGCTGGTAAACATTTTCATCTCAAACAAATGTAGGCATTTTCAAACATTTTAAATCATTTTTTTTTCCACAAGAAACAAGTATGAGCCCCAAGGTGCAGGGGCACAGTTTGCACCTAGCTAAGGCCAGCCCTGCATGGAAGGGTATTCTAATGTCTGTAATTTCTCTGACTCTCTGTCTGTATCTATATCTTTGAAAACTCAATAAACATCTCATGTATAAAAAAAATAAATGCATGTATTATTGACACCAGCTCCTGGGAAAGGGGTGATAAGGGAACTAATCCGGCTGATGTTACTTGGATGGTAAAATCCTCTCTGAACTACAGCTGAAACCTGAGCTCCAGTGTCAGCCCTCATCCAGAATGACCCTCAGATTTCTCACTTTGTGGCAGCCACAAGCTTAGACAAGCTGAGCCAGAGGTCAGTCTCATTCTCAGCAGCTGCCACTCTCCTCTTATGACCTAGTTCAAACACCAATACCTTAGTCTTGTCAGGGTTAAGTCTCAACCAGCTCGGTGACATGCAGTCCTGGATCTCGGTCAAGCACTTACAAGCACATCCACTGTTACCAGCATCCCAGCTACAAAGACAGCTACAGCTGGGTATCATCTGCATAGCAGTGAAACCCCAGACCATACTGCCTAATGATTTCCCGGGCAGCATATACATTGCAAAATATATGCAAGAGGACTGACCTCTGGGGAATACCACAAGGCACTGACATGGGGAATAATGAGAAATTCCCCAGCACAATCCTCTGTGTCCTATCCATGAGGTAGTACTCAAACCAGCTGATGACTTGGCCACTGAAACTTACATATTCCCTCAGCTGATTCAACAGCAACTCATGGTCCATGGTGTCAAAAGCGAAGAGAGACCAAGAAGAACAAGAACTGTTCACCTCGAATTCTCACTCTGAAGAAGGTCATGTGCACCCTAACCACTGCAGTCTCAGTGTTCTGTTTTGACCTAAATCTAGACTAGAGAGGCTCACAGATGTCAAAGGGTATGAGGTGTGCCTCAAATTGCAACATAACCACTTTCTCAGTTACTTTGTCCTAAAAGGGCAGGTTAGAGACCGGACAGTAATTTACTGGGTTATCTGGATTCAAAGAAGTTTATTTAGAAGAGGCCTCAGCAGTGCATCTTTCAATGCAACTGGAAAACCCCATATGACAAGGAGCACCAGAAAACCCCACTGAACACCAAGTCCAGCTGTCCGACGCAACCCACTAGTAGTCACGTAAGACCTAGCTCTAGTTCACAAAAAGTTGATCACAGCTCGAAATCACCTCAATCACCTCCTCAACTATCACTGGTCTAAACTGTCCCCATGACAGCTGAGTGCATCTGTAATATGTCGACTTAACATTTTGAGTTGACCAAATAGAGGAAAAATGTCTGAGAATAGTCAAGCAAACTCTCACATTTAGTAGGAGAAAAATAAATAAATAAAAAGAGAGATGAAAGAGTAAGCATACCAAACAACAGTTGAGGGGCCAAAATAAGACATGATGAGAGTGGTGCAGTGCAGTGGCTGTGGAGCTACAGTCTTCTGGGAGACATTCTGAGGATGCAATGTTGTCCCATCTGCAGGACCTCTGTGCTGAGGGAGGAGGTTGCTCTGCCTCCAGGCTGAGTTGGCCAGAATTAGGGGACCTCTCTCCCACCCAGGGACCACTCAGGGCCACCACCGCTGCCTCGGAGGTTGCCAAGAAAGAGGAGCGGTTGGACCATAGTAGGCTGGGTGAGGGTGGTGGAACAGAGGAACATCCCTCCAGCTGTACTCAACACAATTCATACACCATTCTGGCAGAATGTTTTCCTCTATGGAGGCACCTGCAGTGGAGACCAAGGAGGATGCTGGGAACCTCCGCAAGGAGACTCACAGGAGGGTGGCATGGGACCCACAGGGAAATGAAACAACTCCTGGTGGGGACTTCATTGATAGGAGGGTAGAACTGGGGGGAGGGAGGGAGAGGGAGGTGGTGCCTGCCTGGCGCCATGGTTTGAGGGACAGCGAGTGAATCTTCAGGATTGTGGGAGAGCTGCAGGGGGAGGGAGCTGCATGTCATTGTCCACCTAGGGACAAATGAACTGGCTGGGAAAGGATCAGAGCAGTGCAGGAGGAGTTTGTGAGTTGGGGAGGGCCTAGACAAGTAGCATGCATGGTAACCTTCCTGGAGGTGCTGCCTGTCTATGGCATGGGTGAGGCTAGGGTGCTCCACACCATGGGATTCAATCAATGGTTGAAAACTGGTGCAGAGCTCAGGGTTTTGGCTTCATTGGGTACTGGGGTCCACTTCGGAGGGATGCAGCCTATACTGCGCTAATGGTCTGCATCTGTCCAGGAGGGGAACCAGGATCCTAGGGATAGGTTTAATGCTTTGGCAAGTATTTAAACTAGCCAAGGGGAGGGACTGAAATGAACAAGGAAATCCTTCCCTTCCCAAACAAAAAAATCAGGGTAGTTAGTGAGGTAAACACCAAAATAGAGAAGTAGATAAGGAGAAGGCAGGGTAAATGGAGAAAAGGCAAAGGCAGCAAGGACAGAGATAGGACAAAAGGATAAGGCCATCAACAAATTGAGGTAATGAGTACAATGCCTATAGTCTAGGGCAGTAACAGTCTCTGAACTGGTGGTCTTGATGGAAGCAGGATGCCTGATATTGTGGCAGTCACAGAAACATGATATACAGACAACCATGACTGAGATGTCAACATACCAGGGTACACAATCTACAGGAGGGACAGGGAGGGTAGAAGAGGAGGAGGAGGAGTAGTTTCACGTAAGAGAAGAGATCAAAGCAAGGGAACTAAAGGATAAACAGGGAGAAGAGGAGGCTCTGTGGGTCACCCTGGAGACCAGAAATGGCACCACAATCTGCACAGGGGTTGTATAAGACCCCATCTCAGGGAGATGAAATGGACAAGGAATGGTAGAAGCCATCCTTAGGATGGCAGAAAAAAGGAGATATTGTTGATAGGGAATTTGAATATGCCAGATGTTATCCAGAGCACCTTTGCTGCAGCCACAACCAAAAGCAGGGTCATTCTTGATACCCTACAAGGGAGCATCCTCAGACAGCTACAGTTGGAACCCACTGGAGGGAACAATCTTTGACCTGGTACTCTCAAATGGGAATGGAGAGAGGATCTTAGATCTAGAAGTTGGTGGCCATCTGGGGAACAAGTGACCACTAAACAGTGTGGGTCATGATAAACACAGCTGCAGAGTCAAACCATGCAAAAGTGAGGGTACTGGACTCTAGGAGGGCTGACTGTGTCAAATGGGAGAGTGCCTCAGAAAAGCATCAGCAAACAGGCAAGAATGAGGGGTGGAGGAACAATGAGGAAACTTCAAAACTTCAATCACAGAGGCAACAAGCCTTTGTGTGAAGCAAATAAACAAATCAAAATGAAAGAAAAACACTATGATTCTCAGAAGAGTTGGCAGGAAAGGTTAGGGACAAAAATAGCCTTCAGAAAGTATAAGGAAACACAGAAGGATCAGGACAGAGAACTATACCAGTTAAAGTAGAATGAAGCGGGAAGGCAGTCAGAATAGCAAAAGCCCAAACTGAGGAAAAGATAGCCAACTCAGTACAGAAGGGGGATAAAGTCTTTTATAGGTACATCAGGGAGTGAAGAAAGACCAAGGGAGGGATAGTGAGGGTTAACAGGGAGGGAGGGTGGGCATAGAGGGATAGTGAAAAAGCAGAGATACTGAATGAATACTTCTGCTCAGTATTCACAAAAGAAGAGAAGGGGCGTACTGAATCCAATCAATAGAAGCACTCTGGATAGTGGGGTCGATACCAGTCCTTTCACAGAAGAAAGGGTTCAGAAAGAACTCCTAAAACTGAAGGTGAACAAAGCAGTGGTGCCTGATGGGATTCACCCAGAGTTCTAAAAGAACTAAGGGGAGAACTAGTGACGCCACTGACTACCCTTTTAGCAAATCATGGGAGGATGTGTGGTACCTAAGGACTGGAGGAGGGTGGATGTGATTCCCTTCTGAAAAGTGGGAGGAGCAATAAAAAGCATGGGAAACTATAGACCTGTTAGCGTGACCTCAGTAGTAGGAAAATACTTGTTGTTACTTCTAAACTAATTGCCCAAGGTCTAACAGCTGCCACTGTGGCTGTGCTGTATGTCACCACCTTCTTTTATGAAAATTGTACTCTGTCATTGTATCCCTGTACACAATGTCCTACTCTGTATTACTTGACTGTATTTGCTTAGCTCTATGTGACTAACTCTGGGCTGCCCCTGAAAAGGGACTTTCGGGGCCCAGTGGGCTTACCCAGTTAACAAAATTTAACAAATAAAAAATAAATAAAAATGATGGAATTACCTCTGAAAGAAGGAATTGTTGAGTACCTAGAGGCCAGCTGGGCACAGGACCCAAGGCAGCATGGATTCACAGCAGGAAGGTCATGTCAGACGAATCTAATAGATTTCTTTGACTGGGTGACCAAAGTAGTAGACCAGGAGGGGCTGCAGACATGGCCTACCTAGACTTTGGCAATGCATTTGACACAGTCCTACACAAAGACTAATAAACAAATTAGTCAGCCTGGGAGTGGGTCCCAGGGTGGTAACCTCAGTGAAAAACTGGCTGACAACAGGACACAGAGAATAATAGTAAACAGAGTCTACTCCAAGAAAGGGGTTACTAGTGGGGTACTGCAGGGTTCAGTACTGGGTCTGGTCATTTTAATGTCTTTATAAGTGACATTGCAGAGGGGCTGGAAGGAAATGTATGCCTCTTTGCAGACTGTACAAAGATCTGCAACAGAGTTGATGCACAAGGGGGTGAAAGGTGAGAAGGGACTTGGCAAGGCTGGAGGAGTGGTCAAAAGTATGGCAGCTTAGATTCAGTGCAAAGAAATTCAAAGTAATGTACCTGGGAAACAAAATCAAGGGAAGAGTACACAATGGGGTATTAACAACAACAAAATGGAAAGGGACCTGGGGATAGTCATAACAGATGACCTAAAGTTAAGCAAGCAATGTGAGAAGGCAGTAAGGATGGCTGATGGATACTGGGATGTATAGGAGGCATCACCAGTAGAAAACAAGAAGTTCTTATCCCTCTATACAGACAGTTGGTGAGACCCCATGACTAGTACTGTGTGCATTTCTAGAGACCCCAGCTCCGCAAGAACATAGACAGGATGGAGGAAATCCAGAGGAGGGCAACTAAAATGGTGCAGGGTCTGCAACAGATGCCATACAAAGATAGACTAAAGGAGCTTAATATGTATACCTTTGAGGAAAGGAGGTAGAGAGGGACATGACAGAAAATTTCAAGTACCTTAAGGGAATCAACAAAGTCCAAGAGGGTAGCATCTTTCAGAAAAGAGATATGCAGAACAAGGTGGCACAATTTGAAGACAGAGGGGACTGCTCAGGGAATGTGAGGAAGTATTTTTTCACAGAAAGGGTGGTGGATTTACGGAACGGCCTTCCTGAGGAGGTTGTGGGGTCAAAACAGCGTGGGAATTCAAGAATGCATGGGACAGACATAAGGCAGTTCTGGTTGGGGGTAGAAAGAAGTAGGCTGTTGGTTAATTAGGCTCTGCAGCTTATCCAATAAGTAGGGAAATGGGCATACTAGGTGGGCCAAGCAGCCCTTATCTGCCATCAAAGTCTGTTTCTATGTAGGTGAAAAAACTGTCATGGTCTTTGGACAGGTAGAATGGAGTAATCTATCTACAGTTTGAAAGAATTAAGCTGGTCAAGTTTTCCCAACAGCAATCTTCCTAGACAGAAAATATGCCTTATCCTGAGAGACTGCTCTTTGGTATTGACTGTAGTGAATATTCAAAGCCAGTCTGCCCTCCTCTGCCCTGGATCTCCTCCAACAATGCTCCAACCTCCACACCCTTGCCTTTATCTCCTCAGCTAACCGTCATACCACAGTGAACCATGACATGTGACAAGGGGTGTACTGGGTAGGTGCTGCACAATTGACGGCCCTATTACATGCCACCACCACCCTCTGACTCCAGTGCACAAGCTGTCATTACACCGAGATGTCTAGTACCACCTGATGTCCTTCTGGCCATAGCCCCTTAAATGGTGGTGCAGGATTATCTCCTTGAAGTGGAATATGAGGGGATCCTGAAAGAGAACTTGATGGTGCAGCGATCTGACTAGCTGACCAGATCAATCTCAAGATCCCCTATCTCAAGCCCCAGGAAAACACCAGGTCCAAGGCATGATTGCATTGGTGAGTCACAAAATCAACAACTTTTGTGAAGCCTAGGATTCCATAACCCAGAGAAAATCTTGTCCAAAATGCAAGGGTTTGTCATTGACCCAGACAATGAACTCACCCAGAATTAATCATCTAGGTAACTCCAACACCCTTTGATGATGAAGTCTGTGACTTCTTGAAGGAAATCCCTTGTGCCCCAGAGACTGATACACAAGGAGGATTCTAAGCAACCTGCCTGGACTCCCATGCACAGCCACACATTCAAACAATGAGGTATCTTACACTGGATGCATTGCCAAGTTCAACTCGGATGAAAAACAGGTGACCCCCACACCACACACACACATGCACGCACACACAAACACACACATGATCCTTCCTCGGCAGTGAACCATGGAGAATCCAGCTGGGTTGGCTGCCTTCAACACTGGGCCTGTATCATCTTCCTAGCCAGGCTACTCATGATACAAAGCCAGATCAATTGATGACCATGATATTAAATTTGCTGTAATAGTGGTCTTCTTCCTCATTGATCTGGCATTGCATAGCATGGCCTCAAGAGAATGAGTAGAGGTGGAAAGCCTCTTGGCTACCTGCCCACTCAGTCTGGTGGGAGCCCTGGGTATGGAAGTTAAACAGGCCTCTCTGATCCCATTTTACCCCAGTGTGTCCACTGGTCCTGATTGTCCTAATGACATTCTCTCCATCAGCTCTTATCCAAAGCCAGCATCTACTTACCAACTCCCCTTACAATCCCACCTCCCTGAATTGATGAAATAAACAAATCAGAAATTTATAGGCAATATTCATTTTGCTGTTAGGAAAAGATTAAAATGAATGTGTTCAGTTAGTGAAACCAATGGATGCAGAATGATCATGGTGAAACATGGACAATCAAGGTTAAAAATGACCATGGTTGACCATAAGTTGACCATGCTAAATTGATAATGGTTTATAACTTGGTGATCAACCACAGTCAAAGTATGGCAAGTGCATGGCCAAACATTTCCATTCATGGTGAAATATGGTACCATGGTCAGATCCTCAGCAGGGCTTGTACCTAGCTTCCCTGATGCTCGGCTGCATGGCCTGTCTGCCCTGGTGTGACTTCCTTTAGCTTCTTTGTCACCCCTGGGCTCTCCACACTGGACAACAACAGACACCCAGCAGAGCAGTCCCTTCTCCAATCTGTCTCGCCCTTTCACAGGCAGCTTCTTATTAACTTTCATCTGACAGAGCAGTCCTCCATTCAGTACACCACTGCTGCCATCACTTTAGCACAGTGGCTCCTCCAAGGCCAGACTGCAACATGCTCCTGAATGAGCGGATGTCCACACACACACCGTACTCATCCTCCCCTTCCCCCAGTGGTGGCTACAGTCCTGTCATGATGAATGCACCAGAGCCATTAGCAGGAGCCATGCTACCTTCCACTTTTAAAGGGGAATAGTCAGCATGAAGAGCTCCACACCCAGTTGTGGGGCTGGTCTCAATTTGCACTCTTTGTATAAAACTTTTTACTGTTTTCTGTAGTATAGTAGATTGTTTCAGGCTGATTCTACTGGATTTCAAGCTGACATTTGCTGTAACCAGAAATCCCAGTATTCTCCAGCTGATATTAGAGCGGGGAGATTCAATAGCCTGTAGTGCATGCTGGAGCTTTTATAAGTTCAGATCAGATATTTGCCAGTTCCACTGCTCTCCCACTGTGTTGACTGTTGCATTCCTAGGGCACCAGAACTGCTCAACTTTGAGTTCCAATTCTCTTGCCCTAAGAACATGTGAGGTGACATTCTTACATCCATAAGATGCCCTCCTGGTGTCCCTAAAGAGTCATATAATTGGAAAGATAAGCAAACTGTAGATCTCAGGATTTCTTTTTTATTGATCTAGGATCAAATAGGAGAGACTTTGCAATAGTGATCCTACATTAATAAACACCTCCCCTTGGGACTGGGTCACCTGATAGTTATTTTTTCCAACAGACTGTGTCTTGCCTTTGAAGCATGCTACTGGTCAGTTAAACTGGTTCCCCATTGGCCTCATGCAGGGTGAAGATGGATGAAGTCCCTTCTCAGGGAGAAGAGAGTTCAAGAGGACCAAGATGTCTGCAGAATGTCCCACAGCTACTAGCCACCACAGGTTGTTCATCCACTGCAGTATGCTCCAGACTAGTTTCAATGCAATATGGAGGGATTAGTACACGTGGCACCCAGTGTTTCTGAACCTTGGGATGCTGAGGCCTTAGAGCCATGAGTACTAAAACAGGGCACTGAACTGCAACTACTGAGTTAGTTAGTTAGTTAGAATAGTTAGAGAAGTTTAGCCTTGGGCTGGAGTGAGCTCACTGTTTACCCAAGTGAAGACCTAGTTTATTTTGATCCACATTTTGAACTCTCTTTGGTTTGTTTAATTTGATGTACTTAATTAAATCTGTATGTAACTATTGCTTTTATATATTCATTTTGAAACTTTGCAATAATTGTGATACAGTACTTCCACTTCTCAACTTGCTTGTTTGTACCAGGGTTGAAGTGTTTAAAAGTGGTGGAACTATGCATGAGGTTGTCATAAGTTATAAAATGGGTTGAAATGTCCTGCTTCTTGATGGACTAGAAAAGTTCTGAGTTCATAATCTCAATTCTCCACATATGCACAGCTTAGAAAAAGTTCAACAGTATGATTTGGAATTTGGACAACTCACATACAGGGCAAAGGCAAAACAAGGTGATTTTTTTTTGTATAGCCTAATCACAGAGGCTCTGGGCACTTCACATTAAAACAAAAGACAAAAACAGGTACAAAAGCAGATAAAAGCCATATTACAGTAAATATATAAATAAATAACAGAGGATAAACTGTCAGCAAACTAGAATAGCACTGGTCAGACTACATTGCTTGGGAAGACCAGGGTAAAAAGTGAATCTTGAGACCCCTATAGAAAGCCTCAACCTAGGGGCTTCCCTAATGGCTGGAGGTACAGCATTCCACAGGACTGGTCCAGTGACACTAAAGGCCCTGTTGCCGGAAGTTCTCAGCCTGGTTCTGGGAATCTCAAGGAGGCCCCTGGTCAAGAGCAGAGGGAGTGGTCGAGGTGCAGGGTGGCAGAAAGTCAGCCAGGTAGTGAGGGCCAAGCCTGTGCAGGGCCTTGAAGGTGAGAAGATTCACCTTGAAGATAACCTCCACCTGACGGGCAACCAGTGCAAGGACCGGAGCAGTTAGCCATGATTGGCCCTCGAAGGCCAGTCAGTAGCCAGGCAGCAGCATTCTGTACTAATTGCAGTCGGGTGAGGTACCACCAGAGACCCTAAGGTAGATCGCATTACAGTAGTCAAGCCTGGAGGTCACGAAGGCATGTACCAGGGTGGGCAGGTCATCCAACAGAACCAGGGGTTTGAGCCTGGTGATATTCCTCAGGTGGTAAAAGTCATGTTGGACAACAGCTGATGCCTGGGATCAAGTGCCAGTCTGTCATCATGATTATGCCAAGATCTTGCACCCTGGGGAGTTCAGCAATGGCGCTGAACCCAGATGAAGACTTGGCATCCTGGCACCAGTGGCACTCCCACGATCTGACTCAATCACTAGTCCCCCATCTTATCCGGGTTTAGTTGCAACCAAATGGAGGACATCCAGTCATTGATTTCAGCCAAGCAGTTGTTTAGTACTTCCATGGCGCCTGATGTTCGGGGCAAAGAACAGATACAGTTGGGAATCATCTGCATAATAGTGAAAACCCACACTGTAACTCCTAATGAGCTCACCTAGGGGCAACATGTACACTGCAAATAACATCGGTGACAAGATCAATCCCTGAGGCTTTCCACAGATCAGGGGCTTTGAGGTGGAAGAGAGGTTTCCCATAGCCACCTGGTGCCTCCTGCCTGAGAGAAAGGACACAAACCAGCAGATAATGGTGCAGGCAAGCCTACAATACTCTCTGAGATGATCCAGCAGCACCATGTGATCTACAGTGTCAAAGGCTGAGGAGAGATCTAGGAGGACCAGAATTGACAGTTCACCCTGTCTCTCCCTGAGGAGATCATTATTCACCCTAACACCATTTCAGTACTATACTTGGCTCTGAAACCCAACTGAAGTGGCTCATAGATGTTAAAGGTCACAAGGTGCTCCTCAAGCTGCTGCACCAACATTTTCTCGACAACCTTACCCAAAAGGAGGTTGGAGATAGAGAATTCGCCAGAATGTCAGGGTCAGAGATGGTTTCTTCAGGAGGTCTCACCAGAGCCTCTTTCAAGGCCTCTGAAAATAACCCTCCATCAGCGAGCACCTGACAATTCCAGCAAACACCAGGCCAATGGAGCCAGCGCATCTCATCAAGAAATGTGGTGGTGCTGGGTCCAGTTCACAGAATGTGTGCTTCAGCCCAGAGATCACCCCAATGACCTCAACCACCTCCACCAGTTTAAACTTCTCCCCAGACAGACAGATCACCTTGATTCCCCTAGGTTGACCACTGTGGACTACAGTAGGGTCTACTGACGGGATTCCCTGATGGATAAGGACACCATACCAGAGAAGAACTGAACAAACTCCTCACATATTGTGACTGAAAAGCTTTTTCATCTGTAGACAGGTTGTAAAAGTCTTTCGACAGTCCAAAAAGCTGAGCAGGTTGGCTCTTCCCTGCAGCAATCTCCCTGGACAGGAACTCTGCCTTCTTATGGGTGATTACCCCTGGTACTCAAGATAATGAGCATGCAGGGCTAGCTTGTCCCCATCCGATCGGTCCTCCTCCAGCAACGCTCCAACCTGAGACCCTTGATCTTCATCACTCTGAGATCTCTGTCAAACCATGGAGCTCTCAAGCGAGGGGGTCTGGGTTGTACACGTAATGGAGCAATGGCATCAAAGCGCACCAGAAACCGTCCTATTACAGGCAGCAGCTACCTGCTGTGTTAACTGCACATGCAGCAACTACACTAGATAGATCAGCTGCTACCAACAGAATTCATGAGACACTTGATTCATTCCTGATTTCCTCCACAAATATAGTTTCCCACTTTACTCATATATAAATTCTTCAACTAGGTCCAAAAGAAAATACCTTAAAGAGCAGGTATTCCCTTTATCCCTTTCCTTTTCAGGGATATAAATCAAATGTGCAGTAAAGTATTGATCTGAAAGCTGTTGTGGTGTCATTATTTCACTGACGGATACTTGTTTAGGAGAGCATTTACTGGTGGAGACACATTAGTTTAAATGCAGCTGACGCCATCAGGATAAAAAATCACAGCAAGAGAGAACATTCATGTGGAGATGATTCTGTGGCTGCACTGGTCTCATGTAGGCTGCAGATGCACTCTTTCATGTGAAATGACTGACAGCTGTTCTACTGTTTTGCCATGTTTGCCTTCATGGTGCATGCCTGGGATTTTTGCAGAACAGCTGATCTCTATCTAGAAACACACACACTCCATTATAATACACTTGGAAAAGGGTGAAGAAGTGAAACTGTGAATCATTCAATACAGATGGACAATACAGGGTGTCAAAACATTTATTGGTTAAGTCATGATTTTCAATAAAAGATAAGATATCGTATAATTACTCCAGGTTAGTTTTTGAGAAATGTACAATCAGGGTTATTGAGTTACCAAGAAAGGGCATTGCTGGTTTTATTGTGAATGAATGGTTGATCAGTGAATGTATCCTAAATGCCCTTTTGCCAGAGATGGTAATTTTGTGAATAGCACCAGTAGGGAACAGTGTGGACTGACGTTAAATGGAGTTTAGTCAATTTTGGTTGGGCTGAATTAACAGTACTACCTTTTTATTTATCATGGCAAAGTTTAGATTAATTACTCCTCATTGTATTGTCCAGGTATCGCCCTCTCACTGAGTTCAGTTAATGGCAGATCAGTTGGCTGATAGATACTACAGCTGTCAGAAGTAAGACTCCATCTGCTGTGACAGAACTGAAGAAATACCACCTGTCTCAGTCAGAGATCATGGTTTCTCCATGTTGGCAGGTTAGTCTTTGACAGATTGTTAGATTTGACAGACTGTCTTCATTTTAAACCATATTACTATTATTTTACTTAGATTTTTTACAAAAGCCTAGAATTACATTGAATCAGTCATCTTCCAACTCCATACAAACATTTACACATTGTGACTGCACAACACTGACCGAGAAGGATGGTACTAATAAATACTTGTGATGCATGCTGTTAGTAAAACAGTTTCACGACACTCATCATTTCAGTAATCATTTTGTCAGGTAGTCCATTGCAGTTCGACATTATCACACAGCCCATAAATTTCAGTCTAACATCTTGCCAAGTTCATCATAATGAATCACACTGGCAGCACAAATCGGTTCCATGTCAAAACTGCACCTGCAAAGCCACACAGGGTAAAAACAGGGAGTGAAAACAATGAGATCCATAACAGCACTTTGCAATACAGTGCCAAACAATGACGGCAAACCCCAATTATATGTCAGTTGCTGGTGACTGCAACCCCCACACACACCCTCATCAGGGGCTTTTGTTCCTGAACCCCTTAACTTAAAATAACCATCTCCGAGCCACCAAACGAGACCAGAACAGCAATACACCAACAGTGCTAAACAACATGCTCTGAATTACCACCTGCAGAAATGGCCAGCACTGTTTCTGGCTGCGTTTGATTTGCCTTTTGACAGGACACTGCACAATTCCATCTGCATGAAAGCATTGGTAACAATACCGAGGTCTCATTCACTAATCGTGCTGTCCACATTGTTGTCTGACTGTGCTAACATTTTGCATCTCATCATGAATTTATGATCACTGCTGTTATAATGAGTAGGAGGTCTAAAAGAAAAGCTGATTTTTTAATTAAATAAAGCTAGTATTATGTAGTCAGTGACAAAAAACTCAATTGATGTCTGATACCAGTCACTACAAGTACTGTAAAGAAAAAATATATATTCTTCATAATTATTAAAGAAAAGTAATCATTAACGACATTTTAATTGTTAAAGAAATGCAGCATGGAGATTCCAGCTTTTTGGGGGTAAGGGTGGGGGAGTCACATCTTATCTTATACAGTGGCAATAAAAATCCTGGACCCTGATTGGCTGTCTCGTTTTGCAACAGTGAGGTTTTCTGAGCACAACCAAGACTGTACTGATTTGTTGGATTCCATCCTCCATTATTATTATCTTCTCTTAAGAAACAAAGATATATGGCCACACTAAAAATCTACTAAAAACATTTTTTAAATGTTGTTTTTATTTTGTATAACAACGAGCCATTATATTAGCAATAATGCACTCCAGGGTGTGAGTTATGCTGGATAACCTCCTTCTGGGACGTTGGACCGACTCGGCCTGCGGCCCGTGCGCCAACCACCCAGGCATGAGGTTATGCCAGCACAACCCACACCCCGTTATGCATTATTGCTTACATTTACCACAGTTCAGTGACTGAACTTCTATAACATATTAACTTACTAATTTGGGAACAGGGGCATGTCTCAACTCCACTTTCCTCACCCACATGCCTGAACTACTAGGCCATACTGAAATATTTTTAGCTGTATTGGTCTTTGTACAAAAGATGAAAAGTGGGTGATATGATTTGAACCTGAATAAACTGACACAGACATGACATAAAAGTGAAAAGACTGAAAAACAGTGGGACAGAATTTCTCTCAATCTGATTACTCCATCTCTGACCTCTCTATCCTGTTTCTCAAGGACACTCAGAAATACACAAAAAGGTGGGTTTATGAGGTCAAGTTTACTTTTCTTCTTAATACAGTAAATCATAGAATGAATGTGGACCTTAGTTTCATGATCCATTACAGAACTGAAAATTGTCTTTTGTCTTGCCTCAGGTACATGTGCATTTCCTGTACATATTATTGTTTTTTGTTATATATTACCTCTTATATTTGATATATATTTTAGTGTAACTTTATACAATAACATGGTTCTATTTATATGCTTGATCATACCTTGTGGCTGCTATGTTTTTGTAGATAATATGTATGTATGCAGCATGGATAAACATTCACTTAAGTTCTTCTGAGCTCACACGCACGCACACTTGCATGCACACTTGCACGCACGCAGCACACACACACACACACACAGACTACTTCTAGGTCTCTTGCTGTCACATTCTGTCCATGGCGTGGATCTGATTTACACCTAAGCAGGGTTTCAAAGACTGTTTTTTTTCTCTTCCCATACAGAGTTATTTACTCCATATCAACAGAACAGTCACATGCATGTGCATGTTTTTTTTTTTAATCAGTTCCACCCAATGTTTTTAAGATTGCTTCTCTATATAGCCTGTCATTTTATCTGATGCAGAGCTCTGTGTAGCCTGAAAACTTATGTTCTGTAAATCTCTTGTTGGTCTAATCAAAGGTAACAAGTCACCCACTTTGTTTATCTTTTTAGGCCATGCTGATTCACTTTTTTGCATGGTTGTCACACCCCAGATTCATTAGTCCCTGTCTTTGAGCCTTTAGTAATTGGCAGTATGAGATTACTAAATTGGGGAGGGTCTATTCTCAGACATCATGTTCCCTGCTCTATGCATGCACTACTAGTCTACATTGCCTTACACAATCTGGAGAGGATCACGTCCCAGATGCCACATTACCCATATCTAAACATTAACTAATAGACCATAACTAATTTTTGGGGTGGATGAGGAACATGGTCATGTATCAGAATCTGTAATACTTTTATATCTTGATCTTCATTTGAACTACAAGAATATAGAGACTTACTGATTTAGGGGTTGGATATTTAATTGTCGGAGATGCCATGTTCCACAGTTCTGTGCCTGAACTACCAGACAACAGCATCTCATGTATTTGTTGAGGGATCACCCTGATCCTCCATCTTCTTCAGCAAGCATTTGCAGGATACTGAGATGAAAGTAGAGGTGGGTGAAGTACTTCACTTCGCTATGTGGAGCACTTTGCATATTGTTCCTCAATTCATGTAGTGCCTGCAACGAAAGCAAATTATCTGCCTGCATATTTGGACATGAAGTGTGCTGTTTTCAATGCACTGTGCACTGCTTCACCTTGTATTACAGCCTTCCTCTTAATTTTAAATGCAAAGTGCCATTGATTTGAATAGACTTTGGTTTGCTTCTGCCTGTTTATTGTTATGTGAGGTGAATTTTGCATTGATTCATGGGATGGCAGGTCACATGGGCTTTATATTGTCTTGCAGAGCTTCATTTCTATGTAGTGTGTGTAGTGGAAATCTGGAAACAGTTTGCTGTCAGAGCTCTGAGAATCAAATAATTGAAAAGCTTTAAAATCACTTTTGATCCAGTTATTTTGGTTCAAATTTAGTACATCAACTGTAGGAAACCCTCCTAAGCTTAGATCATCGAGTGTTGATTGTTTTTCTGTGCATTTTGAATGTTAATTTAGAAATATTCAGCCTGTATACTGACAGACACTGTTGTAGTGTGCTTGGTGGAGTGAGATTCACGTGAGAAAGGCAATCTTTCTAACTGTTTTGTACTAGTGTGTATCAGTATTTGTGTGTTTATGTACACAGTAATACTTAAAGTAAGTTTTGATAATTATTTTCTGTTTGTTTTGTGTAGTGCATATTTTCATTCTGTTTAAAATGTGGTAATATAGTGTACTGCACTGTTAAATTTTCATGCATTACCCGTAGTGTGCGGTGTGTGTGTGTGTGTGTGTGTGTGTGTGTGTGTGTGTGTGTGTGCATGTCATCAAGTCAGACACATTTTATTGTGCAACACAGTAATTGCTGCACTCTTCATTGGTTATCCGCCTGTGGTATTTTTATTGCTCCCTTCTATCTTGAACTGCTACTGCAGTGCCCCCCAACCGGCAAAAAGTAGAATTTTTTTCCATTTTTTGACTTAGTGTGATCACAGGTTTTAAGGTGTTCTTGTGCCTGCAGCCTGTGTGGCTGCATCTGTTTATAGTGTGCAATCTGCATCTGTGCCTTTGCATCTGCTTAGTGCCCAGTCAGTATCTATAAGCCACAGTTGTTGTTTTTGCTCCCCATCCACCCCAAATTTCAGAAATCTCAATTGGTTGTGAATTTTCTGTGTAATCCCAAAATATCCCTGCAAAGACATGTACATGCAAATAGGCTTCTGGGCATGGCACTGCTGCCAGTGGCAAGAGTGACCATGGGTGTGGTAGTAGTATGCAGCAGAAGTGTATAGTTGATGCCAGTAAAGGATTTCTCCAACTATGTTTTTCACAGCACAATCAGTAGCATCAGTCATGGTTGGAGATGCTGTTGTCCCCACTGGTGGTAGTAAAATTGCTGATAGCATGAGTATTGCCCCAAGTTCAACCGTGACAAGAAGTTTACAGTTTTCCCAAATATTGTGGAGTCTAAAGCCATGACCGTGAGTCAGAGGGTAGTAGATGTCACACATCCTGATGTCTCCATCCCCACATTGGTGGAACACGATTCTGATGCTGACGAAAAGTCATCACAATCTCATGTTTCAGTGCTGTTGATGGGGTCATGCCTGTGCCATCCAATCCTTCAAATGTTGGAGAAAAATATTATAGGATCATAATGATGCTGCAGTTGGTACTTGTTCTCCACAGGACAGCCTCCAAGCTGACATTGAGGATCGGATGAGGAATATGATGATGATTTTAGTGACCCCAGTTGGGAACCGGAGAAAAGAAATTAAAGGTGGTTGTGTGTAAACAGTCTCAGTCTGTTGGTGTTAAATCATCCTCTCTTCAAAGTTGTAATGTGGTGGTTTCTGTTGAAGAGGATGACCCAGTAGTAGTCATCATAGATAGTGATAGGCTGGTAGAGCCCAAGTGTAGCCAGCAACACAAATCATGTAGTAGTACATCCCCATGTCATTGTCTAAAAAACTGGTGTACAATCTGCAGCATTAGGGACCTATGAAACTAAAAGTAGGGGCTCTAAATCCCTCATTTGGGATTTTTTATTCAAGATCCAAGCGGTGAAGCAGTGGCAATCTGCCAGCTTTGCCAAGTGTGTGTCAGACATGGTAAAGGGTTGTCATCTGGGCGCTGGGGCCAGCATACATATTTGAAGAACAGGCACATGGCACTGTGGACTCGGCACCAGAGAGGAGCTAATGCCATAGTGGGGTATTCACCCTCATCCACCTTACTGAGCATGGTATCCCTTTCCTTGACTGGAAGTAGCCCAAGTATCCATGTCTGTAATAGTGGTGAAATAACACTGGAGGATTACTACAGGCATGAGAAGGAGGAGGAGGATGATTTTGAATTGTTGTCAAGTGGTGGTCAGAGTAGCAGCAGTGGTGGTGGTCTATGCAGCAGTATTTCTAGTCCAGCATCAACCCCTGTGCATAAAACAGATAAAATATACAATAACAATAATCCTGCCTGAAGCATGTGACCCCAAGACTCTGAGACTGTGTGAGCCATGTGATGTGTGGGCTGTAACTTCTCCTCCACCTTTAAAGGGAAGTAAGGTGAAGTGAGCAATGTGAAGATTATTATCATCATAATTACAAGTGAGAAGTGTGAAGTGATGGTTTTCTATGGGTGCTTTGCATAGTGGCTGAGCAACGCAGTGGACTACTTCTCCCCGACTATGCAGGCGGATTTAAACTTCACTGCATTTTAGTTGAAAGCCTTGCTGAAGTTGAAGTAGCACAGATCCACAGCGTGGACCCTATTCACTTCCCTCATCATCCAGTCAAAGAAAACTATCAGGTTAATCTGACAAGACCTCCTTGCCATGAATCTGTGCTTCTACTGTCCTGAGACCATTGCTCTCTGAGTAGTCCATGAGATCCTTTTGACTAGTGACTCCAACAATTTTCCTATAATAGAGCTAAGACTGAGAGGTCTGTAGTTCTCTGCTTGTTTCTTGACCCCCACCAAATCTTTTTCTAGTACTTTATTTTCAGATTTTGGAATGATAACCCATTTATTGGCCTGAGCAACCTGAGCCAGGTAGTTCAACAGTAGAAACAGAAGGTGTAACAGTGGCAACTGATAATATGCACACTATTTACTTGGAGCTTGAAAAGTTTGCCTTGTGCACCAGATATATATATTGAAAATAACAAGTCTACAAGTTTATGAGAAGGTGAACAGAGTTCCTCATGGGATGTGTGTACTCAAATGGCCTGGCTACAGGCAGGAACAGGATGTTTTAATTAGGGTTAGGTGGACTGTTCTGCCTGAGATCCGAACCCCAGACTGAACCCTTAAACCACGGACCCAGATAAATACAGACTTCACTGCAGAAGTCCGTTCTGGGTCTGTGGTTACAGGCAGAGTGCCACAGAGTGTACTGTTGCCATGGAGATGCAATCGCACACTTGCTTCATGTACAGGCATCCCCAGCATCCAATCAGGTAACAGAGCAGGGGTAGTCATGTGACAGTCAGAGGAGCTTGCTGCATCAGTGCAGAGCCAGACAGTTGTAGAGACTAGAGAAAATAATACATTTAAACAAATATATATTTTCTGAGTGGAGCCAGAGGGAGGAAAAAGAAAGGAGAGGGAGAGAGACAGACTTACTGGGGTGAGGGTGGAGAGAAATTCACCATCGGGGAGGGAGAGGAGAGGAATCAGAAGGAGGGAGAGAAAGAGTGGGTGGGGCCCAGGAGGAGGCAAATAAAAAAATAATACTTGGCCTCTCAGTGTGGCTGTGTGTAATGTACAGTACTACAGGGAAAGGGCAGGGCTGGTGAAATAAATCTTTGTATTGTGCCATTCAGAAATTGAATCCAGATCCTTCAGATGGAGAGAGAGAGAGAGAGAGAGAGAGACTACTGGGGCATGGGAGAAATTTTACAGTCACATAAACCCCAAATAAAAGTTTTTTTCCTTTTCTTGGCCTCAGTGTGGCTGTTTTACAGGGCAAGGCATGCTGGCAAAATAAATCTTTAACTTGTGCCATCCCAATTCCAGATCCAGAGGAGAGAGAGAGAGAGAGACTACTGGAGGCCAAAGATACATTTCACAGTCCCAGAAATCCTAAATAAAGTTTTTTTTTTCTTTTCCTGGCCTTAGTGTGGCTGGGCAAAAGCCGGCTGATAAAATAAATCTTTGACTTGTGCCATCCAGATCTGGGGGAGAGAGAGAGAGAGAGAGAGAGAGAGAGAGAGAGAGAGACTGGGGTGGGGCTGGAGCACAAGAAAGTTTACAGTCCTATAAATTCCAAATAATTTTCTTTTCCTTTTCCTGGCCTCAGTGTGGCTGGCTATGTGTACTGTATAGGGTGAGAGCAGGCTGGCAAAATAAATCTTTGACTTGCACCATCCAGATCTAGAGGAGAGAGACTGGGGGCAAGGAATTTTACAGTCCCAGAAATCCCAGTGTGGCTTCTATGTGTACTATACAGAGTGAGGGCAGGCTGGCAAAATAAATCTGTAAATCCGTCCAGAGGATAGAGAGAGATACTATGGGGGCACAAGAAATTTTACAGTCCCAAAATTCCAGAATAAAGTTTTTTTCTTTTCCTGGCCTCAATATGGCTGTATGTATAGGTCAAGGGTAGGCTAACAAAATAAATCTTTGACTTGTGCCATCCAGATTCAGAGCAGTGAAAGAGAGAGACAGAGAGACTACTGGGGGCAGAAATTCTACAGTCCCAGAAACTCTAATTTTTTTTTTTCATTTTCCTAGCCTTAGTGTGGCTGATCTGTGAATTGTACAGGACAAGGGCAGACTGCAAAATAAAGCTGTGAACTGTGCCATCCAGAAGAGAGAGAGAGAGAGAGAGAGAGAGAGAGAGACACTACTGGGGCCCAAGAGAAATGTTACAGTCCCAGAAATCTTTTCCTGGCCCTCAATGTGACTGTGTGTACAGGGCAAGGGAGGCTGACAAATTACATTTGTGTCTTGTGCTATCCAGATCCAGAGGAGAGAGAGAGAGCAGAGAGAGAGAGAGACTATGGGGGCACAAGAAATTTTACAGTCCCAGAAATCCCACATAAAAGTTTTTTCTTGTCTTGGCCTCAGTGTGACTGTGTGAGTGTGTGTATACAGGGTAGGACAGGCTGGCAAATCTGTGAATTGTGCCATCCAGAGGAGAGACAGACGGAGAGAGAGATAGAGAGAGAGAGAGAGAGAGAGAGAGACTACTGGGGCCCAAGAGAAATTTTACAGTCCCAGAAACCACAACTAAAAGTTTTTTTTTCTTTTTCTGGCCTCAGTGCACTGTGTGAGTGTGTGTGTACAGGGCAAGGGCAGGCTGGCAAAATAAATCTTTGACTTGTGCCATCCAGAGGAGAGAAGAGAGAGAGAGAGACTATGGGGAGGGAGAGAGAAATTTTACAGTCCTAGAATCCAAAATAAAAGTTTATTCTTTTCCTGGCCTCAGTGTGACTGTGTTCATGGCAAGGGCAGGCTAACAAAATAAATCTTTGACTTGTAGCATCCAATCACGAATCACACATTAATGTTCATTTATGATTTCATGTATTAAAATGACACAAAAATACTCTTCTGATGAATTACAGAGAAGTTACTGCGCTTGTGCTGTTGGCTGTGGGGTGCCTGGGGATATTCTGAATATGTGACCTGTAGCAGTCTGTTTACACTACAACATGAGTAAAGTACACACAAGTGTCATCATCATCAATCATCATCACTCATGTCGTCCATTATTCCTCCTCCTCCTGCTTATCCTTCTTAGTTTATCATTACGTATAAGCATTAACCAACCCATGTGGGACTGTGCATGGCCATGCTCCGATGTCTGCATCACCAATTAAAATTTGAGGCACACCGTTGAGTAGGTCACTGAACAGTAACTGTAGGAGCCAGTCAGCTAAGCTTGGAATGAAGTGGCGAAGGACTGTGGTGTGCTGTGTACAATCACGATTCATGACTTACAGCAATAAATCCATCCCTGGCCTGTCGTGTGGGTGGGAGACATCAGAGGATGTTTGAAGAAGGGATCTTTTACAGATTAGAAGAAGAAATAAAAATGGATTAAAGTGTTGATGAGGTGCATTCTTCTCAGGTTGGCAGTGCAGCCAGTGCCACTGCAAAAGACAGCAGTCAGCCTGCAAAGGGAAACAAAAATAAAACCCAAATATGATTTTTTCACTCTAAAGTTTTGTCTTCCAAGTGAATGCTTGAATGTAAAAAGGTGCATCTGTTGGATCAGTCCAAAGTAAAAATAAAAGTTATGTAGATAAAACCAAAGGGTTGGTGGTACCACCCATAGAGGCACCTAAAGATATGGAACAATTGCATACTATGCTACTACCAGTCCTCACAGTCATCATCTGATTTTTCTGAGGTTGAACTCAATTAGGTAAAACTAATAATAAAGATGAAGAGAACAATCAGGCAGCACAATGTTTACAACAGGACAGAATGCAAATTGTAGATGAAGAAGAAATGGACAGAAATGTTTTGGTTGAGGAGGAGGGCAGTGGAATAATCACAAGAGGAACAGGTTCAAGAAAATCCGGGGCATGAAAAGGAACCAAGGTGCAGTGCCTTCCTGAAAAAAAATATATATATATATATATATATACACATATCAGCTTTTGTTTGGTCATACTTCTCCATTATTGCTTCTAATGAGTTTGTGGCAACACGTGCCATTTGTAAATGGTCAATCAGCAGGTGTAAAAGAAAGGAGCATTGGAAACATCAGCACTGAAAAGGCACCTAGACGGATGTCATAACATTACTGAGAACTCCAGTTGTGAGTCTCAAGAAAAGTGACAGTGATAGCTCACTACATTCAAGGGTAACTCCGATAGATGAAAGCAGTGGCAGCCCCTCGCAGCACTACAGAAACACCTCCACCACCACTTCCTCCCATTTGAAGGATTCCTACTGTTACTGAAAGTGACCACATGTTCAAAAGCCCTCTCCTTCAAGGAAGCAGCTTACCATCTCAGAAACATATGAGCGTAGTTAAATATACCTCAACTCACCCTGTTGCTGTTACAATAACCAAAAAATTTAAGAAATGATAGTTGTTTATTTGCTACCACATAATGTGGTTGAACATGTAGGATTCAGGCAGCTGCTTGAGAACCTCAAACCTCAGTATAATATATTATCACTGAAATACTTCGACAACAGGGATTCCTGATCTTTATGATGTCGTATGTAAAAATTAAGATGTGTCTTGTGCAGTATTGTTGAAGGGTGGTGCATCTTGCAACAGATATCTGGGCAAGCTGTCTGTCTGAACCTTTATGTCTGTCACAGCACATTGGGCATGTTTTGATAATTCATGTGGGGAGTAAGCATCGCAGTTTGCTGTTCTAAGAATGTTTTATTTTCCATCTGAACATACCTCATACAACATCAATGAAGAGCTCCAAAACCAGTACAGCAATGGCTCATTTCACAGGGACTGTCAGTTGGTTTTATAGTTGCAGATAATGGGTCCACCATAAGGAAGGCTTTGTGAGGGGGCTTTGTTCACATCTGCTGCTTTGCACATTGCTTAAATTTAATAGTTCACAGTTTTTCTCGGTAACAACAGGGACATTAAGGCTCTTGTTAGCACTGCTACAAGAATATGCACTATTACAATCACTCAAGCAAAGTCTGTCACTTGCTTGAACAAATACAGCAGGAGCACAGTTTACCTCTGCAAAGACTTATCGGCAATGCAGACATCTACATTACTCCACCACAGTGGGCCTTGCTGGAGTTTCTAACTCTCCTGCTCCAGCCATTTGAGGAAATCACCAGAGAGGTTAGTGCAATACAGCAACTCTGAGCCCGTGAAACTCTTATTAAAATGTTAAAATTCAGATTGAATCTGTTTAGGGAAAAGTTAGAGAACCAAGACAGTTCCATGATCACACAAGCTGCCAGTGGTGCTGCTTACACATGCAGGTTGCCCCAGAATACAAGAAGATCAAACGAGATGTATGATCAAAATGTTGAAGATGACAAATTATGTAAAATGCTTCATTCTGAGTACTACATTAAAGAAACAATCTTGTACCCACGATATACAAATCAAAGCAACTGTTGAGTGATGATGATGACACTTGTTTCGAGATAAACAAACAGGAAATAATTGATGAGGTGTGTGCTGTCATGGAACAGAGTACAACAGCAGCACCACAATCAGAATCTTCTTCATGACACAGCACAGCATCAGGTGGCCCATTCTCTACTGTTGTGGCATTTTCTCTAGAAACATAGAAACATAGACTTTGACGGCAGATAAGAACTGCTTGGCCCACCCAGTCAGCCCATTTCCTACCTACAGGATAAACTGCAGATCCTAGTTAACCAACAGTCTATTTCTTCCTACCCCCAACAAGAATTGCCTCATGTCTGTCCCATGCATTCTTGAATTCTCCCACAGTTTTAGATCCCACAACCTCCTCAGAAAGGCTATTCCATGCGTCCACCACCCTCTGTGAAAAAATACTTCCTCACATTGCCCCTGAGCCATCCCCCATCTATCTTCAGATCGTGTCCCATTGTTCTTGCATATCTCTTTTTCTGAAAGATGTTACCTCTTGAACTTTGTTAATTCCACTGAGGTACTTAAACATTTCTATCATGTCCCACTCTCCCTCCTATCCTCAAGGGTATACATATTAAGCTCCTTTAGTCTCTCCTCATATGGCTTCTCTTGCAGACCCTGTACCATTTTAGTTGTCCTCCTCTGGACTGCCTCCTTCCTGTCTATGTCCTTGCAGAGATGGGGTCTCCAGAACTGGATGTAGTACTTCAGATGGGGTCTCACCAACTGTCTGTACAGAGGGATAACATATTCCTGTTTTCTGCTGGTGATGCCTCTCCCTATACATCCAGTATCCCCAGTCCTCCCTACTGCCTTCTCACATTGCTTTCCAACCTTAAAGTCATCTGATATGATTACCCCCAGGTCCTTTTCCATTTTTGTTGTTGTTACTACTGCCCTCTCACCCCTGTAGTAATCTTCTCCTGGGTTTATGTTTCCAAGGTGCATTATTTTGCACTTCTTTGCATTGAATCCAAGCTGCCATACTTCTGACCATTCCTCCAACCTTGCCAAGTCCCTTCTTATCCTTTCCATGCCTCCTTGTGTATCAACCCTATTGCAAATCCTTGTGTAATCTGCAAAGAGGCATACTTTTCCTTCCAGTCCCTCTGCAATGTCACTTATAAAGACATTAAAAGGACTTTACCAGTACTGAACCCTGTGGTACCCCACTAGTAACCCCTTTCTTCAGAGTGGACTCCATTTATAATTACCTTTCTGTGTTCTGCTGTCCAGACAATGTTTTACCCTGGCTACCACCCTGGGACCCATTCCCAGGCTGGTTAATTGATTATTAATCTTTTGTGTGGGACTGTGCCAAATGCTTTGCTAAAGTCTAGGTAGGCCATGTCCACAGCTCCCTCCTGGTCTACTGCTTTGGTCACCCAGTCAAAGAAATCAATAGATTCATCTGACATGACCTTCACACTGTGAACCCATGCCCTGGGTCCTGTGCCCCACTGGCCTCTAGGTACTCAACAATTTTTTCCTTCAGAAGTGATTCCATCACTTTCCCTACCACAGAGGTCAAACTGACAGGTCTGTAGTTTCCTGCCTCTGTCTTGCTCCCACTGTTGTGAAGGGAATCACATCTGCCTTCCTCCAGTTCTTAGGTACCTATACCATTAGCCCATGATTTGATAAAAGGGTAGTCAGTGGTGTCACTAGTTCTCCCTTAATTCTTTTAGAATTCTGGGTGAATTCTGTCAGGCCCAGTGCTTTGTTCCCTTCAGTTTTGGAGTTCTTTCAGAACCCTTACTTCTGTGAAAGGACTGGGATCGACCCTCATCCAGAGTGCTTCGTTAATTGGATTAGGAACCCCACTTCTCCTCTTTTGTGAATACTGAGCTGAAGTATTCGTTCAGTATCCTTGCTTTTTCTCACTGTCTCTCCTGCCCACCCACCGTCCATTCTATTCAGCCTCACTATCCTCCCTTTGTCTTTCTACACCCTGATGTACCTATAAAAGGTTTTATCCCCTTCTTAACCGAGTTGGCTATCTTTTCCTGAGTTTGGGCCTTTGCTATTCTGACTTCCTCTCTGCTTCCTTCTGCCTTAGCTGGTACAGTTCTCTGTCCTACTCCTTCTGTGTTTCCTTATACTTCCTAAATGCTATATTTTTCTCCCTAATCTTTCCCTCCACCTCTTTGAGAACCATAGTGACTTTTTCTTTCATTTTGATTTGTTTATTTGCTTCACACAAAGGCTTGTTGCCTCTGTGATGGCAGTTTTGATGTTTCCCATTGTTGCTTCCCCTCCTTCTTGCCTGTTTGTTGATGCTAGTGCCTTTCTAAGGCACTCTCCCATCTTGCCAAAGTCATCCCTCCTGAAGTCCAGCACCCTCACTTTTGTATGGCTTGACTTTGTAGCTGAGCTTATCATGAACTCCGCTGTTTGGTGGTCACTTGTTCCCAGAGGGCTACTCACTTCTAGATCTGAGATCCTCTCACTGTCCCATTTGAGAGTATGAGGTCTAAGATTGCTCCCTCCTGAGTGGGTTCTATCACTAGCTGTCTGAGGCTTGCCCTCATAGGGCATCGGAATGGCCCTGCTCTTGGATATGGCTGCAGCAAAGGTGCTCTAGTTAACATCTGCATGCAGGTCCCCATCAACAATATCTCCTTTCTCTGCCATCCTAAGGATGCCTTCTATCATTTTCTTGCCCATTCCCTCTTCCTGAGATGTAGGTCTGTATACAAGCCTTGTGCAGATTGTGGTGCCATTTCAGTCTCTAAGGTGACCCACAGTGCCCCCTCCTCCCTGTTTACTCTTTTGTTCCATTGCTTTTATCCTTCCTTACATAGAGAGCTACTCCTCCCCTTTCCCCTCCTGTCTCTCTCCTGTAGGTTGTGTACCCTGCATGTTATCCCAGTCATGGCTCTCTGTGTACCATGTTTCTGTGACTGCTACGATATCCAGACATCCTCTTCCATCAAGGCCACCAGTTCAAGGAGCTTGTTGTCCAGACTATGGGCATTGGTACTCATGACCCTCCATTTCTTGATGGCCTTACCCCTTTTGCACCATCTCTGCCCTTATTGCCTTTTTTTTTTTCTCCATTTACCTCGCTCTTCTCCCTATCAGCATCTCTGTCTAGGTGTTTACCTCACTTACTACCCTGATTTTTGGGGGCTAGGATTTCCTGTCTTTCCAGTGCCTCCCTTGGCTAGTTTAAATGCTTGCCAATGAATCATTTAAATCTATCACCTAGGATCCTGGTTTTCCTGCTGGACAGATGCAGACCATCATGGCAGTATAGGCCTGCATCACTCCAGGTGGACCCTCAGTCCCAATGAAGCCAAATCCCTGAGTTCTGCACCAGTTTTCAACCACTGATTGAATCCCATGGTGTGGAGCACCCTAGCCTCAGCCATGCCAGAGACAGGCAGCACCTCCAAGAAGGTTATCATGCATGCTACTTGTCTAAGGCCCTCCCCAACTCCACAAACTCTTCTTGCACTGCTCTGATCCCTTTCTCAGGTCATTTGTCCCTAGGTGGACAATGACATCCAGCTCCCTCTCCGTGCAGCTGCTCGCGATCCTGAGGATTTACTCCCTGTCCCCAAGCCATGGTGCCAGGCAGGCACTTTACCTCTCTCTCCCTTCCTCCCCAGTTCTACCCTCCTAACAATGGAGTCCCCACCAGGAGTTGTTTCCTTCCCATGTGGGGTCCCATGCCATCCTCCTGTGGGTCTTCTTTGTGGAGGTTCCCAGCATCCTCCTTGGTCTCCACTGCAGGTGCCTCCATTGAGGAACCACACTTTGCCAGAATGGCTTATGAATTGTGGAGCAGTACAACTGAGAGATGTGCCCTGTTCCACCACTCTCACCCTCCCTGAGCCCACTGTGGTCCAACTGCTCCTCTTTTGTGGCAACCTCTGAGGCAACGGCAGTGGCCCTGGTGGTCCCTGGGTGGGAGGAGGTCCCCCAGTCCTGGCCAACTCAGCCTGGAGATGAGCAATCTCCTCCTCAGCCCAGAGAGGTGCCTGCAGATGGGACAACACCACATTCTCCAAAACGCCTCCCAGAAGACTGCTGCTCCACAGCCGTGCACTGCACCACTCCCATCATGTCTTATTTCTGGCCCCTTAACTGTTGTTTGGAATACTTACTCTTTCCTCTGTTTATTTCTGGATGGAGAGCTATTCTTTCCTTCTAGGATGGTGAGTCTTTTGTGGCTCTGTGATCACTCACTTCCTGCTGCCAAACAGGAAGTGCCTGTTATCAGTCAAATCCTGTGCCTATAAAAGTAGAACTGGCTTAGAGTGGGTATGGGGAGGAATGAGAGCAATATAGTCCCAGTAGAGAAGTATAGTTATAACAGCAGCTCCTTCCTCTTTGTGTTCTCTGCCTGTTCTCTGGCATAAGCTACCTAGGGCGGTTTTAAATCTAGTTTTAATCTGGATTCCTTCTAGCTAAGCCACTCCCTACTTTACAGATCTTTTGACACTTAGTTAATTGAACAGATAACAATTCCCTTCAGCCACCTGAGACAAATACCTAGACAACTGCACAGATAACAATTCAATGCAGCCAACTCAGACAAACACACTAACTCTTTTTTGTTCTGTTTTATCCTAACTTGAAGGTCCCAGTAATAGAGATCTAGTTCTTTAGTCCCAGTAGAGAAGTATAGTTATAACAACAGCTCCTTCCTCTTGGTGTTCTCTGCCTGTTCTCTGGCAGAAGCTATTCTCTCTCCTCTTCAGCCACTGCAGCCAAATCCTTCTTCACCACCAGCCAAACGTAGCACTATCCCACAGTCACTTGGTTCAGCTTCATGTCTTTGGAGTCACTTAGAGGATGTAATTGTAAGATCTTCTTCATCTTCCTCTTGTAACACAGCCTCAGCACAGACCATTGTTGAAATGTCACAACCAACTACAGTGCCACACTTCCAACTGGGGCAGGATGCGGTGTTGGTTGTGAATCCGAAAATCCAAAACACATAAAACACCAAGCACTCTAGAGCCAGAACAGAAACTCACTCTCCAGTGAAGATTTAGTAAGTTTGCAAGAAATTGCACAGATACAGTTTGTGCTGCAAAATATGTGCTTTATTGTACTTATGTGAATTCAAAATATACAGAAGAAAAGTGAGTGAAGGCACAACTACATGCAAGGTCCCTAGTGCTTCTCCAGTTAAGGCATCATCAGGGGATGGATCTGGTATGTTAAGATCACTTATATACCAATTTAATTCAAATAGTAGTGATGTCATTATTATTGACCAATCACAGAGCTTCACTCTCAAATTCAAAATTCAGAAACTATAAACTGGTATACAGACACACTAATATCAAAATAACATATTAGAAACCTCCAGAGGCATATATTGTGCTGATTTTAAAGCAGATTTAAACATTTTGCACACTCATTTTGTGACAGCCAGTCAGAATGTCCTATTTTTAAATAGCTAAAATTATTGGAAAATGTCTTAATGGACCTGAAAGGCTTGTAAGAATGAACTGGAGGAAAGGATAAAGTTAGAAAACTAACAAAAGCAATCACATTTATCAATGGAGAATCCTGAAATATGTAAACATTCAAACATCATGTTGACAGTACAGGCTCAAAATACCATTGCTTCAGATTCTGAGACAGTTTTCCAATGTTGCATAATTACATTCAAAATACATATTTATGCACCTTACCTTGAACCACACCGTGACCCGTGTTTGGGAACAAGCATGGGTCTCCAGGGGTCAGCTAGGGAGGAGAAGAATTGAGCGCCTGACAGCTGTTCTCCTTTCCAGGGTGGGAGATTCACAAGCCTTGCTGCTTTACCACCACCTGGTGGAACTCGGTGGTAGGTGCAGTATAGAGTAGCACTGTGGGTGGGGTGGACATCAGGCAAGGACTGGAGTGGAGGCACATATCAGCATACCTTCAACTCCTTGCCCTCCTAGCATGCTGATGCACAGGGCTGGGGAGGGAAAAAATAGGAGGAAAATTGCCTACATTGGGGCCAGTAGGCGGGCTTCGGAGCCGACGATGGGGAATCTGAGGGACCGAGGTGCAAGGTGCACACTCAGCATAGGCTTGGAGGAAGCACGGGTCTCTTCCTCCCCAACGCGAGTTATCCGTATACCTAGGTTCACAGAGTGGCACCCATATTTGCTGTTGACCTTGAGAGGAACTCTAATGCAGAGTACCACAGATGCCCCAAAGAGTGGTGTGAACACAGGCACAGGTAGGAGGATAAACATAGAGATAAAAATACATATTTATAGTGAAACATTTTACATCTCAGGGATGTTGGAGCTTAATCCAAAAAGTCCAAGTCATGATTTTAGTGAGGCCAACAATGGAAACAGATGGTTCTGTGCTCACATAACACCCACAGGAGATAAGAACACACAAAATAATTAAATTTGTTACATGTATGCATGTTTGGGTACATCTTTTGCCTCATTGTAAATATACAATACAAGTACTACCCTTATGCCAAGAAGTAGCTCTAATAATCACTAAAAGGAACACAAGGGCCCAGTCATATTAAAGTGAGTTCTCCATATTATTACCTATCAAGATTCATCGAACATATTTCTAAAAGAGGGAAAATGATAGAGAACAAGAAGAGGGAGGGCAGAGGCTTGGAAACCAAGCCACAAGAAGGGAAGGGAAAATATAATAATAAAATAATAAAATAAAGGGGGAGAGGAAAAGTGGAAAACCTAAATATTAAGGGAATATTACAACCTATAAATTCTTAAGACACTATTTGTCTCAAAAATGTTCATAAAGGCACTAGCTATCTCAGAAATAAGGTTTAGGTCCCATCCTCTATTTAAACCACCTGATGTATGGACTTTAAGGATATAAATCCAGTACATTTCTCTTTCTTCCACTCTATTAAGGCGGTCTCCACCCCTCTTACCTATATGTACTTGTTCTATACCTGAGAAATGTAAACATTTTGGATCATTATGTTCTTAAAAAAATGTACAGCTGCAGGGCTAGTCAGATGTACATTTCTGAAATTCCTCACATGCTCTTGAATTCTAACTTTTATGTTCTCAAAGTTCAACCTATTTGTAGTTTCTGACAAGAACACCTGAGTGCATAAACAGCATAAGTAGTGACACAGGAAATGAATTGCCTAATCTGTATCTCTTTACCTGTAATAGGTACAATGAATGTTTTGCCTTGTTGGATATGTACAGATAGTGCAGTTCCCACATTTATACATCCCTGCAGGTTTAATGGGTAACCAGGTTTGAGCTGGGTTTCTTTCCACACAAAATTGGCTTGTACTCAACATGTCACCCAAACTTCTGCCTTTAGAGAAAGACACCCTAGGCTGATCCCCCAAATCTTTAACCAGTTGTGTGTCATTCAATAGAATGGCCAGTATTTGGTTGCAATTTTCCCTAACTTGCCTGTAATGCTATTGTACTCTGTTACAAAGGTGATTTTTCCAAATTCAGTCATTTGATTTTACCTTTGGAGTAAGTAGCTGACTCCTATCCAGTTTAATGGCTTTATCAAGTGCTTTATTCAGCAGATCCAGACTATATCCCTGTTCCAAAATCTAGATCTTAATTCATCTGCCTGTGTGAAGAAAACTTCCAAGTCATTACAATTCCTGTGTAACCTTAATAACTGGCTATAGAGGATTGAGTCTTTCAGAGCTCTGGGATGAGAGCTGGAAGCTAGCAGGTAGTTGTCTGTCACTGTTGGTTTTCTGAATCCCTTGTCACAACCTTATTGTCAACTCCCTTGTGAGAATGATGGCCAAATACTCTATTCCTGTAGCATTGCTGTTATGTGTGAATCTCAGATTCCTGTTGTTATTGTTGAACCATTGCATGAATAGTTCTATTTATATTTCTGTTCCATGCCTGATGCAAAAATTACATCAATACAACGAATCCATCTGACAATATTTTTATCAAATGGATTCATTTTAGGATACAGAAATTGAAACTCAGGTTCTGTGATCTCTCCTCGTATTTTGCGCTCTCTAAAAGGATAGGAGCTTCACCTTAAAGCCAGACAGGGGTTCCCATTGAACTGTGTATAGTTATTAGAATCTGACAGTAATACACAAATTAAAACACCTTAGTTTGATAAAAAAACTCTTCTCCACAATTACAAGGTTGCCACCCTTGTCTGCAGCTTTAAATATTTATGACTACTAAGGAGTGGGAGGATGCAGCCCAGTTATGTGAGCTCATGTTTGGGAGGGTAATTATCAAGAATGACTGCAAAGTATGCAAAGTTCATCAAGGAAATAGTTGAAACAATGAAAAATTAAAAGCTTTATCTCACATCCTGAATTTAATGTTTTTGATACAGCATTGCAGACCAAGTAAAAAAATTGAGAAAAGAGATACTTAAGAGAAAACAGCACAAGATGGAACAGAATCTCTTGGATTATAAAGAGGGCTGTAGGTTTGACTGGTCAAGGCTGAATAAGGAGAGATCAATTTCAAGGTGTAGATCATGATCAAAATATAGGTCCACAGGTAGACTGGCCAGGAACACTAATAAGCTAGCTGCAGCACAGGAGAATCCCGATACCTCCAGCATTAGTAGCACAGTAGAAGATACAGTGAGAGATTCCACATCTCAGATACATACAGCACCAGTGGTAACATTCTCTAAGGACCCCAGAATGAGAATCACAATCAGGCTGCAACAAAACCAAAAAATGGAAGAGGATGAGGAGGGGAAGAGGGAGGCAAACATCCAGGCACCAGAGCCAAGATGAGGAAAGGCAATTAGTGAACCCTTCTAGAGCAGAATTTACAAGAGGAACTGAAATTACTTAAACAAGGACTATCCTTTGTACTGAGTACTAAACCAAGAGAGTTTGAAATTGTGATTGACCTGGAACGGTTCTTTAGGAAAATTGAATTGAAGAATTTCTTCTCAAGACAAACCTTGTGACCTACTTACAATATGGGGTTCACTACTGATGCTACTGGGCATTCATTGCAAGAGAACATGGGGATATCTCGTTGTTGGATTTTTCAACAACTAGGGACACAGATGGGACAGAGATTATTCCTAAGGAAATGGAGATTGAAGAGTACATGTGGAATTACTATCAGGACATGCATAATCTGGATTTACAGAACCTTTAGATTCTGGACGATTTCTTACTTGAGAACCTGGTGCAGGAGTTTGTGAGTAACAGGAAATGTTTAAATGTTTCTCTGTATGACATTAATGCTGTTAATTTAAAAAGGATGAGGAAGGAGCTATTTCAACCCAAATCATCTTTTTGCCCACACAGTTTAAATCCTATCATCCAACCACATAAAAATACAGTGTTGAGAGATGTAAAACAGGTTTTAAGTGAAGGAAGAGTACAGTACCATAGCAATTTAATAATACCGAATGCAATGCATTAGAGAAACTGAAACATGAGAAGGAGCTAATATTTAAAACTGCAGAGAAGGGTGACAAACTTGTAATTATGTACAGTTTTTTTAACAAACTAAGGTGCTTGAATTACTGTCAGATACTAATAACTATACACAGTTAAATGGGAACTCCTGTCTGGCTTTAAGGTGAAGCTCCAATCCATTTTAGAGAATGCAAAAATATAAAGAGTGATCACAGAACCCAAGTTTCAATTTATGTATCCTAAATTTTCCTTAACCCCAATACTCTATATCCTACTGAAAAATTCACAAAGCTCTACAGAACCCTCCTGGCTATCCCATAGTTTCAGGGTGGGCTTGCTCACTGAAAATATGTGCCAGTACATAGAATTTTTCTCAAATGCAGTGTCCACTGTCTCCTATCATACCATCAAGATACAATGCATATATTAGAAATTTTAGAGAACTCCAATTTCAGGAAGAGGTGTTTTGGTTAACTATTGATGTGGAACCCTCTACACCTCGATAAGACACTCTGATGGTGTAGAAGCCTGCACATACTTTCTCATGCAGGATCCATTACATAATGTAATGCCAGTGAATCTTATTGTACATGGTCTTGAGTTTGTCTCGAACATAACTATTTTGAATTCAATGAGGGTTTCTATTTACAGAAATGTGGCACTGTGATGGGGGCAGCTATGGCCCCCCTTGTTTTCCATTTATTTTGGTACATTGGGAAGAGCAGGTCCTATTTAACAGCCAAACAAACCCATTTGAAAAAATACTGTCAGATAGATTCGTTGGATTGATGACATTCTTTGCATCTGGCATGGAACAGAACTAGAAATAGAACTATTCATGCAATGGTTCAACAATAACAACAGGAATCTGAGATTCACACATAACAGCAATGCTACAGGAATAGAGTTTTGGCCATCATTCTCACAAGGGAGCTGACAATAAGGTTGTGACAAGGGATTCAGAAAACCAACAGTGACAGACAACTACCTGCTAGCTTCCAGTTCTCATCCCAGAGTCTGAAAGACTCAATTCCTATAGCCAGTTTTAAGGTTACGCAGGAACTGAAGTGACTTGAAACTTTCTTAACACAGGCAGATAAATTGAGATCTAGATTTTGAACAGGGATATAGTCCGATCTGCTGAATAAAGCACTGAATAAAGCCAGTAAATTGAATATGAGTCAGCTACTCACACCAAAGGTAAAATCAAATGACTGAATTTGGAAAAATCACTTTTGTAACAGAGTACAACAGCATTGCAGGCAAGTTGGGAAACATTGTATCAAATACTGGCCCATTCTATTGAATGACCCAGAACTGAGCTAAAGATTTGGAAGATTAGCCTAGGTATCTTTCTCTAATGGCAGGAGTTTGGGTGATATGTTGATACATAGCCAATTTTGTGTGGAAAGAAACCCAAATCAAACATGGTTACCCATTAAACCTGCAGGGATTTATAAATGTGGGAATTGCACTATCTGTACATACAGCCAACAAGGCAAAACTTTCATTACACCTACTACATCATGCATCATTACCAATGTTGTTTATGCCCTCTGGTGTTCTTGCCAGAAGCTATATATTGCTAGAACTTTGAGACCATTAAAAGTCAGAACTCAAGAGAACATGAGGGATTTCAGAAATGTAGATCTGACTAGCCCTGTGGCTGAACATTTTTTAAGAACATAATAATGACCAAAATGTTTACATTTCTCAGGTATAGAGCAAGCACATATAGGTAAGATGGGTGGGGACCTCCATAATAGATTGGAACAAAGAGAAATGTACTGTATTTATATCCTTAAAGCACGTACACCAGATGATTTAAGTAGGAATGGGACTCTAAACCTTTTTTTCTGAGATAGCTAGTGCCTTTATGAACATTTTTGTGAGACAAACAGTGTCTTAAGAATTTATAGGTTGCAATTTTCCTTAATATTTAGGGTTTTCAACTTTTCTTCTCCTCCCTTTATTTTATTATTTTATTATTATAGTCCCCCCTCCTTCTTGAGGCTTGGTTTCCAGGTCGCTTCCCTCCTCTGGTTCTCTATCATTTTCCGTCCTTTAGAAATATGTTTGATGAATCTCGATAGGTAATAATAGGGAGAACTCACTTTAATATGACTGGGCCCCTTGTGTTCCTTTTAGTGATTACTAGAGCTACTACTTGGCATAAGGGTAGTACTTGTACTGTATATTTACAATGAGGTAAAAGATGTACCCAAACATGCATACATGTAACAAATTTCATTATTTTGTGTGCTCTTATCTCCTGTAGGTGTTATGTGAGTGCAGAACCATCTTCTTTCCATTTTTGGCCTCGCTATAAATCATGGCTTGGACTTTTTAGATTAAGCTCCAACATCCCTAAGATGTAACAGGTTTCACTGCAAATATGTATTTTGAATGTAATTATGCAACATTGAAAATGGTCTCAGAATTTGAAGCAACAATATTTTTGAACCTGTACTGTCAACATGATGTTTTAATGTTTATATATTTCAGGATTCACAATTGATAACTGTGATTGCTTGTTAGTTTTTTTCTAACTTTATCCTTCCTCCTGTTCATTCTTACAAGCCTTTTAGGTCCATTAGGAAATTTTCCAATAATTTACTAACATACTAATTGCCAGCAGATTAGGCCTTACAGTCTATTGAGTCTGCTCAACCTCAGATCCCTAGTTGGGTGCCGAGGCCTCCCCACTTTGTGTGCTAGAAACCCCTATCATCCATCCCCACCCCCTGGACCAGGCCATCATCTGATACATCCGCTTTCTGTGTCTGTCCCACCCTCTCTTGAAGCCCCCACTGTGGATCTCTGAACCAGCTTGCCAGGCAACACATTCCAAGGTCCACCACCCTCTCAGTTAAAAACCTCATCCTCTTTCCCCTCACCCTTCCACCTTCCAACTTCAAACCATGCCCTCTGGTGATACCTCCCTGCTTTAGTCTAAAGATCCCCTCCATGTTTACCCTATTTATTCCCTTGAGGTACTTGAAGACCTCAATCATGTCCCCCTGTCCCTCCTCTCCTCCAATGAAAACAGGCAGAGCTCTTCAAGTCTGTCCTCATAGATAAAATCCCTAGTCCTCGTATCATCTTAGTTGCCCTCCTCTGTACCCTCCAGGAGCTGTATGTCCCTCTTCAAGTGTGGTCTCCACTACTGTACACAGTACTCAAGGTCTGGTCTAACCAGTCCATTGTACAGTGGCAGAATCACTTCCCTGCTCCTAGAGGTGATCCCTCACGATGCATCCCAACATCCTATTTGCCTTGCTAGCCACTCCTCCTGCACTGCTCAGAGTTATTCATACATGCATCCACCATGACCCTTAGGTCTTTTCCCATGTTGAGGCCTCCAGTGCCTCCCTCCCAGGGTGTACCTGTGTTAGGGTTTCCCACCCAAGATGTAACACCTTGCACTTGGTGATGTTGAAATTTAATTTCCATGTGTGAGCCCAGCTTTCCAGGGTGTCCAGGTCCCTTGCAGTGCCAACCTCCCTCTTCCCCTCAACTACTGCTCCCATCTTGGAGTCATCAGCAAAGAGACTCATTTCACACATATCTCTCCTGATGTCCAATATGTATGCATTAAACAGGATTGGACCCAGGACCGAGCCCTGCGGTACCCCACTACCGACCTCTCTAGGGTTCAAGAGCTCCCCACCGACCACTACTCTCTGGAGTGCGTCCAGCTATCCAGTTTTCAATCCATCTGACCATCAAAGGCCTACTCCCAACCCCGCCAGTTTCTCCACCAGACCATTGTGGGGACAGAGTCAAACACCGTGCTGAAGTCCAAGAATAATACATCCACAGGCTTTCCCTGTCCATTTCTAATGTTACCCATTCATAGAACTCCACAAGATTGGTTTGACATGATCTACCTGGCACAAACCCATGTTGCTGACTATCCAGACCTCCCACCTCCTCCAAGTACACCCCCAATCATTCCTTTAGTATACTCTCTATTAAATTTGATCTAGTTGAAAATCAGACATTCTGATTGGCTGTCACAAAATGAGTGCGCAAAATGTTTTCATTTGCTTTTAAAATCAGCACAATATATGTCTCTGGAGGTTTGTAATATGTTATTTTGATATTGCTATGTCTGTATACCAGTTTATAGTTTCTGAATTTTGAAGCTGAGAATGAAGCCCTGTGATTTGTCAATAATAATATCACTACTATTTGAATTAAATTGGTATATAAATGATCTTAACCTGCAAGTCCTATCCTCTGTCAAAGCCTTAACTGCTGAAGTGCAGGGACCTTGCATGCAGTTGTGCCTTCACTCACTTTTCTTCTGTCTATTTTGAATTCATATAAGTAAAGCATATATTTTTGCATCAAAAACTGTATCTTTGCAATTTACTGCAACTTACTACATCTTCACTGGAGGGTGAGTTATAGCGTTGTTAGAACTAGTTTGAGAAAGATTCAACCCTCCTCGAACCCTGGTGTTTGAGTTCTAACTTAGAACCTCAACACTAGATGGTTAGCAAAATGGTTCGAATCTTGGAAAAATCTTAATTTCCTTTTCTGCCATCAGTATCTTACTCACTTATTTGGCAAAATTTGTGCGCTCCCACCCAAGTCCCATTTCCGTTCAGCTGGGGTAGTCAGTCAGTCACTCGGTCTCGGATAACTCCACATCTCTCAGCCGGCTCCACTGAGCACTGACACTCCCATATTACTGTTGTTGTTTTGGGTGGGGGGCTGAATCCCGTGTCAAGGAGAACATGCCTGCATACTGGTGATCCTAGTCACTGTCACCACCTGACCATTTGCTATGAGGTCATGTGGTGGTCCTAGAAAGCCTTGTGGCATCAAATGGGACTATGGCTGCATGGCTGGGTTCATTTGGTCCCATAGAGGTGGAGCTGCAGCCTGTGTTATGCACTCTGCTGAAGCCTGTGTGAGTGCGAGTGTGGCTAATTGAATTGAATCTGTCAATCTTGCCTTTTTTCATAAAATAGCTGACACACCTTGACTCATACCTTACAAAAAACAAAGTTAAAGGGCCAGTGGGGGGGGAAGAAGGGACTGTTATAGAGGAAGGAAAGGCGGAAGCAACGGTTGGGAGTCAGGACTCATCTCAGATGAAACAGAGGGAGAAATTAATGGAGTAATAATTGGCAGTGGCAAATCATTAAATTCCTCTAACTTGTTTGCTGTGTGACTTGTTTAGTCTGCTGCATTAGTTCTCTAGTTCTGAATCCGAATCCTGATAATCAAACCAAACCAATTCAGTTTAAAACAATTCATTCATTTTCTGGTCTGCTCATCAGTGCAGTGTTACTTGTGGCACTCTTGGGAGGGCAATCACCCTGGCTGGGGAGGGTGAAGAAAATATTAATAAAGATCAGATTTTTTCACTTGTGTGAGAGAAAAGTAAAACATGAATAACTTACTGAATGTGTGACTGTGAAACTTTTTGTTAAAACCAACAAATTATTCCCTAGCCTGCCTAGTCCCACAACAAAGTAAAAAAATTGTGCCTTGCTGAGGGCTGAGAGGATCTCTTCTTCACTCTAAAAAACTCTCCTGATCCAAGAATGACATAAGGCAGTTTTTTTGATACAGTACTAGTGTTGTTGTGTGCGTGACTCCACACTCTCTCCTGTGGTGTGGCCAGCCAATCAGCCTGCTGCTGTGTGCCCATTGACTGCATGCACTGTACTGTAAATACACGGAAAGCCTAAAAATATATATTTTACTGTTGGAATGAGAGACAGAAAATCTAATTTATGGTGTTGTGCATTTGACTCCGTCTCCTGCAGACAGCCCATCACCCTGGTGCTGTGAGCCCTTTGACTACACTGTATGTACCCTACCCAGTTTGTGTTAGCAGGGAGTACCAGTGGCCATTTTTGTGGTGGCATTATCCTTAAATATATGACAGAAGCCTATAAATATATTTCACTGTTGGGAGGAGTGACAGAAAAATCTCTTTCCTGTGTTGTGTCTGTGTGTGACTCCATCATCTGTGGTCAAGCCCATCACCCTGCTGCTGTGTGCCTTTGACTGCACTGTACCCTACCAAGTGTGTGTTGGTGAGGGAGTACCAGTGGCCAGTTTTGTGGTGGCATTAACCTTAAATACATGACAGAAGCCTATAAATATATTTCATTGTTGGGAGGAGTGACAGAAAAATCTCTTTCCCAGTGTTGTGTTTGTGATTCCGTCTCCTGTGGACAGCCCATCATCCTGCTGCTGTGTGCCCTTGACTGCACTGTACCCTACCCAGTGAGTGTTACCATGAGAAGTCCAGTGGCCAGTTGTGTGGTGGTTCAGTTGATTCAGAATTACAATTATTGACCTTTCACCTTGCCCGGCCTGCTTTATGATGCCTATGCCCAGCAGCCCAATCATTCTGTAAGCCTTGAACTTGGGATCCTTTAGTTGCAAACCATCATATTCTTCATATTCTTCAATCCTTCAATTACCTTCAGTCCACTGCATCACAGTGTCATACAGCCAAAACCACATTTTGAAGTTTTAGCCAATGATCACAGATCACATTGCTTCTTACACAGGAATTGTGTGTGTGACTGTGTGTAGTATAGTGGTACTATTATGGCTGACACAACATAGATGAAGCATCTGGTGCTGGTGGTGGAGCAGGTGTTAGTGGTAGTGGTAATCCTGGAGTGAGCAAAAATAATCAAAATGTTTCACGTGGTAAAAATTCAGTAAATAGCAAAAGAGCTGGTGTGGTAAAGGAGAACTTTTAAGAAAACTTGTGCTGCTGCTGCTGGGTCACATGGAGAGCCACCATAAGGTATGCCATTCATGCTATTAAAATCCTGTGACTAGTAGTAATAATGCAAGTGACAATGAGTCCCTCTCTGATTCAGATAGTAGCTCTTTGTCTCAGTCTGACACTGTTGTGTCTGGTGAAGTATCATTAGTTCATCAACGAAATGAAATGAGCAAGTCTGCTGACAATGAATCACTTGCAAATACATCCAGCACTGTTGGCAATGAAAAGGACACATCCATTGAATCCACCACTTCTATGTCGGCCAACAATGAAAACCCATCAAAGTCCCCTGCCCACTCTTCTAGCACCAAGGAGCATGTCCCAGGTTCTGTTAGGACAGGTGAAAAGATACAAATGGTCTTTAGCTATCTTCCTAGCACTTGAACAAAATCTGTCACATCTGAGGTGTGGAATTATTTCTCTGTCAGTGACAGTGATCCATGCAGAGCAATTTGTTCCCTGTGTAAACAGAGTGTAAACCGTGAAGTTGCGACATGCCTTGGCACTACAGCTCTTAAACGCCATCTGAAAAAGCATTCAGTTTTGCTTGATCATCCAAAACTCATGTCCTCCATCTTCCAGACCACATGTGAGAAGGATCAGGAATCTGAAATGGATACTGAATTGTCTGAACTTGATGCGGACAGAACCAGTGCCAGCCCTAGGATCACCATTACCACCAACGCCAGCACCATTAGTGCCAGTTGCACATACTATGATGGCACTGAATGTATATGTCCAAGTCCACCATCCCAGCATCCATCTGCCCATCAAAGCTTGGTACATAATAAACCAGCAGAGACATGTTGTAAACAGCTAACACTGTCTCAGGCATTTGAAAGGAAGAATACTTTTACTAAAAATCATCCAAACACCCTTCATCTTAATCACAGAATTGATCAACTGTTAGCTGGAGCCCTTCTCCCATACACTTTGGTAGATCATGAGGATTTTAGGAGCTAATGAAACTTGCAGAGCCTCATTACAATGTTCCTCACTGAAGGTACTTTTCCTATGTTGAAATACCAAACATTTATCAGGCTTTAAAAGTGACAGTAATGCTTGCATTAAACTGCAGAGGGTGGGTTATTCACGTCTACAACAGATATGTGGACCAGCAGTCAAAACTTAGATTACATGTCCCTTACTGCTCATTGGGTCACATTTTCTTGTGCTTCTTCAAAAACAAAGACACCCCAAAAGATGGTGCTGCTGCATATAAAGAAGTTTGAGCAAAGTCATCAGCTGCAAACATCTTGCAGGCACTAAATGACCTCCTTTGATGAATGGGTTTATTCTCACACTTTAAAATGGGGGCTTCATAGTATGTGACAATGGAGCTAACATCTTGAAAGCAGTACAGGATGGAGGATTTATGCGTTTTTGCTTTGCACATTGCTTACATTTAATTGTCACAGGGTTTCTCAGCAATGAAACACAAGTGAATGGTATGATTGCTGTTTGAAAAAAAATTGTGACTCACTTTTCACATTCAACCAAGGCTATACGGACATTGTCCGAACTGTAAAAACACAAGCTTCCCCAGCAAAGGTTGATTCAAAATGTTTCCACTCATTGAACTCAATGCTTTATATACTGCAGTGCCTCTTGGAATGAAAGCAAGTTGTACATGAATATTGTTCCAGTTACATTACTGGAGATGGCATTATGTAGTCTGTGCTGCAGTGACAGTGTGCTGCATCTTAGCTCCTTTTGAGACAGCTACAAGGGACATGTCTTCTGAAGGCAAGTCTGTGAGTCAGGTTCTCCACTCATAATGCTGATTTCACATCATCTTAGTATTCTAACTCTACAGATAGAAAAAGGCAGATCTGAAGCTCAGACAACATGTCAGCTGTATCATGGGAATCTCTTAAAAGAATGAGCGAGCACTTGAAACCAATAACAGATTAGTGCAATGACGAAATCAAAACACTACACTCTTGCAACTCTCTTAGATTCCAGGTTCAAGGCTATAAATCTTCCAAAAACAGATGATATAGAGCAGTACAAATGTCTGTTGCTAGATGAGCTGCAGCACTCATAGGAGTCAAACACAGACATGCACAGTACCCTCAGGTTGTCATCGCCACAACATGCAGGTTCATCTTCACAAAGGTTACAGCACTGGAAAGACACCAAACATTAATAGTAGTTGTTCCACAACTGCCAATAGCATAGCAAATTCCCAAAGGGCATGGGTGCAAGGTGATGTTACAGGGCCCTCCCAGTTTTGAATAAACATCAAAATTATGATTTGGGCCCCTCAAACCTCATAGGCCCAGGTGCCACTGCACCCCTACACCCTTGTAGCTATGCCCCGACAACTGCCACTTCTTCAACTCTTAGTAGCAAGCTAGACCTGTGGCAAAACCTTTCCCAAATTGCTGCCACACCAGCTTACACTGATTCCTCTTCTGAGCATTCTCTGTCCATCATGGTAGACAGTTACCTGCAAGAACTGCCTATTCCTATTGATGCATGCCCTTTTGAATACTGGGGATCAAAAGTCAATTTGGACAGAGCTGTATGATGAAGCCTGTAAATATCTGGTTGTCCTGCAACAAGTGTCTCTTCAGAATGCATATTTAGTACAGCTGGCAATATTGTGACAGACACCAGAAATAGGTTGCTGCCAGAAAAGCATTACACCGTTAACTTTTATTAAAGTTAATAAGTCAAGAGTTTCAGTATCCCTACAAGAGTATACAAACTGATCCTGAAGTGATTGATGTTGTGGATGTTGATGGGATGACAACTCAGATGGTGGTGGCTGGTAAATATTGTGTGGACGAGTCTCTCTGGACAAAAAGGAAACCTTTACAGACTGTGATGAACTGGATTGTCTCTCTCTTTCTTGATCTATTACCTTGGACTATAAACCCCAAAAATTCACCATTTCATGGCAAACTGCTTTGTACTGTAGCTAGGGTCTAAAGTCAGTAAGTTTTTATACAGGGCAATTTTAACATCAGTGGGAACAGGCCTAAATTTGGCATAGAAGGGACACTGTCATGCCAATCATTTCTGTATCATATTATTTATAGTTAAAATGCAAACATATATTTTGGACTTACCTTCTGTGACTTTGTGGTGCATCAGTATGGGCTGGGACCAGGGGCGGTCTATTTTTCAGTTTTAAAGAGGACAAAAAATGAGCTCTAATTGGTAGCTGTTTATTATTTTTTCAATTACAGGAATGTTATTCATAAATCAAAATGATTCACATGTAACTTTACTGAATAAAAGTGATGGGAAAAACTGTATTTGTATTATTATGTTTCTGTAGGTCGCTTTCTGTTACAAGTCTCTTCGGAAAACAGTCAACTGGAGTTTTACCTATGTCATGGTTGAGCACATACCATTCTGTAAGCATAGGTCTCATACCACAATAGCTCATGTTTAACATTCTGTTATACACAAACCATGGCATAAAACAAAAACTCTCAAATTACTGGTTCCATGAAGAGAACTGTACAGAATGTTGTCCATAAGAAGAAAACAATTGAAAAGACAGTTTTTCATAAGTGTTGTTTATTAAGGAACAGTTAAGTATGGCTCATTTGGAGGCAAAATTTCATTTTCTTGAGTAAGTATGGGGTAGTTTAAGCATTTGAGAGGGGGAGGAGGGTAGAATGAGTGCTGGAGGGTGGTAAGGGTCAGAGGTTGGTTTTAACATGGATGCAAGAGGGAGAAAGATAGCATGGATGCTAGTGCATTGGGTGAGGTTGGGGTTGGTTTTAACATTGATGCAGGAGGGAGAAACATGGTATAGTTATTAGTGCAAGGGTGGGGTTGGGGGTTGGTTTAACATGGGTGTGGGAGGGAGAAGGGTGGCATGAATACTAGTTCATGAGTAAGTGTGGGGTAGTTTAACATTTGGGTGAGGGAGGAGGGTGGAATATGTGCTTGAGGGTGGGTGAGGGTTGGAAGTTGGTTTTAACATGGGTGTAAGAGGGTGGCATGGGTGCTACTGCATGGATGAGGGTGGTGGAAGAAAAGTGGAATGAGTGCTGGGGGTGAAAGGGGTGTTGTTTTAGTCCTTTCATTTACAGATTCATGCTCTGCAGGTGATGGTGAGGAAAAGAGGATGAAGACTGATGGTATGGGAGGGCTGTGCTGATTGCCCACTGTGGAACCTACTATATATATATATATTTTTTATTATTATTATTTTCTTATTATGGATATTATGAACTACTGCCACTTAACACAAGTGTCCCATCTCCTTTGAAAAAGAAGAAAGGAATCAGAAATAAAAGAAAATCTGTATCAGCAGTTTTACAGAATGTGACCAATCATAAAGTGTTTTTGCTTTACAAGTAGTGATAATTTGATGCATGATGGGATTGACAGACACTGTCCCTTAAACATCACATGCCAACTGCTGCAGTTACATTAAATGTTCCTTAAGTTAGTATGTGGTGAGGAAAACACTTTTTATTTATGTGACTGAAATACACATTTTATTTACATATCAGCTGGAAAGTTGATGCATTATCTTAGAAAGTTGTATGTATTACTTCAATTTGCCAACAAGAATGTTGGTATATGTACTCAAGAAAATACATATGCATTATTTGCTAATAACAATGACCGGCATATTTTTTATTCAAATGTCTTGACTGACTACATTATGATATACTATGTTTTGCAACAGTTCCACATGCTGTGGCTGCAGTATCTTGACTTTGTTATAAAAGCTTTTAAACATAGCAACTTTTGATTTACTGATTTAAAACAGAAAGCAGCAAATAGCTGATATTAGGTACTAGCAGGTATTTTTCTCACAATTCATGATGATGAGTATATATAACTGGTACATAAATGGCTAATGTGCCACTTTTTCACTAAGGAACTATGATGCAGCTGCAGCAGGAAAAACCTTTATCATATGGGTGGGTGGGTGGGCCTGTTAGGTAAGTTGCTGGCTTTAGCAAACAGAAGAAACCATAGATAAACCTAGCTGTACTCCTATCAATGTCACACATGATAATTTCTCTCCTCCCTTATATTGAACAGTTTTCCTTCACATGTATTTTATTACTATCTTCATTACTGGCAGCACAATTAAAAAATAGGATTCAAGTTCTAAAAGTTCTAGAACAGATCAGAACACTAGAACTTTTCAAAAGTTCTAGACTAGAACTAGAACCTGAACTTGGAGGTTCTGACAACCCTAGTGAGTTACTCTCCTGGCTCTGCAGTGCATGGTGGTGGTGTTTCATGTGTTTTCCATTGTTGAAATGTACCTGACAAGCCCAATATCAGCTGGAATGCTGATCCTTTGAAATACTGGAAATCCAAACAAAGTATGTGGCCTGCTTTAGTAAACATTCACTGAAGTACATGAATTGCCCTCTGACTATCGTGTGTTCAGAATTATTTTTAGTTCAGCTGGTAAAGTCATTACTGACACACAATCCTGCTTGACACTAGAAAATGCTGAGCGTCTGACATTTCTAAAAGTCAACATTCCTCACTTTAATTTCAGATATGATACCTGAATGAAACGTATAGTCTGAGTGAGCAGGTCCTATCCACAAAACACTTTCAAGAATTTATTTTGTGCCTGTGGTGAAAATCTTTGTGAATAGGGTCTACTATATGAGGAAGCAATTAACTGCAACAAGTCAGGTCAGGACTCAGGAGGATGGACTAGGCCATGCCAGAATTATTTTAATTATCACAATGAGCACAGAAACATGAAAAATTATACCATCAGTGTGTCAGAGTCCAAATACAGCAAGCACATGCATTTCATGTTACACATACTTGGTGGTAGTAGGTACCACTCTGATTTGAAAGATAGGAATGGCTGTCTACTACTATTACTTGTCACCTTTTGTCCTCATGTCATGTCTATCACTACTACTACTTGTCACCTTTTGTCCTCATGTCATGTCTACCACTACTATTATTTGTAACTTTTTGTCCTCAAGTCACATCGTGTACTACTTGTCATTTTGTCCTCACTACTACTACTTGTCACTTTTGTCCTCAGCAACTGATTAAAAGTTATTATTTTACTATCTACCTGACTGTACTGTAGTATTACTGTTTTAATTTTCAGACAGCGGATGGCTTAGCAGAAGTCTGAACACTGAAACTCAATGCTCTTTGTACAGTATAATATATTTCTCAGATCCCTGAAATTTGGCTGCAATTACAGAGAAAATGTAAATTAATTTCTTTATTGTGAGTCGTAGTATGCTACCTGGCTGTAACAACACTACATCTCACTTACAGTAACTGGACTGAGAGCATTATATTTTAATTTAAAATTTTACATACTTAAATTACTTAGCAATGGTTGGCAGCAACTGTAGAACTAAGAAATATGTAACTGTGTGTCATCAGGTCTTCAGGTGGCAGTAGCAATTTTTTATTTTATGACTGCACTTGACCGATGTGATGTGGCTGACTGACTGGCTGCCTGGGTGGTGATCAGTTTATGTCTTTTATTTCTTGTTTAATAAATGTATTGCATGTTGAACAGTAGTAAGAAGTAGTCATAGACAACATTACCACCTGTTGGACCAGTGGTGTACCATACCACAGTACACTTGGGCGTTAAAGCAGCTGCATCATTCACATGAGTATTGTTGGTGGGCTCTTACTGTTGCTCATTTTATCATAATTTCTTTCACCTGGGTTGTTCTGACTGGAAAATCTATCAAATAATAACCACACAGCAGCAGCATTAATAAAAATAATCTGAGCTGCCTGCAGTGCTTGGCATTTCTTTATGGTACAAATAGTACTTGCATCTCTCTCTCTCTCTCTCTCTCTCTCTCTCTCTCTCTGTCTCGCTTTCTCCCTCCCTCTCTCCCTCTCTATCTCTCCCCCCCTCTCTCTCTCTCTCCCTCTCTCCCAGATCCACTCACATCATGGGCCCAAGCATGATATGCAGGATATGCTACCAGTACAGGTCTGCAATGAAGCAGCTAGTAGTAATTAATTATTGCTTTTATTTAGCAGTTTTACTGTCAGTTTTATAAATAATGTATTAAAGTATTTCCTTTGGCCTCTGTGTTGAATATTAGCAACTTTAGCTACTTTTATGCTTTTATCACATTTTTCAAATATTTATAAATAATCAGAACAAATCAGAAACCCACCATGTTCTGGTTCTTATTTATACTGGTCAGAACTTCAGTGAGTTCTCCCAGCCCTAGTTTTATGGCTGATTGGACTACACAAATGCAGATGGCTTCAATTCTGTTTATGTGGTTTATAATTAGAGATTATCAACACCAGCAGCAAGAGGTGGAATCAGCAGTGAAAGAACTGGAAAACTGACTTCATAAAATTTTGGGAAGATACCAGCTTGGAAGAGTATGAGAAAAAGTTACGATTGGCAGTTAAAAAACAGGGCAAGTTACATGCAGTAAAGATCAAGAAGTTTGAGAAAGACAGATTGGATTACTTGCACGTAGAGTTTTCCCCTGGAAGGGTGGGGAAACAAGCAGGAAATTCGAGATTGGATTACTTGCACAATAGAGTTTTCACCTGGAAGGGGTGGGGAAACAAGCAGGAAATGCAAGGCACAGAAAGAGCCCAAATCAATTCTAAAAAAAAAATGCTAGTTTCACTTCATCTCCAAATCTGAAACTAAATCAAGGGAAGACCCTTTTTAGAGGATGGCATACAAGGTCCCAGTGGGCAGCCATGAAGATTGGTCTACTTTAGCAAATCAAAAGAACAAGGGACGGGTGGCACAGAAGACATAAGGGCAGAACAACCACAATTGAACTGGAGGTATCAAAAGCTGAAGAAGAGTACCTTGCTTTCCTGACATTCCCGTAATTACAACTAGAGATGCCAAATTGTTTCCATCACAGAATAAAGATAATATAGCAAACGTGGGTGAAAACAAAATAATAAATCCAGTCCATGGGTCAAGGCTTCTAACATTCAAATCTCAATCCACCTTTAATCCCTCTTCCAATTTGGCTGTTCAAACATTTGAGAAAGTTTGTCTTAAGGAAGTGTAAGCTTTATTTATGGAAAATAAAGTGACTGATGTGGCTTTATGTAACATCACGAATGTAGAAAGGAGAACAATACTGACATAACTACTAAGCCGGTGGATAAGGGCAGGGCTAATGTTGTCCTTAACACAAAAGACTACATAAAGGAGGTGTAGAGAACTCAGCAATAAAGACTTCTACAAATCCCTACCACAAGATCCAACTGTGGACTTTAAAGCTAATATTAACACTTTCTTGAATGATGCCCATAACAATGGAGTAATAACAGATAGTACCCTGAATTTTGAAGGTTGCCCACCCAGTGTGTCCCACCATGTACCAACTGCCTAAAATCCATTAGTGACTGGAGATTCCCTGGGAGACTAATAGTGGCAGGTACTGACTCCTTAACAGAGCCATGATCTCAATATGTTGATGCCCCATAGGGAAATTGTGAAATCGTGACCATCATATATAAAATATACAACTGAGATATTTTGTCTCCTGGGAACCTCCAGTTGGAAAGTGAGTGGCTCTTTGTCTCTATGCACATTGAGTCACCCTATACAAACATTCCATATGAGGCAGGGCTGAGGGCAGTGTGTTTATGGCTGGATACTGCTAATGATCTGGGAGAGGGTCAGAAGATTGTCTGATACAATTGACAGAATATATTTTGAAATGTAATGCCTTCTTATTTCAAAGGAAATATTATCACCAAGTAAAGGGCACAGCCATGAGGCCACATTTGCCCTAATTAGGCAAACCTTTACTTGGGATAGTGGGAGAAGGAGTTTATATGATCACAGTGTAAATCCATTCTATGACAAAACTGATTTATGGAGGTGCTATATTGATGAGGCATTGATGGTGTGGCAGGAGTCTAGAGATGAGCTTATTGATTTAGTGGAATTTTACAGCTATTTAATTCAAATCTCAAGTTTACTGTACAGGCAGACTTAAACAGCATCTGTTTTCTTCTGGATTTCACTGTATGTACAGTAGTAGCCACAGACATTGCTAGCTATTTCCAGATATTTCACAACATTTCTGAAGAGTTTCTCTCAGCTGCCCCTACTCTGGAAATGCAGAAGCGGAGATTTCTCCAGAAATATCACAGCAATTTCAGGTAATAGCTGGAAATGTCTGTGGCTGCCACTGTAAGCTGGGTGATAGTACTATAGAAATAGACCTATACTGAAAAAATGTGTATAGAATACCATATTACATGCCCCGACACCATCTACAATATTCCAAAATAGCAATTTATGTGCCTCAAATGTAACCGTAGTGCAGAATCAGATTTCCATAGAGGAGCAAAGGAAATGACAACTAGATTTTAGAATAGAGGCTAGGGGAAGATTCACTAAGATTCATTAAGAGTTGAAGGAGTATAAGGCCAAAGCCTATGAATACTCCTATCAGTCACCCATAATACCAAGGAATGGGCATGTAATAAGTAGTTGTCTGGGTGTTTTTGAAGATATTTTTGGTTTTACTGATGACACTATCTGTAGGAGTGAATTCCATGGTTTTATAATTCTCTGAGAGAAGAAATATCCTCTTTTGTATTAAAGCCTTGTCTTTCATTTGAAGTGGGTGTCCTCTTATGTTAATGTTTATCTGCTTGAAATTGATGCCAATTTCAAACATTAAGTTTTCATCATTTATAATATCTCTAGTGAGCATAAGGTCACTCCTAAGTCTTCCATTTTCAAGAGACATTAATCTAAATTTGTCCAGTCTTTGTTCATAATTTAAGGACTGTGCACCATCTACATATTTTGTAATTTTCTTTGAATTTTTCAATTCTTAAGACATCTTTCTTATTGTATGGACACCATAATTGAGAAGCATAATCAGATATGGGGTGAATATATGATCTATACAGCGGAAGAATAACTGATTCATTTCTTGATTTAATATTGCATCTTAAACTCCACCAAATGCAGTTTGCTTTATTTATGTTGTCAGTTATTTGAGTATAGAATGTTAATGTATTCTGTATTGTAATTCCCAAGTCTTTTCAAACTCCACCAGTTTTAAGGGTAAATTATTGAGTGAGTAAGGCGTGATAGACTTTTCAGTTCAAAGTGTATGACGCCACATTTATTATTGTTAAATTTGAGACCCTGGCCCAGATATTCAAAAGGGTTGTGCCATGCGCAACAGAGATGCGCCAACGCAAGTATGAAAATGCACCATTGTGCGCTAATCAGCTGGAGGTAGTTGTGCCGCTAAGTTGCAATGCACAAGAGCTCAATGGTAATGAATACATGCGCAACCATAGGGGAGGAACCATGAATAAATGGGCGCAGTGCGATATTCAACAGCATGCGCTATGCGCCAATAGAGAACTAGCAGAAGTTGTGATAGCAGAAATGAGCTAAAATAAAAGGAACAAGAGACAGCGCAAGAATGCTACAGGGAAGCCAGAGGTGGGAGCGAGCTGGCAGCCAAAACAAAGAGGGCAGCAGTGAGTGGGACATTGAAGGAGCAGGAAGGGCACACCTGTGACCACACAGGACAGGAGTGGGGAGCCTGAGTCACTCGTGCAGGACAGACAGGGTAGTTCTGCAGTGTAGTGAGGGCAGTGGCAGTAGGCAGGACAGCCAAAGGCCAGAGGTGTACCCGGTGCAGGGGTAGCATCACAGAGGACAGTGGGGGAACAAGATAACATCTGCCGGGGGGACACCAGCCAGGGACATGGCCAGTGCCACCATCCAGATGGAGGCAGTAATGAGGGGTATGAGAAGGCAGGCAGCAGGGGTGCGCAGCCATGGAAGGGCCAGCTGGTGGTATGCCCTCAACGGGCGGTACCAAGCCCCATCACCTTCGAGCAGTACACTGACATAGAGATTGTGGGCTGGTACCACCTGAACTGGATGATCCTGATGCAGCTCTGTGAGCTGTGCAGTGATGAGATGCAGGCACCCACACAACGGAGCCATGCTCTGTCAGTGGAGATAAAGGTGATAGCTGTCATGTGCCTGCTCACAACTGGCACCTTCAAGAGACCAACAGGGACACAACAGGCATAACCTAGCTGGCGTCATGCCTACTCACACATTCCTCAGCGCACTGCTGCCACATGCTGCGGAGTACATCCGCTTTCCCAGCACACAGGCGGGCACACAGCACACATACAAGAGTTCCACAGGGTAGCAAGTATGCCTGGCATGCTGGGGTCTGACTGCACCCATGTGGCCATCCGTAAGCCACCTGGCCTGGATGGTGTAGCATACATCAACCGTAAGGGTTTTGCCAGCATCAACTGCCAGATGGTGTGCAATGCCAGGGGTGCATAACTAATGTCTGTGCCATGAACCCTGGGGGAGCACATGATGCCTTCATCCAGCACCAGTCTGCACTGTGCTACAGGTTCAAGAGTGTGGACATACCCACTGGCCACCTAGTGGGTGAGTATGTACATCACGCAGGATGACATGGGCAGATGTGGGAGGCATAGTAAGAGGTGCCATGGGTACCGGCCTTGACGGTCCATGGCAGAGTGATGCAGACCACCATACTAATGTCCACCCTCTATACACAGGTGACAGAGGCTACCCACTTGTCCCTGGCTGCTCACACCATACTGGCGCCCGTGACCCCATCGCAGCAGTGGTACAATGAGGCACATGCCACCACATGTAATGTCATCGAGCAGGTGTTCAGGATGCTGAAGTCATGTTTCTGGTGCCTGGACACATCTGGCGGTGCCCTACAGTACAGCCCATCGAAGGCCTGTGGGCTATTCCTGGCCTGTTGCATCCTGCACAACATGGCCAACAACTGTGGGATAGCTGTAGAGGTCAAGAGGGGACAGCTGATGGGACAATGAGGACGCCCGGTCTAGACGGTGATGGGCAGCTACCCCTGGGTGAAGGGACCTCGCCTGTTCTGGATGGCACAACTGCACTGGGACACCATCACAGAAGAGCACTTCGCCAACACGGGTAGGTCATGGGGCCATGTGCAACCACCAATGGCAAGGGCACAACCCACAGACAGGCATGGATGAACCCCAGGGGTGGATGGCAGCAAGTGAATGGGATTGAATGTGCACGCACACACACACCCACACATGCACACACCACACACACACACACCACAAGACTTGCACAAGGGTAGAAGGCATGCCGACCTGACTGCAACCCCTAATGCCACACACAGGTCCACACATCACCACACCCAGTGGCATCACTGGTGTGTCTCAGATGCTGGCACCATTGCACACTGGTGGACAGTGCAACGCAGGCATCATCTGCACATGCCACAGTGGCCAGCAGCAGGGAGGGTATGCACATGGACTGTGTGTGTGTGTGTGTGTGTGTGTGCAGGGCGGGTACCCCACCTGTGCATCGTGACGGTGTACAACACACTGCACACAGGGCAACGGCAGACAGTGGCCATGGTGGGAGACAGGTCAGTCACACGGCACAGTGCCTCGCCACCATGGATGGCTGGGTGGCTCCATCGAGACCTGCCAGCCATGCAAGGCTGACCATTGGCCCTCATGGGTGGCACCAATGGTCCCCGGGGTGACGCTCGGGAACGTGACCATGTTCATGCAGGGGTCTGCAGCTCACTGAACATGTCCGCTCAGGCGGCTCGGTATGCCCACAGCCAAACCCGGTGTTGACATGGAAGGGCTGCACAGTGCCGGTATGGGGTTGGACGTGACACTCCGCAGTGTCTGCGGCGCATGGGCAACAAACTGGGTGCCCACAGTGACCATAAAACTAGTGACTGCATGTGTCTGCCTGTCAATGGCAGTGGTCACATCCTCCCACAGCTGGTCCATCCCTGCAGGAGCAGACCGAGGTCCCTGCTGCGCCGCTCCTCTGCCTGGTGCAGAACCACACTGAGTGCATCCACCGCCACAAGCCACAACTGCTGATCCACTGAATCCTGGAGTATGCAGCTGTGCTCATCAAAGAGGTCATCCGCCTGATCGGCATGCTGTCCCTCATGGTGTTCCTGGCCATGCCGGGCAGCACCCCTTGAAGTTGGGCGCTCACACCAGAGCCAAGCCTGGGCATGTCCACATGCAGTTCACTGATGCCACCCCCACACTGTCCCCCATCCCCATTTGCTGACTGCTGGCACTGCCCTCCGGCCACCGATCGCCAGGCTCACCGTGCCACGGCAGCCGCAACAGCCCCACCAGCCTGGGCACACCAGTGCTGCCCACTGGGGCATACAGGCTGAGGCTGGGACTGTGAAGTCATGCAGGCTTCCATGGTGGCACCACCCACGGCTACGCCCATGTTGTCCTCCGCTGTGGGACCATCCTGCGTCCCACATGTATCACTGTATGGGATGTGTGATCCATCATCATCGGTGCCTGATCCAGAACAGTCCATGTCCCAGCATGCTGGAGTCTGTGGCCGCTGTCACACTGGGACACAGGCAGGGCCTCTTCTGCACCAGCACCACCACCATCTTCAGTCCAGACAGACAGGCAGGGATGCAGTGGTCCTGACCTCGGACACCTGTGGAGGTGGATGGACGCCCTCCGTGTCCAGGGCCTCACCCACGGTGGACACACCCACCACCACTGACCCATGTAGATGATCCAGAGCTGTAAGGAACACAGTAGCTTTAATGTCTCCGTCTACCCTGTGGCATTCCCCCACCTCCCACACAGTGACAGCACAGGACTGCACATGCAGTGACGGCTGCCACCTGTCTGAAGCCACCACCTGGAACACCCTCTAAGACACAATACCGCATGCTGCCAGCCACCCACTTCTCCTGTGGCATCAGGTGTGGCACATCTGGCTGTCTGCCACTGGTTGCAGCACGCTGCCCTGATGGCAGCCACTTTGTCCTTAATTCTCCTCCTGTCCGTGCTGGACGCTCTTTTACATTCCTGCATGGACCGCTGGTGGCTGCCATGCTGGTTCACAGCATGCACATCTCACCCCATGCCGCAGCATGGGTCTGTAGTGTTTCCGCTGTCCACTGAGCAGTGGTTCCTGTCGAGTATGCCTCGAACAGGGCATCTGATTCCACTCATGTGAAGTTGAGCATCCTCTTTCTCCAACATCCCTGTTCCTCCCTTCCTCATGTTCGGTCATTATAGAGCCTGTGGGAATGACAGGTGTTACCTTTCATTGTGCAGTCCCATGCATTCCACACACCACAGTCCACACTTCCAAACAGCATGCAACCCACCACAATAGACTGCAATACCAAACTATGGCCTCTGCAGCCCTATGCCACATTTATATAGTGCAAGGCACGCAAATTAGGTGAAGAGCAACTTTATGGATCCTAATGCAGTAGCTGCACCTTGGAATTGCTGATGAGCTGATCTGCATATGCTGGCTGAATATCGCGCTGTTGCATCTTGTGCAATTGTGTTGAGCATGCTCAGGCAAAGGCACAGCTCTATGCGCACAGTAGGCACCACATGGCGATGCCCGGGTGCTGATGCAACGCCCACCACGCTGCTGATGTGCTGGACGGGAGGCAGTGCAGGGCACAGCCACCACTGTGCCAGTGGCGTTAGTGCACTGTTCACATGTATGGCGCCATGCCTGGAGCCAGAGGTGCCATGGTGCCACAGTGGTAGCCACTGCAGGGCATCTCAGACAGGTACCCAACCATGCTACAAGCAGGGAGTCCCAATCATGCTGTGGTGGTCTGTGTGTACAGACACTTGACCCTGTGGTCAACCTTGCCCCCTAGGCTCCATGCATCCACATGGGTGACCCTATCGCACTGTTCGGTGACAGCACAATGGGAAGTGGCAGCGCTGTATCACACTTCATCTGCATGGCAGACATGCGCTACAGAGCACTATTTTGTGATCCTACCTGCAGCAGTGATGGCAAGGAGGAGAGCTGCTTTATGGAGCCCACTGGAGCTGCCCAATTTGGTGGCCTATTGTGGGAGCCCCATGCTGGGGCCCTGTTTGGGATGACCCTTTGGACAGGGCAAGGATTGCAGTTTGGGAGGAGGTGGCAGAGGCACTTGAGGAGGCCACAGGATTGGCCGAACAGCCGAGCAGTGTCGCCACCACTACAGGGACCTCCGGGAGGGACCCAGACAGGCTTGCCCATCTACAGGCACGCGCCAGGTGAGGCGCAGTGCCACGTCCAGGTAGGTGCTCCATCCATACACTGGTAGCGGCCTGTATGGGTATTGCGGTCGCATGTGTCCACCACACGGGGGTTGTCCAGTGTGGGTGGTGGTGGTGGTGGCGGTGGTGGGTTGCAGCATGGCTGGGTAGTGCGGGATTGCACACACCGGGGCCTTGCTACTGGTTTGTACTGATGTTCTCCTCTCCATGTTTACACCCTAGGCCCTGAGGAGAGGTGACAAGCCAGAGAGGCACGGGAACGCCGAGAGGTAGTGGATGCAGGGCAACAGGCACGGGCTGCTGGGCCCATCCAGCATCAGTGCCCGGATCCAGCGGATGCAGGTGAGTGCTTTTCTTCCAGGATATTCTGTGCATGCTGTGTTGCGGGGTAGGCGGCGGGCATGGCCACCATCCATGACACCACTGACGTGCACACCACACGGTACACTCAGCACTGTCCTGTGGCACTGCATGTGTGTGGTGCATCACTGGTGGTCCATGCGTGCACTGGGTACATGCCTGTGCCACTGCCTTTGCACCGCATAACCATGTCACTGTACAGCCACGGTGGTGCTGTGTGGGACTTGGGTGGTGGTGTGTGCAGCGGTTCGCATGGCTGTGTGCATCAGGGTAGGCAGGTCTTGTGGACACGATCACTGTGGGTAGTCGCACACCATCACAGAGACATGTCCCATGGCCGTATGCTATGTACAGTGGGTGGGCTGCAGGGGCTGTGCATTCACACCTATTGACTCTGCTCCCTTGTCCTAGGTGGACAGCAGTTGCAGACCATCCAACAGATGCTGCAGGAGATACTGCAGGTGGCCAGGGCCTCACTGGAAATATTGGAGCACATAGACCATCTGGGAGTCCAATGGAGGCATGGTGGGAGGCACAGTCAGAGCGGTGAGCAGTGCTCCCGCTGAGCTTGTTTCACCCCATGATTTCCCCTACCCCTGGACCCACCCTCACACCCTCCTTCCTCTACCATTTGTTCACCCTGCTCCTTACCCATCCCTACCTTGTTTGTGGCCCTCCCCAACCTTTTGTACATAACTGTAAATAGTTGTTTTGATCTTTTAAATACATTTGCTTTGTTATGCCTACTGTGGTGGTCTCTGATTTGCAGCGGGTTAAAGATGCTCAGCTGCAGTGGTGTGCATGGTGTCAGGGTGGTGCAGTCATGGGGGTGTGTGTGTCTCCATAGGGAAGTGACTATGGTGTGGAGTAGCTATCAGTCACTGTCTGTGGTTTGTGTGTGTTGTTTCCTATGCAATGGATGACTGTGTGCAGTGGTCCATAGTGCATGCTCTGTGTCCATGGTGCACCTGTCAGACCATCCATGGCCTGTGCAGCTGACACCCTTGCATGTCTGTGACCTGCATGGTCCGCTGGCATGTCAGTGATGGCTGTCCATGCTGGACAGCTACTGTACCCGCACAATGCCGGGTTGTCACTGTGTGGTGCATGTCTGCCTCAGGTGGCACTGTGGCCTCTGCTGTTGTTGTCCCACCTCCATGCTGTCGCTTGTGTGTGTCACAGGGATGTGCACCACTGTCTGTCACTTGTGCTCCTGGCATGCTGGTGGACGCATGCTCCATGGTGCCTGCACAGGGTGGCTGGCACCCTGTGCAATGGAGGGTGCTGGCTGTGTGTACAGTTCCTGGCACACACACTTGGGGCTTGGCTGCCCTGCTACTGTGTCCCTGTGTTGGTGTGCCCTTGGGTATGGGTGGGTGTTTGTCCATGCACTGTGTTGCATCCTGTGTGGTGCATGCTCTGCACCGCTAGGAGTGTTCGTGCCGCTGTTGTGGCCAGTGCTGTGTTGGGTGTGTCCTGGGAGGTGTGCAGGGTACTGTACCACTGGTGGTGGGGTCCGGGCATGCCCTGTCACGTGTGGGTACCTCATGTGCTGACGCATGGTCGGTCTCAGCTGTACCGGGTGGCATACGTGGTGGCACTGTCTATACAGTTGTTGCATCGCTGTCTGCTGCCACCCACTGATGGTTGCTCATGGTGGGGCTGTCTTGCATGGTTCTGTGGTACAGGGTTGCATCGCCACAGTGGGATGGTGGCATGCATGGGGTATCCTGCACTGGTGGACGCTGCTCCTGGGCAGGGTGTCTGGGGCTCATGGTGCAGGGTGTGCTCTGCATTGGTGGGATGGTGTGGCATGGGGTGGTCGGACCTCCTTGTGTGCTGGTCACAGCTGCCAGGGTGTGCTGGGGCACCATGCCCTGGCTGTGGGTTTGTTGCTGGCATCCATTGGCTGGTGGTTATTCCAGCTCTCCACCGGTTGTGCAGTGCATGGGGTGTGGGGCGATGTCTGTTCTGCTGTGTGCTCTTCTGCCAATCTGTGGCATGGGTGGTGGGCCCTGCATCCTGTCCCCGCGTAGCACTGCTGCCCTCCTCCTCTGGGCATCCCTGGTTGTGCTGTTGCACTGCTGCCCTGCTCCACTGGGCATCCCTGGTTGTGCTATTGCACTGCTGCCCTGCTCCACTGGGCAACCCTGGTTGTGCTGTTGCACTGCTGCCCTGCTCCACTGAGCATCCCTGGTTGCGCTATGGCACATCTGAACTGCACCACTGCACATCCCTGGTTGCGCTATGGTGCAGGTGGCGCCGATATTCAGTTGTGTGCTACAGGCACATTTTTGACTTATGCAGTTTTTGAATATCGCTTTCAAGTATGGGCGCAGTGGACTTGCCCTGCCCTGCTGCTGTGTACTTTTGGGTGCAGTTTGAATATCTGGCCAAGATGTCTCTCTTGAATACACCAGTTTCTAAGCCTAGCGTTAATTCTGGCTATAGTATTATTTTTTCCTGTGAAGCCTTTGGTATTGGTAGAATAGCAGAGATGGCAACATGTCACTTATTTTGCTGTATTTTCTTTCCTAAGTCTAGCAATTCATAACATATATCCTTTTCGTATGTGTCCCACTTATTAGGCCCTACATGAATGATAATTTTAGTGTTTTCTTCTTTAACAAATTGTCAACTCTTGATGCGATATCTTGTATTGTTGTCCCGGTAGACCTGTGACATTGTTTCTTAGTTCATTGGTTGGTGGAGGTCAAAATCAATGTGTTTAATAATAGAGTCTCCAATGATTTTATGTTGAATCATATCATTAGAATGAGAATTATTCTCAGTGACAGTGTCAGGGATTCCATACTCTCTTCTAAAGATGCAAATCTATTACTAGTTGGTACTGAATAAGAAGGTGTGTGAAAAGTATTATCTATAACAAGAGGCTTATAAACCTCCGCTCTCCTCCTTTTTTTGACCTTCTATGTTGTACTGTTTCCCAATCTCCTGTTTCAGTATTAAATGGCTTCTGTTTTCATGATCTTTTATCTCTTTGTGTGCTGTTGCTTTCTACTTCAATATCAACACCCTGAGTTATATCTTGCATTTTGTTAGAGGTATGAGATGCACCATTATCTGTGGTAACAGCTGGCTTAACAGTTGAAGGGCTATATTTCTAAACATGTTGTCCATGAGGCATTCTAAACTGCATAATTCTTTAGGTTAGTCAATTCAATGTGCAGTTTAGTCATTTCCCTTTAAGGCTTCAGATAACTTCACAGTTAGTACATGAAAGGAAATTATGATTTCAACAATGTGCTATTCTTGTGATCAATTGTATTACAAGTTTGACAAACTATCATCTTGCTTCCATTTCCTAGCTCTAAGATGTTAAACTGATTTTGTTCACTGTGTTCCATAATAGAAAATAGGAGGGGTTACTTACAGACTGCTTGTAACAACAGGATATTAGGGTCAGAGTCTCCTTTGGTATTAAAGTGACAAGGTTTCAGGCCTAGCCCCCTATGCTCCCTAGGCAGACGCTGGCAGACGTTGCTTGCCTCTGCCTACTTCACCTCCACCCGCGCTTGCCTCGGCTCACTGGGGATGTAATATATGGGGAATCCCAAAAGTGACATCACATCCACTTCGTGTCTAGCTGAAGCAATATTTAAAAGTTTTAGCAAGTAGTTTAGCAATTTACTAGTAGTAGTTGCAAGGTACAGTGCCTTTAAAAAGACACTGTAAACCTGTCTTGGTGCTCTAAAGTACAACTAAAACTGCTGAAAATCCACAGCAGCTCTTTTGTGTTCTACTAAATGGTCCCCTCAGTTTCACAGGCAGTGAAGCAAAGTGGAGTCAAAACACAGCTCTCACTTGATTATTAGTAGCAAAATGCTCCTCCTCATGACACAGGAGATGAGGCAAAAGAGTTAGTTGAGGATATGCCACGATAAATCCTTGAATATAAAGAAAACAGGATACAAATAATGAGACATTAAACTTTGTCATGACCTATGATCCCTTTTCTGTAAAGATCTAACAGTTTGGCCTAGACATTCAAAGGAGATGCACCTCACAACTGAGGTGCACCAGTGCATCCCAGGAATGCACCCTGGGCCATATTCAGAATTAAAGGATGCATCGCACATTTCCAGGTGCACTGCAGCACAAAGATAATGTATGTGGCACATCTGGAAGGGTGTTCCCATACATATGTGGCACATCGCAATATTCAGTCAAGATATGCAGCGAGCTGCCTGAACATCTCGGATATGCCGCATAAAGTTCGCGTGAAAAAAAATGCCGAATTGGTAACCACCCGCAGGTGAGTGGCTGTACTGCACAGCAACTGTCAGCCCTGGGTGGCTGGCCCCCATCCCTGATCGAGAATAAAATGAAGCAAAACCTTGTTTCTCTGGTAGTCTAGTAGCCCTCATCCCCAATCATAAAGAACAATAAATCAAATCCCCATTTCTCTGGTAGTCTAGTGTCCCCTATCCCTGATCATAAAGAACAATAAATCAAATGTCTGTTTCCTGGTAGTCTAGTAGCCCCTCATCCCCAATCATAAGAACAATAAATCAAATCCCCATTTCCCTGGTAGTCTAATGTCCCCCATCCCTGATCATAAAGAACAACAAATCAAACCCCGCTTCTCTGATAGTCTCGTGACACCCCATCCCTGAACATAAAGTACAATGAATCAAACCCCATTTCCCTGGCAGTCTGGTAATCCCATCCTGATCATAAAGAACAATAAATCAAACCCCATTTCCTGGTAGTCTGGTGTCCCCTATCCCTGATCTTAAGAACAATAAATCAAACCCCCGTTTCTGGTAGTCTCAGTGACACCCCATCCTTGAACATAAAATACAAAAATCAAAGCCCTATTTCCTTAGCAGTCTAGTGGTGCCCCTCCCATCTCCGAACCTTATCGCTGGGTTATATGAACAATCCCAGTATCCTTGTGTGCAGTGGACCCCCTCACTGAGGTACCCACCTCCCCCATCCCAACATGTGGCCATTCGACCACAGAGCCAGGGCATCCCACACCACCACGGCTGCACAGGCAGGCTGTCAGCACGACAGCATACAGCAGTAGAAGCCCATTGGTGACAATGTCTACCAATGGGCATGCAGTGTGTACTGTAAGCCGCTCATTCACAAGTTGTGAATGAAAGATACAACACTGCAGGCCCACTGGTTGACAGTGTCCACCAATGGGCTTCTACTGTGTGCTGTATGCTGTCATTCACTGACAGCTCAGTCATTGGGCTGCTGTGGTAGGTGTGTAGGGATGTGCTGCCTGCTGGCTCTGGTGGCGAATGGCCATGCTGGGCGGGGGAGCGGGTGGGGTGGGCACCTCAGTGGGTGGTGGTCGAGGTCCACTGGACCACCAGGGATACTAGGATCGCTTGCATAACCTTGCAGTCAGGTTTGGGGATGGGATGGGGCACCACTAGACTACCAGGGAAACTGGGATTTGATTTATTGTACCTTGTGGTTGGGGATGAAATACTAGACTACCAGGGAAAATAGGAATTTGATTTATTGTACTTCACAATTGGGATGGGAAATACCAGACTACCAGAGAATGGGAATTTGATTTATTGTATTTTATAATCAGGGATGGGGCCACTGGACTACCAGGAAAATGGGAATTTGATTTATTGTACTTCAAATCAGAGATGGGAGGCCACCAGGCTACCAGAGAAATGTGAATTTGATTTACTGTACTTTTTACAATCAGGATGGGGGGGGTCGATTAGGACGCACTAGGAAAAGGGAGGGATTTATTGTACTTTATGGTTGGGGATGGGGGCCACTAGACTACCAGAGAAACAGGGATGTGATTAGGGGCCACTAGACTACCAGGGTTATACTTTGCCATATTCCATGGCACTGGACTGGGTGCAGAGGGTTGCAGGTGCCTGATGAATCCAGATGGGTGCATCCTTGCACAAGACATGGTCGCTATAATGACATGCTAATGGCCCTATTTGCACCTTGCATGACTAATGGCTCCATTTGCATGTTGCAGTCTGAATATCTGAATTTACACTCAGCACATTCCCAAGATGTGCCATACATCCCCATGCCAAGAATTCAGACCACACAGGGGACGTGCCAGTGCATCTTTGGTGGTCTCCATTTGTGCCGCCTCATCTTTTGCTATATTCAGACGAGATGTGATTGCTCATCTCATTTGAATGTAGCTGTTTTGTATGCCGATGGATCTCAGTTGTATGGAGCAATCTCTTGTGCACTGTCCGTGCAGTTTGAATATCGTGGCCATAATTGAAAGAAATTGGAACATTCTGAGGTAGACTTAGCATTAGAAAAGAATCTGCTATACCTCCTCGGATGGTTTACAAATGTGTTTGGAATTTAGTTGACCACCTTGTACACTCATTACAGCCAATAGTGAGACCCAAAAGACATTGGTTACCACAACAACCTAGAGGTAATTTCCCATGTGGGCACTGTAAATGTTGTGATATTAATCAAAAGAGAATTCCTTTGGTTCTGTTAATGCAGACAAGGAGTACGAATTAGACATTTTATTAACTACTTCAGTACTGAGTAGTGTATCTGGCAACATGTGTATGCAGTGCCTTTTATCTGGGGAAAACTTCTAGAACATTGAAGGAGAGGATTAAAGCATCTCAGTGACATAGGATATGGGTTTTTTCTTATATGTTGAGCCTGAAAATAGACATTTCTCGCAAGTGCTCTTACCCGGTTTTCAAAAACAAAACAAATATATTAAATAAATTAATGGAACAGAGAAAAATGCATTATGTAAACATATTGCACTGAGGACCATACCACAAGTTTGTATTTTGTGGTTTAGAAAAGTAAGTACAGGACCATGGGGAGGTGACATAGAGAATAAGTTATTAGAAAGGAGGTTTTTGAATTTACCAGCTAGGGATTTTAGGCCCTGGCCTCAATGATTCCTTTGATATGTCTCCATTTTTAAAGGCTACTTAGGTGTTAGGCACTACTTATAGCTGCTGCTATCTATATATATATTTATTTATTTACTTTTACTTATTTGCTGTCTGCTTTAGTGTACTAAGCACTTGAATTGGGTTATCTTTCATAATAATTTTTGACACTTTACTAGCAAAGAAATTGAGCACAATTATTTTTTTTTCACTTTCTCCTGGTCTCGACCCGAGGAACATTTCCTCAATCGTCAGCTGGGCCCCGACGTATCAGGAACCCAGTGTCATGATGCTCACTACTGGGAGATTTTTCAATATACTATGATGGCAGCAAACTGTTTCCAAACCCTATCTTGGATCAGCAAATTTTATGGTGACCAGAAGAACCACATAAAACACAAAGCTTCTTCCTTAAAATCTTTTATTTTTTAATGACATACTAACATACTAAAATGCCAGCAGAATAGACCCTAACGGTCTTTTCGTGTCTAGCTCTGTTTGTCAGCCCCCACCCTGGTGCTGACCTTGTTGTCCCCTTGCCTTCCTGGCTTCTCCCTTCCCAGTTCCGGATATTCTTGCTGCATTGATTTTGCTTCCTGAACCCTTCCCTGTACCTGTCCCACCCCTCTTGAACCCCTCCACTGTCTCTGCCTCCACCAGCCCCTAGGTAGTGCATTCCATGGCTCCACCACCCTCTCAGTGAAGTAGCACCTCCTCCTTTCTCCCGAATCTTCCCCCCTCCAGCTTCCACCCATGCCTCTAGTGGCCCCTTCCTCCTTCCTTCAAGCACCCTGACTGTTCCTCCCTATTTACCTCTTCATGTACCTGAAGACCTCTCATCATGTCCCCCGGTCCCTTCTCTCTTCCAATGTGTATATATTTGGCCTCTTGAGCCTCTCCTCATAGGTCCTGTCCCCAAGCCCCAAATCATTTTGGTTGCCCTCCTCTGGACCCTCTCCAGGAGGTTAATGTCCCTCTTAGTGTGGCCTCCAAACTGCACACAGACTCCAGGTGCAGCCTCACCAAGCAGTTATACAGAGGGAGTATCACTTCCCTCCTTCTGAGGTGATCCTCGTAGTGATGCATCCCAGCATCCTGTTGGCCTTGGCTGCTGCCCTCCTACAAGTCTCAGAGTTGTTCATCTTGACATCCACCACCACCCGAGGTCCCTCTCAGCCATTGAGACTTGTAGTATTTCCCCCAGGGTGTACACTTGGCCTGGGTTTCTGCCCCCAGGTGGAGTACCTTGCATTTCCTGCATTGAACCTCAGCTTCCACTTTCTAGACCATCTTCCAGAGCCTCCAGGTCCCCTGCAGGGCCACCTCCCCTCCTCCCCATCCACCACTGCCCCAGTTTCGAGTCATCTGCAAAGAGACTCATCTCACTCCTGACTCCTGTCCTTATGTCAGATACGTAGGCATTGAACAGAAGGGGCCCAGGACTGATCCTGTGGGACCCATTATGACCCTCCTTGGGATGAGACTATCCACAACCACCCTCTGGGTCCGGTCCTGGAGCCAATTGCCTATCCATCTGATCATCTGGTTTCCCACCCCATTTCTCCTAGCTTATCCAACAGGCCCACATGAGGAACAGAGTCAAATGCCTTGCTGAAGTCTAGAAAGAGGACATCCACTGGTCTACCCAGGTCCAAGGCACTGTCACCCAGTCATAGAACTCCACCAGGTTTGTCTGACATGATTTCCCTGGGATGAATCCATGCTGTCTATTGTCCAGGCACCCTGACTTATCCAGGACCCCCTAGCCTCTCCTTGACAATGCCCTCCATCACCTTGCCCACCACCGATGTCAGGCTGACAGGCCTGTAGTTCTCTGCCAGCTCCCTTGATCCCCCTTGTGGATAGGGCACTACATGCACCACCTTCCAGTCTTGGGGCACCCACCCTGTCCTCAGAGAGATGGTGAAAGCTCTGCCAGGGTTTCGCCAGGACATCTGCAAGTTCCTTCAGCACTCTAGGATGTAATTGTCCAGCCCCGTGCTTTCTCCATCTTAAGGGGCTGAGGGCTTCCCTCACTCTCTCTGCTGTGATTTCCACTTCTGGTACCTCTTCTCCCTGCTTAGCCCTCCCCCACCTGCCAGTGATGCCCCCTCCCCAGACCTGCCGATCGGTAAGGGTCCCCTCCTCATTATCTCTGTCTCCTCCCATGTATGATGCAGCATCCCCATTTTCCTGGTGAAAACTGAGGTGAAAGTACTCATTTAGTACCTCAGCCTGCTCCCTGGGTCTTGTGCCCATCTCTCCTGATTTAATCCTGCTAATCTGCCCTTCACTCCGTCTTTCCCCAATGTACCTAAAGAACCCTTTTCCCTCTCCTAATTTCCCTGGCCAGGTTCTGCTCCTTCCTTGCCTTAGCCACCCTCACCACTCTAGTGGCCCTTCTAGACATCAGCTCATACTCCCTCGATCCCTTTCACTCCTTGAGCACTTGAATTTCTTATAGGCTGCTCTTTCCCTGCACCACCTCCTGGACCTCCCTGGTCCACCAACAGGTTTTGGGCCCTCACCGTATTAAGCTTACTCTTGCACAGGTGCTGGTAGCATCCTGCACCCTCTCCTGATGATTTCCCACCTACTATCAGCGCCCATGTCTGACCCAATCCCATCCAAATGCTCCTTTAGGATCCTTCCCATTTCCTTAAAATCCGCCCCCTGAAGTCGGTTACTCTCCGTCTTTGTGCAGCTTTCTACCCCTCTAGTTCCAGGCAGAACCAGACATGGCATGGTCACTCCCCGCCATGGGTCCCTACCTCCAGGCCCCAATCTGGTCACTGTCTGCCAGGACCACTCCAGTACCTGTGCTCTCCTGGTCGGTTCCCTCACCTGCCGGAGTTAGGAGCAGCGTCTTGAAGACATCCAACAACCTCTGTTCCCTGGTCACAGAGGATGTCATAGTCTCCCAGTCTGTTCCTGGCATGTTTGAAGTCCCCTAACACCACCACCTTTTCCCACTATGCCCAGTCTGCAGTGTCTCCTAACATCTGCCACCAGACTGTTCCTCCAGCTCCTCCGCCAGGGCAGGGGGTCTATACACCACTCCTATTTTTACTCTCTGCCCCCTTGTTATCAAGGTGATCCAAATCGCCTCCACGGTTCCTCTCCACCTCTCTACTCCCCTATGCCAATGCAGTTTTGACTATCATAGCTACCCCTCCTCCCTTCTCCTCCTCCCTGTCCTTCCTGAACATAGTGTAACCCTCCAGGTTCAGGTCCCAGTCATGTCTTGCAGTGGCCCAAGTCTCAGTGACTGCTGCCACATCCACTGCTCCCTCCAGTTAACATGGCCTGGAGCTCAGATTTTATTGCCCAAGCTCCTGGCATTTAGCAGGACTACCTTCCACCCTTTCCATATAGTTCCATTTCCCCTGCTCTGTGTTCCCATGGGGATTCTGTTTCTTCTGGTCTGCACTTTGCCAGTTGGCCTTTTCCTGCAATCCTCCTGGTCCCCAGGGGTGGAGACAGAGTCCGGCCCTTATCGGCACCCCTTGACAGCCTTTTCTCCCATCCCACCCCTTCACAAGTTTAAACCCACTTTCACCAATGAACACCCTGTTTTAGTTAATAATACAGACTTTTTCAAGAGTATTTATTGTAATTTCTATAAGAGAAAACAAAATCTCATTACATATTTATACATTCCTTTTTATACAATATGAATAATACATTTTTGGAACAGCAATATTACCCTTGTGCTGAGTTGTGCCTTGTAGAAAGACTAGAATACATAACCCACTGCTTTACATATTGCTGTAATAAAATATGACATTATTATTCAGTTGCATCTTATAACATCATTAGCCCCTTGTTATTTTATATGCACCATATGGGTGTATCAAACCATGTAACTTTGACATCTATAGCGCCCAAAAATAGTTAAAATTATTTTATCTGTGAAAAATGTATTATATTTATTATGAGCAGAAAATTAATTTTATGACTGCTTATAAAGTCTACATGACCTTGGCTATTATACTGGTCTTTTAGAATTATAATTAGACCTTTATTGGTTAACTGAATTATTATTCAATGTTAAATAAACTTTTTATTGCTCTAATACCTCTTAAATTTAAGGAAGGTTGTAAATGCATCCTTAGCCTCTATGTAAATGTATGTGTCATGAAAAAAATACCAGCCAAGTTTACCTCTCTCTAAGGCAGCTATACAACAGCCATAAACAGTTTCACTGATGTTTTAAAAACCTCCAAAAGCTGCCTGAAATGAAGTATGCAATCATCAGTGTCTGTTAAAGCAAATTCTGTAACTCAAAATTGAAGATGCACTGGACTGCTTGCCCTGCATTTAAATCTGTGTTCAGGTATTCACCATTGGAGAAATGACACAATGCTTCCTCTCCCTTGTCAGCTCAGCATCAGCCCGACATCATTATGGAGCACAGTTGCTAATGCCATGCATGAGCTTTAGTAGTTTCTTTTGCACTGAAATATACTATCAAATCATCAGCGTACAAAAAGGGTATTACAGATTTAACTAGCTTCAGGAATGGAACTGACAAAGAGGAGAACAACAGTAGTACAAGATGGAACTCTATGGGACCCCTCTAAAAACAGCTCAAGAATGAGAAACCACAGATCCATGCCTGGCAAACTGAGACTACTCAGACAAATAATTCTTTAACCTAGAAATGATATTAGGAGACAGACCAAATGATACAAGCTTACCAAGGAGAAGGACATGTAAATTAAGTCAAATCTTGTTTGGGGTCAATCATGGAGGCACTGCAGAGGTGTGATTGGGTTGTATTATTGTTAATTTCCTAGTGGGCAGCACACTGGCATCTTGTATGTTGGAAAGATCCCACTAAGTGGAGAAACATGCTGTTGGTTAACTGTTCAAGGAACCCAGAGACCAAGCACAACAGCAGGGCTATCTGACCTAAGGTTTATAGGTACAGGGAACTCACCAGGATCAGGATGCAATACGAAAGCAACACAGAATATTACAACATTCTGCAGAATTACTTCAGGAAACAGTACAATTTCTGTGGTAGTTCATCCTTTTGATGCAGGAATTTGCAAGACTGCATTGTATCCTATTAAGGCTGTCCAATATCCAGCCATCCTTAACATGCACTGACTGTGTTATCCCTTGTGGGAAGGGATGACCCCTTCATAAACACATACTGTTTTCAGCTTGGTCTATCATTCTTCAGACCTTTGACTTTGGATTTATTGTTGTTGCTTTCACCCCTTCTCCCTTTAGCTATTTCAGATTTGAATATGCACTGCATGATGTAAATGTCAGCTACTAGTTAATCCATTGTTTGAGACCCTTTTTAATTTATTTGATGCTCTCCTGTCCTGCATTACCTAATGGGATAATTTAATGGAGACTGTGCAATATCATAAATAGTACATGGAAAACATGATCATATCATCCAGTCTGAATTTAGCACCTCTCCATTTTTCATCTGTTCTCTTCTAGTCTTTCTATGCTCTCTTCTGAGTAACTTTTGATGCACTTAATGGGACCTGCATAATAGTAATGTTTATGTTGAAGCAAATTCATATGAATTTTGCACTCAGTTAAAATGGAACACTTTAATATTCTTTAAAGAGCCACCGACACCTTGAGAAGAATTTTGAAAAATATAATATTTGGACACAAAACAGTTTATATTTCTTGTTAGCTCTGCATTTCATATCCTGTTATTTATTACTGAGGTCATATGCTTGAAAACACAATAGTAGTTACTTTAATGATCATCAGCCCCTGTTGCTTCTTCCCAGCTTGATGTCATAATATTCTGCTTTGTGACATCACAGTTATTCCCATGGCAACCACTGTGATGTCACAACAGAGCAGTATAATTTCAAGTAGGGAATAAGGTACAGCAGCAGATGAACTCAAAGGGATAAAGCTCTTATTTTGTGGAAATTTCTTCAGTAAATAATGGAGAGGAGAAATCTATAGAAGATACATGGAATACAAGATGAATTGTGTCCAGTATTATGTTTTCCCAAGTTTCCAAGTGTCAGCTGCTCTTTAAACTGTCATTGCTGAAATTACTATTTCCATTATTCTCTGATGATGTTTTGTCTCATTATTGGTACCACTCTCTCTTCTGTTCTTGTAGTTTTGAATACTTTTATTATTGTAAAACATATTTTATAATATTATAATGGCACTTTATACTTCATCACAACTGTTATACCCTATTACTTCACAATACATGCCTCCTATAAAATAATTTTTCCTGTGTAAATGTATAGGTAAGATGTAATTGGTAGAGCTTTGTAAATAAAATTTAAATGATACCTTCAGATCAACCCTGAGTATTCTGCCTGTGTAATCACTTGCACATAAGTACATAGAAACATAGAAACATAGAAGTTGACTGACGAATGGGACCGCAAGGCCCATCCAGTCTGCCCTTTTCTTTTCTACCTTATAAAATGTACCCTTGACCTTGCTCTGTCAGTGGCCTATCTATTCATAGTCATTTGTATAGCTCCTTATGCCTATCCCATGCCTGTTTGAAGTCCTGCATGGTATTCATACACCACTTCTTGTGGTAAGCCATTCCATGCATCCACCACCTTTCTGTGAAAAATAATTTCCTCACATTCCCCTTAATCGGCCCCTCTAATCTCATGCTTTGTCCTCTAGTCCTGCTATTTTTCTTATATTTAAACATGTTAGACTTTTCACCTTGTTAATGCCCTTAAGGTGTTTGAATGCCTCGATCATATCACCTCTCTCCCTCCTTTACTCAAGGGTATACATATTGAGCTCTGTTAATCTGTCCTCTATGTCTTCTGATGCAGTCCCTGCACCATTTTGGTTGCCCTTCTCTGGACTGCCTCAATTTGGTTAACGTCCTTGTGAAGGTGTGGCCTCCAATACTGCACGCAGTACTCCAGATGGGGCCTAACCAGTGTCTTGTAAAGAGGATTATTACCCTCTCACGACTTGTGATACCTCTACTATCAGACCCTAACACCCCTCTAGCCTTACTCTACTGCTTTAGAGGTCTGTTTGGATGATTTCAGGTCATCAGTGATGATGATGCCCAAGTTTCTTTCTTCCTTTGTGACTGCTAGCAACTCCCTCCCAGCCTATAGGTGGCTTCAGGGTTTCTCTTCCTTATGTGCATGATTTTGCACTTCTTTGCATTAAATCCAGTTGCCACTCTTCTGACCATTTTGCTAGTTTATCCAGATCTCTTCTCATTCTGCCCACCCCATCTGGATCATCTACTCTGTTGCAGATCTTGGTGTCATCTGCAAACAGACAAGCCTTACCCTCTAGTCCATCTGCAAGGTCACTAATGAAGATGTTGAAGAGGACTGGCCCCAGGACTGATCCCTGGGGTACCCCATGTGTGACTTGCATCTCTTCTGACTGTATACCATTTACCACCACTCTCTGTTTTCTGCCCATCAACCAGTTTGCCACCAGTTGACCAACTTCTGACCCACCCAGAGCCTACGCAGCTTATTTATCAATCTTCTATGTGGAACAGTGTCAAAGCTTTGCTGAAGTCAAGGTAGGCAACATCAACTGCTCCGCCTTTGTCCACCACTCTGGTTACCCAGTCAAAGAAATCTATGAGATTAGTCTGACAGGACCTTCCTTTGTAAACCCATGCTGTCTTGGATCCTGTGCCCCTATGGATTCCAGGTGTTGCACTATCCTTTCCTTAGGAGTGCCTCCATAATCTTGCCCACTACTGAGGTAAGACTGACTGGTCTGTGGTTCCCGCCTCCTCCCTGCTACCACTCTTGTGGGCGGGATCACATGGAGCCCTTCTCCAGTCTTCTGGGACCTCTCCTGTGCTCAGATACTCACTAAACAGTTCTGCTAATGGCTCTGCTGGATTCCACCTTTAGCTCCTAAGTACCCTGGGATGTATGCCATCAGGTCCCATTGCCTTATCCACCCTGGGCTTAGCATGCTCTTGTAGGACCCTTTTCTTTTGTGAAGGGAGTAGTGCTCACCTCCCTCCCTCTGTGTCCATGATGCTGAGCTGGTGGACCCTGCCCTACCTTCTCTCTTCAGTAAATACTGAGCAAAAGTATCTATTTAGGATAAATGCCTTTACAGGGTCCTCCTCCTCACATGCTCCCTTTTCTCCATTAAGCTTAGCAATACCCCCTCTGGACTTTCTCCTTTCACTAATGTATCTATAGAAAGTCTTGTCACCTTCTTTACTGTTCGTGCTAGTGTTTCCTCAGTTTGGGACTTTGCCTGCCTTACTGCCTTCCTTGCTTCCCTTAGGCAGTTTGGTATGCCTCCCTATCTTCATCCCGCTGTGTTCCTTTATATTTCCTGAAGGCCAGCCTTTTGTCTCTGACCTTTTCTGCTACTGTATTTGAGAACCAAAGTGGCTTCCTTCTTCTTTTGCAATTCCTTTTCTGTCTAACACAATGGGATGTTGCTTCAAGTATTGCATCATTAATGCTTGCCCACTTTGCCTGTACCCCCTCACCTGTGTTTCTTTTTGCCAGGGCTAGCTTAACTCTGTTGGCCATCTTATCAAAGTCAGCTCCTCTGAAGTCCCATATTTTTGCCTTGGAATGGGATGATTTAGATGTAGTAGCCAAATAGAACCATACCATGTGATGGTCACTGGCCCCAGGTGACCTTCTACCTGGAGATCTGTGATCCCTTCCTTGTTAGTCAGTACTAGATCTAGGATAGCCCTGTCTCTTGTGGGTTGCTGTACCAGTTGTTTGAGGCTCTCCCCTGCAGGAATCCACTATGTGTCTAGTTCTGGCAGATGTTCCTGCTGGTATTGACCAATCTGTATCTGGCATGTTGAAGTCTCCCATTATCAGAACCTTCCCTTTAGCTGTCATGTTTTGTATATCTTCTAACAGTAATGTGTCCATGTCCTCCCCTGGTCTGGGGGCCTGTAGACAACCCCAGCTCTTATGGCTGTCCCATTTCCTGGCTCCAGGGTGACCCACGTTCTTCTGGCTCCTTATGTGTATTCTGAATTTCTGTAGCTTTGATATTTTCATTGACATACAGGGCCACGCCCCCCTTTTGCACCTCGGTCTCTTCTAGACAATACATAGCCAGGTACTAAGTCTCCCAAGTGTGATTACTGGTAAACCACATCTCACTAATTGCTACTATGTCTAGTTTAGCCTCTGACATTTGTGCCTGCAGGTCTGGGATCTTATTTCCCAGGCTGTGAGCATTGTGTACATGATTTTCCATTGGCCAGATTTTGGTGTGTTAGTTGTTGGGTGAGGTTTGGCATTACCCTGTGTCCATCTGGAGACAACCCTTTTTCTTACCTGGTGATGCAAATGAACTGCAAACATACTGAATCCTGTTTGACCACTAGCTGAGGGGATGGGTGTTCTTCCATCGCATGGGGTGCTGCACCCTCCCCATTTGTTAGTTAAATATTCTGCAACGATGTCAAACTTCTGCCCCACTGCACTGACCTCCTCAGTCAGATGCAGTCCATCAAATTTAAAGAACTCTTCGCTCCCAGAACTGGTGCCAGTTCCTACAAATCCATGTCCTTTTTCCTGCACCAGCCCTTGAGCCACGTGTTTAGCTCCCTATCTCCCCTTCTCTGACCTTCCGTCCATCTGCTCCCTCTCCCAGACTGGCAGGATCTCAGAGAAGGAGATGCCTGAGAAATAGATGATAGTTTGTCACCCAGCCTGGTCAGGTGTTCCTTGGTCTCCACAACTGACCGGCTGGCAAGATCGATAGTCCCTATGTGTACTAGGACATCAATGTTTTCTCCTGCTTTGTGAACAATTTAGCAATGCGGTCAGTGTCTCTCCATGCTGATGTACCTGGGAGACATCTGACCATTACCCCTGGCTGGAGATGGGTATCAACTCCCGAATCATGGAGTCTCCTATGATCAGAAGTTTTTGAATTTCCTTTTGCTTTTTGCTTTGGTTCCTGATTTGGGTGAGTTTTGTTGTGCTAGCTCCTGTGCTGCAGTGTCCTGCTCTGCAGTGTCTTCTGCCTCTTTGTTTGATTTCAGAGATAGAGGCAGATACCTGTTTGTAGTGTTTATATGGTTTTTGGAGGTATATGTTGGAGAGCAGAGGTGATGGGGCACCGATTTGCCCCTCTTAACCACCTGCCAACCTCCTGGACCAACTACCTTCTGCGGTCGAGGTTTTCTGTTGGATGCTGGGAAATGGCAGATGGTTCTTATAATGTATTTCTTCTTGAATATGAAATTTGAGGCGTGCAATCTCTGCCCATGCTGCCTGGAGCTGAGCCCTAAGATCTCCAAAGGCCCAGCATGTAGGACGTGTTCTAAATCCTGTAAGATTGTCCTTCTGAAAATTGTTCCACAGTACCTGCAGTTAATGATATCCATTCCAGATAAGTTGCTGGGTTTATAACCTAGTCAGAGTAATTAGAAGGAAACAAAAGGGAAAAAAGGCAAGTAATGGTTTGATTGTGTTTTGTTTAACTTGTTATAACAAGTTAAATTACTAGTACCCCTGTAAATGAGCTCACCTTGTGGAGGCCCACTGATCCACCCCTTCCTGCTCTGCCACAGGAAATGTCACAACTGTGGTACCCTATAAAGGAATGTAGTGTGGGGTGGTTGGGGATGGGGTGGGTGGCTGGGCCCTTCCCTGCCAAAAAGAAGAACCATGGACGAAAGAACAAGGAGGTAAGAGCAGAAACAATCAGTCAACAACAAATGCAGTAACCCTGAAAGTTATCTTAATGTTAGATAAAACTGTAAAACCTGTAAAGCACCACCTGTAATAATTTCAGAGAAGATATACGCTGTAAGAAACACTTTGCTACAGAGAAAAATAAAGTAATGAAATGTTAGCAAAAACAGTAGCAATCCCTGTGAGTAAAAATAAAACAACACCACACAGTAAATCTGTAGCCAAAATAAGTCTTAATCCTTTTCCCTTGCTCTGGTAAGTTTCTCTACTCTGCCTATCAAGCAGTCTTAGAAGGAAAAGAGCTCAGGTGAAGCTAGGTGCCTTGGCCAGCAAACCAAGTCTTCTACGCTAAGTAATTTACTTAAAATGTTCATCTGCTGCTGCTGTTTTAAATATCACCCTCAGACACCCTTGACCACTAGGTAATGCCCCAAACTTAGCTATCATGGTGATGACAATTTCAAATAAATCAATAAATTATTGGGTGTTAGCATGAAAATAATTTAAGATTATGTTTTCCTTTGCATACCGCACTTGCAGAGTGATCTTTCTCTTGCACATTTAAACTTTCACTACTGGATGGCATTTTGTATATGGCTCCTTGGCATTCTCCACTGCTATCCCCACACTAGAATGCACATTTAATTGAATCAAGACATTCTGTAAATGGTCCTTGGACAGATGCACACAGATACTCAGACCAGGCAAATGAATCCCAAAGTGACACACATACACAGGACCCTCGCAATACACAACAATACACAAGAACCCCATGCTGACACACACATGACTTGACAGCGACAGTGGGTCAGATACCAAGATGGGTGACTACCTGAGGACCAGTGATGATCATGCAGTGTGGTTCAGTATAAGAACAGCTGGCGGAGTAGAACCACACAAGGGTGACAGCACTGGACTTCAGGAGGGCAGATTTTAAAAAGATGGGTGAATACCTCCAGGGATGACCTGATAGAGGGAGATGACCTAGGGGAGGGTTGAGGAACAGTGAGTGAAGCTAAAAGGGCCAAAGTGAAGGCAACTGAGGTGTAGCTTGAGTGAAGATGGTTTCAAGCCTGATGCCTGTAGGTGTACCAAGTAGCCCTAGCAGCTGAGGTCTGAAGCTGCTAGAGGTTCGACCTTTTTACCACTCTTGCGGCAGAGGAAAACCTTTTCCATTGGCTGCATAAGTCTTCTTAATTGTTCGTTTTTTAGCCATCCTCTGTATCTTAAGGACCTGTTCAGAGTACTGTGAGGATGGAAGAAAAAATTACTCACCTTAGTAATTATGTTTCTTCTAATGGAGTCTTGCTGTATTCTGACTATTGCAGTTAGCCCCAGCCTTTAAACTGCCCGGAGAACAAGAGTTAACTTTCTATGCAGAGCATAGATTGCTGAGCTCGAGCTCGGTTGAGGCTCTCTATCTGGAGCCCTTTGAACCACCATCAGATTCTTACGAGCAAAAACTCACTAACTATCCTATATGGAAATTGTAAAATTTTACTAGCCAACTAGCAACAAAAGTTTGGATTCCCAAAGGAAGACTCAAGTAAAGAACCCAAAACCAAAAACCAATCCAAACAAGAATAATAATAATGAAACAAACACCCAAACAAAAGAAAAATGTAAAAAAGGAGCACCCCTGAGATGCAACACTGCACTCTACCGACCCATTCCAAAAACAGAGTTCTGAGAGGGAGGCAGGAGGAAATCAGAATACCGCAAGACTACATTAGAAGAAACATAATTACTAAGGTGAGCAATTTTTCTAAACAACATGAAGTCTTGCTGTATTCTGACTATTTGAACTACAAAGCAGTACCTCCATGGAGGAGGGACAGAACCTACTTTGGGAATAGGCTCTGAGTACTGCTGTGCCAAACCGAGCATCACTCCTAGCCTGGATATCCAGAGAGTAATGCTTGGTAAAGGTATGGACTGCTTTCCAGGTGGCTGCTTGACAAATTTCTAAGAGAGAATATCCCTGGCAGCAGCAGGAAGCAGCTAACACCTCTGGTGGAGTGAGCCCTCAGGCCTGAGGGGTGAATTTTTCAGTTTCTCCTTAGCAGAATTGTATACAGACACAATCCACCAGGCAATAGTTCTCTTGGTGGCAGGTTTGCTCTTTCCCACTTCTCCATTAGTGAGGAACAACTGAAGGGAATCAAACCTGTGACCCTTATGCAGCTCTATATAGTAGCTAAAGGCCCTTTTAACATCTAAACTGTGTAGCCTCCTCTCTCCTGAAGAAGGAATGCTCAGTGAAAACAAGAAGAAACACAGACTGATTCAGGTGGAAATCTTGAAACCACTTGAGAGCAAGAACCTTCTACTGGTTCTAAGGACCACTTTATCCCTATGAAAGGAGATAAAATCAGGTTCCACTGACAGGGCTTACAGTTCACTGATCGTCTGGTAGAGGTAATGCCTACTAAAAACACAGTTTTCCAAGTCAAGTACTTAAGCTCTACTGAGGACATAGGCTCAAAGGGAGGTTGCATCAATTTAGCAATGTAAACATTTAAATCCCAGGCAGGGTAGGGTCTCTAAATGGAGGATTGGTATGAAGCAATTCCTTGAAAATTTACAGAACACAGGATGAGATGATAGTGAGGAAGACTTCCCACAGAGACAGCTGACAAGAGTACCTTGAGAGTAGCTGATCTGAGGCCTAGGCCATTAAGATGGACCATATAATCCAGAACTATAGGCAATTCAACAGAGTCTGGGACATATGCTGCCTGGAACACCAAATGCTGAATCTCTCCCATTTGGGTTATAGGTCTTTCTAAGTGGCGGGCTTTCGAGAGGCCTTGAGGATATCCAGAACCCCCTGAGACAGATGCAAATCTGCATACTCTAACTCTTGAAGAACCATGCCTTGAGATTGAGACACTGAAGATTGGGGTACAGAACTGTCTGGCCCAATCTGGAGCAATCAGAATCACTTTACGAGTTGTGACCTTATCTTGACTAAAGCGTTGAACAGTAAGAGGAAAAGGAGGGAAGGCATACAGAAATTTCCATTCCTAGTTCAGAATAAGAGCATCCAGAGGACTGAGCCCAAGACTGGGGTCTGCAGCAAAAAGAGGAGGTTGGTGATTGTCTGGGGCTGCAAAGAGATCCATCTCTGGAGTGCCCCACAGCCAAAAAACTCACCTTCAAGACCAGAGGGTCCAGGGACCATTCGTGATGGCCCTGAGAGATCCTGCTCGGTGCATCTGCTAGCACATTGTCCTTCCCTGGAAGGTGGACTGCTATCAGAGATCTGCATGAATAACCAGGGACCACAGCTTCATTACTTCTGTGCACAAGGCCGAGACTGCGTGCCTCCTACTTGATGATGTACCACATGGTGGTGGTGGTGTCTGTTCTGACTTGAACCATCTTGTTCTGCACTGACTGAGAGAAAGCTGCAGGTCAGAAAAACTGCCCTGAGTTCCAGGAGACTGATATGGAGAAGAGATTCTTGAGGGACCACAGTCCCTGGGCAGTGAGGGCCCCAGATGGGCTCCCCAGCCCAGGAGGAAGCATCCGTGGTAAGGACCACTGAATGTGGCTGAGTGACAAATGGGACCCTTGCCTTAAGTGTCCTGATTCTGCCATCATTGAAGGGCTTGGATCAGGGTCTGAAGTCAGTGGAATCAGTTTGGTAAGGGAATCCTTCCTTTGGGACCAAAAGGCCCTCAGGTGGAACTGAATGTCCCTCATCTAGAATCTATCCCCTTGGACCACTGCTGTAGAAGCTGCCATGTGGCCAAAGAGCCAGAGGAAATGCCTTGCTGGTCTAGACACCTGAGGCTGAAGGAAGAAGCCAGTTCTATAAGAACTCTTGCCCTTTCAGGGAAGAAAGGCTCTTGCTTGACAGTATCCAGCTCTGCCCTATAAGGTAAGGGCTGCAGTGGCTCAGAGCGACTTGGGAAGGAGAAGAATCCTAGAGAAGTGAGCACTTGCTGGGTTGCCTGCAGGTCTGACTTGACTTGGTCTGGGAACTGGCCACTATTTATTTATTTATTTATTATTTATTTAAAGTTTAGGAATTACAACCTTTGAGTCAGAGACTCCTTTGCAAAGGCTCCGTCAGGGCAAAAGACAATGACAACAAATAAGTAGTAAAAAGGTACCAAGGAGATAACAGGAAGACAGGAGACATTAATCCAAGCTTGGGTAGATTACAGTTTGGGATTGCTTTTGCTGCCCAGGTTTGAAATGATATTACACAATTTATGAACTAGAAATACTTTGCAGAAGCATTGTACATGTTGTGGTTGAAGACCTCGTCTTCAGGTTGATGAACAATGAATACGATAACTTAGTAGAAGCATTTTACATTTTGCAATCAAAAGACCTTGTCACTGGAGGATAAACAAAGAAAAACTAGATTAATTTCCAGGCCTATGCACATTTGCAGTCAAAGACCTTGTCTTAGGTTGGATAGCAAACCTGCAGTTTTGTGGCGAAGTGTGCTTAGGTGCAACAACAAGTTTCTGATTCAAGTAGGTAAAATCTTGATGCTGGTTTTGAATTGACTAATGCTTGTGGCTTGTGCTATGGATGGGGTAGTTCATTGAGCCAGATAGAGACTCGATAAGAAAAGACCTCTGGCCCTGCGAGGTCCTTCTTTGGGGGATTGCATAATCGTGTTTTAGCTGTGTCTTGGAGTAATCCTGTGAGTGTTAAGTTTTATTAGTGGGTGGAGGTCCAATGGAGCAAAGCCCAATTGGATTTTTTGGCCTGGAGGCAGGTGTGGTAATTTAGCCTGCCTGCGAGAATCAACCAGTTAGCTTTTTTGTAGAGCTCGTGGTATGGGTTTGCTTGTCACTATCCGTTACCAGGCGGCTAGCTTTGTTTAGAGCCAGGTTGATTCTTTTATTGCTGTGGGGTCAGCTGATCCATATATTGTTATTCCATAATCTACCAGAGATAGAACGAGCTATTCACTGCCAGTCAAAGGGTGGCGGAAGGAAGCATTGTCTATGTCTGAACAGGGTCCCTAGTCTGGCATTTACTGAGGCTGACAGTTGGTCTATGTGCCTGTGATAGGTTAATGGATATGTCTAGTGTGATACCCAGGTATTTGAAATGTGATATTTGGTCAATTAAGTTACCCTGATGGTTGGTAATGTTTAGTTGCGAGCTAAAGTGGTGACTTTGTCTGTGTCACCAAAGACCATGGATTTTGTTTTGCTGAGGTTTAGTACTAATCGTTGGTTTTGCTAACCAGTGTTCTATTTCATGGAAGTGGTTTGTAGCTTATGCTGAAGAGCATTCAGGGTGGAGTCTTTCAAAAAGATACTGCATCATCTGCATACAGCAGGAGCTTGCAGTTGCAGGCACTAGGGATTGCATTCAGGAATAGGGTGAAAAGGCCGGCCTAGAATTGATCCTTGTGGTACCCGACTTAACTGAAAGTTTAGAAGATAAAGTGTTATTTATTTTACTTCTTGTGTCCGGTCTGTAAGATAATTCTTGAACCAGTGTATGGCGTCTGGACCTCGCTGAGTGATAGGAGATTGCTGTAAAAGTAAACGTGGTTAACAGTATCGAAAGCTTTAGTTAGATCTATGAAAATTGCCCCTGCTAGGTCACCTCGTCCAAGAGCTTCCTGTAAATATGACGTAAGCGTGAGGAGAGCCGTGGTGTGCTATGACCTGTTCTGAAGCCATGTTGTTCTTGGCAAGTAGCGAGTGGTTTGTCAGGTAATCGGTGAGTTGGTCAGCCACTATTCTTTCGAGGGCTTTGAGAGAGGGGAAGAATGTGATAGGTCTATAGTTACCGGGGTCAGTTGGGTCTCCTTTTTCAGTAAAGGAGTGATGATACCCTTTTCCAGAGAGTTGGGAATTGCCCTAAGCGAAGAGATAGGTTAAAAAGTTTGGTCAGGTGAGGATAGTAACATCTAGTGTTAGTCGGAGGATTTTGAGGTCTAAGCTATCACTGCTGTATCGTTTTATCTTTTAAGGCCTGTGTAATATAGCGTTTGGTTTTAATGCATGAGATAGATTTAAACCCGGAAAGGTGGACTGCTGGACTTGTGGGCGGGTTTTGTGGTGGCGAGGTGGGAGGGCTAAAGAAGTTTGGAGGGAGTACGTGGCTGAGGTCAGAGAAAGATTTATTCAGTGTATTGGCTATGATGATGGGGTCTTGTGAGGGGTGCCATTATGAGTTATTTGTGTGGGTGACTGGTAACAGATTTCCACTTAGTTCTTGATGTTTCTCAGAACTTGTCCCCCACCCAGGATTCGTTAGGGCTTGTTTGTAGTGGTTTGTCTTAGCTTGTTGAATGGCGTTGGTACCTTATTTCTGGCCTCCTGTAGTGCTGCCTGTCTTGAGGGTCTCTGGAGTCAAGGGCTTTATACCAGAGGTTATCTCTATGTGACATCTGGTCAAGTAGGGTTGTGTTATCCACAGCAGTATCCCTAAGCTTTCATAAACTTTTTGGCAAGGGCATGTTTGTCACAGGCTGAGTTGAAAATGTTTATGAAGGAGGTGAGGGCTCCATCGATGGATGTGGCGGTGTGGACCTGGGACCAGTCACTGGAGGATAGGCTGTGGATAATCTTGGATATTGCTCCCTGTTTGAGGTGTCTTTGGTGGGATAATTTAGGGACGTGTGTGAGGCTTCTGTTGGACCAGGTACAGGAGAGAAGAGTGGTCACTAAGGACATCTGGGAGAACTCTGATGTCAGATAGGTGTTTGGGGGAGTTAGTCAGGATGAGATCAAGGAGTGTATTTCGCCTGTTCTTGGGTCCGGCGTGTGGGGAGTTAGTACAACCTGGGTCAGATTGTGGGCCGTTGCTGCGTCTTTAAAGGAATCAGCACCTTTTGATAACCAATTTATATTGAAGTCACCCATTATTATAGAGGTCACTATTTGAGGAGCATAGCTATGTTAGCCAGGATGGAATGAATGCTTCACTCTGGTTGTTGGGTATATAAACAGACATTATATACAATGGTTTCCATGAGAACCAATTGATAATCTTGATGGTGACTACTTGGGCCCGAGTTTGATTTAGGCAAAGGGATTAGTAGTGGCTTAAATTTTGCTCTGATGTAGATGGCGCTCCCACCTCCCTCTTTTCAACCCTATCATCTCTAAATATAGTGTAGTCATTTAATGCAACTGCGGAGTCTGGGATCAGTAGTTAACCATGTTTCAGATAGAACAAGTGATGTCGGAGAATTTGTGCTACCCACCCTTGGAGAAGAGGTAGCTTTTTTGGTAGGCTACATATGTTCATGAAGCCAACTTCAGACCCGCATAGCTTGGGTTTTGCAGTATTAGCTGGGGTGGCCCTGGGTTGGGGTGTATGTCCCAGCCAAAAGTAAAGTAACAGGCGCATGCCTGAGTATGGTTAGCTGGAGCCTGTTTGAGATCTGTTTTGTTGCTTGTAATTGGAACTTTATTTTGAGCTATACATGGCATGGGAGACCTGGATGACTAGAGCTTTTAGAACATGTAAAGGGGCGTGTTGGAAAACTGAGTTGATTTGCACAGGGTAGTGGAGCTTGGAGCTGCCTTCTCTACGTCCAATCGTGGTATAGCTGAGGTTCAAGGTTATGTTAGGGAAGGGATGTGGGTTCATAAGGCCTGTGTTTGGGAGGTTGTTTCTTGGATGGATAGGAGAGGATCTGTATGAGACCAAAGTTAACATAATTATTATTAGATTAAGTATGGTTTGGTTGCTTAACATGGTTGTAGTTTTAGTTTTAGTCTTACTTTCCTCTGTATGTGACTTGGGCCCCTACTGTTCAGTTGATATAACGAGCAAATGGAAAAGTGAGCTGATTGGTTTTCGCGTCACGTGATGCAGCCTATAAATGTGAGTCGACCAAGGGTGGTGGTGGGGGCGGTGGGGAGCCGGCGCTGCACTTGCGCCCGGGGCTCTCAATCTGCAGGCAAACAGGAGCTGCCTGCCGTGGATAACTACTCTGCTGAGGAGCGCTTGTGTGGGGACTGCGAACTCGGTCCCTTGCGACTGCCCGTGACCTTGCTGTGGGGAGGGCTTCAAGGAAAAGCCGCTCGACCTCCTGGTCCTGGGTCTGTGGACAAGAGAGAAAGGGTAAGTAAGCTGATTAAATACCAGACCACAGGGTGTTTCTCATGGGCTGGGCTTACTGAGCAGACTTGGATTCAGCTTAACCCCAAGCTAATATAAATTTATTTTATTTATTTATTTATTTATTTTTCCTTTTGGGAATTCAATAAATTTCAGCTGCATATACTGTAGCTTTAGCCAGGACTAATCTTTAATGAATTGGGAATTAAAATGAGGCACCTGAAGGTAAGAAGCGCCTGGACTGCAAGTAACTGGACGTTTAAAATAAAGCAGTTTGGCGCCAGAAAGCAGCGCCACCGATTCAGGCAGGTTACAATACAGCAAGCAATTTAAAATGGTGGACTACAGTTACACAAACACAGTGCACATTCAGAGTCAGCGAGAGCCCTCTAGACAAATTAATCAGTCCGCTTTGAGTGAGGGAACCCAGATTAAGTTCTGTAAATCCGACTGCAGTGTCCCAAATCTACTTGAGCAAAACAGGAGCTGCCTGCCGTGGATAACTTACTCTGTGGAGGCGCTTGTGTGGGGACTCGAACTCGGTCCCTTGCGACTGCCCAGCGACCTTGCTGTGAGGGAGGCTTAAGGAAAACCGCTCTCGACCTCCTGGTCCTCGGTTCTGCTGGAGGCGCTTGTGTGGGGACTCAAACTCGGTCCCTGCGACTGCCCAGCGACCTTGCTGTGGGGAGGGCTTCAGGAAGAAACCGCTCGACCTCCTGGTCTCGGTTCTGCTGAGGAGCGCTGTGTAGGGACTCGAACTGGGTCCCTGCGACTGCCCGCGACCTTGCTGTGGGGAGGGCTTCAAGGAAGAGCAGCTCTCGACCTCCTGGTCCTTGGTTCTACTGAGGAGCGCTTGTGTGAGACTCAAACTCGGTCCTTGCGACTGCCACTTGACCTTGCTGTGGGAGGCTTTGAGGAGAGCTGCTCTGACCTCCTGGTCCTCGGTTCTGCTGAGGGAGCTTGTGTATGGGACTGAACTCGGTCCCTGCGACTGCCCGCGACCTTGCTGTGGGGGAGGGCTTCAAGGAAGATGAGCCAGTCGTCCAGATATGGAAAAATGGAAATCTTTTGCCTTCTTAGAAAGGCAACGACTACTGCCAGGCACTTTGTGAAAACCATTGGGGCTGATGTTAGACCAAAGGGCACTGCTTTGAACTGATAGTAGCCTGAGGGCAACTCGAACCTGAGTACTTTCTGTGGGAGCACCTGATGGGAATGTGAAAACAGGCATCCTTTGGGTCCTGGGAGGCTAGCCAGTCCCTGGACTTAGAGAGGAGAAGAATTATTCCCAAGTTACCATCTTGAACTTTGATTTTAAAAGATGTTTGTTCAGGTATCTTAGCTCTAGGATGGGTCGCCACCCCTGTCTTTTTGGGGTGAGTACCACCGAGTACAGACCTTGCCCTGTGTAAAGTAGGAACTCCTCTATGGCTCCTAAGGCCAGAAGATTTGAAACCTCTGCCTCTAGGGCAAGGGTTTCTAAGAGACCTGTAGGTGGAAAAGATCTGGCTCTCATCTTTGGAAATTTCTTGAAGCTGAAAACCAGTCCCTGGCTTACTACTTCCAGGACCCACCTGTCTGAGGTGAATAGACATCCAGTCCTACTGGAATAGGGAGAGTCGACCGGGCAGACCCATCAGCGTGTCTGCTTGGCAGGGGCTTTAGGCTGAGGGTGGATGCAGCCCTGCTCATCCCCTTCTGCCTCTCCTCTGAAGAACCCCTCTGTGAAAAGGAGAAGAGGCCTGTGCTTGGTAAAGGCATATGAAAAGGCCTGCCCTAGATTGCTGTCTTTGAGGTTGCTTGCCTCTCCTTGGCCTGAGCGCTCCTATAAAGTGGTCCTGTACTGTCCATTTCTTCATGTAATTCTCTGTCTGCTCCCCAAACAGAAATTACCTACTAGAAAATCCATGGCCTTAGCCTAGGTGTCCTGTGAGAGGCTAGTAAATCTGAGCCAAGCCATTCTCCAAGAGCCACAGATGTAGCCATGACTCTCATGACACATCATTGGAGTCCACAGCAGCACGAGACTGTACTTCTGATGCCTCAATCCTATCTGCAGCCACCTCCTCCAGCTCCTTGGCTAGCTGGGGAAGGCCTGTTTAGCCAGTGCCAGTACAGTGTCCCACCTGGACTTCTGGTACCTGGCTGTATAAACCATATAATTAGCCTGCCTGAGTCCCAAGGAAGATGCCATGTACTGTTTTTGCCATGACATCAATCTTCCTGGAGTCTTTGTCTGGGGTGTGAAGCCAAGGGAATGTTTGCCTTATCATGGGCAGCAGCCTGCACTACCCCAACGTGGCTGCATTGCTGGTATAAAACTCCAGTATCTGAGCCTGATAGTGTGCACCTCTTGTCCATCCTTCTGTCAACTGGGGTACAGAATTGGGAGACTTCAGGATTTTCTGTGTCCGTTTCCCAAAGGATTTGTGAAGGGAACAGACAGTCTCCTGGACTCTGGGATGTCCATCATTTCCACATAATCAGGCTCCTCCTGATCCTCCATTGCCTCCTCCATAGAAAGCTGGAGGGTTTCAGCCACTTTCCTGTAAAACAGAAAATGGGAAGGGGACTCAGAAAGTCTAGGAGGATACACCAGAAGGTCTGTCTGGGAGATGTCCGGTTCCACAGGCACATCCAGACTTTCACCATCATCACCATCATCTTCAAACTCCCCTCCTCCTCAAACTCGGTTCATAAAAATCTTCAGGGTATAACCTTGAACCGGGGAACCGACCGAACGAACCCCTGCAAAAGGTGTCAGATCAGTCGAAACAGGCGAGCGATTCCACAATTTGAATCGCTCTGGCTAGTTCCTTGGCGGTTGGAACATGAACCTCTGGATCCGAACCAGTCGATTTTTCTTTCGTTTCTTTTTGCAGGAACCGACCCCTCAGGATCGGCTCTCCTCTCATCAAGAGTATCGCCCTGGTCAGAGGACACTCCTTCTGGTCGGTCGAAACCGAACTGGGCTGGCCATCTGGGTCAGCGGACTTCTCAGCCTCCTTGCCCTCAGTCTACTAATCTCTTTTCAAGGGTAGATTTTACAAATTTGGCCGTCTGTATCGAGGTGTTCAAACCCAGACAATAAACACAGGTGGTGTGAGGTCGGCCTTAGGAAGACCTCCCACACTCACTGCAGTGTTGAAACCCAGTAGGTCCGGGTTTTTCTTGGGTTTCTCAGACACGTCAACCTAACCAAACTTACCCTTTTATGGCAACTGCCAGGCAAGACTCCCTTATCGGTTCCTAACCGTGTCACAGGTGTTGGAAAAAAGCGTTCAAAACATGTTTTTAGAACCGATAAGGACTGGTAACCACACTCTAAAGTAAAACACAAGGATTCAATACAAATGATCGGTTCAGCCGAACCGATCTAACACTACAATTTCCACACAGAAATCGGAACAAAACCTATCTATTACTCACAGGTACCACAGCCAGAGACTGAACCGACTATGCGGAAATAAATTCACTAAAACCGACAACTTAACCGAGATTTTAACAGACTTTCGAACCAAGCTGAAGGAGAAATCTCGGAGCAACTGTTCAGTGAGGCGAGTAAAGAATCTGATGGTTGGATTTCAAAGGGCTCCAGACAGAGACCTCAACTGAGCTCGAGCTCAGCATTCTATGCTCTGCATAGAAAGTTAACCCTTTGTTCTCGGTGCAGTTTAAAGGCTGGGTCTAACTGCAATAGTCAGAATACAGCAAGACTTCATGTTGTTTGAAACTCTTAACTCCTCAGGAACCAGGCCTTGAGATGAAGAGGTGCATGTCTGAGTACTGTACTCCCATCTGAGGGAGGGTCAGCAGGGAGTGAGTTGGAGGCAGGTGAATGGGCCTGTTGCAGAACACTGAGAGAAGGAGAGGTACCAGGCTTGCCTGGGCCAGTCAAACCACTAGGATCATCGATGCAGGCTGCTGTCCAAGTTTCAGCAAAACCCTGAACATCAGGAAAGGGAGGAAATGCATATAGGAATCTCCCTGACCAGTCAAGGATCGGGGCATCCAGAGGAAGTCTTCCCAGAACTGGGGCCTGCAACAGTACTGAGAAGCTAAAATTGAGAGGAGAGCAACAGATCCACATCTGCCCCACCACCTGAACACTGTGGCTAGTACTTGCTTGTTCAGTGTCCATTTGCTCTGGCCTTGACTGCTGCGGCTTAGAGCATCCGCCAGAGCATTGAGTTTGCCTGGGAGGTGAACAGGCAGAGAGGCTGATTCCCAGGAGAATGCCAGAGACAAGACTTCCAAACAGAGTATTCCTGATCTGGTACCACCCTGCTTGCTTATGTAGAACATTGCAGTGGTGTTGTCTGTTCGGTTGAACCGCCTGCCCTTCTATGCTGAGTTCAAAGATTTATGTGCAACTGTGACTCTTGGGAGTCCAGTTGCCACTTCTGAGCACTGTCCAAATGACCCCAGCCCAAAAGGGAGGCATCTGTGGTGATCACTTTTGTGGGAAGAGGAGCTTGAAAGGAACCCTGCCTGCAAGTTTGCAGGGTTCTTCCACCACAGCAAGTTTTGAAGGAACTGCTCTGACACAGTATCAATTTTGAAAATGTGTTGCTTCTCTGAGACCAGCGAGCTTTGAGGTAGGCTTGTAGGAGTCTTATCCTATACCTGACCCCTGGGATTACTGTAGTCATAGAGGCCAACTATCCCAGAAGTTTGAGGAAATATCTGTCTGGTCTTGGCTGTCCCTGAGCGAAGAATCTGCCACTAAAGGAAACTCTGAATTCCTTCCTACGGAGAAAGCATATCCTTCAGAGTGTCCAGCTGGACCCTATGAAGGTGAGCATCTGGGTGGCTTCCAGGTGAGATTTCTTTAGATTTACCAGGAAACCCAGAGACTCCAGAGTGCATTCTGTGAGGTAAAGAGATTCTTTGACCTGGCAAGGAGACTTTGCTACTATGAGCCAGTCGTCCAGATAGGGGTGAGAGCGACACCCAGTCTCCTGAGATATGCTGCTACCACTGCGAGACACTTGGTAAAGACTCTTGGGGCCAAGGACAGACCAAAGGGCATTACGGTGACCTGATAGTGACCCAAAGGAAGTTTGAACCTGAGAAACTTCCTGTGAGATCTCCTTATGGGTATGTGGAAGTAGGCATCCTTTAAGTCTAGGGAGGCTAGCCAGTCTCCCTGCTTTAAGAGACTGTATGACCAGTGACAGAGTGACCATTTTGAATGTTTTTTCACGTTTGTTTAAATATCTGAGATCTAAATAAGTCGCCACTCCCCGTTTTCTTTTGTGTCAGAAAATACCTGGAGTAGAGGCCCTTGCCCTTCTTGTGGGCGGGGACCTCTCCACTGTTCGTAAAGCCAGAAGGTTTTGTACCTCCATTTCCAACAGCGGTATCTGTGTAGGGGACAGAGGTCTTGATACCAGGGTATGCTTGAGGTCTGGCAGCTGCTTAACCTGTAATGACAGACCCTTCTCCACTATCTCAAGCACCCACTTTCTGGCGTGATGAGGGACCAGTGCTGAAGATAATGGGAGAGTCTGCCTCAACCGAAACAGGAGATGACCTGGACACTCACATCAGGACTTAGATTGAGAGGCAGATGGCTGGGTGAGGTGGCTCTTCTTTGACCCCTTCTGCCCCTGCCTCTGAAAGACTCTCTGTACTGGCAGAAGTCAGATTGAGGATAGGGACTGTAGGCCTGGGAACAAAACATCTGTCCTTACCGCCCCAGGCACGGGGATCTCTGAGGGTGGCGGGCTTAGCTGGATGAGTGGCTTTGCCAGGAGGCCTTCTACTCACCGACTTTTTCATGTAGTCAGTGGTTCTGCAATCAAACAACATATTTTGATTACAGGAAAATCCATGGCCTTGTTCTGAGTGTCTGTGGTCAGACTGGTTGTTCTAGATCTAAGCCAAGCCAAGCGTCTCAGAGATTGGCATGGGCCATCGCCCTAGAGGCTGCCTCACTGTTGTCGCCTGCCATGTGGAACTGGTACATAGTAGCTTCCAGGGCAGTTTTGATGTATCCACCAGCTCCTGCACCATAGAATCTGATCTGTTGCGGGCAATAGCCTGGACAGATTTCCAAAGACTTTCTGATATTTGGCTGTGAATGCCATGTAAGAAGAAAGTCTGAGAAGCAGGAAGCTGTGGCATACATGTTCTTTGCTATAAAGTCAATTTTCTTGGCATCCTTGTCGGGGCAGAGGGGACAAGGAGACTCCAGCTTTCTCACAAGCTGCTTGCTGCATTGTACTCTCGTGGCTAGGGTGTGCAGACAGGAACTCGGTACCATTTTTAGACATTATATTTTCTCTCAAGCTGCTTATCAACCTGATACTGAAGTGGGGTGTTGAAGCACCTCCATGGTATTTTTCCAAATACATTATAGATAGGGATGACCAGGGTCTTTGAGGATGAAAGACCCTTCATCTCCTATAATCGTCTTCATCGACATACTGGTTGGGCTCCAGCGTAGGGTGGTCCAGGGTGTCCAGCATATTTTGTATAAATGTAAACATAGCGGAAGGATCCTCGTGGACACCAGGGGATCCCAAAGATGAGGTCCAGGGACTCCTGAGGCTCAAAGCCCTCAAAATCCATATCGAGGCATCATAAAATTGATCATCATCTGCGTCATCCTCACAGTCTACTAAAGAAAGAACTGTGGAAGAGTGCTTGCCAGCCCCAGTAAATCAAGGACCCATCTTTTGAAGGGTCTGAAACAGTTGCCATGCTTTTCCATATCCTGCACTGATGGAAGAACCTGCATGTTTATAGCAGTTTTGTTTTTCTGCATGCTTAAGCTGCCCATTTTCTCACTATCGGCTTTCCCAGGAGCAACAGGAGCATATCTGTCTTGACAGAGTTTCATTTAGCCACTTCATCAGAGCTTGATCAAGCTTCCTTTTTTCGTCACTCTTATTATTTCTTTGGAAGCTTTATTTTTTGGCTGGGATCTGGAGGATTCCTCAGCACCTCTGCTTTTAGTACTAGTACTTTTGAATGGTCCTTGTCGGAAGCCTTTGATTTATCCTCAGCCATAATAAAGTTTTGTCTGCTATGTTTGCCAATTTAAGCAAAGCAAACCAGTCCTGGACCTACTGAGTGAGTGCAAGTTTCTGTGAAAATGCCACCGGCCAGTCCTGCCCTAGTTAATAAACTCTGTCTATTACTAGTGCCTTTTTTGATTGTAGAACTGGGATCTATACTAGTACCACTCTTATTAGAAACCCAATAATACTCAACTGCGCTGGTGGCTGCTGGACCCTTATGGACAGTCCTGGCGCAGATGATACCAAAGTCCAGTTATATAACAAAAAGGTTTCCTCGTAATTGCCAATCTAGAGAAAACCCCAGGCACTGTTTAAATCTGAAATCCACTGCAGGTGCCTCGTAGTAAACCCCATGAGGTCTGAGTAAAAAAAACAAGGCAACTGTCCCTAATTCAATGGTTCCCAAAAGAATTTGCCCAAAAATTAAGGAAACCACGAAAATAACCACCTGTGATAAAATTAGGCTTTAAAGCTTTAAACTAAATAGTCACGGTAAAATAAAGTAAAAATAGCGCCATCACTAAGGAAATAATTTATGAGGAAAACTTTACCCAGATGAGCACTAGGAGGCTGTCAACAAGGAAAGTTGGGAGACACCTCAGAGGTAATATTGCTCAGTCCAACGGAGAAAGAATTCTGAAGCCTTCAACAGCTCTCACTCAGCTCACACCCCTCCTGTCTTTTGATTGCTTGGCCCTAAGCTCATTTAAATATCTCTTAAAGGCACACCTCCGGGCAGTTGCACCTAGCCAGCTAAGTGCAAAAGTTACTGATGCTAAAGGACTCCTGGGGTAAGAAGGAGGAATCACTTTAAAAGCAAAGTGATTGTACACTAGTGAGAGAAAGAAACTAAAAAACTGAAAAAATGGGCCTGACTGGAGCTAGCGGATCACCGTGAAGTCCAACATGCAATGGTCGAAGGCAGGAAAAAGAACTGAGGAGTAGCAACATCAATTCTCATAGGATAAGGCGATGTCAGAGTGGGCGCCACCTGGTAGACTGCTAGCTAGAAAAGTTTCCATGTAGTCCTGGTGCCTGGCAGCTACAGTGCCATAGGTGCCACCTGCTGCAAGAGATACACTTGAAGTAAGATTATAAATTACTGAAAACCTCCTAGTTAAAGCAGAGTAATTGAAAAACAAACTAAAAGTAACACTTTTAAATAAACTACATATAAACAAACTGACTGGAGAAACAGATTTACCAGAGTTCACTACAGGGTGACTTCTCCCTTCGGGGTGAAGCAGATCTCATAACAACCACAGTGGAGCACGATGCAAAGCCTGAACCTACATTGTCTCCTCCCTACTGTAGTGCTCTCTTCCTATTGGCTATCTCCTTTCCATTTTCTACTCTCTCAGGGACAAATCTTGTTGGGATATCTTGCGTTTAAGTGGCTCAGCTCTCAAACTGTCACCACAAAGAAACTAAACGCAGCCAATGTGGTTTCGACTCTTTCTTCTGCCTACTGTTACCCTGGATCTCTACTCCGAGCCTGTTTATTTAAATAATTTAAAGTTTGATGTGCACTACGAGCCCTGTCCTCTAGTCACTGAATTGGCCCTACCTGCTGACTTACCCTTATCCACTGGCTATAATGACCTCGTGCACCTCCATCCTGAGTTTAGGTTCCACTACTACCTTACATTTCTTTCACCTGCTGAGAACATCCTCTCCTTCTCAGTTTGTGTATTACTCTTTGTGTCTCTGGGCTCTCGTACCAACCTGCTAGGGACCACTTCATTACCTATCCCTTATCATCACAGGAGGGCCATGCAGGCTCATTAAACTACTGCTAAATGCCATTCCTAAACTCTTATTGCTGCTTCTCCTATGTTCGGTAACATGGAGCTAAACCCAGAGCCTATCTCCCCACCTTGGCACCTTCTGATTTAGCACAACTGAAGGGCTTGAGCCTTATCCATATCAATGCATGTAGTTTGGTAGGAAGTTTGACACCCTACAGGCATAGGTCTGTCACATGAAACATGGCTTAGACCTCCCACCCCAACCATGAAATTAAGTTAATGTCTTTAGAACTGATAGTCTAGAGGGAGGAGTTGCAATATATATCATGATAAATACTCTGCCTTAGTAGTTGATTCTACCACCTTGCCTAAGGAGTTTGAGTGTCTGACAGTAAGCGTTTTACTTCTTCCTTCCACTTTTACCATTATCAGCTGTTATGGGGCCCCCCCACATGGGGCATAAGGTGATCTAGCACTCTGGACAACATATACTCTGAAGTCTTCATCCTGGGAAACTTTAACCTTGACTGGCTCTCTCCTAGCTCCTTGCCTCTAAAACTCTGTGATTCCTTGACCTCACACAAATTATTACAGATATTACTCAACTGAACATAAAAACCCAGCTCACAGTACTTTATTTGATCTTATCTTAGTAAATAAACCTCCCATCATCTCTCATTCCAGTGCGTTCCACAATGACCTATGTGACCATCGCACCATTGCTTGTGTATCGCCATCGCTAAACCAGCTTCCAGCTCTAGATAAACTTTCAAAAGAAACAACCGCAACCTCGACCTCCACACATTTGGACAGACCTAAAAAACTCTCTCTGGCAAGACTTCTACCTGGCCTCATCTGTAGCGAGACCATTGAGAGATTTCAGGTCACAGTCCTCAAAGCCATTAATCTGCATGCACCCTTGGACAAGGCACGCACCAGGAAACTGTCCTGCCCATGGTTCACCCCTATTTAAAACCCTACCAAATCAAAGGGGCGCCTTGTGGAAAAAAGCAAGAAAATGCAAACTATCTGCTGACTGGACTGCCTTCAGGGCAGCTAGAAACCTTGCACCAAATCTATTCATACCACGAAAGCTACCTTCTATAAAGATAAATTAACGTCTGCCTCTAATTGCTCAGCTAATTTCTGGAGGACCTTAAAGGAGATCGAAAGGTCACCACCAGGCCAATTCACTCCGGCTAAAATCTCATTTGGTGGTTTCTTTACTTCGATAAGCATACCATACTAGATCTTATCAATGACCACTTTGCCACTGCTGGCCTGGCGTTGACTCCTCCCATGCACATAGCTTACGGACACAGTTTAATGCTACAAGCCCGCTCAGTGCCAATCCTACCGCTCCTCTAGAAACCTCCTTTCTCCTTCTGCACAGTCACAAACAAGTAGAGACCTCCTCTTGGGGCTTGACCCTAGGAAAAGTGCAGGCGCTGATCTTATCAACCCTTTTTAGCTAAAAAAAAAAAAAGTCACCATATTCTGACCGCTCCTGTCACCCATCTCTTCAATATGTCCCTTTCCCAGGGTATCCTCCCTCAGGTATGGAAAACTGCCCATATTTCTCTCTTCAAGTCCGGTGACCCGTGCGACTTAAATAGTTACAGACCTATATCCCTTCTTCCCACCCTATCCAAGCTCCTGGAAAAATTGTCAACGCACAGTTTAGAAACTTTCAATCTGCTTAATCCTATATAATCTGGCTTTAGGCCAAACCACAGTATGGTCTCTGCCCTTGCCAAAAGTCTCGAACGACTGGTTAAGATCCCTGGATAATAAGAATTTCACATGTGCCTTATTTCTTGATCTTAGTAAGGCCTTTGATACAGTGGACCATGACCTACTACTGCTCTCCTAGCAAAATATAGGCTTGGATTCACAAGCTGTCAAATGGTTCTCATGCTACCTTTCTGGCCAGCAACAACAAGTCAAAGCCGGTGGAGAATTCTCACCTTTAAAACCTCTCCTCAGAGGTGTGCCTCAAAGAGTTTGTAACCAAATTCAAATATCTGGTTTCCTGGATTGACCACAAGATGTCCTTCATGGACCACATTGAGGAACTTGCCAAAAAACTTAAGCAAAGGCTAGGGCTGTTGTTCTGCATCAGGCACCTCTTTACTTCAAAGCAAAGATTGACTTGTCCAGTCCACCTTTCTTCCACTTATTGATTCACATGAGACTTTCTCTATGGCCAAGGCCCTAGTACTGCCCTGTCCAAGCCTGACACTCTCCACCATCGAGAGTGCTCAGATTCATTACTGATGCCCTTATTCCACTCATCACTGCTCCTTATACTCTAAATTAGGATGGCTTTCCCTTAAGCCCAGAAGGCAGAACGATGCAGTAACCTGGACTTATCGAGCTATCATTAACAAACTGCCCCAGTACATCTTAGAATGTCTTACCACCATCCCTGCGTGAATTACCTGCTTAGGAGCCTCTCCTTTATCACCTATCTGTCCCTAGGATCAGAACACATCTGAGGAAAGCTGCTATAAGTTATGCATTGCCAGTTCTCTGGAACAGCATCCAAAACACATTGAAACTAGATAGCCTCGTCAAACTTACCACTTTTAAAACTAAGCTAGCTCGTTCTATTGAAGAGCTGTGCAGTTGTTCACAGCGTTGACCACTTCTCTCTGTACTGGCCTCCTCCTTACTTCCCTTGCTGACCTTTTACTCTGCTGCTCTTTTCTCACTCTTTGCCTGCGTTACCAGTACATCCTTGTACATTCCATGTACATATTGTGCAAGTGTAGATTATCTCTCCGTAATAATGCTTGTTACTTGTACATTATTGCTACCTGTTATTCTCTTGTATTATCTACCCCTAATGACTTATGTATTATATGTTTACTACTGTGACACAACCCAGGTCGATCTTGTAAATGAGTTTTTTCTCAATGATGTTTCACCTGGTAAATTAAAGATTGATTCCAAATTCTAAGATGTGCATAGGTTCTAATCTCCGAGCATCACTCTCAGACAAGATGACTGCATTAAGCGTAAAATTAAGTAAGGAAATTCCTGGGGCTGCTAACTCTCAATTTTATATAGGCAATTTCATTTACATATAATTTCATTTTTTTTTTTTTTTTTTTAATCTATATCTATGTTAGCTTTCCATTCACAAAGTTTTGCTGACAGAGAGTTAACTGTATTTCCTCTCAGAGTACTGTACATCCATTGTCATTCTTGTCATCACCTTGAAAGGGGGCCTTGGCTAAACAACCTGAGGACTTCTTCAGTGATATCACCTAGGTCAGCTGCACATTCATTAGAAAGCTGCCACATGCTCAACAGGTTCTCAAGCACTCTTCTCTTGCAGCCAACAGAAAGTTAGCAAAGCATTACACACGGCTGCAGAAGCAATAACAAGGCACAACTCACTCATTAACAACCATAAAAAGGCATATCCCAGTCCCTAATGCATTTCAGTATGACAGCACCATAACACTTCCTGATTTTGATCCAGTAGGAACGGGTCTGTTATTCAGACCAGCCCTAACAACTGTTTCTTCATGTCCTGCTATAAAGGACGGCTGCTTGCATCCCTTTAGTCCAATTCCTTCTGAACAACCTGTCACAAAGGAGATGTAATGCCAACTGGCTCCCACTTGCACACCTCTGCATGGCTGCTCCTTTAACTGAAGGAATCAGGCCTTCCGAAGCTCTGATTTAAACACAATGACTCCTTTAACTAAAAAACTGAGGACGCTCATCAGTAGCCTCCTAGTTAGACTAAGTGATATCACATGATTTATTATGTTTTCCTATATGTAAATTTTCATATCCCTTCCCACCAAGACCAACAGAAGTCACATCTGCTCCGAGGATGCTTTTTTAAAGAGTGACCGGGTCCTTCTCCGCCTAATACTTCCAGAAACAGACTATGCCAACTACTGTATTTTCAATTGGGAAACCACTGCAATCATTTTCACTACCACTATTAATAGAATTTAGTTTTATTAGAAATGGCGGTCAATCAGTGTAAACTGAAATCAATCTAGGCAGTATAGCCTATAGTTAGAGTAAAGAGCTATGAATAAGCTTGGTAGATCCAGCAGACCTGGTTTTGATTCCACAGCCTCCACTTGGATACTGTGTGACTGTGAACAGGTAAATTAACCTTCTCAGTGCTCCTGGGTCATCCCTGAAAACAGGCACCTGTGCCTAGTGGGCCTCACCGGTTACAAAAGGAATAATAATAAAACAGACAAGATTTTGGAGGAAACAGCAAGAAGGGCTTCAGCACTGCAGTACTTTTTTAGCCTCAACTTTTATACCTCCTTTATCCAGGGTGTTTGGGTTTAATAAACAGGTAAAGTCCAGTGTGCCCCCCCACACTGTCCTAAAAGCCTTGTGATGGAAGATTTCTCTTTAATTCTCAATCCTACTGCTGATGCTTTACACAGGGTTCTTAATTGTCAAACTGGCTGAGATTTGAATAAGCCTAACCACTTCTCCACAGTGACCTAAGTCAGTTGGTCCTATACTATATCATTTTCAGTTTTACCTCCCTGATCTAAGTTGAAGTCTCGCCATTTCATTCTCTCTCTGTGTGTGTGTGCAAAGACCTCCTCCAACTTCCTTATATCACATTTATAGAGTGCAGCTATATGAAATATCCTGGGTGCTTGGGAGCAAATCCGTATGAAAGAGACAGTGCTTTCCTAATCATAAACAAATTCAAAGCATGATCTGCTCAACACTGTCTTGTTTTATTAATTTAATTATTTTCAAGGTAGTTACTGGTTGTCGCTAGTATCCAGCCACAACCAGGAACTCAAATCAAAATAATTAAACTGATAAAACAAGTCAGGACTGAGCGGATTACACTTTGAATTTCTTTGGTTTTAATTCAACTGAATGCAAGTCCACTTCGGTCCGGGGAACCTTCTCTGTTGCTCTGTGTGTGCATCTTGACCCTTCATTAAGCCTTTTAGGCGAGAGCTACCCTCCATGTTTGGAAGGGTAGCAAACACCAGCACTGTCGTAAATGGCACTCCAGCTGTGCTCTATCAGACTGGCCAATATAGCACTTTTCACACGCAAGTTATGTACAGACTGATTGTCCAAACCAGTTCTCAACTGACTGATAACATTTCTTTTGTTAGTCCTCTCTGCAGCAGCTCTTGGGAAAGCAGACTCACCTAGGTCTCCACTGAGCAGAGCTTCTGAGAGGTGGATTCCTTTCTTTGAGTAGGGACAGTTCATGTGGATTGGCCAACAGCATCTCTCGTAACAGAGCTGGATTGTCAAGTCCCTGAGGTGATGGAGCCAATGAAGAGCTAGGTGGTGTTAGGTTGGCTGGTCCTGGCTGTCTTGACTGTGGCGGAGGTCTCTGCTGATTGGAAGTCCCAGGTACAGCAATACTGCTGAAGTCTATTCTGGGTAGGCCTAAACAAAAATAAAATAAAATATAAGTACAAGAAAAGTAGTAGACTTTGAAAGCATCTTGTTAAACCCAGACCCCAAACAGATCATCAGATTAGTGTGTTCAAAAGCTTTCAGCAGTGAGTGAATATTCAATGCTCCACCTACAACTTAAATAAACAACTAACATCCAGGAAGATTAATATCCTAAATCGACTGTCTGCAGTACAGAAAAATCAGTAAAATGAAAGTCATGAAGCATTTAAAACACTACAACATTTTGGCTAATAGTCACCTAAACTTTTTATGCAACTGGCAAAAACTCTTAGATAAACCTTTAAAATGCAACTTTAGGTTTGAGTGCAGCTTCTGAAACTGCAGTAGCAATATAGTTAGCTGGACGTGAGAAAAACAAGTTACTCATCTGTAACCGTAGTTCTAGGAGTAGTGTACAGTTCGCATCCATGCTATGGCAGTTCCACTGGAACAGGCTTTAAGTCGGACATCTTTAAGCTACGTTCCGGTCATCACCCAGGCAGTATATCTGACTCACCTCATGACATCAGCTCTTTGCGCTGGAAGAAGGGATCCATGTGCCACTTACCAGGGAGGCCGGATGGGTTGTATGGATGTGAACTGTATACCACTCCTAGAACTACAGTTACAGTTGAGTAATCTATTTTTCTAGGGTGTGCATACAGGTCACCATCTACATTCTGGCAGACTTCTAGCAGTTTTCTGTGAGGAGGCAGGTGCATACCCTACTTGGCGAACAGAGACTGGAGAACCAAGGTCCCAAAAGCAGCATCCCAATGGGACTCAAGGCGATGCTGTAGTGGGAAATGAAGGTGTGCGGACTTTCAGGTAGCAGCCCGACAGAGCTTGGGGATGTCTCTGGAAGCAGCCACCAAGACAAAGGTATCTCTGGTGGGGACGAGTCCTAAGCCCTGTAGGAAGCCTCCACACCAGCCAACCTATAGCAGAGGACGATGCAGGATATGATACATCTGCTAATCGTCCATTTTGTTGCCAATCTGCCAGGCGGCTTCAGTATATGTTACAAATATCTGGCGAGCCTCACCCCAAACTCCAGCTGTGCGCTTCTCATAATAAGAGAGCACCTTCCATAGTCCAGAGTATGCAGCCTGCAGTCAGTCTCCGATGAAGAGTTAGAAAACATATACGGAAAGTTTATCTTCTGGTGAAGGTGGAACTCAATACTACCTTTGAGAGGAACTTTGGGTGGTGGCGAGGACAACCTTGTCCTAGTGGAAGACCAGAGAGAGTCCACCGAGGCATCTGGAGCTCACTAAGCCTTCTGAATGATGTGATGGCCACCGAGAAGGCTGTCTCCCATGACAGGTGTGACCTGTCACACCTATGCATAGGCTCAGATGGCTTGCCCATGAGCATAACAATGTCACAAATGACTGCATGGCAGCAGACACAAATTGGATCAGCACCAATGTTTTGCAAATAACACTCTTCAGCAGTAGTTTTCTGAATCAGCAATGCACTGAAACTTTAATTCATTTTAAAATATACCACACCACCTCTCATTCACCATCTTGCTGCATGGCTTGTAAAACAGATTGCTCAGCGGTTTGTAGTCTTCTAAAATTTACACATCTACACAAAGGCCATCATATGAGTTACAGATCTCTCAAACTTCCATATTTGCTTTGCAGCTGAACTGCGAATATTTACTCAGAAAACTTTTGAAACTTTCATGTCTACCGTAACTGTCATTTTGCCTCTTGCCTTCAGTATTGCTAGCTCATGTCCTCCAGAGGTTTCGACATCATGGATTACGTCTTCCTCAGAATACCGAGGAGGCCCAAAATGCAAACATATAAGGACCCAAATTAAAGAGACAGTACACATGAAACACTACTCACAGTGCTGAATGAGATAGTGACAGAATTAAGGAAAAGACTGAGCAAATTTTGGTGCTAAAAGGACGTACCAAAGAATATATGTGCAAAGAATGTATTCAGCAAAGACAATTTCAAAATGTACAAAAGACATACACAACACAGAATTAGTCCATTTCCAGTATCAATGCCATCTAAGTTTTGTCAAAATTTCAAACCTCAACAATAAATACACATCCCATAACAAGTCCCCCATTCTTCCAGGATACCTTTGTGTTTATCCCATGCATTCTTAAAATCTGACTGTTTTAGCCCCACCACTTCTGCTGGGAGGCTGTTCCAACTTCACTACCCTCTCCGTGAAATGCTTCCACGTTCCCTATAAGCCTCCCTCCTCCAGCTTCATACTGTGTCCCCTTGTCCTTGAGTTTCTTTTCTTTGGAAAATGCTCCTCTCCTGTAACTTGCTTATTCCTGTGAGATATTTAAAAGTTTCTATCATATCCCATCATTCCCTCCTTTCCTCCAGGAATACATAGCTAACTCCTTAAGTCCTTCCTCGTGAGGGCTTTGATGTAGCCCTGCACCATTTGGTTGCCCTCCCTGCACCGCCTTCACCCTATCCTATGCCCCTTTGGAGATGGGGCCTCCAGAACTGTACACAGTGCTCAAGGTGGGTCTCACCACTGACATATAAAGGGATTATTACCTCCCTCTTCTCTGGAGATTCCCTCCCTATACATCCGAGCATTCTGCTGGCCTTCCCACTGCCTTGTCACACTGTGTAGCTACTTTCAGGTCATTCAAAATGATAACTCCCAGGTCCCTTTTCCTGCTTTGTGATTATTAACCCCCCCACCCTCCCAAGTTTATTATATTGCCCCGATTTTGATGTCCTAAGTGCATGATCATGTACTTTTTTTGCATTATAGCTCAACTGCCAATCCATGACCAATCCTCCAACTTCTTTAGGTCCTCCTCATTCTCTCTACCCCGTGTGTCCACCCTGTCACAGATTTTAGTGCCATCCATGAATAGGCATACCTTCCCTCCAGTCCTTCTGCAATGTCCTGAAGAAGACACCAAAGAGGACTGGACCCAACACTGGCCCTGTGGCACCCTGCCCTCTTTCGAGTATATCCCATTTACCACTACCCTTTGGCTCCTACCACTAAGCCAATTTTATATCCATTTTACTACCTGCCCTACTCCCAGGCTATTCAGTTTGTTTATCAGCCTCCTATGTGGTACGGGTGTTGAAGGCCTTGCTGAAGTCTAGATAGGACATGTCCACCGCCCAACCCTGGTCCACCACCTTAGTTGCCCAATCAAAGAATTCAGTCAAGTCTGTCTTGCATGACCTCCCCAAGCCTCCATCTCTACAGCCAAGTTCAACCTTTTCAATTCCAATAAATTTAACACTGCAGTTGAACCATGTCCTGCCTCCATAAAGTGCTTTGCCATTGCATTTGTTTGATTTTTTTGCATGTGTTACTGATTTATGCTCTCCTTTGTGGACTTTTAGTTCTTATTTGGGCTGGCCAGCATAGAGGAGACTGCAGGGTAGGATAAAATGTAATTAACTCAACACAGCTACAGTTGATAAATTGGTTAATATGGCATCTGTTTCCATTCTCAGGTGCACAAAAGTCATTGTGTTAAAAAGTACTGGAGCAGTTACAGCAGTGACCCATCTGAAGTTTCCTTGGGAAGCAAGGAGGGAAGCCAATTTCTTGCTGTATTGTTGATAAAGTTCTTGCCAAATGTCCTTAATGCTTTCAGCCACCGTTTCCCCAAGCTCTGGAATTCACTCCCTCATGCCATCTGGAATACCCCTTATCTCAAGTCCGCTCCTGCTTCCTCCATGGCTTTACTATCCCTCCTGCAACTGCACTTATTTTTCATTCCCCTCCTCTAGTGCTGCCTCTAAACCACTTGAATTCAAGCTCTCTGTTATTTCAGTGTATTTCACCCTAGTGCTAAGCACTTTGCAACTCTGCAATGCACACAACTGTACTTTTTGTTATACTAAAATTGTATTTGCTGTTGCCTACCTTTCATGCCTTTGTACTGCATATCTGGAAACAAGAAGACTGCTCAATATGCCTTTCCAGGTGAAACTTTTAAAATAAATAAATAAATAAAATGTTCCCTTCTGTATGTGTTTCTAGGTTCCATTTCAGATAAACTTGTAAGATTTAGATCAGCCTTTAATACATACCAGTATCTGTGTGTGACTTGACTTATTTGTTGTGCCATGGAGTTGTATTGGGTCCAAAGATGGCTGCCATCTAGTTTCAATGAGGGCATTATTTTGATTTCCAGTAATATTGTTTTCCTGCTTTTACTTTTGCAAACTGCTAGGCTGGTTGAATTTGTTTCATACTGTAATTTATTAGCAGTGAATCTCTTGGTCAAATACACACTGTTTTTATTAAAATCAGCCTCATTACTGCAGTTTGTTTACTCCTGAGAAACTGTCCTTCAGCATATTATTGATCAACAATGGTGGATGGCAACTGCCAGCTTGTAGCAAAGTATTCTGTGAACTTGGTTTCCTGTAAATCTTTGTTTTCAGCACATTAGCTTCTGAACATCACCAACGTCTAAAAAATTAACCACACATTTATTCTTTTCAAATGTGAATTTCAGTTGTTGGCTGGTAGTATTATTATACTGTACAAATGCATTTAAACCTTGGTCAGTTCCTGTACACCTACGAAGATGTCATACAGGTACCTCTTCCATGTGGCCATTTGGTAGCAGAACTGGTTCTGCACAGGATCATAAATGTAGTTAGTTTTCCTGTCAGTTACATAAAGATTGGCCAGATTTGGCACATACTGTGTGCTCCAATCGAGGCATCTTTAATCTAGGCATAGAACTTTTCATCAAAAATGAAGAAATAAGCTTCAACTACAAATCTGGCCATCTCAACAACAAAGCGGATGGAGTTACAATAATTGGGGTCTGTTACTAACAAACAGCAACCATCCCTCATGGGCAATGTTTGTGTAAAGGCTCCTTTGCAAACCAAGGTATCATTTTCATTTACTGTGATGTCATTTAAAATATTAATCATATAATCTGTATCTTTTACATACACTTTTATAGATGGAACCGATTTCTTTCATCTACAAATTTGGGCATGTTTTCAGTGATGTTGCCTACAGACAAGACAATAGGTCTCCCTGGAACCAGTATCTCATTTTTAATTTGGTCAAAGGTATACAATGCTGGTTTTCTTGGGTTTCTACAGACAGAAAATCAGTTTCTTTTTTTTTTTTTGTGATCCAATCGTTCTGTAAAGCTACATTTACCATGTAGTGCACTTGTGCTTCAATTTCATTGGTTGGATCCTGATCTAATTGCTGATAAAATGTAGCATTAATTCAGTTGTTTCATAGCCAAAATTGACGGACAGCTTGCAAAATACAGAAATGATCTTAAACACTTTAAGCAAAATAAAGATGAGAGACACAACAGATTATAAAAATGGAACAATTTACACACGGCATGGCCCATATATAAAGTTCCACTATGACAACGGAAAATAGAATCTACTTGCAAATGTAGGCGATGTGTCATCAGGACTTGAAAGTGACCAAAGTGAAAGTTCTGATAATGAAACTTCTAACAGATCTCAAAATAACCTGAGAATATTGTAGAAAATTGGAAAGCACCAACAGACAAACAACAAGAAATCTAGGTTGAGGAGGGAGAAAGGTAGCAACAGGAAATGGAGGAACAGAGGAAGCAGACAGAGGGGAGCTATGGTAGGAACCAACTACCATGGGGACAAGTGAGAAGATTTCCTACATTCCATGAACCTAATTGGAGGTTGTGAACCTAACCGAAAACAATTTCTATGCGAATAGATTTCTGTTCTCAGAAAATGTTTAAACTTTGTTCCCACTAACGTAGCAAACAATTTCAACATTAAGGTTGATCTATTTAAGTTTTTGGTAAACTCAGACTTAAGATTTTTTGGAGATGGAAATAATGCAAACCCCATGTAAATATGTCTGAAACATCTGCTATGATAAATATCCAAAATACATCTGATGGTGAAAATTTAGGGACTGTCCAAGAGAACTCTAACTCGCAAAAATCTATTTTCTGCCTCCCATTAATTGTCCAGCACTCATACCAACTGCCGACTGGTCAAAACAAGGTTACTAGAATGCTGGAGCAATTAGTGGAAGCATCACTTAAGCATGAAGGAATGTACAGAAATAAAAGAAATAGCAAGTATGCAAGACATTATCATAAGACAAGCCAATAAGGAGTGTGGAGTGGTGATTTAGGAAAGCTAAGATTACATTGAAGAGGCTACAAGACAACTGAATGATGCTACATTTTATCAGTGATTAAATCAGGATCCAACTAATAACATTAAAGCACAAGCATATCACATAATAAATGCTGCTTTACAGAATGACTGGATCACAAAAAAAAAAAAAAAAAAAGAAGCCGATTTTCTGTCTGCAGAAAATCCAGGAAAACCAGCATTATACCTTTGCCCAAGTTACAAAAAATAAGACACCAGTTACAGGAGACCTACTGTCTAGTCTATAGGCAGTTATCACAGAGAACGTGTCCAAAGTTGTAGATGAATTTATAAAGAAACCAGTCCCATCTATAAAATCTGCGTTAAGGATACAAATCATATGGTTAATATTTTAAATGACATCACAGTAAATGAAAACGATACATTGGTTTACATAGACGAAGCTTTTACACAAACATTCCCATAGGAGGGTTCGCTCATTCAGAAAGCCTTTGCTAAAGACCCTGAATATTGTTCCTCTGTCCGCTAATTTCTTCAGTTTTGATGAAGAACTCTATGCCCAGATTAAAGGCACTCGAGGTGCAACTTTGCACCAAATCTGGCAATCTTCAGGTAGCTGACTGAGAAAACTAACTGCATTTATGATCCTGCACAGAACCCATTCTGCCAGCAAGTGCCACATGGAAGAGATACCAGAATAACATCTTTATGGAGTGGACAGGATCTGACCAAAGTTTAAATGCATTTAAATGACTTTATATACAGTCTGTTAGTACTACCAGAAGACATCTGAAATTCATATTTGAAAAGAATACACATCAGGTTAATTTTTAGACCTTACAACATTCAAAGAAGAAATATGTTGAAAACAAAGAGTTACAGGAAACCGAGTTCACAGAATACTCTACTATGCCAACAGTTACCATCCACCATTTTTAATCAATAATATTCAGAAGAGTGCCAGTTCCATGGCTGAGCGATGGGAGTTCACCTATCACACAGGTGACCCAGGTTCCTGCCACAAACCCAGACATCTGAAGCAGACACTGGCGGGAGGGAGTTAAGAGCATCCTGTGGAAGCTTACATCGGGAGTACGGACCATTTTTTTCTTCAAACTTTCATTTATGCTCCCTACTCACGGTTATTCTGGCCTCTCTCGGTGTAGTCACTTGGGATGGTCACCTTCTACCACACTCCTGAAGTCCTCAGACCGACTCCTGGCCTGAGCCCTTCTCCTCCATCTCCTCTGGCCACCCAGCCTCCCAGCTCTGAGTCTCCCAGGGTGGGACCGCTGTCTCCTACTGGTGCTCTATCTATAATCTAGCAGAGTGACCAAGGAGCAGAGGGAGAGTCAATCGTCGGCTGGCAGGACCCAGAACTATGCATGGGGCTGTCCCACTGGATCCACCTTAGCCTACCAGGCAACTGGGGCTTTTCCGCTTTTCTTGTCCCCCATAGGATTGGCAATGCAATGCGCACTTCTAGCACGATGTGTACATTCCCACAAGCATTCACAGGAGCACCGCTGCAGCCAATCCCCTTTCTAGAGAACCCAACTGTTGCTACACCCCAGTCTCAACCAGGGGTCGCCAGACAGCATGTTCTTCTACCCCTCCCTCCCAGGAAAGGAGAGCTGTCTTTGGATGCTCAGTCATTTTCCTTCCCATGACACCCCAGTCAACCTGAGTCTCAGGTGCCGGCGTGGCCATGGTGTGGTGTCCAGCGTCTCAACCTCAGCACCACGGGCCAGCTAGTACCGGATCATTTGCTAGGCATCTTCTGGTGGTGGCTTCCAGTAAGGCATTCTTGGCAGCATGATCCTCGACATGTCGCTGAATGCCCCTGCCTCCAAGGCAGTGGCTGCTCAGGACCACAATGTGGGAGGAGGGTGGGTGAGCTGGAGAGAAAAATGGAAAATCAGTCACTCAGCCAACTGGATGACAGTAGCCCAGCTCCCGTCATGCCACAAAGCATACCTCTCAAGTGTCCCTCATTACGAGGGACATCCTAATTTGCCTCTTAAAATTGCTCTGTCCTCATCCGTCCCTCATGTAAAATGTGCCCACACAGTGAATGTGCTGTAAATTCAGACTTTAAAGCAGAAACACTTAGTATTCTAAAATACTAAATCCAAAATAAACTTTGTACAAGTAAACACTAAGGTTTTCATAGTATTCTGAGTTTGTATCTCCATGTTTGAAGATGTGTCCCTCATTCTGAGGTCTGTGTCCCTCATTGCCCCAATTCTGAGTGTCCAAAATGTCCATGTCCCTCATTTCAGTGACAAAAAGTTGAGAGGTATGTCACAAAGCCCAGTGAGTAGCCTCCATAGCCTCCAGAGCCGATTCCCATTACACACGGGTATGGATTTGGAACTCTATCTCCCCTTTGGTGGGTCCAGGAGCACACACCCCGGCAAGGGATCGTCAGGTCAACGGGCGTGACATGGGGAGAGATGGTGAATGGCGCTGAGGAAGATGCGGCGGACGGGGTCAACTGGCACGCAAGGAGTGGCCGGACCAGGACGAAGTTGGGGAAAAAAATAATATCAAAAGGAACAATTTATCAGGAGTAAACGAACATGCAGTAACGAGGCTGATTTTAATGAAAACAGTGTGGAATTGGCAAAAGATTCAAATATTAAATTCAACCAGCCTACTAGTTTGCAGTAAGCAAAAAGGAAACAGCATTACTGGGAAATCAAAGCAACACCTCCATTGAAACTACATGGCAACCAACTTTTGGGACTCAATACAACCCCATGGCACAACAAATCAATGAAGTCGTATGCAAACACTAGGATGTATTAAAGGCTGATCCAAATCTAAAAATGTATCTGAAATGAAACCTAGGGTCACATCAGTCGATCTGGCTTGCAACACAGTGACCTGGCTGAGTGATGATGCTGGCCAAGTTTTGGAGGCATCTATTAAGGTAGGATTCTCTGTGGATCAGTGCCCAAGGAGGGATCACAGGGGGGGAGTGGCCATCTGTTTTAGACCTGACCTCAACTTTTCAGTGCACCAGTGGGGCCTACTTCATCATTTTGAACATGTGTCTGTGCGTGGGAGTCCATGTGCATGTTGCAGAAACCTTCTGGTGTATTGGCCTCTGGGGCACAAGAGAAATTTCTGCAGGAGGTGGCGGACTTCATCACCGAGAGAGTACTGGAGTTGCCCAGATGGTTGGTGCTGGGCACCTTCAATGCTTTGATCAATGATGAACACACACACTTTGGACAAGACTTCCTCAAGATGATGGATTCGCTGAGCCTCTCACAAGTTGTTACCACTGAGATCACACCCTTGATTTAGTACTCTCACTGGGGCTTGGGGTAGATAACCTCGAGATTGATCCGTTCATGTGACTAGATCAGTGCATGATAAAGTTCTCATTCGGGGACCCCTGGTAATCCTCCCTGTGGAAATGGTCCGCTGCCGCCTTTTAAAGGGTCGTCTTCAGCAGGACCGCAGGTGGTGATGGGACGCTTGTGAGGGCAGGTTCGGAACAGGCGGTGATGGCTTATAACAGGGCGTTACCTCAGCTCTTGATTCTGTCACACAGCCTTCCTGAGGAGGTCGTTGGGTCTAAAACAGTGGTGGAGTTCAAACATGCATGGGACAGACACAAGGCAATTATAGTGGGCGTTGCAGGAAGTAGGCTGTTGGTTAACGAGAATCTGCAGCTTATCCAGTAGGTAGGAAAATGGGCAGACTGGGTGGGCCAAGTGGTCCTTATCTGCCAGCAAAGTCTATGTTTCTATGTTAATACATGTACAACCCAGGACTTCTCATGAAATCCCTGTGGTTTAACATGGAGCTTGGGGAGATGAAGACCAAGGTCAGAGATTGAAGTGTTATTAGCAGAAGTCCAGAGTTGAGGAGAACAGACCGACTTTGAGAACTACAGCGAGCATCAAAGAGCAATTTTCATAAGAAGGTGGAATTCCTGTCCAGGAGACTGCTACAGGGAGGAACAGACCAGCTCAGCTCTTTTGGACTGTGGACAGGCTACTCCATCCTGCCTGTCTTCACCCAATAAGCGCAGTTTCAGCTGCCAGGTGCAATGAGTTCACTCTGTTATTCTCAGACAGTGTCCTCTATCAGGTCTGGGATTACTCAGCGGGGTTGTCGTGACCCTGTAGTGGAGATGAGTTTGGACCAGTGGGGCTGGAAGAGGTTAGGTAATCTCAAGCTGCAGCCCACTTGTTATAAACTGGACCCAGGCCCATGTCTCTTAGTAGGCTGTGTGAAGTCTGTAGGTCCAGTGTTAGCTGGAGATTTCCGAGTGCTTGCTTTCAGGGGGTTGTTCCCTAGCACTCTGAAAGAGCGCTGGTGAAGCCCTTCTGAGGAAACCTTCTTTGGACCCGGACTGCTTAGCGATTTATAAACCAATCTCTAACCTTCTCTTTCTGTGAAAGTTTATTGAGAAGATAGTGGCACTACAGCTCGAAGCACATCTCACTACCTTTGACATCTATGAGCCTCTCAGTCAGGATTTATGTCCAGGCACAATAGAGACTGGGTTAATAAGGGTACAAAATGATCTCCTCAGGGCCAGAGATAGAGGGAATGGTCAGTTCTTGTTCTACTCGATCTCTCCTCGGCATCTGACACTGTGGACCATGGTGTAGTGCTGGACTGCCTTACAGAGCTTTGTGCATTCCAATCACGGTAATCCACTGGTTCAAGTCCTTTCTCACAGACAGGATGCAGAGGGTGGTCATGGGAATTTTTCTCTCTCCAGAAGTCCCTGTCTTGTAAAGTTCCTCAGGCTTGATCCTCCTCCCATGCTGTTCATAGTGTAGATGCTGCTCTTGGGAAAGATCATCAGGCATTACAGCATGGGGTTTCCCTCTCACGCAAATAATACCCAGCTGTATTTGTGATTTGCTCCTGGGACACAGGATGCGGCCAAAGTACTGAATTCATGCCTGGCCAAGATCCTGGACTGGAAGTCCTCTAGCTGGCTGTGACTTAACCCAGACAAGATGGAGGTCTGAAGCTGGCCCACTGTCGCAGGGGCAAGGCGCTGATCTGCAACGCCGGCAACCCGGGTCCGGGAACGGACTCTGGATCGAGCATCCGAGGATTGCTCTCCTTTTCCAGGGGGAGGGTGGAAGTGTGTCAGCATTACATGGACACCTAATGGAGGATGCTGTACCGCTTTCCAATGCCAACACGTTTGGAGGGTGGGACAGGCGCTGGTCATCATTGCACATCCCGCCCTTGCAAAATGGGGAAAACTGCCACCTACCTGCCTAGATGATGCTCGCCCTCGGCTGCGATCAGCTCCCAGGTCGACTCCCGACTTAGCCCTTGCAGCACCTTAAGAGGGGTCTGGTGCAAACCCTGCCCTGGGGGCAAGCCAGGGGGTATCAGGAGTCACGGCCGAAAGGGTCTGTGACCAAGCCAAAGTAACGGCAATAGGTGGCACCAAAAAGTATAAATAAAAAAGAAAAAGATGAGAGGTTCTGGTGATTAAGCCTGGTCATCAATGGGGTGTAGAGGTGGTGGAGAGGTGACTGGCCTGATGTTTTGTTCATTTCTTCTTACTGCCTCTGCCAATCTAGAAGAATCTGGAGGTCATTCTCAATGATGGGCTGACAACTGAGGCTTGGGTGTCATGTGGCATCCAGAGTGGCTTTACCATCTCAGGAATATCACTGGGATAAACACAGAAATACAGAACTTGTCGGCAGATAAGTACTGCTAGGCCCATCGAGTCTGCCCGTTTCCCTACCTGTATCAGCAGCCACTGTTCCTACTTGGTTCTCGGCTAACCTCTCCCCTCCCGGTACCCTTATGCCAATCCCATGCATTCTTGAATTCCCTCGCCATGTTTGCTCCCACTACCTACCCGCTAGGCTATTCCATGCATCCACCACCCTTCTGTAAAGAAAACTTCCTCACATTGCCCCTTAGCCTGCCCCTCTAATGTCATATTGTGTCCCCTCGTTCTTGTACATCTCCTAAACTGATGCCCTTATGATACTTGAAGGTTTTATCATATCTCTTCATTCTCTTCACTCTTCCAAAATATACATATTGATTAAAGCCTGGATCCCGCTTGATGACTTGTCCTCACTAGTCCGCATTTTATAACCTACAGACTTGACTGCTGTAACGTTCTGTACATCCAGGTAAATGGCGCATCCTACACTGCCTGTAGCTGGTGCAGAATGCAGCAGCCAGGTTGCTCACAGGCCTTCCAAGTCTTGTCATGTGATCCTGGTCCTGTGTGATCTGCACTGCTGTCGGTGAGGTGGTGAATTACCTTCAAGGATGTTTAAGCCCTATACAGACTGGGCCCCAACTACCACAGTAACTTCCTGACTCCTTATCATACCTACTATCTCTCTGCTCCTCCAAGTGGGCCTCCTAGCAGTTCCGGGGCATGGCTTAAATTACCTGGTGATAGATTCTTTGAGGCAGCTGGCCCAGCCCTGTAGAACTCACTTCCAAGATCCTAGAAGGAGGGTCCTTCGTTGGAGTCCTTTAAGGGGACCTGAAGGTGCACTTATTTAGAGAGGCCACTGGATTACAGGCAAGACACCTGATACTCTAGCTGTTTTCAGAATGTAGTTTAGTACCATTTTATAAATATTTGATTAATTTTATTTAAAACCTCTGTTTTAACGTTGGGCAATATTTATTGTGAGTTTTATTTAAAGAGCTAGTGGATCCAGTGTTTTTCTGTTTATTACGGGTACACACAGGCAACTGGAAAATCCATTTTGAAGCTGTACCTGATGGCTCCAAATTCAGCAAGTGGACTGCAGCTGGAATCATTTGTGCCAGCTGGAAGTAACACAGTGGGGAAGCCAAGTCATTTGAGCATTCAGCTCCCATATAGGTAGCACTGTAGCCCCATCTCAGTAAATAAACAAAAATAACAATGGTGTAATAAACACAACACTGTTCCCAGTCCTTGCTATCACAAGAGCTTGGGTAGTTTTGGCAGTTGAACTGAGCGACAAAGCTTCCGTGGAGTCCATGCATTAATGGTTGATGGAGGGAAAGGACTGAGGAGGAAGCGGGGCTGCTAGCGCTTATATAGGGTGTGTGACATCAGAGCCTGAAATCAGCATGGCGGCCCCTAATACACTGCTGAAAAAAGCTCAGTGGCATCATGACGCCTGACAGCTAAATTCCATAGGTGTGACCTGATGACAGGAGATCCCCAAAGAAGATCTGGCATTAAAACAGGGGTAGTGGTGCAATAAATGGTGATAGTAAAAGACAAATTGAGGTGATTTTTAAACAAGTTAAGGGAATGGCAACAATATAGGTTTTCAGCAAAAAAAAAAATACGGTGGTGGCCTAACACACTAAAATAATGATTGGGGAACACCGATGTGTGATAGCAGCACAAAGTAGCTCTACAGCTGCACTTAGATGACTCTGCTGTGCGGGTCTAACCATCTGCCCAGTAATGAAAGTAATGGAAAGCAAAAGGATCACAGATCTCCAGGTAGAAGGTCACCTGGGGCTGGTGACCATCTACAGTATGGTTCAATTTGGCCACTAGAACCAAATCATCCCATTCAAGGCAAAATATGGGACTTCAGAAAAGCTGACTTTGATAAGATGGCCAACAGAGTTAAGCTAGCCCTGGCAAGAAGAAATACAGGTGAGGGGTACAGGCAAAGTGGGCAAGCATAAGGATGCAATACTTGAAGCAACATCCCACTGTGTTAAAGAGAAAAGGAAGAGCAAAAGAAGAAGGAAACCACTTTGGTTCTCAAAAAAGTAGCACAAAGGTCATAGCAAAAGGCTGGCCTTCAAGAAATATAAGGAATGCAGCAGGATGAAGATAGGGAGGCATACCAAACTTCCCTAAGGGAATCAGGAAGGCAGTAAGGCAAGCAAAGGCCCAAACTGAGGAAACACTAGCACAAAGAGTAAAAGAAGACAAGACTTTCTGAATACATGAGTGAAAGGAAAAATAGAGGTATTGCTAAGACCAAAGGATAAAGAGTGTGAGGAGAGGACATGTAAAAGCATAATGAAATAGATATTTCTGCTCAGTATTTACTGAAGAGATAAGCCAGACCCACAGCTCAACACCATGGACACAGGGGAGGGAGGTGTGCCTAGTCCTTTCAAAAAAGGGTCCTACAAGAGCTCCAATAAGCTCAGGGGTGGACAGGCAATGGGCCTGATGGCATACATCCCAGATACTACAGGAGCTATGGCTGGAACCAGCAGAGCCATTATCAGAACTGTTGAGGTCCGAAGCTGGAGAAGGACTTATGTGATCCCGCCACCACGAGGTGGTAGCAGGGAGGCAGGGAACTACAGACCAGTCAGTTTACACCTCAACCAGTGGGCAAGATTATGGAGGCACTCCTTAAGGAAAAAGTGCAACACCTGGAATCATGAACACAGGATCCAAGACATGGTTTACAACAGAAAAGTCCTGTCAAACTAATCTCATAGATTTGTTGACTGTAACCAAGCGATGGACCAAGGGAAGCAGTTGATGTCCTTCTTAACAACAACAAACTTTTAATACTGTTCACACAAGATTGATTAATAAGCGGATTGGAGTTCGAAATAATGGGTCAGTTGGTCAACTGGGTGGCAAACCGGTTGTGGGCAGCAGAGTGGTAAATGGTATGCAGTCAGAAAAGATTCAATCACAAGTGAGGTACCTGGGGATCAGTCCTAGGGCCAGTCCTCTCATCGAGCAGTGCGAAGATGGACTGGAGGTAAGGTTTGTCTGTTTGCAGATGACACAAGATGCAACAAAGTAGATGATTCAGATAGAATTGCAGGAATGAGAACAGATTTGGATAAACTAGCAAAATGGTCGGAAGAGTGAGGTGGGGTTTAGCAAAGTGAAGATCATGCACATGAGAGAAAACCATGAAGCCCACAGACTAGGAGAGTTAGCAGTCACAAGGGAAAGAGATGGGCATCACATCACGATGACCAAAACCATCAAACAAAACCAGAAAACAGCAGCAGGCAAGGCTAGGGGGATGGGATGTATTAGTAGGGGGTATCACAAGTCGAAAGGAAGTAACAATCATCTCAACAGACACTGGTTGAGCCCCATCTGGAGTACTGTGTGCAGTACTGGAGGCCCCACCCCACAAGGACATTAAACAATGGGCAGTCAGAGAACAACAAAAATGGTGCAGGGACTGCATAAGCTACAGAGGGCTTAATATGTATACACTAGGCAAAGAGGAGAGGTGATATGATGAAACATTCAAACACCTTAAGGACATTAACAAGTGAAAGATTAACATGTTTCAACATAAGAAAATAGCAGACAGTAGGACACAACACGAAATTAAGGAGGCCGATTAAGGGGTGATGTGAGGAAGTTCTTACACAGAAAGTGTGGTGGATGCGCGGAAGCCTACCTCAGGAAGTAGGGAATATGAATACGGTGCGGGCTTCAAACAGGCATAGGAAAAACATAAGGGCAATAGAGATGAGTATGGATAGATGGCCATTGACAGGCAAATGCCGTGCACATTCATAGATGAAAGAAAAAATTACTCACCTTAGTAATGTTGTTTTCAATAAGGTCTTATATATTATAGACATTGCCATTTGATCAGCTAGAACTGCCAGTGAAATAGACAAACCATTCCAAAAGAAATTTTGGCACGAGAACAACTCTATCTGTCATTTCAAACTGGAATGGATCTTTGAGCCAAACTCACTAAGGTCTGTGGAAGCACAACCTACATAGCAAATAGCCTAAATAATAACAACAATAGATGGTCCCAACACCCAGACTCAAGTCAGGGGACCAGAAATATAACACCATTCTAATAATATGAAAATGGAACATAAGTATAATAAAACACACACACACATACACCACACCAAAGTCCCAAAGGGACAAAATACAACAGGACATAAGTAGTGCCACACTAAGTTGCCCACAACTAAGGGTTTGAGGCAGGTTGTGGGGGGTCTATAATATAACAAACTCCATTAGAGAAACAACATTACTAAGGTGAGTAATTTTCTTAAAACAACATAAATTTGCTATATTATAGACATTAAAAGACACAACAGCACCTCCATGGAGGGGCAGAATCTTAGGGAATAGCTCTGAGAACAGCTGTGCAAGCGAGCATCTCTCCTGGCCTGGACATCCAGGGGTAATGCTTGGTAAAAGTGTGTACCGGCACCAGTAGCAGCCTGGCAATCTCTAATAGGAATATCTCTGGCAGCAGCTGAGGCAACTACACCCTGGTGAATAGGCCTCAAACCCGAGGCTCTCACTTCCTGATAACAAAATGGATACAAGACATCACCTGGCTATTGATCTCTTAGCGGCAGGTTTGCCCACAACAACTTCACCACAGGTGGAAAAGTTGGAGGATTCGAGAACCTGGACTTTGAACAAGCTCTATATAATAACTAAGAGCTCTCTACTCAGAGCTGTAACCTTCTCTCACCCGAGGTGATCAGTGAAAAATACTGGATGGGAATAATGATTAGATGAAATCTGAAACCCCCTAGGCAAAACTACTATGGTCTAACGTTCTTATCCTAATGAAGAAATAAAGTCAGTCTCCGCAGCAAGGCTTGCAATTAACTTATAGTCTGGCAGGTAGCCAACTCAAAAACAGTTTTCCAAATTGGTACTTAAGCTCTGCAAGAGGGTTCAAAAAGGGGTTACATTAACTGGGCAATGCAAACATTAAGGTCCCAAACAGGGCGGTTCGAGGAGGATAGTATAGATAATCCCAAAAAACTTAGAAAACACAGGATGAGAGGAAGAGGATGACTTTCTGCGGCACAAAAAGCAGACACAGCATGAACTCAGAGTAGCAGTGAGACAGGAACTAAGATGCTGCAATCTAACAAAATGGGCAATTCAGCGAATTCGGAAATATTTTTCCCAGCACACCAAATGAAAAACCATTTACCACTTACAACTAGGCAGCCTAGTGAAGGCTTTCTGAGCCTGGGATCTCAAGCACTGAGAGGGTACGTCAAGCAAACTAACTCACTCGAGCCAGGCCCAGGGGTTGAGACCAGGTCAGGACCCCAAACCCTTCCCTGGGCACAAGTCAACAGTTGTGATTCTGGGGAGGCACAGAAGATGGACTGTCAGAGACAGAGGAGGAGTACCAGGGCTGCCTGGCCAATCAGGGCAATCAGAATCACCTACAGGCTGAGATCTGATTTTACTAGTACTGTGAAAGTAGGAAAGGAAACATAAGAACTTCCCTCCCAATCAGAAAGGGCATCGGGGAACCAACACCCAGACCTGCAACAGAACAGAGAAAGTGTGACTGGCAGGGCTGCAAAAGATCTATCTGAGGATGCCCCCTGACAAAATATCCCCACACTTATCCAGGACTCAGTGGCCCAAGGAAATCTACTGAGGCATCATGAGACATTGTCCTTCCCTGGAAGATGTGCATAGGGAAGTGTTTAGGGAAGGCCAGAGACCACAACTTCATTGCCTCGGTGCTGGGCGAAGAGGTGCCTGTGTGTGTGTTGCATCTGTTCTGACTTGTACACCTTATGCGTGGACAGATGCAGAAAAACTTGAAGAGCTAAAAAGACAGCTCTGAGTTCCAGCAAACTTATGTGGAACAGAGATTCCTGGGGGGACCAAACTCCCTGAGTGGAAAGGTCACCCATGTGAGGCTCCCAACCCAGAAGGGAAGCATCTGCAGTGAGAGTCAAGTGCGTGAGAAGGGGAAATGAAGGGGACCCAGCTCTTAAGTGCTCTGATCCTGCCACCACTGGAGAGCTAGGATCCAAGGTTCGAATCATTGGGACCAACTTGGAAAGGGGTTCTCTTCTCAGAACAAAAGGTTCTCAAATGAAACTGAATGTCTCTCATCTGAAATCTGGCTCCCTGCACAACAGCTGTGGATGCAGCCATGTGCTCCAGGAGCTGCAGAAAGTGTCTTGCTGGTCGAGAGACCTGCAGAGTGAAGGAAGAGGCCAGAGCCACTAAATTCCTTACCCTTTCTGGGGAAGAAGGCTCTGGCTAGCTTTGTGTCCAATTCTGCCCTATAAAGGTGAGTACCTGGACTGGTTCCAGAACCGACTTTGGTAGGTTTAGCAGAAACCCAGGAGGTAGAGAAGCTGCTGGGTGACCTGCAGGTGAGATTTTACCTGTTCTGGGGACTGGCCTACAATGAGCCAGTTGTCCTAGATGGGAAAACAGCAATCCCTCTGCCTCCTTAAGTGGAGCCACTGCCACTGCTAGACACTTTGTGAATACCCTTGGAGCAGAGGTAAGGCCGAGGGGCATTGCTCTGAACTGGTAATGACCTGAGGCAGTTCGAATCTGAGGTACTTTCGATGGGATCTCCTGATTGGGACATGAAATAGGCATCCTTGAGGTCAGGGAGGCTAGCCAGTCCCCTGGCCTTAGGGAAATAAAATCATTGCCAGAGTTACCATTTTGAACTTTGGTTTCAAAAGATGCTTGTTCAGATATCTGAGATCTAAAATGGGCACGCCACTCTCCTGTCTTTTTGGGGTGAAGAGTATCTGGAATACAGACCCTGCCCTGATGCAGGAGAGGAACCTTTCTACTGCTCTGAGAGCTAACAGGGATGAGACCTCTGTTTCCAGAGCGAGGTCTCTGAAGCACTTGCAGGTAGAAAAAATCTGCTTCTCAACTTGGGAAACTTTTGAAGCTGAGAACCAGACCCTGGCTTACTACTTCCAGAACCCACTTGTCTGAGGTTAAAGAAGCCCAATTCTGACTGAAGTAAGCCAGCCTGCCCCCACTGGTACAGGAGAATCGGCCTGGGCACCCCCATCAGGGTGCCTGTTTCATAGGAGCTTTAGGCTGGGGGTGGGGCAGGTCTGCCCACCTTGTCTGCCTGCCTCTGAAGAAGCCCCTCTGAGCATAGGCAGAGGAGGCCTGAGTCTGGTAGAAAGGCCTGTGAAAGGCCTACCCCTACCCCTGGAGGCATGCCTTTGAGGGAGTGGTTTGCCGCCTTTAGCCTGGGCACTCTTGTAAGTAGTCCTATATTCATCCATCTTCTTCATGTAATTCTCTGTCTGCTCTCCAAACAGAAATTTCCACCACAGGAAAATCCATAGCGTTAGTCCAGGATCACTGTGACAAACTAGTACACCTGAGCCAGGCCAACCCTCCAAAAGCTACAGATGTGGCCATGACCCTAGAGGAAACATCATTAACATCCACAGCAGCATGAAACTGAACCTTAGAGGCTTCAATGCCATCAGCAGCCACCTGTTCTAGTTCACTAGCCAGCTGGCCATGGGCCTGCTTGGCCATTGCATAACAGTATCCCATCTAGATTTCTGATACCCTAGCTACATAAGCCATATAATTTGCTTGCCTGAGTCCCAGAGAGGCTGCCATATACTGTTTTTTGCCATGGCATCAATCTTCCTGGAATCCTTGTCAGAAGGATGTGAAGCCAAGGGAATATTAGCTTTATCACAGGCAGCAGCCTGAACTACTAACATGACTGCATTGCTGAGAAAGGAATTCTGTATCAGGGCCTGACAATGTATACCTTCTGTCCATCTTTTATCTACAGGAGGCACAGAATTAGGAGCTTTTAAAATTTTAATTGTTTGTTTCCTAAAGACTTATGTAAAGGAACAGACAATCTCCTAGACTCTGGAATATCCATCATTTCTACAAAATCAGGCTCCTCTTGCTCATCCACAGCCTCTTCTAAAGGAAGCTGGAGGGTTTCAACAACTTTTTATAAAACATAAAATGAGATGGGGACTCAGACAGCATAGGGGAGATTCTAAAGGTCTGTCTGGGAGATGTCCGTTCAATGGGCACACCCAGACCTTCCCAGCCACATTCATACTGTTCATAATCCTCCTCCCCTCCTCTGGTTCATAAAATTCCTCAATATCATAATCTTGAACCACTGGGACGGACAAACCGACCTTTTACCAGATAGTGGTGGTTGGACGGACCCTGAGACAGTGACTGGACAATTTATATGGCTTTTGCTATCTCTGCAGCAGTTGGAGAGGAATTTTGGACTCCAGACCTGCTGATTTTCTTGTTTTCTTTACTGGAATTGGTTCCTCAGAACCAGCTTTTCTTTGCCGAGAAGTCTGGCCCTGGTCAGAGGGCATTCCCGCTGGTTGGTTGGTACCGAACCGGCTGGCCATCCGGTCAGCGGACTTTTGATCTCTCGTTCCCTGAGCCTGCCCAATCTTTTCCAGGGTGGCTGCAGGAAATTCTTACATACCTGGCAGTCTGACTGGAGGTGGTCAAACCCCAGACAATAAACACATGTGGTGTGTGGGTCAGCCTCGGCAAAGACTTCCCCACAAACATCACAGTGTTGAAACCCAGTGGGCCGGTTTTCTTTTGGGTTTCTCAGACATAATGCCAGCCTAACCAAAAACTTGCCCTTTTAACGGCAGTGCAGCAAGACACCCTTATCGGTTCCTAACCGTATCACGGGGTATTGAAAACCATAATAAATCCGTTTTTTAGAACCGATAAGAACCGGGAACCGCACTCTAAAATAGTAAGTTTTAGTTTTAAATGAGTTTTAAATCCACTGATCGGTTCAAAACCGAACCGATAACTACAAGTTCACACAGACAAAACCTTCATTTACTTACGGTTACCACAGGTAGGCTTGAACCGAACAGTTTTGCGGTTAAAATAAAACTATTCTCGGTTAAATCAACCGAGAAAACACTTTTAAACAGAAATGAACGAGCAGAAGGAGAAATCTCCGGAGCTGTTCACTGAGGCGGAGTAAAGAATCTGACAGTTCAAGTTTGAAATGACACAGATAAGCTGCTCGTCCTAAAATTCTATTTTGGAATGGTTTTAACCATTTCACTCCGGGGCAGTTCTAGAGCTGGATCAAACTGCTAATGTCTTATAATATAGCAAGACTTCATGTTGTTTTGAAAGAAATGGGCAGACTGGATGGGCCTTTTGGTCCTTATTTGCCGTCAACTTCTATGTTTCTATGTAATGAAAACTGTACTGTGTGGAATAATACGTACACAAAGCAGCAAATAACATTCTATAATGTAAACAGACCAAAAATTCTTCCTGGCAAGATGAGAAGCATCTAAGTAAATAAGCAGAGCAAACAAGTTCAGTTTCAAAGAAGCAGGAAAAGACTTTCAAAATGATGTGAAATCTCAGCAAGTTTCTAACCTGGAAATGGCATGGTTTGCTGTGGCTGAGGATTACCCAGCTGTCGTAGGACCACCACATCTCCATCCTTCAGGCCGTATGAAGCAAGGGATCGTCGATTGTCAGTCAATGTAATCTCTGCATGAACAATCTAAAGAGAATAAAACAAACAAGTACTCTTAAGATGAGTTTGTTTTTGATTGTGCCCATCATATCAAGACACAAGTAACTGAAGCAACTGCTAGGGCAAAATTCCAAATGTCTCAACCTCAAACCTTGTACCAAATGTCACAGTGTCTTACAAGCAAACACTGTAGTCTCTGTTGAGCAGACTATGAAAACAATGGAAGTCACACATCAAGAAACGGCAGCACTCATGAAGGTCAGCAAACCAAGTGCACTCAAGTGGGGAGACAGGAGCACAGAACTGAATTCAAAGTGCAAAACCAATTGATGCCACATGCAGGAGGCTAGACAAAATTCGTAGTGCTTCAAGGTTCTCTGCCTCTTCTGGGTTTGGGGAGGGTGAGGTGGAGCATTCCATCTGTTATATGCTTATTTACAGCTTTCTTAAAGGTACACACTCAAAAGGTAATACAGCATATGACAGCAAGTAATGAATACACATAGTGACAGAACACAGGGCTGCACAGCACTTCAAACAATATGCTACAACTCACTTAATCAAACTGAATAAAAAAACAATTGTACAAGGCCAGCCCTGTGGCAAGGAGGGTTGAGACACTGGACACCACACATCCGCCCACATCGGCAGCCTGGGTTCAGGTGCAGACTCAGGTTGCTGGGGTCGGTGGGGGAATGGCGTCCGAGGACTGGTGTCCTCTCCCAGGGAGGGAATATGCTGCACCATTTACAAAGCTGTCATCATGTGGAGATGTGGTGGCAGGGCAAGCAGTAGCTACATAACTGTGGGGCTGTCAGTGGCTTGGCACATGGTGTGTGTGCGCCTCCACACACACATGCACTTGTGCCACTGTCGCCGACAATCATGGGGAAAAGAGGAAAATAGCGGCAGATGGCACCTGGCTCATCCCTGAGCTGTGCCACCACCTAATGCCACCTGGACAACCAGACTGTGCTGGGGGAGGGACCTCCCTTCCTGGCCCCGACACAGGGAGAGCAACTCTTACAGGAATATGGCAGGTAGGTGCCAGGGGGCTGGCTGTTGGTTGGGGGCAGGCTAGGGCAAAGTGGGGCTGATCAGCTGGGGAGAAAAACCTGATGGAACTATAAAATATTATCCGTGTGTAAAAAATTATTTTACCATTGCTTTTCAGAAGGGATATTTGAAAGACAAAATCTTTCATCCTTAGTTTCCCATCCCCAATCTCCCACTAGTATGAAGGATGCTGCAGCGACACACTTCCTCTAGACAATCGGTGGAAAAATGGTTAGCGAGAGAAGGGGTAAACGTAAGTCACCTCTGAGGTAGCACGTTTTCCTTCTCATAATCTACCCTTTTTTGTATAGTTATTTTTCCAAATACCATGCTACCATGTATCGCCACTCAAGTGAATTTTCAATTGAAAGTTTTTTTTTTGTTAGAAACAATATACAAGTGTTCCTGTTAAGATTCCAACCTAGCTCTGCTTCTGAATATACAAAAATTTTACACACTTCCCAGAAATCCAGTCGCTCATCATTTACATGCTAACCCAGGACACAACCAACCTGCTGATTAAGCAGCCAGTGTTAATCACCAGGCACTTGGGTTAAACCCCAATGCTGACACTGTAGTGCAGCATGAGCGGTGCTGCACTCCTGAGGCGTCATCTTTCAGGTGAGACATTAAACCGAGTCCCATCTGCCTGTTCTGGTGGTTGTTCAGGTGGACGAAAACATTACTCACCTTAGTAATTATGTTTCTTCTAATGGAGTCTTGCTGTATTCTGACATATTGCAGTGATTCCCAACCTTTGAACTACACAGAGAACAGAGAGTTAACTTTCTGCAGGCGAGAATGCTGAGCTCCAGCTCGGTTGAAGTCTCTGTCTGGAGGGGTTTCAAACTTAAACCGTCAGATTCTTACGAGCCCAATTAACTAAAAATTCTATGGGGAAATTGTAAAAATCCCTACTAGCCAACTAGCTGAAAAAGTTTTGGATTCACAAGAAAGACTCAAGTCAGGAAACCCAAAACCAAAAACCAGTCTAATACAAATAACAATAATAAATCAACACCCAAACAAAAAGAGGAGGGTGAAAAAAAAACACTCCTGGGTGCAACACTGCACTTGCCCACCCACTTCCCAAAAACAGGTTCGGAGGGAGGCAGGGAGGAGGGAGGTCAGAATATAGCAAGACTCCATTAGAAGAAACATAATTACTAAGGTGAGTAATTTTTCTTCAAACAACATGAAGTCTTGCTGTATTCTGACATACTACGAACTACTAAGCAGTACCTCCATGGAGGAGGAAAGAATCTACTTTGGAAATAGACTCTGAAGTACTGCTGTGTCAAACCGAGCATCACTCCTAGCCTGGCTATCCAGAGAGTAATGCTTGGTAAAGGTATGGACTGTTTCCAGGTGGCTGCTTGACAAATTTCTAAGAGAGGGATATCCCTGGCAGCAGCTGTACCTCCTTGTGGAATGAGCCCTCAGGCCTGAGGGTGGAGTTTTTCCTAGTTTTCATAGCAGAATTGTATACAAGACACAATCCACCTGGCAATAGATCTCTTGGTGGCAGGTTTGCCCTTTCCCACTTCTCCATAAGTGAGGACCAACTGGAGGAGTCAAACCTGTGACCCTTAGTGCGCTCTCTATGTAGTAACTAAAGGCTCTTTTAACATCTAAACTGTGTAGCCTCCTCTCCCGAGGAGGAATGATCAGTGAAGAAAACAAGAAGAGACACAGACTGGTTTAAATGGAAGTCTGAAACTACTTTGGGCAAGAACCTTCTATTGGTTCTAAGGACCACTTTATCTCTGTGAAATGAGATAAAATCAGGTTCTACTGACAGGGCTTGCAATTCACTGATACGCTTGGCAGAGTAATAGCTACCAAGAACACAGTTTTCCAAGTCAAGTACTTAAGCTCTGCTGAAGACATAGGCTCAAAAGGCGGTTGCATAAGTTGAGCAATGCAAACATTGAATCCCAGGCAGGGGCAGGGTCTCTAAAAGGAGGATTGGTGTGAAGCAATCCTTTAAAAATTACAGAACACAGGATGGGAAGATAGTGAGGAAGGCTCCCCACAGACAAAAACACAGAAACAGCTGACAAGTGTACCTTGAGAGTAGCTGGTCTGAGGTCTAGGCCATTAAGATGCACCATATAATCCAGAACCGTGAGGTAATCCAGCAGTGTCTGGAGAAATATACTTCTTAGAACACCAAATGCTGAATTTTTCCATTTGGAGTTATAAGTCTTTCTGGTGGAGGGCTTTCGAGAAGCCTTGAGGATATCCAGAACCCTTGGGAAAGATGCAGATCTGCAAACTCTAACTCTTCAAGAGCCATGCCTTGAGATTGAGAGACTGAAGATTGGGGTACCAAATCCTTCCCTGAGAGGATGTTAAAAGGTTGTAATTCCTGGGAAGAGACAGGGAAGATGGACTGCTAGGGACAGCAACAGGTGGTACCAGGGCTGTCTGGCCCAATCTGAAGCAATCAGAATCACTCTGCAAGATCGAGACCTTATTTTGACTAAAACTTTGAACAGAGTGGGACAGCGTAAAGGCATACAGAAATTTCTTCCCAATTCAGAATCAGGGCGTCCAGGGGACTGAGCCCAAGACTGGAGGTCTGCAACAAAAGAGGGAGTTGGCGATTGTCTGGGGCTGCAAAGAGATCCATCTCTGGAGTGCCCCACCTTGAAAAAATCACTTTCAACACTTGAGGGTCCAGGGACCATTCGTGATGGCCCTGAGAGATCCTCCTCAGTGCATCTGCTAGCACATTGTCCTTCCCTGGAAGGTGAACTGCTACCAGAGAGGTTTGCAGGGAATAAGCCAGGGACCATAACTTCATGGCTTCTGTGCACAAGGCCGTGTACCGAGTGCCTCCTGCTTGTTGATGTATCACACGGTGGTGGTGTTGTCTGTTCTGACTAGAACCACCTTGTTCTGTACTGACAGAAAGCTTTTAGGGCCAGAAAACTGCCCTGAGCTCTAGGAGATTGATATGGAGAAGGGATTCTTGGGGGACCACAGCCCCTGGGCAGTGAGGGACCCAGATGGGCTCCCAGCCCAAAGAGAAGCATCTGTGGTAAGGACCACTGAATAAGGCTGAGTGACAAAAGAAACACCTCGTCTTAAATTGTCCTGATCCTGCCACCACTGGAGGGCTTGGATCAAGGTCTGAGTCACTGGAATCAGTTTGGTAGGGAATCCTTCCTCTGAGACCAAAAAGCTCTCAGGTGGAACTGAATATCCCTCATCTGAGATCCTGCCTCTTGGACCACTGCTGTTGAAACTGCCATGTGGCCCAAGAGCTGGAGAAATGCCTTGTCTGGTCGAGATACCCAAAGGCTGAAAGAAGAGGCTAGTTCCATAAGAACCCTTGCCCTTTCTAGAGGAAGAAAGGCTCTTGCTCGAGTGTGTCCAGTTCTGCCCCTATAAAGGTAAGAAACTGGACTGGTTCGAGAACTGACTTGGGAAGGTTGAGAAGAAATCCTAGAGAAGTGAGCATCTGCTGGGTCACTTGCAGGTGAGACTTGACTTGGTCTGAAGACTGACCCACTATTAGCCAATCGTCCAGATATGGAAAATGGAAATCTTTTGCCTTCTTAGAAAGGCAACTACTACTGCCAGGCACTTTGTGAAAACCCTTGGGGCTGAGGTTAGCCAAAGGGCATTGCTCTGAATTGATAATGGCCTGAGAGCAACTCAAACCTGAGGTACTTTCTGTGGGAGCACCTGATGGGATGTGAAAGTAGGCATCTTTGAGGTCCAGGGAGGCTAGCAGTCCCTGGCCTTAGAGAAGGAAGGATTATTCCCAGAGTTACCATCTTGAACTTTGGTTTTAAAAGATGTTTGTTTAGATATCTTAGGTCTAGGATGGATCGCCACTCCCTGTCTTTTTGGGGTCAGGAAGTACCTGGAGTACAGTCCTTTGCCCCAGTGTGGGCAGGTACTCTCTCTATGGCTCTTAAGGCTAGAAGAAAAGAAACCTCTGCCTCTAGGGCAAGGGTTTCTGAGAGATTTGCAGGTGGAAAAGATCTGGCTCTCATCTTTGGAAATTTTCTGAAGTTGAGAACCAGTCCCTGGCTTACTACTTCCAGGACCCACTTGTCTGATGTAATAGACATCTAGTCCTGGACAAAGTAAGCCAGCCTGCCCCTACTGGAATTGGAGAGTCGACCGGGCAGGCCCATCAAGGTGTCTGCTTGGCAGGTGCTTTTAGGCTGAGGAGTGGATGCAGCCCTGCTCATCCCCCTTCTGCCTCTCCTCTGAAGAACCCCTCTGAGAAAAGGAAGAAGAGGCCTGTGCTTGGTAAAACGGCTTTTGAAAAGGCCTGCCCTGCCCCTAGACTGCTGCCTTTGAGGAGTTGCCTGCCTTTCCTTGGCCTGGAGCACCCTGTAAGTGGTCCTGTACTCATCCATTTTCTTCATGTAATTCTCTGTCTGCTCCCCAAACAGAGAATTACCCACTACAGGAAAATCCATGGCCTTAGCCTGGGTGTCCTGTGAGGCTAGTGCATCTGAGCCAAGCCATCCTCGAAGAGCCATAGATGTAGCCATGACTCTTGATGACACATCATTAGAGTCCACAGCAGCATGAAACTGAACCTTAGATGCCTCAATCCCATCTGCAGCCACCGCCTCCAGCTCCTTGGCTAGCTGGGGGTGGCCTGTTTTCCAGTGCCAATACAGTGTCCCACCTGGACTTCTGTACCTGGCTGTATAAGGCCATGTAATTCACCTGCCTGAGTCCCAAGGAAGATGCCATGTTTTGCTATGGCATCAGTCTTCCTGGAGTCCTTGTCTGGGGGTGTGAAGCCAGGAATATCTGCCTTGTCACAGGCAGCAGCCTGCACTACCAACATGGCTGCATTGCTGATATAAGAACTCTGTGTCTGAGCCTGAAAGTGTATACCTCTTGTCCATTCTTTTATCCACAGGAGGCATAGTGTTAGGAGACTTTAGGATTTTTTGGGTCTGTTTCCCAAAAGATTTATGGAGGGAATAGACAGTCTCCTGGACTCTGGGATGTTCATCATTTCTACATAATCAGGCTCCTCTTGATCTTCCAGCCTCCTCCATAGGAAGCTGGAGGTTTCACCACCTTTCTGTAAAACAAAGTGAGAAGGGGACTCAGAAAGCGTGGAGGAAACACCTGAAGGTCTGTCTGGGGAAGGTCTGTCTGGGGAGTGTCTGGTTCCTAAGGCACATCCAGACCCTAACCTTCACCATCATCATCCTCAAATTCCCTTCATAAAAATCTTGAGGGTATAATCTTGAAGCGGGGAACCAACTGAACCGAACCCCTGCCAGAAGGAGCCGGATCGGTAGGAACTGGATGGAGCAATTCCACAATCTGAATCCCTCTGGCTATCTCTTGGTCGAACATGAACCTCTGGATCCAAACCGGTCAATTTATCTTTGCAGTTTCTTTTGTCGGAACCGATCCTCAGAATCGCTCTCCTTTGCCGAAGAAGTATCGCCCTGGTCAGAGCACTCCTTCTGGTCCAGTCGGAACCGAACGGGCTGGCCATCCAGGTCATGGTTCTCTGCCTCCTTTTCCCTCAGTCTACCTAATCTCTTCTCAAGGGTAGATTTGGGAAAGTTTTTACATATTTGGCAGTCTGAATCAAGGTGGTCAAACCCCAGACAATAAACACAGGTGGTGTGGGATCAGCCTTGGCAAAGACCTCCCACACTCACTGCAGTGTTGAAACCCAGTGGGCCTGTTTTTTTTCTTGGGTTTCTCAGACATGGCCAACCTAACCAACTTACCCTTTTTATGGCAACCGCCAGGCAAGACTCCTTATCAGTTCCTAATTGTGTCATTGGTATTGGAAAAAAGGTACTAAACACCTTTTTTTTTTTTTTTTTTAAAGAACCGATAAGAACTGGTAACCACACACTAAGTAAAACACAAAACACAAGATTTCACTATCAAATGGCCGTTCAGCGAACAGCACGCACTTTTACAAGTTCCACACAGAAAACAGAACAATTCCTATCTAGTACTCACAGCATCATAGACAGAGACTAAACAGACTATGCAGATAACTTTTTCGGTTTAAAAACCGCGAAAAAGGAAAATTACGTACCTACCGTAATTCTTGATCTTCTTGACCTGAGTCTCCACCACTCATTCACACTAGTGGGATTAGGGCAGGAGGCACTAGGACCCATCGGAGCAAACTTTTTGCTGGAGGGTCGGGCGAGAGATGGCGCCGCGAGACACGGCGCCCGCGAGCGCGCTCCAGCGTAACGACCTTCTCGGGCGCCGACCCTCCAACCGCCTTCAGTACCTTTTACCAAGGAGGTGCAGCGCAACTAACGAAAGAGTAACTGTAACATTAAAACACGGACATAAGATAGTCCGTATGACCCGTGTAAGAAGGGTCAGTAAAGAAGCCTCACAGCCTAAAGATTTGAGGGAGGAAGACCAACACAGCGGTGAGCTCGGGGATGGAGGGGGTGTGAATGAGTGGTGGAGACTCGTCCAAGAAGATCAAGAATTACGTAGGTACGTAATTTTCTATCTTCCTGGACCTAAGTCTCCACCACTCATTCACACTAGTGGGAGAGTACCAAGCTGATAATCCCCAAAAGGGCGCAGGAGAGCCAGAGCTCACATGTCTAAGTAGAAGCCCATTAAGGATGGTTCTGCCGAATGCGGAATGTCGCCTGGCATGAACATCCAGTGCATAGTGTTACGAAGGTATGCACTGAGCTCCAGGTGGCGGCGTTGCAGATATCTGCAATTGAACATTGCGACTTCCGCCAGGATGCCGCGATCGCTTCTAGTAGAGTGAGCGTACACTCTACCTTCTAATTTAACCTGAGCCATGGAGTAGCAATGTCGAAGGCATGCCACTAACCATGAGGAGATGATCTGATAGCGACAGGTTGACCCAGCCGGTGTCGCTGAAAGAAACAAAGAGTTGTTGAGTCTTGATAACATCCTTGGTTCTGTCCAAATAGAACATGAAGCTCTCTTAACATCAAGGAATGAAGAGCTCGTTCCCCTTCATTTTGGAAATTAAGCTAATGAGCGGAAGTACCAGAGGTTGGTTTAGATGGAATTCTGACACAACCTTGGAAGAAATTTTGGATGAGTACTGGAGAACTACTTTGTCTTTATGGAAGACAGTATAGGAGGGTCTGTAACCAGGGCATGTATCTCAGAGACTCTGCGGGCTGAGGTAATGGCCCCAGGAAGGCAGTCTTCAGGTAAGAAATTTTAGCTCACAGGTAGCTAGGGGTTGAAGGCTTCCGAGTGAGCATGTCCAGCACCAGGTTAATGTCCCAGGCTGCAACTGGACGCTTAACAGGGGTCTGGTATGAAGAATCCTTAAGAAATCTCTTCACCATAGGTAACTGAGCCAGAGTCAGGGATGAAACCAGCTCATGGAACGCTAGATGGCACTAAGGTGAACTTTAACTTGTGGAGTACTGAAGACCTGGAGTTAGATAGGTCCAAAAGATACTCCAGAACCTTGTCAGGAGGACAGGAAAAGGGGTTCCAAGAGGACTTTGCACACCAGAAGAAAAACGCTCCATTTGGATCGTATGTTTTCCGTGTGGCTGGCTCCCGAGCAGCCAGAAGGATGCTCGAGACTCTCACGGGAGACGTTGAACCGATTCACTTCTATCTCTTCAGGAGCCAAGCATGAAGGGTGAAGTGATTTCAGGTTGGGATGGACCAAGAACCCTGGGTCAAGAGATTGACTTGCAAGGGAAGTGGACTTGTGCTCAAGCACCACTCCCATACCCTCATTGCTTCCTGCAAAGGGATAAGAGTGAGCACCGCCTGCTTGTTGATGTAATACATCACAGCTTTGCTGTCCGTTTGAAGGAGAATGTTCTTGTGACAAGGACATCCTTCAGAGCTTGGATCGCATAGAGGACCGCCTCACCTCCAAGACATTTATGTGGAGATGAGATTCGAGCAGTCCATACACCTGAGTGTGGAGGGAGAGACAGTGAGCTCCCCATCCCATTAGCGATCGTCTGTGGTGATGGAGATCTGATGGTCGGAAGAGCAAAGGGAACCCTTTGAGGAGATTGCTCTTCTTGAGACCACCAGGTGAGAGACCTTTGAAGAGGTTGCGTCACCTTGATGGGATAAGACTGGGGTGAGAGGTCGGAGACCACTGAGTGGAGAGCATCCATTGGGTGGTTCTCATGTGCAACCGGGCCAGGGGTACAGTGAACACCGAGGACGCCATGAGACCCAACATGCGTTGCATCGAGAGAGCTGTAACCGATTGGTTCTCCCGATGTAACGGGCCATCCGAAGGATGTCGAGTCTTCTGTCCTCTGGAAGGAAAGCCTTCACGGAAGAGGTGACTAGAAGCGTCCCTAAGAAAAGGAGCTCTGGGAGGGCTGCAGTTGGGATTTCTTTTCAGATTCAGCAGAGCTCCCATGGGCGTGAGAAGACGAGAAGTCGTTTGCACGGCTTCCAAAGTTCCTTGGCTGGACGGGCTTGCTAGAAGCCAATCGGCCCAGGTAGGGAAAGCACTCGATCCGCTTTTCCTGAGATGCTACCATGAGAACTGCACAACACTTTGTAAAAACTGCTACACGAGGATAGCCCAAAAGGCAGGACTCTGAACTGATAATGCTGACCCAAAGCTACAAACCTGAGGAACTCTGTGTGGTCGGTGGACGGGGATATGTTGGCACGCATCCTGCATATCCAGAGAGGCCAGCCAGTCGTCCTGATGCAGCAAGGGTAACAGGGCACGAGGGAAATCATTTTGAATTTCTCCTGGGAGGAATTTGTTCAGCTCTGAGGTCTAGAATGGGCGATCCCCCAGTTTCTTTGGAACCAGAAAGAAATGGGAGTAGAACCCTGTGTTCCGCAAATCGGGGGCACCAGTTCTATTGCCCTGTTGTTCAGAGAAGGCCCTCGATCTACGGTGAGGAGGTCTGACTGAGAAGCCGGCAACCTGGTTGTCGTCTGGGAGGACAATTTGGGGAAGTGAGAGAGTAACCCTCTGCAATTATCCGAAGGACCCATTTGTCTGAAGTTATGGACTTCCACTCGTTGTAGAAGTACATCAGACGACCTCCCACCGGAGGAGAAAGTTCCATCTCGGCAGTGTGGATGGAACTTGGGCCAACAACTCATAAGGTGGCGCTGGGAGCTTTAGGCCCCGCGCTTGCTGCGTCTTCTTCTGAGGTTGGGCAGGTTGGCTTTATGGAAGCTTCCCCTGCTTCTGCCTCGAAGGACTGGACGACTAAGAAACTGACGCCTGTTGCAGTTCCCGCGAGAGGGGCAGGCGGAGGTTCTGGCCAATTTAATGGCCGATCTAGTCTTTTGGGAGGCTTCAAGGCTTGCTCCACCTGAGGGCCAAAAGATAGGTGCCATCAAGGCAGCACCATTACCTGCTGCTGAGCATCCTTTTGAAGCCCGAAGAACGCAGCCAGGAATGGCGTGAGTACAAACCCTGCAGCAGCTGAACGAGAAGCAGTGTCGAAAGCGTCCATGGCGGCTTTGACTTGTTGGTTATTGGATTCAATACTCTAGTAACGGTCAATAGAAGCTCTGACTTGGAGTCCGAATCTGGAAGAGCTTCAACCATTCTTTTCATAGAGTGCCACAGGATATACTCATACTGAGAAAAATAGCCTTGATAACTGGCAATACGATACTTAGAGTGGAGGCAGCAAAGACTCTCTTACCTAATGTATCAATCTTTACGAGACTCTTTTGTTAATAGGGTCGAGCTGAAGTAGTTTGAGGAAGAAACGACCTTGTCATTCTCTGCCAGGACTACAATAGGATCCGCAAATGCTTGGGATGCCAAAAATAGGGACGATCCTTGGGAGCTGAATACTTCTTATCAATGGATTTAGCCACTGAAGGATTAAGAGCAGGATTATTCCATACCATTTGAGACAGCGCCTCGAAGGAAGGCTGGATCGAGGAGTCAAATCCGTAGGGATCTCCGAAGCATGAAGGTACTGAGTCTTAATATCTTCCCAGGATCGATGTCTGTAGTCTGGAGAGAAAGAGTGGATCTCAGGTTCTTCAACAGAGACTTAAAGGACAGGTCCTTGACCACAGGCTCTGTAGCAAAGAAAGATCCTGTTCCTCCCTCATCACCCAACCGAAGGTCTGGGTCAGGCTCAACATCATCTCCTGATGGTCCAGAAAGGACTGTTTGGACAGGAAAGGAATGAAAATTAGAGAGAGGAGGAAATATCAGAAAACAAGGAGAGTCCCGAGGACCCCGCGCCGACGGCAAAGCGGCCAAGACGGCACCAAGGAGGCACACGCGCCAAAGAGCATCGCTACCCCGCAGAGCGGCACCGCAAAAACCCTCAGCGCGGCGCTGCGCAACGGCGCCAGAACAGCGCCAGCTGGCCGACGGCGGCACACACGGGTGTTGCTAAAGCCGACGGCGTGACACACGGGCGCCTACCCCAGCGGCGCCACGAGATCCAACGGCGCCGCGGACGGCCCGCAAGACCCACCGGCACCAAAACAGCGCCGACAAGCCAACAGACCCCGCAGAAGGCGCCGAAAAGCCCCAGGAACCTGGAAAGCAAGAGGAGGAAACAAAACCAGGAGATAAGGGCATCGGTGTGGCCCCCTGCGCCGCAGCCATGTGAGGGGGAAACACCTAGCACGGAGTCGCAGGCACCGGAAGAAGGCGCGTGACTAGGAAGGTCCAACCGCCCTACCTGATCGCCGGAGGGCCCGAGGGCCCGAGGCAACCGAGCCAGGCAGAAGAACCAACCTCCGAGCCCATCGCCCATAAGAGCGCCCACTGATGAAACTGCTCATCTGGAGCCCTACCTATAGGCGGGAGGGCTCCATGTCGGGGACGACGACACCGGAAGTTGGCGACCAGAAGGAGACCGCAACTAGCAATGATAACCGACTGTCGACGCCAGAGACATACCAGAGGGCTACCTCGAGATGCCTTCTTTTGACCTGTGGGTCAAGAAGAGCCGAGGCCGAACGGTGCCGTGAAAGCGACCGCTTATTTTTATGCCTGACGGGGACCGCCATCCCCCGGCATCGGACTGACCGCTGTCGGAACCCCGCTGAGTTTCTTGAGAAGGAGGTTGACCGACCCAGCCCGCTGACTGAACAGCTTTCATCACGAAGTCTCCCTACCGCCACCTGACCTGCTCATGGTTAACTCCTCCAGTAGGCCGAGACTTCTTCAAGTAAGTTAAATTTAAGATATTAGAAAAATTTTCGAAATAGAATAAAATTAAGCGATACTACTATCGCGGATAATGTTACAAAACAAACTGAAAACTAAGCGCTAGTTTGAAGTTTGACTCCGACAGACGAGCGACGCCATATACTGAAGCGCACTCGACGGCGGGAAAAAGGAACTGAGGCGGTTGGAGGGTCGGCGCCGGAAGGTCGTTACCGCCGAGCCGCAGCTCGCAAGGCCAGGTCTCAAGCGGCGCCATCTCTCTCGCGCCGACCCTCCAGCAAAAAGTTTGCTCCCGATGGGTCCTAGTGCCTCCGCTCTAATCCCACTAGTGTGAATGAGTGGTGGAGACTTAGGTCCAGGAAGATCTGAAACTTTAACAGACTTTCAAACCGAGCTGAAGGAGAAATCTCGGGCACTGCTCAGTGAGGCAGAGTAAAGAATCTGACAGTTTAAGTTTGAAACACTCCAGACAGAGATTTCAACCGAGCTCGAGCTCAGAATTCTATGCCCTGCACAGAAAGTTAACTCTTTGTTCTCCGGCAGCTCAAAGGTTAGGAATCACTGCAATATGTTAGAATACAGCAAGACTTCATGTTGTTTGAAGTTAAAGATCCCATGGCACTTCTTTGAAAGGAGTAGGGAAATTTGTATTGGTAAAGAAAGCAATAAAAGAAACATTACAGTGCATTCAAATAAGCGGTAAAAATCGAAAGAAACAGAAAATCACACAAACACCCTGTGTAATCCCGACCATAGTCTGTGGAAGGCTGTAGGATGAAGAAGGTGTTTTATCAGCATTATACATATGCAGGAGACTATTAGTAGCCATACAGGCCACTACAATGAGGAGGAATTACATTTGCTGGATTTTAAATGCGCTTTTAAGCCTACAATAGTCAATACTTAGTTCTGCAAAACACACTTGCAAGATTTGTGGGAGTAATAATTCCTCCATACTGGAGGAAAGATATTCAGAACCACTATATCATAAGTTAAAGCTAAAAACGCAAGAAATACCGACTTGCTGCCAAAAGCCAACTAGTTGGGACAGTCAAAAGAAAAATGTGACTGTGTTTCTACTATATTAAGACAAGAAGGGTGGGGACAATACCTTCCTAACACAGATTTGTGTTTAATGGCGCATGGACCAACATTTTCCCATAGAGACTCGGCCATAAAATTTCCCACATATGACGGGAATCTTGCGGTTACTAAGCTGGGACAGTTTTTGATAACTGGGGGTGAAAAATTAAGTGTGAGAACTGAGTCACAGAGAGTGCTCCGGGAAAGGCGTTACCATTAAAGGATAAGTGCCACGCAAAAGACATTTAACTGAGGAGAGGATGCAGGTCGGCATACATGGCTGTATCCCCAGCCAAGAGCACGAACATGGGTAAATGCCGAAAAAGTAAGCAGGGGCACTATCAAATCAGATACCAGCATCGTCCAGGTAGTAGGGTTAGGGCGGAAGAGAGGGTACAATTGGTGGGAAAATATACAATGGTAAAATGCCAAATGGGTAACCATGTGGAGGCCCCTTAGAGAGGGTACAGTAGGTTACATACCATTTTATTGGGCTGAGACAGAGCCCCATAAGCTTTGAAAAAAATAAGCTAAGTAACCTGGTGTCAAAAGAGGGATGGGTGTGAGAACACACAACTTATGTGAAGCAAGGGAGCAACAAGGATTTAATTACACACATTTTAACTTTATCGGTACTTTGTTTCCAAACTAAAAGCTTTCTTTCAGCTTTAGACAGACAAGTCTCCCAATTAAAACTGTCATCAGTGGATTGGTTATAGCAAATTCCAACACTTAATAAGGGCATCCAGGACTGGAATGCCCGTGATATGGGTAGAACTAGGAAGCTCTACATGTAGGGTGGCCTCTACAGGGACAGCCACACTTTATCATAGTTAACTTGAGGAACCGAAAAGACGGGACAAGAAGAGGAGGACAGCAGAGATGATGTCCAAGAGTACTATCCTGCATCAAAATTCAGACATCTTCTGCATATGCCAATACACATAAATCATCGTAATGGGGGGGGTCAGGGTGATCCCCTTGAGGTTTTGGTGGAGATGTGAAGGCACAAGAAGAGATCAATGGAAAAACGATCAAAGAGGGGCTGAGGGGCAACCTGCCATACGCCTCTATAAAGGGGAATGGGGAGCCCCATAAAGGAATTAATGTATAGGGTAAGGAGGACCAAGGTGTAAAAAGGCGGATCCATGAAACAAACCGTGGAGAAGCCCATACCAACTAAGAACAGTAAAAGGTATTCATGACCCACGCGGGTCGAAGGCCTTCTCCTGGTCCAGGAAAGCACATAATCTTGGCATTGTCTACGACAGCCCCATTCAAAACTTCACATAAAATAATGGGGTGGCTGGTACCCAGCACGTGGGGACAGAGCAACACTGGAAAGGGAGAATAGTAGCATCCCCAGCTGGTGAGAGGCGTGCAGCCAACATCCGTGTTAGGATTTTGTGAGGAGGCACAAAGGTCTCCACTTGGACAATAGCATTCTGTCATCCTTACTATACAAAAAAATGAGGAGAGCTTGGGACAAAGAAGGAGGGAGGAATTCCAAATGTAAAATTTGGTTGAACAATATTACCAAGGTGGGACCAAGGTAATCCAAGAACGTTTGTAGAATTCCAGGGAAGGTCATCTGTGCCGGGCGACTGTTGAGGGCAGGCCACCAACTGCATTAACTACTTTGGGGAGACTGACCAGGTGTTGCATAAAAGCTATGACATGGTCAGGTAAGGGGAGGAGGAACAAGCAAAGGATTAATACAGGGTGAATGGACATATTGTGTTCCAAATGTTTGCTTAACGTGGTATGGACCAGGTGCAGCATGTCACCTAGGTCAGCATGCAAGTGATCCTGGGGGAACTGAAGAAGCGACCACACACGTGGCTGTGGAGGCCTTGAACATATCTGGTATCGGGGCTGCCTGAGTGCCGGCTTGCTCAGTCACCAGGAGGTGGCCTTGTTGTACTGGTAGTGCAGCATTTGGGATTTCACTTGCATAATGTCAGCAGTGAGATCCACCTCCAACATATGCATACAGGAAACTGAGGCCTGGAGACGGGTCAGAGAGCCAGGTATCTAAAGTAGTGAGCAGTACTATGATGTTTAGCATGGCGTTGAAGGAAGGAGGAAATCTCTTTGGAATCATCCCACCACAGTCCATAGTCCCATAGCCCCCTAACTGTCCACCTGTCCAAGAAAACCTGAAGCCAGGCATCCCTGGACCACGGTGTCAGGCAAGAGAGAAGAATTCAGCCCCAGGGTTGGAGGGGTGGTATTGACGAGGATCCTATGGTAAAGAATAAGAGACTGCCATGTGGTCTGATGATTCTACTGGCAAAAGCCAGGAAATTAGTATCCGAAGAGGCGAGAGAGAATCAAACGTCAATATGGGTTTTCAACAGGCCCTTCACGAATGTGGGGCAGGAAGGCGCTTGTGTGGCTCTCTGACTATCCTGTAGATGAGCAGAGGATACCACTGTGTTCAAAAAGTTGGAATCACAAAGCACCTTTGATGTCTGACTCTCACGATCAGCAAGAACCAGCCTGAATTAAATCACCACCAAGTACTACGTGCTTGGTGGTGTAAAGAAAGGGTTGAACCTCAGTAAACAGTTTTACCCTCTCAAAGTTGGGGTGCATAGACACTGATGACTCGGATGGAATGAGGCCTCATCTGTAAATACAGGAGCAATATTCTACCGGTTATATATCGACAAACTTTCATACTTGAAAATCAAAACCCTGGAGTAGGATGTCCACCCTGTTGCACATATCCAAACCCTGGGACCAATAGGACAGACCATGCATCCAAAGATTTTAGAGGCCGTTAATTCACGTGAAGTTTTAAAGCAAGTATCCTGATAAAGAGAATGTCTCCAGGGACACAGTCAATGATAGAAAAGGTGAGCATCTGTTTCGGTGTGATTTAATGCTGTTGATGTTTGCACTCAACACTTTCAACTGCACTTGTAGATGGGGCTTGGGGATTAAGGGGAGCCGCCTCACCTTTCCCAGTTTGGGAGCAGTCCTGTTACGCACCCATTTGGTGGACTGTTTTCCGCTGTGTCCTCTGCTTCAGAGAATACATCTTTATTAAAGGATCTAAGGAGGCGTCGGAGCCGCTGCCCTTGTCCTCTGCATCTCCCCATGGGGAGGATAATATCAATGCCACATAAGCATTATGAAGGCTAAGATCAGACATCTTTATGGGTTTTGTTTTACTGGCTACCTTTCTGCCCCTCTTCTTTGGGTGGGAGGCGGAATCAGTCTACATCCATAGACGTAGAAGAGGGTGGGAGCAAGGAAATGGGGGAATAGAGAGCACCTCGGAAGGCACGGGAGGTGGTATGCAGGGCTGAGAAGGCACAGCAGGATCTGGCAAGGCCCTCAGCCAGGTCAGCCTGGGCGGGACAAGAACATCAGTAACGGGGCACTATCAGAGGGGCTGTGGAAATCCAGGTCTTCCTAGGGGTGGGAGGAGGAGATCAGCATCGACAGGTGTCACTAAACCTGGGCCCTGTGCTATTACAGCATCCTGGTTCAGACAGTCTGTTCGGTTGTGGGAGGTCCATGGACAGTTTGCAAAGGTGTGACCCATTTCCTCACATAAGTTACATCTACTGTGGTTGCTACAGGAGGAAAGGGTATGTCTGTACTCCAAACAGCCATTGCAGCGTGCTGCATCACAGACCAAACTAAGGTGGGTACATGACCCACACTTGTGGAAGGTTTTAGGCTGTCCGGTAACAGCAGATCTCCTTGTTGCGGCCAATGTAAAATCACCCGGCACATGAGAGATGCTAGTGGCTGTCTGGCGGAGCTGTATCTTCACCCTCCACCCTCTTGCCCATATCCTGCCCGCTGTCAATTACGGAGGTGGAGTATCCAAGACCTTGCAGCATTTATGACTCCCACAGAGGACATCCGTAATGTTGACACTCTTGTTATGAAATTGCAGGGAAATGGTCTTTTACATGAGTTTAGACAGTGCGATGGCGGAAAGGGAGCCATAAAGAAGGCCCTTAGTTTTTCATACTTGAACTAAAAACAGTCCAGCAAAGAAGAAGTACAAAAACTAACATCAAAAATCTCTTTGCCAGGGATGTGGATGACCATATTCGAGGTCTGCAGCCAGGAAGCCCAGAGACTCCTTAAGTAGCTTATGAATTACATTAGTCCTGTCTGGGGCAAGTCCAACTCCTCGGTATCGGATCCGACGATGTTCCACCTCCAGATGGGTTCTCTGGCTTGGGAAAATATGTCAGACATCTTGAAAGAGCTGGACTCTCCAATCCTGGTGGCAGAATCCATAGCTGAGCCAGGAGGGAGTCATGCATGTTCCTGGCTTCTTTGGGGTGGCACCCTGTAAGGAGGGGTGACTGTGAGATGATGAGGAAGCAAACCCACGGGGGATCAGCTGAATGTCACCTGGGAGAGGGGTCCTTCCTGGGGCCCACTGTCGAAATGAAGGAAGAGCCAGCTGAAATCATAGGGCCTAATGGCACCCACGATACCCCATTCTCAGCTTTTCTCCAGCCCACTGCAAAGAGCGTAGCTCATGGATCATTTATTTGTGTGCCAAAATAGAAGATGAGGCTGCCAATGGTTGTCCTCCAAATCAGTTGGATTCCTGGGGAGCTGTGCAGCTTCCATTGGACCAGTGGAACTGTCCTGCACTGGAAAGGAGGAGTCCAGAAGCAGGGGAACAGGGCCAGCCATTGGAGTAGTGGGCATAGCAGTGGTAGCGGCCGGCAAGTGCAGAGAACACAGTACTGTGGGAAGAAGTTGTTCTGTGTTTGAATCACCTCCAGTCAGCTGGAGAAACTTGCATTGAATGTGGTTCCGGTCAGGGAGTGGAGAGCAGAGCGAGGAATGGTAATTCTGCACCAAGCAGCAGTTCCCGGTCACAGAAGAGTCCAGTGAAGCATGCCAGCCCTGTGGCACCAAGGGGCTGAGGTGCTGACACCTTGCCTCATGTCACCCTGGTGACCCAGGTTCAAGAATGAGCTTGGATCGCTGGAAAGTCGGCACGGGGGGGCTAGAGCAGGATTGAGCAGTCGAAAGGCAGCTCTCCTCTCCCAGGGAGGACTTTGTCACTTGCTGTAGTTCCATTGCCCCCCAGATGAAGTGTGCAGGCGAGCAGGTGGAAAAGAGAAGGACGTCCCAGTACTGTGGCGTGCACGTGGCTCCACACGCCAGGCTGGGACAGAGTTGAAGAAACGGTAAAATTGAGGAGGAAAAAAAGAAGAAGAAGAGTCTGGGGTTCAATGCAGAGGACCAGAAAACGGAAGGTGCCAGCGCTGAGAGGAGCCATGACTTGGGTCTCCGGGCCACCAGTGAAGAGAAAGACAATGAAACATCCGAGCGCTTTCATGCTCTTGAGGCATCTGAGGGAAGCAGAGGAGGCAGCTAGTTTCTGTGTTTTTGAAGTAGGTGCAAGTTTAATCTTCACCAGCATCTGTAGAAGAATCCATTTGCTGTTCAGCTAGACTGAAATCCATGCATTTCTCAGTGTGCTGTAGGTCCGGCGCCGGGAGCTTTGGTAGGGTCGATGCAAAATCCTCAAAGTGTACTCACAGGACAGTCGGCAGTGTTGGTTATGAAAAGGAACATCGAGGAGGCCTCTGGAGGTACAGATACAGGGGTGAAGGCCAGCTCTGCATCCTACACATCAGTGCTCACAACAACTAGCACAGCTGCCATCTTGGCATACTGCCAAATGGCTTAGGGTTCCCTACTAGCAAGAGTAGAGGAATTTTCCCGTGTCCTGGCCAATTTCCCATTCACTAAAAAATTCCACCAACAGCTTAATCTGGTTCAAAGTCAGTTGGCATCCATCTGTATCCCCACTCCCTGGGACGAGGCTGAAAATAAGCAGAATTGTCTAGTCCTCCTTTCGTCAACAGAAACAAAATAAATAAATCATAAAGGACCAAGTCACTAAGAACAAAGGCAAAAATACTCAGCAAAAGGGCAGTAACACAAAAGGGAAAGTGATAATCCAAAGAACCAAAAAACAAAAGTGAACCTCAGAGTTTGTCAAATCAGAAGAAATAGCGCTTACCCCATTAGAAGAGGATGGGTCTGCCCTCTGGAAAGCTAGTAAAAGATAACATCAGGAAGTAGAAAGAGTATAAATAACAGCGAGATCCTATGTGAATCAAATCAGAGGAGATTTCAGTAATCTCCTTGTATCAAACAACACAGATCATTCTGCAGATTATGGGGACTCAGAAGGTACCACAGAATTAGAATGCCAAGGGAGCCAGGAAAATGCGGATGTAAAAATCATCAATTGGAACATACAAGCATTTTTAGGTAGCAGGTTTGAAGAAAATGTACACACTTTGTATAGAAAGATTTAATTTGTGCCTTTGAGCAGTTATTACTTAGGAAACTTGGTTATCATAAAATAAATTTTGTTTCAAAGGTTATATTAGTAATGAAGTGAGGGCTGTAAAACATAAGAAAATGGGTTGGGCGAAGGGATTAGTGACTTTAGCTTCTGCCGCTTTAAAAATGTCACAAAACTGATATGGAGGCAACTTATTTGTATGTGGCTAATAACTAATAATGATTTATTTATTTCGCTTTTGTTTACCAGGTTAAGTGCACTAGACAAAATCACTCAGGTGTCTCAGAGTTCACTGTCATTAACTTTTATCTCCCTAAATTGATAAGCTCTGCCAGTGGCAGTCCTCGTAAACTGATGAATGATTAGATTCATAATTTAGTACAGCTTTACCATGGAAAATTGATGTTAATAGTGAGGGCTTTTTTTTTTGCTCCTCCCAAGCCCTTGGCCAGGCACTCCTTGAGGCGCCTAGGCCCCTGCCCTCTCCGCCATGTCCCTTCACCTTCCGTCGCCCCATTATTACGCAAACAATGGCTACCACTTCCCCAACGACAACCCAGGAAGTTCTCATGGTTCATGCTCGATACACCCAAACAAATCTAGCCCAGACAAGGTACATCCAAAATTGCTTTATCTGTCAGCAGCAGCCACTGCTGCACCCTGCACACATCATGAACCTATCTATCATTACCAGTACAGTTCCCATCTTGTGGAAAACAGCCTACGTGATTGCTCTCCACAAGGGAGGTGACCTGTTGTCTACTGGAAATGATCACCCCATCTCCTCCTCTGCTCACTTGCCAAAATACAGGAGTCAGTAATATACTCAAGACTCTTTAGACCTCATCACCTCATCTAACATTCTCTCCCTACCAATCTGAATTTCAAAAACATTCCACAGTCTCTCCTCTACTGCAAGTCACTAACGCCATCCACTCAGCCACGGACAAAGGCCACATTACAGCAGCCATTTACACAGACCTTGCCAAGGCATTCGACTCTGTCTCTCACATACAATCCTCCTGAACAAACTTCGTCCAGCCTCCATCCGTTGGTTTACCTTCTACCTAATCGGTAGACAGCAAGGTGTACGAACCGCCCCCAGCATCTTGGCAGGTGTCTCCCATGGACTGATACTCAGCCCAATACTATTGTCTGTTTTTATTAATGATCTCCTCCATCTGCTCCCATTCCCTAATCCATATGTATGCAGATAACACAGTCATCTTAACCTGGGACCCTCCACAAAGGAAGTACAACCACCTCAAACATGATTTCAATAATGTCTTGGCTTGGTTTCAAGCCAATCACCTCAAGTAAACAAGAACAAGACTGTCTCAATGACGTCCAGCTCAGTTCAAAAGCTCTCAAGACTTCAGTCCCTACCAGTATTTCACTCAGAGGACAATTAACCCTAGAAATGGTTCAGGCCATATATACCTGGGCATATGGCTGAATCAGCACCTTAACTTCTCTAACCATAGTGACACCTAGTCTCTAAGCTGCACCCAAACTGGGTTTCCTATCAAACAAGGACTCCTCTCTCTCTCCTGTTTGGCACAGGCTCGTCTCTAAGATGATCCTACCATCCAGTCGACTATGCTGACATAGTATACAGCACTGCCCCCTGCCACATCCCTCTCGAAACTAGACACCACATAAATTCCTTCTGCAGATTTGCCTCCCCTGACTCTCCATCTCGCGCACACACCACTGTTCCTTGTACTCTCTCTCTCCTCCACTCTCACACAGGAGGTACGCTCACTCTGTGACCTTCATAGCAAAATTCTAGTTCAACCTCCATCCATCCTACCTCTCCTCCTCCTACCAGCCCTGCATCCCCTTTATACTCTCTTCGCTCCTGGGATTCCCTCCCATACTACAGTGGGCCAGAGTGCCTTTTCCTATCGCCTGCCTTTCGTATGGAATAATCTCTCCACTGAACTCATAACTCCTCAACCCACCTGTCTCTCAAACAACTTATGTTTCCTCCCATCACTCTCTGCACCTATCTCCCTCCACCTGGGGCAGTAGCGACTATACCTGCTATATCTCTCAGTCTGAAAGACATTGTCTGTATATCAATTAAATGCACTTATATACCCTTTTATGACATTTTCTATATGTCATCACACGACATTGTCTGAATTGTTGCTAAAATTACCTTCATTTGTTTGATTTTGTTGTTTTAATTTCTGTACCTGCCTGCTCTTGGTTTCTGTATTACTGTTTACTGCTTTTGTACCCCAGGTTGCACTTGGAGCTTGAGCTTCAGCTCAGTGTGCTTTTCCGGTCACCAAAATTTAAATAAATAAATAAATTAAAAAAAAAAAACACGATGTATCCCTGTGACAGGGAACTCCTGCCACTCTTGAGGAAGGACCTTTTCTTAAATCTGTTGCAACAGTTCTTATTTCTTAAGTCTATTCTATCCTTTACAATTTCTAGCCTATAAGGTTGGCCACTTATGAGCGCCCCCCCTTTTCTTGACTATGCTATAGTGTCCTCTTCAAATTTTCCTTTTCCCTTTCAGGTCCTCGTATAGGAGGTTACTGTTGTGACCTCCAAGCTTATGTAAAACAGGCTGTGTTTATCGCTGTTGGATTTAGTATGTAATAGCACTATGTCATAAAATACCTTGATGTATATACCTTTTGTTTATGAAGCCTGTAAGTTTTAAAATAGCATGGCTCTAGGTGTTTTTGATAAAGGTAAAAGTACTAGGTGACTATTATAGTAACTAAGTTAGTTGTGCTATTTAAAATGCATATAAATTGCTGTAAACTGAACAAGTCTGAAATGTCATGGTGATTTGCATATATCTCACGATGCTTTGCATTATGGAAGCATGTATGATGTTGTATTTCTGAAACTTTATTTGTTGCAAATGCCCTTTGGGTAACCTTTTTTCAGTGTTTCTGCACTGAAGTTCTTTGTTTTATCTTGTTTTTTTCTTTTGAGCCCCCACTACCCAAGCAAACAGGGCCCACAGAGGGATGAAGGGTTTTCACTGGAAAGTGGTTAGATCAGAGATCAGCATCAGTAGGTACTGGCTAAGTGCAGAGAAAGGACACACAGTCTGTTGCTGCAAACTGATGTACTGAACAAGGAATATGCTGTTGCTGAAGCTTATTTCCTGTATTTTGAATAAACATCACACAGAGGTTGTGTTGAACCTGAAATGCAGGTGCCTGGTCCATCTGTTATCCCACGATTCCTCCACAATCCCTTCGTTGAGAGGGCCCCTCCCTGTGGAGGGAACTGGAAGAGAAGACTCACCCCATGGGCATTCCAATGTATCCTGGGCATGGCAGGAGTCAGCATGGACACTTCCGGCTTCGGTGGTGAGAGAGGGACTGGCCACTGTCATCCAGTTGGCTGAGCTGCCAGTTTTCCCATTTTCTCCCCAACCTCCCATGAAATGGTCTGACCACGACAGTGTCCTGGGGGCAGGGGCATTCAACTGTGCGCCAAGGCCACACGCTGCCAAAATGCCAGCCACTAGCCACCACCAGGATCCATCAAACAGAGGTCCAGGACCTGCCCCACCACCCCCGGAGGAAAGCCCAGCAGACGCTGTAAACTCCCTCCCTGCTGGACTCCACTCCTGACGCTCAGGTTCAGGGCGTGAGCCTGGGTGGCCAGCTTACTGAGCTAACACACACACTCGGTGCTAAAGATATGGGGAATACCAAAGTCTCAAAGGAAGGTTTGTGGGAATTTGAACCAGGTTATTGCACGCCTTGTGGGAGAAGGTAGAATCAAGGTTACAACGCTACCCCAAAGAGGTTGTAATGCCTGGATCTTCCCCTTTGTGTAACAACCAAGAAGGGTTCATATTTGGCTACAAGATTCGAGACTAGTATTGTACCCTGATCCAGAGTAAGAGGGGACCCTGGACTTGTGGCAGAGTGTTCAGGAGTGAACTCAGCGTGAGCACTATAGAAGGACACGAAGAAGATATCCTGCTTCCCTCCTGTCATGGACTGCACTTAGGGGTGGGCACTGCTGAGCTCAGTGGACGGACCCTCAAGAGTAGGTTTGTGACAGATCTGATGTGCAGTGGTGGGATCCGGAGATCTGGTAGCAGTAGATTCGAGAGATACTGGTGGCACAGGCACAACTGTTGGATTCGAGGCCAGTGTATCAGATTAATAAACTGAAAACAATCCACACACAATCAAGGCAGAGATTTGAAAAATAATTTGGTCACAGTATAAAGTTCTCTGTTTTCATTTTTTCGGTGTAAGCTAGTCTAGTAATAGGGAAGAAGATGGCTTCCAACTCTAATGAATGCACTGCAGACCACGAAGGCAGTTGTGTCAAGAGAGGGGTCCAGTACAAGTAGTGAACCAAAAGTACTCGTGGAGGCTCTCACGGCACTGATGAGCTAAGCGGCAGCCCAGAACCTTTGAGTCACAGCCTGTGACTGAAAAGGACCAGAGCCTGGGTGTGGGGGTGCCATGGTCCATCACAGAGTCTAGTCCCAGGGAGGACGACAGTGAGACCAGAAGGAACCCAGAGCCACAGTAGCAGGGAAGGTCACCACAGAGCTGGAGCTAGAAGGGATCAGGCTACAGTTTGAGCTGAGGAACTGGAGCTGGAGCAGAAAAGTTTGAAGCCCAGCAGGAAAGAGAGCAGTAGAGGTTTGAACTGGAGATGCAGGAATGGTAGCACCAGAGAGAGGTGAGAGAGAGGAAAAAGACAGCCACAGGAATTCATACTGGAGAAGTTAAGACTCCAACGACAAACACCAGAGGAGGTAAGTGGCAGGGACAGACATGAAACTCTAGGGCTGGGGTAAAATTAAGTTCCAAATGAATAGTGGACTTTAAAGAGGGGAGGATATGGATGCATTTTGAATTCGCTTGAAAAGGTCTGTATCCAGGCCAAGGTACCCAGGAGTCCTGGAGCTTCCAGCTATCCCGCTGCTTACGGGTAAAGGGCATGAGGCGCTAGGCCAACTGGATAATGATGACAGCCTATGAAACTTAAAGTTGCTTACATAAAAAGTATGACCTGACTCCTGAGACCTACAGTGTTAAATTCAGTAACTACAAAAAGCCCTGACATGAGCTTTGAGGAACTCACCACAAAGCAACGGCAGTTTTAAAGCGTTGTGGGAAGTGAATGGAAGCAAATTCTATGTGGGAAACTGAGGAGGTTGTACTTTTAGAGCAGTTCTTTGGGCTTGCCAGCAGAGTTGAAAACCTGGCTAGAGGACAGAGATTGAAAACAGCTCAGCAGGCTGCTGAGCTCTGGGATCACTATGCCAGGAGCAGGCCTGCTCTGAAGGGAAGTGGAGCGGGTATGGCAGGGCCAAAAGGGAAAATAGCACCACCTTCAGGTTGGCTAATAACTGTTAAGCCTGAATTCTCTGAATGTACCTGACTGTACCTTGTTGTTTGCTGTCACCATGCCTCTGTATTCTTATTGCCTGTACCTATGTAATTCTCCCGTTCGCACCTGAAAATAGGCACTTGACTGTCTAGCGTGCTTACCTGGTTAACAAAAGCTAAATAAATAAATAAAACCCTCACAGTCTCTGCACAAGGGGATGTTCCAGGTTACAAAAAGGGATTTGTCGGTTAAAAGAAATGATGATTGTTGGTTTTGCAAACAGCCAGGGTATCTTGCAGACAGTGTCCTAAAAGGCACAGAATGGACAAGGTGGTGCTGAACAGAGTTGTGCACTGCATATCCCTGAAAGCATGCCTGTAAACATGAGAGAGTACATAAACCCAGTTACTGTAAAAGGGTGGAAACCATGGGTTAAGGGACACAGTGGCGCTCTCTCACCTTAGTAAAAGGGCATTTGGCTGGGCCTGAACAGCTTATATCTAATCAGTTTGTAACAGTAAGGGTATTCACTGGGGAGGAGAAAACTCTGGCACTTGCTAGCATTCTCTTACACTGGCGAGAGACAGCACAAGCGGTGCAAAAGTGGCAGTGGCAGACAAACCTTGCCCTGGATGTGATTATAGGAACAATTTCCAGAAGGGTGTGGGTGTGTGGCTACCCGTAGTCAGACGGCAAAGGCTGCTTGTAGTTCCATGAGCCCCCATAGAAGCCCCTGTGGAAAAAATGGGAGACTGGTTCCCAGCCTGTCTTTCCTGTCATGGAGAGTAGTGAAAGGAGGTAAGACTTCCCAAAGTAGCAGTTCACAAAACAGCTTCAGAAGGTTACTCCCAGGAGGGACAGGTAACAAATGGGGTGAAGGATGGTAGTGACCCATGAATACCCTGGACGCTAGAGCTATGGACCTCAGTAAAGGACTGGAGGGGGACATGTCCCAAACCTTGAGAAAATGTGAAGATTTTGCAGCTGCTCAGAGAACTCACCCTAGTTTGGAGAGGGTGAGGGCTTGTGCAGAATCTGACGGGACACAGGGAGGTGACATAAGACAGAGTATTTTGGGACAATGGACTGCCCCATACTCAGGACATAAGGACAGAGAGAGAGAGAGAGAGAGAGAGAGAGAGAGGTGATGGGCAGGCAGCTTGTCATTCCCCAGGGGTACCGTGGAGTGTTGCTCAAGATCGCTTCATGATATCCCCATGTCCAGACATCTGGGCATTACGCGCACATGCAGCGATTGGCCAAAAATTTATTGGCGAACTTCACCCAGCAGGTGAAGGAATACTGCAGGTCTTGTCACCGGTGCCAACAAATAGGGAAGGCGGATAGTAAAACCAAAGCTGCCCTAATTCCCTGCCCACTGTGAAGAAGCCATTTCAGAGGGTAGTAATGGATATTGTGGGACTTTTGAGTACCCAAGTTCCTCTGGAAGAAGTTTATCCTGAGGTGGTCGAGTACACCACCTGATACCCAGAGGCAATCGCCTCTCCTCACTTAGGGCAGACAAAGTGGCAGGCGCCTTGCTGGGAATTCTCTCCCACGTCAGTTTCGGAGGAGGTTATCACTGATCAAGGGGTACCTTCACGTTAGACCTGATGAAGTGTTTGTGGGAGAAGTGTGGGGTGGTGAAGAGGCGCACTACCTTATCACCCACAAGCCAATGGACTTGTGGAAAGGTTTAATGGTACCTTAAAATCGATGCTCCAAGTGTCGCTGATGGAAATCAGCTCTTGATGCTGACCACCTTAGATTGATGGATCATTATCAAAGCTATTAATCAGAAATCACAAGTAAGAAGGCAACATTCCTGTCTGGTGAGATTGCTGCTGCTGAGAATCGACCAGCTCAGCTCTTTCGAACAGTGGACAGGTTGTGCAACCAACCTGTCTACAGGTTTGAGGTGCTTTTCACAAGTTAAATGTGAGGTTTGCGCAATTCTTTGCAGAAAAGGTAGCCGACATCAGGGCCAAGATCTGTCAGCGCTCCCTATAGGGGCTGTTGGTGGTCGATGAACGGTCACTTCTCCTCGGTTTTCTTGGATTTCTTTCACCAGCCAGAGATCGCGGATATCATGCAGATTGTCCAGAATTTGTGGCCAATGTGCTGTAGTTTGGAACCCAGGCCCAACACGCCTTTCATTGGGGATGTATTGAATCCATCGGCCTGGTCCTTGCAAAGATTGTGTGGTGCTCCTTAGAGTCGGGTGAGTTCCTAGCTCCCTGGAAGTGGTAGTGGTGACACCACTTCTTAAGTAGCTGCTTTGGACTCAAACTGCTTTGCTAACTACAGACCTATCTTTAACCTTCCCTTTGTTGGGAAGGTGATTGAGAAAATAGTTGCTGCAACTGGAGAACCATCTTACCATCTACAATATCTACGATCCTCTCCAGTCTGGTTTCCGGAAAAGACATAGTACCAAGACTGCTTTGGTTCGGTGCTCAATGATCTCTGATGGCAAGAGATTAAAAGTGCCATTCCAGCTTGGTGCTTCTTGATCTCGCTTCAACGTTTGACACTGTGGACCATGGGGTGCTGGTCAAGTGCGTGAAGGTTATCTGCTGCCTGGCTGGTCCAGTTCTCAGATGGTTCAATCTTTCTTCACCGCAGATCTCAGAGGGTGGTGTCAGGGTTTTTTCCTCTGATCCATTCCTCTGCCATGCGGGGTCCCCAGGGCTTGGTGCTGCCTCTTATGTTGTTCACAGTGTACATGCTGCCCTTGGAGACATCATAAGATTATATGGGCTGAGGTTTCACTGCTATGCTGATGATACACAGCTCTATCTGTTTTTTGCACCCACCAAGATAGTGCGGTCTCGATGTTTAACAGCTGTCTCGCAGAAATCCATGACTGGATGAAATCCAGCTGGCTGAAATTGAATTACAGAAAGACTGAGGTGCTGGTGGTGGATCCAGGTAGCTGGATAGAAAGGTCGGCAGCGGGTTTACCCTCTGGTCTTTGGCTTGAGGGTGTGCAGCTGTCTTCCTCTGAACGGGTGTGTGATCTGGGGTTGTTCTTAATGGGCTCACACTGCGTTACCGAGATGTCGGCAGTTGTCAAATCTTCCTTTTACCATCTTAGGAATATTGCCAGAATCAGGCACCTTGTTCAGTCTGGCGATCTGCTATGCTGATCCACTTTGTGACTTTGTGCCTGGACTACTGCACTTCTTTACCTGGAGCTTCTGGGGTTGATATCTGCCACTTGCAGCTGGTGCAGAGCAGCTGCGGCACGGTTATTGACTGGGACTTCTGTTCTAGTCATATTACTCCGTGCTGCGCAAACTGCACTGGCTGCCCTCTATAGTGGCGGATCACCTTAAGGTTGGGCTTGACCCCAGATGTTCTGCACGGACTGGGTCCGAGTTATATGCAAGCGCTCCTGACTCCTACAGCCCTGGCCGGCCTCTCCTTTCAACTGGTGAGGGGCTGTTAGAGGTTCCAGGTGCGGCTGAAAACATCTGGGGCCGGGCTTTCATGTTCAGTGCCCCTTACTTGTAGAACTCTCTACCTTATCAGGTTAGAGAGTGTGGGACCATGGAGAGCTTCAAAGCAGGCCTAAAACGTACTTATTTAAGCAAGGATTCTGTATGTAACTTATGGTATATTTCTGTTAATTTAAAATCTCACCTAAACTATATTGTATTAATTCTGAGTTATGTTATTTTGTTTTATGATGCTCTTATTTATGTACAGAGCTTTGATTTTGAGAATTCATGCTTAAGAAATAAAGTATTATTATTATTGTTGCTGAACAGCATGGGAGGGACTGGAGAAATACATTCCCACCTGTTGTTCACATACAGGAGGCGCACCAAGAGTCAACAGGGTTCTCCCCTTTGAACTCTTATATGGATGTAGGGTGCTTGGCCCCTAGACTTGATCCAGGAAGACTGGGAAGGCAAGCAAACCACCCAGGAACTCCCATAGTCGAGTATGTCCTTAAGTTTAGGGAGAAGCTGAAGGAGCTCATGAAGTGCCCAAAGCAACCTGTCAGCTGCCCAACAGAAGCAAAAGTCTAGTACGATCATGGAGCAAGAACTCACTCATACAGTGCAGGTCAGGAAGTCATGGTCCTAATCCCAGTCTGGAAGGACAAGCTTCAGGCTGAGTGGGACCATATAAGGTAGTCAGACAGGTAAATGATGTGAACTATATTATAGAACTGCCTGACAGAAGACATAATCATAGCACGTACCATGTCAACATGATGAAGCCATATGCAAATAGGGGCCGACATGGTATTTGTGGTGTAGTCCTGAGAGGGACAGACAAAGAAGACCCCTACTGGATTTGCTGGAGGAAAGCTAGCAGGAGTCTTTGTGGAGACAATCAAATTGTCGCCCAGCTGACCTCGGAACAGTCCCCAGAAGTGAGGGAGGTTTTAGAGGACTTCGTCCCTTTCTTTATGGCCAAGACTGGACAAACCCCCTTAGCGACACACATAATGTAGTCACAGGATGCAAGCACCCATACGGTGGACAGCCTAACGGTGTCTGAGACCGTCCCTAAAGAACATTAGGAAGCGGTGGAGGAAATGCTGATTTAGGGTAATCCAGAAATTCCACAGTCCCGGGCCTCACCTGTAGTCCTTGTTCCCAAGCTGGATAGCTCTATTCGCTTTTTGTGGGCTATCGTGGACTCAACGCAGTAACGAAGTCTGACACCCACCCAATGCCACGGACAGACGTAACTACTAGACAAGTAGGGAGGGCGACATACCTACCACCACTGACCTGAAGAAAGGGTACTGGCAGGTGGAGTTAACTGCCAGAGCTAGGGAGGTTGGCCTTCATCACTCTAATAGGGTTATTCGAATTCTGGGCAATGTCTTTTGGAATGAAGAATACCCTGCCACCTTCCAAAGGTTGGTCAACCAGGTGTTACATGGTACTGAAGAGTATGCAGTGGCGTATCTGGATTATATTGCCATCTTCAGTACCAGCTGGAAGGAACACCTGTGCCACCTGAAGGAAGTGCTGGGCAGGATACAGAGGGCAGGGCTCGCTGTCAAGGCTGAAAAGTGCCAGGTGGCTATGGCCAAGGTGGCATACTTAGGCCTGAAGTGAAGCGGAGCAGCTTCACTCTAATAAATAAAAACACACAATAGAGCGTGGCCTACACCTGAAGCCCAGAAGCCAGTTGGGAGCTTCCTAGGGACCGCAGGGTACTATCAAAGTCTGTACCAAATTACAGTACCTGGCAGCTCTCCCTTCTGGCCTGCTAAAGAAAAGAAAGCCCAAAAGGTACACTGGCAGCTAGCCTGTGAGCGAGCCTTCATATGGTTAAAGAGGCACTGTGCAGTGCCCCTGTGTTAGTTAGTCCAGATTACAGTAAGCCATTTGTAGTCCAGATAGATGCCTCAGATGTGGGAACTGGAGCAGTCCTCAAGTCAGACCTCTAATCAGGAAAGATCACCCAATAGTGTACCTTAGCAAAATGTTACTTCCTCAGTAGAAAAAGGAATGCTTGGCGCTGGTATGGGCCTGAGAAATTAGAGCTGTACCCTCACGGGAGCCTTTGAGGTACAGACTGACCCCTGGAGTGGCTAAATCAGATGGGTGAAACAAATGGTCATCTCTTTACGTGGAATATAGTCCTACAGGCCTACAACATGACAATTACCCACAGGGCCAGATTGGCCAATGGCATAAGTAGATGGCTATCTAGCCATTAGAACAGTAACTGAATTTGTGAAAACATTACCATGCAGTGGGGACATGTTCCCACAAATTCAGTCTAGGAGGGAGGGATGTCGCAAGGTATGCCACTGCCAGTCAGATGTACAGATATATAGTGTTATATTCTGTTATATTTTGTTTACGATACATGCCACAAGAATGCCAGTGTTGAGGAAACGTCTCATAGGATAGTGAGAGAGACTGGATTACTTTTAAAGTGTTTGACCTTCCTCTGACCTGAGATGAACCAGCCTGTTTGCCAGGAAGCTGACAATTACTTGTCAAAGGCCTGGGATAGCTGATTAAAGGATATTTCCTAGTTAACTAACTCAGGAAAACAGAGGTAAATAAAATGTTCAAGAGATGGCTCTTTTTCACCTCAAAGGCAGGATGCTTTGGTCCCAGAAAACTGTCATGGCATATTGCCTCTGCTGAGATGAAAGAACAGAAATATCCATTCTGGCAGGTTATTGTGAATGCTCTTACGGCTATCATAATTATCAGGGAAGTATAACATCACAAGGTAGCTAGAAATTGTGTTGTTGGGAAAGCAAAGAGTGACATCTATTGGCCTAAAAGTTAGGACAGACCAGGGATTTCACACTATATGAAAGAGCTTGAAAACCAGGTTTCTCTCTCATTTTGCTGAGCATCTTCAAGGGACAGTCTTCTCCTGACACACAAGAAGCAAGACAGCTATCAAAGGAAACTGAAATTAATCTATTTTTCTTGGACTTCAGTCCACTATGAACTTAATGTAGAACTTAGCTAATAGATTTAAGGTGTTTTTGTATGTACATGTCCACTTTTTATTTGTATTATTCTGTGACCAAACTGATCAAACCTTTTTGTTATAATGTAATAATTATTTGATTATTTAGTAAAGACATTTATTTTGTTCAAGAAACCTGCCTGAGCGAGATTTCTATATTGTGTGTGTGATTGTGGGACGCTTCAGTAATAATCTGTGACTAAACTGTTATTGTTAAGGGGTGCCATCATAAACTACCAAATCGAATAACGGGTCTGAAAAAGGAAAATCTGGATAAAGATAGGGGAATACAAAAGTCTCATGGAAATGTCTGTGGGGATTTGAACCAGGTTATTGCTCGCCTTGTGGGAAAAGGCAGAATCAGGGTTACAATGCTACCGAAGAGGTTGTAATGCCTGGATCTTCCCCTTTGCATAACGACAAAGAAGGGTTCATATTTGGCTACAAGACTGAGACTAGTATTGTACCGGATCCAGAGTAAAGAGGGGACCTGGGACTTCATGACGAGTGTTCAGTTGTGAACTCAGCAAGCACTATAGAAGGACACAGCGGGTATCCCCTTTCTCCCTCCCGTCTCAGATTGCACTTATGGATGGGCAATGTGAGCTCTGTGGACCCAGCCCTCAGCAGTGGGTTTGTGACAGTCCTTATTAACTTAAAATATTTGTCTCACAGTTCTGAGGGACATCTTAGACTCCAATTACATGCAAAATCAAAATGTTTGGAAACTGTATCATGTTGCATGCAAAAGTTATGAAAAATGAAAAAATTACCACAGTAATCTTCTTTCTTCCAAAGGGTCTTTAGCATCAGTAACTATTTTGCACTTAGCTGGCTAGGTGCAACTACCACAGGACGTGTGCCTTTAAGAGATATTTAAATGAGCTTAGGGGCCAAGCCAATCAAAAGACAGGAGGGATGTGAGCCAAGTGAGAGCTGTTGAAGGCTTCAGAAATTTTCAAGGAAAAATGAGGGCAACTGCCCCCAAAAATCAACAGGATTCAAAAACATGCAAATGTCCACAAACGTGGAAACAGAAACAACAGCAACATGAGCTAAAAACTTTAATACGAAACTCCAAATTTGGTAAAACGTTAGATAAAGAGCACTTCTCCAACAGGTGAACTGAGGAGGGAGGAAGGATGGGAGCTTACTGATGCTAAAGGACCCTTGGAAGAAAGAAGATTACTGTGGTGACTGGTGAGTAATTTTTCTTCTACCCCAGGGTTCCTTTAGCATCAGTAACTTTCTGCAGACTATCGAGCAGTACCAAGTGGAGATGGGCAGAGAACCTACTTAGGAAAGAGGCTCTCAGAACCGCCCTGCCAAATTTGGCATCAGATCTGGTCTGCACATCCAAACTGTAGTGTTTCACAAAGGTGTGCACAGATTTCCAGGTAGCTGCTTTGCAGAAATCCAGTAGGGGAATAGCCCTTGCTGCTGTAAGCAAGGCTGCAGTGCCCCTGGTGGAGTGGGCCCTGAGCCTCACTGGAGGTTGTTGACAAGCTTTCTCATAGCAGAATCTAATACAAGAGACCAACCAACGAGAAACAGTTCTCTTGATAGCTGGTCTTCCTCTGCTTGCATCCCGTGGGTGAGGAACAACTGAGTGGAAGAGCCTCTGGACTGTCTAGTATGCTCTAGGTACTGAAAGATGGTTCTTTTGACATCCAGCTGTGGAGCTTTTGCTGCCAGGAGTGGATGGCTCAGTAAAGAAGACAGGCAGAGTAATGGACTAGTTCAAGTGAAATTCTGAAACCACCTTTGGCAGAAATGTCCTATTTGTTCGAGGCTCAACTTTATCATTGTGAGGGATGATGTAATTTTTTCTTCTTACCCCAGGAGTCCTTTAGCATTAGTAACTTTTTGCACACTACCGAGCAGTACCAAGTGGAGGTGGGCAGAGAACCTACTTAGAAAGAGACTCTGCAGAACCGCTCTGCCAAATTTGCATCAGATCTGGTCTGACATGCAAACTGTAGTGTTTCACAAAGGTGTGACAGATTTCCAGGTAGCTGCTTTGCAGACATCCAGTAGGGGAATGCCATTGCTGCTGCAAGCAAAGCTGCAGTGCCCTGGTGGAGGGGCCTGAGCCCCACTGGAGGTTGTTGACCAGCTTCTCATACAGAATCTAATACAAGAGACCAACCAATGAGAAACAGTTCTCTTGATAGCTGGTCTTCCTCTGCCTACATCCCCGTAAGTGAGGAATAACTGAGTGGAAGAGCCTCTGGACTGTCTAGTATGTCTAGGTAGTGAAAGATGATTCTTTTGACATCAAAGCTAACATACTAGCTGCCAGCAAAGTAGGCCTATTGGTCTATCAAGTCTGCTCATGCTTCAGCACCTGCTTGGGTACCGTGAGCTCCTCTATCAGTGTCCTTACACTGTTACTCCATCCCCCAGTCCTGCCCTCCCCAGGTAAACCAGCCTTTGGTTCACCCCTTGCCTATACCTGTCTCACCCTCTCTTGAATCCCTCCACCATACCTGCCTGTACCAGCTCCCTGGGCAGTATCCACAGTTCCACCACCTCTCGGTGAAGTACCCCTCCTCTTCCCCCTAATCCTACCACCCTCAATCTTCCAACTGTGTCCCTGGTGATTCCACTCTCCTTAAGTTGAAAGATCCTATCTCGGCTTGCCTTATTTACTCCCCTGAGGTACTTGAAGACTTCAATCAATGTCCCCCGTCCCTCCTCTCCTCCAGCGAGAACAGGATGAGCTCCTGTCGCTCCTCACATGCCATATCCCCAAGCCCAGGATCATTCTGGTTGCTCCTCTGAACCCTCTCCAGGAGTTGGATGTCCCTCCTAGGTGTGGCTCCAGAACTGCCACACAATACTCAACATGTGTAGTATAACCAGGCTGCTCTACAGTGGCAAATCACCTCCCTGTTGCTTGAGGTAATCCCCTAGTGATGCATCCTCCCAGCATCTTGTTTGCCCTGACTGTAGCCCTCCTGCACTGCTCTGAATTATTCATGTTAACATCCACCAAAACTCCTAGGTCTCTCTTCCCCTGCCATGACTACAACTCATCCCTCCCAGGGTGTACACATAGTTGGGGTTTTCCTGCCCTAAGTGTAGCACCTTGCACTTGGAGGACTTAAATTTAAATTTCAGGTGCTGGATCACCTATCCAGAGTATCCAGGTCCTCTTGCAGGGCCAATCTTCCCTACTTCCCTCCACCACCACCCTCAGCTTAGAGTCGATACAAAGAGACTCATTTCACACCTGATACCTTCCCTGATATTGGAGATATAATGTTAAACAGAAGTGGCCCCAGGACTGATCCCTGTGGAGCTTTTGCTCGCCAGGAGTGGATGGCTCGGTAAAGAAGACAGGCAGAGTAATGGACTGATTCAAGTGAAACACTGAAACCACCTTTGGCAGAAATTTCCTATTTGTCCTGATCTCAACTCTATCGTTGTGAGGATGATGTCATTTGGCTAGTGCACAGGGCCTGTAGTTTGAAATCCTCCTGGCAGACATAATGCTACCAGGAAGATGGTCTTCCAAGTTACAGACTTGATGTGGGCTGTGGACATAGGCTCAAGGGTGGATTCATAAGCCCATCTATGCAAAGGCTCAGGCTCCAAGGAGGAACAAGCTCCTGGTTGAGGCTTTAGGTGCAAGAGGCCTTTGAAAACTGTAAAATTCTTGTGGGACAAAACAGATATCTTCTTTCCTGATGAAGGGTAGGACGAAATTGCCGCCAGGTGTAGCTTTGATTGAAGATGGTTTCAAGCCTGACGCCTGTAGGTGTACCAGGCAGTCTAGCAGCTGAGGGTCTAAAGTTGATAGGGGTTTGACCTTTTCATCTTACACCAGAAGGAAAACCTTTTCCATTTGGCTGCATAAGTCTTCTTAGTGTTTGTTTTTAGCCATCCTCAGTATCTTAAGAACCTGTTCAGAGTACTGTGAGGATGGAAACGCTTAACTTCTCAAGAACCAGGCCATGAGGTGAACAGAGTGGATGTCTGGGTACTGCACTCCTGCCTGAGGAAAGGTTAGCAGGGAGTGGGGTTGGAGGTAGGCGAATGGGCCTGTTGCAGAACATTCAATAGAAGGAGAGGGTATCAGGCTTCCCTGGGTCAGTCCGGAGCCACTAGGATCATTGATGCAGGCTGCTGTCTGAGTTTCGGCAAAACCCTGAATATCGGGAAAGGAGGAAATGCATATAGGAACCTCCCTGACCAGTCCAGGATCAGGGCATCCAGAGGAAGTGTTCCCAGAACTGGGAGCCTGCAACAGTACTGAGGAACCTGAAAATTGAGAGGAGAGGCAAACAGATCCATGTCTGGTGTGCCCCACCACCTGAACACTGTGGATAGTACTTGCTTGTTCAGTGTCCATTCGCCTCGGCCTTGACTGATGCAGCTTAGATAATCCGCCAGAGTACTAAGTCTGCCTGGGTGGTGAATAGTCGAGAGGCTGACTCCCAGGGAGAATGTTAGAAACCAGAGCTTCAGAGCTTCCAAACAGAGTATTCCTGATCTGGTACCACCCTGCCTGTTTATGTAGAACATTGCAGTGGTGTTGTCCGCTCAAATTTGAACCGCCTGCCCTTCTATGCTGGGAGCGAAGCTTTGAGAGCTAATAAGACTGCTCTGAGTTCCAAAAGATTTATGTGCAACTGTGACTCTTCGGGAGTCCAGCTGCCGCCATCGAGGCACTGTCCAAGTGAGCTCCCCAGCCCAAAAGGGAGGCATCTGTGGTGATCACCTTTGTGGGAAGAGGAGCTTGAAAGGAACCCCTGCCTACAAATTTGCAGGGTTCTTCCACCACAGCAAGTTTGGAGGAACTGCTCCGACACAGGTATCAACTTTGAAAATGTGTTGCTTCTCTGAGACCAGCGAGCTCTGAGATAGGCTTGCAGGAGTCTCATCCTGTACTTGACCCCTGGGACTACTGCAGTCACAGAGGCCATATGTCCCAGAAGTTTTGAGGAAATGTCTGGCGTGGTCTTGGCTGTCCCTGAGCGAAAGAATCTGCCACTGAAAGGAAACTCTGAATTCTTTCCTCACGGAGGAAAGCACATCCCTTCTGAGTGTCCAGCTTGGCCCCTATGAAGGTGAGCAGCTGGGTGGGTTCTGGGTGAGATTTACCAGGAAACCCAGAGACTCACAGTGTGTTCTGTGAGGAAAGAGATTCCTTGACCTAGCAAGGAGATTTTGCTACTATGAGCCAGTTGTCCAGATAGGGGTAGTGGGCGACACCCAGTCTCCTGAGATGTGCTGCTACCACTGAGACACTTGGTAAAGACTCTTGGGGCGGAGGACATACAGAAGGGCATTGCTTTGAACTGATAGTGACCTGAAGGAAGTCTGAATCTGAGAACGCGTCCTGTGAGATCTCCTTATGGGTATGTGGAAGTAGGTGTCATTTAAGTCTATGGAGGCTAGCCAGTCTCCTGCTGTAAGGACTGTATGACCAGTGACAGAGTGACCATTTTGAATTTTTTTTCAGATGTTTAAATATCTGAGATCTAAGATAGGTCGCCACTCCCAGTTTTCTTTTGTGTCAGAAAGTACCTGGAGTAGAGGCCCTTGCCCTTCTCATGGGTGAGGACCCTCCACTGCTCGTAAAGCCAGAAGGTTTTGTACCTCAATTTCCAACAGTGGTATCGTGTTGGGGGCAGAGGTCTTGGACACCTGGGTATGCTTGAGGTCTGGCAGCTGCTTGAACTGTAATGACAGACCCTTCTCCACTATCTCAAGCACCCACTTTCCAACATGATGAGGGACCAGTGCTGAAGATAGTGGGAGAATCTGCCTGCAACGAAGCAGGGAGATGACCTGGACACTCACATCAGGACTTAGACTGAGAGGCAGATGGCTGGGTAGAGGTGGCTCTTTGGGGCCCCTTCTGCCCCTGCCTCTGAAAGACCTCTGTACTGACTGAAGTCAGATTGCAGACAGGGATTATAAGGCCTGGGAACAAAACTTCTGCCACTACCGCCCCGGGATGGGATCTCTGAGGGTGGTGGGCTTAGGCTTGGTTGGGTGGCTCTGCCAGGAGGCCTTGTACTCATCGACTTTTTCACGTAGTCAGTGGTTCTGTAATCAAACAACATATTTTGATCACAGGGAAAATCTATGGCCTTATTCTGAGTGTCTGTGGTCAGAATGGTTGTTCTAAGACAGGTGAAGCATCTCAAAGAGATGGCATGGCCCATCGCCCTAGAGGCTGCATCATTGTTGTTGTCTGCCATGTGGAATTGGTACACAGCAGCTTCCAGGGCAGTTTCTGACATATCCACCAGCTCCTGCACCATAGAATCTGATCCGCTAGTAGTGATAGCCTGACACGCTTCCAAAGGGCTTTCTGATATTTGGCTGTGAATGCCATGTAAGAAGAAGTCTGAGAAGCAGGAAGCTGTGGCATACATTTTCTTTGCTATAAAGTCAATTTTCTTGGAATCCTTGTCAGGGGAGAGGGACAAGGAGACTCCAGCTTTCTCACAAGCTGCCTGCTGCACTATACTCGTGGCTAGGTGTGCAGACAGAACTCGGTACCATTTTAGACAATTTATATTTTCTCTCAAGCTGCTTATTAACCCTGATACTGAAGTGTGGTGCTGAAGCACCTGCATAGTATTTTTCTAAATGTATTATAGATAGAGACGACCAGGTCTTTGAGGATGAAAGACCCTTCATCTCCTATAATCTTCATCTTCATCGACATCCTGGTTGGGCTCCAGCATAGGAGGTCCAGGGTGTCCAGCATATTGCATAAATGTAAATACAGAGAAGGATCCTTGTGGTCACCCGGGGATCCACAAGATGATGATCCGGGGACTCCTGGGGCTCAAGGCCCTCAAAATCCATGTCAGGGCATCATAAAATTGATCATGATCTCAGTCGCCCTCACGGGCTACAGAGAGAACTGTGGAAGAGTGCTTGCCAGCCCCAGTAAATCGAGAACCCATTTTCTGAAGGGTCTGAAACAGTTGCCATGCTTTTTCCATATCTTGCACTGATGGAAGAACTCATGAGTTTGTGTTTTGTTTTTTTCTGTATGCTTTAAGCTGCCTGTTATCTCGCTATTGGCTTTCCCAGGAGCAATGGGAGCATATTTGTCTTGACAGAGTTTCTTTAGCCACTTCATCAGAGGCTCGAGCTTCTTTTTTTGTCACTCTTACTATTTTTCAATTTGTGAGGAACTTCATCTTTGGAAGCTTTATTTTTGGCTGGGATCTGGAGGGTCATCAACACCTCTGCTTCTGGTATTACTACTTTTGAATGGCCCTCGTCAGAAGCCTTTGATTTATCCTCAGCCATATTAAATCAAAGGTGTGTCTGCCATGTTTGCCAATTTAAGCAAAGCAAACCAGCCCTGGACCTACCAACTGAGTGCAGGTTTCGTGAAAATGCCACCGCCAGTCCTGCCCTAGTTAATAAACTCTGTCTATTACTAGTGCCTTTTTTTGGTTGTAGAACGGGATCTATACTAGTGCCAATCTTAATAGAAACCCAGTAATATTCAATTGCACACAGGTGGCTGCTGGACCCTTATGGACAGTCCTGACACAGATGATACCCAGATCCACTAATATAACAAAAAGGTTTCCTGAATTGCCAATCTAGAGAGAAAGTCCCCAGGCACTGTTTAAATTTGAAATCCACTGCAGGTACCTCACAGTAAACCCCAGAGGTCTGAGGTAAAAAACACACCAGTACCAATTCGATGGTTCCCACAAGAATTTGCCCCAAAATAAGGAAACCATCAAAATAAGCACCGCGATAAAATTAGGCTTTAAACTAAATAGTTGCGATAAAAATAAAGTCAAAATAGCGTGGTCGCGACTAAAATAAAACGATGCAGCGCTTAATGAAAAGAAAACATTTCACCAGCACACTAAAGGAAATAATTTATTAGGAAAACTTTACCCAGATAAGCACTAGGAGGCTGTCAACAAGGAAAGTTGGGAGACCCCTCAGAGGCAATATTGCTCAGTCCAGGGAGAAAGAATTCGAGCTTTCAACAGCTCTCACTCAGCTCACATCCTCTCCTGTCTTTTGATTGGCTTGGCTCTAAGCTCATTTAAAATATCTCTTAAAGGCACATCTCCAGGGCAGTTGCACCTAGCCAGCTAAGTGCAAAAAGTTACTGATGCTAAAGGAGTCCTAGGGTAAGAAGTATTTTACGCTTAAAACTGAACTCTAAACAAAGGGACAGTCCTTGAAAAGGGGAGAGCTAACCGACATCATTTGTATATTCCAATCAAAGTTGGTAAAATGTGCAGGAAATGATGTCAGGACAATGCTCTGCCAGAGAAATAAGACTAAGCTCTGAACATACCTCCAACCTCTTGCCTCATGAATCAGGGACAAGGCTTAAAAAATCAGGGACAAAGACCCCAAATCAGGGACATATCTTAAAACTGGTACTATTCACTCAGAAAGCTGATAGAATAAAGGAATTTATGTTAAGATGCATTTTCTGAAGAACAACAAGTCTGTAACTTTAATGTTTGAAATTATTTTGTGTTATTAATCCCTACTGTTCTGTCACAAAACATAAATTTTATGAGGGACAGAGGAAAATTCTGAGGCCAATCAGGGACATCCCTGAAAATCAGGGACAGTTGAGAGGTATGGCTCTGAAGGCAATGCCTCAGAATCTTCTAAACTCGGTGCTGTTAAAATCTGTGCCTGTGGACTTGCCAATGTTATTGTTCTGAGATTCCTGCAAGGCCTAAAGCCAAGAGTCACGCTTGCCTGGTGATGTCTGGACCAGCAAGAAACCAAGCCTTCACTGCTGTGTTCATACCAGCGGTGCTGAGGTCAAGAGCCTGAGCTTTAAACCTGGGAGAAAACAGAATCTACAATAAAGCAGCCATAAAGAAAAAGAAAAAAAAAAAAGAGCTTTCTACAGCAGAATCTTTTGAAGAATGTTGTTTGTGTAATGAACATTTTGACTGAAGTAAAGCTTTAAAGTTCTTGCCAAAACCAAAACAAGGACAGAGACTGCCTACTGATGTCTATCAGCCAAAAAGCAAGTCTGCAGTGCTGTTTGACAACAAATGGGTTCAAAGTCCATGGTTCAAGTGCAACAAGAGTAAAACAGAAACAACCACAAAATCTAGTTACCAAAAAACTTTGCTATCCAGGAAAAGAAAGATTCTCACCAGCACTCAAACTAAAGAGAGAGAGAGACGAGACTTCACAGCTAACCAAATGTCTGAGTATTATTTAATTCATTTTATAATATTTTATTTGGGCTTAGTTGAGAGGTTGTATAGGAAATTTATTTCTTAAATACAGAAGGTTGGGTACGTGGTTTAAGCTTAAATTTTAAATATATACATATATTTATAAATATATTTATTCATTGCAAAAACTCCATTAATGCATCAGTTAGGGTTGTTTCCACAGCGACAAAAGTGTGGAAATTAGACGTTAGGGTTACCACCCACCCCATCCTCAAACCCCTAAATCCACATCCCCCACACACACACACATACACATATATATATATGCAAGCAGTACAAGACACATCAATCACCATGGTCCAGCAACTGTATTAGTTCTGCTGCCATCAGAGTGCCTTGTGGGTACACACGCATTCTGGGAAACCATGGAAGATGGCCCACAGTAAGCATTTTGCTGTTACAAACATACTAACATAAGAAGAATGGCAGCAGAATAGGCTCAATGGTCTATCAAGTCTGCTCGAGTCAGTACCTGAGTGGGCACCGCAACCATCCTCTTGATTACTCTCCTATCACCCTTCCCTGGCCAGGGTTCCCTCGCCCAGACCGGCGGCCCTCTCTTCACTGCCTCCTGTACCTGTCCTAGCCTCTCTGAACCCTTCCACCGTGGACACTTCCACCAGTTCCTCAGGCAGCGCATTCCACAGATCTACCACCTCTCAGTGAAGTATCTCCTCCTCCTCCTTCCCTCCACAAGTCTCCCTCCCTCTAGCCTCCAACCATGCTCCCTAGTGGCCCCTCCACCTTCCTCTGAAAGATCCCATGAAGGCACACCTTATTTACCCTTCAGATACCTGAAGACCTCGATCATATCCCATCTCTCCTCTCTTCCTGTGAGAACAGGTCGAGCTCCTCAAGTCTCACTTCATAGGTCCTGTCCCCAGGCCCTCGATCATCCTGGCTGCCTCCTCTGAACCCTTTCTAGGAGTAGAATATCCTTCCTGAAGTGCAGGTGCAAAACTGTACACAGTACTCAAGGTGCGATCTGACAATGGAATTGTACAGTGGCAGAATCATCTCCTGCTTCTCGAGGTGATCCTGGCGTATACAGCCCAGCATTCTATTTGCCCTGGATGTGGCCCTCCCACACTGTTCAGAGTTATTCATTTTGGCATCCACCAGCACCCCCAAGTCCTTCTCCCACTAGAAACCTGCAATATGCCCTCCCAGGGTATACACCTGACCCGGGATTTCGTGCCCCAGGGCACGCCCAAAAAATTCACTCACCTTAGTAATGTTTCTTCAGTGGAGTCTGCTGTATTCTGACTATTGCAGTTAGGTCCCGCCTTCAACTGCCCCAGAGAACAAAGAGTTAAACTTTCCATGGCCAGCATGAAATGTTCACTGACGTCGGCTGAAGCCCCTGTCTGCTGTTGTTTAAACTCCAACTGCCAGATCTTTACGAGCAATACTCACTAGAAGTTCTGTGTGAAACTGTAAAACTCACACTAGCCAACTGGCAACTAAATTTATATAAAAGGGTTTTGGTTTCAAAGCAAAGACTCAAGTCAGGAAACCAAATAAAACGCATCCCAAAACACAACACTTGCCCAAAATAAAGGAGGGTGAAAAAGGGACACCCCTAGGTGCCAACACTGCTCCTGCCCACCCACATCCCAAAACCAGGTTCTGAGGGGAGGCGGGGAGATCAGAATACAGTAAGACTCCATTAGAAGAAATAACATTACTAAGGTGAGTAATTTTTTCTTCAAACAACATGAGTCTTGCTGTATTCTGACTAATGCAGACTACAAGAGTCACCTCCATGGAGGAGGGACAGAACCTACTTTGAAACAAGCTCTGAAGTACTGTTGTGTTAAACCGAGCATCACTTCTAGCCTGATATCCAGAGAGTAATGCTTGGTGAATGTATGGACTGTTTTCCAGGTGGCTGCTTGACAAATTTCTAAGATAGGAATATCCCTGGCAGCAGCCAGGAAGCAGCTGTACCTCTAGTAGAGTGAGCCCTCAGGCCTGAGGGTGGAGTTCTATCCAGTTTTTCATAGCAGAATTGTATACAAGAAACAATCCACCTGGCAATAGATCTCTTAGTGGCAGGTTTGCTCTTACCAACCTCTCCATATGTGAGGAACAATTGGAGGACTCAAACCTGTGACTCTTGGTGCGCTATGTAGTAGCTGAGGGCCCTTTTAACATCCGTTGTGCAGCCTCCTCTCCAGAGGAGGAGGAATGGTCAGTGAAGAAAACAGGGAGAGCATAGATTGGTTAAGGTGGAAATCTGAAACCACCTTAGGTAAAAAGGAAATTACGCACTCACCGTAATTTTTGATCTTCTTGGACAGTCTCCACCACTCATTCACACTAGTGGGATTGGCGCCGGAGGCACTAAGACCCATCGGAGCAAACTTTTGCTGGAGGGTCGGCGCGAGAGACGGCGCCGCCGAGACACGGCGCCGGGCGAGCAGCGGCTCGAGCGGTAATGACCATCTCAAGCGACGCACCTCCAACCGCCTCAGTACCTTTTTTTACCAAGGAGGTGCAGCGCAACTAATGAAAGAGTAAACCCAACATTAAAAAATGGACATAAGATAGTCCGTATGACCGTGTAAGAAGGGTCAGCAAAGAAGTCCTCACGGCCTAAAGATTTGAGGAGTGAAGACCAATACAGCGTGAGCTCGGGATGGAGGGCGGTAGAATGAGTGAGGGAGACTTGTCCAAGAAGATCAAGAATTACGGTAGGCATTTAATTTTCCTATCTTCCTGACATAAGTCTCACCACTCATTCACACTAGTGGGAGAGTACCAACTGATAATCCCCAAAAGGGCGGCAGGAGAGCCAGAGCTCACTGGCCTAAGATAGAAGCTCATTAAGGATAGTTCTGCGAATGCGGAATGTCGCCTGGCATGAACATCCAGTGCATAGTGCTTAACGAAGTATGCACTGAGCTCCAGGTGGCGCATTGCATATATCTGCAATTGGAACATTGCGAATTCCGCTAGGGATGCCGCGATCACCCTAGTAGAGTGAGCGTACACTCTACCTTCTAATTTAACTTGAGCCATGGAATAGCAATGACGAAGGCATGCCACTAACCATGAAGAGATGCATCTATTAAATACAGGTTGACCCAGCCGGGTGTCGCTGAAAGAAACGAACAGTTGCTGAGTCTTATGAACATCCTTGGTTCTATCTAAATAGAACCGCAAGGCTCTCTTAACATCCAAGGAATGAAGAGCCTGCTCCCTTCATTTTGGAAATTAGCGAAGTAAGCGGAAGTACCAGAGATTGGTTCAGATGGAATTCTGACACAACCTTGGGAAGAAATTTAGGATGAGTAAGGAGAACTACCTTGTCCTTATGGAATACATACGGAGGGTCCGTAACCAGGGCATGTATCTCAGAGACCCATGGGGTGAGGTAATGGCCACCAGGAAGGCAGTCTTCCAGGTAAGAAATTTTAGCTCACAGGTAGCTAAGGGTTCGAAAGGCTTCCGAGTGAGCATGTCCAGCACCAGGTTAATGTCCCAGGCTGCAACTGGACGCTAACAGGGGGTCTGGTATGGAGAATCCCTTAAGAAATCTCTTCACCATAGGTAACTGAGCCAGAGTTAAGGAAGAAACCGCTCATGGAACGCTGAGATGGCACTAAGGTGAACTTTAACTGTGGAGTACTGAAGACCTAAGTTTGATAGGTCCAAAAGATACTCCAGAACCTTGCCAGGAGGACAGGAAAAGGGATTCCAAGAGGATTTTTACATGACCAGAGAGAAAACGTTTCCATTTGGAAGCGTGAGTTTTTGGGTGGCTGGCTTCCGAAAGCAGCCAGAAGGATGTCTGAGACTCTATGAGAGACGTTGAACTGATCTCACTTCTGTCTCTTCAGGAGCCAAGCATGAAGGTGAAGTGATTTCAGGTTGGGATGGACCAACGAACCCTGAGTCAAAAGACTGATTTGCAAAGGAAGTGGTCTCGAGAGGCTGCCAACATACTGTTGAGTAGAGGAAACCATAGTTGCCGAGGCCAGGAAGGAGCAATGAGAATCATCTTGGTCCCCTGAGACTCTAACTTGAGGAGTACTCTCTGGATTAGAGGAAGCGTGGAAAGGCATAAAGAAAGCGCTTTGTCCACCGCAGCCTGAACGCATCCTGACAGAAAATGCCAGGCCCTGGATTTCTGGAGCGGAAGAGAGGCAGTTTTGCTTGAGTGGGATGCAAAAGGTCCAGGTCTGAGGCCCCACTCTTTGAACAGGGACCGAGCTACGGCTGGATCGAGAGACCACTCGTGAGGGTCTGCCTCCTGCTCTGCTGAGGTGATCTGCTAGGTCGTTTTGTATACCTGGCAGATAAACCGCTTGAATCAGAGACTTGTGCTCCAAGCACCACTCCCACACCCTCATTGCTTCCTGCAAAGGGATAAGAATGAGCACCGCTTGCTTGTTGATGTAATACATCACTGCTTTGTTGTCCGCTTGAAGGAGAATGTTCTTGTGACAAAGGACATCCTTCAGAGCTCGGATTGCATAGAGGACCGCCTCATCTCCAGGACATTTATGGAGATGAGTTTCGAACTGAGTCCATACACCTTGAGTGCGGAGGGAGAGACAGTGAGCTCCCCATCCCATTAGCGATGCATCTGTGGTGATGGAGATCTGATGATCCGGGGAGCAAAGGGAATCCTTCCAGGAGATTGCTCTTTGAGACCACCAGGTGAGAGACCTTCAAGGGCCCCGCCACCTTGATGGGATAAGACTGGGGTGAGAGGTCGGGACCACTGAGTGGAGAGCATCCATTGGGTGGTTCTCATGTGCAGTCGGGCCAGAGGGACAGTGAAGACCGAGGGACGCCATGAGACCCAACATGCGCTTGCATCGAGAGAGCTGTAACCCATTGTTCTCCTGATGTAACGGGCCATACGAAGGATGTCGAGTCTTCTGTCCTCTGGAAGGAAAGCCTTCGCTGAAGAGGCGCCTAGAAGCGCCCCTAAGAAAAGGAGCCTGGGAGGGTTGCAGTGATTTTTCAAATTCAGCAGAACTCCATGGACGTGAGAAGACGAGAAGTCGCTTGCACGGCTTCCAAAGTCCCTTGGCGGAATGGCTTGCTAGAAGCCAATCGTCCAGGTAGGGAAACACTCGAGTCCGACTTTCCTGAGATGCGCCGCGAACTGCACAACACTTTGTAAAAACTCGCGGGCGCCGAGGATAGCCCAAAGGCAGGACTCTGAACTGATAATGCTGACCCAAAGCTACAAACCTGAGGAATTTGGCGGTGGTCGGTGGACGGGGATATGCTGGTAAGCATCCTGCATATCCAGAGAGGCCAGCCAGTCGTGTTGATGCAGCAAGGGTAACAGGGACCTAGGAAATCATCTTGAATTTCTCCCTGGGAGGAATTTGTTTAACTTTCTGAGGTCTAGAATGGGCGATCCCCAGATTTCTTTGGAACCAGAAAGTAATGGGAGTAGAACCCTGTGTTTCGAGATGCGGGGCACCAGTTCTATTGCCCTGTTGTTCAGAAGGCCCTGGATCTCCACGGTGAGGAGGTCTGACTGAGGCGACAACCTGGGTTGTCGTATGGGAGGACAATTCGTGGGGTTTCCAAGAAATTGAGAGAATAACCTCGCGAATTATCCTAAGGACCCATTTGTCCGAGGTTATGGACTTCCACTGGTTGTAGAAGTACATCAGACAACCTCCACGGAGGAGAAAGTTCCACCCGGGCAGAGTGGATGGAACTTGGGCCAACGACTCATATAAGGTAGCTGGGAGCTTTAGGTCCCGCGCTTTGCTGCGCTTCTTTGAGGTTGGGCAGGTTGGCTTTATGAAGCTTCCTGCCTCTGCCTCAAAAGGACTGGACGACTATAAAACTGACGTCTGTTCACATGCCCCGAGAGGGGCAGGCGGAGGTCTGGCCAACAATGGCCGATCTAGTCTTCTGAGTGGCCTCTAGGCTTGCTCCACCTGAGGGCCAAAAAGAAAGGAGCTATCAAAAGGCAGCGCCATCACCTGCTGCTGAGCATCCTTCGTGAAGCCAGAAGCACAGCCAGGAATGGCGCCGAGTACAACCCTGCAGCTGCTGAGCGAGAAGCAGTGTCGAAAGCGCCCATGGCGGCTTTGACCTGTTGGTTATTGGACTCAATACCTCTAATAACGGTCAGAAGAAGCTCTGACTTGGAATCGAATCTGGAAGAGTTCAACCATTCTTTTCATAGAGTGCCACAGGATATACTCATACTGAGAAAAATAGCCTTGATAACTGGTCACACGATACTTAGAGTGGAGGCAGCAAAGACTCTCTTACCTAATATATAAATCTTACGAGACTCTTTGTTAATAGGTCAAGCTGTAGTAGTTTGAGGAAGAAACGACCTTGTCATTCTCTGCCAGGACTACAATAGGATCCGCAAAGGCTTGGGATGCCAAATGGGACGATCCTTGGGAGCTGAATACTTCTTATCAATAGATTTAGCCACTGAGGAATAAGAGCAGGGTTATTCCATACCATTTGAGACAGCGTCACGCAGGAAGGCTGAATCGGAGGAGTCAAATCTGTAGGGATCTCCGAAGCATGAAGATACTGGAGTCTTAAAATCTTCCCAGGATCGATGTCTGTAGTCTGGAGAGAAAGAGTGGATCCCAGGTTCTTCAACAGAGACTTAAAGGACAGGTCCTCGACCACAGGCTCTGTAGCAAAGAAAGATCCTGTTTCTCCACTTCATCACCCAACCAAGGTCTGGGCTAGCTCAACATCATCTCCTGATGGTCCAGAAAGGACTGTTTGGACAGGAAAGGAGTGAAATTAGGAGAGGAGGAAATGGCAGAAAAACAAGAGAGTCCCCTAAGGCTGCCGCGCCTAGACGGCAAACGGGCTGAAGACGGCATCAGGAGGCGCACGGCGCCGAAGAGGCACGCGGGCCCCGCAACGCCCGGTGGCGCCATGATGACGCCACAGACGCGTGGCCGACGGCGCTACGGCCGACGCCGGGCGAATGGCGCTGCAGTATCACGCCGCTGATCGGGCGCCACGGACGACGCCAATAAACGGGCGCCCACCCGATCCAGAGGTATAACCGCGGCGCCGAGACCACGCCGCGCGCCGCTTAACGGCGCCGGCAAGTTCGGCGGTTCCTAAAACGGGCGCCACAAGGCCACAGATCCTGCAGAAGGCGCCGGAAAAGCCCCGTGAACCTGAAAAGCAAGAGAAGGAAAACCAGAGATAAGGGCATCGGTGAGGCCCCGCGCTGCAGCCATGTGAGGGGGGACAATTAGCACGGAGTCGCTAGTACCAAGAAGGTGCCGCGACTCAGGGAAGGTCCAACCGCCTACCTGATCGCCGGAGGAGCCCGAGGGCCCGAGGTAACCGAGCCAGGCAGAAGAACCAACCTCCGAGCCCATCGCTCCATAAGAGCGGCCCACTGATGAAACTGCTCATCTGGAGCCCTACCTATAGCGTGGAGGGCTCATGTCGGAGGACGACGATATCGGAAGTTGGCGACCCAAGAAGGAGACCGCAACTAGCAACGATAACCGACACGACGCCAAGAGACATACCAGAGGGCGACCTTCGAGTGATGCCTTCTTTTTTGACCTGTGGGCCAAGAAGAGTTCGAGGCCGAACGCGCCGAGAATGCACTGCTTATTTTATGCCGGCGGGGACCGCCCATCCCCGGCATCGGACTGACCGTAGTCGAACCCCGCTGAGGAGAAGGAGGCTGACCGACCCAGCCCGCTGACTGAATAGCTTTCATACTAAGTCTCCTACCGACACCTGACCTGCTCATGGTCGACTCCGTCCAGTAGGCCGAGACTTCTTCAAGTAAGTTAAATTTAAATATTAGAAAATTTTACGAAAATAGAATAAAACTAAGCGATACTACTATCGTGATAATGTTACAAAAAAAAACTGAAAACTATGCGCTAATTTGAAGTTTGACTCCGGACAGGCGTGACGGCGTCGTCACTGAAGCGCACTCGACGGGCGGGAAAAAGGAACTGAGGCGGTTGGAGGGTCGTCGCCGAGATGGTCATTACCGCTGACAGCTGTCACAAGGCGCAGGTCTCGCGGGCGCTGCCTCGCACCACCCTCCAGCAAAAGTTTGCTCCTCGATGGGTCTTAGTGCCTCGCCAATCCCACTAGTGTGAATGAGTGGTGGAGACTTATGTCCAGGAAGATCTTCCTGTTAGTTCGTAGGACCACTTTATCTCTATGGAAAGAGATGAAATCAGGCTCCACTGACAGGGCTTGCACTCACTGATACGCCTGGCGGAGGTAATGGCTACCAAAAACACAGTTTTCCAAGTCAAGTGCTTAAGCTCTGCAGAGGACAAAGTCTCAAAGGGCGTGTTGCACAAGCTGAGCAATGCAAACATTAAGGTCCCAAGCAGGAGCAGGGTCCTCAAAGGGGGGTGTGCAGCATTCCATGAAGAACTTACAAAACACAGGATGGGCTGACAGAGGAGAGGGCCTGCTCTTTGCACAAGAAGGCAGAAACAGCTGCCAAATGCACTTTAGTGTAGCTGGCTCAAGGCCTAGGCTACTGAGATGGACCATATAGTCCAGAACCGAGGCAACCCAGCAGAGTCTTGAGAAATATTCTTATTAGAACACCAAATAGTGAACTTTTCCATTTGGAATTGTAAGTCTTTCTAGTGGAAGGATTTGTAGTCTTAAAGATGTCAAGAACCCCTTGAGAAAGATGCAGATCAGCAAACTCTAACTCTTCAAGAGCCAAGCCTTGAGATTGAGAGACCTGAGATTCGGTACCAAATCCTCCCTGAGAGGATGTCAACAGGTTGTAATTCCTGGAAGAGACAGGGAAGGTGGACCTGCAAGGACAGCAACAGGGGCTACCAGGGCTGTCTGGCCCAGTCTGGAGCAATCAGAATCACTTTGCATGGTTGTGACCTTATCTTGACTAACACCTGAATAGCAGAGGGAAGGGGAAGCATAAGAAATTTCCTTCCAGTTCAGAATCAGAGCATCCAGGGGGACTGAGCCCAAGACTGGGGGTCTGCAACAAAGAGAAGAAGTTGGTGATTGTCTGGGGCTGCAAAAGATCTATCTGTGGAGTACCCCATCCCGAGAAAATCACTTTCAAAACTAGGCTATCTAGGGTCCATTCATGATGGCCCTGGATATCCTGTGAGAGCATCTGCTAGGACATTGTCCTTCCCTGGGAGGTGAAATGTTATCAGAGAGGTTTGCAGGGAATAGGCCGGGACCACAACTTCATTGCTTCTGTGCACAAGGCAGTAGACCGAGTGCCTCCTTGTTTGTTGATGTACTCACAGTGGTGGTGGTGTCTGTTCTGATCTGGACCACCTTGTTCTGTACAGATTTGAAAAGGCTTGCAGTGCCAGAAACACTACTCTGAGTTCCAAGAGACTGATGTGAGCAGAGATTCTTGAGGTGACCACAGCCCTTGGGTGGTAAGATCTCAGGTGGGCTCCCAGCCCAGCAGGGAGGCATCTGTGGTGAGTATCACTGAATGAGACTGAGTGACAAAAGGAACTCCTTGTCTCAATTGTCCTGACCCTGCCACCATTGCAAAGCCTGTATCAGGGTTCGAATCACTGGGACTAGTTTGGAAAGGGAATCTTTCTTTGGGACCAGAAGGCTCTAAGTGGAACTGAATGTCCCTCATTTGGAATCTTGCTTCCTGGACCACTGCTGTGGAGGCTGCCATGTGGCCCAGAAGCTGAAGGAAATGCCTTGCTGGTCGAGACACCTGTGTAAGAATGAAGAGGCCAGTTCCATATGGTCCTTGCCCTGTCCAGGGAAGGAAGGCTTTGTCCTTACTGTATCCAGCTCCTGCCCTCTGAAGGTGAGGAGCTGTACTAGCTCGAGAACTGACTTTGGAAGGTTGAGGAGGAATCCTAAGGAAGTGAGCACTTGCTGAGTTATTTGCAAATGTGACTGACTTGGTCTGGAGACTGACCCACTATGAGCCAGTCGTCCAAGTATGGAAAGATGGAGATCTTTTTCTCCTTAGGAAAGCAACCACTACTGCCAGGCACTTTGTGAAACCCTTGGGGCTAACAAGTAGCCAAAGGGCATTGCTCTGAATTGATAATGGCCTGAGGGCAACTCAACCTGAGGTACTTTCTGTGGGAGCACCTGATGGGAATGTGAAAGTAGGCATCTTTGAGGTCCAGGGAGCTAGCCAGTTCCTGGCCTTAGAGAGGGAAGGATTATTCTCAGAGTCACCATTTTGAACTTTGGTTTTAAAAGGTGCTTGTTCAGATATCTTAGATCCAGGATGGGCCGCCATTCTCCTGTCTTTTGGGGGTTAGAAGTACCTGAGTACAATCCTTTGCCCTGTGTAGGGTTGGAACCTCTCATGGCTCTGAGAGCCAGGAGGAAAGAAACCTCTGCCTCTAGGGCAAGGGTCTCTGATGGATTTGCAGGTGAAAAGGATCTGTCCTCATCTTGGGAAATTTTTTGAAGCTGAGAACCAGTCCCTGGTTTACTACTCCAGGACCTACTTGTCAGATGTCAGAGACTTCCAGTCCTGGACAAAGTAAGCCAGCCTGCCCCTCACTGGTATTGAAGATCCGTGCCCGGCAGACCCATCAAGGTGTCTGCTTCAGGGGCTTTAGGCTGAGGGGTGATGCAGACTGCCTGGCTCATTCCAGTCTGCTTCTCCTCTGAAGAACCCCTCTGAGCATAAGAAGAAGGGAGGCCTGGGCCTGGTAAAAGGCCTTTAGAAAGGCCTGCCCCTGGACTGCTGCCTTGAGGAGTGACTTGCCTTTTTTGGCCTGAGCACTCCTGTAGGTGGTCCTGTACTGGCCCATCTTTTTCATGTATGTAGTTTCTGTCTGCTCCCAAACAGAGAATTACCAATAACAGGGAAATCCATGGCCTTAGCCTGGGTATCCTGTGATAGGCTAGTACATCTGAGCCAAACCATCCTCCGAAGAGACACAGATGTAGCCATGACTCTTGATGAAACATCACTGGAGTCCACAGCAGCAGCATGAAATTACACCTCTGATGCTCAATCCCATCTGCAGCCACCTGCTCCAGCTCCTCGGCAAGCTGGTCAGGGGCCTGTTTAGCCAGAGCCAGTACAATGTCCCATCTGGACTTCTGGTATCTAGCTGTGTAGGCCATATAGTTAGCCTGAGTCCCAAAGATGCTGATGTACTGTTTCTTTGCCATGGCATCAATCCTCCTGGAGTCCTTATCTGGGGGTGTGATGCCAGGGATGTTTGCCTTATCACAGGCAGCAGCCTGCACTACCTCAACATGCTGCATTGTTGGTAGTAACCCGTGTCTGAGCCTGACAAAGTATACCTCTGTCCATCTGCCTGTCCACAGGAGATATGGAGTTAGGAGTCTTAAGAATTTTGTCCGCTTCCCAAAAGATTTATGGAGGGAATAGATAGTCCCTGACCTGGGATGTCCATCATTTCAACAAAATCAGGCTCCTCCTGATCCTCACGGCTTCTTCCATAGGAAGCTGAAGGGTTTCAGCCACTTTTTTGTAAAACATAAAGTGGAAGAGGACTCAGAAAGCCTAGGAGAAGAAACACCTGAAGGTCTGTCTGGGGAGATGTCCGGGTCAATAGGCACATCCAGACTTTCATAATCACCATCATCATCCTCATACTCTCCTCCTCCTCATCCGTTCATAAAATTTCTGAAGTGTAATCCAGAATGAGGAACCGACCGAACCGAACCCTGCCAGATGGTGCCGGTTCGCCGGAACCAAAGTAAGGAATTGCACTATTCTTATTGGCTATCTCATCAGCGGTCGGATATGAATTTCTGGATCCTAACCGGACGATTTATCTTTTCTTTTCTTTTAACCGGAACCGACTCCTCAGAATCAGCTCTCCTTTTGCCCGGTCAGTATCGCCCTAGTCAGAGGCACTCCTTCTAGTTCGGTCAGAACCGAACCGGGCTGGCCATCCGAGTCAGCGGACTTCTCGGCCTCCCTTTCTCAGTCCACCTACTTCTTATCTAGGATAGCTTGGAAAATTCTTACAAATTTGGCAGTCTGAATCGAGGTGGTCAAACCCCAGACAAACACAGGTGGTGTGGGATCAGCCTTAGCAAAGGCTTCCCCACACAGACTGCAGTGTTGAAACCCAGTGGGCCTGCTTTTTTTCTTGGGCTTTTCTAGACATGGCCAATCCTAACCAAAACTCACCCTTTTTTCGGCAATCCACCAGGCAAGACTCCCTATCGGTTCCTGACCGTGTTATAGGTCTTGGAAAACGTAATAAAATCCAGTTTTTAGAACTAATACGACCGTCACCACTCCTAGGTAAATTCACAAATTTTTTTATTTAAACTGATCGTGGTTCAGCCAACCGATCCAACATTTACAAGTTCCACACAGAAACTAAAATGCAAAACCTATCTAGTACTCACGGTACCACAGACAGAGACTTAGACAGATTCGGTAGCAGAAATTCAGAAGAAACTGAGTCGACGACACTTTAACCGACTTTTTGAACCGAGCAAAGGAGAAATCTCCGGGTGACTGTTTAGTGAGGCGGAGTAAAGAATCTGACAGCTGGAGTTTAAACAACAGCATACAGGGGCTTCAACCGGAGCTCATGTGAACATTCCATGCTGGCCATGGAAAGTTTAACTCTTTGTTCTCCCGGGCAGTTGAAAGGCAGACCTAATCTGCAATAGTCAGAATACAGCAAGACTTCATGTTGTTTGAACTTGTATTTTGCACGTTTGAACCCTAGCTTCTAGGCAACGTGAGACCAACTTCCCCAGAACATCTAGCTCCCAGCTTACAGTCATCTGCAAGGCTCATTTCACTCCCCATGCCTACCCTGATGTCTGTGAGATTTAGGCATTAAACAGGAGAATCCCAGAACTGATCCCTGTGGGACCCGCTGATAACTTCCCTGGGGTCGAGACTACCCTCCCTACCACCATCCACTGGGTACGACCAGATAACCAGCGCCTCCAATCCATCTGACCATCCTAGCCCCCACCCCCATCTTCCCCAATTTATCCAACAACCCAGTGTGGGGACCGTGTCAAACACCTTGCTGAAGTCCAGAAAGATGACATCAACTGGCCTGCCCTGGTCAAGTGCTGCCGTCACCCATTCGTATAACTCCACAAGATTAGTTTGACACGATCTGCCCAGAATGAAGCTATCCTGGTGATCGTCCAGGAATCCCTGATCCGCCAAGAACACCCCAGCCTCTACTTTACTATGGTCTCCATCAGCTTGCCCACCACCGATGTCAGACTGACTGGCCTGTAGTTCCCCGCACCTCCCTCGATCCCCTTTATAGATGGGAACAATATGTGCTTCCCTCAATCCTTGACACCCTCCCTGTCTGTAGAAGCATTAAAGGCCACCAGTGGTTCGACCAGGTCATCAGCCAATTCCCATAGCACCCTCAAATAAATTCCATCAGGACCCGTGATTTATCCTTTTTTTTAGGGACCGGAGGCTGCCCACACCCTCTCAACAGGAATTTTCCCATCTGGGCTTCCACCCCCCAGCCGAACCTGCTCCCTCTCCCATATGATTCAATTTCCTCATCCCCACTGTAACAAGAGGTACCCAGACGGTAACTGCCTGCCTCATTCCCCCGCCATCCCTCTGCCTGCGGCTCCCTCCACCTCCTAGTAAAACCAAAGCAAAGAATTCACCGAGCACCTCGCTTGTTCCCCGCCCACCGCCCACCCTCCCTGCTCCAATCTACTGAACTGCCCTTTACTCTCCTCTCCCTATATAATGAAAGAACCCTTTCTCACCCTTCCTGATCTCCTGTGCCAATTTCTGTTCCATCCTTGCCTTGGCCCCTCACCACCCTGAAACTTGCCTGGCTGTGCTAGACACTCTTCCCATCTCAGACCCCACGCGATCGCTTGAACCTGTGGTAGGCTGCCTCTTTCCCTCACCACCTCCTGTACCTCCTTAGTCCACCAGCATGGTCTCCTAGATCCACCTCCCTTGCGCCTCACCCTTACACAGGACCTGGTCACCTCCTATAGTCCCCTCCTGATGATTTCCCACCTACTCCTACATCCATGCCCTGATGAATCTCATCCAAGTGGTCCCTGAGGCTCTGCCCCATGCGCTTGAAGTCTGCCCTCTAAAGTCAACAAGCCTAGTCCTCGGTGGTCGCTCCCACCTCCCAGGTCTAGTACAATCCAGACTGTGTCGTGGTGACTTCCAGCTAATGGGTCCCCAACCTCGAGTCCCCGAACTAGGTCACTGTCAGCCAGGACTACATCCAGGATACGGCCCTCCCTTGTTGGGTCAGTGACCTGCTGCATTAGAAATGCATCCTGAAAGGCATCCAACAGCCTCTGCTCCCTGACCACTGGGGACGCCTACAGATTTAAACAGATGCCTATATTTTAATTGTTAAAAATGATGAAACACACAGTTATGTTCTCTATAGATAGCTGTATTGGAAATAAGAGTTCGATGACCCTAGCAACAGTCACTGGATGTTTGCATATTTTTTCTGATAGAGTGAGTCAGTCCTAATAACAAATGGTAGTAACAATAAAAGTAATATTTTTAGTATAGTTTACATGCAACATGAGACAGCAACAGTTGTAACATCCAAAGCTAACCATAACATGCTGCTAATGAGAATTTCCAGGTAACGCAGCACTATTACAACATGTGATGGTGCTAGTTTCATACCTGAGCAGCATATGAAAAGTACTATGTATGTATCCATAGACTCATAGTGCAACCACATGCCACGTGGTAGCAGCGATACCTGCAGTGAGCCAATCGTAGAATTATGACACCTAAAATCAATATTTAGAAAGTGCAGACTGAGTTTCACTGCATGAAAAGATATGCCAGCTATAATGTGTCATCATATTGTGCAGGCAGCATAGAGTCGATCAAACTGTATTTGTTTTTCATTACATAGTGTTATGTGAAAGGAGTACAGTGTAGTGATTATTGTGCTTACAGATGTGACTGACTGGTATAGTGTCTTACAATCTTGCATGTGTCTTGCATATATGTGTGTGTGTGTGGTGGGGTGGGGGAATGCGAGTTAGGGTTTTGAGGATTGGGGCATGGGGTGGAGTGGTGAGGTAGTAACCCTAACATTGAATTTACACACTTTGTCACTGTGGAAACAACCCTAACTGATGCATTAACTGAGTTTTCTGCAATGAATTTCCTTCTTTTGAGAAACTGTAATAGAAATAGTAAATGGTATGTGTTCGGGCCCGTAAGTTCCCACCAAGCTGCCCATTTCTGCATAATGATATGTGTTTAGGAGCTACAGGTCTCCCAGTCCCAAGGCCCCACTTACACACAAGCATCGAGTTATACAGCAGCCCTATAGGCCATGGAAGCCTTGTAACACAAATTTGCCAATATCTTGGGAACTGCAGCAGGTAGAAAAAAATTCAAGTGTGACTGTAATCATAAGAGTGAGTAGTTCTGCACGTAAGAATGCCAACTCTGTGGGCGTAATAGTGGGCCATGGACATGAAAATGAGCAACTGGAACACTAATTTCAAATATCTCAGTAACCGTACAAGGTAGAAAAAATTCAAATTGAATGTTATTTATGGCTTTGCAGCCTATTTCTGCACTTTTCGAGATACAGCCCTGAAAGGCAGCATGGCGCTGCAATATTATCCTATGGGAAAATTTCTGAACTTCAGAATGCTGTAACTTTGGGCCCCGTAATGTTTTGGCACCAAACCACCAAAAGGCACATCTGTGGGACCAGGGCTTGCCACCCTGCAAATTTCAGCCCCAAACACCCCACCATTTTGTTGCAGGAGGATGGCAAAGATTTGCAGTTATTTTGAGACTTTCACAAATCACTAAAGTTTCCAAAAAAAAAAAAATCACAAAACTTTAGCATTTGCAAAAGTATTTTGCAAAGTACTTTTCCTTAAAGTCGAAAAGATTTCGGGGTTTAAACTTCCCCAAAAAAAAAAAGATAGGCTACATCTCAGGACCCCACCAAGTAAACACAACAATCAGTGTTTACCTAGAGGGTCCCAATTTAAACGGCAGGCATTTTGTGTGTCACTAACTGAAACCAAAATGGTCGAAACACGAAAGTAAAAGGCCATTTGTGAAAGTAAAACAGGCATTTGCGAAAGTTTGTGATTTTGCTAACTTTTCTCATTGACTATAAAGGGAAATTTTTTTTTTGAATAACTTTTGAACGGTTTAAAATTTTTTCACCAAATCTTGAAAGGCACATTGGTGGCCAAGACTGCATCTTCCCTGAAGATTTTGGACGAGCGACCGAACTGTGTGGGCTGTTGTGGTAGGAAGCGATAAAAAGTCAGTTTTTGCATTTTGGGCCTTCTGTAACTCCACAACGTATATCCGACCGTAGCAACTTGCCACATCCAGAGATCTATGGTACCAGACTGCACATGCAAAATTTTGAGGTGAATCAAGTGATGCGGTGGCAAAGTTATTAAGGTGCAAAATTTGAGGTTTAACATTAAAGTGCTTACTCAACTTAATTATAGGGTACCACCGTGCACTATAATATATAAACATTTTGCATGAGAAGAAGTATTTAAGTTACAAAGATATTTTTAAAGTAATAATCAGACGAAGCCATTTGAAATCTTTATACAAGAACAACTTTACCGTTCACAAAAGTTATCAAAACTGTAAGTTTTGTTTGTTGTTTCGTTTCTTTGTTGTTTCGCTTGATTTTCTAAAACCTTTGTTGTTTATGATTACATTGCTTTTCATTATGTTATAAAGTTTTATATCTATGCAAATTATTAGTAATTAGAAAACTGTACAGGGACAAATAAAATCTATTTTTCTACCGCATATCACGCCTGGATGTGACAGAAACATTTTGCCATTATCCAGAACTTGCATACAGCAGGTATTAAAGTAAGATCTGAGCCAGTCTTACTGTTTATATGATTTAGGCAACTTTTGTGACACGGGCTAAAGGCGAAGCTGAGTGCCTGTAATAAAATTGGTATTCTGACCTATTGTTCCGACAGCGCTCGAGCCAGCACATAGCTAGGGCTTTGATATAAAATTATCCACAGGAGGTAAATAACCCCAATTGGAACCTGGACGGTATATTTACTATTCCTATCAGAACTACTAAAGATCAAAAAGTAACAGTTCAGGGAAAAGAATTATGTCAATTTTGACAGAAAGCTCTATGAGGATCTGAAATGGCAGGGCAAATGTGGATAAAGTGGGATGTGGACATATTACATGTCTCCGGGAAAGCTTGTTAGTCCTATGTATTATAGCTGTGTATAACCAATGATAAGGTAAAAAATATGCATGTAATGGAGACATGGGAAAAAGACTTCACCTTGGATGTAATTGTTGAATGAATTTAGGTTAAAAGGATAAAAGGATATTTAGGTTGGTCTGTTATAATGAAACATTTACTAACCCAGTTTAGAACTTACTGACTAAACTTGGCATCCACATATGGATACTGAGAACATATTGAGCAGTTAGAGGTTCTCCCTACCCTACAATGGAGTTAAGCCATGATAGCTATGTAGAATGCGATCACAAGGTGAATGCATTAAGTTAACCTTTTCAGTATTGTCTCCTCAATGCTCACAATCTGGCCATATCACAAAGCTGTGGTGTAATACAGAATGTTATTATCTGGCTACACAGCTGTGGGCAAGGTAACTGAGAACTGGTTGTCTATACAGTGAACATAGTTTGTACATCCCTCCTCTGCAGCTGGTGGCAGGTTTGGTGCAGACCATGTGTATGCATTTACAACTGGTTTCAATAAAGCTGAGTTTACAAAAAAGGGGGATACAATGCAATGGCCTAAAGCCTTTTGGGTGAACATATGCTGGTCTATTACAAGAAAAATAAATAAATGGTCTCCATATCAAGGAAAAATAGTGCAGAACTACCTAAAATAATTTTCTGATGAGGAAGAAATGAAAGTCTTGGGATAGTAGTACAATACAAACCCAACAGGGCAGTATCATTGCACTGCAAATCTATGAAGAATTAATTAGGAAATTTCTAGAATAACTTGCACCAAAATGAGACATAAACCTAAGGGACAACACAATACACCTAAATAATGGTTCTAATTAGGATGCAGATTCTTAAGAAGGCCTGTCCCCAGATTAGGAAGTTTAAAAAAACAACAAAAAAAAGAAGTATGTATAGAAAGGCATACACCTCTACATGAACAGCGATAGAAAATTATTAAAGGCATATAAGGAAGGACATTAATATGCACTTTAGGAAATCTACAAAATGTCATTAAAGATAAAGAGATTTTGAGAATTAGTGCCCTTAGCACGGTAATGATAACCAATCAACAACTACTGTCGTAATGAGTAATTCTACTTGGGAGAACCTTTTTCAAGAAAGTATTGCAGTTTACTAATGACAGAGTAGAAACTGAAACAAGGTGTCACCCTCAACTTCAACAAAGAGAAAGAAACAAACAGGAGAGGAGGCTTTATACGTGAAACCACAGTAATAATGGCAATTATAAATGGGTCAGAAGTTTTCATGCCCTGATTGGCTTGAGCAGTACCTTTGGCTGTGTCCTTATAAGAGAATATGTGCCAACCAGTACCTCTTCAGCTACTCTGGACTTTTACCAAACAGATCACTGTGTCCAGCTCTGTAGTGTAACAGCAGAACTGACTGGTTGAATTGAAAACCACCCCAAAAAACAAACAAAAAAAAAAAAAAAAACAATGTTACTGTACCAAGTGCACAGCATGATACAATCCGATCAAATATTTTAAAATAAAACTCTGACTTGTGCTGCTCCAGTTGAGAAAGCAAACTGCAATCAACAAGCTTATAACATGGCTATATAATGTGAGAAAGTAAGACTTTTAATTGGGCAAAAGACATCTACGTGTTTCGTTGTGACGGCATTAATGCCTGCACCAACCTGGAAGTACTAATCCAAACCACAAAGAAAATACAGCATTGAAGAGACATCATGCTAGATATCAAATGAAACGCATTTTATCCTTCCCACACACCCTCCCAGGGGCCCCTCACTATCTGCTACAAAATAATACTTATTACACAACAGATCCTGAAACAGTGAATGGTAGTAGCCGAGAAAAGTACATCCGGAACAAACAAGCGCAGGAGATCTCTGTCGGAAGCCAGTAGTAGTACTCCATGTAATTTCAGCACTTTTACTGTCCATGGAACTGTAAACAAACTATTACAGCAAGAAAGCAAAGTCTCTGTAAAAATTGTATTAATATATCAGTGGTCGTTTCGTGTTAACTGTTGTGCGTAGCAGACGTGCTATCACACATGAGCATTTGTGTGTTGTTAGGCAGGCACTGAAGAACAGACTACAGATGCTGTGTCAAGATATGTAAACGCCAAAGTAGGAAGCAGCAGGACAGAACGCGTAGGTGTACAAAGAAAAGCTGTAGTCCACCTAAGCTGTGTACGCAAACATGTACCGTGTATATTTCAAAAAGTTACAGAAATATGTTAGTGAATGAATCACTGTAAATATATGCATTTGTTTTTGCAACATGAGTATGTAAAAAGATGACTTCTGTAATGACGTAGTTCAGTCAAACACAAAAGCTTTCAAATCACAGCACAGACCTACTCTCTGTTAGGTGCTGTAAACATCACCGCTATTAAAAAAAGTCATAAACCTGCTTTCTTCGATATGTGACACTGGGCTGGCAGCCATTCGGCTCATAAACAGGAAAGTGCCAGAAAACACTAAGTGTGGCTGCCAGTAAGGGACACACTTGCTCCCACAGAAACTGCCTACATTCAAAATGCCAGCCTAAAAACAAAACATTCAAAAGTAAATACACTCTGAAATGTGGTTAAGTGTTATGGGGATGGGGGTAGCATAAAGTAATACATTCTTGAGGATGTCTGCTGGGGATAGTCAGACATTAACACCCTCTAGTGCCTTTTCATTAAACAACAAGGACTACGTTTCCAATAACATTTTTTTAAATACATTTTAACAGTTTTTATTTGGATTATTTAATTTTTAATTAATTTTTTGTTAATGGAAACCCATTCTGTAAGCATAATAAGACCTTCCGAGGTGTAGGTGTTATGACAGAAAAAGCACCCACAGGTGTTAAAGGCACTCAACTCAAGTGTCTCCTGCCTTATAACGCACATGGGTGTGCTCTTATCAGGCCATAACCTGCACCTCGCTGTGTCTCACTGCTTACTTAAAGCAGCATAAGCCAGCCTGCCAGCGCAGCGTAGTGCTAACAGTCATGACGCTGGTGACCTGAGTTTGGGAGTGAGCTCTGGGTTGTTGGGGGCCAGCCGGGTGGGGACTTCCCTCCTCTGAGGAGGGAGGGTTGCCATCCCTGCTGCTACTGCCACCTGGGTGACCACAGGCGGAAGTGTAGTCAGGGATGCCAGGGAAGGGACAGACGCCAGTTGGGTTTTGGAGCAGTATGCCTGTGCATGTGCAGCTCCCCTTGAGTTCCCCTCTGAGTGCAAACAACTCGGAAGAAAATGACGAAAATGGCCCATGCACTCACGGATGACGGAGTGCCATAACTGCTCCAGATCCTTACTGCCTGTCCCACTGCTCCAGCCACCCAACAGACGCAACACTGGAGGTCCGAGCCCGTCCCCACCTGGGAAGATGCCATGGCTCGATGGGGCTGGGCCTCAGCGCCGTGTGAAAGGTAAGGAGACAACAGCAGCTAGGGTGTCTTGGTGACTCCTGAAGGAGTGTGAGCACAGGAGATTGGAAGGCATAAATAGAAATATGGAGAGGAAAAAAAAAAGCAAAGCACAGGAATAGGCACCAGCCTTTAATAATGTGCAAGTGGAACTATTTTTATGCTCCAAATAGCTGGATCAAAGTTTTAACTCGCAAATATCCAATGGTAACACAATGCAAGTTTCTTGGTTAATAGTCTTTAATAATTAAATTTCACACTTTCAAATAGCAACGCTTTCATGGTCTTCACCCATCATTAGGACACAGTGTTATGAATCTTCCAGCTGGGTTTCTGTTTATTTTGAAGAAAAATCCATTTTCCACACAAGCTTTCTTACTAGGCAAATGGCTTTATCCCACTGGTTGGCTCCATCCTCTACTTTCTTCAGTCTTTAAATTGGCTAAATAATACCCTTTTAATTTTCAGAACTCCAGGGAAAAAACAGTGCTAGCCAGCCGACTCCAGTTTCAGAGTTTTAACTTCAATGTTTAACATCACGATCGATAAATCGATATTACCTTAGGAATTTATTTATTTAGCTTTTGTTGACCAGGTAAGCACACTACACAAACATATGCCTATTTTCAGGTGCAACCCGGAGATTACATGGAGAAAGGGGTTAATGTCCCATTGTTAAATAAAGGATATCCCACAAACCCACAACATTTTGTCCAGAATAGGACTAATGAATTAGAAAGCTGGGAGGGAACAGAAAGGATTTTAGGAGTTCCAAGCAGGTTTTAGAAAACAAGGGGACAACAGACAATATCTTCATATAAGAAAAAATTACTCACCTTAGTAATGTTATTTCTTCCAAGGTTCTTTAGCATTATTGACAGGTGCAGTATGCCAGCTGGGTTAAGCTGCCCTGGAGAGGAGAAGTCAATGTAAATGAGAAAGACACTGGCCAATCAGCATAGACAGAGGGGGAGTGCTACCTGCAGTCAGCCAGAAGGAAATGAAAATTACATACAGGAAGATCAAGAATTACAGTAGGTATCTTCACCATTCATCACTGCTGGGTGTCTGCTGGAGACAGGCACCCGCTGGAGATTTTTATTATTTTGGGAAGGAGGAGCCGCACCACCCACGAGGCTGACGATTGCATGGTGCCTGTGGGTTGCCCAAACGCCATTGGGTCCTCCTCCACCTCAGTTCTGCACGCCAAAGAGACAGGTGGAAAGTATAGAGAAAAGAAGGGTGGGGCAAGGGGCCCAAGAGACAGCAAAAGGAAAAGGAGCACTGAAAACAAATAAGCCAGTGAGAGGACAGAAGAAAGGGACCTGAAGGTTATGGGCTGAGAGGCCCCAGTCCCTGAACGACCAAGGGGAAGGAAGAAAGAGAGGAAGGACAGAAAGATGTTTTAGGGAGGCGAGGGATGAGGCGGGGCCAGAACCCATCAGGGCAAGGTCGATCAGAAGATCACCAGGGATGATTCAGAAGGACTCAAATTCAGAATTTGGATGGGTAAGGCCACCCCAGCTCCGATCCCAACCCCTAGGGAAAATCAAACTTCACCCCCACAGTTACCACAAGGAGCAAACAGGCTTTTGGGGGGTGAGGAAGAGAAGTGACCCCTAAAACACACCCATCCCCACTGGGGAAGGTAAGAGAAAAGGCGGCAAGGGAATTATGGACAGCTCCAATACCATTCCATCCTGGAACTGGTAGATGGACTTATGGGATGGAGGCATCCCAAGAAAAGCCCAGGATAGAGGAGGGCGCCCCAGGAAACACTAAAGGAACCCCCCAAGGGGTCTCACTCACCCACCCCAAAACCCACCCCCAAGGCCTCCCAATGGCCTGCCGGAAAGAAGAGAATAACTCATGGGGGGACGAAGTAGAGACGGTACGGCTCAGGGACTGAGGCCTGAGAGGGAAGGTGGATTAGTGATGAATGATGAAGATACACAGGAAGATCAAGAATTACTATAGGTACATAATTTTCATATCTTACCTGTGTCCATCTTCACCATTCATCACTGTTGGGTGAGTACCAGCACCCCAAGAAGAAACCCTGAAGGAATAACATCCTCAGTCCTGTCCCCCGGGAGAAACTGGGGACCCTCGCTAGTTGGTTAGGGCTGGGATTGGTCAGGATGAGGCACAGTCCCTGAACCCTAGAGGGAGGAAGATGCCCCTGAAGTTCCCGTCTCACCCTGCGGAGAAAAGATGGGTCCCCTGGAAGGAGGAGACCAGTAACCTGTGCCGGGCCAAAGGTGACAACCTTGAAAGGCAAGCCATGCCATCTGCCTAATGCAGATCGCTGTCCTCACAAGCCGTGAAGTGACCTCACTGGCCAGAAGATGCCATTGACTGGTGCCTCGCCAACCCAGGCCTATAGCGAGAGGGCTATGGCTTGCCAGGTAGCCTCCGAATCAGGCAGCGATGCTAAAGCCGGCCCATCATCGCCCACAGATGCCTGGTTATAGGCAAGGTGGTGCGCCTGATGTGAGATGATTGCCAGCATCATCCACAAGAGAGGAGAAAACTCTCCGTCCCAGCTGATCAAACTCCCAAGAGTCAGTATCAGGGGCTGGTCGAGGACCGCTGCCTATGCCCAGAATGGGTGTCCAGAAGCGCCAGTCCAGAAAGTGGATGAGGCAAAGAGCCTGGAGACCCATGGGTCGCACAATACTGTCTCCGGCAGTCCACAGAGGCTGGTTCTAGGGAGTATGGACATTGCCAAGCTCTGTAAGATGCCCACCAGAAGAGAACCAGCCAGGACAGAACCACCAAATGATGTGCCCTGCTTTCACCTAAAAGGCCTGCATCACATGCTCGGTATTGTCTCGAGCATACTAACATCCAAATGACTACGCCAAGTACAGAATGCTGTGTAATTCATGCACTAAAAGCTACTAGACTGGCTAAGTCTGATTATTTCAACTCTCACTCCTGACTAACACTAGCTCTCCATCTAAATTCTGGAGCGTAGTTTATGCCCTATCCACCCTCCCTCCCCTCCAGTTCTCAAAATAAATAACTCCTAGTTTCCAACTCTGGCTCTGTGGCCAATGAATGTAATGCCTACTACACATCGCCTCTTCTAAATTCCTCTCCCATTACCACCTATAAACTTCAGCCCTTCTCCTCAGCCAGTGCCTACCCTCCCCATTTTCCTTTTCTACTATCTCCTCTGACAAAGCTCTTAATGCTGTCCTATCCCTCAGCCCCTCTAAAGGCTCTGGCCACCAGATGACCGTGACCCTAAACTTCTCTACCTTTCTGTTCCTGCAATTGCTTATCCTATCTCCCTAATCCTTAACCTGTCCTTTATTTCTGCCAAAGTGCCTCATCCTGAAACACGCTGTAGTCCTTCCTCTTCCCAAGGAGGTGACACATCCACTCCTGGCAACTATCGCCCATTTCCTCCTTCCTACCCTTGCCAAACTTCAAGAAGAAAAATTACTCACCTTAGTAACTGTGTTTCTTCACATATTCTAACAATTGTAATGATTCCCAACCTTTGAACTGCCCGAGAACAAAGAGTTAACGTTCTATGCAGGGCATAGAATGCTGAGCTTATTGGAAGTCTCTGTCTGGAGTGATTCAAACCCAAACCGTCAGATTCTTACGAGCCCAACTAAACTAAAAAATTCTATGCGAAATTGTAAAATTCTTACCAGCAAACTAGTTGAAACAAGTTTTGGATTCCCAAGGAAGACTCAAGTCAGGAAACCCAAAACTAAACCCAATGTACTCAAAAAATAACAAAAATAAATAAGCACCCAAGTAAAAGGGAGGAGGATGCAAACAAATACACCCCTGGGTGCAACACTGCACCTGCCCACCCACTTCCCAAAAACAGGTTCTGAGAGGGAGGAGGAGGGAGATGAATACAGCAAGACTCATTAGAAGAAATATAATGACTAAGGTGAGTAATTTATTCTTCAAACAATGATGAAGTCTTGCTGTATTCTGACAATTGCAGACTACCAAGCAGTAGCTCCAAGGAGGAGGGCCAGAACCTACTTTGAGAATAGGCTCTGAAGTACTGCTGTGCCAAACTGATGATCACTCCTAGCCTGGATATCCAGAGAGTAATGCTTGGTAAACATATGGACTGTTTTCCAGGTGGCTGCTTGACAAATTTCTAAAGAGGGATATCCTGGCAGCAGCCAGGGAAGCAGCTGTACCACTTGTGGAATGAGCCTCGGGCCTGAGGGTGGAGTTTTTCCCAGTTTTCATAGCAGAATTTTATACAAGACACAATCCACCTGGCAATAGATCTTTTGGAGGCAGGTTTGCCCTTTCCACTTCTCCATAAGTGAGGAACAACTGGAAGGAGTCAAACCTGTGACCCTTGGTACGCTCTATGTGGTAAATAAGGGCTCTTTGACATCTAAACTGCGTAGCCTCCTCTCTCCTGAGGAAGAATGATCAGTGAAGAAAACAGGGAGACATAGACTGGTTTAAATGGAAGTCTGAAACCACTTTGGGCATGAACCTTCTATTGGTTCTAAGGACCACTTTATCCCTGTGAAATGAGATAAAATCAGGTTCCACTGACAGGGCTTGCATTCACTGATATGCCTGGCAGAGGTAATGGCTACCAGGAACACAGTTTTCCAAGTCAAGTACTTAAGCTCTGCTGAAACATAGGCTCAAAGGGGTTGTATGCTGAGCAATGCAAACATTTCAAATCCCAGGCAGGAGCAGGGTCTCTAAAAGAGGATTGGTGTGAAGCAATCTTTAAAAATTTACAGAACACAGGATGGGAAGATAGTGAGAAGACTTCCCACAGACAAAAAAACAGAAACAGCTGGCAAGTGTACTTTGAGAGTAGCCGGTCTGAGGCCTAGGCCATTAAGATGGACTATATAATCCAGAACCATAGACAATCCAGCAGTGTCTGAAGAAATATGCTTTTAGAACACCAAATGCTGAATCTTTTCCATTTGGAATTGTAAGTCTTTCTGGTGGAGGGCTTCGAGAAGCCTTGAGGATATCCAGAACCCCTTGGGAAAGATGCAATCTGCAAACTCTAACCTTCAAGAGCCATGCTTTGAGATTGAGAGACTGAAGATTGGGGTACCAAATCCTTCCCTGAAAGGATGTTAACAGGCTGTAATGCCTGGGAAGAGATAGGGAAGATGGACTGCTAGGGACAGCAACAGGGGTACCAGGATGTCTGGCCCAATCTGGAGCAATCAGAATCACCTTGCAATGCTGAGACCTTATTTTACCAAAACTCTGAACAGGAGTGGGAAGGGGGAAGGCATACAGAAACTCCCTTCCCAATTCAGGATCAGGGCATCCAGAGGACTGAGCCCAAGACTGGAGGTCTGCAACAAAGAGAGGGAGTTGGTGATTGTCTGGGGCTGCAAAGAGATCCATCTCTGGAGTGCCCACCTTGAAAAAATCACTTTCAACACTTGAGGTCCAGGGACCATTCTGTGATGGCCCTGAGAAATCCTGCTCAGTGCATCTGCTAGCACACTGTCCTTGCCTGGAAGGTGAACTGCTACAAGAGAGGTTTGCAGGGAATAAGCCAGGGACCCATACCTCTCAACCTTTTGTCCTCCAAATGTGGAACATTGCCTGTCAGAATGCAGAACAAATGGGCAAAATGTGGAACACTTACTCAAATCTTTACCTAAGAAGCTCAAACACTGCTAACATGTTGCATTTATGTTAAGAAAGTCTGTTATTAATTGAATATTATATTTTTGCATCATTTACTATGGATTTTGCTTTAAAATGTTGACTTTGAATGTGGAGCAAGTCCTCACAATGTGGAACAGGGAGCTTTGAAGCAAAATGAGGAACGCCTCCTAGTGTGGTACAGTTGAGAGGTATGCAGGACCGCAACTTCATGGCTTCTGTGCACAAGGCCGTGGACAGAGTGCCTCCTGCTTGTTGATGTACCACATGGTGGTGTTGTCTGTTCTGACTTGAACCACCTTGTTCTGTACTGACTGTGAGAAAGCTTTTAGAGCCAGAAAACTGCTCTGAGCTCTAGAAGACTGATGTGGAGAAGGGATTCTTGGGGACTACAGCCCCTGGGCAGTAAGAGACCCCAGATGGGCTCCCCAGCCCAGGAGAGAAGCATCCATGGTAAGGACCACTGAACAAGGCTGGAGTGACAAAAGGAACACCTTGTCTTAATTGTCCTGATCCTGCCCCCACTGGAGGGCTTGGATCAAGGTCAGAGTCACTGGGATCAGTTTAGTAGGGGAATCCTTCCTCTGAGACCAGAAAGCTCTCAGGTGGAACTGAATATCCTCATCTGAATTTTGCCCCTTGGACCACTGCTGTTGAAGCTGCCATGTGGCCCAAGAGCTGGAGGAAATGCCTTGCTGGTCGAGACTGGCTGAAGGAAGAAACTAGTTCAATAAGAACCCTTGCCCTTTCTAGAGGAAGAAAGGCTCTTGCTCTGAGTGTGTCCAGTTCGCCCCTATAAAGGTAAGAGGCTGGACTGGTTCGAGAACTGACTTGGGAAGGCTGAGAAGAAACCTAGAGAAGTGAGCACTTGCTGGGTCTCTTGCAGGTGAGACTTGACTTGGTCTGGAGACTGACCCACTATTAGCCAATCGTCCAGATATGGAAACATGGAAATCTTGCCTTCTTAGAAAGGCAACTACTACTGCCAGGCACTTTGTGAAAACCCTTGGGGCTGAGGTTAGGCCAAAGGGCATTGCTCTGAACTGATAATGGCCTGAGGGCAACTCAACCTAAGGTACTTTCTGTGGGAGCACCTGATGGGAATGTGAAAGTAGGCACCTTTGAGGTCCAGGGAGGCTAGCCAGTCCCTGGCCTTAGAGAGGGAAGGATTATTCCCAGAGTTAACATCTTGAACTTTGGTTTTAAAAGATGTTTGTTTACCTATCTTAGGTCTAGGTTGGTCCGCCACTCCCTGTCTTTGGGGGTCAGAAGTACCTAGAGTACAGTCCTTTGCCCCAGTGTATGGTAGGTCTCTCTATAGCTCTTAAAGCTAGAGAGAAGAAACCTCTACTCTAGGGCAAGGGTTTCTGAGACATTTGCAGGTGGAAAGATCTGGCTCTCATCTTTGGAAATTATTTTAAGCTGAGAACCAGTCCCTGGCTTACTACTTCCAGGACCCACTTGTCTGATGTAATAGACATCCAGTCCCGGACAAGTAAGCCAGCCTGCCCTACTGGAACAGGACAGTCAACCGGCAGGCCCATCAGGGTGTCTGCTTGGCAGGGGCTTTAGGCTGAGGAGTGGATGCAGCCTGCTCATCCCCCTCTGCCTCTCCTCTGAAGAACCCCTCTGAGAAAAGGAAGAAGAGGCCTGTGCTTGGTAAAAGGCCTTTGAAAAGGTCTGCCCTGCCCCTAGACTGCTGCCTTTAAGGAGTTGCCTGCCTTCCTGGCCTGAGCACTCCTGTAAGTGGTCCTGTACTCATCCATTTTTTCATGTAATTCTCTGTCTGCTCCCAAACAGAGAATGACCCACTACAGGACAATCCATGGCCTTAGCCTGGGTGTCCTGTGAGAGGCTAGTACATCTGAGCCAAGCCATCCTCAAGAGCCACAGATGTAGCCATGACTCTTGATGACACATCATTAGAGTCTACAGCAGCATGAAACTGAACCTTAGATACCTCAATACCATCTGCAGCCACTGCCTCCAGCTCCTTGGCTAGCTGGGGAGGCCTGTTTAGCCAGTGCCAGTACAGTGTCCCACCTGGACTTCTGGTACCTGGCTGTATAGAGCCATGTAATTCGCCTGCCTGAGTCCAAAGAAGATGCCACGACTGTTTCTTTGCCATGGCATCAATCTTCCTGGAGTCCTTGTCAGGGGTTGTGAAGCCAAGGGAATATCTGCCTTGTCACAGGCAGCCTTCACTACCCCAACATGGCTGCACTGCTGATATAAGAACTCCGTGTCTGAGCCTGAAAGTGAATACCTCTTGTCCATCCTTCTATCCACAGGAGCTATAGTGTTAGTCTCCTAAGATTTTATGTGTCTGTTTCCCAAAAGATTTATGGAGGGAATAGACAGTCTCCTGGACTCTGGGATGTCCATCATCTTTACATAATCAGGCCTCTGGATCTTCCACTGCCTCCTCCCTAGGAAGCTGGAGGGTTTCAGCCACCTTTCTGTAAAACATAAATTGAGAATGGGAAGCGCCTGAAGGTCTGTCTGGGAGATGTCCGTTCCACAGGCACATCCAGACCTTCACTTACATCATCATCCTCAAATTCTCTTCCTCTTCAAATTCCAGTTCATAAAAATCTTCAAGGGTATACTTGAACCGGAAGAACCAAACCAACCCCTGCAAGAAGGAGCCGGATTGGTCGGCACCGGACAGAGCGATTCTGATAATTTGAATCGCTTGGCTATCTCTCTTCAGCGGTCGGAACATGAACCTCTGGATCGGAACCAGTCGATTTATCTTTGCTGTGAACCGATCCTCAGAATCGGCCTCCTTTGCCTGAAGAAGTATTGCCCTGGTCAGAGGGTACTCTTCTGGTTTGGTCGAACCAAACCGGCTGGCCATCCGGTCAGCGGATTCTCGCTCTCCTTTCCTCAGTCTACCTAATTTCTTCTCAAGGGTAGATTTGGGAAAGTTTTACATATTTGGCAGTCTGAATCGAGGTGGTCAAACCCCAGACAATAAACACAGGTGGTGGGATCGCCTTAGCAAAGACCTCCCCACACTCACTGCAGTGTTGAAACCAGTGGCCCGTTTTTTCCTTAGGTTTCTCGGACATGGCCAACCTAACCAAACTTACCCTTTTTTCGACAACCTCAGGCAAGACTCCCCTATCGGTTCCCAACCGTCACGGGTATTGGAAAAACGTTCAAAACACGCTTTTTTTTTTAGAACCAATAAGAACCGCAACCACATACTAAGTAAACAAGATTTCACTATCAAATGGCCAGTTCAGCTCAAACGAGCCGCACTTTTACAAGTTCCACACAGACAAACAGTATAATTTCTATCTAGTACTCACAGCACCACAGACAGAGACTGAACCGACTATGCGGATACTTTTTCGGTTTAAAAACCAACGAAAACTGAAAACTTTAACCGACTTCAACCGAGCTGAAGGAGAAATCTCCGGAGCGACTGCTCAGTGAGGTGGAGTAAAGAATCTGATTTATTTAGGTTTGAATCACCCAGACCGAGACTTCAACCGAGCTCGAGCTCAGCATTCTATGCGCCTGCATAGAAAGTTTATTTGTTCTCGGGCAGTTCAAAGGTTGGGAATCACTGCAATTGTCAGAATTCAGCAAACTTCATGTTGTTTGAACAAGGGGCACAATTTGAAGATAGAGGGGATGGCTCAGAGGTAATGTGAGGAAGTATTTTTCACAGACAGGGTTGTAGATGCATGGAACAGCTTCCTGAGGAGGTCATAGAGTCAAAACAGTGGATAATTCAAGAATGCACGGGACAGACATAAGGCAATTCTAGTGGGTGGTAGGAGGAAGTAGGCTGTTGATTAACTAGGATCTGCAGCTTATCCGTTAGGTAGGGAAGTGGGCAGACTAGGTGGGCCAAGCGGTCATTATCTGCCATCAAGTTCTATGTTTCTAACAGCTAGCCTCTCTTGTTGCTAGTTGGATTATCCCCTTTAGTCTTCCTTTTTTCTCGTATGTATCTATAGAAAGTTTTATCTTCCTTCCTAACCACCTGTGCTATTCTTTCCTCTGTTTGGGCTTTGGCTATCTGAACAGTTTTCCTCCTTCCTTGAGTTTGTTCCTATATTTCTCCCTGTCAGTTTCTCCTTTTGTCTCCTTGTACTGCTTAAAAGACCTTTTTTCTTTTCCTCGATTTTGGTTGCTACCTCTTTGAGAACCAGAGAGGCTCTTTCTTCTTTTGGCTTTGCTGTTTTGTCTTATGCATTGCTCAGTGACTGTATTTAAGGCATTCATTAAGTTCTCCCAGCAGTGTTCTGCATCCCCGTGTTACTGGTGTCAAGCATGGTCGTGATCCTGGATTTCATTTCAGGAAAGTCTGCTTTCCTGAAGTCAAGCATCTTGATTTTTGTGTGACTTTACGCTCCTCTTTATTTACTGATAACTAGACTGACCTGTGGTCACTGGTCCCCAGACTGATACCCACATGAACGCCTGAGATCCTTTTGCTGTTTGTGAGCATCAGGTCCAGGGTTGCTTTGTCTCTGTTGAGTGAGTCTACCAGCTCATTTAGACCTGCCCCTGCAGTGTTAACAGAAATTCTCTGCTCTGCGGCTGCTGTGTATGAGGTCCAATCTACATCTTGCAGATTGAAGTCCCTGACAGAGTAACTCACCTGTCTGCCATCACTGAGATGGCTTCCAGGAGCTCTTTGTCGATTTTACTTTTCTGGGTTGGAGGTCTGTAGATAACTCCCACCCGCTGGGGCCTTTCCTGCTCTCAGGGTGACCCATAGGGCTTCTGCTTTACTGTGCTTCCCTGAGCCCTCTCTTTTTCCTCCTGATCTTTTCTGAAGAGTGTGTAACCCAGAACAGTAGCATCCCAGGTGTGGTTGGTGGTGAACCAAGTTTATGTAACCGTGACCCAGTCCAGTTGTGCCTCTGCCACCAAGGTTGTGAGTTCAGGGATTTTGTTTGGTAGACTACGAGCATTGATGCACATAGCCTTCCACCACGGTAGTCCTTTGCTGTATACCATTTCCTTGTTCTGATCCGATTTTGTGTCTCTAATCGCTTATGCCTCTCCCTGGTGGATCAGACTGGGCAGTGCCTTTACTATCACTGCTGTTGGTATCTTTTGTATCTAGTGCTGTAGCTGATGCTGGGGAGGGTAGCTACACCCTTGTGATGTGAGGGTTTCCTGCAACCCTCCCCTCCACTAGTTTAAACTGATCAATATGGATGTCAACTTCCGCCTGAGCCAAGTCCAATCCTTGGTGAGGCAGACCATCAAATTTAAAGTCTCTTTCCCAGAAGATCCGCTAGTTTCCTAGAAAGTGATGCCCTTTCTTTGCACCAGTTTTCTAGCCAGCAGCTAAGTTTAGCGATGTCTTTTCTCTGATCTTCTGCCTGCTGTCCCCTTTTCCCCAGACAGACAGAACTCAGAGAAAGAGACAGTGGACAAAAGAGAAGCTAGTTTGTCACCTAGTCTGGTAAGATTTTGTTTGGTTTCTTCCATGGATCAACTAGCTAGGTCATTTGTACCTATGTGGAGGATGACCCATGTGTCCTGTTCCACACTGCATACAATTTCTCGATATGGTCCTTGTCCCCCCATGCTGACGTGCTAGGGAGGCACCGGACCGCAAGTCTGGACTGCTTGTATTGCTGAAGTTGAGACTCTACTCCCTTATCATGGAGTCTCCGACTATCAGTACTAGATTTTTAATGTCTTTTAGTGATCTTTTGGTGGAGCGTATATCCTTGTGCTGCATTGGGCCTACTGCCCTCCACACCTGTTGCTTTAGTAGTCCTGGAGGACAGTGGAGTGTGTTTATTTGGCATGTATATAGGTGTGCTTCTCCATCATTATGGGTTTAGAATTTGTCCTAGGAGTTCCCACTATTTGCCAGCCCCCCAGACGGTTTGTCCTTTGGGATAGGGATAGCTATGAGAGCAGTTTTCCAATTGTTGTTGTTATATTATTGCCTTTGAGAACTTATGGAGTTTTTAGCAAAGGTAGTGTAACTCAGTCCATGCTGCCAGGAGCCAAGACCTTAGGGTCCTTGAGGGTGAAGCACATAGGACCGTGCCCCACCCTCAGGACAAATGCTCTGGCAAAGAGTGTTCCACAGTTGTTGCAGTTTACAAGGTCCATAGGTGGGTGTTAGCCTTAATTATGTGGAGACTCCAGCAAGCAACGTACTGGATGAAAGTCGGGTGAGCTTAAAAGAAGATCAATGTATTTTTTTTTTGTTTTGTTTGTTTGTTTTTTCTTTTCCTGAAATGTGCAGTATGTCCCACCCCTTCCTTACTTTTTGCAGGAAGGATATGAGGGGTCAGGGGCTATATTACTTCCTGCAGAAATCAGTAGAGGTACCTGTAGAGAAAAACAAACAACTTTTGGCAGTGGCTCCAACACACACCACCACAGCACCCTCGGACGAAAATAAAAGTAACTTGTCCTTTTAAATCTTCCTTCTGTTGGAAGGTTCTAAACCTTTGTCAGGTCCACCCCAGTTACATTCCTAATCCCCTGGAAGAGCGGAGAAAGAAAAACAATTAGCTCCTTCAATGTAAGAAAGAGACTGCAAAATCTGTAAGCCCAAAACAAAACCAGTAAGCACAAAACAAAATAGTAACAAAACCTGTAAGCACAAGACAAAATGGTAACAAGACAGTAACTCTACTTAGCCACAAGAAGCCTTAATGTTTCTCCTTGCTCCGCTAAATGTTGCTCCTTGCTCTGTCCTTTCAAGCAAACTTTAAGACAAAAAGCTCAGGTAAAGCTAGGTGCTTTTGCCAGCCAACTTTAGTCTTCCACCTCAACACACCAACTCACCTGACCTTTAAATTTTCCTTCTGTTGAAGGTATTAGCTCATGCTGCCCACCCACCGATTACACTCCTAACCCCTGGAAGAGCTGGACGAAGAAAAAACAATTAGCTCCTTCAATGTAAGAAAGACTGCAAACCTGTAAGCCCCAAACAAAACCTATAAGCACAACCTGTAAGCACAAAACAAAATAGTAACAAAACAGCAACTCTTCTTAGCCTATTAAACTGTAAAACCAGTAAGCACAACACAGTAACAAAACCTGTAAGCACAAAACAAAATAGTAACAAGACAGTACAGGGTTTTATTTAACTCTAAAATTGATTAGCTTTGCTCATAAAAGTGCTAAATCTTTGTGAAAATGCATAGCTCTTGCCTCACTGTGTTTAGCAAATCTATATAAATACTTTTGTACAGTTAGTATCATCCCAAGAACAAAACTGCTAATCAATTATTTAAAACCCTGCAGTAACTCTGCTTAGCCATAAGAAGCCTTAATGTTGCTCCTTGCTCTGTCCCTTTCAAGCAAACTTACAAGACAAAAACTCAAGCAAAGTTAGATGGCTTTTGTCAGCAAACTTTAGTCTTCCCTACACTCTGCCGAATATAATTGTTCATAAAACATGTGGAAGGCTGTTCTAACCTGCTCCTTACTAGTTACTGGTTTCCTTCTCTATTTTTATAACTGGATATGGGTAGACCCCCTTCTGCCCCGAACCAACAGGGGCCAAGTTTGTTACCCCATTCAAAAACGTTTTATCGTAAATAACCAATTTGTTTTGGCTTCTGTAATGGTTAAAAGATTTAACACTTCTCTTACAGCTATAATCTGCCACATAGCCTCTCTATCTTAGCCTGTAGCTAGCTACCCATCTTTCCAGCTCCTAAAGGCTAGTTTTCAGCTCATTACATTTTCTTTCTTTTCCTTTTTTTTTTTCTTTCTACTTGTGGTGCAGTTGCACTACTTTATACCCGCCTGCACGCCTCAATAGTCCACTCCTTCAGGCATTGCTCATCCCTCCTGAGTCCCCTGATACACAGTGTCTGCCCCTAGAGTGCTCCGTAACTCCTTTACCTCCACCTCTTTGTTGCCTCCATGGACTACCTGCACAGCGGGATCTGCCCGTGAGTCCTGGAGGGTTTAAGAGCAGCCGCATCTATGCCCCCCAAGGGATTTTCTGGCTTTCTGTGGTTCCTTGTCCCAGCCCACTGGGACGCTGGCACAAGGACGTAGGTCAGAAAGGCGACATGCTAATGCATGTCTTCTCCCAGCACCTGACTGCGCCCCCGACTCCAGGAAACTGAGCCGCCAGAACCCTGGAGAGCCTGTGGCTCCACCAGCTCTCTGGGGATGTTGGGTACACTAGGCACCCCTGGTATCCCTCCCTGAGGGGATAGCATCCGACTGCGCCCAATCCTCCCTCTCCCACCCACCCAAGTTTGTTTCAACCCAGGTCGCCAGCGCAGCTCAAGGTGTGGCATCCAGCGCCAACACTCAGCGCCACCAGTACGGCTTTTTTTCCTTTTAATTTGAGTTACATAACTAATAATAGCTCCCTCATTTAGGCCTTACCGCATCCCAGTATATCATCTTTGTGGTGCGGTTTGGTAGTTTCAATTTATAGTTTTACTATTGCTCTTTAGGTAGTTTCTAAAGTCCTCCTTAGCTAACAAGTAAGTTGAAATCTCCACCCGGAAGACCGGTCCTGTTCCTCCCTCAGTTCTTAAGATCAGGGCAACCATCGAAAGTGCTCAGAAATATGTATTAGGCTTTGCCACACCCATATCACCCAGTGAGAATAAACATGAGTATATATGTAGTCGATTCTTGACCAACTCTTCTGAGGATTAGAGTAAAAGTATATTCTTTGGCACTGGGGTTGGCAGTTCTCCAACTGTCCACCATGTGCAACTCACACACTGCCAGTTGCCAGGAGTGTAGCCAGAAATTTCCATTTTGTACACGGTCTCCAATAGTTACACCTCTCCCATTAAAAATGTACACATCCTTTCCAATGGCACCCCTTCCAAACAAGTCAGATTGTTGTCAGATGATTTCTCTACTCTAAAGAGGTTATACATGTATTGGACACGCCTCAGTGGCCTACACTAACCCAAATACTACAGATTAGAATGATAATATTACCAGAGTGGTTATGGTTTGCATGACAGGCTTTCAACAAAACTGTACACAAATGTGTACAGTGAGTATGCCTGTCTAACACCTTTGCCAGTTGCCAATGTGCCATAGTGTTTCTGTGTCAGCCCTTCTCCTCAGAATGCTCCACTTCAGGATTCATTATACAATTAAATCCTCGCCTAATTAAATTCAGGAACAGCTCCCTAATAATAAGATCTGCCATTGACTGGTAGAACGTTGATCAAATATCGTAGGGGCATATATACTACCATAGGTGACTTTCTCCCCATACAACTCACCCTCTACAAACACATACCTTCCCTCCCTTGGATCGGTCATTGTTCATGGACCTGCAGGGCAGACGTCATGACAACTGTTTTTCTATAGTTGGGAGTTAGCTGGAGAAGAGGCTCACCTGTGGCCCTCTGTAGGTGATTTTATTATCTGGGGAAAAATCGAAATTTAAATACCTGTAAATCTTCTTTCTCTGAATGCTGGTCTCTAGGCTTCCTTACTCCTGGCTCCACCTCCCAATACGGACAGACAGACAGGAATCGGACATCTGCTGCAGGGCACATCCAGCCTCCACTTCCTGTCTCCCTCCCTCCTCAGTTCTTCCTAAAGCAGTCCAATGTGGCAACACTACAAGAACTTGAAACAGACAATAAGAATTTTAAGGCGTATATGGCGTGAGGTCAGTCAAGAATATACATTCTGGAGGATCGAAGCCCGAGACCAGCTGTCGGAGAAAGAAAATTTACAGGTATTTAAATTTCATGTCTCTGTCCTAAGCTAGTCTCGGGCTTCCTACTTCTGGGATACAAAAGCAGCACGTCCCCATATGTCCCAGGTGGAAGAATGTCAGAGCCCAAAGGATCCACCACCGTCAAGCATTCTACGCCAAGGATGCCTCCTCCGAGGGCATCACTTCCATAATACATTTAAAAATGTGCGAATGGATTATCAAGGGCATCTCTGCATAAGTATGCTGTCGATGCTTCTCTGAAGTACACCTGTGAAGAGGCCATAGCTCTGGTGAAATGGGCTCTCCCTGAGCCAGCGTGTTACCGCGCTCAATCACAAGTCATGGAAGTGGCTGACATAATCCGGCTCTGGCTATAGTGCCTTTTGAATCCTTGTTACCCATAATTTTGGCCCGGAGCGGACATGAATAAACTTGAAGTTTTGTGAACCGCTTACTTCTCTTAACCCTTAGGCTGCCGTCAGAAATAGAACGCATAGTAATTCTGGACTGATATATCAGTCCGCTGCACAGCAGGGGTTAATATACTTTCATCCGGGGCAGAGTGAATCGCTCATGCCCCCGCCTGCCTCAACCTCCATGCCTCTATGTTTTTATCACACCTCCAGCTGTAGTGGAGGTACTCCCCTTCAATGCTTTGGAGTGGGCAGAAGGAAGGAAGAATGAACCCTTAATTGTAATGGAATGGAGGCATAGCTTGGCAAATAACCTAGAACTGTTCGAGCTGGATGAACAGCAGTGTATAGCTCTTGTATAAGCAATGCTTTTAGCTTGCTGATCCTCCTGGCTGAAGCAATAGCTATGCGAGGAAAGAGAAGAAGGTGACCTTTATTTGAGACGTGTGATGGATATTTCCTTGATAAGTTCTAAAGGGCCTTGGACACAGCCTTGAGAACTAGTTTAAGACTCCAAAGTGGTAGCTTTGGAGAGTTGGAAGGCATTTTAATGTTGCTGTCTTTAGAAACTACACAAGGATATGAAACCAACGATTCCTTGGATCCGCAGCAAGAGTGCCTCCCATGCAAAAACCTGAAACTGTAAGGAGGCGGGTTGCAGACCTTAGACCATTCATCTAAAAGGAACTGCAGTAGAACAGGGATTATACTGGAAGTTCTATATGTTTTGAATGAAGCCAGAAGCAAAACTTTCTCCAGATTCGACAATACCCCTTGGAGGAAGAAGAAAGACACGTAGTTCCACATCCTGTCAATAAGAGGATCCGAGTAGCCTAGCTCCTTGAAGGTCTTATCACTTCATGTCTAGGCCTAGAGTTAAGTTGTATAAGTGGGATGCCAAGCGGACCCTAATGGAGAATGTTCAGGCTGAACTTGAATGTTAGACGTGGTCACCATGTAGGACCTAATGATAATCAAGAACTATGATGCGGAAAGGCCATAAGGGGCAGACTAAAACATGACTGTCCTGTCCCAACCACTTTGTGAAGGACTCTTGATAGAAGCGTATTGGAGGAAAGATATACAGGAGACCAAACTCTCTCAGTTTAAAGGAAAAGGTGTCCTGAACCCTGCTGGTTCATCCTTGGCCAGGGAGCAGAAAAGTTTTGCCTTGGAGTTCTGGCAGCAGGCTAAAAATCTGTCTGAGGATTGCCCACTGTTCTGTCAATATGTCGGAGACACTATCCTTAGTTTCCATTCCCTGGTCAAACCAACCTTACCACTAAGCCAGTCTGCTGTGACATTTACCTGTGCTGGGATATACCTCGCTCAGTGGTGCTCAGCTCACCGAGAGAGGAAAAGGGCTTCCTTAGCCTTTTGAGCTTCTTGCAGTCTTGATGGTTGGTGTATGCCAACACTGATGGATTGTTGGTTGGAACCACATTATCCTGATTAGGAATAGCTGTTCAGAGTGTCTCAGGGCATGGCCTACTGTTTTCCTGTCGGGAACGCTTATGCTTACCTTGTGTCTCTAACAGTGACCACCTGCCCGTGCCAACAGCTGATGTAGGTGAGCCTCCCAGCTCCCAAGGCTTGCATCAAGGCGATTCGGTTTGGTGAGGATGACCTAACTTGCAACCCTTCATGACCCCTGACCCCCACGCATCATACCGGAGAAAGGGTCTATTCCATCTCAATGAACTGTATGAAAAATAAGCAGACAGCTGAGGAGTTATGTGAAACCCTTGGTGAGCTTTGGCAGAATCTGAAATTTAGTATTCGGGAGAAAACTTGTGTCATGATGTCTGCCCCAGGAGTATCAAGGTCTGGTTTGGAATTAGGAAGTCTTTCTCCAGATGATGAGAAAACCTTGTGCCGGGCGGGTACAGACCACCTCTGCCACTGCTTATAATGTTTGGTTGAGCTTGTGGGGCCTTACTGTGTACTATGACCACTCCGGTCTGAACTGAAGTACTGTTCTGCCAATCTGAACCTGAGATCATGCGCATGACATTACTGAGTGGGAAATGTAACTAGGCATCTTGCAGATCTATGGATGCCAGAAAAAAGAAAGCCTTTTGCAATTCCCTGATTGATAACAAGGTTTCTACTAGGGTATGCTGTGGACCCAACTATTCAAGACTATTCGGGACACTGTCTACAACAACATCTGTAGATTCGCCTTGACTGCCCCACGCCTTACCCATCATTGTCTCCCTTAAGCTGGCTTAAACTGGCTGTCACCCAGGATATTCAAGCCTACTCCTGGGCTGCTTTATCGACTCCCTGTCTAGACCTCCCTGCCCTGTCTATCTTGCCAACCTCCTGACTCCTGCCTCACACACCTGTATTCTCAGGTCTTCCTCTGTCCCCATGCTTCCACTAGACCTTGCATGACAAATGGGTGAACAGGCATTTGCCCATTTTGCTCCCAAATTCTGGAACTCACTCCCTTATAGTGAAAACTTAGCCTCCCATCGAGAATTCAAAACTCGCTGTTCACCCACCTTTCTAGCCTTCTGGCCAATGCAAATGCTCTTAATTTGCTTTGTCCCACTACAGGCTGTCGGGTCTGACCCTGAGTACTACACTAATGTTCTCCCATGCAATATGCTTGTCTAGGTGGCTATGAACCTTGATGTCTTACTGTCCTCAGCTGTCATATGGTTACCCTAATTGCTTTATTTTACATCCTTATTATGATCTATGCCTAAAATGTACCTCTTATGTAACTATTACTGTGCTACCCAATGTATATCTTGTTTTGCTCCTGTACACCTATATTATGTCTGTGCATTTTGCATATTGTAACTAATGTCCCAGCTCTCCCGGTCGTGCTTGAAAATAGGTAGGTCTGTTGCCCAGCGACTTACCCGTTACCACAAGCTAATAAATAAATAAATGATGATTGATGACAAGGTTTCCATCTTGTAGCGCCTGCTGTGGACAAAACCATGCCAGAATTTGAGAACCAGGACTGGCCTGAATCCCATGCATTTTGGTATGATAAAGAATGGCAAGCTAGCTCATTTGCAATAATCCCGTAATGGCCCATAGCGTTGCCTTTTATATGGGGCTACAGTGATGGGGAGGCACCACATGAGGTAGTGTGTGGCATGTATTAGCGCTGGTAATGTCTATGATCACTCTGTCTGACTTAGTTTGGGCTCATGCCTCGAGAATTTTTAGCATGATCTTTTTCCAGAGAAATCAGTATAGTATTTTGACCCTTACTGAAAACTAGCTGACGAAAAAATCTTCTGGGGCCTGAGATGAAGACTGCCCCTGCCTCTTGATATGGGATGTGTGCCTTGGCCTCTCTTCATAATCCCTCACTATCTCCTTTAGAGCCTATCCAAACAGGAGATTACCTACATTGGATGAGTTGACCGACTGACTCTTGTAGAGGCTATTGCTTGCCAGACCTGAAGCCAGGGCTGCAGCAAGTCGAGGTTGGATACCTGCTCCAAGCGGCACACCTGACCTCCCCAAGGACCGTAGCTGATGAGGAATAGTTCTGTTCTCTCTGGATCAGTTACCAGAAAATAAAAACTAAAAGTGGGACCTCAGACAGAGCATTTTAGGCCAACACAGGTTTGTTAGAGAACTCTTTCTCTAGCTGTCACCCCAAGACGCTGCTTTATGCTTGGAGGACAAAGCTGAGTGAGGTATCCATGCCCTATACATTGGCTTTCTGAGAGAAGTTTAAGTTTAAGTTTATTAGTCTAGGAATTAATACCTTTGAGCCAGGGCTCTTACAAAGGTTCCACGCCACAAAGAACATTTAACAAAGCATGACACATTACAGGTAAAACCAGACAGGAAAGTTACATCATAAATTTGCTATTAACAGTTTAAGGCAGTAAGCTTTTAAGTTTCATAGAAAACAAGCTATAACAGGTTCAAGCGAGTAGACAATTTCGAGGTTAAGGAAACTTCCAGGAGAGGGTGATCATTAGCGCCAAAAGGAGGCTAGAGAGGAGGGAAAGATGGTGAGCGGGAGGGACAGGAAAAAGGGGGAGGAGTTTGGGTGGGAGACAGGAGTAGTAGAGGTACCAGAGGATTCATTAGTCAGGAGGAAGAGGCCTCAGATGTGAGGATGGACATGAGGAGTAGTAGTCTTTATCTAGCGCAATCACCTCCTCTGGCTGGGATGACCAACTTCTCGGTCCGGTTTGAGCTGGAGAGTCGATGCCGGGCAGAGTAACCACTTGTTAAATTGCTTCTGTCAAACTTGGGAATCTTAGAGATCTGCCAGGCCACCAGATAGGTGCATCCTGGACTTCGCTATTCCTAAATAGCAAGTCCCCTTGCAGTTGTAAGGTGAAAGTCTGTTTTGGCTGGGTGGAAGCCTCTGTGGAAGGTCTGAGGAGAATCCTGGCTAAAACCTTCCCCCTTCCTTCTTCACACACGAAGAGGGCTGCCCTCACATCGCTGTGAGGACTGCTGCTCCACTTTGCATGAAGACAGGGTTTTATTTTAGGCTGTGCGGCCCCCATCTGGAGATACAGAGGGTGTCCCAGAGGCATGCTGGGTCCAGGGCAAAGATCCAATTTTACCTGACCGTGAGGCCTGCAGCCAGTGAGGGGCTGTGGACTGATGGGTCTCCTGGTGGGCGCTGCTGTCTCAGACCTGGTGGTTGCTACTTGTTCAGCCCCATCTTGTCTGTTGACTATCAGTCTGAGTCAAGGAAGGGGCTGCCTCCTTTGACTCGACACTGGCGGACACTGCCTTCACCAATTCGGCAAGGTGACCCGCGAAAATGATTACAAGTGGGGACAAATCCACAATGGCGGTTTCTGTCCCTGGAAGGTTTGCCTGAGGCCATGCCTAAATGGTCCTGTTCCCCTTTTAATCAACACACCCCCTCCCCTGGAGGTTTTCCAGTTATGCTGCTAAAGCTGCTGAATTGCTGCTAAGTTGCAGGAATTGCTGCTAGCCCTTTAAGGGCAAAAAGCAGCTGCTCTCTCCTTTGTGTGCTGTAAACAGAAAATTTAATGAATGAGATCCATCTTGTCCCTTGATGCTATTCTGGGGGAGAGTGCCCATGCTGAGAGGGAGCTCCACTGGTCCCGCTTGGGAGGGGGCCCGCAGCACTGCGCTCAAATCCTGTAGGGAACCTGTAATGCTGAACACCATAGTCGCTGTGCACCTCGCTGTGTGTGGAACCTACAGTGCTGCTGGGTGTCCTCAACATTCCAAATGAAGGGCATCTTCCAGCGCTACCATTAAATGAAAGATCCAATCTGGGACCACCACTGTGATGCTGTTCCTAACGGCAACGAATGAACTGGCGCCTCCTCAGCACTCATCACCGAGAGGCCTAGCGCCTCCCACGCTCACCTCAGCGTAATGCTTGAATGCCATCGATGAGTTACCCATCAACGAGTGGCTGACATTTTCTCCAAGGCCGTCATCGAGGAAGGCATCGATTGTCCCCCAAGCACTGCATTCCTAGAACACGGAGTCCCTCTAGCATTGATGGCTGCTAAATGAAAAGTCTCCCTAGCCTTGAGGGCTTACAGGTGCTTGTTGTGGGGATACCGAAACAGAGTGGTCTGGCACTCTCCTCCACGCACTGCCTGGATCACCGTCAGCTAGAGGTTTAAGTTTTCCTCCAAGCCAATCGCCAATAGAAAAACCTCTCCAGAAGCACTCCGTGCTTAACAAGGATTCTCTCGCCTGGATGGCTTCCACACAACCGCTGCTAGGAGCCCAAAATAGCGGGAAAATGGTGATCCATTCAGAGGTGGGGCCAGTCTGTGCAGCTTGCAAGGCTGAGACTGTCCCACCAAGGGGCGATTCTCAATTGCTTCTAGCCATCCCACAGTTGCTCCACAATTTAAACAAAGAATTTTATAACTTACAGTCTCTTCAGCCCTGCCCCTGTGGCAGAGCTCTGCTGCACAGTACCTGCTCCACTGAAGGCAGGAAGTAAACTGAGGGAGACAGGAAGTGGAGGGCTGGATGTCCCCTGCTGCAGAGTTCTGATTCCTGCCTGTCTGTCAGTATCAGGAGGTGGAGCCCAGGAGTAAGAAGCCGGAGACCAGCTTAGGAGAGAGAAATGAGGTTCCCTCTTATGCTGCTTTAAAAAAAAAAATTTACGATAAAAAAAATGAGCTATGCGTTTAGAAAAATATCTCCTCTGACTGCCCACTCTGTTCTGCAGACAACATTATTTAGTGGCACTCACCGAAAATTAAGTACTCATTTTCACGAAGAGATTGGCAGCGCCCACTAGACAGTGTGATGAGTGGTGGCAGTGATGGCTACTGGTTGGAGCGCTGACTTGAGAACCTTGAGATCACTGGTTCAAACCCCAGTAGGGCACAACAGTCTCCCTTCCAGTGTTCCAGTCAATCAAGCTGCAGAAATGAGTAGAAGCAGGATCCCATTGAAAATGAGATGCTGCATCTCAACTCGCTATCCTGAGCAGAGGTAGACACTGAAAAATAATCCGTGTGGGAGGCAGACTACCAAACCCCAGACTTGCTATTCCATGTCAATATCTGGTGTTAAACCTATCCACAGGACCTGTGCTACAGATTAAACTACAGAACGGTGGCATAGAGAATGTTCCAGTCGGAATACCAGCATGATGAAAATGGTATTCCACCTTGAAAACTGGTTTGCAAACAGGGCAGAATGCCATACATTTCTAGCCCTGCTGAGTAAACTGTACAAGAAAAACTAAATAAAGCCAGACAAACACACACAGAGAAAAATAAACATCAAACTGAATCAGCCATGTTTCATCTGTCGCCTCATAACTGTTCCTTAAAGCTTTTTATTTTCAACATATCCCAATGTAGAAATGTAATAGTGGCCCAGAAAATGTAAGCCAGGAGGCTCATATTTCCAAGGGAAATCTACCAGTTTAGTCATTATTTCTAGCCCTGCTGTCAATGCCATAGTAGTTGGATAGCAAAGCTGTGAAGACAGAGTGCAGCCCTTCTGACAGCAGCCACATGCTGCTTTGTCATGCTTTGCCTCGTCTATTACGACCTCAGGTCCTTTCCCCAGCACACACTAGGAGAGACTTGCACAGTAGGCTCATTCACACAGCCAGATCTGAGCAGCTGGAGTGGTGCACAGTGGCCAGATCAATGCTAGCACGTCTGAACACAAACTGTTTTGCAATGCCAGCTGTGTTTCATTGCGACAGCAATCCCTCTTTTCTTGAGATCGCGGTTGTGGTGCATGCAATTTGCATAGTTCTAGTCAGCGAGTGAACACCCGGCATCACACATAAAAATGCCTCAGGCTTTCAGCAGACAGGCTGAGGATGGGTCGTCAGAACAGAGTTCAGCTGAAGGTTGTTTTGTACTTTAAACACAGCTGAACTCGGGGAAAGTGGTTTTGTAAAACGAGGACTAAAACTTAAGAGAAAATAGGGTCTCACATTCGAATCAGTGACACTGGGCATGTGTGTATGCATATGCAAACACGCATGCCCAGTGTTACGCCGCCCAACTTGAAACTGTGTTTTCTCCAAATTTTAGCCCACGGTTTACCAAAAGAAAAATTGTTCACCGTGAGTAATCTTGTTTCTTTTCAAGGTATTCTTCAATATGTTTAACAGTAGTACTCAGCCTCCAGTGTTGAACTGCCCCGGAGAAATTTTGAAACAGTATACTAATGATGGAACATCTATGGGCTCATGCCACCATTCAAAACTGCTGCCCTTACCAACCGCCACGCCTCTAATGCTCAGATTTCCTTGGAGCCTGCTTGTGGAGACCTAACCCAAGCTATTCTAACAAGGTTAAATAAACAATTCAGAACAAATTCCTTTTCCTGTCCCCTGGCAATGTCATATAGGCCTAAACTAGAGGAAATAAAGAGGCATCTGGTTTAAAAAAAAAAAAAATAAAGAAAACCCAGGATGATCAATAGTATGCCAAACCAGCTGTGATGCAGAGGGCAACTGGTTCTGGAAGGAGGTAGGAGGAGAGTTAATCATATTGAAGAATACCTTGGAAGAAACAAGATTACTGCAGTGAGTAATTTTGTTTCTTTTAATCCAGGAATTCTTCAATATGATTAACTATAACTGGTCTGACAGTACCTTTGGAGGTGGGCACAGAACCTTACTTAGAAACAAGCTCTGCAGCACTGCTGTGCCATACCTGGCACTGCCCCTGGACTGAATGTCCAGACTGTATTGATTGGTAAAGGTGTGTACTGTTCTCCATGTAGCTGCTTTCAGATTTCCAGAAGGGAATATCCCTGGCAGCTGCAATTGTGGCCCCATTGTAAAATGTGCCTCATGCCTACTGGGGCTCCTTACCAACTTTGCCGTAGCAGAACTGGATACACGCTTACTATCCACTGTGAGATGGTCCTTTCGTAACTGGTTTTCCTTGTCCCACATCCCTATGAATCAGGAACAGCTGCTGTCTGTCCTGCCTATGGCCTTTAGTATGGTCAAGATCATATCCGAGGGCTCTCTTAACATCTACGCTGTGAAGCTTCCGGCTCCCCAAACTGGAATGTTCAGTGAAGAAGACTAGCAAAGTGATCATCTGGTTTAAATGAAAATCCAAGACTACTTTAAGGAGGAACTTTATTGGTCCTGTGGACCACCTAGTCCCTGTGGAAGGAGATGTAATCCTGCTCTGTACATAGAGCTTGCAACTCACTTATCCATCTGGCTGAGGTGATGGACTTGAAGGAGGTCCCATGAGCTTGGCAATGCAAACATTAAGGTCCCAAGCAAGCACTGGTTCCCTGTTAGAGGGTGCAAATCAGCCAGCCTTTTGAAAAATTTCTTGAAAATAGAGTTGGTACTAAAGAAGTGCCCTGCCAGCCGAAAGATAGGCCGAGACTGATGCCAGGTAGACCTTGAGGTAGAGGGCTGTAGGCCCAGAGAGTGCAGATGGGCAAGATGAAAAATTACTCACTTTAGTAATTATATTTTTTCTAATGGAGTCTTGCTGTATTCTGACAATTGCAGTGATTCCCAACCTCTGAACTGCCCCAGAGAACTAATGGTTAACTTTCCATGCAGGGCATGGAACGCTGACCTTGAGCTCGTTGAAGTCTCTGTCGGAGTGTTTTGAACTCAAACCGTCAGATTCTTATGAGCCCAACTAAACTAAAAATTCTATGAAATTGTAAAAATTCTACTAGCTAACAGGCTGAAAAGCTTTGGATTCTCAAGGAAGACTCAAGTCAGGAAACCCAAAACTAAACCCAATGTACTCAAAAAATAACAATAATAAATAAGCACCCAAACAAAAGGGAGGAGGGTGCCAGTCAATACACCCTGGGGTACAACACTGCACCTGCCCACCCACTTCCCAAAAACAGGTTCTGAGAGAGGAGGCAGGGAGGAGGTCAGAATACAGCAAGACTCCATTAGAAGAAATATAATTACTAAGGTAATTTTTTCTTCAAACAACATGAAGTCTTGCTGTATTCTGACAATTGCAGACTACTAAGCAGTACTCCAAGGAGGAGGGACAGAACCTACATTGGGATTCACCGAGCATCACCTCAGCCTGGATATCCAGAGAGTAATGCTTGGTAAAGGTATGGACTGTTTTCCAAGTGGCTGCTTGACAAATTTCTAGGAGAGGGATATCCCTGGCCGCAGCCAGGAAAGCAGCTGTACCTCTTGTGGAATGAGCCCTCAGGCCTGAGGGTGGAGTTTTCGAGCAGAATTGTATACAAGACACAATCCACCTGGCAATAGATCTTTGTTGGCAGGTTTGCCTTTTCCCACTTCTCCATAAGTGAGGAACAACTGAGGGAGTCAAACGCAGACCTTTGAACGCCTATGTAGTAACTAAGGGCTCTTTGACATCTAAACTGTGTAGCCTCCTCTCCTGAGGAAGAATGATCAGTGAAGAAAACAGGAGAGACATAGACTGGTTTAATGCAAGTCTGAAAGCACTTTGGCAAGAACTTTCTATTGGTTCTAAGGACCACTTTATCCCAGTGAAAGGAGATAAAAATCAGGTTCCACTGACAGGGCTTGCAGTTCACTGATAAGCCTGGCAGAAATAATGGCTACCAAGAACACAGTTTTCCAAGTCAAGTACTTAAGCCCTGCTGAAGACATAGGCTCAAAGTAGGGTTGCATAAGCTGAGCAATGCAAACATTCAAATCCCAGGCAGGAGCAGGGTCTCTAAAAGGGGATTGGTGTGAAACAATCCTTTAAAAAATTTAGAGAACACAGGATGGGAAGATAGCGAGGAAGGCTTCCCACAGACAAAAACGCAGAAACCGCTGACAAGTGTACCTTGAAAGTAGCTGGTCTGAGGCCTAGGCCATTAAGATGGACCATATAATCCAGAACCGTAGGTAATTCAGCAATGTCTGAGAAGTATTCTTCTTAGAACACCAAATGCTGAATCTTTTCCATTTGGAGTTGTAAGTCTTTCTGGTGGAGGGCTTTCAGAATCCTTGAGGATGTCCAGAACCCCTTGGGAAAGATGCAGATCAGCAAATTCTAACTCTTCAAGAGCCATGCCTTGAGACTGAAAGACTGAAGATTGGGGTACCAAATCCTCCCTGAGAGGATGTTAACAGGTTGTAATTCCTGGGAATAGACAGGGGAAGATGTTCTGCTAGGGACAGCAACAGGGGTACCAGGCTGTCTAGCCCAATCTGGAGCAACCAGGATCACCTTGCAAGGTTGAGACCTTATTTTGACTAAAACTTTGAACAGGAGGGAAGGGGAAGGCATACAGAAACTTCCCTCTCAATTCAGAACCAGGGGACTGAGCCCAAGACTGGAGGTCTGCAGCAAAAGAGAGGAGTTGGTGATTTTCTGGGGCTGCAAAGAGATTCATCTCTGGAGTGCCCCACCTTGAAAAATCACTTTCAAACACCTGAGGGTCCAGGGACCATCTGTGATGGCCCTGAGAATTCCTGCTCAGTGCATCTGCTAGAACATTGTCCTTGCCTGGAAGGTGAACTGCTACAAGAGAGGCTTGCAGGGAATAAGCTAGGGACCACAACTTCATGGCTTCTGTGCACAAGGCCATGGACCGAGGGCCTCCTTGTTTGTTGATGTACCACATGGTGGTAGTGTTGCCTGTTCAGAACTGACAGAGAACGCTTGAGAGCTAGAAAACTGCCCTGAACTCTAGAAGATTGATGTGAGAAGGGATTCTTGGGGACTACAGGCCCTGGGCAGTGAGGGACCCCAGGTGGGCTCCCCAGCCCAGAAGAGAAGCATCTGTGGTAAGGACAATTGAACAAGGCTGAGCAACAAAAGGAACACCTTACCTTAAATTGTCCTGATCCTGCCACCACTGGAGTGCATGGATCAAGGTCGGAGTCACTGGAATCAGTTTGGTAAGGGAGTCCTTTCTCTGAGACCAGAAAGCTCTCAGGTGGAACTGAATATCCCTCATCTAGATCTTGCCCTTGGACCACTGCTGTTGAAGCTGCCATGTGGCCCAAGAGCTGGAGGAAATGCCTTGCTTGGTCGAGATACCTGAAGGCTGAAGGAAGAAGTTAGTTCCATAAGAGCCTTGCCTTTCTAGAGGAAGAAAGGCTCTGTTTGAGTGTGTCCAGTTCCGCTCTAATAAAGGTAAGGAGCTGGACTGGTTCGAGAACTGACTTGGGAAGGTTGAGAAGAAATCCTAGAGAAGTGAGCACTTGCTGGGTCACTTGCAGGTGAGACTTGACTTGGTCTGGAGACTGACTAATTAATAGCCAATTGTCCAGGTAAGGAAATATGGAAATCTTTTGCCTTCTTACAAAGGCAACTACTACTGCCAGGCACCTTCCAAACCCTTGGAGCTGAGGTTAGGTCCAAGGGCATTGTTTGAACTGATAGTGGCCTGAGGGCAACTCGAACCTGAGCTACTTTCTGTGGGAGCACCTGATGGGAATGTAGGGTAGGCACCTCTGAGGTCCAGGGAGCTTAACCAGTCCCATGGCCTCAGAGAGGGAAGGATTATTCCCAGAGTTATCATCTTGAACTTTGGTTTCAAAAGATGATTGTTTAGATATCTTAGGTCTAGGATGGGTCTCCACTCCCTGTCTTTTGGGGTCAGAAAGTACCTGGGGTACAGTCCTTTGCCCAGTGTAGGGTAGGTACTTCTCTATAGCTCTTAAAGCTAGGAGAGAAGAAATCTCTGCCTCTAGGGCAAGGGGTTTCGAGAGATTTTCAGGTGGAAAAGATCTGGCTCTCATCTTTGGAAATTTTTGAAGCTGAGAACCAGTCCCTGGCTTACTACTTCCAGGACCCACTTGTATGATGTAATAGACATCCAGTCCTGGACAAAGTAAGCCAGCCTGCCCACTACTGGAACAGGAAAGCGACCCGGCAGACTCATCAGGGTGTCTGCTTGGCAGGGGCTTTAGGCTGAGGGGTAGATGCAGGCCTGCTCATCCCCTTCTGTCTCTCCTCTGAAGAACCCCTCTGAGAAAAGGAAGAAGAGGCCTGTGCTTGGTAAAAGGCTTTGAAAAGGCCTGCCCTGCCCTAGACTGCTACCTCTGAGGAGCTGCCTGCCTTTCCTTGGCCTGAGCACTCCTGTAAGTGGTCCTGTACTCGCCCATTTTCTTCATGTAATTCTCTGTCAGCCCCCAAACAGAGAATGGCCCACTACAGGAAAATCCATAGCCTTAGCCTGGGTGTCCAGCAGAGGCTAATACATCTGAGCCAAGCCATCCTCCAAGAGCCACAGATGTAGCCATGACTCTTGATGAGACATCATTAGAGTCCACAGCAGCATGGAATTGTACCTTAGATGCCTCAGTCCCATCTGCAGCCACCGCCTCCAGCTCCTTGGCTAGCTGGGGAGGCCAGTTTAGCCAGTGCCAGTACAGTGTCCCACCTGGACTTCTGGTACCTGGTTGTATAGGCCATATAATTGCCTGCCTGAGTCCGAAAGAAGATGCCATGTACTGCTTCTCTGCCATGGCATCAATCTTCCTGTAGTCCTTGTCAGGGGTGTGAAGCCAAGGTAATATTTGCCTTGTCACAGGCAGCAGCCTGCACTACCCAACACGGCTGCATTGCTGATATAAGAACTCTGTGTTCTGAGCCTTACAGCGTATACCTCTTGTCCATTTTTCTATCCACAGGAGGTATGGTGTTAGAGACTAAGATTTTGTGTCTGTTTCCCAAGATTTATTGAGGAGAACAGACAGTCTCCTGGACTCTGGGATATCCATCATCTCTACATAATCAGGCTCTTCTTGATCTTTCACAGCCTCCTCCATAGGAAGCTGGACAGTTTCAGCCACTTTCCTGTAAAACATAAAATGGGAAGGGACTCAGAAAGCCTTGGATCGGAAACACCTGATGGTCTGTCTGCTGAGATGTCCGTTCCACAGGCACATCCAGACCTTCACTTACATCATAATCCTCAAATTCCCTTCCTCTTCAAACTCCAGTTCATAAAAATCTTCAAGGGTAAACTCTTGAACCAGGGAACCCACCAACCAAACCCCTGCCAGAAGGAGCCGGATCGGTCGGAACCGGACGGAGCGATTCCACAATCTGAATCGCCCAGGCTATCTCTTCGGCAGTCGGAACATGAACCTCTGGATCCGAACCTGTCGATATATTTTGCGCTTTTGTCAGAACTGATCCTCAGAATTGGCTCTCTTTTTCCGAAGAAGTACGCCTGGTCAGAGGGCACTCCTTCTGGTTCGGTCAAAACCAAACTGACTGGCCATCCGGTCAGCGGACTTCTCGGCTTCTTTTCCCTCAGTCTACCTAATCTCTTCTCAAGGGTAGATTTGGGAAAGTTTTTACATATTTGGCAGTCTGAATCGAGGTGGTCAAACCCCAGACATAAACACAGGTGGTGTGGATCGGCCTTGGCAAAGACCTCCCCACATCACTCTGCAGTGTTGAAACCCAGTGGTCCTTTTTTTCTTGGGGTTCTCAGACATGGCCAACCTAACCAAACTTACCTTTTTCCAGCAACCGCCAGGCAAGACTCTAATCGGTTCGCCAGAATCGTGTTTACGGGTATTGGAAAAAAACGTTAAAACACATTTTTTTTTTTTTTTTTTTAGAACTGATAAGAACCGTAACCACACACTAAATATAGCAAAAATCACAATCAAATGGTCAGTTCAGCTCAACCAACCGCACTTTACAAGTTCCACACAGAAATAAAGAACAATTCCTAACTAGTACTCACGGCACCACAGACAGAGACTGAAATGACTATGTGGAAACTTTTTCGTTTAAACCAAGAAAAACTGAAAACTTTAACCGACTTCGAACCGAGCTGAAGGAGAAATCTCTGGAGCGACCGCTCAGTGAGGCGGAGTAAAGCATCTGACGGTTTGAGTTCAAAACACTCCAGACAGAGACTTCAACCGAGCTCGAAGTCAGCATTCCATGCCCTGCATGGAAAGTTAACCCTTAGTTCTCCAGAGCAGTTCAAAGGTTGGGAATCACTGCAATTGTCAGAATACAGCAAGAATTCATGTTGTTTGAAAGTCCATAAGGACTGACAAACCTGACTGACTGGGCACTAAATCCTTAGTGCTACACCAGATAGAAAGATTTTATGTGACAACGGCTAGTCTTAAACACCAGCGATCAGAAAGACCGAATAAAAAGAGTCTGACGCTAAAGGGTGACATATTACAACGACCATCGCAAACAGAGACGGTCGCGTATACACACAAAAAAACCCTACTAAAATAAGTATTTTATGCGGCACCCTCTTTATGGGGGCAAGTCCCACCCAACCCCCAACTTAAAATAATCAACTCTACAGGGGCACGGACCGAGGGAAAGTTAACACTTAAAAAAATAAAAAGTTTCTCCCTAGAACCTGCTGGCTCAAGAGGCGTGGCTTACACCATTATGCTAAATGGCCAGCTCGGCAGGGTTTGGCCAAACAGCGCCCTATATCCTGCTGTAGGGAATAGTGAGTGTAGCTCCCTCACACCCGCTGTACAGGATAGAACAATTTCTCCTAAAACTCACTGTCAGTACTAGCGGTATTACTGAGTTGCTCATATTGAGCCACTCAATAATATTTGCTGATATCACTGTACACTGATAGAAAACCTTTCCATTTTGCAGCATAGGTTTTCTTTGTAGATGGCTTCCTGAACCCCTAATCACCCTAAGAACACTTTCACAGAGTTGCAAGTTAGCATGTTCTAAATCTTCGAGAGCCAGGTCTTGAGCCTGAGTGACCTGAGGTCTGGATACAGGATCCTCCCTGTGAGGAGGTCAGGAGGTTGTGCCTGTCAAAGAGGCTTACTGGTTGAGCTACTGATGGAGAGAGAAGTACGGAGTACCGTGGTTGCCTGGCCCAGTCTGAGGCTATCAGGATCATGGTCACTAGTTGAGACCCGAGTTTTATCAGGACTCTGAGAAGTAATGGGAATGGAAGAATGCATAAAGGTGCATCTCTGTCCAATCCAACACTAGTGCATTCAGGGGCATTGTGCCCTTCACTGGATGCCTGCAAAAGAATTTGGTAGCTGGTGATTCTCCTCGGAGGTGAGAGATCTATCTCTGGAGTTCCCCCTCCCAAACACCACTTCTAGTACTTGTCTGTTGAGGGACCCTTTGTGGTGGTTTTGGTTGATTCTACTGAAGGCATCTGCCAGAGTATTGTCCTTCCCTGGCTCATGGATGGCCACCGGGACAACTGCAAGGAGTAGGCCAAACACCATATTTTCACTGCTTCTGTGCACAAGAGGTCAGACCTTGTCCTCCCTGCTTGTTGATGTAGTACACAGTGGTGGTACTATCTGTTCTGACTTGTACCACCTTGTCCCTTACCAGGGTGGCGAAGGACTTGAGTGCTAGCAGCACTGCTCTGAGCTCCAACAGGTTTACATGTAGCAGTGATTCTGTTGGGTACCATGGACCGTGCACTGTATGGTGCTCAGATGTGCCCCCACCCTAGGAGGGAGGCATTTGTTGTGAGTGCCAAGGAGGGGACTCTGCCCTGAATGGAACCCCCTGCCTGAGGCTGCTTTTCTCTTTCCACCACTGCATAGCTTGCAGAAGTGTGGTTGTCACTGGGACCAGCTTTGCCAAGGAGTCCCTTCTTTGACACTAGTGTGCTAAGAGATGAACTGGATGCCCTTCATCTGGAATCTGCAACCCTGAACTGTTCCAGTTGTTGCTGCCTTTATATCCCAGCAACTTCAGGAAATGCCTTGCTGACTGCAGCCTGTTGAGGCTGAAGGAGCCTGCAATTTGAAAGGTATTGTCCACTCTTTCCTGAGGAAGAAAAGCTCTCGCCTGCTGAGCATCCAGCTCTGCCCATGAGAAAGTCAGTACCCAAGTGGGTTGAAGGACTAACATTTGGGCATTGATAATGAACCACAGTGACTAAGGTATCCTGGGTGAACTTAAGAGCATACTTTATCTGCTGTGAAGACTAACCTATGACTAGCCAGTCGTCCAGGTAGTGGACCACCCTTCTCAAGTGTGCCTCCACCGTCAGGCACCTTGTGAAAGCCCTAGGGGGCGGAGGTTAGGCTGAATGGCACAGCTGTAAACTGATAATGCCCTGAGCAGTCTGAACCTGAGGTATTTTCTGTGAGATTTCCAGTGGGATTTGGTAGTAGGCATTCTCGAGATCCAGGGATGCCAGCTAGACTCACTCCTGCAGAGCAGAGAGAATCACTGTCAAAGTTACCATCTGAAACTTTGGCTTTGCCAAGTGCTTGTTCAGAGTTTTAGATCTAAAATGGGTCACCATTCCCCATTCTTCTTCAATGTGAGAGATACCTTGAGTAGAATCCTTTCCCCTTTGTAAGCCTGGAACAGGTTCCAACACCCTTGCTGCCAGCAGGCTTGACACCGCTTTCCAAGAGTGCCCTTTCTGTGACTGATGCAGGTCAGAAGGCCTCTGACCTTAGCTTGGGGAAGGATTTGGAGCTGAGGGCTAGTCCCTGGCTCACTAGTTTCAAGGCCCACTTAGTCTCGTGTGATTGTGTTCCAAACTTGAAGTAGTGGGCCAGCCTGCCCCCACTGGTAGTGGGGAGGCAACCCTGACTTGTGGATCAGGGAGTCTGCTTTGTCTGAGCTGAGTGGTCTGGTCACCACGCCTGGAGCCATTCTGCCCCTGCCCTGAAATACCCCTCTGCTGTTGGTATACAGGGGTGACTTGGGCCTGGAAGAAAGGTCTGCGTAGCCTGACCTTCTACTGCCTCCCTTCCTGAGACCTGCAAGAGGTAGAAGCCTTTTCTTGGCGTTATCTTTATAAATGATTTTGTATTAATCCACTTTTTTCATGTAGGCTTCACTCTTGTCCCCAAATTTGGGGTTTCCAGTACCTTACCACCCGCTTTTAAAAAAATTCATTAATGGAGAACAGGATCTTCTTTGTGGGTGTTAAAACCATCATTTCCAGGAATGATAATTTCTCCCATTCTGTTCAGGTTCATATGGCGTAAGGTCTAATGCCTCCACTATCTGCCTCACAAAAGTAAAATGTGAGGAACAGTCCTCAGGAGCCCTTGGTGGGGATTCAAACCCATGCTCCGGTGAAATCTCCAGTTCAATTGCCTCTTCTTCCTCATCATCCTCTCCATATTCTTCCAGAGAGGATCAAACATTAATGTACTATGAGTAGAGGAGCCACACCTGCAACTGGGCGGTCTGCACAGTTAGTTGCTGCTGAACCAGTGTTAGACCTGTTTGCAAGGCTATTAAGATTTGTAAACCCTGTTGTACTTGATCAGCAATAGGCATATTTGGCTGGGATACTGGCAGCCCCAGTTTTTCCAGGTGGGAAACCAATATTTTTCTTTTTAATATCTTTAAAGGAACTGAATCCTTTACTGGTTCACTCGGACGTCTTAGTCTGGATGTCTCGCTTTTCAGGGCATTAGTATCAGCATCCTTAGATTTATTTTTCGTTCCGCATTCTGATCTGGAACCGAGATGTAGAAATTTTTCTTCAAAACGCTTAATGTGTTTTTCAATGGTTTTCTCAGGAAAGTTTTGCAAATCTGCCTTGAAGTGTTCAGCCCCAAGGCAAAATAAACACAAGTCGTGTTTTAGCTGCTTTTGTGAAAACTTCCTTATACTTATGGCAATTTTAAATCCGTCGCCCAGTTTTTTTTGGCTTTTCGGACATTACGCTGTAAGAAAATGACTCACCTTAGTAATTATATTTCTTCTAATGGAGTCTTGCTGTACTCTGACAATTGCACTGATTCCCAACATCTGAACTGCCCGGAGAACTAAGGGCTAACTTTCCATCAGGGCATGGAACGCTGAGCTCGACTGAAGTCTCTGCCTGGAGTGTTTTGAACTCAAACCGTCAGATTCTTACGAGACCAACTAAACTAAAAATTCTATGTGGAAATTGTAAAAATTCTACTAGCCAACTGGCTGAAAAGTTTTGGATTCCCAAGGAAGACTCCAGTCAGAAAACCCAAAAACTAAACCCCAAAATAACAATAATAAATAAGCACCCAAACAAAAAGGGAGGAGGGTGCAAGCAAATACACCCCTGGGTGCAACACTGCACCTGCCCACCCACTTCCCAAAAATAGGTTCTGAGAGGGAGGGAGGACAGAATACAGCAAGACTCCATTAGAAGAAATATAATTACTAAGGCGAGTAATTTTTCTTCAAACAACATGAAGTCTTGCTGTATTCTGACAATTGCAGACTACAAGCAGCACCTCCAAGGAGGAGGACAGAACCTACTTTGGGAATAGGCTCCAAGTACTGCTGTGCCAAACCGAGCATCACTCCTAGCCTGGATATCCAGAGAGTAATGCTTGGTAAACATATGGACTGTTTTCCAGGTGGCTCTTGACAAATTTCTAGAGAGGATATCCCTGGCAGCAGCCAGGAAGCAGCTGTACCTCTTGAGAAATGAGCCCTCAGGCCTGAGGTGGATTTCTTCCCAGTTTTCATAGCAGAACTGTATACAAGACACAATCCACCTGGCAATAGATCTTTGGTGGCAGGTTTGCCCTTTCCCACTTCTCCATAAGTGAGGAACAACTGAAGGAAGTCAAACCTGTGACCCTTGGAATGCTCTATGTAGTAACTAAGGGCTCTTTTGACATCTAAACTGTGTAGCCTCCACTCTCCTGAGGAAGAATGATCAGTGAAGACAACAGGAGATACATGACTGGTTTAAATGGAAGTCTGAAACCACTTTGGGCAAGAACCTTCTATTGGTTCTAAGGACAACTTTATCCCTATGAAAGGAGATAAAATCAGGTTCCACTGACAGGGCTTGCAATTCACTGATATGCCTGGCAGAGGTAATGGCTACCAAGAACACAGTTTTCCAAGTCAAGTACTTAAGCTCTGCTGAAGACATAGGCTCAATGGGGGTTGCATAAGCTGAGCAATGCAAACATTCAAATCCCAGGCAGGGCAGGGTCTCTAAAAGGAGATTGGTGTGAAACAATCAAGCAGTGTCTGGAGAAATATTCTTCTTAGAACACCAAATGCTGAATCTTTTCCATTTGGAGTTGTAAGCCTTTCTGGTGGAGGGCTTTGAGAAGCTTTGAGGATGTCCAGAACCCCTTGGGAAAGATGCAGATCTGAAACCTAACTCTTCAACAGCCATGCCTTGAGATTGAGAGATGAAGATTGGGGTACCAAATCCTCCCCTGAGAGGATGTTAACAGGCTGTAATTCCTGGGAAGAGACAGGGAAGATGGACTGCTAGGGACAGCAACAGGTGGTACCAGGGCTGTCTGGCCCAATCTGAAGCAATCAGAATGACTCTGCAAGATCGAGACCTTATTTTGACTAAAACTTTGAACAGGAGGGAAAGCGGTAAAGGCATACAGAAATTTCCTTCCCAATTCAGAATCAGGGCGTCCAGGGGACTGAGCCCAAGACTGGAGGTCTGCAACAAAAGAGAGGAGCTGGTGATTGTCTGGGGCTGCAAAGAGATCTCACCTCTGGAGTGCCCCACCTTGAAAATCACTTTCAACACCTGAGGTCCAGGGACCATTCGTGATGGCCCTGAGAGATCCTGCTCAGTGCATCTGCTAGCACATTGTCCTTGCCTGGAAAGTGAACTGCTACCAGAGAGGTTTGCAGGGAATAAGCCAGGGACCACAACTTCATGGCCTCTGTGCACAAGGCCATGGACCGAGTGCCTCCTGCTTGTTGATGTACCACAGGGTGGTAATGTTGTCTGTTCTGACTTGAACCACCTTGTTCTCAACTGACTGTGAGAACACTTTAGAGCTAGAAAACTGCCCTGAGTTCTAGAAGATTGATATGGAGAAGGGATTCTTGGGGACTACAGCCCCTGGGCAGTGAGGGACCCCAGATGGCTCCCCAACCCAGAAGAGAAGTGTCTGTGGTAAGGACCACTGAACAAGGCTGAGTAGCAAAAGGAACACCTTGTCTTAACATTGTCCTTATCCTGCCACCATTGGAGGGCTTGGATCAAGGTCAGAATTACTGGGATCAGTTTGGTAAGGAATCCTTCCTCTGAGACCAAAAGCTCTCAGGTGGAACTGAATATCCTTCATCTGGAATCTTGCCCTTGGACCACTGCTGCTGAAGCTGCCATGCGCCAAGAGCTGGAGGAAATGCCTTGCTGGTCGAGATACCTGAAGGCTGAAGGAAGAGGCTAGCCCCATAAGAACCCTTGCCCTTTCTAGAGGAAGAAAGGCTCTTGCTTCTGAGAGTGTCCAGTTCTGCCCTATAAAGGTAAGAAGCTAGACTGGTTCGAGAACTGACTTGGGAAGGTTGAGAAGAAATCCTAGAGAAGTGAGCACTTGCTGGTCACTTGCAGATGAGACTTGACTTGGGCTGAGGCTGACCCACTATTAGGCAATCGTCCAGATATGGAAAAATGGAAATCTCTTGCCATCTTAAAAGTCAACTACTACTACTGCCAGGCACTTTGTGAAAACCCTTGGGGCTGAGGTTAGGCTAAAGGGCATTGCTCTGAACTGATAGTGGCCTGAGGGCAACTCAACCTGAGCTACTTTCTGTGGGAGCACCTGATGGGAATGTGAAAGTAGGCATATTTGAGGTCCAGGGAGGCTAGCCAGTCCCTGGTCTTAGAGAGGGAAGGAGTATTCCAGACTTACCATCTTGAAATTTGGTTTTAAAAGATGTTTGTTTAGATATCTTAGGTCTAGGATGGGTTGACACTCCACTGTCTTTTTGGGGTCAGGAAGTACCTGGAGTACAGTCCTTTGCCCCAGTGTAGGTAGCTACTCTCTATGGCTCTTAAGGCTAGAAGAGAAGAAACCCCTGCCTCTAGAGCAAGGGTTTGAGAGATTTGCAGGTGGAAAAGGTCTGGCTCTCATCTTTGGAAATTTTCTGAAGCTGAGAACCAGTCCCTGGCTTACTACTTCCAGGACCCACTTATCTGATGTAATAGACATCCAGTCCTGGACAAAGTAAGCCAGCCTGCCCACTACTGGAATAGGAGAGTGGACCCGGCAGGCCCATCAGGGTGTCTGCTTGGCAGGGGCTTTAGGCTGAGGAGTGGATGCAGCCCTGCTCGTCCCCCTTCTGCCTCTCTCTCTGAAGAACCCCTTGAGAAAGGAAGAAGAGGCCTGTGCTTGTAAAAGGCCTTTGAAAAGGCCTGCCCCTAGACTGCTGTATTTGAGGAGTTGCCTGCCTCTCCTTGGCCTGAGCACTCCTGTAAGTGGTCCTGTACATCCATTTTCTTCATGTAATTCTCTGTCTGCTCCCAAACAGAGAATTACCCACTACAGGAAAATCCATGGCCTTAGCCTGGGTGTCCTGCAAGATGCTAGTACATCTGAGCCAAGCCATCCTCCAAAGAGCCACAGGTGTAGCCATGACTCTTGATGACACATCATTAGAGTCCACAGCAGCATGAAACTGAACTTTAGATGCCTCAATCCCATCTGCAGCCACCGCCTCCAGATCCTTGGCTAGCTGGGGAGGCCTGTTTAGCCAGTGCCAGTACAGTGTCCCACCTGGACTTCTGGTACCTGGCTTTACAGGCATAATTTGCCTGCCTGAGTCCCAAGGAAGATGCCATGTACTGTTTCTTTGCCATGGCATCAATCTTCCTGAGTCCTTGTCTGGGGTGTGAAGCGAAGGAAATATTTGCCTTGTCACAGGCAGCAGCCTGCACTACCCAACATGGCTGCATTGCTGGTATAAGAACTCCGTGTCTGAGCCTGAAAGTGTATAACTCTTGTCCATTCTTCTAGCCACAGGAGGTATAGTGTTAGGAGACTTTAGGATTTTTATGTGTCCATTTCCCAAAGATTTGTGGAGAGAAATAGACAGTCTCCTGGACTCTGGAATGTCCATCATTTCTACATAATCAGGCTCCTCCTGATCTTCCACAGCCTCCTCCATAGGAAGCTGGAGGGTTTCAGCCACCTTTCTGTAGAAGGGGACCAGAAAGCCTAGGAGGAAACACCTGAAGGTCTGTCTGGGAGATGTCCGGTTCCACAGGCACATCAGACTCTCACTTTCACCATCGTCATCCTCAAATTCCCTTCCTCTTCAAACTCTGGTCATAAAAATCTTGAGGGTATAATCTTGAACCGGGGAACCAACCGAACCGAGCCTCTACCAGAAGACACCGGAACGGCAGGAACCAGGTGGAGTGATTCACAATCTGAATCGCCTAGCTATCTCTTCATGGTCGGAATGAACCTCTGGATCCGAACAAGACGATTTATCTTTTGTGTTTCTTTTGTAAGAACTGATCCTCGAATCGGCTTTCCTCTTGCCAGAAGAAGTATCGCCCTGGTCAGAGGACACTCCTTCTGGTTCGGTCGGACGGTCGGAACCGAACCGGCTGGCCATCCGGGTCAGCCGGACTTCTCGGCCTTCTTTTCCTCAGTCTACCTAATCTCTTCTCAAGGGTAGATGGGAGAATTTTACATATTTGGCAGTCTGAATCGAGGTGGTCAAACCCCAGACAATAAACACAGGTGGTGTGGATCGGCCTTAGCAAAGACCTCCCCATACTCACTGCAGTGCTGAAACCCAGTGAGCCCATTTTTTCTTGGGTTTCTCAGACATGGCCAACCTAATCAACTTAGCATTTTTATGGCAACCGCCAGGCAAGACTCCTTATCGGGTCCTAACCGTGTCATGGGTATTGGAAAAACATACTAAAACACGTTTTTTTTTTTTTAGAACCGATAAGGACCGGTAACCACACACTAAGTAAAAATATAAAACACAAGATTTCACTATCAAATGGCCGGTTCAGCCAAACCAAGCCGCACTTTACAAGTTCCACACAGAAAACAGAACAATTCCTATCTAGTACTTCACGGCACCACAGTCAGAGACTGAACTGACTATGCAGATAACTTTTTCAGTTTATAAACCGATTTAAAACTGAAACTTAACAGACTTTCGTCCGAGCTAAAGGAGAACTCTCCGAGCAACACGTTCGGTGAAGCGGAGTAAAGAATCTGACGGTTTGAGTTTGAAACACTCCAGACAGAGACTCTAACTGAGCTCGAGTTCAGCATTCTATGCCCTGCATAGAAAGTTAACTCTTGTTCTCCGGGGCAGTTTAAAGATTGGAGATCACTGCAATATGCCAGAATACAGCAAGATTTCATGTTGTTTGAACCACTATGGTTCTCAAAGAGGTGGCAAGGAAAGTTAAGGAGAAAAAGCTGCATCAAACAGTATAAGGAATCACAGAAGGAGCACGACAGGAACTATATCAATTAAAGCAGAAAGAAGTGGGAAAGGCAGTCAGAATAGCAAAGGCCCAAACCGAGGAAAAGATAGCCAACTCAGTTAAGAAAGGGATAAAAACCTTTTATAGGTACATTAGGGAGCATAGAAAGGTTAAGGGAGGGATAGTGAAGATTAATAAAGGGAGGAGAGGTGGGCAGAGGAGACAATGAAAAGGAAGAGATACTGAATAAATACTTTTGCTCAGTATTCACAAAAGAAGAAGAAGAGGAATTACCTAAACCAAACAATAGAAGCACTCTGGGTAGGGGTTGACACCAGTCCATTTACAGAAAAAAGAGTCCTGAAAGAACTCCTAAAACTCAAGGTGGACAAAGCAATGGGGCCTGACGGATTCATCCCAGAATCCTAAAAGAACTAAGAGGGACCTAGTGACACCACTGACCACACTTTTTAACAAATCATGGGAGGATGGGGTGTACCTGAGGACTGGAGGAGGGCAGAGGTGATTCCTCTCACAAAAGTGGGAGCAAGGCAAAAGCAGGAAGCTACAGACCTGTTAGTTTGACCTCAGTGGTAGGGAAATGATGGAATCACTTCTGAAGGAAAGACCTGTTCAGTACTTAGAGGTCAGCAGGGGACTGGACCCAAAGCAGCATGGATTCACAGCAGGAAGGTCATGTCAGATGAATCTAATTGATTTCTTTGATTGGGTGACCAGTAATAGACCAGGGGGGCTGTGGATATGGCCTACCTAGACTTTAGCAAGGCATTGGCCACAGTCCCAGCATACAAGATTAATAATCAAGTTAGCCAGCCTGGGAGTGGGTCCCAGGTGGTAGCTTGGTAGCAAATTGGTTGCACAACAGGTCACAGAAGGTAATACTGAATGGAACTCATTCCGAGGAAAGGAGGATTTACTAGTGGAGTACCTCAGGGCTCAGTACTGGGTCCAGTCCTCTTTAACGCCTTTATAGGTGACATTGCAGAGGGTCTGGAAGGAAAGGTATGCCTCTTTGCAGATGACACAAAGATCTGTAACAGAGTTGACACATAAGAGGGTAGAAAGGATGAGAAGGGACTTGGCAAAGTTGGAGGAATGGTCAGACGTTATGCAACACAGACTCAATGCAAAGAAGTGCAAGCAATGCACCTGGGAAACAAAACCCAGGAGAAGAGTACACAATGGCAGGGAGGTACTAACAACAACAATAATGCAAAGGGACCTAGGGGAAGTCATATCAGCTACCTAAAGGTGGGTAAGCAATGTGAAAAGTTAGTAAGGAGAGCCGGGGAATACTGGGATGTGTAGGGAGGGGCATCACAAGTAGAAAAAGGGAAGTGGTTATCCTTCTGTACAGACAGTTGGTGAGAATCCATCTGGAGTATTACGTGCAGTTCTAGAGACCCCAACTACGCAAGGACATAGACAGAATGGAAGCAGTCCAGAGCAGGGCAACTAAAATGGTGCAGGGTCTGCAACATATGAAGAGGCCTGAGAGAGCTTAATATGTATACCCTGATGAGAGGAGGGACAAGGGGACATGATAGAAACGCTCAAGTACCTCAAGGGAATCCAATAAAGTCCAGGAGGGTAGCATCTTTCGGAAAGAGATGTGCAAGAACAGGGGACACAATTTAAAGATAGAGGGGGATGACCTCAGGGTAATGTGAGGAAATTCTTTTCACAGAGAGGGTGGTGGACGATGGAACCGCCTTCCTGGGGAGGCTGGGGTCTAAAACAGTGGGGAATTCAAACATGCATGGACAGAAATAAGGCAATTATAGTGGGGGTTGAGGAAGTAGGCTATTGGTTAACTAGGATCTGCAGCTTATCCAATAGGTAGGAAATGGGCAGACTGGGTGGGCCAAGTGGTCCTTATCTGCCGTCAAAGTCTATGTTTCAACAGTGTATCATACATGCCAAACCTAGGTATACATACTATAATACTGCTGCTGTTTAGCTCTGCCTACTATGCACAGTAATGCTCTATATCAATCCACTGTATAATCTATCAGACTATGTACTACAAATACTATGTTTCTTTCACTGCACAGCTTATCCTATAATCCTGTAAATACTATGTATATGTAAGTACTATGTATATTTCTCCCATGATCCCTCCCCAAGACATATCTGAAACGAGCTGTTACTCAGCTCAGTATGTCTTTCCATGAAACGTTTGAAATACATAAATAAAGCATGCAGTTACTGGTAAATAAATACAAGCCCGCAACTTTCTGCATAGTTATCTTATACAACACCTCACACAACACACTTATGAAACTACATCATGAGATTCTAGCTGCAAAAACCCAAGCCTGTTATCTCATTTGGCCAGACTGTAATTCTCCATGCTTAACAGGTCTGCTGGGACTGCAAAAGCCTGCCTGGACAGATGCCATCCTCAAAGTCATCCTCCCCTCAAATTTCCCAATTGACAAATGTTTCCATTTTAATGGGACTACCTCTCTCACACACACACACACACACACACACACTCTCTCACACTCTTGCACAAAGCTCGAGAACTTCAGCTGAGCACATCTTAAGATTTCTGTTTCATGGAGGAGTGCAACATCCACATCTTGTTAAAGAGACTAGAGTATGGGTGCCAGTGACAAATTAGTACTCTGTCAACAAAAAGTCACGGCATTCCCCACTCAGAACTTAAAAATGGTAGCCCAAACCAGAACAGATTTTCTTATACCAATGTTTCAAAAGGTCAACCAGGTGAAACATTACAAGTTTTCCTGCTGTGCTGATGTTTTTACCGAGTTTGTCCTGCACAATAAAAGAGGTATAATTTATGGGTAGTCCTTATTACCCACTGAAAGTAAGCTGTTTACAACCTTGTAATCCTACTGTCATGACATCAGAACCTTATAAACCCCTCTCATCTATGCCATGGCAGTGGGTCTACAAAACAGAATGCCAGTGTTATTGAGTATCCTACACACCCAAAATGCAAGTAGAATCAGTACAGTATTCAAATAACATTTCAGTTGTCACAGTTTACTGTTACTGCGTCTAGCCACTGCCATGTCTGATAGAGATTTTAATTCTGGTGCTATTTCAGCCCGCTGTCTTTCAGTCCGTGCATCTTAATAAACTGTTTTTCTACACGATCATATGGCCGTAGAGCAGATTCATTAATAAGGTAAGGCTAAACTACCAGTGTTTGGGGAGGGGTAACTTCTCATGTCGAGTCCCATACACTATAAATGACAATGCTCGATGTGCGGTGATAACCATGGAGTGTGATACTCTGGTTGCTAGGGCAACGGTAAACCTCGAGCTGCACTCCCAGGTTTACTGATGCCCTAGCAACCACTTGAGGTGATTACACTGTGGTTATCACCTGTACATCAGGCATTATTCTCTATATAAGAAAATATATTCTGGTTTGAACTGCCTATAAAGTTCTGAGTGGGAGTGCCATAACCTTTGTTGGTAGGAGTGCAAAATCTTTTATTATACAACTGGTCCCGAATCTTAGTTTAGGATTGGTTAACTGGTTCTTTTAGTGCAGGCAAATTTCTGCATAATCCACACATGAAGAACCAGTTAACCTAATCACAAATCTTGAATGAACAAAAGATAAAATAAAAAAATAAAATCACTTAAAACAAAACAAAATGCCACCATCTTGAGTCCTGCTAGCCCGCAGCCAGTACAAAAGCAGTGTCATTTTAACTTTCCAAACAACCAAGAACTAAATTTTAAACAATTAAAAAATTTCCAGCAATAAACTTGAACAACACTGCTTGCACCGCTAGTTATACATCACATTCTCGTATAACCAAACTGAGAACTTGGCAAACTCAGACCGGCTCTGTCCCTCCGATCCCTACTGGCTATCAGCAAATCCCCCTCCCTCCCCAACGGCACCTGAATCAGCTAAACTGTGGCATCAACCTGACCAGATCGCTATTAACCCACATTCACAACACTCACTGACCTGCATTATTGTAGATCAACTGTGTCCCCTTGTATCTCCTCCAAACTATGATCGCACCACTCACAAATACTCACTACTCACTCTCCAATACAGCACTGGAGTTCTTCCCCAGCCTGACTCACAACACACTCTGTAAGTAGCGGCAGCCACCCACCCTCATACAGTGCATGCAGGCCACATTGCAGGTCACATCAGGAAAATGGATTCATGGTTCAACATGACTTTCATAGGTTAATAATTAGAAATAAAAGAAATATGACAATGGCCCAGAGGAAGTGTGATGTTCAAATATGCAGGCAACCTAACATCAGGTTCATTTTGATCACTGTATTAGGAAGGAGGCCATGGTTGTTGTATGGTAACTATTGACAGCAGTGCACCTGAGTGACATCTCTTTAGTTAGCTAGGCAGTTATCCATTTGTTATTGTTAACCAGGTAGGTGAACTAGACATGCTTATTTAGTCACAATCCATGAGATTTGCATATAAAAAATGCAGCAAACTTAACAGTAGCAGATATGATCCAAACACTGTAGATATCACAGAAGGAGAGGTTTAACAGAACAACAAATCAGGCACAAAAACAAAGATAATAAAAACACTGCCTATGGGTTACCACCTTTTAGGAAGCCCAAAGTGGGACATTTCTTACTGAACATGATTTTTGCAGGAGAATATGTAACCTCGACCAATGCATTGGACTTGTTTTCACTAAATAATCAGAATTAAGACTATATATGATAGTTTTTAGTTGTTTCTAGTGTTTCTTATCATTTTAAGGTATTTTAGCTAAGGTATTATAGTTTTTGCAACAATTAGAAGAAAGTCAGAAAATATTTTTCCTACTATAATGTCAAGACATTTAGTATTTTTCATGTTTTGCAGGACACAGCTGCCCAAATCAGGACAGTCCTGAGAAACTCAGGACAGGTGGTAACCCTAGCTGCCTATAATCCATGAAAATATCGATGATAAGCAAACACAGACAAGACCAAGGCCAAAACCAGGGTTTGGGATTTTAAGAAGGCATACTTCTAAGAAGCAGGAAAATGTCTCATGGATATGTAACAAATTCAGCCCTATAAGAAGCACAAGATCAAAGGTACCGCTGCTGGGTGTATCACCCACCACTGCTTGCCTTTATGTGAGACAGAGATAATCTCTGGTATTGAGTCAAGGCCACTGGTTCTCCAGTTGACCTGTAAAAATACAGAGTTCTGTAATAAGTGCACTGGAAAGGTTAGACAGGCCAAAGCAGCCTACTACAGACAGCAGCATAAGCACAGCTGGAACAATGGGGGAAAGCTGTGGGACAACATAAAGGAACTCATTGACAACAAGACAAATCCCCCGTCAATGCTCAACATTAATGGGAAAGCCTCCACCACTTCATCTGAGATTGTGAATGCCTTCAAAGCAGCCTTCACAGACCTGAGGTCGGTTCTCCCACCTGCGAGGAATGCTGACAGTGATGAGGTCTCCAAGCAGTCTAACCTTGACTGAGTCAAATTCTATTTTAAATATGTTGTCCCAAAGAAAGTCTTAAATATGCTAAAGAGTTCTTGGGAAAAACAAGAATAGGGGATGACTCAATAGACATGAAACTTCTGGCCTAGCTCTTGAGAAATTAGCAGTCCCTTGGTCAAGCTCTTCAACTTCTTGCTGACATTTTCCCAGTTCCTGTAGATCAGGAAAACTGCGATAGTTACTGCAGTCCACAAAACCAGGGACTGTACTAATGTGTCCAACTACAGGCCCATTTCTATTCTCTTCCCCATGTCCAAGTCATTGGAAATAATATTAATTGATTTATTTTTTGAAAAGTTTCACCAGAAGAGGCACCACTGAGCTTCAGTTGCTTGTTTCCAGGTGCTTCTTGGGAAACAGAAGCGTGTTAACAGCATACAGATTTTAGCATATAACATAAAACTTCACATTGTGCAAGTACAGTTTAAAACATACAATAAGAGTTGAAGCAGGTTGAAGTGTTTACAATTTATGGATTAAAATCAGATATTTCTTGCAAACTGAAGAGACTGATCAAAAACACACGTAGTAGCTGGATGGAGATTTAGGTGGAAAAAGTTAAAAAGTAAGGAAGGGAGGTGGGTGAGTTTAATGAGAATCCCAAGTAGTGGAAAAAAAGTTGTGTAGAGGTGAGGAGATAGCAAGGGGGTGAGGTGTGTTGAATGTGAGGGAAGAGAGTTCCACAGCTTGAGAACTGGTACGAGAAAACAGCCTGTCTGACTGAAGCTGATCTATGAGGAAGAGACAAGGTCCTCATGTCACAGGATCTTAGTGAGTGGGAAGGGGGAGGGGAGAAAGAGATACGGAGAGGCAAGGGAGAGAGACAAACCAGAATTTTGATAGAAATTTTGCACAGTGAAAAGATGCCTGTCTCCAAGTGAGGAAGAGAGACCGATTTGTAAAGATTACAGTGGTGAGTGCATGGGGGAGAGTCCAGGGTAATGTGACAGAAGGAGTGGAAGAGGGTGTCCAATCTGGTTAAGGAAGTCTTGGGTGCAGTACTATAGACTACATCTCCATAGTCCAATATTGGTAGCATCATTTTCTGGATCAGTTCTCACCTAGCCGGTATAGGTATGCAATTCTGGTTCCTGTACAGGGCGTACCTAACTTGGGGTGCAGTTTTTTTGTTAGTCCTTTTTCCTCCCTGGCCCCAGTCTGCTTACCTTTGATGTCGTGGCATCCCTTGAGTTATCAGTCCGCTGTCCTGAATATCTCTCCAGCTCCCATTCAGGTCTCATGACCACTACCCTCACAGCTTGCCCACTGTGGTGGGCGGTGGAAACCCCCATGCTCACCCACGAATCAGGATCCAGTATGCGTCAGGAACCTTTGGAGCTGAACAGTCCCCCATTGAGGCGGGCATCATGCTGCCGCGATTAGAGCCATTTTCCACTTTTCTTCCCTGGGTGGGCCTGGGGTGTGCAATGATGCCAATGAAGGGGGCACGCATGTGTCCACACATGCTCCCTCAGCATCGTGCCCCAAACCCACTCCTTTCTGTGCAGTGCCAGCGCAATGACCCCCAGCTTCCGTAGAAGTCGCTAATGCACCAACAACTGGTGACCCCCTCCCGGAGAGGGAGGAGCAGTCCATGGACGCCAATCCTCTCTTCCCCGCCAACCCAAGTCCATTCTTGAACCTGGGTTGCCAGCGTGAGCGAGATGTGGCGTCCAACGCCAACCCTCAGCTCCACTGGGCCAGCATTAGGGTGCAGTTTTTCAAGATGGCATCCACATGACCAGAGAAGTTAAGGTGTTGGTCTAACAAACTCCAAGATACCTAAAGGAGGAGGTGTCCTCCAATGTAGTCCCATCTAGGGTATGGAAGAGGTGCAAGGATGGGAGCTGAGAGAGTCTCTGCCTTGTGCCAGAGGTCATTGAGACAGTCTTCTTGGCATTTAGGAAGAGTTGATATGGCGTGTGAGTGTTGAACCTTGTCAAAGTCAAGCTGGAGTCTGGCTGCTACATCAGTAGGAGACTGGCCAGGGTACACAGTACAGTGTCATCTGCATACATATATATGGAAGGAGGTGGAGGAGCAGACTGAGGGCAGGTCATTTAAGAAAATAGAGGATAATAAGGGCCAAGCACTGAGCCCTGTGGGATCCCAGTGTTGACAGGGAGAGGATCAGATATCAACAGTCAGCAGTACTGAACTGATTGTGACCTGCCTATATTTATTTATTTAGCTTTTGTTAACGGGTAAGTGCACTAGCCACAAAATGACTATTTTCAGGCACGACCAGGAGAGTACAGAACATGCAGAAACTTAACAGGATAACAAATTTATACACTATATCAGAACATACAAAGTAAAGCGCTTTACATACAATGAGTTAAAGTGGATACAATACATCAGAGACATACAGAGTAGACCATTCATAAGTTCATAGGTGCCTACCTATGCAATGAATAGAGAGGACCTTGGACAATAAATTATCAGGTGACATAACTGTAGGCCCTGAACCAGTTTGTGGTGTTATCAGATAGCCCAGCTGAAGAGGGGTGTATTTAGGAGGAGGCGTGGGAGACTGTGTTGAAAGCCTTAGTGAGGTCGACAAAGATAGCGGACGTGATATGGCCTCAATCCGTCCCAGAGAGGATGGAATCGGTTAGCCTAAGCAGGGAAGTTCGAGTGGAGTGATACTCTGAAACCAGCTTGAAAAGGGGTGAAGAAATTAAAGTCTGTGAGGAAGGCAGAGAGTTGTGAGAGTACCATATGTTCCTGGAGCTTAGCGAGGATAAGGAGAAGTGATATACGTTGATAATTTCCTGGAATAGAGGGTCGCCAGCCTTTGGGAGTGGTAGAACAGTAGCATGCTTTCATGCAGTAGGGATGGAGGCAGAGGTGAAATAAAGATTTAGGAGTGAGGATGGGGAGATGATAGTAGGAGCAGATTGTAGGGCTGTGCAGAAATGTTAAATTCTGGCGAATGGAATTCCACGAATTTCTTAATTTCTGCCTATTTCTTGTGAATTTTACCAGCAGCGAATAGCAAAATTCTGCATATTTTAATGGAATTATTGTGAAAACAGTTTCTGCGGGCTAATTTTCCGTGGATGCTCTTTTTCACATGGAAATATCCCGCCATGAATTCAGGCTTCCTGCTGTCAATGCCATTGGCTAATATTTAAAAATACATGCATTTTGATATGTTATGCCTGAGGATGATCAACACGAATACCAAATTTCACCATTGTGTGTTAAAGTAACTTTTATGCTCTTTCTGAATTTGCTATTGAAGCACGTGGAATTCTGCAGAACATAATTCAGCGGTACATACAATAATATTCCACGTGTAGACTTACTGGCACGAGTTAGCTTCCTCTGAGTCATGTGACAGCAGTGAATGTAATGTGACTCCCTCTGCTCCATGCAGATTAGTACAGGTGTCTGAGGGAGAAGGATCTACTCTGCTGAGTTATCTGTTGCTGAACAGGAAATTGTTTCAAAAACCTCTAAAAATTATTTGTGGTCGATTAGTTTTACTACATATTGGTAGTAAATGTTCTGGTAGTGTGTTATGTGCTTGAAGGTGTGTTTTGCCTATATTTTCTTGAACTGTCTTAATTATGTTTGCTTGCATGTATGTGCAACAAACATAGTTCCCCTCATCTGAGTTTTCGTAGGTGTGGCACCCACATCAATACCCTGATCTTTTTTGCAGGCATGGTGGCACCGCTTTCCAGTGAATGTCAAGCTGTCTATGACAGCATTTCAGATGCAGTGGCATACAGTTGAAAGAGAAAGACCACTACAATCAGCGGTGGTAGTGTAGGCAATTTGCATACTGCCTTGTGTCAGCAGTATGCAAATTGACTACAGTCACCACCGCTGATTATACTTCAAACTGTACACCACTGCATCTCCGTCACCCATTTGTTGTGTGCCGGGTGCCCAATCCTCCTCGGCTCATGCACTCCCCAAGCACACTGTATGTCCGGCAGGTGCCCAATCCCCATCGGCTCCAGTGCTCCCCAAAAACAAACTTTCAGGTGCCACGCTGGGAGCCCACCCCAGCGTGGCAAAAGTCCAGTGTCCTCATGTGTCCCCTCAGAGTGGCCAATGGGGTGCCCAATACCCCATTGGCTCCACTGCCCCCCAAACAAACTCCAGGTGCCACGCTGGGAGCCCACCTGAGCATGACAAAAGTCCCTCGTAGTTTTTGTTAAAAACAAAACAAAAAAAAACCCTGTAACCAAAGAAAACTGTCCCTCGTTGACGCTCTTGCCCCTCCTCACCCAACTGCGCATCACCCTGCATACCCCACCTCCTCACACACACACCTCATACTTACCTCCCGAGGCGGTGGGACTATCTTGGTGGACGGGAACATGTCTGCACTCTTCAAAGCCGACCACAAACTGAAGAAATGCTGGTAAGCTGTATAATGACATAAATAGTTTTTTTCAACTTTGGTGCATATCTCGGTCATTTTTGAATTTTTGCACCAAATTTTCAACATGGGGTTCTTGGGACCCCATCTCATTAATTCAGTGACTGTCATCTGGTTATTTGGTAAAAGTGATTTCACAGTCACTGCACGGAATCACCTTTGGGACTGATTAATGAAATGACAGTGTCACAGTTCATGAGGTAGGCCCCCAAAATCCTATGTTGAAAATTTGGTGAAAAAATTCACCAAAATGACTGTTTCTGGAATGCGTTTGCGCAGTTCCTATGCATACTCGTAACTTTGAGGATTTTTAATATTTTCACTCCAGATTTTCAACATTGGCATTTTCACACCTCCTTATGAACAGTATAGATGTCATTTTTCACATCCTGGCCAAAATGTGTTTTAACACTTCAATATGAATAGTTCTGATGCAGCTGTGGAAGTCAATGTTAGGGACAGATTATGAAAATCCACAGTGACACTGTTCATGAGCAGAGGCTCAAAATGCCTTTGTTGAAAATTTGGTGACAAAAGTCCATAAAATGACTGTATGTGGCGTGCATGCGCGAATTTTATGCACCTAGTAACTTCGTAATCTGTAATATTTTCACCCAGATTTTCAACATTAGAATTTTTCACACCTCCTTATGAATAGTACAGCTGTCATTTTTCACATCCTGGCTGAAATGTGTTTCGCACTTCGTGAGAGAATAGCATGGTCACTATGGAAATCAGTGTTCAGGACAGGTTAAGAAAATCACAGTAACACTCTTGATGAGCAGTGGTCCCAAAATGCCTATATTGAAAATCTGGTAAAAAATCCCCCAAATAATTCACGTTATGGGTGTCGTTGCACAGTTTCTACATACGCTCGTGACTTCACCAGATTTTTTATATTTTCACTCCAGATTTTCAACATTACCATTTTTACACCTCCTCATGAACAGCACAGCTGTCATTTTTCCATTGTGTTTGAAATGTGTTTCGCACCTGTGGTAGCCAAATGAGCAATCACTGTGCAAAATCACCTTCGGCTAACAAACTGATAGTGTCACTGTTCATACAGTGGGATCACAAAAACCCATTTTGAAAACTTGGAGTAAAAATACCAAAAAGCGCTCAGGCGTTAGGGTTTCCGACCATAACACCCTACCCTGTAGGAACTGACAGGTTTCAGGGGTGTGACTTGGGATTGTTGACAGTAATGCTCATGCCATTCCACCCCCCCCTACCCGTCCTGCAGCTAGTGACAGGCATTGAGGTGCACCTTGGACTCTTTGGCCTCAGAGTTCACCCCATTCTCCTATACTGCACCCATTTCAGCGTCTTTCCTTATGGAATAAGGTGAGTGTAAACCTGAACACCCCAAGGCACACCTCGACACTTGTCAGTGTCTGCAGGGTAGGGTGAGGTGAAATGTCGTGACCATTATGGGCAATGATCCAAAGGCACACCTCAATGCCTGTCCATCTCTGCAGGGTGGGAGTGGAGTTGGTGTCAGTTCAATACATCACTGCCATGTCTATACTGTATCTGTCTAACTCCTGCACTTCCACTGCTAATGCCAGCAAGCAAACATCCGGCATTGACAAATGCTTAATTTTTATGTTTGCTTGCGCGATCTGCAAAAACATAGTCGATGATCCAAATGCAGTGCCGGTACAGTTGAAAGAGGCTCAGCTTCAGTGAGCAGCGCCCCACATGCATAAAGCATGCATATTGCATGCTCATGCACCCACGCAGACACTGTATGGCTGGCGGGTGCCCAATCCCCGTCAGCTTCATGCCCCAAAAAGCTTTCGAGGTGCCACGCTGAGGCCCACCCCAGCGTGGCAAAATGTTATGGCCGATGGGGTGCCCAATCCTCCGTCAGCTCCAGCCCCCCAAACAGCTTCCAGCTGCCGCTTGGAGCCCCACTAGCGTGGCAAGCGTCCCGTATCGTCTTCCTAAAATAAAACCTGTAAACAAAAAAGTTCCCTCAGCAGTCTCCTGCCCACCTCGACCACCCTCTGTACACTCTGCCTCCCCACCCCACCTCACCCCATACTTACCTCCGGAGCTTGGCGCGACGATCTTCAGTAGACCAGGAACACGTCTGCACTCTTCAAAGCCGACCGCGAACTGAGGAAATGCGGTAAGCTGTATAATGTAAGAAATAGGGTTTTCAACTTTGCTGCATATCTCAGGCATTTTTTGGAATTTTGGCACCAAATTTTCAACATGGGGTTTTAGGACCCCCTCATGAATTCTGCCACTGTCATGGCGTTATTCAGGCCAAAGGGTGATTCGCGGGTCACTGCATGAAATCACCTTTTGGGACTGATTAATGAACGACAGTGCCAGTGTTCATAAAGGCGAACTCTCAAAAAACCTATGTTGCAAATTTGGTGAAAATATTCTAAAATGACTGTTTCTAAAGATCTTGGCGTTGCACAGTTCCTACGCTCATAAGTTCATGAATTTTTAGTATTTGCACTCTGGATTTTCAACATTGCCATTTTACCACACCTCCTTAGAGCAGTATAGCTGTCATTTTCACATCTCAGCCAAAATGTGTTTTCTACAGCATGTAGTCAACAATGGTGCAGTCAGTGTGCAAATCAATGTATGGGACAAATTAAGAAAATCACAGTGACACTGTTCTTGAGCAGAGATCTTAAATACTATGTTGAAAATTTGGTGAAAAAATTCCTAAAAATGACTGTTTCATGAGCATCGCCTATAATTCTAAGCACGCTTGTAGTTCACAAATTTTTAATATTTGCACTCCAGATTTTCAATATTGCCATTTTACCATACCTCCTTATGAGCAGTACAGCTGCCATTTTTCACATGTCACCCAAATGTGTTTCCGCACATGTAGCGCACAATGGTGCAGTCGGTGTGTGAAAGCAATGTTTGGGACAGATTAAGAAAATCACAGTGACACTGGTCATGAGCAGAGGTCTGAAAATGGCTATGTTGAAAATTTGGTGACAAAAGTCCATAAAATGACTGTGTTACGAGTGAGCATTGCACAGTTTCCACGCACCCTCGTAAGTTCATGAATTTGTAATATTTTCAGTCAGATTTTCACCAGTGGCATTTTCCACACTTCCTTATGAACAGTACAGGTGTCATTTTTCACAACATGGCCAAAATGTGTTTTCACACTTTCAGCACAGAAATGCGTGGTCGCTATGGGAAACGATTGTTCGGGACAGATAAAGAAAATCATAGTGACACTGTTCATGATCAGAGGTTTCAAAATGCCTTTGTTGACAATCTGCTTTAAAAATCCCCAAACTAATTACATTACGGTGTGCGTTGCGCGGTTTCTACACATGCTCGTGACTTCACCAGTTTTTTAATATTTTCACTGCAGATTTTCAACATTGCCATTTTACACCTCCTATGAACAGTACAGCTGTCATTATTTACATCCCGTTCAGAATGTGTTTTTGCACCTGTGGTGACAAATGCCGTAGTTGCTGTGCAGAAACAGCTTTCGACTAACAAACTGATATTGCCGCTGTTCATGAGGTGGAGTCAAAAAAACCATGTTGAAAATTTGGATTGAAAATACCAACGAATGCCTGAGGCGTTAGGGTTTCCGACCATAACGCCCTACCCTGTAGAGAATGACAGGCATCAGAGCTGTGACTTGGGATTGTCGCCTGCAGTGCTCATACCATTCCACCCCCACCTCACCCTGCAGCCACTGAGAGGCATCGAGTGTGCCTTGACTCTTCGTCAAAGTTCACCCCATTCTCCTATACCACACCATCTCACCATATTTCCTGATGGAATGAGGTGCGCATGAGCCAAAGATCCAAAGCACACCGTGAAACTTGCTCGGTGTCTGCAAGGTAGGTGTGGTGAAATGGTGTGGGTATATTACCTGACAACCCAAAGGCACGCCCCAATGCCTGTCAGTCTCTGCAGGTGCTGGTGAGGTTGGCTTCAGTTCAATACTTCACTGCCATTCCTATTATGCAGCTCTCTAACTCCTACACTACCAATGCCAATGCCAGCAAGCAAACATTCGGCATTGACAAATGCTGTTGTTTGTGGTGGTGTGTTTAAGATCAGAGAATCTTGTGTTTTCATTTAGCAAGTGGGGAGGGCAGTAGCGAGAGAGAGAGACCGAGAGAAACAGAGGCATAGATAAAGTCAGGCAGAAGAGAAGATCTGATTTTTTGGTCAGAGAATGATATGACAGAAGTTCTGTTTTTGTATACCTTCGAAGTATATTAATCTCACTCAGTCCCAAACTAAGAGGAGAGTTAGAGAAAAAGTCAGGCAGAAGAAAGGTTTCTTTCATTTTGTCAGAGAATAATCTGACCAAAGTTCTGTTTTTGTACACTTCTATCTAGGACTAGTAGTGTATAAATCTCACTTATTCCCAAACTAAGAGGAAGATTCAGAGAGAAAGTCAGGCAGAAGAAAAGATTTGATCATTCTTTTTGTCAGAGAATAATCTGACTGAAGTTCTGTTTTTTGGTATACTTCTATCCAGTAGTGTATTAATCTCACTCAGTCCCAAACTGAGAGGAGAGTTAGAAAGAAAGCCTGGCAGAAGAAAGATTTCATAATTCGTTTTTGTCAGTGAATAATCTGACAGAATAATTGTTTTAGTATACTAGCCATACTAGTATATTTATATTAATCGCACTCAATCCCAAAGTAAGAGGTACTATATTTTGTGTACCCCAAAAAAATCTTACAGTTGAAACAAAACCTGCAGTTAATTAAAAAATAATTTGTTTCTGTGGGCAAGTCAAGATGAAGAAAAGCAGCCGTTTATGATGTGTTAGTGGTAGCAGTGGGGATAAAAGGCAAGGAAGACTTGCAGGTGGGGGGGGTACAAGTGCCGAGTAGCATCTGGCAAGCATGCGCTTTACAGCCCTCTGTTGTGTCTGTGATGGTCAGTTCTTCAAGAAAGCAGAGTTCTGATATGCCATCTGCTGAAAATGTACATAGAGGTGGTGGCGTACATGTGACTGAGAAGCCTAAATGCAGTAGCAAGCGGTCAGCTAGTGAGGTAGCAGCAATGATGATAATGTCCCAAACTGATGTAGTCCAGGAGTCTGAGGTCAAGCCACCTTTGACTCTGAAAGTTTTCAGATCAAATTTTTGATATTTTTCTTTTAGGATTGCTGCTTTCCTGATGTCCTTCTCCTGCTGGGTGTGGGGGTGGTTTTATAAGCTTTTAGGATGGGACTCTTCTTTTCTGGGTGGGTATGAACTGTTATGGAATAATCCTGCTATTGTGGTAGGGGTCAGCCTATTTTTTCACAGAGGTTCCAGCTATAGTATTTCTAGGTGGAAACAAGCATTATCAAGGCAGCCCCTTACTACAGGGTGATTTATTGGTGGAAGAACGCCCTTTGTGATTTCACAAGGCATAAGTGGGTGACCTCAATGAGAGTTCTAAATGGGGTTTTGGCAGGTACCTCAGTTTTAAATTGAATGTTTCCAGTTCTACTAGATATTGATAACTCTCAGAGAGATGCTTGAAGAAAATGCTGATGTATCTATCATTGGAGGCTGCTGCTGGCTGTAGCTGATCCAGTCAGTGACCCCAAGAACATGATATGCATGATACAGAATTAAGTAGACCCCCATGATATAGATCTTGCCAGGAGTGGTTTTGTTCTGATCTGGAAGATCCTGTCCTTCATGCAGACTGGATGCCATCGATTGATGCCCCCAAATTAGTTTTAAGAAACCAAAGAGGCAGCGTGCGCTTGAGGAGGAGGATGAGCATTATGAGGATGAGAATGCAGGGTTTGTGAAGTCAGGCAGCTCAAAAGCTCCAAAATCATCAGCTTGACCTGATAAGTCACAGGGGACAGTGCTGGGTTGGGTAGCAGTGCAACAGTGGTTGTGGGTAGCGATAAGTTAATAGGTGGCGAATCAGTCATGGGTCTGGTGCCTCCATGCTAAGAACCTCAGCTGAGTAAACTGACAGGGGTTGCTGTTCTGCCTGCTGATGCTTTAGGCCTCTCGTCCTGTGCCTCCTCACTCCTGCCATCTCATGTGTCTGATGCTACCATGCTAAGGACCTCAGCTGAGTGAACTAATAGGGTCCCTTTTGTGCCTGCTGCTGCTGCTTAAGGCCTGTCTCCAAACAATATCTCCCTATGTGCACTCTATCTCTGTCTCTAACTCAAAGTCAATCTGAATTTCTGATTTTAGTGGATTTAGTCTGATCCGTGGGATATAATCACATGGATACAGGCAGTATTCACCTGGGTTAAACAATATTCTAGGATCCATAGAATAGTATTCCGCTCAGTCAAAAAAAAAAAAATAATATGCAGCGGAATACTATTTTGCTTTGATTATAAGCTGCAGTAAAACATTCTGTGATTTCTGCAATTTGAATATAAGCAGAATTCCACTGAAACACAATATTTTTCTGGCAGAAAATCCATGAGGTGGAATGGCCAAAATTCTGCCAGCAGAATTTGCATTCCACACAGCACTAACAGATTGGTATAGGAGCTTAGGATCGAGTCCATCAGGGAGGTGCCTTTGGATAGGTTTAAGGCTAGAGAGCATTAAGAGTTTCAGCTGGGGTTATGGTGGAGAAGGAGAATGGTGCAAGGATGAATTGTTAGGGTTGGAGGACGAGGACTGGGGAGGAACAGTGGGGGAGGGAGGGAGTGAGGGGAAGGGTAGAGGCACAGGAGGTGAAGTATGAGTTAAATTTAGGGCAACTGCTAGAGGCTCAGATAGCATTGTGTCATGTCATTTTAGCAGAGGGTTGGGGGTCTGGAAGAGGGAGAACAGGTCATGTACTACCTTTCAGAATTTAGAGGGATGATTTATATTAGCTTGGAAAGTTGTTTGGGTATTCTGCTTTTGCAAGCCTGATTGCGGAAGTACACATGTTTTGGAGTGTGCGGTAAGTCTGGAGTTTTGCTGGTGATTTTGAGGATTTATGAGCTTTCCATGCCTGGTCCAAGCACATTGGCAAGCCAGCAGCTCTGAAGTGATCCAAGGGAGGTGGTTACCCGCACCCTGGAATGCCTAAATGGGGCGTGTTGGTTCCAGATATGGAGAAATGTTTCTCTGAAGTAGTTCAGAGCAATGTCAACTGAAGTGGCTGAGGAATTTGCGACCAATCAGTGTGGACAGGTCATGAAGAAGGGGGTGTAGTATCTGATCAGCTGGTATCCTATCTCAGTAAGCACAACCTGTTATGTAGCATGACTTCAGGAAACTTCACAGTATAATACGCTCTCATTGAATGCACTAATCATCTGCACGAGGCCTTGGATAAACCGAGCTTATGTCCAAGCTCCAACCCAATTCTGATTCTGTCCAGCTGTGGTTCCAATCTAATCAACTATTATTTAATGCCAAAGACAGTTTCTATGTGCTTTGGCACTAGAGCTAGAGCTGTCCAAATTCTCTTCCTCCCCTGACTTCCACACCTCGATGGAGTCCCTATTAATGATGTGCCTACTTTCAAGTACATGGGTGTCTGGCTTGACCATCTCCATTTCTCTCAGGATGTAGATGCTATTCATAAAAGCTCCATTCTAAACTTGGTGCCCTTATAGGCATAAAGCTGCATCCCTCTCCTTGCCTGCCATGACACCCTTACCAAGAAGATTCTCCCCATTTTGATTACAGAGATCTTGTCTATGGTGCTGCTAAATCCACCAGCTGAGACTGGACCCTCTTTTCCTCCTTTTGCCACTTTGCCCTCAATAGCCCTTCCCCACTCACCTCTGTACCCTCTACTCTTCCCACTACCTCCCTTCCCTTGAACATAGCGTATGTCCCATGTTGCCACTTTCACATCCAATTCTGGCTTTCCTCTCTACCCACCTGTCTTGCCACCTACTCTCTCCAGCTACCCCTTCCTTCTGCTTTCTATGTAACACTGGATTTCGTTCCTCAAGCTCCCTCCCAAAAACTCGAACTGGCCAATCTGCCTTCTACTTCCACTTTCCTAAACTCTAGAATTCCCTGTCATTAAAATGTTTTGCTTTGCTCCCTCTAAAGCCTCTCCATTTCTTTCTCTTCTCCATGCTCACATTTCCCCTCGTGCCATTGTCACTAATGTGCCAGGCCTTTGTTCCTTTTTTTTGCATAGCAAGCAATGTGCTGAAACTGTTGTTCATTGAATCCTGCACTTATTTGTATTGTCACTAATCTATGACAATGTTTACTGTACTAATGATGGAATCACTTCTGACAAAAGAATTGTTGAGTGCCTAGAGGTCAGTGGGGCTGGGACCCAAGGCAGCATGGATTCACAGGTAAGAATGTCATGTCAGATGAATCTCATAGATTTCTTTGACTGGGTGACCAAAGTAGTAGATCAGGAAGGGCTGTGGATATGGCCTACCTAGACTTTAGCAAGGTATCTGACATAGTCCCACACAACAGATTAATAAGCAAGTTGAGCCTGGGAGTGGGTCCCAGGGTGGTAGCCTGGGTAACAAACTGCTGGCCAACAGGATGCAGAGGGTAAGTAACAGAGTACACTCTGAAGAAAGGGTGGTCACTAGTGGAGTACCATAGGGTTCAGTACTGGGACCGTTCCTTTTAATGTCTTTATAAGTGATATTGTGGAGGGACTGGAAGAAAAGGTATGCCTCTCTGCAGAAGACACAAAGATCTGCAACAGGGTTGATACACAAGGGGGATGGAAAGGATGAGAGGGACTTGGCAGAGGTTGGAGGAATGGTCAAAATATGGCAGCTTAAATTCAATGCAAAAAGTGCAAAGTAATGCACCCAGGAAACAAAACCAGGGAAGAATACACAATGGGGGAGGTACTAACAACAACAAAAATGGAAAGGGACGGGAGAAGTCATATTAAACGACCTTAAGGTAGGCAAGCAATGTGAGAAGGCAGTAAGGAGGGCGGGGGATACTGGGATGCATAGGGAGAGACATCACCAGTAGAAAACAGGAAGTTGTTATTCCTCTGTACAGACAGTTGGTGAGACCCCATTGGAGTACTGCATGCAGTTCTGGAGACCCCATCTCATGGGACATAGACAGGATGGAGGCAGTCAGAGGAGGGCAACTAAAATGGTGCAGGGTCTGTAACAGAAGCTATATGAGGAGAGACTTAAAAGACTTAATATGTATACCCTTGAGGAAAGGTGGGGGCATGAGAGAAACTTCCAAGTACCTCAGGGGAATTGACAAAGTCCTAGACAAGAGCATCTTTCAGAGAAAGAGATGTGCAAGAACAAGGGGCACAATTTGAAGATGGGGGTGGCTCAGGGACAATGTCAGGACATATTTTTCAGCAGGCCTGCCAGCACAGCGGTTGGATTTCTGCTTGCAACACCAGCGAGCTGGGTTCGAGAACAGACTTGGGGAACCGGAGGGTCGACGGGGAGAAAAGATTGAGCATCCCATGGACTGTTCTCCTTCTCCGGGGAGGGAAGGGAAGGATAGTGTGTCCAGTGCTAAATGGACTCCTGGTAGAGCAGAAGGGGCTCCCTGAAGCTGACCAAACTCCAGCAAGAAATAAGAGGAGCGAGGCCAGGCGCTGGATGTCATTGCATGACCCTGCCCTGGGGCAGCTCAAAATCTCATTGGTCACCAAGATGACGTGTGCCTGGTGTCTGGGCTTAATGGCTCCTGCCTTTCAGCCAACCTAATACTGCTCTGCTGTTTTGACCAGCCCTGAACCCCGCCCTTGGGGAATCTAGGGAAATAATGTTGGTTGCTACCGGACACCTTCTCCTGTAGTAGATGGGCTGGATTGGAGCAGTGGCCCATCCTGAGGAGCAAGTCAGGGGTATCTGTGGAGGCATGGCGATAGAACACAAGACAGGTGGCAGAGAATGAGCCGAGGTAAGGTGGCGGCAGCAAAAGTACAATAAATAAAAAAAAAAAAAAGAAGTATTTTTTCATGGAGAGGGTGGTGGACACATGGAACTGCCTTCTTGAGGAGGTCATGGGGTCAAAAACAGTGGGGGAATTCAAGAATGCATAGGACAGACATAAAACAATTATAGTGGGGGTGAGGAGGAAGTAGGCTGTTGGTTAACTAGAATCTGCAGCTTATCCAATACATGGGAAATGGGCAGACTAGGTGAACCAAGCGGTCCTTATCTCTTGTCAAAGCCTATGTTTCTAGGTATGTTTGAATTGTTCATTGTAATTTGGCTACTTTTGCAGCAACACCTATAACACACATGTTGTATTTGAATGTTTTTGTCTGTAACATTGTATGCCACTCTTCAAAATCTACTCTTTCTCTAAGTTATACATGCTTTGTGCACTTCTCTATTATATTGTACCCACTTCCCTTCCCAGGACACACCTGGAAACAAGCTTTTGGGGCCTGTATGTTTTTCTTGGTGAAATGCTTTAAATAAATAAATTATAAGGGTCATCTGGTTGGTGTTATCGATGTAGAACTCACTAAGGCATTTGACCTTAAGAACCATCCACTTTTACTCAACAAGCTGTCCTCTCTCCTGGGCTTCTCCTCTGAAACTATGTAGGTAGTTTTCGTGACTACCTAACTGGATGCTTTCAAAGAGTCAGAATTGTTGGAGCACTTTCAGACACAAGGAGTGTAACAGTTGGGGTCCCGCAAGGATCATTACTAGACCACCTCCTTTTCAGCCTATTTGTTAACGGAAACCTGCTTTCACTCTAATATGCTGCTCTACGCTGTTATCTTCAACAGCAGATCTGTGCATGAGGTACTCACCAACGGCCTACAGAGCAGCTCTGAGGCCATTGAGGTTGGTTTCTACACAATAAGCTGTTCCTAAACTATAAAAAACAAAGTCCATGCTATTTGCTAGAACACACCTTAAGAAAAAGACCCTCCCTGGATGTCTGTAATACCCTGGATGCCACACTGGACCAGGTCAAGTCCTTCAAATAAAGATGGATGAAGTTGCCAAACTTCGTTCCATGAAATATTTCATGAAATTTACACATTTCACAAAATTACGGGTGAAATGCGCACTCCTTGGGCAAAATTAACCCTAATACCCAAATCCTGAATGGAAAGTTGGACTAAAAGGAAGATTGTCCAACCAGTCAGCAGAACAATATAATTAAATATGTATATTTTATTTATTTGGAAAATGTTTCACCAGGAAAGACAACATGAGCTGTAAACAGTTCATTTCCAGAAGCGTCCGGGGGTGGGAATACAACAATTGGGGAGAACAGGCAAACACCTAGCAATAAAAGAGCAATACAAGTACACTTACTAAAACAAAACAGTGTAGTACAATTACAGAGCAGAAATAACCAAGACCAACTGGCCAGTATAAACAAAACCATTTTTGGATATAACGTACATTACAACAACCAAGAGCAGGTGATCCAGTAGGGTAAAGGTTAGAGAATGGATAACACATTTGAAGTGCTAGAAGTCGTAGACTGAGCACACAATTTGAAGTGCTATTGTATACCCAAGGGAGGGCAGTAATAAGAGAAGTGGGGAAGTTGACAGGTGAGGGGTAGAAGGTGGGGGATGGAAGAGGGAGAGAGACAGACAGCCAAGATCTAACTCCTTCTGGATGCTGAGAACCTTGCAAGGGGACAGAACCAGGCAGAAAGGGAAGGGAGGAAAGGAAGTGGGAGGTAGAGAAAGAGGGTGGAAGAACAGGAAGGGATGAGAGGATAGGAAGTTACGGAGGTGGGCGAGCTATGGATTTGAAAGTGGGGGAAGGGAGAGGGGAAAAGAGACAGAGCCAATCTATACCCATTCAGGATGCAGAGAACCCTGCAAGGGGTCAGGATTAGAAAGTGGAGGGAAAGAACAGGGATAGAAAAGAGGCAGCCAGGATCTATACCCCTTCTGGATGACAGAGAACCCTGCAAGGGGACAGGACAAGGCAGAAAAGGAGGAGAGAGAAGGGGGAGGGAGGAGGTGGAATGTGGGAGACCGGAGGGGAGGAGACGGATAAAGAATAGGGAGGCTGAAGAAAACAGGGTAAACTAAGAATGGAAAAATGGAGCGCATCATTGGGGGGTAGTGAGGAGAAGGACAGCAGTAATGTGTTGAAATAGCACAGTAGGTTGTGGATGGTAGTAGAGAGTCAAAATGGCACAATAAGTTGTGTAGGGGTGGGGAGGAGGGTATAATAGGTGGTAGCATGCACCAGGGTTGGGAGGGTTGAAGGGGGCTAAGAACAAATGCAGTTAGGGGAATAGAAATTATGAATGGCTTAGAGAGTTGAAAATGGGGAAGAGGAAAGTCTGAAGGAGGTGGCATGAGTTTCAAAGCATTGGGCAGCAGTAGGAGAAAGCTTCCTGGCCTATGGAGGTAGAGCGATGAAGAATAGCCAGGGGTTGTATATGCTGATGCGACAAAAGAGTATGACTGGTATTACAGCAACGGGCTCCATGTGGACTCATGTTGCAGTCAGCATAGAACCACACTGTTGGAGATCATTTTACAATGAGGGCTTTGACCCCAAACTAATGGATTCTAACTCCAGGTCAGAGTTAGTTTGGGGAGGGGTGCAAGTCGGGGAAGTGGTTGCCCCTTCCAGCGGCACTTCTATGGCGGCATTGTGCTGTGGAATGACATTGACACATGTCACCATAGAAATGTTCACTGTTAGGGTGGCATACCAATAGCTAGAGTGCATGCGCCAGTGGATCTGAGAGGGTGGGAGGGTGGAGCAGAGAATTAGAGGAAAAGTAAGAAGAGAGAGTCCCAAACCAGAATTTAGAAGTGAACTTGGCGCAGTGAGAGAGACACCTGCATGCAAGGGAGGGAAAGCTCAGATAATGATACAAGGTACAGTGATGTGTCGGAGGGAGAATCAAGAGCAAAGCAACAGAAAGCATTGAAGAGAGTATCCAACCTGGTAAGAGAAGACTTAGGAGCAGCACTGTAGACTATATCGCAATAGTCAGAAATAGGAGTATCATTTTCTGAACAAGATCACCTAACTGGTAGTGGTAAGGAACTCACGGTTCCTGTAAAGGGTGCCAAGCTAGGGTGCAGTTTTTCAGGATGGCATCGATATGTACAGAAAAGTTAAGGTGTTGGTCAAGCCAGACACCCAGGTATTTGAAAGAGGTGGTGTCCTCTAGTGTTGTCCCATTAAGGGTGTGGAAGGAGGGAAGGAAGGGCAGCCTAGAGAGTCTCTGCCTAGTGCCAAAGGTCATGGAGACTGACTTCTTGGTGTTGAGGGAAGAGTTGATGTGAGCTTAGCCAGCGCTGAACATTATTAAAGTCAAGCTGTAGTCTGGAAGTCACATTGGAGGAAGATTGGCCAGAGGTGAACAAGACCATGCCATCAGCATACATATGGATGGAGGATGAGGAGCATACTTATGGTAGATTGTTTAGAAAAATTGAGAAAAGAGAGGGCCAGGCACAGAGCCTTGAGGCACACCAGGAGAGATGGGTAGTAGAGGGGATGTAGAGTCAGCTGTTTTAACAGATTGAGTTCTACCTACCAGGTAGGCTCTGAACCAGTTGCAGGCAGATAGAGACAAGCCAGCTGATGAGAGAGTTTCGAGGAGGAGGGAGGGAGACTGTGTTGAATGCCTTGGCAAGGTCGACAAAGATAGCAGAACTAATGTGACCTCTGTTCATGGCAGAATGGATAGAGTCAAGTTTGTCTAAGTAGGGAAGTGGTTGTGGAGTGATTCTTCTGAAAACCAGATTGGAAGGGTGTGAAGAAGGAGGAAACATCAAGAAAGGAGGAGAGTTGGGAGAGAACAAGGTGTTCCTGAGTTTGCCAGGGTGGGTAGAAGTGAGATGGAGCAGTAATTCCCAGGAGATGAGAGATCACCTCCCTTAGGTAGGGGAAAACTGTAGCATGTTTCCAGGCTTTAGGGATAGTCGCAGTGTGGAAAGACAGGTTGGGGAGATCAGCGAGTGGGAGGAAATAGCAGGAGCAGAGAGGTGTGGCAGTTTAGGGTCACGCCATTGGGGAACTGCCCTTAGCTGGGTTGATAGACAGCAGTGCCTTTAAGGTATCGGGAGACATGGATGAAAAGGCAAACTCTTCACTAATTGGTGGTGTTGGGAGGAATTGGGAGGGAGGGAAGAGGTAGTAAGGTGGAGTAGGAGGGAGGTGGGAGGGAGGCTAACAGGGTGGAGGCACATGAAGTAAGGTAGGAGTTGAATTGTATTTGCAGTCATCTAACAATTATTAGAATAGTAGTTAAAACAGGAAAGACAGAAAGGAAAGTAGTGAAAATGAAAATACAGTCTTCACAGATGTACCAATAACAGGCATCAATGACAGTTTATTTATTTTTGCCACTGTCAATATCGACTTAAACTGCTATGAGATGTGTGTGAACAGCCAACATCAGAAGGCTACTATACATGAAACTGAAGCATTCCTTCACCAGATCAGGACTTAGTAAAGAGACCGACCATTGAAATGAATGGAAAGCAGACTTGCTGTAATGCTTCATTATCAGAAGAGCGTATGCTACTGTTGATTCATTACCAAAAACTGAAAAATTCAGATAGTGTGTAAGAACAGCATAAATAGGCTTACAGATGCACCAATAGAATAAAAGAGATCACAGATAACATAAGTAAAAGTTTCCTGTTCATTGTTTGCATGTATTTACTGACAACCAGTGATTCAACAGACAAATGTGAACGCTTATTACTAAAGTTGTATGCTGTTACTAATCAAACGAAAGTAATTCAAAGAGGAAATTATAGTCAGAAACACAAAAAAATAAACAGATAAAAAGCAAATTTTTCGGCACTATGTCACGTCAGACAGTGGTGTTATATTCAAATAGTCAGTCAATTAAAAATATTTTTGTAGCATTAAACAAATATTGTAATTGTCTAAACATATGTGACCAGATAGGAAATCAAACTTCGTTTACTATGTCCATGTCTATTATTGACAATCACTGACATGCCACTGTCTGCAGATCAGGACAGAACACTTTATGACGAGATCTGAATTACTGCATTAAGACAATAATTGCGATCTTTTACTGACAAATCACTACATAGAATGAAGAATGTAATCACTCTGTATATGTTATGATAGTTCAAAAATAGATACAGTATTGGAAAACATCCACCGATCTCTAACAGAAAACACTGCAAAATAGGCAGATGCCAATGACAGCTACTGTAGACAGATATACAAACTCAAAACTGACAAGACATACCAAACTCAGTAACTCAATTCTATACAGTGCCTGATGTGCTTATATGGGAGACATCAGTAATAACCAGCATGGCAAAAAAAGAGAAAAAGCAAACTAAATGAATTAAATATTATTGTCCCGACTGCACGACTGAAGCAGCTGTCAAATCCTGAGCGCCAAATGGGAAAACGACAAGCGAAGTGTCACCTCATGTGTGAAATAGACAGCCACGCCTCAACTAGTGCTCGGACTGCTGCACAGAAAGATTGAAACAGGACACATATTTTGACAACTGATTATTCAAACAAAATGTAGGAATATAGATTTATTTCAGTGGAAACTCCACAGGAACGTTTAAGGTGCTGAACTGCAGACAACTAAGGTATTCAAAATGAGATAAATGGCTTAGCTCAAGATCTTTAAGTTCACCTGTAGAGGACTTCCGGTGCAGCTCTGGAGCTAATGGCAGCCTAAGATCAGAGCTCCGCTCACACTCCTTCACAAAATTGCAAGAAAAGCTAAAATTCAACTAAAAACAACAGCAGATGAAGAAATTCTTACAAATGGCTTCCAGTTTCACAAAAGGAACCATAAATAGCTATACAGTGTTACCAATAGAAGAAGAGAATTGGAGATGAAAAATCAGACTCGGAGACTTCAGAGTTGCTGAGGCCTAGATAGGCGTCCTCAGGCAAGAAATCAAAACGTAAAAACAAAAACAAAAATATCATCTTGAATGATAAATTGGACAGAATAATGACAGACCTACAAGATATAAAAACGAGTTTCAGGACTTTCATTCAGACCATGATCTCCTTTCTGCAGATGTATCAACTTACAAACCCAAGTAAGGACATTAGAACAGACTAGCTCGGATCAGGCCAGAGACTTCCCAGATTCAATCAACTTCAACTCAACTCTGGAAATAACCAACGCCCTAGGAGAGAGACAGGAAGATGCTGAGAACAAACAGATATGCCAGAATATACGGGTATATGGAACAATGGAGAATAGCGAGGGAAGAGACATAAGGGATACACAGAGAACATGCTGAGAGGAGAACTAGATCTGGAACAGGATTTCCCAGTGGAGATAGAGTGGGCACATTGGGCACTTGGCCCCAAGCCACCGGGACCGGAGGCACGTCCACGTTCTATAATTATTTGATTCCAGAGTTACCATATGGAAAGAAATAATACTCCAAAAGTGTGGTCAAGAGGAAAATATTTATGGGCAAGCAGAGACTCTTTTTGATAACGACTACACGAGGGTTACAAGGCAGAGAAGACGGGAATATGTGCCCTTATTTCCAATCTCAAGACATCTTAAACTAAAATTTCACACCTTATCCATCAAGACTGATGATACAGTATCCTAACGGACAGGTCACCTATGACACAGTGACGAGTAACGATGAATTGAGGCAGAAAGGATTTGAACTATCATCCAAACTCCCAGGAGACCGAACAATGTGAACTTTGGTCTGATTAAGGATAAGTAACCAGGAAAGGAATCACAGCAAGTAGTTCTCGATGAGATAAAGAAACTATTGGGTCAATCTGCTAATAATATAAAATGATTGTCTCCTTTGGGTGAGCAGGCCTATGGGTTAGAGTGCAGTGCCTTGGTGTGGAGGAAATCCAGCATGCGAGGAGTGGGTCCTCCACCTAGATGATCTGGTAGCTTGGGAGAGAAGTTCTAGGCCGGGTTTAGAGGGTATATACCCTGCAGGGAAGTACAGATGGCTTCTGTATGGAGGAGGACCTAAAGAGCTGAACTAGAGGTAAAGAGCTCTCCGGGAATGTAGCAGCTGAATAGCGCCAAAACAAATCTGTTGATCAGGTCGCTTGGGAATATGCTTATGTGCCCTATTTCAGACACCAGAAAATGATAGTAGCAAAAGGGGTGAGGTCAGGAGCTGGCCTTTGCTTCCTGCTAAAAGAAACGATCTAAATACTTTTGGCAATCTGAGGGGCAGATGCACCTGTAGCGATCGACACAGTGGATTGTTAAATACATTAATAAATAATGGGGCACTTCAGAGGAAGGGGACTCAGAGAACTAAACAAGGGAAGTTCGCTCAAGGTCTGGCTGTAGAATCCTTGGGGGACACCTGGACTAGGTCTGGGCGCCTAGCGAGGCCGAGGGGAGTCGGGAGGGGGACCTATTGAACTCAAAGAGCATGCTGAAACAATAACTTTGGCCTTCAAGTGGTAGGAAAAGGCAAAGATCACAAGCAATACACACCATGAGACATTCACTTCTAGGGCTGAGAGTCAGGAGACTCTCTAACAAAAAGACTCTTTAGATCATATCTTGAGAGAAAAAGACTGATTTGATTGGGAATATGGGATAAAATATGGACAAAACAATTGGAAGAAAGTAATTTGAAGGAGATCTGAAGTCTGAAGACATATCTGCAAATAATAAGGACTGAATGTTTTAATAAAATAAATTCCCTTGTGAATCTATATAGGAGGGAGGAGAAGCGAGATGAAGAGACCAGAGTTATGCACCTGTACTAACTACCAGTTGGGTGATATTTTGTGTTAGAGTTTTAATTATTATTTGATTTTCTTTTACGGGACCAGACTGCCAAACAAGAGTTTAGCTATGGCCCAATTTAGTTTTTAGTTTGTATTATGGGAGATATGTGCAACCCCAGGGTAGGCCTACAGAGTAAGGCAAGTAGCCCACATTCGACAGAATATTCCGCCTTGTCAGAGAAGATTCTGACACTGGAAGTCACCATGTATACAGTTCATAATGAGGTGGAGAGGAAGTTGCATAGGGGGACAAAAATAAGGAAGAACACAGAGACATCAGGAAAACAAACAGATGAGACATGAAACCAGAATAACATGGAGGAAGACAGATCAGGAAAAGTTCAGGAAGTAAGTAGTGGAACAGAGACACAATATAATGAAGATGAGAGAATGAGAGAGAGAGAAAAGTATCAAGTGCATATAGATGTCTCAGACTAAAAACTCCTTAGAGTGGTATCCCAGAATGTCAATGGATTGAGTAATCCTATAAAAAGAACAAAAATAATTTCTCATCTTAAAAATGCACCCCAGATCATTCTCCTCCAAGAGACAGATCTATCCAAAGACGAGCACCAGAAATTGCTTAAATATGGAATGTCAGTATAGTAGCTAGTGCATACACAAATGGACGAAGGAGGGATTGACAATTCTTGTACCAGGGTCCTCAGCTTTTCAAATTCTCGATTCATATCAAGATGGCGAGGTAGGTTGTCCTCGATTAAAGGGAACTAGAAGGCAGGTCTGCACAGTGGGAAGTATATATGTCCCCCAGGTTCGGAGACTACTGTCTATCAAACCATTTTTGATAAAAATCATAGCATTTAGGCAAGGGATATTGATATTAGGTGGAGAATTGAATCTTCTAATGCATCCTTTATGAGACAGTTCAAACCCTAACACACCTAGAGCTACAAGGGGCAGAAACATGGTAGGAGGTTAATAAAAATCTTACCCTAATAGATACCTGACAGCACTGCTATCCAACATCCCGTGGTTACACACACTTCTTGGGGGTCCATAACACCTACTCACGAATTGATTATTTCTTGGTAGAAGTGGAATCTATAGATATAATACATAATGCAATGATCTCACCAATTAATTTATCAGACCATGCTATAATTACTGTGAAACTAGAATCAGAACAGGAAGTTGCAATGAGACAATGGCAGGTTTAACAATATGTTTATCAAAGATAAACAGTTTAAAGAAAAGGTCCAGCAATGGATTCCTAGAATCTTACAAGAGAATAGTATGGAAGAGGTACGGAAGGAACATTATGGGACACTTTAAAATCAGTACTACAGGGAGAAATTACAGCATATACAACCCATCAAAAGAAACAGAGAGTTAGGAAACAAAAAGAGTTAGAAATGGAACTAGAGAGATTATAACAACTACATGCAGGAGGAAGGAGTCACAATTCCACAGATAAACCAGGTAAAGACACAGCTACAAGATTTATTAAACCAAAAGACAGAACAAGCTTTGATGTATGTGAAACAAAGATACTATAAGGGGCTATCAAGGCTGCCAAAATTCTAGCCTATAGATTACGTAAAACAACAAGTATCTTCAACAATAACTAAAATAAAACACCCTACACAACCTAAAAATATTGAATAAAACAAAAGATATACTGAGGGATTTAAGGAATTTTATTTAAAATTATACAATCAACCTCAGGAACCAGACGAACAAAAGTATCAATTTTTTTTAGAAAAATACAACTATCTCAAATTACAGAGGAACAAAGTAATTCCCTAACCAGTCCTATTACTTCTCAGGAGATAGATCTTGCCCTACATAATTCTAAATTGAACAAAAGCCCTGGCCCAGATGGATATACCGAGAATTCTATAAAACATTCCAGAAAGCACTACTTCCAACGTTAACCAAATTGTTTAATGCAATACAAGAAAATACTTCCCTATACCAATAGTTGGCCGTATGCTAATATATCTACTATACTTAAACCAGATAAAGATCCACTAAACTGTGAATCTTATCGTCCCATATCAGTTTTAAACTAGGATTATAAATATTTCACAGCAATTATGGCTAAACAATTAGAGAGCATACTGCCACATATTATTAATGAGGATCAAGCAGGATTTGTAATAAAACGCCAAACAGTGGACAATATTAAATGAATGGTGTTCTTTCTGTAAGTGATACAAAGAGAACAAACCCCTTACACTTTTAAGTATGGATGCCCAGAAGGTGTTTGACAGGGTCTCCTGGAAATTTCTGAGATACACAATGGGGAAATTCAATTTTCCAGCAACTTTTTGAATATAATACAATGATTATATACCTCTCCACAAGCCATGATAAAAGTGAATGGGTCATATTTGACATTTTCCCTAAACAGAGGTACCCGTCAGGGTTGCCCCATCCCTCCCTATTTGCCCTGTATGCTGAACCTTTAGCCTAAGCCATCAGAGAAAATATACAGATTACAGGAGTAAACCACCTAAATACCATACACAAATGGCTTTTTTGCTGACGACCTGTTATTATACTTAACAGAACTGGAGACTTCCATTCCAAAGTTGTTCTCTCTTTTGGGAGAATTAGAGTCTATTTCAGGATATAAATTAAATACAAGTAAAACAGAAGCATTGACCTTTAATTACCAAGCGAGTATGGAAATCCAGACAAGATACCCATTGAGATGGAAAAGTAATAAATTTAGATATTTATGGATAAATCTTACAAAGGAAACCCATAATCTTTATAAAGCTAATTATACACCACTCGCTCAATCTCTAAGAGAGGACTTCCAGAGATGGGACCTCCACCCCTCTCGCTGAATCAAAGAATTGATGTTATAAGAATGAATATACTTCCAAGATTCTTGTACCTCTTTCAGACTCTCACGGTTTTTCATCAAAGAAAGATTTAAAAAATAGAATAGTATGATATCTAGGTTTTTATGGCAAGGAGAACTAAGGATAAAATACAATACCCTTCAGTTACCCAAAAGTAGAGGAGGGCTAGCCTACCAAATTTAGAACAATATGCACAGGCAGTGGTAATATTACATATACTACACTGGCTAGATGAAGGAGGGACCCCCATTGGAAGGAGATAGAACAAGGGAATCAAATAGTGGAGACTGAGAAATACCTGTTCAGACAGACCATACCAAAAGCAATAATGGAAAGAGAGATCAGATTTAAACGAACTAGACAGCTCCTGAGAATTTGATGAACAATAATTAAAAAATTAAAGATCCTACAGTAAACCTCCTACAGAAAATCACAGCAGACCCAGGTTTGACCCAGCTAGACAAGATTACAACTTTAAAAGGTGAGCATCGAGGGACTTATCGTATTTTACCAATTATTTGAGCAGGGAATTTTTTGCCAATTCCAGACACTGGAGAAAAGTACCACTTGGGGAAACAAGATTTTTAGATTTCTTCAGGTAAGAAATTATTGCAGGAACCTGATGGGCATCTCCTGGGATCCAGGGGGATACACCCACTAACGAATTATAATTAACACAATAGAGATAGCAATACCAGAACATGTCATATCTAGGACTTATCAAGCCCTAAATAGCAAACAGAAAGAGACTACATTACATTCACAACAACGCTGGGAGGAAGGGCTAGGTATTAACATAGAGGAGGAGAGATGGGAATTGATATATTCGACAGTCTATAGAACCACAAGATCTTTGATCTGGAGAGAGTTTGGCTGAAAGTGTTTATTAAGATTCTTTAGAACACCACAAATAGTAGGGAAGTTTGATGCCCAACTAGGATCAGAATGTTGGAGAGGATATAGGGAACCTTCAGCTAACCATAAACATGTATTTTGGAGCTGCCCACTCCTAGAGACATTTTGGTGGGGGAGCTTTGGGGAACTGTTCCCAGAAATAGGGACTTTGACACCTGAAAGCGCACTTATTTTTGATTTCCTATGGGTATAGGGAGAGGTAACCCCAGGTTCTTACTAGCTATGTTACTTCTGCAGCTCATAAAGCTGTGACGAGGAAATGGCTCCAAAACGCCTCACCAACTTCTCAGGAATGGAAGACATAACTCATCAAATATATAGAATGGCGCTTTTGACAGCTCATATCAATTTAAAGGTACAGAGATGTATTGATTTTGGACTAAGTGGTGGCTATGGATATCCGGGCATAGACCAGATTTGATTCCATAGGGAAATTAAAACTGCTATAGACCTGGGATTACCACAAGGTAGTATCTGAAAGATTTGACAAATGTATTACAATAATAATCAGGATATGTACTCCCTGACAAATACCTGAGAACATGTCAAATGTCTTATCTTTATTGTGTTTATTGTAATGAGAATGAACACAAGATGTACTCTGTTCTCTCCTTGGAAAACATCGAATAATAAAAATATATTATTAAAAAAAAATGAATAAGTTCACCTGTAGAACAGATAATGAAAAAAAACCTCAGAAGCTCATGTCAGTAACTTGGTGCCTACCACAAATCTGACAGCCCAAGAACCTTGCAGAAATATAAAGCACTCTGACATGTCAGCTCTGTATAATGATTTAAATATTTCTATGGCCAAATCAGAAGTCAGTACAACACAATGGAGTTCAGCTCCCCAGGGGCACACCGTGAATCTAACAGCAGTTTAGCTTCTTCCCTAAACAATTGGTTCAATGTAAAGATTTATTTTTGTAGAAAACAGGCAAGTTACTATCTTTGATGTTTCTTAGCAAATTGTGTAATTTCACCACTTAGGGCGAAATTTTGCATTTACGAGTGGAATATGGCAATTTAACACCCATAAAATATTTAAGTGGAACACCGAATTCCACAGAATATTTTGTGTATAAAAATTATCAGTTTCGCAGGAAGTTTGCCCCGAATTTTACTTTATACCCTCTCTATTTTCAAAACCTGGGTTTCACCCTTGATGATACCCTTTCTTTTCTGAACATTTTGACAGCATCTTAAACCTTGCTAACAGAAAGCTAGGTGCATGCTACTATCAATGACTGAATCTCACCCTGAAGCTAGATGGCGGCTGTCTCCAGCATGATCCTCCGCTCTTTGATTATAGTCTCCCAAAATACGGGCAGCTAATGACACAGTCCTTGACGGGTAAGGGTGGTGCTCAACAAAGTCTGTCATTTTGTATTAGGGGCTGACAGACTCACCCATTGCTGCTCTCTCTATGTACTTACTGACTGGCTACCTCATAGGGCCAGGCTTAAATACCAGACTGTCATCCTGGCAAAGAAAGCCCTTCTGGGCCTCTCCTTCGTCCTGTTGGTGCCCTCTTCTGCATAGTCTACAACTTTTACTCTATAAGGAGTATGGCCAGGCAGGCCCTTGCTGTCCCCTTCACAAAATCTGCTTGGATAGGTGCTCTTTTGCCTATCATGCCAATCATTAGCTAAATGAGCTCCTGATTCTATGCCAGGGATCCTCAGGATTTTACTCTTTTAGAAAGCCTTTATAAATGAGCTCACTCTCAACTCTGCCGATGCTTCAGCTGACCATCCCTGCACCCCCAGCTCTTTCTTCTGGGGTGTTTATCCCCAGTCTTCTGCCTGTATCTCTTACCACTTCTGCTTAGGCCACTACTCTTTGACTGCAATCTCCTGATACTGATCACTGTGTGTTCTGGTTGAATGTAAAAATCTCTATATGTTTTGCTACTTTGGCGATTATGTATGACTATGCTGCCATCGGAGCTGCTTTGTTCATTGTCACTTAACCTGATGTGGAATCTTTACAAATGACCACATTTGCTCAAGGTGTTTCTCCAAAATTGTAAATAAATAAACAAAACAAACAAACAAACAAATAAATATGCTGCAGATGGGGGATGGGTGGGAAGTAATGGAGGAGCAATGGAAAAGTATTAAAGAAAGTATAGGCAAGGCAACATGCCTTTGTATTGAGAAGGTAAGCAAGGGCAAAAGGAGGTGGAGACCACTGTGGTTCTTTGACAAAGTAGTGTAGCAGTGGTACTGTAGTCAGGGAGAAGGGTTGGGTAGGGTCTTTTACAAGATGCTTTGTGCAGTGGAAGAATTGCATTTATACTGTAAACTTTCAAACTGCTAATAAAACAAATTGGCTCTATGATGCGGATCGACAAATATGTTGTCAACCATTATCACAGTAGCGGTTATGTAGCCGTAACGAAGTTGACATAAATCTGACTGGAGACCTCAGCTGTTTTTCATTGGAGGGCTTCATCGTGCAAACCCCATGCAGGAGGCTCTGCCCTCTTCCCCGATCTATAGGATTCTAACTCTGAGTTGGAGTTGGATCATGGAGAGGTGCAGGACCAGGAAGACCGAAATGCCAGGTTCGGCAGATTATTACAGCCAAAACGCCGGCGTTGTCGCATTGACGGTTCGGCTGTACAGTGTTGCTACACAGGGGACATACCAAGAAATTCCACCTCCTACTGCCCTCCTCTACTATACATGATGAATCTTTTGTGACACAGCATCGAATGCCTAGCTGAATCCTACCTGTTATCCACCACATGGGTCACTAAACTGACAAATTCTAGATTTAGCTGTGGCTTAGCTGTGAATAGCCACTAATTAAGAATCATCCCACAACTAACCATCACCTCCCCTAACTAATCATCACCAGCCTGGATGGATCACCTTTAAACAGGCCCGTATCTTTAAGTATCTGGGAATCACCCTTAATCCTGCCTTGGATCTCGACTTACATTTGTCTAACACCAGCAAAGCTGTCAATTCTATACTTGGCTCGCCTACAAGGTCAGGGATAATCATACACGGCTGCTAGTTGGCAGTTGCCTGAGAACACTACAGCTGAGCCTAGCTCACAGCTAGTAGCTTATCAGGAAATTAATAAAGGACTTACGAACAAATGGAATGTATGTCACAATAACATCTGTCGAATTGCTCTTTCCATGCCCAAATTACACACCAGTGCTCACTTTACTTCAGCCATGGATGGTTCTCCTCATCATCATTTCAAAGAGACAGTATTTATTAATTTGTTTATTTTTTATTTATCGATATCTAGGATTATAAATACCATTGAACCAAGGGTTCGTTTGCAAAGGTTCCACTTCAGTAGAACAGAAAGCTAATACAAGTGAGACAAGCAACACAATGATGTGGTACAGTGTAAATACCTCAGAGGAACAATATGTGATAAAGTGATAATCAAGGGCAACAAAATAAGTTTGCTGAATGAAGAAATGTCTAGGGCAGGCAGTTGAGAAGACTTTGTCATAAGTGCAGGTTGCATTGAGAAGTGCTGATGGGATGAGCAGGCAGGAAGGGGAAAGGAGGCAGAAGACACGATAGAAGAGAGAGAGGTGAGGAGAAGGGAGGAACTGGGGAGGTAGCAAGGGAGCAGAGCTGGGGAATTAGGGTGTATGGCGAAAATGAGGAAGGGAGGGAGAAGAGGCAGGTGGAGAGGGAGGACAGGAACCTGGGGGTGGGAGAGGGGTGATGAGTGGAAAGGGCGTAAAGGATGGGGTGGTGTACTGGGAGAGGAAGGCAGAGAGAGACATGGGAGGGAAGAGAAGGAGGATTTGCTGAAACGAGGAGTGGAGGGGTTAGTAGAAGGGAGAAAATGGGCTGGGATTGGGTGTCAATGAGTGAGATGATAAGGAGGGACAGGAGGGAGGGAGGGAGAATGAACAGGAACAGGAAAGGTGGGGATGAGGAAGGAAGGAAGGGAGTGGTGGAGGAGGAGCAGAGGAAGAGGTGGAGATGAGAATGAGGGCATAAAAGGAAGAGCAGAGGCATCTTAATTAGAACAGTTACAGTTACATAGTTTGGAGAGGTGCTGTCACAGTTTGCATTTGAATGGACCAAATTTGTTCTCAGGAGAGACTTCAGAAGGGAGCTCATTAACTAGTGAGGAGCTCTGAAACAGAAAGACCATTGTGTTTGAGTAGTACAACAGAATGGAATCTGAAATGGGGATTTGGCAGCACTGTGAGTGAAATGAATATGTGGGATGGGAGACATAAAACCACATGTTGCTGAAGGGGTGAGGCCAAGGCAGGTTTTTTCTTGACCAGGAGGCAGGTCTGGTAGGCTATCCGACCTTGCAGGTGGAGCCATGAGGATTATTTGTAGAGCTCACAAGTGTGTGTTTTCTACCAGCCCTGTTACCAGTCAACAGCACTTATTCAACACGATATTAATTCTTTTTAAGGTGGTGTCAGTTGCAGAGCCATAGAAGATTAGTCCATAATCAATAATTGATAGGACTGAACTGGTTACTGCTATACACATAACCTCCTTGGTTAAACAATGGCAATGGCGGTAGAGGTGCCTATCCTGGAGTTTAATATTTTGGAGATAAGCCTAACATAAGCTTCATAGGAAAGTGGGCTGTCCAGTGTAACCTGAGTATTTGAACTCATTGACTTGCTCGAGTGGGGTGAGTTGCTTGTTAAGAATAGTCAGACTTGCAGGCGTGTGTTTGATGTGGGCATTGGCAAACGACATGGACTTGGTTGTTTTGTAGTTCAGCAGCAGTTTTGCTGTTCAAACAAGTTTTCAACTAGGTTAAAGTTAGTCTGAAGATCAGAGGATAGGAGGACAGGGTCAGTGTGTGGCAAAGAGGACAGCATCATCTACATAAGGATCATGCTGTTGTTACAGGCAGCAGGGAGATTGTTGATAAAAAGGCTAAAGAGTAGTGGGCCAAGGATAGACCATTGGGAACCCCAGAGCACACAGGGAAGCAGTCGGAGAGAGAGTCCCGATTTTAACTTCGGTGTGTGTCAAGCAGGTAACTTTCAAACCAGTTGCCCATCTCAGTCGACAGGCCAAGGGCAGGGAGGGAGTTCAGGAGGGCTGATGATTGGCAGTGTCAAAGGCCTTGGTTAGATCTATAAACACGCATCAAGTAAGTGCCCAGTGTCCAAGGCTTTATGAATACGGTTAGTGAATTCAAGTAGGGCAGTAGTCGTACTGTAGGCTTTTCTAAAGGTGTGTTGACGCAAGCACTGTAGGTTATATTTGTTGAGGTATTCAGACAGTTGGTCAGCAACTATCGCTCCAGAGCTTTAGAAGAGCCGCGGGGTCATTATGTCATGAGACATAATGCCACATAACACTAATGCGCTGTGCGATTAATGCCATGAGGCATCATGTCTTTGTTCTGCACCCTGGACCCCCACTACAGATTCTCAACTCGGGGGTCCAACTCGAGAGGCGCACAGGTCTGGGTTTACGCCATAATGCCATACGCTATTAAGCGTGCGACATTATGACCTGAATGCGCTTTAGAAAGCAGGAGAGGGCCAATAGTTGGTGTGATGAGACCTATTACGCTTTTGTGCACTGGGCGTTATGATAGCGATTTCCATTACTGGGGAACTGACTGAGGAGAGCGATAGGCAAGGCCACTGATTTACGGTGATTAAAACAATGAAATTCTGTTTTCAAGACTTTAGATTCGAATTGCACGGTGATTGTTACTCTAATTTTCATATTTTACCAGGATTCTGCTATCATTCTTTTAGTATGTGCATAAATAATCATAATTAAAGAAGGCTAATATACAGAGCATTAAATAAAGCAAATTGAAAATAGTACTGGAAGGAATTAAAAGAAAAACACAAGTTTTGTAGATTTACTGATTTGATATAAAGCACAGATTCCATGAAATCTTTGTTTTTATCAGTCTTCACACACCCTAATTCCAGAATTTTACCATATTTCTGGTAAAACTGAAAAACAGTAGCTTTGGTGATAGGTTCAGGAGATTGGTGAGGGCTCATCAATTAGATCTCAAACTCAGGTCTACCTGCGACTTTGGCCAACGATGTTCAAATCTACTACTTCAGCCTACCCCCATGCAATCAAAAGACATGTCTTTCTTGGCTGTACCCAAATGTGCATCTAAAATAGGAGAAAATGCTTTTCAATGTTTGCTCCTAAACTGTGGAACTCTCCCTCTGAAATAAGGCTCTCGCCATAACAGTTGATGTTCAAGAAGGAAGTCTGTAAGTTCCTTATGTGCATTGACATATGTTCATGTGGCTGATTCTGCCATGCTCTGATGAAACTACTCGCTGTTACTGCCCTCTACATGATTAAGTGGTCATGTCCTACTACTAAGCACTTTATTAGCTATCTGTTTGAGTTTGTCTGCTCTGGGATGGGTTATATCATCCTTTTAACCATTCCTTTCTCACTGTCTTACTCTAGACTGGGATTTGAACTATAATGTTTGACTCTTATACATACAAACATACGAAGAAGCCAGCAGAAGAAAGCTATTTGGTGTATCAAGTCTGCTCATATTGCAGGGTCCACAGCTTGAGCTAATGTCCCTGCCTCCTCCCCCTCCTCCCATCCTCCCTAGCCATGATCCTTACCTTCCACCTATGCCTATCCAGCCCCTCTTAAAGCTGTTCACTGTCTTCAATGAGATGACCTCTTCTTGCAACGCATTCCAAGTTTATACCACCCTCTCTGTGAAGAAGTGCTTCCTGACCTCCCTCCTAAACCTCCCACCCTCCAGCTTAAGACCGTGCCCCACGTGTTGTGGTTGCCACTCAGCTTAAAGAGACTCTCCTTATCAACCTTATTTATCCCTTTCAAGTACTTGAGGTCCCAATCATGTCCCCACCCCTCTCTCTCCTGTCTTCCAGGAGTACATGTTCAGTGCCCTCAGCCTCTCCTCATATGCCTTAGCCTGCTGACCCACTATCATCTTTGTAGCCCTCCTCTGGACCTTCTCCAGCAGGTTAATGTTCTTTTGAGGTGTGGGCACCAGTACTGAACTCCATACTCTAGACTGCGGCCTTAAGAATGACCTGTACAAGGGCAGTATACCCTCCTCTCTCCTACTACTGGTTATACTTGTGTTACTACTGCTGCACCAAAGTCAAGTACTTTGCTTCAGTTTTGTCTTGCTAAAGCTCTGCTGTATCTTAGCTGAATGATTTGCCTGTAACGTGTTGGTGGTCATGTATTTCTGCAGTATATCAACTGCTTAACTCTGTTATGTAATGTACTGTCACTCTGTGTCTTCTGTTCACTCTGTGTCTTCTGTTCATTATGTCTGTAATCTCCTGGGTCGTTTCTGAAAATAGACAACACTGTCTGTTTTAGTGCACCTACCAGTTAAAAAACTAAATAAATAAGAAAAAAAATTAAATGATGCATACTGTCATAGAGGTGGAGCCCACAGCACAAGCAATGATCACTAGTATGTAAAATGACTATACCTGTGCAACACTGTATATTATAGTACATTATATTATAAGCACTTACTTAGGTGGAGTGTGAACCCAGTTCACTCCTTACTTCTCAAGGAATTTACGTGATGCAGTGTGCTTTTGCAGCAAATAAAGACATGCAGTTAGTTGCTGTACAGTAGATGTTTAAGAGGTGAGGACTTTTTTTCGAACTCTGTTTTGCACCTTACCCCGAACTCTCCCAGGCTTCCTCAACTTGCGGTCCGCTCTACTGCCACCGTGGTCCTCTCTTCCTATATATGATTACTGTCCCTTGGTAACCTACACCCGGGCAAGCCCCTCGACACTGAGCTCCTTGGGGCAGGGCCACCATCCAATCTGGCATTCTATCTTTCAATCTAGATTGGCCAGCTTGAGCCACCAAGAAGCTGAAGGGGTGGAGAGAGGACCCGGTATTAGGCGTGTGGCAGCCGGCACTGTGAGGAGCTGTCGCCTAGTGAGAGAAGGAGTTTCTTTAATTCGTCCCCTCCACCCTGCAGAGCCGTGCATGCAATGACACCAGAGATGTCAGCGTGGCTCTGTGTCCCCACTACTCTGGCCCACTTCATTGCAGTGCCTCCCGTCTCAACAGGGGCCGTTGTGGTGCTGAGCTATTCCTGGATTGAGACAGGAGAGCAGTTCTCTGGATGCTCCATCCTCTCTCTCCCCTGCTGACCCCGCGGCCAGGGCTCATTCCAGAACCAGGTCACCAGCATGTCGTGAGGTGTGGCATCCAGCGCCTCAACCCTCAGCGCCACGGGCCTGCATAAAAGTAAGGACTTACATAGACACATATCTGTTGGCATAAAGGACTACAAGATCCATCTGTCTGCCCCTTCATACTGTACCTTTCATGATATGGCTGGAGGCCCAATTTGTCATTCAGTATCCCTCTCCTCCTTCATTACTAGTCCTTTCAGTGGTCCCCTTCTACCTGCTTCATGCATGCTTGAAACCTGCCACTGTATTTATCCCTCCTCCCTCAGCAATCTATTCCATCTGTCCACCACGCTCACTGTGAGGAAATGCATTCACACTTCCCTCCTGAATCAGCCTCCAAATAGTTTAATAATATTCTCTCATAAACAATATTAGAGCTGTGGCTAAAGAGTTAACTCCACTATACCATGTTCACCCATGGAGATATTTTAAAATCTTCATTCGTATCCCATTTACTTCCTTTCCTCCTGGTGTACATGTTAAGATCCTCAGTGCCTCCTCTACTCCTCCTGTCTGTTCTTAGCCATGCTCCTCTGCACAGCCTTCACCTTATCAGTGTCCTGTCTGAGGTGGGACCTGCAGTACTTATGGTGAGGACAAACCAGTGATCTTTACAGGGGCAGTATAACCTCCTCCTTCCTCTTGCTTTTGATATTGTACTGTACCTCTCCCTATGCATCCCTGAATCCCATTTTCTCTACCCATTGCTTGCTACCCTGTGCTGCCATTTTAGGTAATCAGCAAGACTTTCAACTTTGTGCCACACCGGGCTTGTAAATCATGGGGGTGGAGGCTAGGCATGTGAGATGGTATATCACACTGTGTTAGTAACTGGTTATGTGAGAGGACACAGAGAATGGCAGTAAATGAGACAAAAATCAGATGTCAAGACAGTGAACAGCTGGATGCCACAGGGTATGATTCAGAGTGTGATATGCCTTTGTGCTCATCTGGGTCATAGGGAAGCCTCTTTCTTGCTTAGTTTCAAAGTAAGATTATCCAGTTTGTGGATCACATCAAGATATGTGTTAAGGTCAACTCAGGAAAAAAGAGTTAAGGAAATGAAAAAAAGACCTGCTGTAAAGATGTTGAAAAAATGTGATGAGCCTCTCTGCTCAAAGTCAATGTGAATAAATGCAAAGTTATGCATATTGGCAAAAAGATCCCAAACTGAATATTGGCTTGAAGGTGTCAGAGTGACCCAAACAACAGTGGAAAAGGACCTCTAGGTTTTCAATGGTAATAGTCTCAGATCATCTACTGAGCCCAATAAAGCACACAGCAGTACAAGTGCTAAGGCCAGCAGTACATAACTGTGGACATGATTGACCTACAATAGAGTCCCTTACTAATTTGTAACATGGGTAAAACAAGAGGACCAAAAGAAAGGGACAGGATTGGCACAAGACAGCAGGTGGTACAAAAGCAACACGGCATTATGGCATGATAATGCCGTGTTGCTATGAAAACGATTGAGAGCAATAATGCCCGTCTTGACAGCGTGGAATGCACTCATAGAGAAGGAGAAGTCATGTAAGTGTGACAAAGCGCCGCCTATTGGTCGGACTGACGAGTGAGAGGTGAGGGGAAAAGGCGGTCTGTGGGGAAGTCTGAGAAGTGTACAATCGTGCAGAGAGGAATGAGGAGTAGATAAAAGAGCTCCAGAAGGAAACTATGCTGTGGTGGGTGCTGCGAGTTCCATAGCATGAGCAAGGATTGTCGGAGGAGATGTAAAGTCCAGCAGCATGCGGGGAGAAAAGTTAGTATTCACAAAATAGAACCGAAGTTGCCTGGTGTTGTGAAAGCACCACCTATTGGTGGAAATAGCCAGGCTCGCAGTGCAGAGTCAGCGGAGAACAGAAGTGTGACACTGGGAGCATATTATTTATTTATTTAGTTTTTGTTGACCGTGTAAGTGCACTAGACAAATCCTGCCTATTTTCAGAGCACGACCCAGGGAGGGATACAGACGAATGCCAACTGACCTTGAACCAGATTAAGCTGTTGGTGGTATTTTTGTGAATGGAGAAATTTGGCCATTCGGGAAATTCCCAGCTCTTTTCCAGAAGTGTTATGGGATCTTTAACATCCACCTGAACTACCACCAGAACAAGCAGATGGGACCTCAGTTTAACGTCTCATCCAAAGACAGCACCTCAGGAGTGCAGCACCCCCTCATGCTGCACTACAGCGTCAAGTACTGGGATATTAACCCAAGTGCCTGGTGTGGGGATAGAACCCACAGCCTACTGTCTCCGGCCTCAGAGGCGAGTGTGCTACTTGCTGAGCCACTGACACTAAGGTATGTATGGAACAGATGTCCACAATGCAGCAGAGCACCGGTAACACATAGAAACGAGCGATGGGAAATAGAGTACGGCACCAGAATTAGGAAAGTGGAAGATGCAAGCAGTATGTTATGAGAATATTGACATGAACAGCAGAGTTCAAAGGGAGAAAAAAAGTCACCACTATATTAATCGGCGATGGGTTGATCAACGTGCGCAGCGCTTGCAGTCACACAAAGGCTAAAAGTAAGAAAGGTCAAGCATAATTGTGGATGTGCAATAAATATGTGTCCTCATTAGTGTTGCATACGAAAGAAAACAGCATCTGTCAAATACTAGTGTTGCACTTGCCATGTTACAAGTGCATTAATCCACTCAAGGTGGCATCTAATGAGGTTAATGCATGGTTGGTCCATTGTAGGCACTCGGCCTGTGGCTCGGGCCCCAACGGCCCCAACCATGCATTAACTCTATTACGCCACCTTCATCGTGGATTAATGCTTATGTATATACTTTGTGCATTTTTATGTGTGCTGATCGTGAAAAAATGAGAACACTGTTGCAACTGAAAGAGTGGTCCCTGTACAGTAGATGTACAATATATTGACTAATATTGACCAGTAACATTCAAAATGTTTAAAATGTGCTTTGAATATTCATATTTCTAGTTCCTGGGAATGTTTGTAGGAGGCAGTTTTGCAGCAAGGAATGCCTCATTAAATATTCAGACAAAGGAGCACTTTAATTGATCTATATATTTTCTCAATCAATAACACATTGTATTGTGTTACTGTAGGTTAGCAAAATGAAACACTAAAAATCTGTAGGATTTAGCAATATGAATCTTTGATGGTATTCTGTTTGATTTAACAGCTGTACTCTATTCTGTGTGTTGTTACCTGCAGCACTGCAAGTACTTAGTAGCAAGGACATAGTAGCAATTAGTGAGACATGGTTTACCAGTAACCACACTTGGGACACTTCAGTACCTGGCTATGTATTGTTCAGAAGAGACCGAGGTGCAAAAGGGGGTGGAGTGGCCTGTATGTCAATGAAAATATCAAAGCTACAGAAATTCAGAACACACATAAGGAGCCAGAAGAACCGTGGGTCATGCTGGAAACAGAAAATGGGACAGCCATAAGAACCGGGTTGTCCTACAGGCCCCTAGACCAGGGGAGGACATAGACACATTACTGTTAGAAGATATACAAAACATGACAGCTAAAGGGGAGGTTCTGATAATGGAGACTTAACATGCCGGATACAGATTGGTCAATACCAGGAGGAACATCTGCCAGAACTAGACACATGGTGGATTCCTGCAGGGAGGGCCTCAAACAACTGGTACAACAACCCACAAGAGACAGGGCTACCCTAGATCTAGTACTGACTAACAGGAAGGGATCACAGATCTCCACGTAGAAGGACACCTGGGGCCAGTGACCATCACATGGTATGGTTCAATTTGGCTACTACATCTAAATCATCCCATTCCAAGGCAAAATATGGGACTTCAGAGGAGCTGACTTTGATAAGATGGCCAACAGAGTTAAGCTAGCTCTGGCAAAAAGAAACACAGGTGGGGGATACAGGCAAAGTGGGCAAGCATTAAGGATGCAATACTTGAAGCAACATCCCATTGTGTTAGAAAAGGAAGTGCAAAAGAAGAAGGAAACCACTTTGGTTCTCAAATACAGTAGAGAAAGGTCAGAGCCAAAAGGCTGGCCTTCAGGAAATATAAAGGAACACAGCGGGATGAAGATAGGAGGCATACCAAACTACCCTCAGGGAAGCAGGGAAGGCAGTAAGGCAGGCAAAGTCCCAAACTGAGGAAACACTAGCACGAACAGTAAAGAAGGTGACAAGACTTTCTATAGATACATTAGTGAAAGGAGAAAGTCCAGAGGGGGTATTGCTAAGCTCAATGGAGAAAAGGGGACATGTGAGGAGGAGGACCCTGTAAAGCATCTATCCTAAATAGATACTTTTGCTCAGTATTTACTGAAGAGAAGGTAGGGTCCACAGCTCAGCACCATTGACACAGGGGAGGGAGGTGAGCACTAATCCTTCACAAAAGAAAGGGTCCTACAAGAGCTCCGTTAAGCTCAGGGTGGATAAGGCAATGGGACCTGATGGCATACATCCCAGGGTACTTAAGGAGCTAAGGGTGAAACTAGCAGAGCCATTAGCAGAACTGTTTAGTGAGTCTCTGAGCACAGGAGAGGTCCCAGAAGACTGGAGAAGGCTCATGTGATCCCGCTCCACAAAAGTGGTAGCAGGGAGGAGGCAGAGAACTACAGACCAGTCAGTCTTACCTCAGTAGTGGGCATGATTATGGAGGCAGTCCTTAAGGAAAGGATAGTGCAACACCTGGAATCCATAGGGCACCGGATCCAAGACAGCATGGGTTTACAACAGGAAGGTCCTGTCAAACTAATCTCATAGATTTCTTTGACTGGGTAACCAGAGTGGTGGACCAAGGGGAAGCAGTTGATGTCGCCTACCTTGACTTCAGCAAAGCTTTTGACACTGTTCCACATAGAAGATTGATAAATAAGCTGGTAGGCTCGGGTGGGTCAGAAGTTAGAGTCAACTGGGTGGCAAACTGGTCGACGGGCAGAAAACAGAGAGTGGTGGTAAATGGTATACAGTCAGAAGAGATGCAAGTCACAAGTGGGTATCTCAGGGATCGTCCTGGGGCCGGCCCTCTTCATTCTCTCATTAGTGACCCTTGCAGATGGACTAGAGGGTAGGGTTTGTCTGTTTGCAGATGACACCAAGATCTGCAACAGAGTAGATGATCCAGATGGGGTGGGCAGAATGAGAAGAGATCTGGATAAACTAGCAAAATGGTCAGAAGAGGGGATTTAATGCAAAGAAGTACAAGATCATGCACATAGGGAAGAGAAACCCTGAAGCCACCTATAGGCTGGGAGGAGTTGCTGGCAGTCACAAAGGAAGAAAGAGACTTGGGCATCATCATCATTGATGACCTGAAATCATCCAAGCAGACCTCTAAAGCAGTAGGTAAGGCTAGGGGATGTTAGGGGTATAAGTAGGGGTATCACAAGTCATAAGAGAGGTAATAATCCTCTTTACAAGACACTGATTAGGCCCCATCTGGAGTACTGCGTGCAGTACTGGAGGCCACACCTTCACAAGGACATTAACCAAATTGAGGCAGTCCAGAGAAGGGCAACCAAATGGTGCAGGGACTGCATCAGAAAACATATGAGGACAGATTAACTGAGCTCAATATGTATACCCTTGAGCAAAGGAGGAGAGAGGTGATATGATGGAGACATTCAAACACCTTAAGGGCATTAACAAGGTGAAAGAGTCTAACATGTTTAAATATAAGAAAAATAGCAGGACAAGAGGACATAGCATGAGATTAGAGGGAGGCCGATTAAGAGGGAATGTGAGGAAATACTTTTCACAGAAAGGGTGGTGGATGCATGGAATGGCCTACCTCAGGAAGTGGTGGCTATGAATACAGTGCAGGGCTTCAAACAGGCATGGTATAGGCATAAGGAGCAATACAGATGAGTATGAATAGATAGACCACTGACAGAGCAAAGGCCGATGGCACATTTATAAGGTAGAAAAAAATGGGCAGACTGGATGGGCCTTAGGTCCTTATCTGCAAATCAACTTCTATGTTTCTATGTTACTGTATCATGCACACCATCAACCATGAAACAAAATACAGGAAAATATCACAGCTAACACACTGCTGTACCATACATTAAAGAAACAGCTTTCTACCTCAAATATTTAACTTGCTTGTAATATACAGTAAAATGAGTTCCCCATCCCTGCTTCCCCTAGCTTCTACATTTCCTCCAGACATAAAGCAGTTAGTACAGTGCTGTACAATACCTGGCATGAAACAATATCCATTTGGGAATCTCTTTTGAAGATATGGTACAAGATGTATTTTAATAATATTGTTTTGGTAATATTCACCAACCATATAATACGTTAACCAGAAACAGAATACACAGAAATTATGTACCTTTTAATTAAATAAAATTGAAGTCTAGATAAACTACTTTCAGGTGAAAATAGGGGTGAGAAGGAAGAGGAGAGTGATAAACTGTTGACATATGTATTCCTCTGTACTTTTTGGTGATCTTGTTTCTTGTTTCATTTGATTTGTGTAATCTGCCTGCATTGACTTGTGCTAGCCTGGTTATACTCTACTGGGGTACACTTGGAGCCTTTATTCATGAATTACATCATATAAAGGGTTTTCACATCACTACAATACATACCATGGAACAAGCAATAATGGTACTGTATGTTCTCACAGAACACGAACATGACATCAGCTACAAAAGGTTTGGTCCCAGAAGATTCTGGTGCCTCCAGCTAGGAATCCACTAGTTATGGATATGAGGAGATGATTGGAAGAATTAACTGCACCTAACCTTCTACTCCAGGACACACTTTTCTTAGCCACTCAGTGAAATTAAAGAAAAATAAAAGGCATACAGTACTACTGTACTTACCACTGAATATTACAAGAGGGCCTGTCCTCCTGTGATATTGCTCCCCAAACATGCAGTTTCAGAGGGTGTTTCGGTTTGGCCTTGAATATTTGATGGCCTTTTGTGACATGATGAAGTGCGAAAGTGTTCAAGAGAAATTGTGCTTTCAACGGAAAAAATTAAATCAGCAAATTGTTCTCCATCAGCCACCCATTGACTTGCCTGTGCTAGACCTTTCTTTATTCTGTTCATGTATCGTGGGTGAAAACCTGCAGTACAGGAGCATCAAAATAACACATTAAAGTACAACAAAATGGAGCAAAGCCAAAAATGCATTGCACACTGGAGCCCTTTATAAGCTCACTCAAACTGTCAAGCAAATATATTCTTATAATTGGAATGTTTTCTTGGCAATGTTTTCTTGGCTTTGGCACCAGTTAGGTTACCTGCCCATAAGACCTAGTATATTCCTATACTCAAGTTTTAACAGTTCTCTCTTTAAATTAGCAGGTTGTTGTATTTCTGGTTCTTTTAGGTTTATAAACTTATCGGTAATTAGCCCATTTTATTAACCATAATTCATAGTATGCATTTAGCCTGAGCTGGGTGCATTGAAAATCTTGGATGTGGCTGATGTAAAAGTACTGGGGCTACACGTCTATGTTATAGTAGTTTTTTTGTTTTCTTTGTGAGCCATAGCATGGCTCCTTCCTCATATATTTCCTGCGATGTTATGGGGATGTTTCCCCTGTAAGATGAATACAAATTTTATCCTGTTTAAAAGCCCTTACAGGCCAAATTTGCACTCTTCAAGAAACTAAGCTTAGAGGACATTCTTAAACTGAGAAGGCAGTAGGTGGGTATAGAATTGCGTAGCAGTGCCCTTCTTCTAAAGCTGGGATATCAATATTAATACAAATCACTTCAGTGGAACGTATACTCCTTGGCTTCTGATGCAGTGGTCAGATAGATTTTTGTAAACTTAGGCATCCCAAAAGGTCCCCTACTGATGTGTGAGCAGAACCATGATGACTTGACAGTCTTTTTTTTTTTTTACTTTTTATTTATGTGATTTTATGATGATACAGCATACACTGTTTCTCATAAAGGTAACAAGGTGAGTCACGTAAACCTCCACATCACTTGTACAGAGATGATGCCATTACATTTTATAAAATACTGAAGTCCCGGTAATGTGTGGTTTACCCACAGTTTAAATAGGAGTATAGTCCAAACTGTTCATCCTGTAGAGTCATGACCCTCTCACCCTGAATAAAACGAACAGTTCTTTTAAGCTAGGAAGATAGTTCCCTTGTAAAACTAGTTTTGGAAGGAACAAAAGACAGAGCTGAATAACTGTAAACACTTTTAACCAGATGGTCTGGTCTCAATTAAGTTGATTAAAGTACCACAGGTTTTATGTGACATGGCAACTCTCGCCCTGTGGGAGCAGGAGAAAATCAGGACATATTACAGCTGGCAAACTGAGAGGTGCCATATGCACCAGCCTATTAGGATTTTTTGAAAGGCAGGTAAAGCATAGAGCTACCAACATGGCAATGTCAATAGTACATAACACACAATGGCATTTCCTTGTGCAACAGCTACAAAGGATAGCCCTTAAATTAACTGATCATTGCTACTGGTAAGAGTTCCACAATCAGTCCCACTTTGGGAGCGTTAGACCCAGTCCACAGTTGAAGCTACCCCCTACAATAAAAAAGTAAAAGTCACCCTTCTTCATCTGAGGAGTTAGTAGTGGAGTGAAGGCTGGAAATCAATTTTTCAGCAAATGCTGATACTGCTTCAGGGTCTACAAAAGCTGAGAGACTTGCAGCATGTTTCACTAGAAGTCTGGCAGGGAAATTAAGCCTTGCCTCAAAGCCATTCTTAAGAGTTGCTTTTAACTAGTTGCAGTTCTTTTTCTTTGTTGTGTCTAGCTGCAGATCTGGAAAAAAAGAAAGGTGATGCCCTTCCCAAATGATCTCCCCATGAGAGCAAGCTGCCTGGAGAAGTGCGATCCGTGCCTCGGGGACAGAGGCGTGGCGATTGCTGTAAGCGGCTGTTGAGAACCACCATGTGGCTTAGGCTTCTGAGGGAAGGTAAAACTTTTATTATCTGGATTCCAGCATCAGAGGGTAGGAGCTGTAAATCATGGAAGATCATTTTTGTACTGCAGCTTGTAGGTCCATGGGGCGGAGTGTTTGGACAAGAATCCAACAGTTCTAATGTTAGCTTGCCTCTGGAGGTTTTCAACATTTCAGTTTTGCCTTAACAAAGTGCAAGTCTCTCACAAAAGCAGCATTGCATTCTTGTTTTCTCTCTGACCCTCTTTGATGTCCTTAATAGCCATTGCATTTTCTTGAATGCTGTGGTCATTATCTAAGTTTTGCCTCCATGGCTACAAACACTTGTTCGTTTCTTCCCCGTGGCCTGGATCTTTGCATGCATTGCAGGATCTGTATCATAAAAGCTCGGTGCCACCAAAAATAAAGGCAGTGGACCTGAGCTGGAGGTCAAACTCTGCACCGATAGGTAGATGTCAAAAGTCTGAGAAGTTCACTTTGGGTCCTTTTTGGACTCATTCTGCTGCAGGAGTGTTCCGATTGTAGATGGTATGAGTTTGTAGCTTTCAGTAAATTAAAATTGCTATTTGCATTAGATTAATAAAGATATCAGACAAGCTCTACTATAAAGCTGCCGCCATGTTGGAGCTCAACAGCGCCCCGCTTGACAGTCTTTAACAATCTTCATCATGCTCTCTTCACCCATGTGTCTTGATACCCCAATTTATGGGTAAATACTTTAACTCAACAATAGATGCTTGTACAGTATGGACAGAAATTCTGGCCATCCGAACCTCATGTTAGAGCCTTGCGTTCCATTAACTCATATCTGTATTTTCATTCTGAGGCACTTGGTGACTTCAACACCCCAAAGCATGTAGTGTAGGATGGGAGAATAGGTTAGTCTACCCAGGAACTCAACCAATGGTTGAAGGAATGGCGAGAGAGTAAATTTAGCTCATTGGGAACTGAGGTCTCAACTGGAGGGATAAAGGCCTGTAGGGAACATGGCATTCATCCAGGAGGGGAACCAGTCCTCAGTGAGTGGTTTAATGTTACATCAGTGAGCATTTAAACTATAAGAGGGAGTGGCAGAAAGAAACAGGGAGACATGAACTGCCCCAACCCACAAGCTGAAGTAAGTCAGTAGGGAATACCCTAACAAACGAAAACCCCATATGGTACCTAATAACGAGAAATTCAGAATGGTAGCAATGAAGAGAGATGGAATGAGGTCAGCGGGAGTAAGGAGAGAAGACTAAAGGGAATGTGGGGTTGATAGGCAGAGTGGCAGCAGAGTTTAGAAGGCCATGTGTGCAAATGCTTGAAATCTGGGAAATAAAATATCAGACCTAGAGGTCATTATGGCAGAAACTAACCTGGACATTGTCACCATTACCCGAGTCATGGTGCAATGAATTCCATAACTGGACATAGCCATGCCTGACGCTCTCTGTTCATGAAGGATAGGGTGCATAAGAAAGGGGAGGGTTGCATGAAAGCAACTGCGATTCAAGGAACACAGGCACGGACGTAGGTACTGTGGGTCACCGTAGAGGTATATGTTTGTTTATTTAAGTTTAGGGTGGATATTCAGAAATGTGCCAGAGGTGGTGCAAGACCTGCTTAGTGCAAATCCCTGCACCAAAGTGCACTGAGGCTGCGATATTCAAAGGTTGCGCAAGGCGGCATGCACCGCGCAACATGACTGAATATTGCACAGGTGCACCAGAGCGCAGCCAGGGTGCACCAGGAAGCAACTCAACATGCACAATAGCACAACCAGGGATGCGCCAAGGCCTATGTGCATGTGCCAGGACACATATGGACCGGCCACAGGCACAGCAAGGAGCAAGCCACTGGGGTGGAAGGTGCTGCCGCCAGGGTGGAGGGTGCCAGGAGTGAGGCAAGGCCCGGCACACGATGGAACACTGCCCAGGGTGCATGGGGATGCAGCCAGCCCTGCCCACGTGCACCTCAGTGGTAAATGGAGGTAGGGTAGCACCAATGGCCATGGATGGACAACCACCGACAACCCCAGCAGGATGGCATGCGCCATGCCACCCGGACCACAGCCAAGCGGCACACACAACACATGCTACACAACCAGAACAGCCATCCCACGGCCACCCCAGGGCACAGTCACTGACCGATGGGTGAACACCACCATGCACAGCTCCCTGGACACCTCAGATACCATACAGCCACCATGCACACCACTGCAGCATGACTCCACACGCCAGCTACCAAAGCAGACCCGGACACAGAAGGGTAACCATAAATAACTGTGTTTTAGAAAGTTAAGAAAAGCTAATAAACATATATACAAGAAACAGGGGTACAGGTACAAGGAAAGGGGAATCTATACACAAACAGGCCTCAGCCAGGAAGGGAGGTAAGGAACAGGGGTCAGGGCCAGACAAGGGGACAGGGAAGGTCAAGGAAGGGGACAGGGATGGAAAGGGGTCATGGGCCAACAGGGCCCTATGGGCGGCTCTCCCACTGCTGACTGGCGCTTGTAGTCTGTGAAGCATCCTCTGCAGCAACCATACAACTTGTAGTGTAGCCGTCGACACCTCAGGATCCTCCTCAGGAGGCGGCTGTTTGGTGCCTGATGCGGACACCTAAGACAAAGAAGGAACACGGATCAGTGCATGTCCGGATCACCCGGCCCACCCACCGTGTACAGCGGACAGTGGTGACCTACGCCCTGGGATGGCACCCTGGCCAGCCACAGTGGGTCGCCAACATGCCGCCAATCCGCATACCACAGCCATGCAGAACGCAGAATACCAACACCAACCATGGGCCACCCGCCACCAACATGGCAGGCAGGCAGGCGACATGGTACAGTGGCAGGACTGCAGCGGCACAGCTGGCTGCCAGAGCACTCACAGTCCACCTGCGGCAGCCACATACATTGTGCAATGGTTACAGCATGGCACAACAGATACCACGGCAGTACACAGCTGCAATGGCTAAAGCACACAGGGGACCGTGGCCCACCCTAACCCCACTCCCCACCCTGCACAACACTGTAGTATGGAACTGTGCCTACCGCATGCTGCTGCGCACCGTGCGCTGGACTGGCAGCACCACCCTCTGGTCTGCAATCTGGGGTACGTTCCTGCAGTGGTCCACCATGAACCACCTGCACCTCCTGCTGCATGTGCCCTCCTCCTGTCTTCAGGGCCTAGGATGGAAACACAGACATGTATACATCTGTACCTGGCAACACCATATTGGGAGGGCCCCCGCTGGCGTGCACCCCATCCCAGCCCAGCCATAAGTGCGGTGGCACAGTGCACACAGGTTTGTGCCGCCACAGGCCACAGGGTGCACGGCCCAGTGCCCTCCCTTTACATGGCATGCCACCCTGCTGGCCTCATGGAACACTGGATGGGCACAGACATGAGCGCTGCACACTTACCTGACCATGGCATGGCCCCCTCTGGGCAGCGTGCCTGCAGCACCCGTGGCCGCTCTGGGTCCCTCTGCTGCATGTCCCGATAGCGATGGCGACACTGTTCACGGTGCACTGCACACGGTGGCCTGTTCAATTCCTCGCCTACCACAGACCTCAGTCCTAGGCCTGGCAAGGGTCCACCTGACCGAACAAGCAGCCTGTGTGGGGCTCACCCAAGGCCGCCAGGTTGACAAGCGATTTGGCTCAATTTGGAGCCGTGCACTGCTGTGGCATGGCATTGTGGTACTGCTGCTCTGCTATACAAAATGGCGCCTGTAGCACACGAGTTCTATGTGCTGGGGATGCGCACCTGCATGGAGATGCGCTGCCCACAGCAATCGTGCATCCTGTGGATGCACACTACGTGTGTGTCACACTGGCATGTGGTGCAGAGGTCCCTGAGGGGCAAGGGCAGGGCTGGGGTCAGGGGTCAGCGAGTGCGCTATTGGGACCACTATGCAAGGTGTGCAGTAGGGGCGTGAGGGTGCCACGGCCTATGAGCCAATGGCTCCAGGCACCATGGGGCCAATAGCACCTTGGCGCCATTAGTCCCATAGTGCCCGAGCACCATTAACCCCATGGTGCCCGGGTGCCATAGGCCACAAAGTGCCTGGGCACCATAGTCTGCATAGCGCCCGGCGTCACATGCCATATTGTGGCTGGCGCAGTATCGCGTGTGCGCGGTGGTGTATGCTGCGCGGGTGGCGTCAAACGCGGCCGTGTGTGCATGCGTGCCGATGATCGCACTGCACGCATCAGCGTTGCTCACGACGTGAGCCGGTAGAAGTCCATTGCGCAAAGCGCAACATCACGATATTCAGCCAGCATATGCAGATTAGCTCATCAGCCTATCCGTGGTGCATTGGACATTTGCATCTCATTACAGTTCGCATCTGCTCATTTGCTTGTGATCTGCTATAAAGGCACACATGAGACAGCAGAGGACATGGACCGGTATTGCAACCCTCTGGGGTAGTTGCACCACTGGGGGACCAACAGCACAGTGGAATAGGCGGGAGATGTGGGCTGCAGCAGACACTGACCACATGTCATTGCCCACAGGTAGCATAATGACCCGATCTTGAGGAGGGTGAGGAGCATGGGTCTGCACACAGGCGTAGGCCCAACTTTACTAAGGTGGAGGTGGATGCCCTGTTTGAGAGTACCTTGACAGGGAGCCGCAGCTGAGTGGTACGCACCGCACACCACAGGCCAGGGTCGCAGCCTGGGTGGAGGTGGGAGGCTGTGAATCAGCAGGGCAGCCATCAGCAGTCAGTGCAGGAGTGCAAGAAAAGGTTGCTACTGAAAGGCGCAGGATCAAAGAGAGGTGGTGGCCATCCGGGCAGCTGATGGCGCAGGAGGAGATGGTGGTGGCCACCATGCAGCGCAGCACTGTCGAGGGTGCCTGGTGGCGGCTTCCAGACAGGTGGGAGCCCATCACTGTATGGTAGGTACAGCGGCATCTGGGGTGGAGGGTGGCGGGGGTGCCGGCTTGTGTGACAGCGGCAATAATGCGACTGTATTCCCCTACAGCACCAGGCGCCAGCATGCAGTGGCAGGGAGGTGGTGTCAGCCTGGCGAGCCCAGCCCTGGAGACTGGCCTTCACTCCACCAGTGTCTGGGGGCTCAATTGGCTGCAGCACACCACCGCTTTTGGCTGAATGCCCTGGGCATGAGTGGCAGATAAGGCCCTGGCTGTGTTCCAGCAGGGCGCCAGCCATGGCGTACACTGTGTGGAGACACAGATTGGGGCGGAGCCCAACACCGGCGATGATGTGACCATTGTCCTGGACAGTGGTGGTGCCGTCGAGGAGGAGGCACCCATACCAATCACCCTCCTGGTAGTGCCGACGGTGTCCTGGTGGCGGTTGTCTGCCCTCCAGCCACTGCCCTCGGTGTTGCCATGGCATCAGCATCACGATGCTGGCAGATGGTGGTGGCGGTGGTGGTGCAGCCGCCAGGTGATGCCCGACGAACAGCGGCGGAGGGCAGCAGCGGCAGATGGCTAGGGATGTTGGGGCTGGGTGCAGCACCTGCCGACAATGCGCGCCAGTGAATGAGCAGACAGGGGACCCGCTGGCAGCACCCACCTGGCGGGAGGCTGGGCAGCGAGGTCAATGCCACCCATGGGTTGGCGCAATGCCCAAGCCCCCCAGGCACTGACCCTTGCCCGAGCACACCCGTTTGCTGTGGGCCTCCATGGAGCAACAGGTGCTGCTCGTGGCAGGGTGTGTGCACTCTGCACCGAGATGCGCAGGCTGCAGAGCAGCCGCGACAGGGGGCTTTCTTGCGCCAGCTCCTGGCCAACAACAATCGACTGCAGGAGGACATGACCGCAGCTCTGGATTGGCTCACCACTGCGGGTCACGGTAGCCTAGCCCACTGGCCCACCATGGTGTGTGGCCAGCCCGCAGAGCCTGTAGAGTGCATTGTCCACCCCTCAGTCATGGCGTGCGACCCCTCAGTGTCAATGCCGGGATCCACTGTTGGCATTCTGGCACACCGGAGTGGGCCTGTTTGGTAGCCTGCAGACCCCTGTGAGTTCACGGTCGTGTACCCACAGTACCACCCTGGGGACTGCCATGAGACACCCCTGTGGTCGTCGCACAGCCTGGGTCTACTGGGTGGCCTCGAGGGGGCGTCCTCGTGTCCTGCGGCTGCTGCAACCTTGCGACTGTCCTGATGTGCCCACCTCCTGTCTGCAGTCTGCTGCCACCGCCCTGTGTGCACATAGGTGTGTGTGTGTGTGTGTGTGTCATGGACGTGGCATCTGTGGGCGGCACCACACACAGGCCGTGTGAGCACCCGCCCGGCTGCTGGCCAGTGTGGCATGTGCATGATGATGCCAACACAGCGCCGAATGCTAATGTGCACCGGTGCTCAGCGTCGACACTGCCTGGTGCCAGCGCCGGGCGCTGCCTGCAGGCGCCAGTTTGCATGTGGGTGTGTGCAGGGGTGTGTGGGTGGTATGCTGTGCTGCATGTTACTGTGGAGTCCCGACCCACACCCGGCCATGCCCCACCCAGATGTTCATGCCACAGGGCTCACCCACACATGCCTGTGCACTGTGCCACAGTCACCATTCCGTGCATGGGGCATGTTCACCTACCGTGCTCCATAGTGCTCCTCCGCATTGTGTCCCAGTGCTACGGGCCATCCTGTTCAGCGGGGTTCCCTTCGTCTGGGGGCTGCCCACCGCCTCATGGCCTGGCCGGCCATGTCGCCCCACTGCTGTTGCCCTCTTTGACCTCGGCAGCTATCTCATGGTCAGTGGCCATGTTGTGCAGTATACAGCAGGCCAGGAATAGGCCACAGACGATGGAGGCTGTACTGTAGAGGTACCGCCAGACCTGTCCAGGCAATGGAACTGTGCCTTAGCAGCCGAACACATGCTCAATGATGTTCCATGTGCTGGCATGTGCCTCATTGTATCGCTCCTCCGCGGGGTCAACAGGCACCAGTATGTAGGTGAGCAGCCAGGGCCGGAGTGGGTGCAACTGTCACCTGTGTGGAGAGAGATATGGTTAGCCTGGTGGACTGTGTTGCTGCACCTCCGTCCTTCCAGCTGCACCCTGCGTGCCCCATCCTGGTGACCCCCACCCTTTCCCTGTTGTGGCAGGTTCCCGTGGTCTCAGCATACTCACCTACTAGGTGGCCAGTGGATGGCCCACTCTCGAACCTGTGGCACAGTGCTGAGCTGTGCCAGATGAGGCATCGTGTGCTCCTCCAGGGTGTGTGGCACAGACGTGATTATCGCCCTGGCGCCGCACATCACCTGGCAGTTGACACTGGGGCAGCCCTTTCTGTGTTGATGTTGGCTACCCTCCAGGCCAGGTGGCATGTGGATGACAACATGGGTGCAGTCGATGGCCCCTAGCATGCCAGGCATATGTGCTACCCTGTGGAACTCCTGCATGTTTGCTGTATGCTCTGCCTGTGTTCTGGAGAAGTGGATGTATTCCGCAGCATGTGGCAGCAGTGCATAGAGGATTGTGTGAGGGCCGTAATGCTGCCGACTGGGTTATGCCTGTGGTGTCCCTGTTGGTCTCTGGAAGGTGCCCGTGGTGAGCAGGCACATGACAGCTGTTACTTTGTCTCCACCATCAGGGCATGGCTCCATCTAGTGGGTGCCTGCATCTCCTCACTGCACAGCTCACAGAGCTGCCTCAGAATGCCTGGTTCAGGCGATACCGCCCACAATCTCTGTATTGGTGTACTGTTCGAAGGTGGTGTGGGCACGGTACCACCTGTTCTGGGTGTACTGCTGACAGACCTTCCACGGCCACGCCACACTGCCTCCTGCCTCCCACATGCCTCATTACTGCCTCCATCTGGAAGATGGCACTGGCCATAGCCCCTGTTGTCCTGTCCCCTGTGCGGCTGACTCTTCTGGCCCCTGGCTGTGTGCTGCTGTGTGTACAGCTCCACTGGGCCCACGTCTGCATGATCTGCCCCAGCTGGTGGCCTGTAGGCTGTGGCCTCTGCTTCCCACCTCTGGGCTCCTGTGCTGCCCCTCCTGTGCTTGGTGTCACGGGCACACATGCACACTGTTGCCTCCCTGCCTCTCTCACCCATTCACACACACCTCAACTCTCACTCTGTCTCACACCCTCACTGCCTCTGTCACTCTCTTGCACCCCTCCTGTGGTTCTGGCTGGCCTCTCTGTCACCCTCTCTCTGCTCTCCTCTGGCGCAAGTGTCCTTCACCATTTGCCTCTTTTATAGGCTCAAGTGTGCTCTGCGCAAATGCCATTTGCTCCACACTTGCACCGCTTGTCCGGTGTTGAATATCGCATAGTGCCGCATATTCATGGCTATGCCCCTGCACTTGACGCGCATACATTCCCATTGCGCACTGGCTCATGACCACTGCGCTGCACAGTTACTTGCTGCTGAATATCATTCTCCGGCATTTCGCGGTTGTTGAGCACAACCCTGTTGCGTACTCATTGGTGGGTACGTGGCATTGGACACCACAGTCCATGCTGTTCCACCCCAAGGTAATGCCCGTCAACACCTCCTCCAGGCACAGGCACAGAGCAGCATGCCACAGAGAGCAAGTGTCCCAATGACAGGGCCACGAGAGTGTGGATGAAGAGCCATCCAGATGTCCATTACGATGCACAAGGCAGAACCCATCAGTGGGTTCACTGCAGGCATATTACTATGACCTGTGGCAGCTTGAGCATGACTGCCTGTCAGCACAGCAGGACATAGCAGAGGTGCTGCTTGACCTCACCGAGGCGATGGGGGCATGCGCAGGGGCACCAACAGGATCAGTAAAATTCTGGAGAGGCTGGTTGAGTGCATGACTCAGTGCTTACAGCACCTGTGGCCACACAGACTAGCCAAACAGGTGGGAGGGGGACAGTGCTTTACAGGGCAAAGCAGGCGCATGTGGCGCAAGGAAGGACCCAAGACTGGAAGCAGCACCTGTGTGAGGAAGACCACCATGGCCTACCAGAGATGCAGGAGGCAGGACAACAGGAGGACACCTGGGAACAAGAGCCGGACAACAGACTGAGAGAACGTGACCATGCCACCATGATGGGGACAGCCCATGCACTGAGACTGTCACTGGGGTGGTACGTGGTGCACCACCAGAAGCACACCACTGTCCATGTCATTAATGCACCACACACCACATGGCAGGCACAGCATATGCAGACCAAGCACCACACATGTCCCTGCACACCCCAAACAGGACCCCCCAGTCACCACACAGGACTGACACAAACCTCTACATATGAACCCCCCAGTCACTACACATGACCCCAAAAATCACACTTTAGCAAGGCATTTGACACAGTCCCGCACAAAGATTAATAAACAAATTAGCCAGTCTGGGGTCCCAGTGTGGTAGCCTGGGTAAAACACTGGACAGCAGGACACGGAGGGTAATAGTAAATGGAGTCCACAGTGAAGAAAGGGGTTACTAGTGGGGTATGCAGGATTCAGTACTGGTGCCAGTCCTTTTAATGTCTTTATAAGTGACATTGCAGAGGGACTGGAAGGAAAAGTGTCTCTCTGCAGATGACACAAAGATCTGCAACAAGGTTGATATGCAAGGTGGTGTAGAAAGGATGAAAAGGTTTGGCAAGGTTGGAGGAATGGTCAAATGTATGGTAGCATAGAGTCAACGCAAAGAAGTGCAAAGTAATGCACCTGGGAAACAAAAACCCAGGGCAAGAGTACACAATGGGGGTGAGATACTGACAACAACAAAAATAGAAAGGGACCTGGGGTAGTCATATCAGATGACCTAAAGGGTGGCCAACAATGAGAAGGCAGTAAGGAGGGCTGGGGGATACTGGGATTGCTGGATGTTCCCAGGGTCTATCTTCAGTCATCAGGTGCCAGGGCCTTTTCTTTTGTGGCCTCGACCCTGTGGAACTCTCTACCTCGTCGGATTAGAGAGTGCTTGTCCACTTATGATTCCTTAAAGCCTCACTTAAAACGTATTTATTTAACTTGGCTTTTGGAGAGAATGTTTAGTTTATTTCTGCTGCCTTTTTATTTATATTTTTCTTTATAGATTTTATTGATTGAATGTTTTGTGTTTTTATAATGTACATGTGCTTTGGTTTCTGAAAAGCACGTTATAAATAAAAACTGATTTGATTTGAATTGATTTGATAAGGAGAGGCATCACCACTAGAAAACAGGAGGTTGTTGGCCCTTTGTACAGACAGTTGGTAAGACCACATCTGGAGTACTGTGTACAGTTCTGAGACTCCATCTCCGCAAAGATATAGACAGGGTGGAGGCTGTCCGGAGGAGGGCAACCAAAATGATGCAGGGTCTGCACCAGAAGACATATGAAGAAAGACTAAAGGAGCTTAAGATGTATAGCCTCGAGGAAAGGAGGACATGATAAAACTTTCAAATACCTTAAGGGAATCAACAAAGTCCAAGAGGGTAGCATCTTTCAGAAAAGAGATGTGCAAGAACAAGGGGCACAATTTGAAGATAGAGGGGACGGCTCAGAGGTAATGTGAAGGAATATTTCTTCACAGAGAGGGTTGTAGATGCATGGAATGGCCTTCCTGAGGAGGTCGTAGAGTCAAAAACAGTGGGGAATTCAAGAATGCATGGGACAGACATAAGGCAATTCTAGTGGGGGGTAGGAGGAAGTAGGCTGTTGGTTAACTAGGATCTGCAGCTTATCCATTAGGTAGAGAAATGGGCAGACTAGGTGGGCCAAGCGGTCCTTATCTGCCATCGAATTCTATGTTTTTATGTTTTGTGAACCACCTGGTCACCACACATGACCACAACACCCCACAGATGAACCCCTTCAACCACACAGGACTGCACATGTGATACACGTGTCCCACCCCAAAAGGGAAAGGACCATCAGCATGCCACAAGGGCACCTCATGCACTGCACACATGCAGGTGTCATACCTGGCACAGGTGCAGTCAGAGGGTATGTCATCACAGTGCCACCAACCCACACAGCTAACATCTAAATGTACCCAGTGTCACCACCTGCCACTCTGAACAGTGTTTCCCCTTCCCACATGCTGGTTCATTGTCATCGCAGGGCAGCATGTCCACAGATGCATCACCTGGCATGGGCAGTCAGCGCCATTCACAGATGTTATGTAGTATGGCACAGACAGTGAACACACTGTAAGTCTTCCTGGGGGTGAGCATCATCATGCCACCTGTGTGATCCAGGCACCAGAACCACATCTTCAGCCTGCCAATTGTGCATTCCACCACTGACTGTGCCCTCTTGTGTGCCACATTGAATGCCTCTTCCACCTGCCCCTGGAGCTCCAGATACGATATCAGAAAATACGGTCCACAGTGAGTATCTACTGTTGCCTAGAAAGGGAAAGATTCTGTTAGTGTGTGAAGATACCAGCATGCACCACGGGCCCTGGCCACAGTACCCACCAAGCACCAGCTGTCCATGCCACCACATTCAGCAAGGTAGGCACCCAGACCAAATGAAGATATATGCATTGTGGCATAAGCCTGGGTATTTTGTGCACATGTTCTTGAGGATGCCATCCACATTGCATATGACCTGGTTGTTGATGCTGTGGTACCCTTTACGATTAACGCCTCATCCTCCACTGTGGGGGCCATGATCGCAACATGGGTGCAGTCTATGGTGCCTATCACATTTGGCATGCCATGCATGCCATAGAATCTCCTTTGTGACCTGCAGGTTTGCAGGGGTGGTTGGGAAGGTAATGTGTGCTTGCACATGGTGTAGCAGGGCATCTGTGATCTGGTGCAGGGCAATGGACACAGATGATTGGCTCACACCTGTGACATCCTCGAAACCCTCTGAATGAGCCTGTGACATAGTATGTCACCTTTGTTTCCACGGTCATTGCACTGGACCATCCAGTGTGGGGTGCGTGTGTGGCATGTCACACAGCTTTGAGACGGCTGCATGGTCTAGCTGCAACTGCTGTATGCAGGTGTCCCTAAGGGACTGCAGTAGTGGTCTGTTTCAGAATACTCATGGCCTGGGGTATGCTTGATTCTGCCAGAACTGTGCCAGCTCCCCTGCCCAGCAGGAGGGTGTTCAGCAGCAGTCCTGGGCACATGGCACACAAGTGAGCACTATCAAACCTGTTGTACTGTGGCAGAGTGATGAGCAGGGTGTCAAGGTGGCCTGCTCGTGCAATCTAACACCACTGATCCACGCCATGGCCCTTTATGTGGACTTTTCTTCCTGTGCACATCGATGTGTGGCATGGCATGATAGGTGCCTGCCATGTGGCGACGTCCAGTCTTGAGAGCAACATGGTGGAGGCTGCAGACAGAACCGCGGCAGCTGTGGGGCGATGGGGAGTACCCCTGAAAACTGTGGAGGAGGGCTGCCTCACCTACCAAAATGCCTGGAAGGGGGCAATGTCTGGGAGGTCATGGAGCCAGTGGACAGTGAGTACACGGCTGCATGGTGGTGGTGTGCAGGCAGAATTGCAGTATGGTGCCACTGGCTCATGGTCTGCCCTGTGTCTCCTCAGGCATTCAGCAGGAAGCCACTATCCATGACCCTTGGAGTGGAGGGATTTGGGCTCGGGGAATGCGGCTGTGGTGGCAAGGAAAGGAGGTGGCCCCAGAATTTCCTGGAGATCTTTTCTCTCAGGTAGGATCCTGGGATATTTTCTATAACAACAACATCAGGGAGCTGTGAGCAATGGAGGAGCCCCAAGGTAAGTGTTACTTGGCATGCATGTGGTGTATGGAGGGTTGTGGCACTTCATGGGCTGATCTCTCACAGCTCTCCTTTCCTGTCTGTTTTTCTCATTGCAGAAGTACAACAGCCCACTCCATTGCCTGGTCCTGGCACTGTGTCTGCCCACCAAGAGCATGCCCGGCATCCTCAGGAGATTCTTCAGAGGGAGATTTGAGAACCTGGCCAAGGGAAATTGTTATAATGTATATGTAAACTATAGCAAACAGTTGTGGAACCTATAACCTGTGTCCATGCCATTATTCAGGCTGGCATCACAAGGTGTACAGCTTGGGAGGGGCTGTGTGGCATGCATGCTCCACATCCTATTGACACATTCCTCAGGGTACTAGCATATTGCACTCAGGGACAGTGACCCATGGTCAGGGACACATCCTACAACAGGTGTTGGTCTGCAGTGGGGATGGCAGCTGTCGGGGTTTGTTTTGGCTGCATATTCTGGGGCATGGACATGTCTGTATCTGTCCTGTGTGGAGGTCATAGGTGCTTCCTCATCCCACTGTGCAGTCACATGCACCCCCTGTTCAGGAGCAGTGGTCTGTCTCAGGGCTCTGTCAGGGCATCCCTGTTTTCATGGTCAGTAGGGCGGTATGGTGGCGGTGTGCCTGCCACGGGGCCATGGGCTGGCCACACTCCAGTGTACAGAGTCCTGTTTGTGTGGCGGAAGGGGCTTGTCTGGTTGACTGTCCTTGTGCTGTGATGTCTTTTGGCCACTGTGTGGTGGGGGACTGTGGCCCTGCCTGTGTCTGGGTTCACCCCACCGAACCCCATCATGGCTTGTGCACTGCACAGGGGTTTATGGTAGCTCTACCCTAGTGTTGTGTTGCACATGAGGTCCTCTGTGACTTCCTGATGTGGTTGCAGTCATTCATGCGCGTTCAGGGAGTCGTGTGGCACACTATGCAGACCCGCCACTCTGCACACTTCATGCTGCACAACCACGCCATCCGTGGTGGCTGCAGGCATGCCATACTCCACACATTTTGTGCATGCCACTTGTGCATACTCTACATACTGCACTGATGTAGTGTGCTACATGCTCCATCTGCTTGATCTGCAGGGCCCTCCTGGCTTTTTGCATAGGTCCTGTAGTCACTACCTTGTGAAGGTTGTGGTATGCCTCTTCTTCTTACAGTTGGTGTATTCAGATACTTGCAGGGTACCCTGGAGTGGATAGAAAAGGAGGCAAAGTCCAGTACTTAATGGGGAGAAAACGTGACTGGGTGTTACCAACTGCGGGGCTCTGCTGAAGGAAGACTGAGAGAGTACAAAGAAAGTAGGAAGAAAGAAAAGAGAGAATGTTGCCTAACAGCCATGTTACTACAAGAAACAATTTACATTTTATGTTTTCCTGTTTTGCTTCACTATTCATACAACCATGTTTGTTTACACTTTGTGCATCAATTATTGGAAGGCTGGGCCTGTAGTTCAATGGACAAGCAGCCAGCCACTCCCACTTCCTAAGCTATATAAGCAGTTCCACTCCACCTCCTTCTGAAGCACTTTTTCTTGCCAGCCAGAGGCTCTGTTAGTCTGTCCTTCTGAGCTGGCTGGGAGTACGCCCGCCTTGCTGTTTCTGTTTGTCTCTGCTGGACTTCGGTGTTTTGTTTTCCTGCTTCTGGTTTGTATTTGCCTCCAGCTGTGTGCTTCTTTCTGTGTTTTTGTGTGTCTTTGTTTTACTTTGGGCTTTTGTTCCCTGTTTTCCATGTTTGTGTGTTTTGGTTTGTCTTTTGGGGCTTTGTTTCTAAGTTCCTAGCATACTGCTACTGCAGAGCTCATACTACTTGCTTTCAGTTACTCACAACTCTCAAATTACTTGCAATGCAACTGCAAACATTATCTGTGTGTTTCAGCTCAACCATAGCTGCTCTCCATGTAGCATACTTAATTGTTTTCACCTGATTCAGGCTCACTCTGAACCCTAACTATGCAGCTCAATCATGCTTCCTCAACTCATTCTGCTTACCTCATTGCTGCAGTTTCATTGCACTACCTGGTGACAGCTGCTTTCAGAGCATTGTGCCTCCTTTTATTTTATGTTTATTGCAGTTTACAACTCAGTGTACTCAATGCAGATGCTGCTTCTGTGTTTGTACACCCTGTTATACTCTGAGGTCAACTAAGCTACTGCTGATGCTGTAAATTAGTTTCAATACCTGCATGTGGGGTCTCTGCCCTTCCATCACTTTCTTGTTTTTCCTATGGTGGGACTTGAGGTGTTTGGGAGCCATGGCCCCATGTGGCTATTATTATTTTCTAAATCCTGTTTCTGCCGTTGGAAAATCCTCAAAGTATTTGTCACCACTATTGGCTTTCCACGCCTGGTTGGCTTGCCCACTATTTCCAGTGCTGCTCCTTTGCTACTACATTTTGCAGACCTACGTTGCAGGTCTACTCTTGCTTACACAATTATTGCTTAATACCTACGCCATCCCCTCAGCTTCAGCCTCTGGGATGTCTGCTGCGCTCACTACTGAATCCGACCTTTGCAAGGTCTCAGCACTTAATGCTCATTAAGGTCTCAGCATACCAGTGCTCATTCAGCTGCTCACCAGTTTTCAGCTCCTTATCAGTTTCTGGGGCTTGCCAGCCATACCATTCAGGTGCAGGGTTCCCTGCAGTCAGCAATCTTGCTCTGAATTCTAAGTCCGCATCTTGGCGTGCCTGACTTGGGGTGGGGTCCTTCTCACCTGGCCCATAGTTGGGAATGTCTTCACTCTGTGCTTGGCTTTAGCTGTTTACTGAGGCAACAGCAGCTCCTGGTGTAGAATTTAAGACTAGTTGTGAAGGGTGGTTACTCCGATCTCCTTTGGCTCTAGTGGTTCCACTATAACAGTTATCCATTGGCTTTAGTGGTTTCCTCTAGCAAGGCACCTTCACGCATTCTCCCTGCGGCTGCCTCTGGTTCACCTGGTTTGAGTTTAGAGTGAGTAGACCAGGTGAGTGCCTCAGTAGTTGTTGCTGTCCTCCTCCTGCCTTGTTACCCTGATGTTGCAGAGTACTCTGCAACCTTCCACGGTGTTCCTGCTAGAGGGATTAGTAGAGCTTTCTCTAAATTGAATGTTTCCACCCCTTTAATTGGGTTTCAAATTGCAGCAGCAGAGCCATCACTAAATAAAATATCCCAAGCCTGGAGGGAAAGTTTCCTAGGCCTTGGATCCCCAGAAATTTCCTCCTCATAGGGTTTTTTTCTTCTCCCTGCCTCAGGTCATAACTGTTAGTTAGCATAGTAGTGGTCCTTAGTTTCTTTAGGTAGGTTCTGCTGTTGGATGTAGGTGGATGGTGTCCCTGCCATTTCTCTCTCCTTAGAAGGTCCCTCATTCTCAATGCAACATCGAATAGTGCCACGCAAACCTGAGCATCTCATTACGTTATCAAGCTGCCTGATGCTTTATTCTACTAAGTCACAGCTATTGCTTGCTTATATGTTTCATACTACATCTCTTTTGGGGATCCTTCTTAAGGTACCTTTAGCCATAGGAATAGTCCCATGGCACCTCTAGAGTGGCACCTTCTTTGAGAGTTTCTTGCCTTTGGTACCCTTCAGGTTGGTAATTCCTCTGGAATAGAGAGCGAATGGCCAAAACTAAATCCAACACAGTTGCACGTTAAAACTCTGTACTGGCTGCGTAGGCCATTGAATTGGAAGGTTGGGCCTGTAGTTCAATGGACAAGCAGCCACTCCCACTCCACAGCTAACTCTACCCTTCTAGTTCCCCACTGCAGAACCTCGCTTGGACAAAGATCCTTCTGCTATCGGGCCCCTCTTTGGCTGAACAGTCTACTGTCCTCCATCTCCTTGACCCATAGCCTCAGCCTATTTAAATCGGGTCTCAAAACCCTACTCCTTGACACAGCATCCTGTAACTGTAATTAATCCCACACACTTACTATTCTCACCCCCCACTATCTTTTCAAGAGACATTTGTTACACAGGAGCCTACTCTAACCCTGTAAATTATCCTGTAGCAATGGTTAGCCATATGCCTGCCCTTCTAGGTCCCCACGGTCTGTTTATATGGCTCTGGGTCCTTCAAGATCCCTACGAAACTGTATCCTGTCTTAGCACTGACTCTAGACCTTCTGTATGCTCGCAGTTGATGTGATCTACAATATAAGCTAAATCCAGGACAAAGCGGACCTTGTATTATTCCAATATAATTGTATATCTGTGATACCTGTACATATATTTTTCTCTTTCGTGTATTTTACTCTGTACTCTTACTTTGACTGGACATGGAGCCTTTGCAAATAAGTCTATGACTCAAAGGATTGTAATTCGATTCTATTCAATAAACAATAAACTTCCTGAGCTATATAAGCAGTTCCTCTCTGCCTCCTTCTGACGACTTTTTCTTTTGCCCCACCATCCTCCCCTCCTTCTCCAGCGCAGCACCTCTCTCCTTGGGATCCTTCCTAAGATACCTTTATTTATTTATTTATTAAATTTTGGTGACCGGGTAGGCCCACTGAGCTCAAGGTCCCTTTTTCAGGGACAACCGGGATAACAATACAAGTTATAAGAATGAACAAGGACATAAGGAACATTTGAGGCATCGTGAGTTACATCATGAGGTGGTTACAGTAAAGAAAAATAGTGGATACAGGCATGGTAAAGAAAAGCAGTGGATATAGGCATGGCTTACATAGAAACATAGATTTTGACGGCAGATAAGGACCACTTGGCCCACCAGTCTGCCCATTTCCTACGAATGGATAGCTACAGATCCTAGTTAACCAGCAGCCTACTTTCTTCCTACCCCACCCCCTAGAATTGCCTTATGACTGTCCCATGCATGCTTGAATTCCACCACTGTTTTTGACTCCACAACCTCCTCCGGAAAGCTGTTCCATGCATCCACAACCCTCTCTGTGAAAAAATACTTCCTTAAATTACCTCCTGAGCCGCCCCTTCTATCTTCAAATTTTGCCCCTTGTTCTTGCACACCTCTTTTTTGAAAGATGCTACCCTCTTGGACTTTGTTGATTCTCTTGAGATACTTGAAAGTTTCTATCATGTCCCCCTCTCCCTCCTTTCCTCGAGGCTATACATATTCAGCTCCTTAAGTCTCTCTTCATATGTCTTCCGGTGCAGACCCTGCACCATTTTAGTTCCCTCCTCTGGACAGCCTCCATCCTGTCTATGTCCTTGCAGATTGGGTCTCCAGAACTGCAGCAGTACTCCAGATGGGGTCTCTCAACTGTCTGTACAGAGGGATAATAACTCCTGTTTCTACTGGTGATGCCTCTCCCATGCATCCCAGTATCTCCCCAGCCCTCCTTGCTGCCCTCTCACATTGCTTGCCCACCTTTAGGTCATCTGATATGACTACCCCCAGGTCCTTTCCATTTTGTTGTTAGTATCTCACCCCCATTATGTACTCTTCCCCTGGGTTTTGTTTCCCAGGTGCATTACCTTGCACTTCTTAGCTTTGAATCTAAGCTGCCATACATTTGACCATTCCTCTAACCTTGCCAAGTCCCTTCTCATCCTTTCACCCTACCTTGCACATCAACTCTGTTGCAGATCTTTGTGTCATCTGCAAGAGACATACTTTCCTTCCAGTCCCTCTGCAATGTCGCTTATAAAGACATTGAAGAGGACTGGTCCTACTGGAACTCCCGCGGTACCCCACTAGTAACCCCTTCTTCACAGAGTGGACCCATTTACTATTACTCTCTGTGTCCTATTCTCCAGCCAATTCTTTTACCCAGGCTGTCATCTTGGGACCCACTCCCAGGCTGGCTAACTTGTATATTAATCTTTTGTGTGGGACTGTGTCAAATGCCTTGCTAAAGTCTAGGTAGGCCATGTCCACAGCCCCTCCCTGATCTACTACTTTGGTCACCCAGTCAAAGAAATCTATTAGATTCGTCTGGCATGACCTTCCCACTGTGAATCCATGCTGCCTTGGGTCCTGTGCCCTCTGGCCTCTAGATACTCAACAGTTCTTTCCTTCAGAAGTGATTCCATCATTTTCCCTACCACTGAGGTTAAACTAACAGGTCTGTAGTTTCTGCTTCTGCCTTGCTCCCACTTTTTGTGAAGGGGATCACATCTGCCCTCCTCCAGTCCTCCAGGTACCACCCCATCCTCCCATGATTTGTTAAAGAGGGTAGTCAGTGGTGTCAGTAGTTCTACCCTTAGTTCTTTAGAATTCTGGGATGAATCCCATCGGCCCCATTGCTTTGTCCACCTTCAGTTTTAAGAGTTCTCTGAACCCTGTCTTCTGTAAATGGGCTGGTATCAACTTCTGTATCCAGAGTGTTTCTACTGTTTGTTTTAGGTACCTCCCACTTCCTTTGTAAATACTGAGCAAAATATTTGTTTAGTATCTCTGCCTTTTCACAGTCACCCTCTGCTCACCCTCCCTCCTCTTTATTAAGCCTCACTAGCCCTCCCTTGGTCTTCCTTCGCTCCCCTGATGTATCTATAAAGGTTTTATCCCCTTCTTAACTGAGTTGGCTATCTTTTCCTCAGTTTGGGCCTTTGCTGTTCTGACTGCCTTCCCAGCTTCCTTTGCTTTAACTGATACAGTTCCCTGTCCTGCTCCTTCTGTGATTCCTTGTGACTTCCTGAATGCTTTCTTTTCTCTTGAACCTTCACTGCCACTTCCTTTGAGAACCATAGTGGTTTCTTACATCGTTTCGTTTGTTAATTTGCTTCAAACACAAAGGCTTGTTACCTCTGTGATGGCAGTTTTATTATTTCCATTGTTCTTCCACCCTCCTTCCTGCCCATTTGCTAGTGCATTCCTTAGGCACTCACCCATTTTGGCAAAGTCAGCCCTCCTAAAGTCCAGTACTTTTCCCTTTGTATGGCTTGACTCTATTGCTGTGTTTATTGTGAACCATACTGTTCGATGCTCGCTAGTTCCCAGATGGCTACCCACTTCTACATCTGTGATCCTCTCTTCATCTCCATTTGAGAGAACCAGGTCTAAGATTGCTCCCTCTCAAGTGGGCTCCAATACTAGTTGTCTAAGGCATGCCCTTGTAGGGCATCTAGAATAACCCCACTCTTTGAAGTGGCTGCTGCAACTGCACTCCAGTTTACATCTGGCATATTCAGATCACCCATCAGCAATATCTCCCTTTTTCTGCCATTCTAAGTATTCTTTCTATCATTTCCTTGTCCATTTCCTCCCCTGAGAAGAGGTCTGTGTATAACCCCTGTGCAGATTGTGGTGCCATTGCTGGTCTCCAAATTTACCCACAGTGCTTCTTCTCCTCCCTGTTTTCCATTTTGTTCTGTTGCTTTGATTTCTTCCCTTATGTAAAGAGCTACTCCTCCTCCTCTTTTACCCTCCTGTCCCTCCTGTAGATAGTGTATCCTGGTATGTTTATGTCCCAGTCATGGTTTTGTGTGTACCATGTTTCTGTGACTGCCACGATATCCAGATGTTCCTCCTCCATCAAGGCCACTAATTCAGGAAGCTTGTTACTCAGACTATGGGCATTGGTACTCATTGCTCTCCATTTTTGATGGCTTTACCTTCTTTTGCAGCATCCCCACTGACCTGTCTACCTCGGTCTTTTCTCATTTAGTACCCTCTTTTTGTAGGGAGGCTGGGATTTTCCTGCTGCTTATCAGTTTTACAGGCACAGTAAAGAAAAGCAGTGGATGCAGGCATGGGTACAGGCATGGTTATCATCATGACATGTAAGCAATTGGTAGTACTTGCATATAGTTTGTTCAGGGGTTACTCGTGGCCTCTGGCAAACTGAGTCTGTATAAAGGCAGGTAGTAGGAAGGTTGGCTAGGAGACAGGAATTGGAGAGAGGGAGTACATAAAGAGCTTTAAGTGCCATGACAGTGGCATGCGCTGAGGTCAGCAGATGGGACTTAAACCTGGTGCGGAAGTTCATGAGTGAGGAGAGGCCTGGACCTGGGGAGGAGCTTGTTCCAGTGGCAGGCTGCTTGGGAGAAAAGGATCTTCCACCAGCATTTGTCCTTACTCTAGGGACTTCTAATAGCGTTCTATCTGAGGCCCTTAGGTTCCTTAGGTTGTGTTTGAGGGTTATGGTCCCAGCAATGCTTGGTGGAGTGTGGGGTTTGAGAAGCTTGTAGGCCTGGACAAGCAAGGGTGTTGAGGCAGGCAACCAATGTGGGCCAATGAAGATTGGCCAAAGTGTCACAGTGGTGACGCCTCTCGGTAGTCTAAGGTTGCAAAACGAGGTATTTTATTATATAGGGTTTGCATCCTGGTAATCTCTTGTTTAGCCATGCCCTGCTATAATGGGGGCCGCAAGGTCAGGTTGGGTAGAAGGACGCTGGAGCCACAGGAATCATCCCCTGGCACCTCTAGGGGTGGAATCTTCTTTGAGGGTTCCTTGCCTTTGGTACTCTACAGGGTGGTAATTCCTCTGGAATAGAGTGTGCGAATGGCCAAAACCATACTAACACAGTGGCACAAACATAACACTATACTGGCTCGTAGGCCATTGAATTTAATTTTCAAAGGAAGTCAGGAAGTATAGAACCTGTAACTGCCAGGATGGGGAAGGTAATTTCTCCAGTGCATTTGGTCTACCTGTAAGACTAAAGGAGGCTATGTTAGGTTGTAAGTCTATGAGTCTGGAACAAACGTTTGGAGACATGGGATTTGTGTTGTGGAGGCCATAGGTATGGCTCCATATTTGGTTGAACACTTCAGGTTTATTAAATGCAAAATATGAGAGTCTTTTGTTGGCAGCAAATGTTTCATATTTCACACCAAATGTTCCATTGAGGCTGGACTGAGCTGTCTCTATTTGGATAGCATCAACCTCTCAGCACATAATAATGTTCCTTGCAACCACTTTAACATCTTGGGGTGCATACCTTTAGCCTTGCTATTATCTCCCAGTATACCTAACTGTGGGTCCTAGGGAGGGTTTCTGTATTATTTCTTTGCACATTTTCTTGACCAATTCCCAGAACTCTGTGAGCTTTCTGCAGTCCCATAGAATGTGGGCTAGGTCTGCCCCACTTGTATCAAATCTCCTGCATAGTAAGTGAGGAAGCAGGTCCATATGATGCAGCGCCGTTGTGGAGTGGCACCACCTGTAATCTTTTGTATTGTATATGTAAGCCTTGTGCCTTTCTACAACTCTTATAAGCTGTCTGTCAGCATGCCTGCCAAGCCTTATCACTTATTTCACATGCCAGATCTGTTTCCATTTGGGTTTCAGGTTTTTTTTTTTGGGGGGTTATGATTTGCTCAGAGCATGCTGTACATTTGGGAGATACCTTCTCTGACCATCCTGAAGTTTCCAGTGAGAGCTCCCATTCTGGGGTGGGGTTCAGTGTGTACTCAGGCAGTAGCAGAGGTCTAATAGCTGGTCTAATTTGAACATATATCCAGTGCTGCTGGATGAGTAAGGTGTATTTCTGAGCTACTTGGGCAAAAGACATTAGGGTATTCTGTTCTGAGTCAGTAAAGTGCCCCAGCATGTGAATGCCTTTCCTGGCCCAAAGTGCATATACTAATGCCTTCTTGTCTATTTTAATGTGAGGGTTAGAGCATAAGGGGAAAATTTATCTGGAAGAGGTCGCCATTTGGTTAGATGCTGAGTTTCACCCTTCAGTGGTTCTGGCAGAGGAATATAAAGAAGACCAGTTAGTATTCCTGGGGTACCCTGATCAGCTTCAATCTGGCCCCATTGAGGGGCATCAGGGTGCCAGGAGGCAGTAACCATTCCCAAGACTGAAACAGTGCAGTGCTAATGCATATCTCTTAATCCTGGGGAAGCCAAACCTCCCTCCAACCAATGAGCCCTCAGTTTGGATATGCTGACTTGTGGCTGTTTGCCCTCCCACAAGTATTCTTTGAAGAGTTTATCTACCTGTTGAAATACATTCTGAATTCTAGGGAAGATCCGCCATGATGTATAGGATGTTGCAGAGGCTTATCATTTTCAGCACACTGATTTTGCCTCATAATGATAAATACATGCCTTCCAGTTGGCTATGTCTGTCTGTGTCTAACATTTTGAGTATTGGGGCTGTGTTTATCTGAGGGATTTACTTATTTGTGCAGGAATTACGATTCCCAAATATGTGACTTTTAGCCACTATTTAGTTCGAAATTGACTAAACTGTGATTTTATACAGCTTGAGGATATCAGGAGAAATTCCGTTTACTCCAGTTGAAGGAGTTAGCAAACTTAAATGGATTCAGAAGGGTTTTAGGTATCTGGGGTACAAATAACTGATCTGAGTAGGCTATACCAAGCTGATTATCAGAAACTAATAGCAGAAGTGCAGGCAGACTGCACAAAGTGGGCCTCTCTCCCACTTTTGCTAACAGGTAGAACAGAGTTCAATTGAATGAACATTCTGCCAAGACGCTTGTTTTATTTGACTCTCTGCCAGTTCATGTTCCCTATGCAATGTGGAAGGCACTATAGGCCATGCTGTTCGAATTCCTGTGGGTGGAGGAAGAAACTAGATTGAGTGGAATATTCTTATGGCAGATAAAGGTAAGTGGGATTGGGAATTATTGACCTCAAAACTTACTACTGAGCAGCCCAGCTCCAATATGTACTCACTCACTCACTCACCTGAGAAAGGACTCCCTGGTTGTGGTGGAGGCAATGGAACAGAGTGAAATGAAGGACAAAGATCAGAAACTTAGGGCTCTATTTTCAGTTGGCCTGTGATTGCCACAAGTTGCATGATTTACAGCTGCGGCAAACTCTGGGTTCATCAGGGACCCTGTGCCTATTTTATAAAAGGGAAGGTCCCTGTGTCAAAGTCCTGAGAGTTGCCACAGCTGCAGGGTTGCACTCGAAACGAGGTGCACCTGAGGGGTTTGACGGAGGGTCCATCAAGCCCCCTGCTGCTACCTTAGACGACTCGCTGAGGTTGAGGGTGGTAACTATGCTTGAAAGGTGGGGACTGAGGGCCACTGGAGCCCTGGTGGTGCCATGGGAGCAGTGGGAGGGACATGAGGAGGCACTCGGCAGAGGTGCCCTGTGACTTGGAACAGAGCTGATCGGGCTGGGTGGTGTGAGGGACACAGCTGAACCATCATGACCCAGACCCCAGTTAACAACAGCCCTGGCACCTGCACCAAGGGACCCACAGTCCCCAGCAGTGTAGTCGGGCATCTGCTGGCCATCACACAGGGCCGTTTACCTGGAGAATATTGCAGTGCCTGGGACATGTCCCCATCCACCAAGCGCACCCCACAGTCAGCACCCACTGCACCCACTGCATTTAGGGGATTGTGTGTCCCTGCGGGGCAGGTGCCAGGGCTGCTGTTAACTGCGGACCAGGTCATGATGTGCAGCTTGTGACCCATCCACCAGGCCTGATAGACTCTGTGCCACTTTGCAAGACACCTCTGCCAGGTGCCTTCTCACAACCCTCCCACTGCTGCCATGCCCCATTGCTCCAATGACACCATCAGAGCTCCAGCAGCCACCAGTCCCCACCTTCCAGGCCCCCAGTCACCACTCTGCTAGGCAGTGGCACAGGGCCCTTAGACCTACTTCTGGCTGGTCTAACATGAGTCCCCTCTTGCGACCATGGTGGGGCTTCTGGAATTCTGAATAAGGGTATGGTGCAGCCCGCTGTGGCACATGCCCCTGCAACTGGGTACAAAGGTGCTTCTGCTGCAAAAGCTGGTGCAGGGTGGCTTTGGCATGCAGCATCCAATTTCGACTCAGCCTGCATTTGAAAATCAGGCGTGTCGCAAACTTTGCTGCAAGGTGCCACTTGTGTCAAAGCCATTTCACTTTGCACCAAAGTTTTCTGTTTGGAAATTGAGCCCTTAGTGTTCAACAAATTGGACCATAGGACTATCTCATCATTACCTCGCCCATGGGTTAGAAATATGCTTAAGACTTGGATAGATGTCATTTGTAAAACTGGGAACCCAACAACATTACAGCACACATTAATAAGGGCCTGCAAGAACCCTGAACTTGGTAAGACAAATGCATTCTTTGCCAGACAGGAAAGGGCAGGCCTCATGAGATTAGGACAGCTGCTGAAGGGGGCAACAAAATCTTTCCAACAACTGCAAAACATATTTGGACTCTGGCAGAGGAACTTTCAGTGCTTCTTACAGCTTAGGCACTACATCTCTACAGAACCAAGAAAATCTCTTTTACTACAGAGAGCAAACCACACTCAGAAGAAACTCTGTAGGGCTGGATTGAATAGGGAACTGAGGGCCAAAAATGGTTTCTAGGCTTTATAGGGCCTGCCAAGAAGGTACTCAAGGCCATTAGATGTGTGTGTGACAGGGTTGTATAAGGCCCTGTTCCATTTGTTATACAGAGAGTTAAAAAGCAAGGAGCTATTTTTCTGTCCTCTCCTAGTCTATCGATGGCCATCTCTTGTCCATCTGCACAATCACATTTTCCTTCTGGAACCTTAGAACTGGTCACCCCAATAGTCCCACAATTTCCCCATTATCTCCTTCCTTTACTTGCTGTTTCAGTTCTTTCCTTCCTTCCTTTCTCTCTTTCTTCCTTTCTCTCTTTCTCTTTTCTTTCTTCCTCACTCTATTGGCACTGCTGTAGACCAGTGCATGTCCTCATGTCTTGGTTCTTCTTGGAGTACCTTTGCCAGCCGACTTTCATGGATGTCATGCGGATTGTCCAGAGTGTGCACCCTACATCATGTAGTTTGGATCCGGGACCTACTTCCCTAATTTTGGGTTGTAGTGATGTCATTGGCCTGGTCCTAGCTTGAATAGTCTGGTGCTCCTTGGACACAGGTGAGTTTCAAGCTCCCTGAAAGAGGCAGTGGTAACACCACTCTTGAAGAAAGCTTCTTTGGACCCAGACTGTCTTGCTAACTACAGACCAATCTCTAACCTTCCCTTTGTGGGAAGATGATTGAGAAAGTAGTGGCCACACAGCTGGAGGACCATTTGACCATCCATGCCATCTATGAACCCCCAGTCTGGATTTTGAAAGAAGCATAGTACCGAGACAGCGCTGGTTCAGGTGCTTAATGATCTCCTGATGGCTAGAGAAGGGAGGAACTGCTCCATCTTGGTTCTCCTAGATCTCTCGTCAGCGTTTGACACTGTGGACCATAGGGTACTGCTTGATCACCTGAGGTTCATTTGAGGACTGTCGGGTACTATCCTCAAGTGGTTTATATAGTTTCTCATGGGAAGATCTCAGTGGGTGGTGTCTGGGTTTTTCCTCGGACCCGGTCTCTTTATCGTGAGGAGTTCCTCAGGGCTCGGTGCTGTCCCCATGTTGTATGCAGTGTATATGTTGCCCTCGGAGACATTGTAAGAAGCTATAGGCTGAGGTTTCACTGCTATGCAGATGATACCAGCTCTACCTTTCTTTGCCCCGGCCAGGATGGAGCTGTCTCAGTCTTTAATAACTGCCTTGCTGAAATCCAGGAATGGATGAATACCAGTTGGTTAAAGTTGAACTCTGATAAGACCGTGGTATTGGTTGTGGATCTGGGTCACGGATAGAGATTGGGTTGGATTTCACCCTCTGGCTTATACCTTGGGGTGAGCCACTCCCAACCTCTGAACAGGTCGAACCTGGGTGTAATTTTTGATGATGGGCTGACCTGCATTCTCGGTGTCAGCTATCATCAAATCCTCATTCTACCATCTGAGGAATATCGCCAGGATCAGGCACCTGTTCCGTCCGGCGACATTCCTACTTTGATCAGCGCCTTTGTGACCTCGCGCTTGGACTATCACAACTCCCTGTACCTAGGGCTACCTGGAGTAGAAATCCACTGCCTGCAGCTAGTGCACAGCAAGGCATGGCTGTTGATGGGATCCTCGCACTGTCACATTTTCACTGGGTGTTGCGCGGACTGCACTGGCTGCCAGTTCAGTGGTGGATCACCTTTAAGGTCGGTCTTCCACTCAGCTAACGAGGGGTTGCTAGAGATTCGAGGGTATGTTTGAAATCTTCTGGGGCTAGAACATTTATGTATGCGCCTTACCCTCTGGAACTCTCTACCCGTTGGTTATGTGAGCACCACGACCATGGAGGCTTCAAACAAGCACTGAAAACCTGGCTATGGAGTCAAGCTTATGGTATTTAACTAATGGGAAGTTTTAAGATTTTATGATTATATTATTTGTTTTAAGATGTTTTGTTAATTATGTTGTGGTGAAATGTTGTGATTATGTAGTTAGCCCCTTCCCAATTCTTCTCATTTTTTACTTTGCATCTTAGATGTTCATCTCTAGTCCCCTTTATTACCATCCTACTTCACTTCCTGATTTTTAATTGCTCCACAGTGGATATAAATACTGCTATATTTGCCCACTTTTGCTATTCACCTGAAGAAGGGACCTGTGAGGCCCGAAAGTTGTATATAATTCCATATTTGTACAAGACACTTCTTGGTCCAATAAAGGTATCAAACCTTCCATCATCTCCTGTTTTCCAAGGACCAATATGGCTGGAATCTATTTTTATAAAATACACTCAGTAATCAATGTGTTTACTGTTCAGAAGCAATCAGTAAAGCTCGGTAACGATCCAAGAAACATTCCATAATGAGAAACAGTTTCAAACATTTGAAAAGATCATTGAACAACAGTCAAAACCAGAAAACAAAACACTTGTTAATATCAAATAGATTCTATTTTCAAATAGTGTCTGTAATTTTACTCCTGCTTTTTGCCACTTTCCCGCATTTTCCCTGTCCGTATTTGTTGTCAAAGAAGATAAAAAACTATTACCTTGTAAATTTGATTGTGCTGTTCTGTATCTCAACACTCATCAGATACATATACTTGCAAGTTATTTTACTGAAAACACTGTATTTGTTTTCTTTGTGGTGCCTGACAGTAACTGAGGATCCCCTTCCCCAATCTTGGCGTCACTCAATGAAAAAATGCCACAGCCATTTTTCAGCTGTTTCAATTTCTGTTAGACGACCGTGCAGCAGATGTAAACAGAGCAGCTTGTACCGTCTCTAGAGGCTCTGGAATGCTGTTGTACGGAGGAGGTATGACGACGTTCCGTGACTTCTGGACTGTGGTACACATTTTAACAGAGATAGAAAACAGTGTATAACAAGTCTGCTATACACTGTAGAAATAGTAGCAGAGAAAAATGCACCACAGAACTGACTATCTCAGGATTCTGATGACATCAAACCACTCAAGCTTTACTTTCAAGGTGGTCTGTGATGTCGTCAGAATCCTTGATGGAATAAGAGTTCTGTTGTGCATGTTGCCCTATCCACTGTCTTATACATCATGTGCTTCTATCTTTCGAGCATATTAAACCAGCATGCCTTTTTCTTGACAATATTTTTTAGACTGAGCTGCCATTCCAGGGATAACATGGCCATTAAACTGTAAATGTCTAATTACTCTATCCCCATATTGGTAAGTAGTAAACATCTTCTAAGATTCTTAAAGTTATCAACAAAAACACTAGCAACTGTGTTCATGTGTGACAGCCAGGTTGCATTTTTAAGGCATTTTAGTATCAGACCTAGGTTAACAAAATGTCAGTGCTGTACAGTTCAGAAACTCTGTACAAAAATATTGAGTAGACTATGATGATTCCAAGAGGTACAGCTATATAGTGTACATGCATGCCATACTGTACATGTATACATATAGAATGCTTTTATTAATATGTTTCGGTTTCTGGAAAAAATACTGTGAAAATATTTAACACAAGGTCCCTAAAAGCTGTGAGCTTCAGTGATTTAGCCGCAGTAATGTTCTAGAAAACCACCCTTGATAAAATAATTTTGTTCTTGAAATAGCTCTTTAAAATTTTAAACAATAAGAGCCTTCTGCTGCAGTCACATATCCCTAGGCATGTGCTCCCTGCCTCAAAATGATGCACAGTCGTAAGAGCATATGTGGAAATGGGCATTGTTGCAGAGTTTAACTGTTTAAAAAAAAGAAGCTACTCACTTGCTGTGAGCTGCTCCTCGTGCCTTGCAAATGCATGGAAATCACATTGCATCTCAAGCAAGTGGAAAGAACATATCTGTCTGAAAGCCTTGGAACACCAGGGAGTAAAAAGCAAAAATGGGGCCATGCTAGGAATGGCCCTTAAGCAATGAACCTCCGAATACCCATCTTTCTCCAGAAAGAACTCGGGTAGTCATTTTATATCAGAGTGCAGACAAATCACCGAGTTTGGTTATAGCAGCCTAACTTCTAATTGAACACCATAGATAGACAGTATTTTGTCTTAAACATCTTGTTCAATGCCCTTAGATCACAGTTAATATATTTGCTATAGTTCAAAAATAGAGTAAACATCTAATCAGATCTTCAATACCTATCAGCCTACACATTTTTTCATGGAATTCTGTTTGAACAAAATCATTTAGAATGTTCCTTTCTGTCAGCCTGTCATTGCAGTGGCAACATTACTGTCTGCAGTGCCGGTGAGCCAGGTTCATGACTGAGCCTGAAGGTATCAGAGGGCTAGCAGGGAGAAGCATTGAGCCTCAAAAAGCCAGAGCAAACAGTGAAGATGCTGGGGCTCTTTTAGTCCATGGACAAGTCAATATAAAACTTAATGTGACTATGTCAGGTTCAGTAGCACACATTAATTGTAATGAGAGAAATAATGTGACCTACCATAACTGGGAATTGAACCCAGGCCCCCGAAAACCACGCTGGCACTCCACCACCGAACTGTAAGGTTCACATGGTAGTCAGAACGTCCCACAATCACTTTATATATGTACAGTTCTGTCATCTGTTATAGTTAGAGTGCATTCTTGAGTTCTTTGGATGACAGAACTATGAAGTGAGCGGAATAATTCTGTCATGCAAAGGACTTGAGAAGAAATTCTTATAACCATAACAGACAGAGGAACTGGATATATAAACATTAAAATTCATGGATGGGCTCTTTTCACTATAAAACATCATCATTTATTTTCTCTTATAAAATGGGTAGAAAATTTGCTGTGTTTCGATTGACTACAGGTACCATTTTCCGTGTCCTTATCAGGACATATTGTGGCAACTGGTTCTACTTATGCCAAACAAAATGTAGCACACAGTGAAATCAATGCCTGCCACTGCTCTCCTGCTGCAGCTCTTTGGCCAAGCATCGACGGAACCACAACTGCACTGGGAGAGCTGCGGTGCCAACAGAGAAACCAGAAAATACCACTCAGTGTATCCAAGATCCCTTCCTACACATCCCTTAAACTTTTAATATTTGAATATGATATTTTCTTTTACTCACTGCCTGTTTGTTGGGTCACAGGTTCAGCTCTTGCTCCTGCTGCTCAAAGCTCTGCCCAGTACACACTGACTGTTTCTGTCATCTCCAGTCTCCATCCCCTTTCCTTCTCTCCTTTAAACGTGAGCTGCAACAACCAGAAGCTCCTATCTGAAAGTGCAGCACATTATTGTTACCACAAAAACTCAAAATACTTTCTACTTCTTTTGACTGGTATGGTTTGAGAGAACCATGAAGCAGGAAACGAGTGTGTTGCTGAGGGACATGCTCGCTCTCAGTTAAGACAGCCGCCAATGTAAATGAAATGGATAAACCGAGTTGATGACGAAAGGTTTAAAAACATAAAAGACACAAAAAATGCTTTGTGTATCTCAGGAGGGCCAAGAAACATCACGAGACAAGCAGCTGACACTGAAATATGACACTGCAAGAGAAACTCCCAGTATGAAAGACACCCTAATAGAAATACAAGAAAAAAATATAAATAAAAATAAATAAAAAAATTGCCAACAGTTTGTTTCTTTGTGGTGTTGGGGAGGGGCAGAAACAAACACATTGCACCTCCTGCAATGTTAAAAACATTATGTAGTCCTGCATTAAAATGGACGATTTTCTTCAAAGCTAATAAAAAGTGAAAGAAAAGAATAAATGGAGTACATTTTATTTTTAATTGTGCAATAACTTGTCCATACTGTATTTGGAAAATGTTGTACCCATTTTATAAGCAGACTAAGACACTTTGAGGTGTGGTTTATGGGCAGATAAGAACACTGTGCAGATAAGAAAGCCTGTCTGTGTTCTGGTCAAGCATTGTCACAAGAAAAGTGTGAGGAGTTTGTGCAGTTTTCGCTGATAAGGTGTCCTCCATCAGGGATGAGATCAGCCAGTGCCTCACCATTGGACCTTGCTTTGATCAATCAGTGGTACTAATGCCCAGATGACCTGGTCTACCTTCAGCCAGCGGTAGTCATGGATATAGTGAGGATCATCCAGACTCTGTGGCCAACTTACTGTAGTTTGGACCGGGCCCAACGCATCTTCTTTTAGGGTGTGTTGAGGTCATTGAAACATAGAAACTTAGAATTTGATGGCAGATAAGGATCGCTTGGCCCAACTAGTCTGCCCATTTCCCTACCTACAGGATAAGCTGCAGAGTTTAGTTAATCAACAGCTTACTTCCTCCTACCCCCCACTAGAATTGCTTTATGTTTGTCCCATGCATTCTTGAATTCTTCCACTGTTCCTGACTCCACAACCTCCTCAGGAAGGCTGTTCCATGCATCCACAACCCTCCCTGTGAAAAATACTTTCTAACATTACCTCTGAGGCCGTCCCCCTCTATCTTCAAATTGTTCCCTCTTGTTCTTGCACATCTCTTCTTCTGAAAGATGCTACTCTCTTGTACTTTCTTAATTTCCTTGAGATACTTGAAAGTTTCTATCATGTCCCCCTCTCCCTCCTTTCCTCAAGGGTATACATATTAAGCTGCTTTAGTCTCTCCTCATCGTCTTCTGGTGCAGACACTGCACCATTTTTGAATGCCCTCCTCTGAACAGCCTCCACTCTGTATATGTCTCGGAGATGGGATCTCCAGAATTGCACGCATACTCCAGATGGGGTCTCACTAACTGTCTGAAAAGAAGGATAACAACTTCCTGTTTTCTACTATTGGTGCCTCTCCCATGCATCCCAGTATCCCCAGCCCTCCTTACTGCCTTCTCACATTGCTTGCCCACCTTTAGGTCATCTGATATATTACTCCTAGGTCTCTTTTGATTTTTGTGTTATTAACTCACCCCCATTGTGTACTCTTCCCTGGGTTTTGTTCCCCGGTGCATTACCTTGCACTTCTTTGCATTGAATCTGAGCTGCCACATATTTGACCATTCCTCCAACCTTGCCAAGTCCCTTTTCATCCTTTCCACCCCACCTTGTGTTTCAACCCTGTTGCAGATCTTTGTGTCATCTGCAGAGAGACATACCTTTCCTTCCAGGTGCTCTCCAATGTCACTTATAAAGACACTAAAGAGGACTGGTCCCAGTACCGAACCCTCGGTAACCCTGCTAGTAACCCTCCTTTCTTCACTGTGGACTCCATTTACTATTACCCTTTGTGTCCTGTTGTCCAGCCAGTTTTTATCCAGGCTACCACCTTGGGACCCACTCCAAGGCTGGCTAACTTGTATATTAAATCTTTTGTGTGAGACTGTGTCAAATGCCTTGCTAAAATCTAGGTAGGCCATATCCACAGCCCCTCCCTGGTCTACTACTTTGGTCACACAGTCAAAGAAATCTATTAGGTTCATCTGACATGACTTTCCTGTTGTGAAACCATGCTGCCTTGGGTCCTGTGCCCCTCTGGCCTCTAGGTACTCAACAATTCTTTCCTTCAGAAGTCATTGCATCATTTTCCTAACACTGAAGTCAAACTAACTGGTCTGTAGTTTCCTGCCTCTGCCCTGCTCCCACTCTTTGAAGTGGAATCACATTTGCCCTCCTCCAGTCCTTAGGTACCACCCCATCCTCCCACAATTTGTTAAAGAGAGTAGTCAGTGGTGATCTTCCTGGACATAAAGTCTCCACCACTAATTCACACTGATGGGATCTATGCTGGAGGCTAGGACCCAGCAGGAGCAAACTTTTGCAGGAGGGTTGGCGCCAGAGATGGGCCACGAGGAGCAGCACGCAAGCCTTGGCTCATGCAGCAATAGCAGATCTCAGTGTCGGCCCTCCAACCGCCTTTTTTCCTCGCCGAGTCAAGTGCGCTACTGTGACGATGTCGCCGCCCAGCGAGTTAAACTTCAAACTACAAGCATAGTTTTCAGTTTTTATTTTGTAGTATTTCTTGAAATAAAGTACCGCTTACTGTAATTTATTATAAGAAAGAAGTTTCAGCCTACATTGCAGGAGTCGACCATGAGCGGGTCAGGTGGCCAGTGAGAGACTTCAGTATGAAAGTTGTTCAGTCAGCCAGGCTGGGGCTGGGTCTGGTCCGCCGCCATCTCCAGAGGAGGGTCTGACAATGGACAGTCCAATGCCCAGGAGGGGTGGTCCCTCGGAAGCATAAAGAAAGCGGTCACTCTAAAGGCACGTTTGGCCTCGAGCTCTTCTTCGACCCATAGGTCCAGAAGAGAAGGCATCACTCAAGGTCGCCTTCTGGTATGTCTGCATGTCGACAGCCAGTCATTGGGGTCAGTTGCCGGTCTCCTCCAGAGTCACCTGTTTCTGTCTCTGGTCTCCGACCTCTTCGACACCGGAGGCCCTTCCCTCCTTCTGGTAGGGCTTCAGATGAGTGGTTTCATCAGTGGGCCGCTATGATGGAGCAATGGACTTGGAGGTTGGTCCAGCTGCCTGGCCCAGTCTCTCAGGGGCCCTCGGACCCTTTGGGTGATCGGATAGGGCGGTTTGGCCTCCCTAGTTATGCTGGCGCCTTCTTTGGTGCCATTGACTCTGCTCTCAGGTGTTTTCCCCCTCACATGGCTGCGGCACAGGGGGCCACACGATGCCCCTTTCTCCTGCTTCTTTTCCTTCTTTTGCCTCAAATCTTGGTTTTTGAGGCTTTGCGTAGTTTGGCACTGTCCTTGGCATCAGATGCATCTGTTGGCGCAGTCCTCAGCACCATTGAGGTTGTCGGCACCATCCTCGGCACTGTGCAGCTTTTCGGTGCTGTCCTCAGTGCTGTATGGCTTCATCCGTGCCATTCTTAGTGCCCGTCTGACTTCAGCCGGCCTGTTGGGCTTGTTGGTATGCGACCTCAGTGCCATGCGGCTTTTGGTGCAATCCTCAGTGCCCGTGTGGCTTGTGGCACCATCCTCAGCACCGTGCAGCTTTTTGGCACCATCCTCGATGCTGGGGGCTCTGTCGGCTATGTGCGCTGTGCTGAGCCAGGCAGCGCTGTGCTGTTCTTCGGCGCCGAGACTTGGTGAGACATCTTCCAGTCTCCAGGGCTCTGACTCAGACCCTTTTCCTCCTATTTTCCTTCTGATTTTCACTCCTTTCCTGTCCATACAGTCCTCCTGGGCTGTCAGGGAGATGATATGAGCCTGACCCAGACCTTAGGCTGGGTAATGATTGGAAGGCACAGGATCTAATCCTGCTGCAGAGCCTGTGGTCGAGGACCTGTCATTTAAGTCTCTGCTGAAAATTTGAATTCCATTCTTTCTCTCCAGACTATGGATATCGATCCTGGGAGCTTTTAAGACTCCAGTACCTTCATGTTCCAGATATCCCTCTGGATTTAACTCCCCAGTACAGCCCTCCTTTGAGGCGCTTTCTCAAATGGTGTGGAATAATCCTGCTCTCATTCCTTCTGTGGCTAGGTCCATAGATAGGAAGTATGCTGCTCCCAAGGATCGACCCATTTTGGCCTCTCAAGCCTTTGTGGACCCTATTGTAGTCTTGGCAGAGAATGATAAGGTCGTCCTTCCTCAGACTACTACAGCTCGACCTATAAACAAAGAATCTCGTAAGATAGATACTTTAAGTAAGACAGTCTTTGCTGCATCCACCCTGGGTATCGTATTGCAGGTCATGGCATTGCCTTTTGACAGTGTGTATCTCTTCAGTCCTCAAGTAGAACAAGCTCTAGAGGCCACACAAAGACCAGATCGGCCATTAAATTGGCTCGGCCTGCTCCTACCCCTTCTCGGGTAAGCACAAGCGCCAGTTTCACAACTGTCAGTCCTTTCCAGGCAAAGGCAGAGGAGATTTTAATAAAAGCCAAGCCCTCAGCCTCAAAAGAAAATGCAACAGAAAGCACAAGGGCCCAAATTGCCCAGTGCCGCCTTCTGAGTTTCTGGCCCAAGTCCCACCTCAGCTGCTCGAGGGGACTCTTTATTAGAAGTGGAGGTCATCTGACTCAATTCTACAACCAGTGGAAGTCTATAACATCGGACAAATGGGTCCTCTGGATAATCCAGCCAGGATATTCCCTCAATCTTTCAGAGAACCCTCCAGATTGTCCCCCAAGCGGCAGCCAAAGCTGTCAACTCTTCAGTCAGAGCGTCTCGCCTCCGAGATACAAGGCCTTCTGAACAAACAGGGCAGTAGAAGTAGTTCCGCTGAATCAACGGAACACAGGATTCTACTCCCATTACTTTCTAGTTCAAAGAAAACCGGGGCATGCACCCTATTTTGGACCTCAGAAAATTTAACAAATTTCTTCCCAAAGAAATTCAAAATTATATCGTTAGGAACCCTATTACTTTTGCTTCATCAACACGACTGGTTAACCTCCTGGACATGCAGGATGCTTGCCAACATATTTCCCAGTCACCCAAAGCATCACAAATACCTAAGGTTCATGGCTTTGGGTCAACATTATCAGTTCAGAGTCCTGCCCTTTAGGCTATCCTCGGCGCCATGAGTTTTACAAAGTGTTGTGTAATTCTCAGTGCACCTCAGAAAGATCAGAATACAAGTGTTCCATATCTGGACGACTGGCTGGCCCTTCCAGGCAAGAACTCACACCATAGTCACAGCCTCAGACTAACATGTCCACAGGCCTGCCGTCTCAAAAGTGCAGTTGCACCCCTCCCAGCACTACGCGGGACTCGCGGTGACCTTTCTGTGCAAGCTTTTGAGGGCGGGCGATATCTACGACGACAATGCTCAGAAACAGCTCAGTTCAGTATCTCAATACAACAGATGCTGGTCTCATAGCATCTCAGTGTTCACTGTACCCCTAACCTCCTCCATGAGAACCTCTCAATGGATGCTCAGTACTCAGTGATCCTGACCACTTGTCCTCAGTCCTTTCTCATCAAGGTGACAGAACCTCTGAAGGGTCACTCACCTGAGTGGTTGCAAGAGGACAATCTTCTGGAAGGATACCCCTTTGCTCCTCTGGATCATCAGATTTCCATTACCATGGGCGTGTCCCTGATGGGGTGGGGCTCACTGTCAGAATCTCCACACCCAAGAGTGCGTGGGCTCAAGGCGAGTCCCAGCTTCTCATAAATGTCTTAGAAATGAGAGCCGTCCTTTATGCAGTCCGGGCTTTGAAGGACATTCTCTGTACAAGAACATTCTCCTTCAAATGGACAACAAAGCAGTGATGTATTACATCAACAAAGCAGGCGGTGCTCACTCTTACCCTTTATGCAGGAATCGATGAGAGTGTGGAATGGTGCTTGGAGCTCAAGGCTCTAATTCAGCAGTCTACCTGCTGGGAGTGCAGAAATAACTGGCAGGCCGTCTCCAGCAGAACAGAGACAAATCCCACGAATGGTCTCTCGACTCAACCATAGTTCAGTCACTATTCACAGAGTGGGAAACCCAGACCTGGACCTTTTCCATCCCCTCAACACAAAACTGCCTCTTCTGCTCCAGAAATCCAGGGCCTGGCATTTCTGTCAGGATGCGTTCAGGCTGCAGTGGACAAAAGCTTTCTATACCTTTCCTCTTCCTCTAATTTGGGGTACTTCTCAAGTTAGAGTCCCAGGGGACAAAATGATCCTCATTGTTCCCTTCTGGCCTCAACAAATATGGTTTCCGTTACTCAACAGTATGTCGAAAAACCTCCAAAAGCTCTTCCCTTCAGGCGAACCTTCTGACTCAGGGCCTGTGGTCCATCCCAATCTGAGATTGCTTCACCTTCATGCTTGGCTCCTGAAGAGATAGAGGTGAACAGGTTCAATGTCTCTCGCAGAGTTTCAGATATTCTTCTGGCTGCTCGTAAGCCAGCCACTAGAAAAAACTTACACAGCTAGATGGAAGCGTTTCACTCTCTGGTGTGCAAAATTCTCTTTGAATCCTTTTCCTGCTCACCCAATAAAGCTCTAGAGTACCTTTTAGACCTCTCAAATTCAGGTCTGCAATACTCTACAGTCAAAGTTCACCTTTGTGCCATTTCAGCTTATCATGAGCCAGTACTTTCCTCGTTACTGGCTCAGTTACCTATAGTTAAGAGGTTTCTTAAGGAATTCTGCATACCAGACCTCCTATCAGAGCGTCCAGTCGCAGCCTGGGACATTAATCTTGTACTAGACATGCTCACTCAAAAGCCTTTCAAGCCTGTAGCTACCTGTGAGCTGAAATTTCTCACTTGAAAGCAGCCTTCCTGGTGGCCATTACCTTAGCCAGCATGGTCTCTGAGATACATGCCTTGGTCACAGACCCTCTGTATACTGTGTTTCATAAGGACAAAGTAGTTCTTACTGTAGGACCCATCCTAAGTTTCTCCCTAAGGTTGTTTCAGAATTCCATCTAAACCAACCTTTGGCCCTACCTACTCTTTGTGAACTTTCAAAATGGAGAAGCGTCGCTTTATTCTTTGGATGTCAAAAGAGCCCTGCGTTTCTATTTAGATAGGACAAAGAAATTTGCAAAAGCTCAACAATGGTTTGTTTCCTTCAGCGAGACCGGCTGGGTCAACCTGTAGCTATTAGATGCATTTCAGCATGGCTGGTGGCATGCCTTTGCCACTGTTACTCCATGGCGCAGGTTAAGCTGGAGGACAGAGTGTACGTTCACTCTACTAGAGCAGTCGCAGCATCCCTGGTGGAAATCTGCAATGTGTCCATTGCAGATATTTGCAATCTGCTACCTGGAGCTCAATGCATACTTTCATTAAGCACTATGGCCTGGATGTCCATGCCAGGTGACATATTTAATTGGCAGAATCATCCTTAATGGAGTTCTGTCCTAAATTGTGAGCTCTTGGTCTCTTCTGCCGCCCTCTCGGAGGATTATTAGCTCGGTACTCTCCCATCAGTGTGAATGAGTGGTGGAGACTTTATGTCCAGGAAGATATAGAAATTACATACCTACCATAATTCTTGATCTTCTTGGATGAAGTCTCCACCACTCATTCTACCCTCTCTCCATCCAGAGTTCACCTCTGTTGTTGGTCTTCACTCCCTCAATCTTAGGCTGTGAAGACTTCTTTATTGACCCTTCTTAGGCGGATCTTCAGGACTATCTTATGTCTGGTTTTGTTAGGCTATCCTTCTAGGTTAATTCGCTGCACCTCCTCAGAAAAAAGGTACTGAGGTGGTTGGAGGTCGGCAGCTGAGATAGTCATTGTCAAACGAGCCGATGGTTGCAGTGCCGCCTCCTCGTGGCTCCATCTCTGGCGCTGACCCTCCTGCAAAAGATTGCTCCTGCTGGGTCCTAGTGCCTCTGCTGTAGATCCCATTAGTGTGAATGAGTGGTGGAGACTTCATCCAAGAAGATCAAGAATTCTGGTAGGTGAGTAATTTCCATTTACTAGTTCTACCCTTAGTTCTATTAGAATTCTTGGGTGAATCCCATCAGGCCCCATTGCTTTGTCCACCTCAGTTTCAAGAGTTCTTTCAAAACCCTTTCTTCTGTGAATGGACTGGTATCGACCCCCTATTCAGAGTTTCTCTTGTTTGGTTTAGATACCTCCCCTCCTCTTCCGTTGTCAATGCTGAGCAGAAATATTCATTCAGTATCCCTGCTTTTCACTGTCACCCTCTGCCCACATTCCTCCCTTTTATTAAGTTTCTGTATCCCTCCTTGGTCTTTCTTCGCTCCCTAATGTACCTATAAAAGGTCTTATCCCCCTTCTTAACAGAGTTGGCTATCTTTTCCTCAGTTTGTGTCTTTGCTATTCTGACTGCCTTCCTGCCTCCTTCTGCTTTAACTGATAAAGTTCTCTGTCCTGCTGCTTCTGTTTCTCCTTATATTTCCTGAATGCTATCCTTTCTCCTTAACCATCCCTGCCACCTCTTTTGAGACCCATAGTGTTTTTTCCTTCGTTTTGTTTTGTTGATTTGCTTCATACAAAGGCTTGTTGCCTCTGCAATGGCTGTTTTGCTTATTCCCCATTGTTCCTCCACCCCTCCTTCTTACCCGTTTGCTAGTGCTTTTCTGAGGCACTCTCTCAGTTTCCCAAAGTCAGCCTTCCTGAAGTCCAATACTCTTGTTTTTGTAGGCTTGACTCTATGGCTGTGTTTATTGTGAGCCACACTGTTTGGTGGTCACTTGTTCCCAGATGGCTACCCACTTCTAAATCTGAGATCCTTTCTCCTTCCCCATTTGAGAGTACCAGGTCTAAGATTGCTCCTCCAGTGGATTCCAACACTAGCTGTATGAGGCATGCCCTGTAGGGCATCAAGAATGACCCTGCTCTTGGATGTGCCTGCAGCAAAGGTACTCCAGTTGAAATCTGGCATATTCAGGTCCCCATCAACAATATCTCCCTTTTTCTGCCATTTTAGGATGCCTTCTATCATTTTCTTGTCCATTTCCTCTCCCTGAGATGGGTGTCTTTCATCAACCCCCATGTGGATTGTGGTGCCATTTCCTGTCTCCAGGGTGACCCATAGTGACTCATCAATTTCCTGTTTACTCTTTAGTTCTGTTGCTTTAATCCCTTCCCTTATATGAGAGCTACTCCTCCTCCTCTTTTACCCACCCTGTCCCTCCTGTAGACTGTGTATCCTGGTATGTTGACATCTCAGGCATGGTTCTCTGTGTACCATGTTTCAATGACTGCCACAATATCCAGGCATCCCTCTTCCATCAAGGCCACTAGTTCAGGGAGCTTGTTGCACAGACTACGGGCATTGGTACTCATCACCTTCCATTTATTTTTATGGCCTTACCCCTTTTAGCCCCATTTATGTCCTTACTACCTTTTTCTGCATTTACACTGCCCTGCTCCCTACTGACTTCTCTACCTTGGTGTTTACCTCTCTAACTACTGTGTTTTGTGGGGAAGGCTGGATTTCCTGCTCCTTTTCAGTTTCTCCCCTTGACTAGTTTAAATGCTTGCCAATGAAGCATTTAAACCTGTCACCTAGGATCCTGGTTCCCCGGACAGATGCAGACCATCGTGCCAGTATAAACCTGCATCCCTCCAAGTGGCTGCCTAGTCCCCAGTGAAGCCAAAACCCTGAGCTACACACCAGTTTTTCAACCATTCATTGAATCCCATGGTGCAGAATACCTTAGCATCATCCTTGCCATAGACAGGCAGCACCTCCAAGAAGGTTACCGTACATGCTACTTGTCTAAGGCCCTCCCAACTCCACAAACTCCTCTTGCACTGCTCTGATCCCATTCACAGCCAGATCATTTGTCCCTAGGTGGACAATGACATCCAGCTCCTCCTTGTGCAGCTGCTCCCACGATCCTGAGGATTCACTTCCTGACCCTCTGAGCCATGACACCAGGAAGGCACCTTACCTTCCTATCCCCTTCCTCCCCACTTCTACCCTAATGATCAATTCCCCACCAGGAGTTGTTTCCTTCCCCTACGGGGTCTCGTGCACCCTCCTGTGGGTCTCATTTGTTGAGGTTCCCAGCATCCTGCTTGGTCTCCACTGCAGGTGCCTCCATAGAGGAACCACTCTTTGCCAGAACAGCATATGAATTGTGGAGAGGTACAACTGGAGGGATGCACTTCTGTTCCACCACCCTCTCCCTTCTTGAGCCCACCTTGGTTCAACCGCTCCTCTTTCATTGCAACCTTTGAGGTAATGGTGACCCGGTCCTTGCTGAGATAGTGGGGTTTCATTGGAGAGAGGGATCTTTCCTGTTCCCTTAAAGAAAGGCGATAGTGTGACCCTACTAAAAAGCCTTCCTTTGACCTGGACTGTCCAGCAAACTACAAACCAGTCTCTAACTACCCTTTATATGGAAAGGTATCGAGAAGGTGGTCACTCTGCAGCTGGAGGATCATTTATCCATCCACAGTATCTATGACCCTATCCAGTCTGGCTTCAGAAAAAGCATAGCACCAAGACTGCCCTGGTTCAGGTGCTAAATGATCTTCTAATGGATAGAGATTGGAGAGCCTGTTCCATCTTGGTTCTCCTTGATCTCTCAGTGGCATTCGACACTGTGGACCATGGGGTGCTGCTCAAGCACCTGAGGTTTTCTGTGGACTGAGGGGAGGTCCTCAGTTGGTTTTGATCTTTCCTTGAGGCAGATCTCAGAGAGTGGTTTCAGGATTTATTCCTCGGCCCCTCACAGGCTGACCTGTGGGGACTGCAGGGCTCGTGCGGTCCCCCATGTTGTTTGCAGTGTATGTGCTGCCATTGGGGACATTATAAGGGGTACAGGTTGAATTTTCACTGCTGTGCAGATGATTCTCAACTGTACGTGTCTTTGTGCCCGAACAGGAGTTAGACTCTGTCTCAAAGTTTAACAACTGCCTGTTGGAGATACAGGACAGTTGAGTGCCAGCTGGCTGAAGTTGAACTCGGAGAAAAACGGAGGTATTGGTAGTGGACCCTGATCTTAGGATGACCAGGACATGGTTGGGAAAACCCTTGGGTTTATACTTTGGAGGGCTCCACTACATGTCTCTGGTCAGGTGCGTAACCTGGGTGTAATATTTGTGAGGTCTGACCCTGAAGGCTCAGGTCTTGGTTGTGGTCAAATCTTTCTTTTACCATCTGAGGAATATCACTAAGGTGAAGCACCTGGTCTCTTCTGAAGATCTTTCCACCTTGGTCCACGCCTTTGTCACCACTTGTTTTGATTACTGCAACGCCCCTACCTAGGGCTACCAGGGGTGGATATCCACCATTTGCAGCTAGTGCAGAGCACAATGGCCAGGTTGTTAACTGGAAACCCTAGATCCAATTACATAACACCTGTGCTGTGTGAACTGTACTGGCTGCCCGATCAGTGGCGGATCACCTTCAATGTTGCAATGGTGAACTAAAGGCCCTACATGATCAGGGACCCCAGTGCGTGCAAGAACTCCTGTCTCCTTACTACCCCATCCACCCTCCGATCCTCCGATGAGGATTGCTAAAGATTCCCTGGGTATGCATGAAAACTTGGGAGGAAGATCGTTTGCCTTTATGGGTCCTACCTGTGGATTCTCTACCTCATCAGTTATGAGATAGCCTGACCATGGAGGGTTTTAAAAATTTCTTAAGGCATACTTGTTTTGACAGGCCTTTGAAGGGTCTTGGTAAAATGGTAGTCGAAAATACTATAAGAATGTATATATTTACTGTTTTAGTTTATTTTATAGAGTTGATATATTGTTTTATTTGTGATGTTAAAAGCCTGAGCTCTGGAAGGCGTTAATACAAATAAAGTTTTACTTACTTACTTCCTAGGTGATAGGCACTCAGCACAAGTGCCTCATGCCTCATTATGCACCTCTGGCAGGCTCTTATCAGTCTGTAAACTACATCTTGTCATATCTTATTCTTTACATATACATACTCAGTTAAGTGCCATATAGCCAACTAAGTACCTTGCTTTCAAATCTGGATTCCCCACTCTCAGATCAGGTGGCAGGCAGTAGCAAAGAGTCCCGTCCGCTGCAAAAGTGCTGACTGTCTCATCTTTTCAGCTAAGGGCTGACACCCTATGCCAACCCTCTCTGAGTATGAGGTGGAACCCAGGGTATGGGGCATGGTTAGGGGTACTCTCTGTGTCTAGAGAGTGCGCTGATGGTGGCTTCGTTGGGCCTCCCTGTACAGTTAATTCAAATAGTCCAATTATTTTCACTCTTACGCTTTCTTAGCTGTTTACGCTGATGTGATCATCACTTGGATCTGTGCCATAGGTGCAGAAATAAACATTCTGCAGACAGATCTGTTTTCATAGTTACAGATACTTCAAAGTTATAGTTACTGAGGAACACTGCCCTCTAAATGCTGTTCTTGTCAGTACTACTAAGGCAAGTTAAATTCTGACCCTGGACCATACCTCTCAACTGTACCACATTACAATGAACATTCCTCATTTTACTTCACAAAACCTCCCTGTTCCACATTGTGAGGACTTGTTCCACATTCAAAGTCAACATTTTAAAGCAAAATCCATAGTAAATGATGCAAAAATATATTATTAGGTTAGTACAGACTTTCTGAACATAAATGCAACATGTTAACAGTGTTTTGAACTTCTTAGGTAAAGATTTGATTAAGTGTTCCACATTTTGACTGGCAATGTTCCACATCTGGGGACAAAGGTTGAGAGGTATGCCCTGGACAAAACCTCGGGGTCCCTTTCACAAAAGTTGTACCATTTTAGATACTCTCAGCAGCCCATGACTCTGGCTATTCCTTATCATTCACCAGTGGGTGAGATTATACTTCAGGTCAGAGCCTCTTTGCTCTTGCAATCTGAATGTATTAGCTCTCCCATCTTTCTATCTCTTTTGGTTGCACACATTTTACACATAGAGAGACACCCTGATGTCAGGTCAACTGGTGTGCAGGAGACAGCATTATTGTATTTTATTTATTTACTTTTCTATTTTGAGCTGGAAAAGACACACTGAGCCAATACTCATTTCCAGGTGCATTCTGGAGCACATGGAGGTTAAATAGCTTGCTCAGGATCAGAGTATGCAGTTGGAGGTTGTGGGAATCAAATCCAGGTCTTGCAATGTACCAAACTTGTTCACAGCTTGCTGCCTAACTTCTAGGCTATACTGCCATCCTGGTTGGGACTTCACTCAGAACTCACTGGTTAAGGACCAGCCCAGCTCTGGGTGCCTCCCGTTTCTCTTACTCTCATCAGACAGTGTGCTGGGCAGCAGCATGGCAGAGCCCACCTTGGTCTACCCTCTGGTAGCAGCTGGTGATCTTCAAGGCCCTCTGCTAGAGGCAGCATCTCTGATTCACATCCTGGCATGTGATTCTTTGGCAATAAAGAAAGCTTATCTCCAACCTGTATCAGAAGCTCAGCACCTGGCACCAGAGCTCTCACCATCTTCAGCATCACTGGCAACATCTTTCTCTCTTCATAGGAGCAGGACCGAAATCACACCCCAAAGGGTAACACTCGCTCAGTGAAATGCCCAGTGATTCCTTACACTAGCACACAATTATTGGTGACAGACAATAAATGGCTTCAGATTCCAAATCCTCAGAGTCTTCACCACTGTCCTGATGTCTGTCCTTGGAGGCTACCAGACAACCAGACAATTAATTATGTTGCTCTCACATATACACTGGATCCATAAACAGCTGCTACTAGTGTGTGTGTGTGTGGGGGTGCTGCTTTCTCAGGTAGCCTGGCAAGCAACCTGAGTTAGGTGCCCAGAGGCACACCTGTACCCCCATATTACTATGCCGTCCTGGCATACATCTTCCAATACCGCAACTGGCCCTTTAGCCCCACCACTAGTAATGGTCTGGCTATTGAGTAAATGAGCCCTCATTTTCTACTGGCAGGAGAGGGTTATTACATTCTCTCTTCCAAGAAACAATTTCCGTGTGTGGAAATTCAGAGGTGGTCGATGCACTCATCCCTCACATCACATAAGAGGGTTAGCTTCTCCACACTTCCTCTACTGACCAGCATAGGTGGCTTTGATGTTCTTCCATGTCAGAAACATCCCCAAAACATGTAGAAATATCAAAACAACCCAGCCAGTCTATATTTCCAGGCAATCAAGTTTTGTCATGAAGGATCGCATCTGATTTGCACCGAGGTCCTCAGGAGTTCTGCAGTACTCTGTTCCTCATGCACAAAGCAGTGGACTTGCTCTTTGAAGCACTTGCATCATGGGCAGCCAGGCCTGTGGCCCAAAATTGCCATGGCAGTGACTTGTCGGCGTGGCTGTTATGCTAATCAGCACTGTGGTCTGTTCCATGGCAGATAGGGGCAGTCATCCCAAACACTTCCCAGGGCCAAAACCCTGCCCAGACAACCAAATCCAGGTCCTCATCCTGCACAGAGTCATCCCACCTCGCCGGGTGTCCTGTCCAGATCACTTACTGACTCGGTCCAACCCTATCTACCTGAGGGTGCAGCTGTTATCCACTATACAGACCAGCTGGCCACCTGCCCCTTCTCCCAGTGAGAATGAAGAATGAAGTCATGACAACAGCTTTACAAAAATAAATAACTTTACTGAGATAAATATTTCATGTTTGAGACATTGCATAAGCTATCATTTGTGCACTACTGACATCTGCAATAGCAGTCTGTTACTAACCCGCGTGTGCTATGGCTTACACTTTAAAATATTATACCATATGTCTGACTATTCAGACCTTACTGATATATATGTGTGTGCATATGTGCATATCTATATATACAAAAAACTGTGTTAATGCACCAGTAGGGTTCAACTTAATACCACAGAAGTAAGGAAATGTGGTGTTAGGGTTTTCAACCCTTCCACCATAACTTCCCATCTCCTCAAGCAGCAAAGACAAGACCACATAAGCAACTACAGACATCCATAACTTTGTGATTTTCAATATTTTACACCAAGGCCCAGATATTCAAACTGCACCAGGCTGTGGTGCTAGCTTGGGCGCAGCTCAGCTTGGCTGTGCAGGGGTGTGGACTGGCGATATTCAACGAGCTGCACCATGGCTCAGCTGCATTGAATATCACACCTTAGCCACCCGCAGTGTGCATGGTGCAGTGGCACTGCGCCAGTGCAAGTGGACAGAGTGGAGCATGGGGATGCGCTAGCGCAAGTTTCCATTGCACTATGCACAGCAACCGCGATATTCAAAACTTGACATGCAAATGGGGCCATAATGTATGCATGGTGCAAATGGGGCCATTTGCATGTCATTATATTTGTTGCATGCCCCAAATGCATGATCCTGATGACTTGCGCCTGGCGCCTGCCAGGCAGCAGCCGTCGGGACGATGCTCCTGCAGCCGGCAATGTATCCACAGCCTGATCACAGGCATCTGTATATAAAGATAGAAATAAGTCCAATATCTCTGGTGGTCAGTGGACGCTATCTGCTGTCGTGGGCATTTGTGATTAAAATAGACATATGTCCTATATCCCTGGTGGTCTAGGGTACCTGCTCCCACCGCCCACTGGCACCGCCCGCTCCCCGGTCAGCCGGCAGCACCCACCCACCTGCGCCCGCCGCCCGCCAACTGACACCGTCGATAGCCCTGTCGCCCATTGGTTCTGGCGTGAGCCAATGGGCGTGCAACCATTCCGTACTGCACATTCCAGATATGTGATGATTCATTCACATATCTGGAATATGGTAGCCTGAGCTCACACCCATTGGCTCACGCTGTGAACCAATGGGCGACAACCCTCCCAATGGTGTCAGTCGGCAGGCGGGCGGCAGGTGGGTGGGGTGCTGCCAGCTGACCAGAGGGTGGTGGGGCTCAGTGGGCGGGTGGGAGTGGGGTACCCTCAGACCACCAGGATATAGGACATATGTCTATTTTTAATTAGAAATGCCTCGCGATCGGCAGATAGCAGTCCACTGGACCACCAGGGATCTTGGACTTATTTCTATTTTATATACAGATGCCCACGATTGGGCAGACAGTTGTCCACTGAACCACCAGGGATATTGGGTATTACTTTTTTAATACAAATGCCACGATCGGGCAGACAGCGGTCCACTGGACCACCAGGGATCTGATTATTTTACTTAGCCTGCGATCGGGTGGGCAGCGGTTCACTGGACCACTAGGGATATTGGACAGTTTTTTTTTTTTTTACAAATGTCGCGATCGGGCATGGGAGGGCACCGCCAGGTGCAGCTGGATCTCGGTGGCCACCTACAGGTGGCAGTTGCCGTGTTGCACCCTGCAATGCAACAGCTCACCTGTGGGTGGCCATCAGTTGTTCCTTTTTGGGGATCAACTTTGTGGTGGTGCAGGTAGGGGTTGGTAGGTCCCGGGCTGAATGTCGGGCTATACCAGAGTATGCATGCACACACCCTCCTAGCTTTGCCTGCATACATTACTGATGCACTCCGAACTGGATTTGTGCACACGACTTTTCCTTTTGAATATCACACAACAGTAGCTGCGATGCATAACACTGTTGCACCATGCACAACCTTTGGAATATCTGGGCCTAAGTTTTCAGCATGGCCTTTTGGGCCCCTCCTTATGAACAAGGTAGGTGAAGCTTTTAAATCTGTCCTGAAACGTGATTTCATAATTGCTCCACAAACTCACCTTTCAGTCATGATTTGAACATTTTCACTTACCAGGTTCATCAGGTGGTGTCATAAAAGACTACAGTATGTTGAACACTTGGGCAAAAATATGGTAAAATGACCATGTTATGTGTGAACATTGAAATATTTCTACAGTCACTTATGGCTTCACTAATTTTCAATATTTTTCAGCCAAACTTCCAACATGGCATTTTTGAACCCCATCTCATGAACAAGCACATGAAATTTTCAAATCTGGGCTGAAAGGTGATATTGCAGTTGCCCCATGAAATCATGTTTCACCTACCAGGTTCATAACATGAGGTCATAAGAACACTATGTTCAAAATCTGGGGTAAAAATATAATAAATGATGAAGTTATGAGTGAATATTGAAACATTTCAATGTTTATTCATAACTGCCGATTTAATATTTTGACTCCAAGCTTTCAAGATAGGCATTTTCACACCACCTCATAAACATAATAGATGTTGTTTTTCAAATCCTGGCCAAAATGTGTTTTGCACTCGTGGTGCAAAATGACATTTTGGTCAGTATTCCATAAATGCCACATATTGTGTTTATAAGGGGAGTCATAAAATAACTATGTTGAAAGTTTGGGGTGAAAAGTAAAATATGTATAATTAGTAAGAAATGTGTGCAGTCCCAGCCCTTACTCCAGCAGGTAGTGCTTTGTGATCCTGTGCCCAGTGAGCCAAGTTTGCTGGTGAGCTCAGTGACCCAGCTGGATAGGGTGAGGCTGGGGGACTGCGCTGTCATGCAGCACTGCCCCCAGCCTGTGAACGGAATGTGCAGGCTTGAGAGCATGTGCCCAAGTATCATACAGTGAAGAGAAATCTTCTCTTGGCATAGGGCCCTGCATCTTTACACCCATGGATGCCACAGAGCCCTGCACTTTGACTGACAGATGGACTCATTGATCTGCATCCACATGGAAGTACAGGGCCCATTGGGCTCTGTGCTTCTGCAACCTGCTAGACAGCCCCTAAAATTATTGACATCCATTGCCACACAGACATACAGGGCCCTCCAGGCCCTGCACTTTACAGGAAGATGGACTGTTCCTTGGTGCTAGGCCTAGAGGGCCCTGTGCATCTGCATCTGTTCACACAGGTCCCTGCTTGAATGAGAATGTGATTCCACTATCTCAAAAGAAGAATTTGCTGCAAAAACTGTGTTGATGCACCAGTTAGTGTTCAAGTTAATGCCACAAAAGTACATAAATGTGGCATTAGGGTTTCCCTAACTCTCCCACCTCAAAGCAGCAAAAGGAAAGACCACACAAACTACAACAGACAGCAATCATCAGCTAAGACAAACAAGATACAACTGTTTCCAGATGACACAAATGTAGTAGCTCTGATGTGCTACCTTCATGGATTTGTATCTGTGGCTGCATAAGCACAGGCCCATGGGGCCTTCACAACCCTCCAGCCAACAGCGGGAAAGTAAGGGCAGCAGCTGTGCTGTAAAGGGGATTTTGTCTGTTTCTCAGTGATAAACTTGCATTTGGGATGGCATGTTGACCAGGAGGATGGGAGTGGGGAGGAGAAACTGAACTGTGTGGGTGGGTGAGGGAGGTTGGCAGCTGCAAGTGGCACCATTAGGGCTGAGACACATGGCTATAGCCACCCAATAGTGAGGCTGTAGTCTGGGGTTTAAAACAGGGTGCAACTGTTTGGGTCAGCTTAACTTTCTCCCAGCACTCCTGCCAGCAGCAAGGAAAGTTAAGAGCAGTCATCAGTTTCTTATTGCTAAACTTGTTTTTGGAATGGTATAGTAACTAGGAGGATGGGAGCAGGAACAGGGACTGAACTATGTGAGCAGGTGAGGGAGGCATTGTTTGAGCTGAGACACATGGCTACAGCCACCCAATAGTGCTGCTGTAGTCCAGTATATAATCCACAAGGTCCTAGTGACCTTGAAGCATGAGTGCCACAAAGCAGGAGTATGGTGTCTTACTAAGTGACATCTGTAGTGCATCTGTGGCAAAGACCACAGGATGCAGGGCTTCTGTCCAATGGAAGACAGGTATGGGTGCAGGGGTTAAAAGAGGAGGGGTCAACAGTTAATAGGCAAACAGGTCAGGGAGGCCTGAGGAGGTAGGCTAGGCACTGTTGTGAACTACTCCTATTGGGCATAGGGCTGTGAATTCAGGGAATTTACTGTTTGGTACTACTCCCTACCTGGGGTAGGCCTGCAAGGCAGGTGTATATACTGTACTGTTTGGTACTACTCCCTATCTGGGGTGAGCAGATGATATTACTCTTTGGCACTGTTCCTTATCTGGGAGAGGCCTGAGGGAAGGCAGATAGGGCTTCTGTTTGGTACTACCCGGTGTACTGGGTACTGATGGGAGCTAGCCAGCTATAGGGTAGGACTGCAGATGCAGGTGAGGTATAGTTTGAAATAAAATGCTGAGGCAGGAGATAGGAAGGGGAGGTTGGTGTTCTGTAGGGGTGTGGGGCTGTAGTATTCCTGGGAACAATGTGGGAAGCAGGGGTTGCCCACTATGTTGGAGACTAGGCTTCTTGATACCTAAGGAGCAACTGCTAAGGAAGGAGTTGGGAAGACTGGCAGAGAGACAGGAGAGCTGGGCAGAGGCAGGGGTAGGATCAATGAGTTGAGTAAGTTCAGTAGGGTTGGAGGTCCACCTGCCTGGGATCCAATGCCTCAGAGAGTGAGCAAGCTAAAGGAGGAAGGATGGAAGACAGTCAGAGAGAGGGCTGGATTCCATGGGAGAGTGGCAGGAGCACCCATGGTGGTACCAGTAAGGAATCCTTCCAACCACTGAGTATTGCAGGGAGAGGGAGGATCTAGGTGGAACACAGATGAAGGAGGGGTGGCTAGTTAGTAGTAAGGGGCTGGGAATTTTAATGTACAGTAACTGGGTGGAAAGGTAAAAAGCCTAGTTTGTTTGCTCCACATTGTGAATTAGGAAGATAAGTGGGTAATACATATGAGTAATTTGCTCCCCACTGGTTGTGGTACAGCCCAAAAAGCTGTGACCGTGAGTATAGACCCAAGGGGTATGGAACAATCCAGACAGCAGTTACCTTAGTTTCAGCAGTACCACTACAGGGTAGCAGCATAGACATAGCTCTCTGAAAGGTTTCTATTCTACTTTTTAGTTTGTTGTTTTGCTTGAAGGATTGTGTGGCTTTGAGGGCAGGCTGGGGCTGCCTGGTGGCAGGAGCACCCTAAATTTAGACATTTGTGCCTGTTAAGCTTTGATTTACAACATGACTAATCTGCTAGCTAAACTCACTTCGGTGCCTACAGTGCCTAAATGGGACCACTACCTTTGTAGAGTGTTTTTCCTGTAATTAGGTTTATTTGTTAAAATTGTTTTAATCTTGTGCCTTCAGGTAAGTTTTAATTTTGGTGGTCAGTGGTTAGGTGGCTTTCCTTCTCTATCTTTCTCTCTCTCTCCCTCCAGTGGTTTATATATGTGGGGTTTGTATTTATAAGGAGTTGGTAGTTTTCCCTCCTTTTCATCTCTACAGGCTGTTGTGCCATTTCTTTACTTTTCTACTCTGTCAGTCAGTTCTCTGTGCTCTTTTGGCTTTTATTCTACAGGCTGTTGTGTAATTTCCTTTTCTACTTTTCTGCCCTTTTATATCAGTTCTTTGTGCCTTTTGGCATTAATTTGGTGCCCAAGTCTTTTGTGTGATAAATTTCTTATACTGTTACACAGGGTCATTAACCAAGACTCAAAGCTTCACACTCGTTCTCATTTCTTCACAGTGTTGGCTAGCTTTGTGCTACCTGCCTGTATTTTCTCACGGTACTTTGTGTGTGGCTGTGTGGCCACTGATCTCTGTGATCAGTTGAGGCATAAGTGCAGATCACTGGTGAAGAGGGATGAGCGAGCAGCATTTTGCACCCTTCTCATCCCTACACAGAGCTCACTGGTTCTGCTTCAGCCTCCCTGTTCTGCAGTGCTTTGCACTCCCTGTTCTACAGTGCTTTGCACACTTTACAGTGACACCACTGAGCACATCTCCCATGCAGAGCATTCCTATGAGTTTTATGTTGCAGGGGAATTTATTTATTTATTTTAAAGTTGCAAAATACAGGATAGAAGCAAATCTCATTTACAGAACAGAAATGGCGTGCATGTTGTTGCCTAAGGATGTCACATCGTACATGTGACATCATTGCATCGGTTCTCCTTATGTCGGGTAGTGCGATCCTGAAGGGATCACAGAGATCTAATGCTACCTGTGGGCCATGTAGTCTGTTGTTTTCTCCTCCTCTCAGTGCTACACTTGGGATTGGAGGCCTACTTTAGGCACAGCACTTCTTTTGTTTTTTAGATATCCATTTTCAGGTGGTATGCAAAGAATCCGCACAAAGGAGAGAGGAGCTAAACGCATGGCTTCAGGGCTGGTGCCTGAGAGGGCCACCATTTCATCAGAAACTGGAGGGACTTCTGGGACAGGGTCTTTTCAGATATGATGGACTGCACCTGACTAAGGAAGGTATAGGAGTGCTAGGACAAAAGTTTGATGTCGTCATGGGATGTTTAAACTAGGTGCAGGGGAGGGCAGCAGCACCATCTACAACAGGCCCTGTTACCTCTTCTCCAAAACAGAGATTTTTCCATGGGTATAAAACAAAACAAACCATCTATTAAATGAGGATTAAAGGGTACTATAACAAGCATTTGTCAATGCCGAATGTTTGCTTGCTGGCATTGGCAGTGGTAGTGTAGAAGTTACAGAGCTGCGTAATAGGAATGGCAGTGAAGTATTGAACTGAAGCCAACCCCACCACCACCCTGCAAGAGTGACAGGCATTGGGGTGTGCCTTTGGGTCGTCAGGCATAACGCCATGCCATTTCACCACACCCCACCCTGCAGACACTGACAAGTGTCACAGTGTTCCTTGGGGTCTTTGGCCCTTATGCGTACCCATTCCATTAGGAAATACGGTGAGATGGGTGCAATATAGGAGAATGGGGTGAACTTTGGGGCCAGGAGTCCAAGGCATACCTCAATGCCTCTCACTGGGTGCAGGGTGTGGAATGGTGTAGGCATTACAGGCAAGAATCCCAAGTCACACCCTGATGCCTGTCATTCTCTACAGGGTTGGGCGTTATGGTTGGAAACCAGAATACCTCAGGCATTCATTGGTATTTTCCTCCAAATGTTCAACATGGTTTTGTGACCCCACCTCATGAACAGGGAATATCAGTTTGTTAGCCAAAAGCTGCTTATGCACAGCGACTACGGCATTTAGCACCACAGGTGCAAAAACATTCGAACAGGATGTAAAATGACAGCTGTACTGTTCATGGGAGGTGTAAAATAGGCAATGTTGCAAATCTGCAGTAAAAATATTAAAAAATGGTGAAGTCACGAGCGACATAGAAACTGCAACGCACAACCGTAATATAATTAGGTTGGAGATTTTTTTACAGCAGATTGTCAACTCAGGCATTTTGGTGCCTCAATCATGAACAGTGTCACTGTGATTTTCTTTATCTGTCCGAACAATGATTTCCCACAGCGACGTGCATCTCTGCGCTGAAAGTGTGAAAACACACTTCAGCCATGTTGTAAAAATGACAGCTGTACTGTAAATAAGGAAGTGTGGAAAAATGCCACTGGTGAAAATCTGGACTTAAATATTACACAGTCATGAACTTGCGGCGTGCGTGGAAACTGCACAATGCTCACTGTAACACAGTCACTTTATGGACTTTTGTCACCAAATTTTCAACATAGCCATTTTAAGACCTCTGCTCATGAACAGTGTAACTGTGATTTTCTTAATATGTCCCAAACATTGCTTTCATACACCTACAGCACCATTATGCGCTACATGTGCGAAAACACATTTGGGTGGCATATGAAAATGGCAGCTGTACTGTTCATAAGGAAGTGTAATAAAATGGCAATGTTGAAAATCTGGAGTGAAATATTAAATTAGCAAACTTATGAGCATGCATAGGAACTTAGCATGCGCTAAGTAAAACAGTCATTTTAGGAATTTTTCACCAAATTTTCAACATAGCCATTTTAAGACCTCTGCTCATGAACAGTGTCACTGTGATTTTCTTAATATTTCCCATACATTGATTTGCACATCGACTCGCCATTTATTAAGCTACATGAAGCGGAAACACATTTGGAGCAAGATGTGAAAAATGACAGCTGTACTGCTCATAAGGGTTTATTAAAATGGCAATGTTGAAAATCTGGAGTGAAAATGTGAAAATTACATGGGAAGACTTACGGCGTGCGTAGGAACTGCTAATGCATGCTCAGAAAAACAGTCATTTTTAGGAATTTTTTCACCAAATTTTCAACATAGCCATTTTAAGACCTCTGCTCATGAACAGTGTCACTGTGATTCTCTTAATTTGTCTTGTACATTGATTTCACACACTGACTGCGCCATTGTGCGCTACAGAGTGGAAACACATTTTGGGTGAGATGTGAAAATGACAGCTATACTACTCATAAGAAGGTGTGGTAAAATGGCAATTTGAAAATCTGGAGTGAAAATATTGAAAATTCGCAAACTTACGGTGTGCGCCAAGACTGCGTAACACCGCGCTTGTAAAGCAGTCGTTTTTGAATTTTCCACCAAGTTTTCAAAATAGGAGCCCACCTTATTAACACTGGCAGTGTCATTTCATTAATCAGTCCCAAAAGGTGATTTACACGTGACTGAGCGAAATCACCCTCGGGCCTGAATAACGCCATGACAGTGACAGCATTCATGAGAAGGGGTCCCAAAACCGCATGTTGAAAATTTGGTGCAAAAATTCAAAAATGCCTGAGATATGCAACAAAGTTGAAAAACCCTATCTATCCCATTATACAGCTTACGGCATTTCCTCAGTTCGCGGTCGGCTTTGAAGAGTGCAGGCGTGTTCCGGCCCACCAAAGATCATCGCGCCGAGGTCCAGAGGTAAGTATGGGGTGAGGGAGCTGTGGGGAGGCGGGTGCACAGTGGGTGGGTGCGGGTTGTGGGAGGGCAGGGAGAAAGCGCCGCGGGACCATTTTTAATTTTCAGGTATTTAAAAACAAAAAAAAAAAAAGCGACTGTGGACGGCACCCCGTCGGCCAAACATCTATTGCCACGCTGGGGTAGGCTCCCAGCATGGCACCCTGAACTGGGGAGGACAGTGAGCCGACGGGGGATTGGGGCACCCGTCGGCTATATCATCGAGTTGCCACGTGAGGTGGGCACCCAGCATGTGGCATTTGGAAGGCTTTGGGGGTGGGGGTGCAGCACAGCTGGGATTAGGTGCCCAGTATAGTGTCAGTGCGTCGGGCGCATGCATGCTGTGTGTGTGTGTGTGTGTGTGTGTGTGTGTGTGTGTAGGGGGCTGCGCGGGCAGGCGATTTCTTTCGCTGCTCACTGAAGTGTAGCTCCCCTTTCAACTGTATGCCACTGCATTTGGAGCTTGTCATAGACAGCTCAGCATGCGATGGCGGACAGGGTCCGCACCTGCCAACACACGGACTGAATTGGAAGAGGGTGACACACCTCCGAAAACTCGGATGATGGCACTATGTTTCTTGCACATGCGCAAGCAAACATAAAAAGGGCTCTAAAGAAGGCATAACACTAAAAAGGGGCAAGTTAGGTTTGGAAGGCCATGTATACCAACGGAAGGAGTCTTGCAAACAAGGTAACTGACCTTACTGCAGTCATTACAGAGGCAGATCTAGATTGGGTTGCCATCACTGAAACCAGGTACAATGAAAACCACGACTGGGAAACAATGATCCTGGGTTTTAGCCTCTTACAGAGGGACAGGAATGGTAGAAAGGGTGGGGTGGGTGGTGGCAATGTATGTGAGGGAGGAATAAATGCTACAATGATCCAAAATGCTCAGACTGAATCTGAAGCACAGTGGGTGACACTCAAGGCAGAAAATAGCACAGTGATTCAGGTAGGACTAGTCTTCAGACCTCCAGTGCAGGGTTTGGAGTGAGACTAAGAGATCATCGAGACCATACACAGGATGACCGAAAAAGGGGAGTGACAGTGGTGGGTTACTGCAATTTTCCTGACATAAATTGAAATACCTACACAGCATCATCATCTGAGAGCAAAGATTTCCTAGAAGCTCTGAGGGAACCAGGCCTATGGCAGCTTGTGAGGGACCAACGAGGAGAAAGTTGTCCTTGATCTGTTACTCACCACTGGGGAAAATGTCTCAGCAGTAGAAGTTGAGCCACCAGGTCCAGTGACCACCGCATGCTGTGGTTCCAGTTAAATATGGTAGTGGAAACTAGACACTCAAAAACTAAGGTACTGGACTTTAGAAGAGCAGATTTTGCCAAAATTAAGGAGTGTCTAGAAAATAACCTAGCAAATAAACTGGGAGTGGGGTGGGAGACTACCGGGCATATCTAAAGAGGGCTATAACAGAAGCCTGAGACTAATGTCTAAGACAGGTGAGTAAAGCCAAGAGGAATAGAAAACCACTCTGGTTCTCTAGGAAGATTGCCACCAGGGTTAGGGAAAAATGAACTGCTTTCAGGAGATGCAAGGAAAATGGGAGCTGAAGACAGAAACACATATAAGGAAAAACAGAGGAAGTAAGCAAAACAATTAGGGCAGCAAAGACATTGATAGAAGAAAAGTTAGCCAGGGAGGTCAAAGGGGACAAGACCTTCTTTACATATATCAGAGAGAAAAGGAGGATGAGGGGTGGTATAGGTTGGGGAGGGTTTGTCTTTATGTTAGGGAGATATAGCCTCATTTCAACTCCCTTTATTAGTAATATTGAATCCATTTGAGTGAATATTTAGATTAAGGGACAACCCCAACTGTTGGTTGGGACATGTTACAGGCCCCCATCATCAAACCCTGATTACACCTTACTCTTACATAAAGAAATCTCTGATATGGCCTTTAAAGGTAATATTCTTGTACTGGGTGATTTTTAATATGCCCTCTATAAACTTGACCACCTTATCTGGTAGTATGCTGGGTGAAAAGGACCTAATTGCTCTTATTGTGGATATGGGCCTGGAACAAGTTATAACTGAACCGACCGTGGGGAGAATATATTAGATTTAGTTATTACTAATATTGGAAGTTCCATATCAAATATCCAAGTTGTGCCCCTTGAGTTCTAGACCATTACTCAATTTCCTTCTCATTGTTACTCTTTCAGCAAATCTCAAATTTTTCTGAATTTAAAATCATGATAATGTGAAATTTAACATCATTAATGATCATCTAAAGTCTATTTCTTGGGATGAAATAGTATCTCCTCTCTCCTCGAGAAATCTTGGGAATATTTGAAATCTTGATCTATTATTTGGAAGATTTATTTGTCCCCATCAAAAAAGTATAACAAGAAGGGAAGATCCTCTGTGGTTTAATAAAACTATCAAAAATTTAATTAAAATAAACAAAGGCTTTTTTCTCTTGTAAGAAATAGTGAGGAGTTGCCAAAGAACTACTACTTTCTAAATATAGGAAAACCTTAAAACTTTTAAAACAAGCTATCTTACAATCTAAAAAGAAATTAGAGTTTCATTTGGCTCATTCTAAAGATAGCTACAAATCATTATTCTCCTATCTTAATAACAAGACATTGAATAACAGATATATGGGTCCTCTATTTGTAAATAACTCCATTATTTTTTCTGACAGGAAATCACTGACATGTTTAACAACCTGTTGTGTTCAGTTTTCACTAAAGAAGTCCCAAAACTTTTAGGCATTCAGTTAACAAAATTCCCCATATATTATTACTGAAGCTGATACCTTAGAGGCTATTAGTTCCTTAAAATGGACATCTAGTCCAGGACCAGATAATATTAACCCTAGATTTTTACTAGAAAGAGCTGAAGTTATAACTAAACCCTGTCATTTTAACAAATCTTTACATGAAGGTGTTATTCCCCATGACAGGGCAAATGCTACAGTTATACCAATTTTCAAGAACGGTAACGTTCCAAGCCTGAAAACTACCGACCAATAAGCCTAACTTCAGTTATAAGTAAATTAATGGAGAAAATAATTAAAAAATGTTGGAAAAGGAATCAGTCACAAACAACATAACTGACCCTACCCAGCATGGATTCAGGCATGGGTATTCTTGTACCACTAATCTAGTAGCCTTTTATAATTATATCAGTATGGGACTAGATAATGGTATCCCCATGGATGTAATCCTCCTCAACTACAACCGAGCATTTGATAAGGTCCCTCATGATATATTGCTTGACAAAATGACGAAATTGGGATTTTCACAGTCTATAATTAATTGGGTCTCTGGTTGGCTGTCTAACAGACAACAACAAGTTAAAATAAATGGCTCACTCTCTGAAGTTGGAGTGTGACCAGTGGAGTTCCATGAGGTTCAGTTCTTGGACCAACTTTGTTTAATATTTTTATCAGTGACCTACAGGTTAGTTCTGACAATCTTCTTTCAAAATTTGCTGATGACACTAAGTCATGAGGGTCTGTATTAACATCATTAAGTAGGGCATCCATTAGTAATAATTTAAAAACTATTGAAGATTGGGCAGACTTTAATAGGATGTTACTTAATCAGATAAGTGTCATGTAATATACCTTGGTAGGAATAATCCCAAACAGATTTATTTTTAAATAATATCCCCTTCACGTGTCACTAGTAGGCGGGGTCTTGGAATTCTTGTCAACAATAAATTGTCCTCCACTGACCATTGTACTAGGGTAGCCAAAATATCTAATGCAATGCTTACTCGAATTAAATGATCCTTTGTTTCTAGGACTCAGGAATGTATTATTCCCTGAATAGAGCTCATGTAAGGCCACATTCTGACTATGGTTCTTCATTTTGGAGCCCTTATTTATGACAGGATAGGGACAGAATAGAAAAAATCAGAGGAGAGCTACCAAAATGGTTCCACATTTGTCCAAAATGGACTATTGGGGTGAACTTCAGGAAACCAGGCTACATTCACTTCAATTAAGATGAATCAGAGGACCTGCTTCTATTATATAAAATTCAGAACTCTCAGGACCTTATGCACCAATGTGATCTAAACTTCTCTAGTAGAAGGATCACCCCACAGTTCCACAACAAACAAATTGATGTGGCAAAATGTAAAACAAATAAAGGTTCAATTATTTCTGGTAGAACCCCAGAGTTTGGAACTCACTTCCTCAAGATCTGGTGAAGTAACTCCATTTCTTCCTTTAAAAGTTTTGGATTTGTGGATGAGTCTAACAGTTCAGGATATAACTTTTCCCACCATGGTGGTGGGGACAATCTCGATGGGTGATAGCCTTCTTTTGTCCTTTAAAACCAAGTAAACCAAGTCAGAATCACAAGGGATAAAGGGGCATGCAAAGAGGACAAGGACAAAGCAGAGATCCTAAACAGGTACTTCTGCTCTGTTTTACCAATGAAGAAGATGGTTGGAGACCCACCCTGAGTGGAAGTTGTACCATGAACTGAAGTCAAATCAAGCCCAGGAACTGTGAAGTCAGTTCAAGACCATTCACGAAGAAAGAGTCCTTGAAGAACTGGGAAACTCCAAGGTGGACAAGGCCACGGGCCGGATACATTCACCCTAGGATTCTTAGGGAACTAGAGAGGAGCTTGCAGCACCTCTGGCTAAACTATTTAACCTATCACTGGAACTAGGAGAAGTCCCAGGGATTGGAGAAAGGCAAATGTCCCTTTCCATAACAAACTGTTGTCAGAGCTGATACAGCTGTGCAGAGCTTTTACCTGCGGTGGTGGTGGCGCATGGGTATCGGAGTGGTGGCGGTGCACTGCTATCGGAGTGGTGGCAGTTTTGGAGGCGGATGGCACAGCTATTGGGTGGAGTTTTCCATTCATAAGATGGCGGATGACAGAACTGTGCATGTGTGACACTCACGCATGCGCATTTCTGATGGAAGTGCCATAGTTAAAGAACTGCTGTCTATGTTCTAATTACATTTTGTTAATAAATGACTGTCACTTAAACTGACTGTCATTTGTATCTTTATTTAAACATTTTCCAGTTTTGTATGATTTATTACCATTTTATTGAAGTATTTGTGAGCATAGCCAATTTGTTTACTTGAAAAAACAGTTTTGGTTGTAAAACCAGTAGTGACATGTATAGGGTAATTTAAATACTACATTACTCAGTCCCTTGAATAGCGAGATCCAAGACAGGAAAGTTAAACTGAGGTAAAGCAGTGCTTAAGTTTTGAACACGATTAAGTGTCATTTTAATACAGCTGCCTTAGTTGTTAGTTTGATATTAATAAGCAGTGCTCAAAGATACAGTCAGAAACTAAATGTGAACCAAATTCAAAACAAATAAAAAACGGCTGCTATTCATTGGTACCACATGCGTTAAACATATCAGACTTTTCACTTTAGAGGAATATAGTTTTACCTAATAACCAGCTAATGCAAACAATGTACCCTTTTTCCTTTATTGTGTAGTCTCCATCGATTTTCAACTAAGTGACTGTTCACCATTTAGTGTCTGTGGCGTTTGACAAGAGTTATGGTTATCGTCTCTGATCTCCAAAATCTTCCTGTTTGTAGCACACAATGAAAGGAATGACCAAATCTGTTTATCATGCTCAGTGCCGTTTTTTATGGCTGTGGGCAGAGCCTACAACCATCTTGCTGTCTGTAGGGAAAATGGAATACCGTGGAACACATTTTGGAGTTTTCAATGTATCCTTCCGCACCTACAAATCACCATGCCAGTTGAAATAAAATACTCCATTTGTTCTGTTTAGAATGCTGGAGACAGAACTCCAAGCTGCTTATCAGATGGCCATCAGGAAACTGAAACAGCTTGTTAAATATTAGTTGCCTATTAAACTGGAGATTTGTTCACCCCTTCAAAATGCAACAACTTGCACATTTAAATACTTAGCATTTAAACATTTCTTGCTACTAGCTTCAGTTGGGCAGGTATTGTCTTTCAAGAAAGATTCATACCTCATAAATGTCACCCTTTCCAGCAATGCATCTCAAAAGATTTACACTGTTTGTTAACCTCTTAAGACACTATCTGATAAGAACTGTCTTAGACATATACCAGGTCTTCTGTGAACTGTCCAGGCTAAATATATAGCAATCAGCAGGCATTTTTACTATACTTTTGGGAAAAAATATATATTGAGCTACAGCAAACATACACACACACACACACACACACACACACACACGCACGACACACCATCCTCATGCTACAACGTTCAAAATAAATGCTGCAATCTAACATTATAAAACAATAAAGAAACTGTTTAAGTCAGCGAACACAGTAAAGTTCAGTTAACAGTATATTTCCTTTAAATATTTCTTATCCTATATTTTGTATCCTGGATAGCACAGGGAGATGCTACATCTCATTATCATAGGGATCTTCATTTTACACATTTTGCACTGTATTTACTCACAATGTCGGATTAGATATAATATCTTGTTTTCAGTGAAGTCATTGTTTTACCATTTTTGTAATGTATTTATTCAGGGTAGCCTAGTCCAAATGTAAAATATTGTTTTCAGTGTGTTCAAATTTTATGCAATGCAGCATAATATTGTGTAGATGTAGAGCCCACTGAAAATAAGATGCCATGTCTTGTGAACTAGCCAGGCTAAATATATAGGAATCAGCAAAGCATATTCTAGGAAAATGCATGTAAAAATGTGTAAAAGGAAGACAACATTAAAACTGCCTCTCAGTAGATCTGCATCATGCAAATTCATTTGAAATAATGGGTAAAAGCATCCCAAAAGCTCTCCATAGCCATATCAGCTCTGAACAGTGTTTGTTTCATTAGCAACCCACAGTCCATATGTATAGGACTTATATTATGTCTCCTATCTGCAGCTGTAATCTAGTGCTGTCATCATGCTTATGGTGAGTAAGTTATTGCTCCCATAATGTAAGCACCCCCTCATTAGCCTCACTCAGTCATTTCCACATCATAAAAATAAACTGGAAAGAATACGGTTTATTTCGATTTTCTCAGCACTGGTTAGAAACTCGAAAGAAGCTGTGATTCTTTAAACTTAGAGCCTGGTTTCTGATTTGTGAATTACAAAAGTGTCACTCCATGCAGACAGAATCAAAAGTGAAGAGAGAGAGGTACATAAGCGAGTATATTGCTACATCGCTCTAAATGGGAGAGAATAAAATATTTTTTTTACTCCCACAGCCATACCAGCTAATCGTGGTAACTCACACCTCGTATGTATCTTGGGCTGGCATCTGTCATAGGAGGTGCTCACAGTCGATTTAGATATCAGCTCAGGATAAATACTTTTCCTTTCCCCTACTGCTGCTGTTGGGGCTGGATCTTGACACATAAACAACTTGACCGACTGTCTGAATCGTGGCTGGTTCTAGGTTGCAGAAGACTACTCTATGAGCCCAGCATGACCTCTTGGAAACACTGATCTATAGCCTTTGTATTACTTTGCGAATGTAATCAGGATGTGCTCGGATTCAGAACCTGTTAATTCCATCAACTCTGTGGTTGCTTACGCAACACAGCATACCTGTAGCTGAGTGTGTATGTGTTTTTTTGTTTTTACTTTAACACTTCATACACTGGGAAATGCTCTGCAGGTACCACTATAGGCCACTGAAATTATGAGAGAGGAGCAATGTGGTATCTGATTCTGAGCATGGGGCAGTATGCCACATCATGTCCTGATTCCTGAGAACTGCAGATACATAACATGAGTTAGCTAGACTTTAGTAACATGTCTTGCCTGCAGTGCTTCTGATTTTCATCTAAAGGTACAGGAATGGGTTGAAGGTTTAAAGTTTTTTTTTTCTTTCTCATTGCTACCTGCTCCTGCCTACCCTGTTCTTGTTGAAAAGTAACACTCCTGCTGTCCTAAGCCTGGATGGGATTTCAATAATTTCTAATTGTCAGGGAAGAATGAATTCTGTTGTGGCATGATAGCCTTGGGCCAGTAATAGACCCGTTCCTACTCCACAATACATTAGGCTTTGCTATCACTGATAAAACACTCTGAATCAGTAATATGGGAAAATGTTTATTTTAAACACAAAAACCCAATTGCTGCAGTATTGGCAGCCTGAAACAAACTACCAGTACTATTGCAAGACTTGCATTACCTGACTGATGTAAACAAGATTTGACTTTCACCAAAACAGCCGAGTACAGTGGAGGCAATTTTGGAAACAGCTGGACAAGGGATGATGTCAAACACATAAATGGACCGAGGACATAGCTAACTTGTAAATGTCAAAGCGTGGTACAGTAATAACTAACTGAAATGTACATGAGTAATATATTTTCTGATTTTAAATAAGTGGAAATACTGAGCAGCTCTTTAAGTAGTGTGCCCTTGAGGCGACCGTGCTGTGGAGGGGCTCCGGCCACACAGGACAGCTCTGACAGAGTCAGAGCTGTACAGGCATGCCTGCATCACTGTAGAAGAACACTGGGATGAGTTCTGCTCACAGCCCCTTTATTCTCCTACAGTGATTGCAAAACATCTGTGGAGCTCTGCTCATGCAGCCATAAAAATGGGAGTAGGAAAATAGGCAATTATCACCCAATCAGCCTAACCTCAACTGTGGGCAAAACTAAGAAACTCTACTTAAGAAACAATTCTAACCTCCTTAGAGAAGAATGGTAACTTGGATCCAGAACAGCATGGTTTTACCACAGGAAGATCAGGCGGACAAATCTAATAGATTTCTTCAATGCGTAACCAAAACTGTGGTTCAAGGAGGTGCTGTGGATGTGGTATACCTGGGCGTCAGCAAAGCCTTCAACTCCGTTCCACACAGAAGGCTGCTAAACAAGCTCACCAACATGGGAGTGGGCCAGAAAGTGGTGGACTGGGTGGGAGTTGACTGAGTGGGAGGACCCAGAGGGTACTGGTAAATGGCACCTGATTGGAAAAAGGGAGGTGACTAGGCATGCCACAGGGGTGGTGATTGGAACCCATCCTCTTTAATATCTCCATTAGAGACATATCTATGAGGCTTAAGGGCAAAGTGAGCCTGTTAGCTGATGTCACAAAGATATGCAATGGGGTCGACATCACAGGGGACAGATAGCATGAAAGCTGATCTCAAGAAGTTGGAATTATCGTCAAAACATTGCAGCTACAATTCAAGCAAAGAAGTGTAAAGTCATGCACATAGTGAAGGGCAACCCTGGAAAGAATACCTTGTGAGGAAGTGAAACTAGAGGCCACAATGCATGAAAGGGATCTGGGGTGATTATAACAGATGACCTCAAAAGACCAGGCAGTGTGAAAGGCAGAATTAAGACACATGGTATGCTGGGATGCATAGGAAAGGAATCACCAATAGAAAAGAGAAGTAGTAATGCCACTCTATAGATCATTGGTGAGACCGTACCTTGAATACTGTGTACAGAAATGGCACCCATATCTTAGAAAGGATGTGGATAGATTGGAGGCAGTGCAAAGAAAGGCTACAAAGATGGTACAGGAACTGCATCTGAAACCACATGAGAGCAGTTGAAGGATCTAAACATGTATTCCTTGGAACAAATGAGAGATGGGAGGCATGACTGAAACCTTGTGTACATGAAGGGAATAAATAGGGTACAGGTTCAAGACCTGTTTCAGGTCAAGAGTTATACAAGAACAAGAGGTCATGATATAAAACTGGGAGGGGCAAGTTAAGGAGCAACACACGCAAGTTCTTTTTCATGGAGAGGGTGGTTGACGCATAGAACAGACTTCCACAGGGGAGTGGTGGAGGCAAAACAGTTGGGGCTTTTAAAATGCTTGGGATAATTACAAAGGCATCATAACACTGAGTAGCAGTTAAGGGAGGGAGTAGGGACTTGGGCAGGCGTGATGGAGCGTATGGTCCCCTTCTGCTGTCACTTTCTCTGCATCACGTATTCACGGAGATTTTTTGTTTTGATGGGTATACCATCTGTCAGGTTGCCTAATTTGTTTTGCAGCTGTCATGCTGCTGCAGTGATGGGGAGTTGCCCTTTAGTTTCCTGATGCCACCTTCCCCGAGGAAGCTGGCACGAGGACATATGTCAAACTGTCAGCATGCTAGCACATCCCAGCCAAGCACTTAATGGCCTTCTCCCCTTCCTAGACCGCTGACCCTGCACTTTCACCTGTGCATCCACAGGTGGTAGTGATGGAGAGATGTGATGGCCCTCTCTTCCCAGAAGGACAGCGGGCGGTAACATTACTGCTGTGCCGATGGCTGGCTTGGCGCAGCACTTCTTGAAGCAGTGTGTTGTCTTCTTCTCTAGAGTAGGCTGCTGGCAGCCTCCAAATCAGTCCTGGGAGGAGGTATAGTGATCCACTCTGGGAAATAGTATATCCTAGAGGCTGGGTGCTAAACTATAAGTCTGGTGTCCCTCTGACTTGGGCTTGACTCTCACATCTATTTGTTTTAGTGAGTGTCTTTTAGCAGGTAAGTCAGGATTTGTAAGTCAAGCAAGGAATAACCTCACCTGGATTTTGAAAAAGCAGCAGGGTCAGTATTTTTCTTTTATTGGTGTTGGTTTGCACAGTTGGAGCTTCTCTTAAAGGGCTAGTGAGTAATTCTTTTCAACTTGGTATAGGTCTGATTGAGTTACAGAACTAGGGTACAGTGACACCATGACTTATCGTAGATCAATGACTACAAGGAGCTGTAAGATCTTCCACAGGACTATGAAACCTTCAGCTATGAGGCCCATTGTCTTTGATATGTAATGTAATTTAACACGTCTCATGTTGGGTCCTCCCCAGCTGAACCCCCAGACTGGGGATGGACCTGTTTGTACCATTAGGCAGTGATAAGCTGAGCTGCTCGAATCCATTCTGCTTCTCTGATAATGAAATACTGCATACTGATGACTTACAGGTGTTACCCATGAAGACACCCAACCAAAGAAGACCCTTCTAGTTAGGAAGGATTCATACAAGCATGTCCAGGTGCACCACAGCAGAGAAATGCTGCTCACCCAATTTGCAGGCAACCCCAACCTTGAGGACATGGTAAGTCAAAGAGAAGAATGTAGGGAATGATGAGAATCCTGACCCAACAGAGCTAGTTCCATCAAGCGAGGAAGGCTGACCGAGGTGTGTTTGAAGTGGACAGTCCCTTAAAAAGGATTCAGATTAACCTTCCGCCTTTTGATGGTTCATATTATCTGTAGCTTGTAGTACTCTGCATCTTAGGCAGGATTAGGGCATGGAGACTCTAGGTGTGAATCCCCCTTTTTACTTGTGTTGGTCTTGGCTTCATGTTTTCACATTCTATCATTGTGATCATGATGGATCAGGAATGAGCCAGCGTGGACAAGCTGCAGCTTTTCAGTCCTAGGCTTTGATGTTATCCTTGTCAGGAGAACATTTTTGAAAGTTTCCTTGGTGACAGACAAGGCATACACAGGGCCGTGGGAAGCATCACCATACTTAAGGTTCAAATGGCGGTCAGATGCTCAGGGCCAAAAGTGAACTTGAGGTGCAGACAATCCTGTACTTTGAATGGCATAAGTCTGCCAACAATGTACGAACCTCTTCGGTGTCCCCGGGGCCCTATGTGCATAAGGTGCCCTCCCTTAGGTAGGTGTGCTTCATAGATCTCACAGGGGACACATCTTTTCTCTTTTGATGGCCCCTTTCCTTCTGACAGAGGTGGTTGCAGGGAGTTTGTATATGTTGGCTTGCTCAGCCCATTCTATTGTGATGGACATGAGAGGGATGTGGCAGCACCTCTGAACTGTAGAGTCATGCCTCAGAAGAGCATGTACCATGCTGTACAACGTTCCTTTTACTAGGGATTTGCTCTTCATCCTAGGACTGGTTAGAGCAAGATAGGATAAGCATTAGCCCCAAGTGGTAGCTGATAACCATCCTAGTGGGTATACTGTGATGTGCGTGACTGCGATTGGTGACCCCTGAAAGGGTGACTCAATCGTGGCGCCTACATCAGCAACTACAGGGCAGCTACAGTGACTGGATGGGGTGGGTTGGCGAACATGGCGACAGGAAGGGGGTGGGAGTGAGCACATTACAGAGTGCGCTCATGGGGGAGTAGGCACACTCAGCAAGGGGTGGGAGGGATTTGAGGGGTGGCCCTGCAGTAGGCTGCTGAGCTGGCCCCATGGTGTAGCAGGTCGGCTCACGGCTTTGGTGGCTAGGGTGCTGGGTTTGGGTCTGGCGCAGGTTCATTTTGTTGCGCCCATTGAAGTTTTTATGTTTGCCCTCCCATGCATCCCAGTTAGAATCCTTAAGTAGGGAGTGTGAGGATGAAGTCCCCACATAAACATAAAAAATGCAAGTCTCCGTGCAGTTTTGTTAGCGCCGAGTCAGAGCGCGAAAATCTCTGACTTTGCCATAACGGCGATTGTCCTTTGGTGGTCACTGTTATCACATTGAACCTCTGAGTGTGGGTGTTTGACCATCTCAGACGAGGCGAGGGCACTTTTCAGTTTAGATTTTTGGAGCTTTGTTGGTCAGAGAAGCTTCTCTGGAGTTACAGATGATCCAGAAAACTTTTCTGGAGTTACAGGCAACAATGGAAGAGCGTCTTTGCTCATTGGTACATTGGAGGTGCAGGCAGGAGGGTGGCTGTCCACAGAGAAAGAAGGTACATGCTTCTCTTCCTTTTGTGGCACACTGTAGGGGTTTCTACCAGCGATAAGCCCATGCAACTTTAGGTACATGGGTGCTAGAAATTCTGCATGTTGTATATGCCAAAACTTTCCCATATCCACAAGAAATGATTTTATTTCAGTTCCCTGTCCCTGTGGACCAGGTGAGAAGCAGACAGTAAAAATAGTCTGGTCCACCTGATTCAGATAGGGACAATCCCCAGATCTCCATCCTCAAGAGGGGCAGTGGTTCTACTATATTTATGCTTCATCGTCAGGAAAACATGGCCTTGTGGCCATTCCTGGATTGTTTCTCTACACGGATTGTCTAACACACAACTATTCAGCTGAAGTCCATCGTATGAGCAGTCCCACTGAGGAATTGTGGTGTCCATTGAGTTGAAGGACGCCAGTCCTGGTGCTTCAGGTGTCAGACACACAAGGCTTTATGAGTCTTGTGATCCAGAGGTGACATGTTCATCACCAGGCTCTCCCTTGGTTAGAAACTGTGCTGAGTGTGTTATCAAGAGCCCTGATTGTGTTGTGGCACAACTGAGACAGGAGGGGTATTGTGTATGTCCTTTCTGGATGATTAATCATCAGTACCCATATGCCAATAGCAGTGTGATTGGTGCCAGATTTCTAAGAGTTCAGAGATGCACAATTGGATAATCTTCAGGAGAAGAGTCCCCTAACTCCATCACACAGGTGGGAATATCAGGATTTTCAGATGGACAAACAGAAAGTGTTCTTGTATCCACAGCCAGAAAAAGGAACCTAGCCCTGAAACTCAGTGGCTGAGATCCTATTAGCTGGTCTGCTCTCAGGCATGGCAACAAGACAACTAGTGCCTTGAGCCAGTTTTCACATAAGACCTCACCAGAACAGGCTGCTGTCGTGTGGCTCCCAACTTGAAGGTCTGACAGCCTCAGAGAGTCTGTTATTTAGGTCAGTGTTGCACTCAGTGGCATGCTGGCAAGTACCAAGGGCTTTTCAGGTAGACTTACCTCAAAGTTCCGTTGAACGATTTGATCCCCAATGCCAGCCAGCTGGGTTGGGGGAGGTTCTACAATAGATTCTGGTACAGGAAGTCTGAAGTCATCAGGATCAGTGTCTGTCTTGTTCTGGAAAACAGCATGGTGTATCTAACCTCAATACATTTTTAAGGACTGACTTTGGTTTGAGGTGGTGAAGGTGAGATCAAGCGCTGCTGTTACCATGTTATTAATAAATGGTCAAGGAGGCACAAAAGTGCAAGCATGCTCACATAAGCAACCAAGGTGCTTCAGTGGATGGAGGATAATATACTACCTCTGGCAGCAGTTCTCCCAGCAGGAAAACAGGATGTTCAGACAGACTGCCTAAGTGACAAAAAAGTACACTCGAGAGTGGTCCTGATCCCAAGTGTTTGATCTGCTGGGCAGAAGGTCAGTCGGTTAGCCTCAAGTGAACTCTCAGGTGTCAAGTTTCTTAAACCGGTTTCAATGACCAAGGGTGGAAGCAGTGGATGCCCTGTTCCCACAGTGGAAATTCATTGAAATTCATTGGAGCATACAGTACCTATCTGGCTGCTTACACTGTTGCCCAGGTTTTACTGGTCAAGAAGAAGTTTCCTCTGGTAGATCCAGAGTGATCAAGAAGGCCGTGATCCTCAGCTCTGGTTACTTTAAACATGCACTCACCATTCTGGTTCTCATTTCAATGTGGAACAGGAGGAGACTCTGAAAGTGAGGGATCTCCAACAAGGGAGGAAATACTCTGATGGTTTATAGTAGGTGTCTGCCTCTGTGATCTTGGACAGCGTGTGAAACTTCTCTAATTTTGTTCAGAGACCAGGATGTTAGGACTTTCAACACTATGATACCACACAGCATGGTTTTGTTTGCAGGCAGGAGTTGACAATCACTTTGTGATAGCTCTTACCATTCCATAGGAAATTCCTTCTTATAGGATGTCATCCTAACAGCAAGTTGTTTGGCTGAGAGAAATGGCAGACTAACTTTTTCAACATTAGGAACTTTTATCTTGTAATACACAGAGGCAAGATAGTATATACTTTAAGAGAAAAAAAATTTGAAAAGTCAATAGTGGACCATTTTCAATTGATCCTTACCTTTGTTTCTTTTCTGAGCAGCAAGAGGATGAAAGGTTTTCTGAGTTAAGCGTGACAGGTGAATAAATCCATTTTGCATATTGCCTTGTCATCAACAGAAAAAAAGGTCCACTCAGGGCAGAGCATTTACCTACGTGGTATTCATGGCACCTTGGGTGAAGAGGCTAGGTCTTGCTGCAGAATTTGCAATTGGTATTGTAGTTCTCTCTTCCTAACCCTTTCATAGTTCTACAGAACTGATGTCCAGAGCACTGCTGCTGTGGCATTCTGGAGCAGAATGGACAAGCAGTATTTGTCAGATGAGTCCAGTAGCTACCTGTTAGGGTCTTATATGGGATGATATTCTCCTCCACCCTACTGTACTTTGGATTGGTACTGCTTATTAGAATCTACATGTATTAACAGCCTTCCCATTGATATGGAGGACACAGAATGGAGAAATTCCTTTATACTTACCAACCATAATTTCCTTTTCTGTTAGCTCCAGCTTTGTCAATGGGGCCCTTAGTTAGACCATCTTCTCCTTCAGAGAATGTTGTCAAATATATTTATATATGTTGGTGTACAATTTTTCAGCAAAGGATACCTACAGTGCTCTTTCAGGGATTAGGATTCATCAGCTGTTTCTGGAAACTGAAACATACTCTTATGATTTGTGCAATGAGCCAGTCGATTACAAGGTCAAGACTTGTTTAGGACAAGCATTTAGGAACAGAAGACCATACAGTCCGATTGTGAACCTGAGTCAAGATTAGAAGCTGCAGCGACAAAGCGTAGGATGGAGAGCCACGATCAGACATGCCAAATTGTGGTTCTGCTCTTCAAGACAAGGTAGACCTGTATTTTTTCCATTAGTATCTGGATATTTGTTGGTATTTGTTTATACAGGGTTCAATTAGGGAAGTGGGTATTGAGGGTGGTGTGTATTTTGTGTACTGCATTGACAAAAGGTAAACTGAGGCAACTGCTATATGGATTGTTTCTTGTCCCTAGGGGTCTATGCTGAGGTCACAGCTTTTTGGGCTGTACCACTACCCCAGTGGTGGAGCACATTACCATATGCAATAGCTTCACAGTTGTCAATGGAGAAGGTAGTTAACAGAAAAGGAAATTGCAGGAAAGCAGGAATTTCTCTTTTACTGCAGGTAACCTTATAGTTAGGGTACAATTGCTAGTCACAAGTGACTGGTGGTATATTTTGTAAAACGATTTATTGTCAGTCTCTTGCTTACGAACTCTCGACCTATGCTCAGAGGGAGTTGTGGAGGGCCTTTTGATGTGCAGAGGGGGTCAGGTTGGCATGTCAGTGGTATGCTGTAACATTCATATTGACCACTACTGTTGGTGCACCTGTTGCAGCACTTTTGCTGGAAAAACTGGCAGTGTGTGTGCGTGTGTGGTGGGAACTGTTTCTTCAGGTGTGCATTCCCCATGAGGACCCAGATCAGTGATAGACCAGATCAGCAAGGGAAAGAAATGGGCATGCTACGTTAGCAGAGGGATTTAGTAGAATACAGAAGTAGTAAATGTTAAACCATGTTGGAGACTCACTGAACTACCAGGGACAATATTGGGGGTCCAAGGACATGTCATTGGCAGAGGGCCAGAAGCAGATCAAAGGTACAGGGTGGGGCATCATCAGCTAGAATACAACTGTGCACAATTATGTTTATAGCACTGCACCATGCACATACATGTTTGTGATGGTATTTGGTGCTGTTACTGTGTACAAGCCATGTTTGCACATAGTAGCATCTGTGCACATTAATTGAAATATTGACAGTGGTGTCTCTGCACAGATTCTTTCTTCTCAGTATAACAACTTTTAGGTTGGTGCAATGGCACCCTTCTTGCCATATTTACCAGCCCCCAAAATTATGACTGAGAATTGGAGGGGAGGGTTACTTACCATATTTGTATTTTACATTTATTAGTCTTATGAACAAAGGCTCAGTTGAGTGATACTCACTTACAAGGCAGTCTTAGTTAGGACAGTCAAGACAGTACAGTATGTTCACAGTGCAGAATATGCAGAAAATAATACTCAAAGAAGCAATATAATAGACACACAGCAGAGGCATAAAATCATAGTACATAATAGCATGTAAAAGCAATAGCTACAGAACATCAGTATGAAAACATAGTACAGAATGGTAAATAGAAGTAATGGATACAGAACATGAGACTAAGATCATGGTACTGAGTACAATATATGGAAATTAAATACATAGAAACATAGAATTTGACAGATAAAGGACTTGGCCCACCCAGTCTGCCCATTTCCTTACCTACTGGATAAGCTGCAGATCCTAGTTAACCAGCAGCCTACTTCTTCTTACCCCACCCCCAGAATTGCCTTATGACTGTCCCATGTCACATGTCACAGTAACAGCATTCCCATATGTTGTCTCTCTTTCCTGGTATTTATTCCTAGTACAGTTACTAATTTGATTTACCTGTTCTGCTTTTCTTAATGCAAATTTTATGTAATTAATTCTAACCCCAGTAATGCTCAGGATATTCATAACTTTGTGCAGCAAGCCTGGAGGGTTGGACTGCCCAGAGATGGAACACATGCAAATGAGTAGAATTCTTTGCACGTGAGCATCTTTCAAATACTGCCTCTGCCAACTGTAGTGTTCTAACCTACTCAGATTTTCTCTCCACCTGAAAGTCTGGTCGCTTGGAGTTTTCTGTCATCCTCTTTCACGTGAAGAAAGTTCAAAATCATGAAAACCATAAGTATTTTCCATTTCTTTTACTGCGCTACTTATTGATAGTTTCAAATCGTGTTTATTGCTTAAGTTAGTTATTTTCTCAGTTCCTCGCGGTTTGGGATAACCGTGTAGGATCGAAGTTAGTTTAGGTTTATTTTCGGTTCTCTGATTAAAGAACCTGTTATTTTCTTTAAATTTGGTCCTTTTAAAAGTTTTCATAACCGTTTTCCTTGATTTACCAGAACCGCTGAACTGGTTCATATGAAGCTTCTCGGTTCGGTTCCTCTGGTTCCTATCGGTTCGGAACCCTACCACAATAAAAAGAAAAAAAAAAGAAAAAGCGTTTATTTAAAAAACAAATAAAAAACAAAAAAACCACATTTTGCCTTGTTAGCGGATGGTGTTTATTTTGTATTACCATGTCAGAGAAACCCCAAAGAGAACTGGAGAACCGGTTTCAAAAATTGTTTAAAATGTGGAATGTTTTGCCAAGGCAGACAAGCACACCATATGTATTAGCTTGTCTGGGATTTAACTATTTGTACCAGGAGTGTAGGATTTGCAAAACCTTTCCAGGAAAACTTTGGAAAAATGCCTTGAAAGGCTAAATCAGAAATTTCTAGGGACCCTCCAGCTCTGACTAGCTGACACCCCAGTCTACTGTGGCTGAACCCACAGCACACTACCCCTCTTGTAAATCACAGGCGATAAAGGCAAAAGAAAAAGGAAAGAACCGTCTGACTCCCCAGTTCCCTCAAAAAGCTGAGAAAAGACTAAGCATGCACAATCTTCCCTCGCTAAACCAAGGACTTCTGCACAGATGCCGGCTATGCCTTGGCTCAAGAGATGGCCAAGCTTTTAAAATTATACAGGCACTGCAGAACATTGTTGTCCCACAGCAGCCTGCCCCTATTCAGGGTTCCCAGGCCAGCAGTGGTAATTTCCCCTCCTTTTCAGGCAGAGCAATATTTTGAGGAGGATGAACTCTCTCAGAACAATGACCCAATTCCTCAGGAGAGTATCTCCTGAACAAGATTTTGGTTCTCCCCCAGGATGATGGAGGGATTATTCCTCCCATTTCTCATTTGTACAGAGAATGGCAGATGCTCTGGACATTGCTACTACAGAGCAGATAGAGGGATGGCAGGAGATTGAATATTTAAATATGGTGAGTTACACCCTCGAAAGCAGCTCTCCTTTTGCCAGTGTACATTTTCAAGAAAGACACCTTGAAACTTTTACAGACCCCAACTCTGTTCCTCTTATTGATAGGAGAATAGATAAAGTACCAGTTAGACAGGACAGGAGCTGATTTTCTTTTTCCATCCTGACCATCAAGGGGTCCATACAGCTGGCAGCCTGTGATAAGGCCAAGTCCCCTGTCCTCCCACCCTCCAGAGAAGGACTCCAGAAAAATAGACAGCATGGCCAAAAAGGCTATTTATCACAGCTTCCTTGGCCATAGAGACAGGCTACTTTCCAAGCTTATGCTGCCCAGTATCAAAAATCCATGTGGCTGTCGGTACTGGACATGTCCATCAACCCCCCTCATCCCTGTCCGAAGATCTGGTTGAAACTGCCAGGTTTGGGCTGGAGGCGGCTAAATACCAGTTCAGATGGCTGCTGATTCTAATGACACTGCAGCCAGATGGATAGCTAACACTGTAGCACAGAGAAGGTTTGCTTGGCTCAGGGCCACTACTGCACCTCAGGACACTCAATCCAAGGCTCTGGATTTTCCCCTAGAGGAAACTCTCTCTTTAGGAATCCACGGTTGCATGCATGAAAAAAGTGGATGAATACAAGGCAACCTATGAAGTAACTCTGCTAAGAAGCGTACTAAACCATTCACTAGACCCTATGGAAGTGGGGGTGGGGAAGGTCTTTATGACCAGACCTTCTTCCAGCCAGTAGAGCGTGCCTCAGTACTAGCAGTATGCACAACAGGGATACTCTAGGGGAGAGGTGAAGGGGCTCAGGAGGGTTCTCAAACCCAACCTCAACTGACAAAGCAAAACCCCTGAGGATCAGCCGCCTCTTCCCTCCCTGTCGAGGCAGACTATCCACTTCCTCCAGGCTTGGCTAAGCATTACCACAGACAAGTGGGTGCTGGAGGTAGTGGGTCAGGGTCTGTCTTTGGACTTCAAGTCTTTTCCGCCTCAGAAAACCAGGGTTTACTGCTTACCTCCTCTAGCAGAGAGGACATTGCTAGAAGCAGAGGTCTAAAAGTTGCTACATCTCAGAGCAGTGAATTAGTCCCTACCACCCTGAGAAGAAAAGGTTTTACTCCAGATACTTCTAACAACAAAGAAAGAGTGGGGAGTGGCGGACAACACTGGATCTCAGAGCTTTGAACAAGCATCTGAAAAAACAAAGTTCAAAATAGTCACTTTGGCTCGAATATTGCCAACAATCCAAGGAGGACTGGCTGGCATCACTGGACTTGAAAGACACCTATTTCCCACATCCCCATAAGGAATCTTTCAGAGAGATACCTCAGATTCAGGCTCCTTCAGGCCACTATCAGTTTTCAACTCTTCTTTTGGGGTCTCTCACCTCAGCACCAAGGGTGTTCACAAAGTACCCTAGTTGCTGTAGTGGCATATCTAAGAAGACAAAGAGGTGACTGTTTTCCCTTATCTAGGTGACTGGCTGGTGGTGGGAAACTCACCAGACCAGGTAGGAACTCCCTAAAATCACCCAAAGTCCTCTTAGAGTCCCTAGGGTTTCATGCCATAAACAAAGGAAATCAGTCCTAACCCCTGCTCAAATTCTGCAGTTTATAGGGGCGAAATCAACACACTTCAAGGGCAGAGCCTTTTATCCCATAGGCAGGGTGCAAAGTCTGCAGTCATTATGAAATTCCTTTGTCCTGAACAGCTCAAACTGCTCAGCAGTTTCTACAACTACTAGGTCATATGGCTTCTCCATAGGCACAGTTTAGAGATCAGATTCCACATAGAGCCATCCAGTTTCACCTCAGGGCTCACTGGAGTCAGAAAAAGACCCTTTTTCAAAGCTTATACCTGTGACAGGCCCTAGTAAGAGGCCCCCTCTTGGAGATGAAACAGGAATCCAATTTAAGGCAAGGAATGCCTTTCCAGAAGAAAACCCCTCTTTGGTACTCACAACAGATGCATCCCTATTGGGCTGGGGTGCCCCACTTAGGAAAGCACATGACTCAAGGAATCTAGTCAGCAGCAGAGTCACTTCAGCACATAAACTTACTGGAACTAAGGGCAGTGTTACTAGCCCTAAAGGCTTTTCTTCACTGATCATGGGCAGAGTGGTTCAGATCAGAACAGACAATACCACCACAATGTATTACATAAACAAACAGGGAGGCACCAGGTCAGGCCTCCTCTACACAGAGTCCATGAAGATTTGGACACTGGCTTACTCTCTGAGGGTCTCTTTACAGGCAATTCACTTGCCAGGAAAGGACAATACTTAGCAGATGCACTAAGTCGCAGCAACCAGGCCCATCACAAATAGACTCTGAACAAGCAGGTGGTACAAGTCATTTCAGAAGCGGAGCACTCAGACAGAGATAGACTTGTTCGCATCCCACAGAACCACCAACTCCCGCAATATTGCTGCAGACCACCAGCACAGAGCACAGTTCCTCTGGGCGTCCTCATTCTGGACTGGACAGGCAGGCACCTGTATGCTTTTCCCCTGGTCTTCAGGGTGTTACTGAAGCTAAAGCCCTCTCAGCATCGTTGATCTTGATAGCTCCGGATTGGCCCAGGCAGCCATGGTACTCTCTTCTGCCTCCATGTCTGTCAGCAAACATACAGTTGCCCCTCAGACACAATCTCCTGACTTCCAATCAGCTAACATTGTTGTACCCCAATCTCAGGTCTTTTCTCCTCAAGGCATGGCTCTTGAAGAATTCGAGTATGCAGATTTAAATCTTTCAGAAGCTGTCCTAAATATTTTGAAGGTTATAGAAAACCCCCACACAGAAATCTTATTCTTCCAAATGGAAGAGATTCTCTTTCTGGTGTTCTAGTATGAACCTTATACCACGAAGCGCTGGAGTTTCAGTAGTCCTAGACTATCTCACTCATTTGCATTCACTAGACTTGCAACCCGTTCACTTAAGGTTCATTTAGCAGCAGTATCTGCCTACCTTTCTACGGGCACCAAGGTATCAGTGGCATCTGATAAACTTTTCAAAAGATTTTTTAAAGGACTAATGCATTTACACCCACCTCATAGGGCACCAGTGCCTGCTTGGGATTTGAATGTGTGTATAGCCAAGCTCATGGGCCCTCCTTTGAACCCATGACTACTGCCCACTTGAAATACCTTACTTGGAAAACAGTCTTCCTAGTGGCTATTACTTCTGCAAGGAGAATTAGCGAGCTCCAGGCTCTCTGCATTGACCAGGATTATCTCTCATTTCACAGAGATAAGGTAGTCCTCAGAACTAACAGACAGTTTCTCCCTAAAGTGGTTTCAGATTTTATCTGAACCAGTCAATCACTCTACCTGTCTTTTCACAGACCACACCAGTTCTGGTGAAAGAAGATTGCACAGTCTGGATGTGAAAAGGTCTCTCAGCTACTACATGACAGCCACTAAAGATCTTAGGAAAATGGAAAACAACTTTCCCTTACATATGGGGATGTAGGAAAGGGTAAACCCTTCAAAAGATCCATTTCTCAGTGGATAGTCCAGTGTATTCAGTTCTGCTACACTAAGGCAGGTAAAGAGTCCCCAACAGGATTGAGGCGCATTCAACAAGAGGAACAGCTGCTACCCTTGCAGCTGCTAGGGAGGTTCCCTTGGTGGACATTTGCAAAGCAGCTACCTGGAAAACAGTACACACCTTTACAAAATACTATAACCTGGATATATTATCCAGGGGTGATGCTAGGTTTGCTTTGTCAGTCCTGCAGAGCCTGTTTCAAAAATAAAGTTCTGTGCCCACCTCAGTGGTACTCTGCACAAAGTTATGAATATCCCTGAGCATTACTGGGGTTAGAAGAAAAAATTACTTACCATAGTAATCTTATTTCTTCCCAGTGATGCTCAGGAATACTATCTCCCTCCCTTCCTCCCTTCAGAACTTCAGCCTCTGCACTCTGCATGTCTGGTGCCAATAAGCCATATTATATGTTGCATTTTCCGTTTTAATCATTTTAAACTAGAGTTTTCAATGTTCTCTTTACAGTTCTATTGATGTGGTTTTATTAGAGTCACTCTCCTTTGAGGTTTATTCTAAATTTATGCTTTGATTAGGAAACCCCTCTCTTATAGATTTTAATTACATTAGTTTTCTAATGCCTGACTTCAGGTTTCTCCACAAATATGAGTAGGTTAGAACACTATGGGTGGTAGAGGTAGTATTTGAAAGATGCTCACGTGCAAAGGAATTCTACTCATTTGCATGTGTTCCATCTCTCCGACAGTCCAACCCTCCAGGCTTACTGCACAAAGTTATAAATTCCTGAACATCACTGGGAAGAAATAAGATTACTATGGTAAGTAATTTTTCTTCTGGGTACGCTCCTTAAAGAGGGACATTATGTCTCAGTGAGCTTACCAGGTTATCAAAAGCCAATAACTAACTAATACAGTGTATTTATTTATTTAAAAGTTGGTAACTTAGGAAAGGCACACAAAATGAAGCTTCGTTCCATATGCGACCTGGGGGGTACAATTAGGGTGAAAATACAACAGGAAAGGAAAATGGAATATAATATCAGTAAAGCAAAATATGAGAACAATAGAAGCTATGGTCAAGGCCCCTAGAATTCTGCGGCCATGAGAATTTCATAGAGAACTTGCAATCTACAGCAGAACTCTGCAGTGCACAGAATTCACTCTTCTTGGTGATTTTTATTAACATTTCTGTTTATCCATACAATCTGGTTCCTTCCTCTTTTTATATCAAAACCCCCATATGCTCAGAATGTGATGTTACCATTGCTCTAACATCATACATTGGCTAATGAAATGGCTGCATTCTGCAACAGAAATGAACAATCACATATCTACACACAGCTCCCACTGCCAGAGACAGTGGTACAGCACATCAGGCATGGCGATATCTGCTAGCCTGCACCTACAGCCTAATACAATTTTCAGTCTTACATTATTGCACTAGGGCCAACTTAAACAAAACCTTGTCAATAGCACAGACCTGTCAAGTCCATACCTCACTTTGTACAAACTTATTTGTGCCTTTAAGGTATAGAGACACCATCTGAAATGAATAACTGGTAAAATGAATTTAACTGCCATTTTAAGAAAAATAATTATGCCCAGAAAAGTGGAATACAATAATGTGTAGACCTGTTGAAAGAATAGACCTATTAAATAAATAATTGTACTGTATGCATTTTGCCAGGGTTATTGATTACATATTGTCACTGGTTGATAGAATCACCTTAAAAGTTATGGGAAAGGTTGTGTGCAAGGACAGCTGTTGGTTGAAATGATGGGCCAGTTTTCATCTCCTTTATGCAGATCATCATCACTTGCAGAAATCAGGGTGCTTGGCTGGATTATGCTGAATCTATCAGCGATGCCTGCAAGCTTTGAAATCGATTTGAAAGCTGTGCAGTTATTATATCAAGGCACCTGTAAAACACATTCACTTTGAAAAATTGTTCTGAGTCAGCAAGTCTTTCATCTTCACATAGCTCATCAAAATGGCGTTTGACCTTTCTCATGCGCTTTTCTTCAAACTTTGCTTGTACCCCCATTTTTCTGATAAGGCAGTTGCTGAATTTTGGCTTCATCAAACTCATTTCAAATGTGAGTAGGTCTTCATTGGCTTTGTGAAGTAAGTTTGCTGCTTTGCAAAGGTCTGTGTCTTTAGACTGTAGCAGTTTTGACACAGCATTAACTGTTTCAGAGTCTTTGTTTGGAGCACAACAAGAAAAATGAAACTAAAATTTTCCAATAATTTCTTTAATGCCAAAGCCTCATTGCACTCATCTCCATTTTTGCTCTGAAGAACTATTTTGTGAGTGCCTTCATAATATCTAAATACCGAAACCTCAGAGCAAGGAGTGATTCATAGCGGATGACCATCGGGTAGGGCAAAGCCTTTTCAAAGTAATGTTGCTGGAAAGGTCTGATGTGGAAGCAAATGAAGATAACATGGCCCAGCGTTTTATACTGTGGCCAAAAAAGTGTATAGTCTTTCAATCACATCATAAAATGTTTTAGTTCTGGTATTCCTCTAATGGAATCATTCAGTGTGAAATTTAAGTTGTGAGCAGCACAGTGAACATATGCAGCATTCGGTTCCTTCTGGGATATTCTTGCTTGCACACCAGGTACACACCACTCATATTAGAGGCCCCATCATACCTCTGACCGCGACATTTAGATAACTCTAAACCTTTCTGTTCGATGCAACCAATTATTATGTTCTCAAGTCCACTAGCAGACTGATCACTAATTTCATGAAAGCCAAGGAAAGATTCATTGATTTTCACCTCTGTTGCCATGTCCCTTTCATCCCTTTCTATTGTGACATACCAAAAATTTGACTCAGTTGGTCAGTCTTCAATGTCTTGGGTGGTATCCATTATTACAGAGAAAAAGGTGCAGCTTTTATTTCATCAATAATATCTTGCTCAATCGCTTTGACAAAACTTCAATGAGTTCATCCTGTACAGTATAACTAAGATAGCGAATTGATCCACTGGGCATGGAAATTAGTTGCTTTAACACGGGATCATACTTGGCCAACAGTTCCACGACTGAAAGAAAATTCCACTATTTATTTGCCCTAAAACCTCTCTGTGTCCCCTGAAAGGTAAATTGCACATAGCTAATGTAAGAGTCACATTGATCAGGCGCTCCAAAACTTGTCTCCAGAAGTTTTCTCCTTTTGTATTTGAGTTTCAAAATCTTCATCGATTGTGCCATGTAAATGCCACTGCTCATACACTAAGCAAGATTCTAGATGAATTGTTGATGATTCATGATATTCAATTTTGCTGCTTAGGTAGCCAGTCTTGAACTCCTTTAACCCATGCAACATTATAAGCAGGTGCACTACGATCAGCAAACAGCCAACATGGCTCACAATATGCACAGTCTAATTTAGGGAGTAACAAAGCCAAGTACGTGGTAATGTAACTCCCTGCCTTTGTTGTAATATTGTAATAGCTTCTGGAGAAACAGCGCCCATCTTGATTTTTGTCTAGTGGAAATGGGCCGTCGGGTTTACATAACCTTGTGATATGATGTACCTTTTATTTGGCTATCCTTTATATCTAAAGGAAAATGACCTCTGTCTGTGGGGTTTCTGTCATCAACAGGAGAAAAACTTGGAAAAGCAGGTTCTTCTCCACTGTTAAAAGCAGCACTGGCTGTTTTGTCAAGTTCTTTCTCAATACACTTTCAATGTCGGTTCTTGTTCAGATTGTTTAGCAAAGTTAGTTTCAGGATCAACATGATCAGCACAGGCCATCTCAGCCAAAGCACTAGGTCCACTGTCTTTCTCTGTGTCTGTGTCATTTTCACAAATTTCAGTTTCAGTCTTATCAGGTGTGTCAGAATCAGTCGCAGTTTGGAAAAAGCACTGATTTTAGGAAGCTTTGCAGCCAACAGCAATTCTTCCTTCCTCTGTTTACACTTTTGTGCACCACTTTTGTATTTAGGAGGCATCTTTTACTAACAATGAACTGTATTTATAATTATTATAATCTTATCAACAGTATTGTATTTACAACATACAGTGCTGTAAATGTAAATCACAATATAAAATTATTCTCCACTCACTGAACAAGTGCCGCCTTGTTGCGCTGTGATGTGTAAATGAAATTCTACCTCAGACTCTTAAACTGCAGCACAACTGACTTAACTGGTACAGCACACACACGATTCCCAGTGAAGTGCCCCCACCACTTGCTTTCTACAAGCTGTTGCTTTGAACTCACACCAGTAGCTTAGCAAAAACCCTTATATTTACTGAAATAGTTATTTTGTTTGCTTGCCTTCAATCTGGAGTAGTTAGGCTAGGCAGCTAATGAGAAGAGCAGAGCAATACAGGCTCAGTCAGGACACACAAGACAGCAGAAGAGCACACAAAGCAAGATACAGGCTGGCCACCGCCACTGCCTGGCAGGCTGGAGACGCACAGGAAAAAGTCACATGCAACAGGCCTCAGTAGTCTCACACACTGCTGCTGCTGCTGCAAGGCAAACACAGTGAAATTACTACAGAATCACTTTCACTGTGGTACATAACAGTACTACACTACTCACTACTGTAACAACTGCTGTAGACTAAAAAGATGATTGATAGTCAGTAGAGAGAGAGAGACTTTACTGGGTTTAGACCAGCCAGCCAGCAGACTGGCAAGCAACAACAAGTACTAGTAGTACAATATTATTTGTATCACAGTATTATTATTTGTTGCTGGGGGCTAACCACTAATGTGGCTGCTGCTATGCTAAATGCTGCTATATGTAGCAGAGTCCAGTCCCTCACGCACGCCCAACTAGCTGCTCAGATAAACAGGAACACAGCTACCCTTCAGCAGTGGTGCTGCCCAATAACTTTTATTTTTATAATGATACATAGCCTTGTTGTTTGCAAACACAAAAACCCAACTCAGGCAGCTGGGGACGTGACTGATGTCTATACCCTAACCCTACCCTACACTCCCGACAACACTTGGCTGTCTACTGCCCAATTAGGTTTCCTTTTTTAATTTCCTTATTTGCAGCAAAACCCTCCCTACAGCTAAGGGCTAAGATGTATTATCCTGCTAGGCTGCTCTGCTATGCTAAGCATTCCCAGCTCAAACAGGATTGGAAAGACAAGGATTGAACAACAGCACTCTGCCTGCCCAGTAAGTTTTTCCTTGTTTTCAGTAAAAAATACTAGTAGTAACTGGCTCGGCTGTTCAGCTGTGTTCTCTGCAGTCAGTCAGTGCTGCTAGCTACTAGTAGCCTACTGTTATCAGGCCCAAGCAGCTGTGCCCACTGTCAGCCCAGCCCAGGCAGCAGCAAGCAAGCTAGGTCCAAGTGGTAGTCCTGCCTGGTGCCTAAACACAGTCAAGATTTAGAAATACTAGTCTTGCTCACACAGTCTCACACTGAGACTTGGTGATCCCCAGGGACAAGGCACTTAGGGACTCCTGACCTCCATGGCCCCTGGCTTCCACCCACAGGCACACAGTCAGTCAGTCACCAAAAAAAAAAAAAAGAAAACATTAACCTCCAGCTAAGGTGGCTATACCTGCTTGGCTGCAGCAGTGCACTGCTATCCTATGCTCAGTATGCTGCAGACTAGTGCCTTTATAAGTTGTGGAACTTGTGTGAGCTTTGAGCAGCAAGTTAAGCAGCCCTGGCCACAGCCTGAGCTGCTATGCAAGAAGACTATATCCTCCTCGTCCTCCTCGACCAGGCAGTACTGTACAGCGCTAATAATAAGTCCGTCTCATCAGTCAGTGATCACAAAAAAAAAAAAAGTCAAGTCAGTCACAATTGGGAGGGAAGTAACTTGGAAGAACAAGAATAACAATTAAATCTTTTATCAACACGACGATTCAAAATCAAAGAGATGTGTCTGTCCACCACACAGACAGAGAGAGCACAGAGCAGTCATTCAACTCAAGCCACCACAGACCACACACACAACTGCTGCACACGATAATGTGATCAGCTCCAATGGTTCATTTAGCCCACACAGCCCTGCCTATCACAGAATGACTGACAGTGTCCATATCCAATCAGCATAGGACATGTCAGTCAGTCATCAGTGCAACCGTATATCGAGGAGCTTGGTATTGGTTGGGGTCGGTGCGGGCTGGCCCCCCATCTCATCCTGATCACCTGCCCAGCGCTGCCCATCAATCAAGCCATGCTGCCTTGCCTGTCGTCATCATGTATGTATTAGCCGTGCGTACTCGTGCATGTCTCGAGACATGAGTCGGCCGACCCCACCGCCGCCCCCAGGGCAGCAGCAGTGAGTGTAGTAGCACAGCAGCAGGAAGCGAGCAGGCAGGCTGCAGCATCCGATTTTCCCGAATCCGGCTGCGGTCAGCCTGAGCCGCCCCAGACCATAGTTTACACTCGGTCTCAAGTCTGCACAGACTAACACTAACTTACCACAACCCGTCCCAACCCAACCCATACCAACCCGTAACGTAACCCTCCCGGACCCCAGTCCCGTCCCCCACCCATGACCAAAACCCTGGGTGAAGATTCAAGAAGCATGATAAGCATCATCGGGCAGACGGGCACGCAGCCGCCCAGCCAGCCACTCGACTAAAAGTAAAGTTATAGCGAAAGGCGCTTTTCTGTTTCTTGGACTAATGACGGGTGTCCACCCACCATCTTACGCGAGGGAGAGTAGTCTGTTCAGTAGCGGTCAATCAAGCGGAACTAACAATGCACACAGTTCTGATCTATTCTGAACAGAAGCTGATATCTTACCTGGCTAGGCTTCTTAAGTTCTTCTGTGTTTATTTCAACACCGTAAGCGTTAAGCTTACATAGTGGCAGCCTCCGCTCATAGTTCATAAACCAAAGACAACTTAAGTCTACTTGTTTTGTAGGGAAAAGCCATTGTTTTTTTTTGTTTTTTCTGGCAGGGATGACGTATGCAACACAAACAAGACAGCGGGTGTGTTATGGGTCTAATAATGGTAACCCTCGAGCGTGTTGTGCTCTTAGGAAAGTGCGATTATTTATTAAAACTATTATTTATGCTGACATCCATATTTTAAATAATATCTCTTTTCCCAGGACAGATAAGAAAGTGCAGCAGTGCGTGCAGATCGCAATTTTTTCTTTTGTTTGTGTCCACTCTGATTAAATTGTGTTGTGTGTGAGTAGTGTGAAATTAAAATAATATTTATGGCCCCTCATCAGCAGACACAAATACTACAGCTGAGCTATTAGTACATGTCCGTGACCTTTATAGCAGCCCAAGCAGTCCAGTGGATCCCAGCGATGCTGCAGGCTGCAGCACCCACCCGTCCCTCTCAGATGTGTGGAGTCAAGACTCAGGAGTGGGCTGGACAGGAAGGATCCCAGCGATGCTGCAGCACCCTCTCAGATGTGGAGTCAAGGAGTGGGCTGGACACTTGGATAGGTGGTTGGGTTCAGGTAGAGATGATCAGACTAGTCAGACAAGGGGCTGACGAGGACGATATGTAATGTTGCGTTGCGAACTTGCGATCATGATCCATGGCGCGGTGCAATGACAGAGCGACAGAAATGGAATTTAAATCCAACTGAGAAATCAGTTGGGAATTTAGCCCCACATGTCAGGCCCCCAGCCACTGCACCAGCTACCTGGCTATTCCTCCGCCCCTGACTGGTGATGCCTCTCCCTATGCATCCCAGTATCCCCCAGTCCTCCTTACTGCCCTGTCACATTGCTTGCCCACCTTTAAGTCATCTGATATGACTACCCCAGGTCCCTTTCCATTTTTGTTGTTAGTATCTCACCTCCCATTGTGTACTCTTCCCTGGGTTTTGTTTCCCAGGTGCATTATCTTGCACTTCTTAGCATTGAATTTAAGCTGCCATACATCTGACCATTCCTCTAACCTTGCCAAGTCCTTTCTCATACTTTCCACCCCACCTTGTGCATCAACTCTGTTGCAGATCTTTGTGTCATCTGCAAAGAGACATACTTTTCCTTCAGTCCCTCTGCAATGTCACTTATAAAGACATTGAAGAGGACCGGTCCAATACTGAACCCTGTGGTACCCCAGGTAACTCCCTTTCTTCAGAGTAGACTCCATTTACTAAGCAGGAAACTATAGACTTGTTAGTTTAACCTCAGTGATAGGGAAAATCACTCTTTCTGCTGGTAATGCTCCTCCTGTGCACCCAAGCATCCTGCTACCTTTACCCACTGCCTTATTACAATGCTTTGCTACATTCAGATCATCAGAAATGATTACCCCGGTCCCTGTCCTGTTTTGTACTCTGCCAATACCTACCGTCCCATTGGTATGTTGCCCTGGTTTCTGTGCCCCAAGTGCATGATTTTGCTTTTTTGCATTGAAATCCAGTTGCCAAACCCTTGACCATTTGCCCAGCTTTTCAGAGTGTCCCTCATATTTTACACACAAATACACACACACTGTGTTTACTTGGAATCAAATGTGCCCCACCCCAGAGAAAACACCGTGAGTTGTCAGGCAGTCCCAGCTTGTTGCACCAACCTGGATGGCACCCAGCTTTGCCAGGGGCCACTCTGCTACTGTGAGCCACTGGTTACCGTAACACTGTATGGGTCCAGGGGTCATTAATCTTCTGTTAGCCTTTTGTGTCCTGCTTGATGTTTACTCATAAGAGCAATTTAGCTTGTTTGCTTTCAGTTGGAGTTGAAACTCAGCAGAAGGAGGCAGGCAGCTGGAGCTAGAAGATAAGTACTTTCTCTGCTTTTGTTTTCTTTTAGGATTGAGGTAGCATTTAATGAGCTGGCAATGTGTGCTGTGGATTTAAACAGTGTGACTTCAAAACAAATGACTGTCTTGACTGGGAGGAGGGGCATTTAACTGAGGGAGGGAGAGGTTGGGAAATACACAGGAGGGAGGGGTGAGTCACGTGACTCAGACAGTCAATAGCGGGCTAGGATCCAATTATTTTTCAAAGAGGACCAAGTGACCCCAAAGCTTGAGTGTCAACAAGCAGCAATGTAGCATCTTGAGTAGCGCCTGCAGGGCATCAGCAGGGAGGTCAGCAGGCAGCGGGCCACGCTGGTAGACAGGGAAGAGAGCCTAACTGGGAGGCCGCATATTTCCTGTACAGACATGGAGAGTCCAAGCTGGGGCAAGGGTTCCATGGAGTGGGTAGGACCAGGTTAAGGGAGGAGAGAATGAGCTGGGGCAGTCAAATAGGGCAGGAGATGAGAAGGATTGTATGTTGCCAAGGATGTGGAGCAGCCATATTCCTGGGAGTGGCTTGGAGGTTAAGGGGTTGTAGGGTGTGTTGGCAGGTGGGCCAGCTCAGGCAGGAAATAGGGTGGTTGAGGAGGAACTGGAGGCATGGAGGAGACAGAATAGGGGAACACAGCCAAGAGGGGAAACTAATGAGGCATCCAAAAGAGCTCAAAACAGGCAAAACTCAGGAGGAACTATTTATTTATTTTATTTATTTATTTCGATTTTGGTGACTGGTAAACCCACTGAGACCAACGGTCCCTTTTTCTGGGGTGACCCGGAGTTAGTTTACAGAGAATACATACATAGGTATCAATATGCAGTAGTTACAGCAGATACATGATAGGAATTAAAACATTTGGCACAGAGTCATCAGGTTTCTCAATGGTTCTCAGGTATTAAGACAGGCTCACAGTACATATAACATTGTTTCATAAGAGATTCCTGGGGGAGTAGGCATGGTTAGGCTGGTGGTGAGTAAGCGAAGTCCGGTCTGGGGCTAGCGATTGCAACCGTAGAGGCTGAGTTCCAGGAGATACACTTTGAGGCCTGACTTAAACACAGGAAGAGTAGGCTTCTCAACCAGACTTGCTGGGAGGGTATTCCATAGGTAGGAGGCAGCATTCAAGGAACATTTGCCTTGGTTGGTGCGCACCCGGGATATCGAGGGGCAACTTGCAGAGGATCGCAGGGTTCAGCACTGGACTTTTGGAGTGAGCAGCCACGAAGGTGTGGAGGGGGACAAAGGAGGAGGAATTTAAAGGCCAGGCAGGCAGCAGAGTATGACAGGTTGTACCATAGAGAGGCCAGTTTGGGTCCATGAGGGCAGGTGCCCTCATGGACCTAAACTAGTCCAAGTGGGACAACAGGAGGGCCCACTGGCGGGTGCAGCCAAGGGAAGGAAGTGATGACTGAATGAGGGTCAGGCACAGGGCATGACGAAGACTGGGTCAGAGCAAAGATATTAGCCTGTGAGAAGAGGGACTGGACTTATTCAAGGAAAGAAGATTAGCACTGCAAACAGATTCTCAGCGTTGGCTACTCCGGGAAGACCAGGTAGCAGGAGAGGAGGAGAGTTACAGTGAAGGAGCAGGAGAGGACTCTACAGGGGAAAAGTTACACAGTGGGGAGGCAGTAGGCAGTACACCAAGAGAAGCACAGTGGGTGAGGGGGTCAGCGAGGTGATGATGATACAGTCTCTCCAGAGGAAGGAGGAGCAAGCATATAGGAGGACGTGGAAGCAGCAGACAGCCCAGGTAAGGCTAAGGATAGGGAGATGAGGGAGTCAGAGTGGGGAGGCCACATTTCAGGGAAGACACGGGAAGTAAATGCAGAGGAGGTGGTGGCGTGGTGGACAGAGCAACAAATGTGCACAAAGGGGGTTCCACAGATGGAAAATAGTTAGGAGGTGAAGGTCAGTACCCGGTCATATTCGCTGGGGAAGGACATGGCAAGGTTAGGGAGGCAAAGGGGAGGTGGGGCGGGGGGTGAGAGGGCCTCGCAAGTTGGGGCAGGGAGTGAAGGGCAACAAGATGGTGAGCAGGATACGGATCAGAGAGTCATAATTTAGGGATTCTATACTTAAGGATATAAGATGGGGGAAGGGGTGCCAGAAAAAGTAACATATGGTAGAAATGCATGCCAGGCATGACAGTGAGTAGAGTGGGGCAGGATATGGGCAGATATGTGGGAAGATGGAGGAAAGCCGCACATTGTGGTGCACCTGGAAGCAAATGATCTGGAAGGGAGAAGGATAGAGCGTATAAGACCGCCCAGGAAGGGGAAAACTATGTAGCAAAGAGGGAACAATGGTAGCATTCTCAGGAGGTTTTGCCAGTGCCAAGGTCAGCACAGGCAAGAAGAGAACAATCAGTGACTTCAACAAGCGTGAGGGAATATTGTGGGACAAGGGTGTGAATTGGCGGGGGACTGGGGTAGCACATGGGATAACACAGATCTTTATGCAGGGATAGGCTACATCTCAGCAGGGCAGGGTCACAGGTGTTGAAACAGAAGCTGGGGATTTCATCAATGAGAGGTATCATTTAAACTAGGTGGGGGGTTGGAGCTGGAATCACCAGGAGAGGGGTCCCATGGACCTCCCACTACTGGGATAGATACGACCTTAGGTGATATAGGGATTGAAGTGAAGGGTAAGGGAAGGATAGGAGCAGCATGGAGAATGGTTTCACTAAATTCAGGAGCCTGGGGAACAAGTTGGCAGAGTTGCAGGTATTGATGGCAGAGGGAGAGGTGGACATAGCTGCCATTACTGAGACGAGACAACCAGCACCATGGCTGGGACCCAACCATCCCAGAGTACAAACTATTCTGGAGGGATAGAGATAAAGAGAAGGCTGGGGGTTTGCCATTTATGTAAGGAAAGGATCAGATATAATAGAGAGAGAGGGAGGAGGCAGGTCGAAGTAATCTGGCTGCAACTGCACAGCCGGAAACGGATCAAGATCTGTCTGGGGTTTATAGACCTCCGTCCCAGAAGGAGTACATTGACAGGGAACTGGGGAGCAGATAAGCAGGCATAGTGGCAAAGGAGCACAGTAGTTTTGGTGGGGATTTCAATCTTCGGGGGTGGATTGAGCATCCCAGCAACCATTTGCACCAGGGAGCAGATCCTCCTGGAAGTATTCCAGGATGGCTTCCTACCCAGAGGGTGATGGAGCCAATGGGGAGGAATACAGTAGACCTGCTACTGGAAGATGGTGAACAGGTCAGGGATGTAAGGGTGGAGGAACCTCTAGAAAGCAGTGACCACTGCAGTGTGGTTCTCAACCAATCTGGGTAGGGAAGTAGCCACTACAAAAACTAGGGTCCTGGACTTCAAAGGGCGGACTTTGGCAGGATGGGACACATACTGGAAAGTCATATGCAAGCATCCACCCAGAAATGGACACAGAACAAAATGGTCAGTCATCAAGGCAGGACTGGCTGAAGCCACTAAAACTTGTGTCAAGAGCCAGAGCAAAAAGCCAGGACCAAAAAACCAAGTTGGATGAGTAGAGAGGTTGTGGAGAAGGTGAGGGAAAAGAGGAATGCATTTTGGATCTACAAGAGATTCCACAGGGCAGAAGACAGAGAAGAATATGTGAAGAAATCCAGAGAAGTGAGCAGAGTAGTAAGGGCAGCAAAGGTGGCTAGGGAATGGAGGTCAATGCAGGGGATCAAAGAAGGAGAGAAAGATTTCTTCAGAAATATCAGAGAAAAGAGGAGGAGGAAGGATCAAATTGTTAGGATCAGGAGGGAAGTGGGTGGGTAGAAAGGGGTTGAGCAGGCAGAAGTACTTAATGAATACTTCTGTTCAGTCTTCACCAAGGAGAGGATGGGCCAATATCTGAGAGAAGAAGGACGAGGTGGGAGATTGTGGGGAGAAGCAACCTTGGATGGGAAATCACAGTGGAAAGGGTGAGGGAGGGCCTTTGTCCCTGAATGTGGACAAGGCATCTGGCCCAGATGGAGTACATCCCAGGGTGCTGAGAGAGCTGGCAGAGGTCCTGGCAGAGCCATTGGCAGACCTGTTCAATACCTCTCTGAACTCAGGGTGTATGCCAGGGACTGGAGGAAGCAGATGTGGTTCCTCTCCATAGAGTGGGCCAAGGATGAACCGGGAATTACAGACTGGTGAGCCTTACTGCAATTGTGGGAAAACTGATGGAGACAATCCTCAAGGAAAGACTAGTGCAATTTCTTGAGGATAACAATATCCTGGACAGCAGGCAGCACAGGTTTGTCTCGGGCAGATCCTGCCAGACTAACTTGGTTGATTTTTATGACTGGGTTATGAGGTCACTGGACAGGGGACAGGTGGTGAATGCCTCTACCTGGATTTCAACAAGGCCTTTGACTCAGTGCCACACAGTAGTTTGACCCCAAGTTGAAGAGTCTGGGAGCAGGGAAGAAACTGGTCAAATGAGTCGAGAACTGGCTGCAGTGTAGACAGTAGAAGGTAGTAGGAGGCATCTGAACCCAGGGTAGTAACAAGAGGTGTACCACAGGGCTTGGTGCTGGGACCGGTTCTGTTTAACATTTTCGTAGCCGACATTGCAGAAGGGATTAAGAGCAAGATCAGCCTCTTCACTGATGACACAAAGATTTGTGCTGAGGTAGATGGGGGAGGGAGCAAAAGTACTTCAGGAGGATTTGGCAAAACTGGAGGCATGGTCTCCCAATTGGTAGCTTGGTTTCAATGCCAAGAAGTGCAAAGTGATGCATTTAGGAGGCAAGAACCCAGGACACAATTACTGGCTGGAGGGTGTCCCATTAACAAAATCCAAGGAGGAGAAGGATCTGGGAGTGCTGGTAACCAGGGAGATGAACCACTTTGCTCAGTGCAGGAAGGCAGCAGTGAAGGCAAACAGAATGCTAGGGTGCATAGAGGAATTACTTCTAGAGTGGGAGGCCATCTTGCCCTGCACAGGTCCTGGTGAGACTGCAACTAGAGTACTGCATGCAATTCTGGCACCCCTACTGAAAAGGCACATCAAACTACTGGAGGGGTACAGTGCAGGGCAACAGAAATTATCCTGGTTTTGGGGACAGACCATATGAGGAGAGACTGAACGGCTCAATATATATACCCTGGAGGAAAGAAGGAGAGGGATATGATTGATACCTTCAAGTACCTGAAAGGTTTGAACAAAATAGACACCAGGTGTATGTTCAATCTGAAGAGCACAAAGGAAACCAGGGACAGTCTATGAAGTTGGAAGGGGAAGTTCAAGAGGGAACTGAGGAGGCACTATTTCACAGAAAGGGTGGTGTCATGGTGGAATGCTCAGCCAGAGTAAGTTGTACCACTGCAGAGTGTTGGGGGCTTCAAGAGGGGTGGGACAGATTCAAGGGAGGGTACAAATGGCGAGGGGTGGGAGGGCATATGACGGGGTAGCTGCAGTCTAATGGACTGAAGTTCTACACACTGGAGCAGACTAGATAGACCGACTGGCCTATATCTGCTGGCAATTTCATATGTTCGTATATTAGGCTTACAGAGCTATTGAAGTCTAGAAACACATGGGTTACAAATTTAAAGGCACAGCACCTTCCAATTTAAACAATAAAGAGTCATACATGACACAACACATGTTTTAAATATAGTTACAGTTACAGTTCTAGTTTCACATTTTATTATGAAGTGGATGGGGAAACAATTGAGGTTTTGTTAGCCATGGAGGTCCTCACTGTCAATGAGCACAATAAATCAGCACGTGGGCCTCTGTGTCATCTCAGTTGGAAGGTGCTATGCCTTTCAATTTTGCATTTATATAATGGGACCCAGGCTCTACAGACCTTGCCGTCTGATGAAGAGGTAGAACGCCTTAAAGCACTGTGGTGTTAGAGTGCAGGACTGATCACTGGACCTCGTGAAATGTAGTTGCATTGACTGGAAGCATGTTTGAAACTTTTACAGCACAGGGCACTTTCGGTTGTTATGCTGATCTCCATTCCTTGGATGTTGTAACCTGCATTCATTGATTTCCATATGCAGTTGCACTTTTTGACTGTTTAAACATCTTCACCTTAAAGCATTCAGTAATTTTCTACAGCCCCACACTGAGCACACCTGCTTTTATAACTTGCTTGTTTAGGGTCACTGGCCTTACAGACTGCACCAAGTCCTGCCCTGCAACACAGCCTGCTAATACTTCCTGGTTGTCGTTCAATAAAACAGGTTGAAATACAACTGTCTAAAACTGTGTAGGATAACATGGATCCCCTAAAGGCTGCATAATTGTTCTGAGTACAGTCAGTCGCTGCAATACCAGCATTATCTAACTAATTAAATTGTTATAACATACTGCATCTATAGAGGCTGGACAAATCAGATTCTACTGCGTAATACACTTACTGATGAAAATCAGACCCAGGAAGCACAGAGCACACATAACTTTCATGTGTAATGTGCAAATATCAGAAAGTATTCTCAAGAAGCTCTAAATTACAGATGTGGATATGTTTATTTTTAAAGGGTATACAAGACAAATGGATTTTAGTTTAAAAACTTGCAAAATAAATCTTCAGAGATTCAATTTCATTTGTGTGTTCCTGTATCGGATCATGAAGAATAGATTGACAGCTTCCATGTTTTAGTAGTTTAATTACTGGCAATAGTCTAGAAAAAAAGAAGCATAAAATGCATAAGGAAATCAGGTATGCAGTAGTACAAAATACACACATTGTATGCACAAGGAAAAGATTGTTAATAAAGAGGAACAGTCAACATAAGAGCCACAAAATCCATGTGTGGACTGGTCCCAAGTTGTACTTCATGTGCAAAATCATTTTTTTTACTTGCTGTTTATTGTAGTAGAGTAGGTCATATCAGAATGAGTCTGCCAACTTCCAAGCTAGAGTTAAGCTAGCCCTGGCAAGAAGAAATACAGGTGAGGAGTACAGACAAAGTGGGCAAGCATTAAGGATGCAATCATTTATTTTATTTATTTATTTTATTTAGTTTTTGTTGACCAGGTAAGTGCACTAGACGAATCCTGCCTATTTTCAGGCACGACCCAGGAGGGAGATACAGATGAATGCCAAGTGACCTTGAACCAGAAAGCTGTGATGGTATTTTTAGTGAATGAGAGAAATTTGTCCAGGGCACTCGGAAACATAGAAACATAGAATTTGATGGCAGATAAGGACCGCTTGACCCATCCAGTCTGCCCATTTCCTACCTAGTGGATAAGCTGCAGATCCTAGTAAACCAGCGGCCTACTTCTTTCTACCCCACCCCTAGAATTGACTTATGGCTGTCCCATGCATGCTTGAATTCAACCACTGTTTTTGACTCCACAACCTCCTCTGGAAGGCCGTCTGCATCCACAACCCTCTCTGTGAAAAAATACTCCTTATTACCTATGAGCCGCCCCCATCTTCAAATTGTACCCCTTGTTCTTGCACACTCTTTTGAAAGATGCCACCCTCTTGGACTTTGTTGGTTCCCTTGAGGTACTTGAAAGTTTCTATCATGTCCCCTCCCTCCTTTCCTCAAGGCTATACATATTAAGCTCCTTTAGTCTCTCTTCATATGTCTTCTGGTGCAGACCCTGCACCATTTTAGTTGCCCTCCTCTGGACAGCTTCCATCTTGTCTATGTCCTTATGGAGATTGGGTCTCCAGAACTGCACACAGTATTCCCCTACTCTTTTCGATAAGTGCCATGGGATCTTTAACATCCACCTGAACTACCACCAATCCAGGCAGACGTGACCATTATTACATGTCATCCGAAGAAGCAATACTTGAAGCAACATCCATTGTGTTATTTATTTTATTTATTTATTTACTAGAATATCGGAATTACAATCCTTTGAGTCATAGACTCATATCCAAAACTCCTCATTGGATGATAAATACAGACATGACAGTAGTACAGCAAGACAACGCTATATAACTGGTTGAATGTTAGATGTACAAACACAGACATCCTTTGCAGTGGAGTAGTGCAGGAATTACAATACATTGGTGCGCACCTATACAGTGTGTTCATTTTATTGGTTGCATACATTCTTTGCAAAGCAGTGGTGTAGGTTTAGACACAGTGATAGCTAAATAGAATAACAAGAGAGCAGAGACATATAGTGGACCCTATGGGTTAAGTGGAGCAGCCTTGGGTTAGACCTTGTCTTGTGTGTGGGCCCATTTTAGTAGCGACTGGGCTGTGGTTTGATAATAGCAGTAGGACTAAGCGTGGACAGGTGCAGATACGTTTGGCATAGAGGTAATTTTGAGGGCCACTTTGAAAGGGCCAAGCTTGGTGTGGGTAGTGACTGAGGATGGTAGGGTGTTATACCAGGCAGGGGCTGTGACTGGGAACGATCTCTGGGCAAGCATAGTCCGACCCTGGGGATGGCCAGTGTTATTGTGTCTCTGTTAGGGAGAAAAGCAAGAGCAAAAAAGGAGGAAACCACGTTGGTTCTCAAAAACAGTAGCAGAAAGGTCAGAGTCAAAAGACTGACCTGAGAAATATAATTTTATTTATTTATTTATTGAAATGTTTCACCAGGAGGGCACACTGAACAACAAATTGCTCATCTCATGGTGCAGCCTGGGGGATGGGGTTACAAAGGGTTATGAAGGATGATCAGTTACAATAGTAAGTGGGTAGTACAAACAATACAACATTGTAAGATTATGCAACAGTTGAAACACAAGGTATTATACAATAAACAGTAGTGGAACATTGGGTAAATTACAATACATGTCCAAAATCGTACAGAAGAACATATAAATGTACAAAACAGTAATAATGTGACAGAACCATTATAGTTCATGAGTGTACCAGAAGCAGGCTCAAGTAGTACATAGTGCTGTTGGAGTAAAAAGGATGGGGAGGTTGTGCACACAAGTGACCCAGAAGCGCAGGTGAAGAAGAAAGGAGAGAGGCAAGAACTGAACATAAGGAGAAGGGTAGCCATTTCTGATTCCCCCTTCAGGATGTTGAGAACCTTACCAGGGGTGTCAGGGTAGGAAGGCAGAAACTGGGGATAGGTATTAAGGAGGGTTAAAGTAGGAACAGCTGAGGAGAGGGTAATGTGTAGGGCTGAGGTAAGGGAGTAGTTGGAAGAGGAGTATCACATTTCAGGGGGCGTGAATTCCAGATTGTAGGGAAGTAATGGGCGAAACCAGTCTGACTGATGAGGGTGGAGTGGCGAGGGACCGTCAAGGTGTGGGCATCATTAGATCTGAGAGTGGGTGAGGGAGGTGGAGTGAGAGAAAGGATGAGAGATAGGAAGGGAGCACTCTGAACCAGAATTTGGAAGTTACTTTGGCACAGTAAGATCGTCTGTGAGATAGTGGAAAGAAGGTTAGACAGTGATAGAGTTCACAGTAGTGGGGCAGGAAGGAGTCAAGAGAAAAGCGGCAGAAGGAGTTAAAAAGAGTGTTCAACTTGGCCAGGGAAGATTTGGGAGCAGCACATAGATTATGTCACAGTAGATATAAAGAGGCATAGAAGGACAACGATTGGGAGCACACCAAACTTCCCTAAGGAGAAGCAGTAAGGCAGGCAAAGGCCCAAACTGAGGAAACACTAGCACGAACAGTAAAAGAAGGGGACAAGACTTTCTATAGATACATTAGTGAAAGGAGAAAGTCCAGAGGGGGTATTGCTAAGATCCAAGGAGATAAGGGGAGTGTGTAGAGGAGGACCAAGGAAAAGCAGCTATATGTAAATAGATACTTCCTGCTCAGCATTTACGGAGGAGAAGGTAGGCAGCCCACAGCTCAGCACCATGGATACAGGGGAGGGAGGTGTGCACACTTCCCTTTACAAAAGAAAGGGTCCTACAAATGCTTGCTAAGCTCAGGGTGGACAAGACAATGGAACAGGATGGGATACATCCCAGGGTACTACTAAAGGAGCAAAGGATGGAACTAGCAGAGCCATTATTAGAACTGTTTAGTGAGTTTCTGAGCACAGGAGAGTTCCCAGAAGACTGGAGAAGGGCTCACGTGATCCTGTTCCACAAGAGTGGTAGCAGGCAGGAGGCAGGAACTATAGACCAGTCAGTCTTACCTCAGTAGTAGGCAAGATTATGGAGGCACTCCTAAGGAAAGGATAGTGCAACACCTGGAATCCATAGGAGCACAGGATCCAAGACAGCATGGGATTACAACAGGAAGGGCCTGTCAAACTAATCTCATAGACTGGGTAACCAGGGTGGTAGACCAAGGGGTGCAGTTGACGCCACCTACCTTGACTTCAGAAAAGCTTTTGATACTGTTCCACATAGAAGATTGATTAATAAGATGGGTAGGCTTGAGGTGGGTCAGAAGTTGGTCAACTGGGTGGCAAACTGGTTGGCGAACAGAAAGCAGAGAGTGGTGGTAAACGGCATACAGTCAGAAGAGATGTAAGTCACAAGTGGAGTACCTCAGGGATCAGTCCTGGGGCCAGTCCTCTTCAATATCTTCATCAGTGACATTGCAGATGGAGTGGAGGTGAGGTCTGTCTGTTTGCAGATGACACCAAGATCTGCAACAGAGTAGATGATCCAGATGGGGTGGGCAGAATGAGAAGAGATCTGGATAAACTGGCAAAATGGTCAAAGAGTGGCATCTGGGGTTTACGCAAAGAAGTGCAAGATCATTCACATAGGGAAGAGAAACCCTGATGCCACCTATAGGTTGGGAGGAGTTGCTGGCAATCACAAGGGAAGAAAGAGACTTGAGCATCATTATCACAGATGACCTGAAATCATCCAAGCAGACCACTAAAGCAGTGGGCAAGGCTAGGGAGATGTTGGGGTGTATTAGTAGGGTATCACAAGTCATAAGAGGAGGAATAACCCTCTTTGCATGTCACTGGTTAGGCTCGTGTGGAGTACTGCATGCAGTACTGGAGGCGCACCTTCACGGGACATTAACAAAATGGAGGCAGTCCAGAGAAGGGCAACAAAATGGTGCAGGGACTGCATCAGAAAACATATGAGGACAGATTAATGGAGCTCAATATGTATACCCTAGAGCAAAGGAGGGAGAGAGGTGATATGATCGAAACATTCAAACACCTTAAGGGCATTAAGAAGGTGAAAGAGTCTAACATGTTTCAATATAAGAAAAATAGCAGGACAAGAGGATACAGCATGAGATTAGAGGAGGCTGATTAAGGGTAATGTGAGGAAGTTCTGTTTCACAGAAAGGGTGGTGGATGCATGGAGCGGCCTACCTCAGGAAGTGGTGGATATGAATACAGTGCAGGGCTTCAAACAGGTCATGGGATAGGTATAAGGGAGCAACACAGATGAGTATGACTAGATAGGCCATTGACAGAATAAAGGCCAATGGCACATTTGTTTATTTAAGTTTGTTGACCTGGTAGGCCCACTGAGACTAGAAGTTCCTTTTCCAGGGGTGACTGGAGGAGGAGGATACAGATGGTAACCAACTGAAATTGAACGAGATTAAGCTGTTGGTGGTATTTTTAGTGAATGGGGAAATTTGGCCAGGACACCGGGAGATTCTACTACTCTTTTCGAGTAAGTGTCATGGGATCTTTAACATCCACCTGAACAACAACCAGAACAGGTAGATGAGACCTCCATTTAATATCTCATCTGAAAGATGGCACCTCAGGAGTGCCGCACCCCCATCCCCATGCTGCACTACAATGTCAGTACTGGAAGATAACCAAGTGCCTGGTGTGGGGTTAGAACCCACAGCCTTCTGATCTTCCAGCCTCAGAGGTGAGTGTGCAACCTACTGAGCCACTGACACTCATAATGTAGAAAAAATGGGCAGACTGGATGGGCCTTGTGGTTCTTATCTGCTGTCAACTTCTATGTTTCAAGCTGACATTTCTGTAAGCAGAAAGCAGAACTCTGTTGCAGCAGTGGGAGATTCAAGAAGCCTGCAGTGCATGTTAGAGCATGAGCTGAGAGCTGGGGCCTGATATTCACAGGACCTGACATGGCCGGGACTAGATCTCTGTGTGTAACGCCTGGTGCTGGAAAAATTCCACACCTGGGAAAAACATTTTTCAGTATATTATCTGCATAGATGGCATTTTCTCTTTGTTCGCCATATATAAAATCCAGGCATAGCAGTTTCCACAGCTGCACAAAGAAATATGTGCAAGCTGCCGAAAATTGGGGGTTATAAATTGTTGGGGTGTACAGCAAGGAGATTCAGCAGCAGCCAGAGAGACATGTCTACTGCCCTTGTACAGGTCACTGGTGAGGCCACATTTAACATATGTTTCTATATGCAAAACCCTGGTCAGGCCTCACATGGAGTACTATGTGCAGTTCTGGGCCACACCTTTTAAAGGACAGCAACAGGCCAGAAGGGTGACTAAGATAGTACAGGGCTTGCACCACAAAACCTGTGAGGAGAGATTAAGAACCTCAATATATACTCACTGGAGGAGAGGAGGGAGAGAGGGACATGACAGAAACATTCAAGAACCTCAAGGGCATGAACAAGGTGCAAGGGGACATCTTCCATACAAGAGGATACAAGGACAAGGGATATGGCATGAAGTTGGAAGGTGGGAGGTTAAGAGGAATGTGAGGAAATTCTTCACAGAGAGGGTGGTGGATACATGGAATAGTCTGACACAGGAGGTGGTGGGTGCGGAGAGCTGTGGTTGGATTTAAACATGCATTGGACAGGCATGGGGAACCACAGAGGTAAAGCAGCGGGAGGGCCAGAAGCTGTAATCCAGTACAGGGTTTATGGGCAGACTGGATGAGCCTAGTGGTCCTTATCTGCTGACAGTTTCTGTTTCTATGAGATAAGGTACTGGAACCCATACTATAAAACGACATCGACTTGTTAGAGAGGTCCAAAGAAGGGCAACCAGGATCATTAGTGGATAGCAAGGAAGTCTTACAAAGAGAGGCTGGGAGTCCTGAGAATGTATTCTCTGGTGGAGGGGGGACATGATAGAGATCATTAAGTACCTGAAGGGAATAAATAGAGTAGATAGGAAGGTCTCTTCAAGCTAAATGAGAAAAGAACCATTAGGGGCACAGTTGGAAGCTGGTGGAAGGGAGGTTTAGGAGGGATTTTGGAAACATTTGTTTATGGAGAGGTGGTGGACACTTGGGGCAGTATTTCTGAAACCCTTAGATCACCGCAAGCCCTGGTACACTGACAATATGGCATATGGGGCCTGTGGGGATCTAACAGGATTTTCTATCTTATGGGCATGTCGCGCAAGGTAGCCCAACTTTCCTTGGTCTACCTTGTGGCAATCCTGGGGCCCATGTTACAGAGTTTGTGCCAGACGCTTGGCACTAGCTGCCATAACTCATGGAAACTATTGCAACTGCACCCAAGATTGGAAAATCAGGGGCAGTTGTGGTGAAGCATTTGATACATGTTGGAAAATCAGGTGCAGTTGTGGTGAAGCATTTGGTACATCTAGACCCTAAGAGTGGTGGCGCAAAGCTGGACATAAACTCTGTGCCAGGTTTGAAAATCCTGCCATGAAATGCACTACCAGAAGAGGTGGTCTCAGAGAGGATGGCGGGTGGCATTAAGAGGGCCTGAGATGGACATAAAGGAACCCAGGAGACCATGGCAGGGGATGTTATGATGGGACAGTTGACAGAGGAGGCTAAGGCAGGGTCAATGGCATAGGCCAGGGACACTGCATCACTAACAAGCAGACTCGACAGACCAATGTGGCCTTCTACTGCTGGCTCTTCATTGTGTTCATAAATTGTGGAAAAAGTTGAAAGGAAGCAACATTTTCAAAATTGAACTTAGTGGAAAAATTGCAGTTGCACAAGAAAACCCTTCCTTGCGTAACTTTTCCCACATGTGCAATTTTTCTACTTTTGAAAATTTGATGTTTGCCAGTCTCGCTGTTCTCCTGGGGCTGAGTGCAGTCCTCTGTAACCATACTTAGCTCTGGGAGGATGGCGAAACAAGTAAACAGAAGATCAGAGCTTCTAAAACTAACATGTTCTTCAAGCTGTTGAATTTTCCACAACTGCAGGCCTGCTCTGATGTCATCTGCAGAGCATTCTGGGATTTCTAGTGTCAGCAAATGTCAGCTTGGAAGATAGCAGAATCAGCCTGATACAATCTACTATTATGCTATGCCGTAACAATAAGTAAAAGAAATGTTGTACACAAAGTGCAAATTGGGACCAGATCCACACTTTGATGCAGAGCTCCTAGTGCTGACTGTTCTCCCATGCTTGATTTAACTATTGGATTGTTTCAGCTCGATTACAAGTCTGGCATCTTACACAGTGTTTTGAATTTCTTTATCCTTTGTAGGTTTGTAGGATGTTAGGCTTGATAAGTTGACTCTGACTGCATGCCACTGAGAAAAAATGTATCACTACTACTAAATTACACAGCGGCAATGAGAAAACTCAGCAGGTTATTCCAAATCTTTTATATAAAATGTTCATAGCCGTTTTGAGAAAATAATTGAATTTCTCTTAATGCAAAACTGAGACTGTACTGATACAAATTTGCTACATCTATCTTCCACAACATCTGAAAATGTCATCTTTTTATAGTTAGGAGAAAATCTGTTTCTTTTTTATTTTAAGCAACTGACTTGCACTGTGCTGAAGAAATAGTGCTTGCCAATTTGATATACTGTGGTTTATTGGGGTAAAGGCACTCAGTGATGCTCTTTCAATGTTACTTACATTACTGATCCAGGAGATGAAAGCAGAAACCCGAGGAAGACGGTAGGTTTCTTTAACGTGTTGCACCCAAGGGAGGACACAAAGCTGGTTACACCATGGACGTACCATTTCCCATCAGAGCCCTTGCAGTTCAAGGGCCACCAGAGTCACCCCTAGAAATTTCAATGAAAAACAAGAATTACCTAATACTAATCTAGTTTTTACCTTATTGAAATGATGTTTACATATCAGCCCATCAGTGCAGAGGTAGTGCTACTGTTTTGAAGTTGGTGACCCGGATTCAAGAATGAGCCAGGGTCATCAAAGACTGGCTGGGGAGGAGTATTGAACATCCCACAGGACACTGTCTCAGGAGGGTTGCTGCCCTGGCTGCAACACTCACCACCTTGGCGACCACTGGTGACTGCAGAGGAGGTACTGTAAGGAGGCGGATGCTGACTGGGTTCTGCACAACCACATACTTTGAGCCTCCTGCATGCCATGACCGGGGGCAAATGAGAAAATCCCCAGTGTGCACAGGATGGCCTGTATCATGCTTGAGTCCGCCTTTCACCACCAGTCACTCCACCATGGATTCTCCTGCTTCTGAACTACTACTTGGTCCCTTAGAACATCTCCTCTCAAGAGGGAAACTAAGGGTTGGCCTAGGAGTGATCCTCTGGTAGCATGGGTGGTCACATACTACCTGGCATGCCCCCTGAAGGCTGTAGTATACGTGCACACTCAAAGGTTACTAGGGTGGTGGGAGGGTCCACAGAAGGAACACTACTCTCTGGTTAGAGAAGCATGATGGGGATAGCTAAGTTCTGCTCATGCTCAATGGCCCTCTGAAACATTGACTCTCCCTGATGCTGATGCTCCCGGAACAGTTTTCCTGCCTCCAAATAGGCCATGATGTGCCCAAACTGGGGTGGGACTTGGCCACATGTATAAACCACAGTCATCAGGTGTGCCCAAGCTGCTTGGGAAAGGAGGTCTGTCAGAGTGACTGGGAGGGACCAGAGCAGGTAACAAGTAGGGGGCAGGATTTGGAGGTAAGCCTGACAGAAGGAATAAAGAAATACATAAAAACAGTTCTACTGAGACACATTGTTTTTGGCAGTCAGCATACATACAGAAGCACAAATGTAAATTTAAATAAAAAGATACTAGACTGAAAAACCTCTAAGCTAAAGGAACCACAAGAAGCAACTTATAGAAACAATGAAATATTGAAATTATGACTGAAGAAGACTGATGGTCCACCCAGTGTATTAGGGTTTCACTCATGGATCTATCCTCAAATTCTTCAGCTGACACCCCCCACTTCTTACCTCACCTTAGGCCTCTGAATTTGTACCCCCTGGCCTTGAACCAGTTTATAGATCCTGCTTCTACCACCTCTTCTGTCAATCTGTTTCATTTGCAAAACAAAATGGTTATATTAATGCCCGTTGAAAATAGAGTTAAAATCTACGTTTCAACCTTAGGTCTTCTTCAAGAAATATCTAAAAGACAAAAAACAAAGCTAGCTCTTTCACTCCTATTATGCTTTGTCTTTCCCATCATCACCTTTTGTTTCACAGATTCTCTCTTAATCTTGCCATTTATCACTTCTTCTCCCTGAGCCTCCCTTTTTCTTTCCCCACATATACTGTATAGCCCTTATTTTACCTCTCCCTATACTAACTGTTTTTCCTCTTTAGATATTTCCTGAAGAAGACCTAAGGTTGAAACGTAGATTTTAACTCTATTTTCTGTTTTCAGGGTGCATTTAATATAACCATTTTGTTTTGCTTTCAGACCACATGCTGATGCAGCACCTTGTTTTTGTTTTGAATCTGTTTCATTGTTCCATCACTCTCTTGGGGAAGAACTTTCAATGTCCCTCTTGAATACCCAAGACCAGTGTCTACCGTGCCCTCTCATCACTGTATTGCCATTCCGAGTGATTAGGTCCTCCCTGTCAGCCTTGATTATTCCCTTCAGGGACTTGTAAGTCTCAATCATATCATTCCTGGCCTCTAGCATTTACTTGTTTAGGTGTGCCAGTCTTTCCTCATATATTCTGCCTTGCTGACCTGGGATCATTCTAATGACCCTCCATTATAGTCTGCAGCCTGACCCTGTCCTTCCTCAGATGTGGGCTCCAAACTGAGCACAGAACTCCAGGTCAAGCCTCACCAGGGATCTCTATAGGGACAATATCATCTCCCTACTGTTGTTGAATCCCCTGCCCATACATCCCAACACAGAAACAAAGACAATGACAGCAGAAAAAGACCAACGCTCCGTCTAGTCTACCCGAGTCCCTATCTGCCCCAGGATCTATTTTCCATAAAGGGTTTTATCCTCCAGTTCACCGACTTTTTCCCACCCTACTATTGACCTAAACAACCACCAAACCCTTCACTCTGTCCCAACATCCTGCTTGTCTTGATTTATACCTCGTTGCACTGACTTGAGGTTTTGAGATTGCTGCTGATGATAACACCCAGATCCCTCTCTTCTGTTGTTGCTGCTGCCTGTACCCCTCCCATCCAGTTCTCCATGTCACAGGTTCTTCTTACCAATGTGCATTACTTTGTACTTTTGGCATTGCACCTCACACAGTGTGAACCACCCTTCCAGTTCCTCCAGGTCTATGTGCAATTCTCTGACCCCCTCTTCATTGTCCACCTTGTTTCAGAGTTTTGTGTTGTTTGCAAACAAACACATTTGCCCCTGATACCCTCTCCAATGTCACTGTTAAGCATGTTGAACTGGAACCAGGGCTGACTCCTGTGGCACCCCATATCTCCTTGGCCTCTGATTTAATGTCATTCATCACCACCCTCTGTTTCTTTCCTCCAACTGGTTTTCAATTCACCTGATTAGCCCTTACCGTATCCCTAGATCCAGCACCTTTAAAAGCTTCTTACAGCATGTGAAACTAATTCAAAGGCCTTACTAAAGTCAGAATAAAGCATGTCAATGTGGAAGTGCCACTCAGTGTTGGATGCGGTGGGACTGAAAATCAATCGCCAAAGGACAGCTGGTGTGTGTGTTGGGGAGAAGGCAATGAGGCAATGATGCTAATTGGGTAAGAACATTGCATACTCATGGTGTAACACTAGTGCTTTTTGTGAGGTGTGAGAGGTCAGTGAATGCAATGAACTAACAATGCTAATGACATCAGGTAAAACCAGTGCATTCCACACACATAGTGGACCACTGTGTTGGTTGTGAACAGTGTAAATGTGTAGGAGGCTCCATAAGGATCTTTTGAGACTGGTTCATTGCTCAGCTGGTTAAGGGTGTGTGGTGAGAGAGGAGGGACAAGTACAGGATAGAGCAGTTTGAAAGTGCCAATCAGTGCTGGATGCCAATAGGACTGAAAATAAAATAGAGACAGCTGGTGTGCTGGGGGCAGGGGAGAAGGTGATAAGCTAATTATTCTAATTAGGTAAAATAAAAGTAGTGCATTCCACATATGATAAAAAATGTTGATTTTAAGTAGTGAGTATATGAGGGGTGGTATAAGAATCTTTCAGGACTTGTTCACTGCTCAGCTAGTTAACGGAAGGTTGAGGGAGGACAAGGATCACTTTGAGCAGTTTGAAAGTGCTAACCAGTGCTGGGCACCAGTAGGACTGCAAATAAAATAATTAAAAGACAGTTGATGTGTGATTGTGGGGTACAACCGATGTGGAACCTACAAATGAGCATCCGCTCACAGGTGTTTTCCAAAATATCATTAAATAAAAAAAGAAGGTAAGGAGCTAATGATACCAATCAGGTAAAAGCATTGCATTCAAACATGGTGCAACACTGCATTAATTGTGAGCTGTGAAAATGGTGTGCTGCCCTAGCACATTATGCTTTAAAACTGCCATACTAGGGTCCGAGCTGAGAACACCGCACCTTCATTTCAGCTCAACAGTTAAGTCACTCAAGCATCCAGTTCATTACTCAGACCCTAACATCATCATACTTGGCTTGCTCTCATACTGTTTTCACACTGCAGAAATGTTGTACTTTAAAGTATAGTATTAGTACTTCAAAGCTGTGCATGCTACATGACTGGATTCACACTGGAGGCATGTTGGGTGCAACTGCAGATATACAGTAAGCTGCATCAGGTAATACAGTATAATCCACTTAATTGGGACGCTGATAATGGGAACTTTTGGTTAATGGAGACATCTTGCCAGAAACCATTTCACACCTATTCACTGCAACTGAGATCTTATTTTTATTTAATGGGGCAGTTTACTTCTGGTTAGGTGTATGATGAGGGGCTATTTAGATGAACTGTCTCGCTTCTCTCACTTGCAGTGTACAATGGTTTCCATGCCTAACGTGTGAAAAGATTTGTCTCTGGTAGAACAGGTTAAAGTCAAGAAGACACCCTCAAACCTACAGTTCCCAGAAAGTTTGGCATTTCAAAGAGTCAGGCAGGCTGCAACTCGAAACTGAGTGTGAACTGAGCTAAAATGATAAAATAAATAAAATATATTAAAAATTGTTTTTAAATGAATTATTTCTGGTAAAATAAAGCAAAAAGTAAACCTGAAAAGGAAATGAATAAAAGGCTAATGTTATTATGTAATACCATTAATCTAATCTGCCATTGCCTCAGAGGTTGCCAAGAAAGAGGAGCGGTTGAACCACAGTGGGCTAGGAGGGTGAGGTGGTGGAACAGAGGCACATCCTCCAGTTGTACCTCTCACAATTCCTATGCCATTCTGGCAAAGTGTGGTTCCTCTATGGAGGCACCTACAGTGGAGACCAAGGAGGATGCTGGGAACCTCCACAAAGGAGGCCCACAGGAGGGTGGCAGGGGACCCTGCAGGGGAAGGAAACAACTCCTGGTGGGGACTCCATTGTTAGGAAGGTAGAACTGGGCAAGGAAGGGAGGCGGTAAGGTGCCTGCCTGGCGCCATGGCTTGGAGGGACAGGGAGCGAATCCTCAGGATTGCTGGAGCAGCTGCACAGGGAGGGAGCTGGATGTCATTGTCCACCTAGGGACAAATGACCTGGCTAAGAAAGGTATAGAGAAGTGCAGGAAGAGTTTGTGAAATTGGGGAGGGCCTTAGTCAAGTAGCACGCACGGTAACCTTCTCGGAGGTGCTACCCATCTATGGCATAGGAGAGGCTAGGGTGTTCCGTACCATGGGATTCAATCAGTGGTTGAAAAACTGGTGTGGAGCTCAGGGATTTGGCTTCATTGGGGACTGGGGTCCACCTGGAGTGATGCAAGCCTATACTGGCATGATGGGCTGCATCTGTCGGGAGGGAACCAGGATCCTAGGTGATAGGTTTAAATGCATCATTGGCAAGCTTTTAAACTAGCCAAGGGGAGGCACTGGAAAGGAGCAGGAAAATCCTAGCCCCCAAACAATCACAGTAGTAAGTGTGGCAAACACCAACATGGAGGTGTCGATAGGGAGAAGGGCAGTGGTAACTGGAGAAAGTGACAAAGGCAAGAAGGACAGGGATTTGGCAAAAGGGGTAAGGCCAACAGGAAATGGAGGTAATGAGTACCAATGCCCGTAGTCTGGGCAACAAGCTCCTGAGCTGGTGGCCTTAATGGAAGAGGGATGCCTGGATATCGTAGAGAGTCACAGAAACATGGTACACAGAGTACCATGACTGGGATGTTAACATACCAGGGTACATAACCTACAGGAGAGACAGGCAGGGGAGAAGAGGGGAGGAGTAGCTCTCATGTAAAGGAAGGATAAAAGCAACTGAACAAAAGAGTAAACAGGGAGGAGAGGAGGCATTGTGGGTCACCTTGGAGACTGGAAAGGGCACCACAATCCGCACAGGGGTTGTGTACAGACCCACATGTCAGGGGAAGGAATGGACAAGGATATGATGGAAGGCATTCTTAGAATGGCAGAGAAAGGAGATACTGTTGATGGGAGACCTGAATATGCCAGATGTTAACTGGAGCACATTTGCTGCAGCCACATCCAAGAGCAGGGCCATTCTTGATGCCCTACAGGTGGCAGGCATTAGACAGCTAGTTTGGAACCCACTCATGAGGGAGCAATCTTAGACCTCATACTCTCAAACGGGGGTAGTGAGAGGATCTCAGATCCAGAAGTGGGTTGCCATCTGGGGACAAGTGACCATCAAACAGTGTGGTTCACATTAAACTCAGCTACAGAGTCAAGCCATACAAAGTGAGGGTACTGGACTTTAGGAGGGCTGACTTTGGCAAGAATGGGAGAGTGCCTCAGAAAAGCACTAGCAAACAGGCTAGAAGGAGGTATGGAGCAACAATGGGAATTATTAAAACTGCCATCACAGAGGCAACAAGCCTTTGTGTGAAGCAAATAAACAAATCAAAGCGAAAGAAAAAGCCACTATGGTTCTCAAGAGGGTGGCTGTGAAAGTCAGGAAGAAAAGATAGCATTCGGAAGTATAAGGAAACACAGAAGGAGCAGGACAGAGACTGTACCAGTTAAGGCAGAAAGAAGCAGGAGGAAGTCAGAATAGCAAAGGCCCAAACTGAGGAAAAGATAGCCAACTCAGTTAAGAAGGGGATAAAACCTTTTATAGGTACATCAGCGAGCGTAGAAAGACAAAGGAGGGATAGTGAGGCTGAATAGAATGAGCGGTGGGTGGGCAGAGGGGACAGTGAAAAGCAGGAATACTGAACGAATATTTCTGCTCAGTATTCACAAAGAGGGAGGGAGAAGTGCCTAATCAATTAACAGAAGCAGTCTTGATAGGGGTCGATCCCAGTCCTTTCACAGAAGAAAGGGTTCAGCAAGAACTCCTAAAACTGAAGGTGGACAAAGCAATGGGTCCTGATGGAATTCACCCCAGAATTCTAAAAGAATTAAGGAAGGAACTAGTGAAACCACTGGCTACTCTTTTTAATAAATCATGGGAGGATGGTGTGGTACCCGAGGACTGGAGGAAGGCGGATGTGATTCCCTTCACAAAAGTGGGACCAAGACAGAGGCAGGAAACTACAGACCTGTCAGTCTGACCTCTGTAGGGAAAGTGATGGAGTCACTTCTGAAGGAAAGAATAGTTGAATACCTAGAGGTCAGTGGAGCACAGGATCCAGGCAGCATGGGTTCACAGCGGGAAGGTCATGTCAGGCAGATCTAATAGATTTCTTTGACTGGGTGACCAAAGTAGTAGACCAGGGAGGGGCTGTGGGCGTGGCCTACCTAGACTTTAGCAAGGCATTTGACACAGTCCCACACAAAAGATTATTAGTCAAATTAACCAGCCTGGGAGTGGTCCTAGGGTGGTAGCCTAGGTAAAACATTGGCTGGACAACAGGACACAGAAGGTAATTGTAAATGGAGTCCACTCTGAAGAAAGGGCGTTTACTAGTAAGGTACGCAGGGGTTCAGTATTGGGTCCAGTCCTTTTAATGTCTTCATCAGTGACATTGCAGAGAGACTGGAAGGAAAAGTATGCCTTTTGCAGATGACACAAGATCTGCAACAGGGTTGTTACACAAGGAGCGTGGAAAGGATGAAAAGGGACTTGGCAAGGTTGGAGGAATGGTCAGGCAGTATGGCAGCTAGGATTCAATGCAAAAAGTGCAATATAATGCACCTGGGAAACAAGAACCAAGGGAAGAATACACAATGGGTGGGAGGTAGTAACAACAACAAAACAGGAAAGGGACCTGGGGGTAATCATATCAGATGACCTTAAGGTTAGCAAGCAATGTGAGAAGGCAGTAGGAAAGGCCAGGGGTATACTGGGATGTACAGGAGAGGCATCAGCAGCAGAAAACAGGAAGTTGTTATCCCTCTGTACAGACAGTTGGTGAGACCCATCTGGAATACTGTGTCCAGTTCTGGAGACCCCATCTCCGCAAGGACATAGACAGGATAGAGGCAGTCCAGAGTGGGCAACTAAAATTGTGCAGGGTCTGCAAGAGAAGCCGTATGAGGAGAGACTAAAGGAGCTTAATATGTATACCCTTGAGGAAAGAAGGAGAGGGGGGGATATGATAGAAATGTTCAAGTACCTCAAGGAATCAACAAAGTCCAAGAGGGTAGCATCTTTCAGAAAGAGACTTGCAAGAACAAGGGGACACAATTTAAAGATAGAAGGAGGGCGGTTCAGGGCATTGTGAGGAAGTATTATTTCACAGAGAGGGTAGTGGATGCATGGAACAGCCTTCCTGAGGAAGTTGTGGGGTCTAAAACTGTGGGAGAATTCAAGAATGCATGGGACAGACATAAGGCAATTCTTGTGGGGGCAGGAAGATATAGGCTGTTGGTTAACTAGGATCTGCGGCCTATCCTGTAGGTAGGGAAATGGGCAGACTAGATGGGCCTAGCGGTCCTATCTGCCATCAAAGTCTATGTTTCTATGTTTCTAATGAGCAGAATCTCTTGTTGAAGCTATTTTTTACTACGAATGATGAAATTATAATTAGGACTGTTGCCTGCTGTCTCAAGAATATTGCTAGAATTTGTCACAGACTTAAAGAGCTGACACCTTCAAGAGAACTTTAACAAAACATAATATTTAGATACAGTTCAACTTGTATTTCACATTAGTTCTTTATTCCTCTCCCATTATTTATTGCTGAGGTCATTTGCATGAAAACAGGCTTTTTGCTTCTGAAGAGTTCATCTATTTCTGTTGCTATTTCCCTACCTGAAGTCATAATGTACTGCTTGTGACATCACAGTTACTCTCATGGCAATAAATTGTGATGTCACAACAGAGCATTTGACTTGAAATAGGGAGTAAGCTATGAGACGGATTAACTTTAAAGTAACTGCAAGGGATAAAAATCATGTATTCATGCACATTTTCTCACTAATAAATTATGGGAGGAAAAATCTGGTCTATACATGGAATACAAGTAGAATTTTACCTAATTATTATGTTTTAAAGTTTCTTTGAGGCATCAGTAGCTCTTTAAAGGTGCCAATTAGATTAAGTTGTGTAGAAACCTGAAATTGCAACAATTCTGAGCCAAATACTGTTTATTTTGGCCGACTCTTATCTTAAATATAGATATGAGACAATTCCCATACTACTATATTTATTACTCGCTCTTAAATTATGTTCTCAGAGCTTAACTATAATTAATTGTACTATGTATTTATTTTATTGTGCACTGTCTATTATTTTATGTATGATGTACTTTTGCATCTTTTTGCTATTTATGCATTTTGTCCATTGCACTTCACAAGCACTTATGCTTTTTATGGCTGTGGCAGAGCCTACAACCATTTTGGGATCCGTCTGTTGCTCCTGAAATGGCAGATCGTGGCACCTTCCACTGGACTTTGGAAGTATCCTTCTGAAAGTCAAATGGAGCTGTAACACTCCACAATGATTGGCCACTATGGAGTAACAACTGATATTTTGCTATTCGTCCATATTCCAGAACAAGAACTAGGCATGTCGCCTTGCGTACATCGCAGTTCTCCTGGTGCTGCCATCTTGTGAATGGCTTGCATGGTTGCTTCACCTCCATCATCTTGCAGAAGACACTCCTCCTGCCTCCTCCCTGCTCCTATCCTCCCGCTGCCTCGTACCCTCCCAGCACTGGTGGTAATAAAAGCCTCCGCTCCTCCCACGCTGCCATCCTCCCCAGTCCCTTCATTTCTTGTCCTTGTGCTGACATCAGGGTGCCCAATCCCATGTCGGCATCATGTAACCACCCTCAACTCATGTGGCACACTGGGAGCCTACCCCAGTGTGCCCAAAGTTTTTTATTTTTTTTTCTCCTGCCTATATTGGGGTGCCTAATCCCATGTAGACATCACATATGGCCCCCACCAACTCATGTGGCACACTGGGAACTGACCCCATTGTGTCTAACTTTATTTATTTATTTTTCCCACCCCACCGACATCGGGTGCCCAATGCCCGTGTCAGCATCATCATGTAATCAACTCATGTGACACTGGGAGCCCACCTCAGTGTGCCCAAATATTTTTTATTTTCCTGTAAATAAAGAAAACTGTCCCCAATGTTTTTTACTTGTCAAAAGAAAACGGTCCCTCGTCTTCACACCAGTCCCTCCTCCATCCCCACCCTCTCCACTGAGCACCCACCTCCCTTTACCCCTTACCCCATACTTACTTCCAGAGGTTGGCGTGGTCATCTTCTCTGGACGGGACATGTCTGCACTCTTCAAAGCTGAACTGGAAACTGATGAATCAAAGGTAAGTGCTGTATAATGCCAGTCAATGGGGTTTCAACTTAGGTTGATATCTCAACCATTTTTAAAATTTTGGTCCCAAATTTTCAACATGGGGTCCTTGGAACCCCACCTCATGAACATTGTCACTGTCATTTCATTACTTGGTCCAGAAAGGTGTTTTTGTGTCACTGAGCTGAATCACCTTCGGGGCCAATTAACAAAATGACAGTGCACTGTCTATGGGCAGGCTCTCAAAAGCACATGTTGAAAATTTGATGAAAAATTCTGAAAATGACTGTTCTGACGTGTGTTGCACAATTTCTACACCGCTCTAACTTCTCCAATTTCTAATATTTTCACTCCAGATTTCCAACATTGACATTTTACACCTCCTTATTAACAGTAAAGCTGTCATTTTCACATCCTGCCTGGAATGGGTTTTAACACCTGTGCCACAGAACGGCATGGCTACTCTGTGAAATCATCTTTTGGGACAAGTGAACGGAATGACAGTGGCACTCTTTATGAGGTGGGGTCCCAAAAGACCACGTTGAAAATTTGGTGAAACAGCTCAAAATGGCCAAGTTACCCCTGGTTGTTCAAAATTTTCTATGCATACGTGTAACTTTGGTCATTTGGCAGCTTGCCACAGCTGTATCGGCTCTGGCTATAGCTTGTTGTAATTGAAATGGTCCTTGATCGATCAACAAAACTGAAATTGAATTGAAAAAGTCAACTAGTGTTTCTGTCAGTCAGACCAATGGGTTTTTGTTAAAAGGGACAGCCACTTAACTGGGATGAAATGGGACGACTCAGCCATCCATACTATGTATTTTGCACATGTACATATTGTACATATTGTATTATTTTGTTGTATATAATTCCAGTGTGTACCTATTCTGTCTTGTACCAACTGTGCCTTTATCTCATTGTATTTGATCATTTACTGTTACACTGTCTTTTTTGTACTTCCTTGGTTGCTGTGTACATGACCAAAGTCCAGGTCCACCTGGCAAATGAGTCTTTCTCAATGGTGTTTCCACAAAAACAAAAGAAGTGAGCACTCAGGAATATAGAATATTTAATGAAGTGCCTTTAATCCATGAAAATTCCAGGGGTCCTGGAATTTTCAGTGGATTAAAGGCACTTGCATTTAAATATTCTATGTTCCTGAGTGCTCACTTTTGTTTTGTGTATTTAATTTGAGGATTGCACCTCATGCTGTGAGCACCCGCCGAGGTATTGCGCTGTCTGGCTTTTGGATAGTCTCAATGGTGTTTCACCTGGTTTAAATAAAGATTGCTTGATTGATTGATTGATTGATTGATTGAAAAGGCTTCAACCGTGCTACTTTATGAGATTTTTCATTCTGATTTAAATTTCACCTACAGTTGCAGCCATTTTGAGGTCAGGTTAAATATTTCCTGAAATTTCAGTGATATCTTTAGAGAAATTCATGCCTGCCTACAATACCGCTTTAGGGCTACCACAGAGACTCTCTTTAGAAATATTGTGAAATAGCTGAAATAGCTGGCTATGTCAATGGCTGCAACTATAACTCAGATTTGCTCCAGTTCCTCTGCTACAAACTTGACCTATATTTCAAAGTAGGCCTTCTGTACAGGAAAATGTAATACCCTAATTCGATGCCATGCCGGCACATATCAGCTTCCCAGCACTGGAGAACTTACATTACAACCAGACTTGGTATCTCCACCAGCGCAGATCATGGTGCTCTTCACAGTAGTACCCACCAATCACTCCGTCTGCAGGTAGGATAGTCTATAATTACCAGTATAGCTTGCTGAAGTTTTCCAGGAAGGGCTCCACCAGCTATAAAAGTAAAAAAAAAAAAAACATCTTTTAGGTAATTTTTAAGTATATACAGTACTTTTCCTAGCTTACTGTGCTATAATAATTCTCTCCTTTGAGTTTTGTTTTTATGCTGTTTATCCAGGGTGGGCCAGTGTACTTTCAACCTTCACTCTCCCACTCTGCCACTTTTCCTATAACTTGTCTGACTTCAGCTGCCAACATGGCAGCAGGGTATTCCAAGGCCATCACAAGCCACTGGAGTGTTGGAAGGAGAGTCTCAGGTATCACCCTGCAATCCCAGACAATTGTTTTCCTTATTTTCCTGTAAGTGTTGTTACCTACACAATGCCTATATTTTATGGTCAAGATCTGGGAGGGATCCACAGTGGGAGGGTTGTTAATACATCCATGGGTATCAAAAGGACACTTGGGTTGCATAGTACTATGCACTGCACACCATGGCGCATAAAGCCAATTATGAAACAGTACTAAAAATTCTAAATCCTGATTGGTTGAGAGGTACTTTCAGCCAGCCTGTTATCCAGTACAACAGCCTGGCTAAAATTAGCTCCCAACAAGCAGGACCCAGCACCCATTCTCAGAGCCTTCCTTGCTAACCACACACCTTGTCCTTGTGGCTCACAGTAACGGCTCCTGCTTTCCCTGTACCTGCTACATCTAACTACTGCCACTCCCTTGCTCTCCTTCAGTCCAGAGTTCATGGAGCGTCTTTGTCCCAGAACCTTTCACCAATTGCAGCATTTCTTTGAGGGAGGGACCAACAAAATGCAGATCGACACGGAGCATGACCAGGACCTAGAAATAGTGGAGCCAGAAGTCATCAACAATGAGTTGGCTGTAACAGGAATCGACAAGCACTACTTTTTATTTTCATTAACTGCCAATGATTCCTATAGTGCAGTAATTGAAAGCACACAAATAAATGTTTTATTTTTTGAATGTGCTAATACTCTTGGGACCTGTTTCATAATTGCAATAAGGCACTTGGGGGCATTATGGTGGGACAACAGCCCTTCTCGGCTGGTGGAAGCACTTGGATCTGCCTATGCTTCAACCCACCGAGAGGGGCCATTATCCCACCATAACACCTCTCTCCATTGTACCTTACTGCTTAATTATGAACTGGTTCCCAAAAATGGAGGAAGTTGATTGGCTGTGAGGTCTTTGAAGCCATGATGATATTGGGCTGCATACTCACGGCTTCAGGAAAACTTCTGGCCACCAGCCTCCTCACTGCCAACAACTTCCTTCACTTGCCTGCCATCCAGTTGCCCACAGAAACATTCCTTTGGCACTGCTCATACAGTAATGCAGCCAGAAACTGTACTGCAGAGGATGGAGTGAGTTGCAGCTCGAGCAGCTCCTCAAACCTCAACTGCCATAACTGCTGCTCACAAATTCACTCCCCGACTTGTTAAAATCCCTACCCCACACTGCTCGTGCATAAAATGTACACTTTGATTTCAGTTTATAACTGCTTGGGTGGTGAACTGAAAGAAAGTAGAGGGACCTGCTGGGTTTTGGGTCTCTGGGTGAATGACAAGGAGCATCCAGTACCTTTTTGACTGAAGAGCTGGTGGGAGAGAGACAGCACAATGAGAAGTGGAGCTGCTGTTGTTCGAGAACAGTCTTTTTTTCTTGTGGTGGCTGGGATGCTGTGCAGAGCAGTCAGGCTGCCACAGCTAGCTGTCCTTTTCTGCAATGGGACTCTGAGATTGCAGTTTGTACATCAGGTCCTGGAGAGAGTCAGAGAAATAGCATGTAGCATTTGGGGCAGGACCGGGGGTAGTTTCGGCAGGACACTCAATACAGCTGCACTGGGTGGAGAGGGAGCCAGGAAGGATGGATTTATTTATACTGCAGCTCCACCAACTGACCTTCAAACACAAAGCGAATTTTTATGTCCATGTATCAATTCACTTTTAAAAAAACTAATCAAAAAGATTTTAAACTTTTTTCTTTTGTATTTCTACCAATTTTAATCAAGTTCATAATATCAATAATGCACTCTAGGGTGTGGTATCTCTGAAAATGGCAGGATAAAATCCAGTAATCTGATTGACTCTTATTTACGTGTAAAATATGGTTTACGTGTAGTTTAAAAGGATTCCCAGCAGTGAAGAGTCTGAAACTCAGATCAATAGGCATTTCAAACACAGGCATTTCAGTTAGCCCTCTACAGCCAGAATTGATCTTTGACCACAAGCATGGCTACTACCTTTACACTGTAAAGAAACTTCAACTGAGCCCTAAACATACCTCTCAACTGTCCCTGATTTTCAGGACGTCCCTGATTCTGCTTCAAAATTTTACTGTGTCCCTACTAAAATTGTGTTTCCATGACCAAATAGTGGGGTTGTAAGCACAAAATAATGTCAAACATTAAAGTTACAAACTTGTTCTTCCTTAGAAAATGCATTTTACACTAAGCCCTTTATTCTACCAGCTTCCTGAATGGATAACATTACTTTTAAAATGTGTCCCTGATTTTGGTCCTTTGTCCCTGATTTTTTAAGCTTTGTCCCTGATTTACGAGGCAGGAGGTTGAGAGGTATGGCCCTAAAAGTAAAACTACCTTAAATAAAAAAACTAAACAAATTTATTAAATGTTGTTTCCTGATTATCACACACTCCTTACATACTGTATATAAACAAATTAGAAACAATAAGTATTGTTTATACAGTAGTTTTCACTACAACTGTTTCTTTGCTGACAGTGAAACATCCCCTTCTATCATTACCTGCTCATCAGGGAACTCTCTTTTCTTGCCGGACAGTGAAATAATCGAGTCTCTGCCTGTAACAAGACCTTTGTTGTCTGTGTGTACAGTGTGTTAGGAGAGAAACATTCTGGCAGTGGAGCGAGCAGAATTTCAGATCCATGTATTTCATGGTAAACATTCCATGATAAACATTCCACATCTTGAATATGGAGGAAAACAGAAAAAAAAAGAGGAAGGAAAAGTAAACAGCAATACAATGACATCATCAACTACATCACTTGCAGTGGGCAGAAGGACTATTTTATCATAAATACACACAATTAAATCTTTTGTTTCTATACATAAACATGCTTTTCCAAACAGTAAAAGTAAAAAAAAAAGGTGCCAATATTATTGTGTGCTGGGACTAGATCTGTGATGTTATAGTGGGATAAGATCACTGGATTTCAGCCCAGACTGACCAATCAGAGCCTAGCATTCTTTCTTGCCATTGTATAATTAAGCAATAATGCACGACAGGGTGTGGTATAGCATGGATTATCATCACGCCTCGGGTGCATTGGGAGGCATGAGACCACAGGCTGGTGCCTCATGCACTGAAGTGATGATATATAACAATAAGGCACTCAGGGATGTGTGTAAAACATGTTTTACAGCATGGCCAGTGACTGAAGTCACTTGGCCTCTGGTCTCATGCCTTACTACACTCCTAGTTGTGCTGTAAAATATGTTTTACACACGCTCCTTTGTGCTTTATTGCTTATATATCATCACTTCTCGAGTGCATGAGGCACTCAGCCTGTGGTCTCATGCTCCCAACGCACCCAAGGCGTGATGATAATCCATGATATACCACACCCTGTCATGCATTATTGCTTAATTATACAATGGCAAGAAAGAATGCTAGGCTCTGATTGGTCAGTCTGGGTTGAAACAGTGATGTTATCCCACCATAACATCACAGATCTAGTCCCAGCACACACATGACTGTATCAAAGTAAAAGAAATCACTGCACATGCCATTTTCAAGCTGCCCACACTTGGCATGGCCACTGTGCAATTTCAGGCCTTCCACTTTTTTGTAACAGAAATCCCTCCCTCCCACATTTACAAATTGATCCCAAAACCACACAAATCTGATGTAATGTACCACCGTCACACAAACTTCTTAACTGTGCTACTTGCACATTTTGAACAAACAGAGTGAAAATGAAACAAAGTTGTCATCACGATTGGCTTCCGACATCATCAGTCAACCATTATCACATTCCCACTCACCAGTTGACTTCACTAACCCTGGCCTGCCTAACCTCCTTGTTAGGGAGCGCTACAGTGCTATTGCTGTTACTACTAAATATTTTTTTTGTTCTTTGAACAACCTCAGATAGTACTGGAGGAAGCTGTCACACTAAATGGACTGTGAGTGGTGTGCTGTTTAAAGCACGTGCTCCTCACTGATCCTCAACTCCGTTTTCTCTTTACTTAACCTTGCTGTGTTGCCATAACATCCTTGCTTGAACTCCTTCTGCACATACCAAGAAATCATTTTTTTTGGTAGAAACACTCCACCGACAGCACCGGGAGGAAAGTGTGACAGTAAAGGGAGGGACCTCAACACGACAAGTGTTTTGATTCATTTATTATTTATTGGTTTCTTTTTCTTTAAAAAAATATCTGAGGTTCAGTGACAGGATTTTTAGGACAGTAAATTAATAAAAAGTGAACTAGGAGAGCTTCAGTAGCAGACAAGTAGTGGAATTGCAGTATAATGTGGGGAGTGGTGCAATGCAGTGGCTGTGGGGCAGCCATATTCAGGCAGACCTTCTGGACACTGAGGTGCTGCCCTATCTGCATGCATCTCTCTGGACTGCGGGAGGAGGTAGCCAGACTCAGAGTGGAAGTAAACTGGGTCAGGAGTACCATCACTCCTATCCAGGGACCACCAGTCCAATGCAACTGCCTCAAAGGATGCCAAGAATGAGGAGCACTTGGATGACAGTGGGCTCAGGGAGGGTTAGAGCGGTCAGGCAGAGGCACATCCCAGATCCTATTCTACTCAAGAACTCATATGCCACACTGGCAAATGAGGACAACCAAATAAGAGGTACTCAGAGAAGTGGAAGGAAAGGATGTGGAGGTTAGCCAGGAGGTGACCTCAGCGGGAAAGCAGTGGACCCCAGAGGAGGAGGAAGCAAATCCTGGTGGGGGACTCCATCATAAGAGGGATCCAGCTAGGAACACAGGAGGGGAGGACAGGGAGGTGAGGTGCCTCAGGTGCCACGGCATGGAGGGATGGAAGGAAGATCCTGGGGATCACTGGGAAGGCAAGACAGGAGGGTGAGCTGGATGTCATTATCCACCTAGGTACTAATGACCTGGCAAATGGGGAGCCAAAGGAAGTTCAGGAAGAGTTTAGGAAACTGGGGAGGGTCTCAAGCAAGTAGCTACTTCTGTCACTTTCTCAGAGTACTACTACCTGTGAGAGGCAAGGGAGAGCATAGGAGTGCATGCACCAGAAACTTTAACTCATGGTTGAAGAATTGGTGCTGTGAGGAAGGGTTTGGATTCATTGGTGACTGGGGACCCACCTGGAGGGATGGAGGTTTGTTCAAGCCTGACGGCCTGCATCCATCCTGGAAGGAATGCAAGCACTCAATGATAAGTTTAAATGCTCATTGACAAGCATTTAAACTAGCAAAGGGGTGGCAGGCCAACAAGGAGGGTACCTACTTGCTCACCCCCACAGCTAGCAGTGGAACCAGTGAACCAGAGGAGCGGCTATCTCTGCAAAGCAGTGTGCAAAAGATGGAGATTAGTGCCCAAGAGGTGAATAAGCAGAAAAGGGCAAAATGCAGCAGAAGGGCAGACAACAAGGAGAACCAGGGATAAATGACAACCAAGGAAGGGGCTGGAGTAGAACAGTGAGACAGTCTAGGGAGGTCAAATCATGGAAAGCCATGTGCAAATGCCAGGAGCCTTAGCAACAAGATGGAAGATCTGGAGGCTGTCATGGTGCAGTCAGACCTGGACATTGTGGCCATCACTGAAACCTGGTGTAATGATAAACGACTGGGAGATGGCCATACCTGGCTACAACATATTCAGAAGAGAACAGAGCAGGCAGGAAGGAGGAGGAGTGGCACTGTATGAAAAAATGACATAAGGGCCACAGAGATCCAGGAGGAACAAAATGGTGGAGAGATACTGTGGGTTAAGCTGGAAAGGAAAATGGGGACAGCCATCCGCACAGGTGTGGTCTATAGACCACCAGCCCAGGAGGAAGAAACAGATAGGAGTTGATGCTAGCCATCCAAAGGATGGCAGACAAGGTGAGGTAGTACTGGTTGGAGACTTCAATATTCCAGACGTGGACTGGAGCATTCCAGCAGCAGCATCAACTAGGAGCAGATTTATCCTGGACTCCTTCAGGGTGCCTTCCTCAAGCAACTGGTCATGGAACCAACTCGGCAGAAGGCAATACTGGACCTTGTGCTCACAAACAGGGACAGTGTGATGGGGGTAACAGTGGGGAGCACCTGGGAAACAGTGACCACCAGTCATTGTGGTTTGAAATCACAGAAAGAGCAGAACCAAACCACACAAAAACACGTATCCTGGATTTTAGGGGCAGACTTTGGGAAAATGGGAGATACTTGAAAAGGCATTAAGGGAATGGGACAGGAATCAGGGGTTGAGGAACAGTGGGCAGTATTTAAAATGGGGATTATAAGAACAACAGAATTATGCATTAAGCAGGTTAGCAAGAGGAAAAGGAAGAGGAGACCATTATGGTTTTCCAAAGAGGTAGCAAAGAAAGTGAAAGCCAAAAGTTTGCATTCAGGCAATACAAAAAGACACAGGCAGAAGGGATAGGGAGAAGTACCAGGAGAAGCAAAGGGAGGCAGGAGGTCAGTAAAGGAAGCCAAAGCTCAGACAGAACATTGAAAAATCAGTGGGTAGAGGGACAAAAACTTTTACAGGTACATAAGTGAAAAAGAAAGACAAAGGGAGGGATAGTGAGACTGAAGGGGGAGGATGGGGGCAGCGTGGAGGATGACAACAGTAAAGCTGACATATTGAACAGGTATTTCTGCTCAGTCTTTACTGAGGAAGAGGAGGTAATGGGTCTGAAGGGAGTACAAGGGTGAGAATGGTGCAGAAATGGACACAAGTCCCTTTACACGAGAAAGGGTCCTGAAGGAACTGGAAGTAATAAGAGTTGATAAAGCAATGGGGCCAGATGGGGTGCACCCCAGGGTCCTTAAAGAACTAAGAGAGGTGGTGGCTGAACCTCTAGCTATCCTGTTTAGCCGATCACTGGAAACAGGGAGGTACCCAAAGACTGGAGGACAGCAGATGTAGTCCCTTATACAAAAGTGGGAACAAAGAGGAAGCAGGGAACTACAGACCAGTCAGCCTCACCTCAGTAGTGGGAAGATCATGGAAGCACTACTGAAGGAGAGATTGGTGGAACATCTGGTTGTCAATGGACTACAGGACCCAAGGCAGCATGGTTTCACCAGGGGAGGTCATGTCAGACCAACCTCATTGAATTTTGACTGGGTGACTAGGGAGGTGGATCAGGGAGGGCAGTGGATATGGCCTATCTGGACTTCAGCAAGGCCTTTGACACTGTGCCACATAGAAGACTATTACACAAACTGGGAATATGGGTGTGGGCAGGACAGTAGTGTGGTGGGTAGGTAACTGGCTGGGTGGCAGGACACAGAGGGTGGTGGTAAATGGCTGTCACTCCACAGAGGAAGAGTGACCAGTGGGGTACCACAGGGATCAGTGCTGGGACCGGTCCTATTCAATATCTTCATCAGTGACATTCGCGAGGACCTAGAAGGCAGAATTTCACTGTTAGCTGATGACACAAAGCTCTGTAACAGAGTAGACACACCAGAGGTGTAGACAGAATAGAAGCGACCTGCAGAAACTTGAAGAATGGTCAGGGTTTGGCAGTTGAAATTCAATGCAAAGAAGTGCAAGATAATGCATATGGGGCACAAAAACCTGGCACAATATATCAGTTGGGGGTGAGGATATAGCATACCAAGCAGGAAAGGGATCTTGGGGTTATCATCTCTGATGACCTCAAGGTAAGGAAACAGTGTGACAAGGCAGCAGGTAAAGCAAATAGGATGCTGGGATGTATAGGCAGGGGCATCACCAGCAGGAAAAGGGAGGTCATAATTCCGCTTATACAAGACACTAGTGAGGCCCAACCTTGAGTACAGTGTACAGTTCTGGAGACCATACCTACGTAAGGACATAGACAGGGTGAGAAGGTTCAGAGGAGGGCAACAAAGATGGTGCATGGATTGCATCACAAGTCCTATGAAGACAGGTTGAAGGAACTGAACATGTACTCCTGGAGGAGAGCAGGGAGAGAGGGATATGATAGAGACATACAAGTATCTTACAGGGAGGAACAGGGTGCAGGAAAACACTATTTTTAAGTGAAAGATGTTCCAGGACTAGAGGGCATGGGATGAAGTTGGAGGAGGATGATTCAGAGGAAACATAGAAAGAATTTCTTCACAGAATGGGTGGTGGACAAGTGGAACACCCTGCCAGAGGAAGTGGTGGGGCTGAAACAATCACGGGATTTAAGAATGCATGGGATAGACATAAAGGAATTCTGGAGGTCAGGGGTATGGGGCAACAGACTTCTAGGAAAACAAACTGAACTTACAAGCTCAAATGGGCAGACTGGGTGGGCCATAGGCCCTTATCTGCTGACACTGTCTATGTATCTATGACCTGAGCAGGTGTGCTATTTAAAGCATCGTGCTCCACTTCTCAACTCTGTTTCATGTTCCCCATACAGAGTCAAATTTGCTTCCAGGGCTGCAGGGCTGAATGAAAAGATGGGGGAGCAAATGAAAGAGACAAAGCTTTGAGGGGTAAATGAAAAGCCAGACTGATAGGGACAAGTGAAAGAGACATGAACAGTAAGAGGAGGCAGACAGATTATGAAACTGGGAAAGGTGATTTGAGGCAGCAGTCACACCTACAGGACAAAACAGTAAATGTGCACTGTTTTTCTCTATGTATACCTACTCATTAAAACATTCTTAAGATCTATTTTTAAATGTATTTTTTATATTTTTTGCTTTTTACACAAATGAGCCATTGTATAATAGGAATAATGCACTCCAGGGTGTGTCATGCTGAGATAATGTCACTTCTCAGGTGCTGGATGCACTCGGCCTGCTGACCTGGCCATTACCCAAGGCATGATGTTATCCCAACACGACACATACCCTGTCATGCATTATTTCTTTAATTTCATATATAATATACACACAACAGACATGGGTAACATTTGATCAAGATATCCCTAACTATCTCGCTGGGTAGTGTGAAGATTGTCATGCTATCTTGCAAGCTGACATATCACAAAGGAATACTGAAACCAATCAGAGTGCAGCTTTACAAAACTGTTGACGTTATAATAACCATGTGCAGCACTGAAGCCAGCAGATGTGAGATGCTTTGAGTGGCACAGTTTACAGTTTGTGCTTTTTTCACTTTTGATTCTTTTTTATAATTTGTAGCAGAAAGCCACCTAAACACCGGTTGTACAAATTAAATGTGACATAGGAGAGAGAGTGAGATACTAGATGCCTGCTTATTTTTTTAAACAGGAAAGACACACTAAGCTGAAGCTCTTGCTCAGAGTCACACAGTATGCAAGTGGGGCTGTGAGATTCAAAATGTCACCAGGTCTGCAGCTCAGAGGTTTAAACCACTGTGCTATACTGCTTCCTAGTAAAAATACCTTCACTTGTTATACATGACCTCTTCTGATCTCACTCATGAAATTTGTGTGTGTGCATGTGTCTGTATGTATATGTGTGTGTGTATATATATATATATATATATATTTATGCAATGGGGTAACATATATGTCATAAATCTGTTTATAGTATATAGTGGAGTGTTGTTCTGTATAGAATTCCATCCCTTTCAAAGTGCTGTACTACCACAGTTCCAATGTTATGGAATGCTGTTCTACCCTACTGTGGTAGAACAGCATTCTAAACTCTCTATAGACTGCATGAGTCAGTTTCATTTTGAAAGCAAAGAACTCAAAAACACATTTTTCACACAGTACTATATACTATAAAATACAGGATGAGCAACTCTATGCACAACCAGTGTGTTTTGTCACCTCGGGATTCTGATTCCCATGGACCTCTTGAGCTTAAGCTCTCAAGGTCAGAGGGAATCAGAATCTTCAGTGCAGAACACACTGGTTCTGCATAGTTGCCCATCCAGTAAACACCTACTAGGCGGACCTACACTAGGAAGGTTAATAAAAATTCCAGAAATTATCATTAAAAAGATAAGTAGTCAAAAGCAAATGTTCCTATACTAACAAAAAACATCTCTATTGAATAAACAAAATATACAATGGTTAGCTGTCAGATAAATGGATTTATCTACACTTGTGCTGTTTGACTTGGACACTTCACTCATGGCTTACACCACTTGTGAGGTTACTGAGGTCAAACAGCACTTGCGTAGATAAATCATTTATCTGACAGCTCCATTGTATATCATATATATATATATATATATATATATATATATATGTATAAAATGGGTGGTAAAATCATAGAAATCCCACTTATACAATTGGACAGAACCGTCACATGACTGTGCATTATTTCCCAATGACACCGCATTCCAGTACGACCTCGCGCCTGAACTACTTTCCAGTCCTCAAAACCTTTTCACCAGCAGTGAGACCACTGCACACCTGGTGCAGCTAGGCACCCACACTAACACACATATGCAACTGACACCCACAGGCATAAGTAAATATACCAGTAGTAGCCCCACACTGTACAGACTGATCTCTTCATCATACCATTAATGTTTACATAAAATGTAATTTAAAATCAAATCCTGCCTGCCATTTTCACAGTCTTCAATGTACAACCACTTTTATTACTGTAACCACTGTGGCCAATCAGTCTGATTAACACAAACCTAGCTGTATATAAAAAGCAGGAGAACATACATTTTTTAGTTGTCTTCTCTTAATTTGTGTGAAAAAGCTGCATTCGAGGAGAGTACTGTGATCGTGGGCGATTTCACTTTCACTGCTGAAATGTAGGCGTGATCAAGCAGTGCACATTTCAGAAGCGAGAACCTGTTAAGAGATGAAAGTAAGCACCTCTCTGTTTAAAAATAAAAGTGACTCCCTCCTGTTGGTTTGTGTTCCCTTTGGGTAATACAAGTTACATACTGTCACGAGAGGGGCGAGGGATAAACGGGGAGTCGGTGGCTTTGGGGACGTGGGCGGGCGGTGGGTGTTGCTGGCAGCGCGCTCCGGCTTCGCTGCCTTCCTAAGTGCCAGGCTATCGATCATCCTGGCTCCTTTCTGCCAAATTAACTGAAGTACCAAAGGCTCAACTCTGGGAAGAACTTTCACTAAATCTCTTAACAGGTTCTCACTTTCTGAAATGCGCACCGCTCAGCCACGCCACATTTCGGCAGTGAAAGTGAAAGTTGTCCATGATGCAGTACTCTCCTCCAAATGCTGCTTTTTCACACAAATTAAGAGGACACTACTTAAAACAACTAGTTCCTTCTACTTTTTGGTACACAGGCAGTGTTTATTAAATCCTCTACCATACCATTTAGCAGGTACATATCACCAATTACAGTGAAAGTGCTCCCAATCATACTTGCCTCCTCATTTTTCAATACAACCTTATTTTAAACCTCTGCCAACATATCATTTATTTACCAGCTAGACAGAGGGACTACATTTTCCACCCACCCCAAAAAATCTGTGGCCATTTTATAAGATAGATAACCCACTCTAGGGTGTGTGATCGGCGCTCTGATATCACATGCGCGGGTGGTTGAATGCACTCGGCCTGGGCCTTGTGCATCTGCGCCACCAAGGTGTGCATATATCAGAGCGCAACTGCACACCCTAGTGTGGGTTATCAACTACATATATATGTATACATATAATAGGTAGGAAAATGCATAGTATTTATTGGATGAAAAGCATCATGACTGTGCATATAGCAAGCGTGACTGCACATCTGCACTTTACTCCCTCAAAACAATTTTGCCATTTTATAAGATGGATAACCCACTGGGTGTGTGGTGCACTGTGATATACACACATCTTGGGTGGTTGATGCACTCGAGCCTGCAGCCTTGTGTGTAACAACGCACACCAAGGCATGCGTATATCAAGTGCGACCGAACACCTCAAGTGGGTTATCGATTACACATATAAATATATCTTTTTTTGAAAAAACGTAGTTAATGCATCAGTTGGGTAGATACCACAGTGACAAATGCAGAAATGAGGCACTAGGGTTTCTAACCCCTAACACTCCACCCAAAGGTTCACACCACTACCACCACCCCATCCCCCACCTCCACACACCAACAGGCATCGGGGTATGCCATGGGGTCATAAGACCCAATTCTCACCACATTCCACATGTAAACATTAAGCACTGTACAGTATTGGACAATGGGGTGAGAGTTAGGCCTTATGATCTCATGGCACACCCAACGCCTGTTGGTATGTGGAGGTGGGGGGATAGGGTGATGGTAGGGTGAGAATTGGGAGTGGGGCATTAGGATTAGAAACCCTAACACCTTTTTTCCCTGCTATTGTTGCTGTGTTATCCACCTAACTGATGCATTAACATATCATTGAGATAGTACAACAGTATCCATATGTCATGGTAGGAGACAGGGTCCTTTGGACCCTGTGCTCCCATCCCTTCATCAGATAGTAGAACAATGTGAAAATGGGAAATACTGTCAAAGTTAGGAGAGTGCAGAAACTCACAGGCATAGCGCACTCTGTGATTGCTCATTTGTTTGAAATTTTCACCATATTTTCAACAGAGGCATTACGGACCTCCCTCATGAACAGTGCAACTGTAATTTTGTTACTTCATCCCAAAGTTGATTTCGCTGTGACCCTGCCATTCTGCGCCACAGAGAGAAATCACATTCTGGACAGGAAGTGCACAATGACAGCTGTTCTGTTCATAAGGTGGTGAAAACATGGCAATGTTGAAAATCTGGAGGAAAATATGAAAAATTAGTAAATTACGAAAAAGGAGAAAGTGCACAAAGCACACCTGTAACGCCTATTTTTTGGTATTTGTTCACCAAATTTTCAGCATGAGCTTTATGGGTCCTCCCTCATAAAACAGTGGCACTGTCATTTTGTTAATCTGTCCCAAAGGCTGATTTCCCACAGCGACCACGCCATTCTGTGCCACAGGTGCAAAATACATTTTGGGCAGGATATGAAAAATTACATCTGCACTGTCCATAAGGAGGTGTTAAAAATGGCAATGTTGAAAATCTGGCATGAAAATATTAAAAGTCAGATAAAGCCACACAGAGGATGGATGCTCAGAGACAATGCAATACATTGACAAAACAGTCTCGGCACACCACAGGGACAGATATTGATTGTAAAATGGAGTCAAATTTATTTAATAATTAAATATTACTGTGCAATGGACAACGATGAAATTTGACATTCGACATATAATGTGTTTCTTCCATTTTAATGTTTATACCACTAGGTGTGATGTGTGTGTGTATATAGGAAGTTAGTATATGTGGTAGATAAATGAAGCACTTACACTTTAAGAGAGGTCATATGACTGGGAATGGGTTCTATTTAAGCTACCTAACACTAGAGTGGTTATTACTTTTGACAAAGCCCGTGTTCAGGTGAAGCGTGCGTGAGGAGTTTATCTGTGTCTGCACTTAGCACTTTCGTCTGTGTACTCGGTTTTGCCACTGTTTTTGAAGTTTGTAACTAAACTTGTTATATTATAAGTTCCTTCATTTGGAGTTTTTTGTGTCCCTGTGGTGTGCGAGACTGTTTTGTCAATGAAAATATTAAAATTAGCGAGGTTACAGTGCGTAGAAACAGCAACACATGTTTAGTATTGCAGTCATTTTTGGGAATTTTTTCACCAAAATTGCAACATGGGCTTTTGGAACCCCACCTCATGAACAGTGGCACTGTCATTTCATGACTTGGTCTCAAAGGTGATTCCACACTGCGACTGTGAAATCTCCTTTCAGGATGGAGAAACAAAATGACAGTGGCGTGCCCAACAAGGAGGGTTCCCAAGAATCCCATGTTGAAAATTTGGAGCCAAGTTTCTAAAATTGGCCAAGATATCAACCTAAGTTGAACCCCTCCCCATTGAGTCCCATTATATGGCTTACTTTGATTTCTTCAGTTTGCAGCTGGACTTTGAAGAGTGCAGGCGTGTCCCAGTCAGAGAAAATCACTGAGCCCAACCTCGGAGGATAAGTATGGGTGAGGGGTGCAGAGGCGGTGGGTGTGCAGAGGAATGGTGGGGATGGGGAGGGGTAGTAGGAGATGATGAGGACTGTTTTCTTTGTTACAGTGTTTCAAATAAAAATAGATTTTATGGGATCCATCTCTTCATTTACAGGTTTCACACTTTGAAAAAAATAAATTTGGACACACTGGAGTAGGCTTCCAGTGTGCCACATGGATGGGAGGCATACATGATGCAGACAGGTGGATTAGGCACCCTGTCAGCAATGGAAGTGGGTTGGGAGATATCCGGCACCAGGAGTGGGTTTCCCAGTGTCTAACAACTGTAAAAACACATTAATCTGGGCACACTGCAGTGGGCTCCCAATTTGCCGCATGAGTTTGGAGTGGGGTCATACATAATGCTGACAGGATTGAGCACCCCAGTCAGCAATGAAGCTAGTTTGGGGACAAAAATTTCGATGTAGGTTTCTGCATTTAAAAAAGATTTGCAAAAGTGAGATTTTAGCAATTAAACTTACGAAAGATTTATAAATCTTACTTTTGTGCTAAAACTAACGCTTCCCATAGGAAATAATGGAAATAACAAACTTTCATAACTTTTGAATGGATTAATATTTTTCACCAAACCTTCAAAAGGTGCATCTGTGAACAAGGGTTTTCCACCCTGAAAATGTCAGCTCACATCATAAAGCTGTTTCTGAGATACAAGATGACAAAGAAATGTCAAAAAATCCGATTTTTCTTTTTTCAACACTTTATACCTCAGAAACCACTGGATGGAGTCAAGAGACCTACCCTAGAGATTATGCTTGTCTAATTCCATGCAAATCCTTTGAAAGGCTCCAACATTATTTATACTCAAACTTTGAACTTTGATATAGAAGTGCAGTTTCACCCTAACTACATTAGCGACTGCACCAGTATAATATATATATATATATATATATATATATATATATATATATATATATATTGACAGAGAGAGAAACATATATATATATATATATATATATATTACTAAGGAAAAAACACATTATTGAGCTTCCCAAACAGAAAACTTTCGATAAGCTGCTATGTCATTTAGACTGTACTAATTATGAAATTAACTTCATGAGATGAAGAACAATTACAATGAAACGTAGTTAAGTACTAAAATCTGGTCTGTGGATCTGGCAGTTCTTTTACTCTTGTTCCATGTTTATTGTAATGTTTTCATTAGTCTGAACAACACAATCTGTGTTCTAAATAAACTCCCATTGGTTACATATATTATACTGGCCGCTAGAATAGTATAGTTATAGTTGAGTAAGCACTTCAATGTCAAACCTCAAATATTGCATGTTAATAACTTTGTCCCTGTATGATGGATTTACCTGAAATGTTGCATATGCGGTCTGGTACCATAGATCTCTGGATCTGGTAAGTGCTTTATGGTCAGATGTGCGGTTGCAGAGCTGCAGAATGCCAAAAAATGCCCAAAAACAGATTTTTGTGTGTTTTCTTTGTTCGGGCCCACACCACAATTTGTCTGGTCTGAAAACATCGAGGAGATGCCATCTGGGTCAGTGATGTGCCTTTTGAAGATTTGGTGAAAAATATTAAACCATTCAAAGTTATTCAAATAACAAGTTTCCCATTATAGTCAATGGGAAAAACATATATATCTCTTGAAAGCTGCCACCAGTACATTTTACTTTCACAAATGGCCTTTTACTTTCATGCTGCTGCCATCTTTTTCAGTTAGCAGAGAGACAAGTTCCTGGCGTTTAAATTTGGGACCCCTAGGTAAACACTGACTGTTGTGTTTACCTTGTCGAGATCCTGAGGATCAATGCCCTATCTTTTCTGGGAGGGAAGCCCCAGAAATTCATTTTCAAGCTTGACCCACTACACCTTCTAGAATTGCAAAAGAAACAGCACATAACACTTTGCATAATCATGAAACTGTTGTGCTATTTTTTGCGAAATGTTCAATTTGCATAAGTACTTTGTCCAAAACTGCTAATCTTTGCCATCTCCCTGCAACAAAAAGGTTGGGGCTTTTGGGCTGAAATTTGCAGGATGGCAAGCCCTGGTCCCACATATGTGCCTTTTGGTGGTTTGATGCCAAAACATTCAACGGGACCAAAGTTACAGCATTCAAAGTTGAGAAATTTCACATAGGATAACATTGCAGCACCGTGGCACCTTTCAGTGCCTGTATCTCGAAAACAAAGTAAGATATGGATTTTTGCTACCTACAGCTTAGATCACCTCTAGGCGATCTAACCTGTAAAAACAAATTTAAATGATAGATTACACCAGCAGTGGAATTTTTCCTACTTGCTGATTACAGAGATATTGGCAAATTACTGTCACGAGGGTACCAAGTGTGACTCTCAGCACATTTCGTGCCCATATCTTGTAAACGATGCAAGATACAGATTTCATTGACTCCTCTCACGTGAGATCTCATTGTCATGATTACAATGGCACTTGGATTTTTCATAGCTGCTGCAGTGGTTGATATATTGGCAAATTAGTGTTACATGAGTTCTTTGCCCAATAGGGCTGCTGTATGGCTCCATAGTTATGTGTAAGTGAGGTGCAGGGCCTGTGCTCCCACATCTGCATACCATTATGCAAAAATGGGCAATGTGAAGAGGCGCAGGGGCCGGAGGGCCCGTGCTCTCACTAACACATACCAGTTACCAGTTACATTACACTTTTCAAGAAGAAGGGAAATTCATTGCAAAAAATCTAATAATGCATCAGTTGGGAGGCATGGCTTGGCCCTGATTGAATATAGGTCCTTTTAATCTAGAGCTCATATCCTTCTACCTACCTTCATCTGCAATTATTTCAAGGTACAGAAGGCATGAAAGTGAACCTTACATAAATCAAACCTGATATAAACTTTTTGAGGATTATTTTTAGTGCTACTTTTGTATCTTGGCTAGTTTTCTAAAAGAGGTCATCTCCTCATTACATGGTTCTAGTCCTCCAATATGGCTGAAGCTACCAAATAATCAATTCCACTAGAGCATGTGGAGGCAATGTTTCATAAAATGTTATCGGATATGAGCGATGTAAAAGCAGTAACTCAGCAAAACACAGAGGCGCTGCAATCAACAGACATTAGTTTGAAAACTATAGAAAATAAAACTCACTCTAACAAACTGGCAGTCCAGGAATTACAGACCAAGATTAGACAGCAGGTCTGAACCATTAAAGAACTACAAATGAAGTTGGAAGACATAGAAAATAATAGCCACTTGAATAATTTAAGATTTTACGGTTTCCTCGAAGGCGCTGAACTAAATAATACTACAGCCTTTCTTATACATATTTTGTCACAAATCTTACATTTGCCTGAGGACCACGGCATTATTACTGAACACTACACACCACTCGCCCAGGCCAAACGTATGCCTGCTCGAAAACCCCATCCAGTATTAGCAAGATTGCTCAACTATGCTCATACCGAACTGTTACTGCAAAAAGCTAGAGAAATTGGATCACTAATGTGGCAACAACATCGCATTTACATTTACAGAGACTATTCTCAAAAGTGTCATCAAAGACGTGCATTTACAGGTTCCTGACAAGTTATGCACAAACTGGGTCTCAAATTTAATCTGAGATATCCTGCGGTCATGAGAATTTTCTGCAACAACACTTACAAAGATTTTGATACTATGGACTCCCTTATGGACTTTTAAATAATACTTGTACACAAACATCTCAAGGAATGGGGGCGAATAATACAGATATGGTGCATTCTCTCCCAGCAGCTGTAAATTCCACTCAAGTCAGTGCTGCAAATTTAATATCCACTGTCCAGGCTATTTCCGACACTAACACTACATCTAATGTACGGTGTAAATGACAATCCTTGCGTTTATTAGAAAAGCTGTCACTGTTAAATTCTGGCAGCAAAACCTGTTGCTGTAGCCCTGATAGAAATCACAATTCTGCAGTCAACTCTGCCCCTGTAATGGATAATGTCTAGGCTTGCCAGGATTCAATAAATATCGGTTTCTGTTGTTTAAAGTGGATTTTGTAAACACCCACTAATCGACAGGAAAAATATGCATCAATATTAATCTATTTTGCATCTTCTTCCCCTGCTGTCACTTCAGGGCAAATAGTTGTTATGCCTGCGATTACACATAGTGTCAGAAAGAGGAACTGTGTAATCATCTTGTGCATTGGTAAAACATGCTGCCACCACCTCGGGAATGCTGAGCAAGTGAGCCAGTCTCCTTACAGTTTCTGATCAACGTTCTTTTTATGTTTATTATGTTTGCTTGCATGCAGCGCCAAGAAACATATTGCGGCAACGGTGCTGAAGCAGGTTCTGGAGGTGCGGCACTGTTGTGGCCAATACTGGCATGGCATTTACCAGCGTGAGTGCTGTCCACCAATAAAGGGAACACAGCTGGAGACACTAGTTTTGAACGTTGACACCAACTGAAAGAAACTAGCTGCATCGGCTGCACTCCCCCCAGACACGCCGCATACCGTATTGCATGCTACGCTCCCCTTCCGACACACACTGTATGGTCGACAGGGTGCCCAATCCCCGCCGCTGCAATGCCCCTCAACAGACACTGCAGAGCCATGCTGGGAGCCCATCCCAGCATGGCAGTAGTCCGTATGGCCAACGGGGTGCCCAATCACCATCGATCTCCACTGCCCCGCCCCAAACAGCCTTCCAGCTGCCATGCTGAGAGCCCACCCAGCATGTCAAAAGTCCCACGTCATGGAAGAAAAAACACAGAAACCTAAAAGAGAAAACCTTCCCTTGCTGACTGTCCTGACCCGCTCCCCAGCCACTACCACCCTCTGCACACCCTCCTCACCCCATACTTACTCCGAGTCTGTCGCGAACGATCTTCAGTGAACCAGGAACACGTCTGCACTCTTCAAAGCCGACCGCGAACTGAGCAAATGCCAGTAAGCTGTATAATGTAATAAATAGGGTTTTTCAACTTTGTTGCATATCTCATGCAGTTTTGGAATTTTTCACCAAATTTTCAACATGGGGTATTTGGGACCCCCTCATGAATTCTGTCACTGTAATTTTGTTAATCGTCCCGAAAGTGATTTTCTGGTCATTCGGCGGAACCACCTTTTGGACTGATTTATGAAATAACAGTGTCATAGTTCATGGTGGAGCTAAAAACCCTATGTTGAAAATTTAGTAACATCAAAATAACGATTTCTGAGCATGCATTCGCTGTTCCTCTATGCAACTTGTAAGTTCACAAATTTTCAATAATTCATTCTAGATTTTCAACATTGTCATTTTACCACCGTCCTTATGAGCAATACAGCTGTCATTTTCACATTTCACCCAAAATGTGTTTCTGTGCATGTAGTGCACAATAGCACAGTCGATGTCTGAAATCGATGTTCGGGACAGATTAATAAAATCTCAGTGACACTGTTCATGAGCAGAAGTATTAAAATGGCTATGTGAAAATTTGGTGAAAAAATTCCCACAATGAATGTTTTATGAGCATGCTTTGCGCTGTTCCTACCTGCGCTCGTAAGTTCATGAATTTTCATTATTTTCACTCCAGATTTTCAACATTGCCATTTTACCACACCTCTTTATGAGCAGTACAGCTGTCATTTTCACATCTCACCCAAAATGTGTTTCCATAGAGCGCACAATGGCACAGTCGGTGTGTGAAATCAATGTTTGGATAGATTAAAAATCATGAGCAGAGATGTTACAATGGGTATGTTAAAATTTGGTGAAAAGGTCCATAAAATCACTATGTTATGCGCGACCATTGTGCAGTTTCACTCCACTCGTAACTTTGTGGATTTCTAATATTTTCAGTCAGATTTTCACCGCTGGCTTTTTCCCACACTTCCTTATGAGCAGTACAGCGGTCATTTTTCACACCATGGCCAGAAATGTGTTTCACACTTCCAGCGCGAAATGCGTGGTCGCTGTGGGAAATCACTGTACGGGACAGATTAAGAAAATCACTGTGACACTGTTCATGAGCAGAGGTTCCAAAATGCCTGTGTTGAAAATCTGCTATAAAAAAATCCCCAAACTAATTGCATTATGGGTGTGTGTTGCGCAGTTTCTACACACGCCTTGACTTCACCAGTTTTTAATATTTTCACTGCAGATTTTCAACATTGCCATTTTTCCACCTCCCCATGAACAGTACAGCTGTCATTTTCATATCCTTTTGAAATGTGTTTTCACACCTGTGGTGCCAAATGGCATAGTCGCTGTGCAAAATCAGCTTTCGGCTAATAAACTGATATTGCCACTGTTCATAAGGTGGAGGTCACAAAAATGTTGAAAATTTGGGTGAAATGCAAATGAATGCCTGAGGCGTTAGGGTTTCTGTCCATAACACCCCACCCTGTAGAGATTGACAGACATCAGGGGTCTGATTGGGATTCTCACCTGTAATGCTCATACCATTCCACACCCTGCAGCCAGTGAGATGCATCGAGGTGTGCCTTGGACTCTTGGCCCCAAAGTTCACCTCATTCTCCTATACAGCACCCATCTCACTGCATTTCCTGATGGAATGGGGTGAGCATAAGGCCAAAGACCCCAAGGCACACCGTGAGACTTGTCGGCGTCTGTGCAGGGTAGGGTGTGGTGACATGGCATGGCAGTTATGCCTGGTGACCCAAAGGCACACCCCAATGCCTGTCAGTCTCTGGGGTGGTGGCAGGGTTGGCTTCAGTTCAATACTTCACTGCCATTCCTATTATGCAGCTCTCAACTCCTACACTACCAATGCCAATGCCAGCAAGCAAACATTCAGCATTGACAAATGCTTGTTTTAATCTTGTCAGCAAGACCGATGGTGTGGTAACCTTTCTGCTTGCTGCCTAACACCAGAGATGACACTACCTGTTCCTCCATCTGCTCCAGGTTATCCTGCCACAGAGTTCCCCTCCCCCACTTGCTTACTGCCTACTGCCATGGAGGGTGATTCCCCTTTCTATGCTTGCTGCCTAGTCCCAGAGGTCCTGCATATATGCCGTCAGCTTTACAGACCAGAAAATTTAAAGATTTTAAAAATGTAAAGTTCAAAGATTTAATCATCATTCTGCACCTTGCTCAATGTTGTTGCAACTACACATATTGGCTGTTTACTCATCTGGTGCATTAGAAAAGCAATCTGCCGCCACCTAAGGAGTGCTGAATCTAAGAGCGAAGGGAGTGACCAAGTCAGTCTTCACATGAGGTACAAAATAAAAGCTCAAATGCTAAGATTTCATTAAGTTGTGGTATATCTCAATTGATAAAAATGGAAAACCTAAGATTTCATCTAGCTGTGGAATATTTCAATCGATAAAAATCGAAAACTGGTTTGAAAATAAACCTCGATTTTATCGGTTGAAATCGATAAAAAAAAAATCAAATCTTGGCAAGCCTAATAATATCTCACGATACCACTACAAAATAAATATGCAATTTTAAGTCCACCTGAACTGCTAGATTCAATCCTCAGTCAAGATATCCTATGGATAATAGCTGATCTACAAGCCCTGTGTTAGACTCCTCCCAGCAGACCTCTCATGGGCTGATGTGGTCGCTATTTTCCTCCAAAATGCTGGAACCTCCAAAAATACATCGCAACAAGGGGAAAATTAAGTCTGATGCTGGCTCCACCAAAGCAAATAAGTCAAAGATTTTTACTCCTCCGACACTTGATTTCATGGCTAAGAGAAACTATTTCTTTAAAGAGCTAATGACACCTCAAAGAAAACTTAAAAAACATAATAATTAGATACAATTCTGCCTGCATTCCATTTATATTTTATGCATTTTCCTCCCATAATTTATTACTAAGGAAATGTGTATGAACATATGATGGTTGTCTCTTACAGTTTATTTTGAGTTCATCTGCCTCTATAGCTTACTCCCTACTCCAAGTCATAATCATCTGTTGTGACATCACAGTCGTTGCCATGGGAGTAATTGTGAGGTCACAAGCAGTGCTCTATGACTTCAGGTGGGGAAAAGCAGCAGGAATAGATGAACTCATTAGTCTTGGGGAGAGTGAGGGTGGGGTGGCAGTGGGATGACAAAGGAGGGGTTGGGGCAGCTGCAAACTAGGGGTGTTGGCTGCACACTCGAGCAGGCTTAGATAGACCGGGTGTCTGTTTCTGCTGGCACATTCGTCATGTCTCCAGGAGTAGAAATCCTGTTTCAGGCAAATGACCTCAGTAATAAATAATGGGGAGGAGAAATACAGAACTAATGGGAAATACAAGCTGGACTGTGTCTAAATATTATGTTTTGTTAAAGTTCACCTGAGCGTGTCACCAGCTGTTAAGAATTTTCATGATGGCTCCTTATGAGGAACTTGCTGGCATTCTGCAATAAGCGTCTGTGATGGGTCTGTTTATGAATGCTTCATGTTCTGCAATGCCACAGCTTATGTTTGGGGCACCATAGTCCGATTTCTTTTGTAGTGGATGCATCGAAGTTTGGTTTGCTTTGGGTGTGATCCTGGTTCCTGCCCGATCTACTTGCTGCTCCATGCCACTTACCTCATGAGTACTTTCAGAAGCAGCTCTAACAACTTTTGAATCTTCTCAACACTTGAAAACACAGCCAAATTTCAGAAGAATGTTCAGTTCTCTACTTGGAAACCACTTTATACACTAATTATTGTTCAAACTTTTAATAACAAAACTACTTTCAAATAATTATGGCACAACATTTTACAGTATAAAGCGGTACATAATTGTAAGACCTGCTGGTTTAGTTTGATGCCAGTTCTTTACTTTGTTAGATTCTATACTTTATTTCATATATATGTGGTGGTCCTAAGGGTTAAGGTGCATTTAATTGATCTGCTACTTTGAACTAATATGATATACCAATTGCATTTATACTATTTAATACAGCTTGACCATAACTTTAATCTTAGTATATTTTAAAACATACAGTTCTGGACATTGCTGAGTTATATTTTAGCAACATATGAAAATATTCCTGATGGTCTTTGCAATTAAGATATCATTATTACAATAGCTGCTTTCATATTAGCACTATTTTTGGTGTATAATGGCACTTTGTAATGTCTCACGGTAACACGGTATAAACTACTGTGATATGTCTGATCATATTTGTTGCTTAGTTATCATTGCTGCTTTTATTATTTTAAATCACATACTGCTCTTAATATGGTTATGATAATATGCACTACTACACAGGTATCAATACATTAGTCTTAGCAAACAAGAATATCTACATTACCAATAGTTAATTTTGTATCTGAGATCCATGCATCAAGACTTACTTTGTTAGTACAACATTGAAACTAAGTCATGCTTTTAGTTAAGATACCCATATATATATTTCTTTTAGTTTGCTAAACTGTGAAAATATTTGATATTTGGTTCTGCGTTTACTTCATTATTGTGAGATGATGCTGGATTGTGAAACAATGTTATTCTCTCACTACCTGAAAATTATTTTCTAGGTTGGATGTTTTAGACAGTCTTCGTTGGTAGGAAAAGGTCTTACTTTTAATGCTATTGTGCTTATAATTCCAGCATTTACTAGCTCAGATTTTTTTTTGTTGGTAATATTACAATCTTTACCTTCTACTCCATAATAAGGTAGTTTTGCTGGAGGATAGATTTTACTGTTTAAATAATCCTATAGGCTAACAGTGTATATTTTTCATGCTGTATCACTAGGTCACTTATTGTGATTTTTGTTCTTCTTGACTATTGCCGGTTATAGCATATAGTGTTTCTTAAGGAGTAGTAGAAACACCTACTCTCCTTAACTTTTCTTCCACCACCTGATGTATAGAGAAGTGGTCTTGGTTTATGTATACTTTATAACTGACCTCTATCTCTCTGCTCATCTTAATTGGTTTTAGGTTGGTGTATTTTAAGCTTTTGGTTGTTAATGTTAACAATTTTTGCATTAGATATAGAGATGCAAAATTGGAGACCAAACCCTTTTGCTGTTCTGCCTCTATTAACCTTTTATGTTTGCTTGCATGCATGTGCAAGAAACATAGTGCCATCATCCGAGATTTGGAGTGTGTCACCCCTCTTCCAATTCAGTCAGCGTGTTGGCAGGCTGGCCCTGTCTGCCAATGCATGCTGGAGCTGTCTATGACAAGCTCAAAATGCAGTGGCATACAGTTGAAAGGGGCTATGCTTCAGTGAGCAGCGATAAGATATCACCTGCTCATGCTCAGCTCCCCTACACACACACACACACACACACACACACAGAAAGCATGCGCTGCGCATACTGCGTGCTGCCCAACACATATGTATGGCAGCCAGGGATGCCCAATCCCCATCAGCTGTGCTGCACTCGCCCCAAAGCCTTCCAAATGCTACGCTGGGTGCCCACCCCAGCAGGCAACTCAATGAGTATAGCCGACGGGGTGCCCAATCCCCGTCGGCTTCACTGTCTCCCCGAGTACAGGGTGCCACGCTGAGCCCACCCCAGCATGGCGACAAATGCCATGGCTGATGGGGTGCCCAATCCCCCGTCGGCTCCACGGCCCCCCATCAGCCTTCTGCTGCCATGCTGGGGCCCATCCCAGCATGGCAAATATCCAGCGTCATCTTTTTTTAATACCTGTAAGAAAAAAATGGTCCCCATGATCTTCCTGCCCCCTCCCACAACCGCACCCTACCTCCCACACCCCCTCACCCCCATTCCTCTCGAGCTCGGCGTGACGATCTTCGGTGGACCGAATATGTCAGCATTCTTCAAAGCCGACCGCGAACTGAGGAAAATGCCGGTCAGCTGTATAATGGATAGATAGGGTTTTTCAACTTTGTTGCATATCTCAGGCATTTTTGGAATTTTGCACCAAATTTTCAACATGGATTTTTGGGACCCTTCTCATGAATGCTGTCACTGTCATGGCGTTATTCAGGTTGAAGGGTGATTTTGCAGTCACTGTGCAAAATCACCTTTTGGGATTGATTAATGAAATGACACTGCCAGTATTCATAAGGTGGGCTCTCAAGAAGCCTATTTTGAAAATTTGGTGGAAAAATCTCCAAAAACGCTGTTTTATGAGCGCATTGTGCAGTTCCTACGCGACGTTCGTAAGTTCGCAAATTTTCAATATTTTCACTCCAGATTTCAACATTGCCATTTACCACACCTTCTTATGAGTAGTGCAGTTGTCATTTTCACATCTCACCCAAAATGTGTTTCGACCCATGTAGCACACAATGGCGCAGTTGGTGTGCAAAATCAATGTACGGACAAATTAAGAAAATCAAAGTGACACTGTTCATGAGCAGAGGTCTTACAATGGCTATGTTGAAAATTTGGTGAAAAAATTCCTAACAATGACTGTTTCTGACGATGTGCGTAGTTCCTACGCACGCTGGTAAGTTCAGGACCAATATTTTCACTCCAGATTTTCAACATTGCCATTTTACCACACCTTCTTATGAGTAGTACAGCTGTCATTTTCATCTCACCCAAAACATGTTTCCGCCCATGTAATGGCGCAGTCGGTGTCTTGAAATCAATGTCTGGACAAATTAAGAAAATCACAGTGACATTGTTCATGAGCAGAGGTCTTAAAATGGCTATGTTGAAATTTGGTGAAAATATTCCTAAAAATGACTGTTTACTGATGCGTTGCCAGTTCTATGCATGCTCATAAGTTAGCGAATTTAATATTTTCACTCCAGATTTTCAACATTGCCATTTTATTACACTTCCTTATGAACAGTACAGCTGCCATTCTTCATATGCTGCCCAAAATGTGTTTTCAACATGTAGCGCTCAATGGTGCTGTTGGTGTCGCAAAGCAATGTTTGGGACAGATTAAGAAAATCACAGCTACACTGTTCATGAGCAGAGGTCTTAAAATGGCTATGTTGAAAATTTGGTGACAAAGTCCATAAAATGACTGTTTTACAGTGAGCATTGCACAGTTTCCACGCATCCTCGTAAGTTCATGACTTTGTAATATTTTAAGTCCAGATTTTCACCAGTGGCATTTTTCCACACTTCCTTATTTACAGTACAGCTGTCATTTTTCACAACATGGCAAGTGTGTTTTCACACTTTCAGCGCAGAGATGCGTGGTCGCTGTGGGAAATCATTGTTCGGGACAGATAAAGAAAATCACAGTGACACTGTTCATGATCGGAGGCACAAAATGCCTGAGTTGACAATCTGCTGTAAAAATCCAAACCTAATTATAATACGGGTGTCGTTGCAGTTTCTATGTCACAGCCTGCATTAGCGTCACCATTTTTTAAATATTTTTACTGCAGATTTGCAACATTGCCATTTTTACCTCCCATGAACAGTACAGCTGTCATTTTTACATCCTGTTCGAATGTTTTTGCACCTGGTGCTAAATGCCGTAGTCGCTGTGCATAAGCAGCTTTCGCTAACAAACTGATATTTCCCCTGATCATGAGGTGGGGTCACAAAAAAAACATGTTGAACATTTGGTGAAAATACCAACAGATGCCTGAGGTATTAGGGTTTCCAACCCTAAAGCCCAACCCTGTAGAGAATGACAGGCATCAGGGGTGTGACTTGGGATTCTTGCCTGTAATGCTCATACCATTCCACACCTGCAGCCAGTGAGAGGCATGGTATGCCTTGGACTCTTGACCCCAAAGTTCACCCCATTCTCCTATATCGCACTCATCTCACCGTATTTCCTAATGGAATGGGGTGGGCATAGAGCCAAAGACCCCAAGGAACACCGTGACACTTGTCAGTGTCTGCAAGGTGGGGTGTGGTGAAATGGCGTGGCGTTATGCCTGACGACCCAAAGGCACATCCCAATGCCTGTCACCTCTGCACGGTGGTGGTGGGGTTGGCTTCAGTTCAATACTTCACTGCCATTCCTATTATGCAGCTCTGTAACTTCTACACTACCACTGCCAATGCCAGCAAGCAAATATTCGGCATTGACAAATGCTTATTAATTCCTGCCTGGATACAGCCTACGAAGTTGATTCTGTCAGTCTGTTGGTATTTTTCTATGTTGTGTCTGCTGGGTGCTTTGAGTCACTGACAGTACCATTAATAGTTGTTACTGACCCTTTGTGCTTAAACCCTCATGGCTGATATATTATTATATACAAGGAATGTTAAGGGCTCAATGCACCTAGCAAACGTAAGCATGTCTAAACTATCTTAAAAGCATAAAGCACTAATTGCTTTTACAAGTAAACCAAACTACTGGCTGAAGACAATGACAGACTGAAAAGATTGGGCTGGCCGGGATTACACAGCCTCAGCTCCATCTGAAAAGAGAGGGTTGTGATTTTAATTCATAAGAATCTGAAATGGACCCCATCTACTAGCATTAAAGACCCTAATGGTAGATGAGTGATCGCGTCCTTTAATACAACATCAGGGCCATTAACTTTGGTTAATGTCTATGCCCCAAATACTGATGATCCTGATTTCTTTCATAATTTGGCTCAACAGCTAACTCTGTCACATGTCTCTAATACTCCTATATTAATAGGTGGGGACCTTAATCTTGCACTTGATTCACATCTAGACAGGAGTAATTCCTCTCTTGATGCCATTCCAAAAGTATAGCTGCCCTATCTTTATTAATGAAAGAGCTTGGTTTATCAGACATCTGGAGACTTGTTCACCCTGAGATAGAGAATACACATTTTACTCTAATCTTCATCAGTTTTATAGTAGAATCGATATTGGCTTACTTCCCTATAATAACTGAAAATACGGTTGACTCTAATATACTATCTTTACTCATTTCGGACCACTCTCCTGTCAAGATACATTTAACTTGGGGCTCCTCCTCTTAAATCCCCTCATGGCATTTAGACCCTCTTTTACTTGAAGATCCTGGATTTTACCTTGGATCAGACTACAAAAACAAGATTTTATCTCCCATAATGATCCGTAGAAACTCTGTGGGTATGACATGGGAAGCACTTAAAGCAACACTCTGTGGCAAAATCATCAGTTATGCAGCACACAGGAAAAATATAAGGAACAACAATAATAGCCTTAGAAAATTACTTAAAATTAAAGAATCACAGTACTTATCAGCTCCACATCCTGATCCTCTCTCCCCTCCACTATGACATACTTCAGCTTTGTATGTAAATTATTGAGCTAATCTCACATAAAACTGAAATAGCACTATTAAGAGTTACACACAAATATTGAGAGGGTAGTGAAAAAGTGGCAAACATAGAAACATAGACTTTGATGGCAGATAAGGACCACTTGGCCCGCCAGTCTGCCCATTTCCTACCTACTGGATAAGCTGCAGATTCTAGTTAAACAACAGCCTACTTCCTGCCACCCCACTACAATTGCTTTATGTCTGTATCCTTGCATGTTTGAATCCCCATTGTTTTAGACCCAACAATCTCCCCAGGAAGGTGGTGCCATGCATCTACCACTCTCTCCATGAAAAAATGTCCTCACTTACCCCTGAGCCATCCCCTCTATCTTTAAATTGTGCCCCTTGTTCTTACACATCTCTTCTTCTGAAAGATGCTACCCTCCTGGACTTTGTTGATTCCCTTGAGGTACTTGAACATTTCTATCATGTCCCCTGTCCCCCCTTTCATCAAGGGTATACATATTAAGCTCTCTCAGTTTCTCTTCATATGGTTTCTGATGCAGACCCTGCACCATTTTAGTTGCCCTCCTCTGGACTGCTTCCATCCTGTCTATGTCCTTGTGTAGATGAGGTCTCCAAAACTGCCACGAGTACTCAGATGGGGTCTCACCAACTGTCTGTATAGAGGCTAACCACTTCCCTCTTTATGTTGGTGCATGTGCACAGCCAACAGCTTGTGGCAGTGGGGATTTGGAGGTGTGGTCGCTGTTTGGCGAATGCAGGGCATGCATCAGTAGGTGGTCCGCATTGCCCAATCAGCCTGCATGCGGCGCCACACCATGCATACATAATGGGGTGAGCACATCTAAGAAAAGGTCTGCTGCAATCTGAGCAAAGCTCATCAGATGCAGTGGTCCTTTTCTTGCCATGCTTCGCCACCATTAGAAGTGCATGGTCGACGAAGTGGTGGCTGCCTAACGTCTGCGTCTTCAGGGGTGCCCAATCCCTGTCGGTTAACCCCCACTGTCTTTGTGTGCGATGGGGGAGCCCATCTCCATGGGCATAAACCCTAATTGTTGAATGCTGAGGGGATGCCCAATCCCCTCGCCTGCTCTTGCTTTCTTTCTGTGCTGATGGGGTTCCCCATCCCTGTCAGCATTACTTCCTCCTCCCCCGTGTTGTGTGCGGCCGAGGTGCAGTCCCGTCGGCGACACCTCCCAAAACAGTTAGGTGGCATGCTGGGAGCCCACCCAGCATGCCAAATGCCTGCAAAAGAAACTGTCCCATGATGTTTTTCCTGTTTTTTTTACCTGTAAAACTAAAATGGTCCCTCATAGTCTCGATGCCCTCCTCCCACCCGCACCCACCCACCCACCCACTGCGCACCCAGCCTCACCCCCTCACCCCATACTACCTCCGGAGTTAGTGCACGATTTTCTGTGGACCGGGAACACGTCTGCACTCTTCAAAGCTGACCGCTGAACTGAGGAAATGCGGTAGCTGTATAATGGAGCGAATAGGGTGTTTTCAACTTTAATGCATATCTCAGACATTTTGGAATTTTGTCCCCAAATTTTCCACATCAGGTTTTTGGGACTCCTTCTCATGAATTCTTGCACTGTCATGGTGTTATTTGGTCCCGAAGGTGATTTCACAGTCACTGAATGGAATCACTTTTGGGACTGAGTAACAAAATGACAGTGCCACTATTCATGAGAGGGCTCTCAAAAACCTATGTTCTAAGTTTGGTGGGAAAAATCCAAAAATGACTGTTTTATAGCGTCGTAGAAACTGCATAGCTGCGCTCATAAGTTAAGCGTATTCGCACTATTTTCATGCCAGATTCTCAACATTTGCATTTTACCACACCTTCTTGTGAACCGTGACGAGCTGTAATTTTTCGCAGATCCTGCCCTAAATGTGTTTTGCACTTCGCGAGAATAGCAAGGTTTCTAAAGTGAAATCACTGTTCGGGACACATTACAAAATGACAGTGACACTGTTCATGAGCAGAGGTCCTAAAATGCCTGTGTTGAAAATTTGATGACAATACTTCATAAAATGACTGTTTTTACGAACTTTATGCGTACAACGCATCGCTTGTAAGTTAGTGCATCCAGTAAATATTTTCATGCCACATTCTTAACATTGGCATTTTACCACACCTTTCTGTGAACTCAGATAGCTGTCATTTTTCACATCCTTTCCAAAATGTTTTTCCAGTTCCGGCACAGAATAGCACGGTCACTGTGTGAAATCAGTGTTCGGGACACATTACAAAATGACAGTGATACTGTTCATGAGCAGAGGTCCTAAAATGCCTGTGTTGAAAATCTGGTGACAATACTCCATAAAATGACTGTTTTACAAGGTGCATAGCAACTGCGCAATGCATGTTCGTAACTTAGCGCATTCGCAATATTTTCACACCAGATTTTCAAATTTGGCATTTTACTACACCTTCTTGTGAACTGTACAGCTGTCATTTTCACATCCTTTCTGAATGTGTTTTGCACTTTCAGTGCACAATAGCATGTTTGCTGTAAAATCAGTCTTCGGACATTACTTAAAATGACAGTGACACTGTTCATGAGCAGAGGTCCTAAATGCCTGTGTTGAAAATTTGCGACAATGTTCCATAAAATGACTGTGTTATGGCGTGGTTGTGCAGTTTGCACGCGCGCTCAGATGTTCGCAAACTTCTAATATTCTCCTCCAGATTTTCTACAGTGCCATTGTTCTGCACCTCTAATGAACAGTATAGCTGTCATTTTCACATCCTGACCAAAATCTGCTTCGTAGTTCCGCATAGAATAGTGTGGTCGCTAGAAAGTCCGTGTTTGAGACACATGATGAAAATGACAGTGACACTGTTCATAAGCAGATGCCCTAAAATGCCTATGTTGATAATTTGGGAATGAAAGTCAATAAAATGAGTGTTTTATGAGCGTGCATTGCACAGTTTGCCTGCGCTCATGACTTTCTGAATTGTAAACTTTCACTCCAGCTGTTCATCATTGCCATTTTTCCATACTTACTTATGAACACTCCAGCTGCCTGAAATGTGTTTTGCAGATCCGATACAGAATTGCACGCCACTGTGTGAAATCAGTTTTGGGACAGTTTGAGGAAATGACGGTGACACTGTTCATGAGCAAAGGTCCTAAAATGCCTATGTTGAATATTTGGTGCCGAAACTCAATACAATGACTGTGCTGCAAGCATGCATTGCGCAGTTTCCACACACCTTTGTAACCGTCAATCTGCAATATTTTCTTGCCACATTTTCACCACTGGTATTTGTGCACATCTCACTTATCAACAGTCCAGCTGCCATTTTCACAGCCTGCCCAAAATGTGTTTCCGCAGCTGTGCACACAATGGCGTGCTCGCTGTAAAAATCATCTTTTGTGACACATTCACAAAATCACAGCACTATGCATCTTTAGCTACTCCACTTCCACTGTCAATGCCAGCGCAACAACATTCGGCATTGACAAATGCTTGTTCTACTTGTGATACCCCTTCCTATGCATCCCAGTATCCCCAGCTCTCCTTACCAACTTTTCACATTGCTTGCCCACCTTTAGGTCATCTGATATGACTACCCCAGGTCCCTTTCTATTTTTGTTGTTAGTACCTCCCTGCTGTTGTGTACTCTTCTCCTGGGTTTTGTTTCCCAGGTGCATAACTGCACTTTGCATTGACTCTAGTTGCCATATGTCTGACCATTCCTCCAACCTTGCAAGTCCCTTCTCATCCTTTTCTACCCTTGTGTATCAACTCTGCTACAGATCTTTGTGTCATCTGCAAAGAAGCATACCTTTCCCTTCAGACCCTCTGCAGTGTCACCTGATTTAAGAGATGAAAGAGCTCGGTGAATCTCTTCAACTACTGGCATACCGCCTTAGATCACAACAAATGGAATGCTATATTGTGAGCCTGAAGGATTCCTCTGGTCATATAAACATTGATAACTCCTCTATTAATAAAATTATGACAGTTTATAAAAACTGTATCTCTCTCCCTTCCTCACAAACTCCTTCTATAAACAATTTTTGGAGAAATTAATTCTTCCCATCTCCCTCCCCGATATTGCAGATATTCTGGATAGACCTTTCTCAGTTGAAGAGATTCACCAAGCTGTTTCATCTCTTAAATCTGGAAAGGCCCCAGGTGTGATGGATTTTCTGTAGAATTTAGAAATGATTAGCCAATTTACTTTGTCCCCTTTAACATAAGGTTTATCATGAATCTGTTCATTTAAGCAAACTACCCCAAACTATGACCGACACAGTCATTACAGTACTCCCAAAAAACAATGATACTACTCTTCCAGCTAGCTGTCACCCTATTTCTTTACTCAATACCAATAGCAAAATGTTTGCCAAGCTTCTAGCTGCACATCTAGATCCCTTCATTTCCTATCAAGTTCATCAATCACAGGTAGGGTTTGTTAGGGGCAGGCTATGCTCTGATCATCTTCTTCATTGCTAAACCTCATGCATAAAGCTAAATCTCTAAAATCCCTGCAGCAGCTGTTGCTGTGTATTTTGAAAATGCTTTTGATTCTTTCAATTAGAACTATCTAGTGGCAGTATACAATACACCTCATTGTCATATGCCGATGATTTATTAATTAACTTGAAAATCTAGATACCGCTGCTCATCCACTGAGATTGTTATTAAATACATTTACTAAAATATCTGGGCTAATGGTGAATTATCAAAAACTGAGATTCTGCCCTAAAATGTCTTCTGCAAATCATATATGAATAACCCATTGGTTTCTTGTGGGCCCCTACAAGGTTTTTCTTATCTAGGATTAAAATTTTATCTAACTTAGATAAGATCTGGGAATCCAATCTTCCTACTTTACTTGCAGACATTAAAGCAACTTCTGATAAATGAAAACCCTTACCTTATCCATTGCTGGCAAATTGCTGCTAAAATGGCCAGTACACTAAAATATTATATTATATTCTAATATTCCATTAACCTTGCCTTCTTCTTTCTTGTTAAAAATAGATAAATTATTGGGAAATTTTATTTGGGAGGGCCACATCCCAAGGTTCAGCCATGTTAAACTACAAGCCCACTGGTCCAGAGGTGGCTTTGGGCTCCCCGATTCACTGCATATCTATGGGCCTTTCAAGCTTCACAAACTATTAAATGGTTCATGAAACCTAATTTCAAGACTCCTCTATGGGTGGTCATGGAGTCATCTCTAATTCTGAGTAAAATTCCTACTAACTTTATATTTAATGCCCTGACCAAAACTTAAAGAAACATCCTACTGTTGCCCGTCACTTCACTATTAGTTTAAATTACATAAATGGTTAAAACTAACCCTGCACCTGCCCGTATGCCCCCATTTGGAGAAATCACAATATGACCCTTGATGGTCAACCATTATTTTGCACTTCATGGGTATGTAAAAATATATTATTCTTGGGCAATATCATAGATAATGATTCAGTTATGTTAAACTCCTTCACCTGTTTACAAGCTAAATGGGGCATACCTAGACAAGAATTTTGGAAATTTTTGTAAGTACTCTGCATTATTATCATTATTACAACAAATTAACATGCAGTCCTCTGCTACCCATATTATTTCATGAATTAAAGCTATATCAGGCTTAGTTAGTAAAATACATACGCAGATTAGAGATGCATTCCCAGATCAGTTTCTTTCAGCTAAAACTAAGAGGGACTAACTCTACAGTATAACATCACTGACTCCCAAAGGAAAGGATGCTTGATTTTTGTCATAACACATTCAGGGATGTTCATAGTATGCTAATTCAATATAAGATTCTCCACCTGTGTATAGAACACCATCAGTCCTTCACCATTTAGGTTTAGCACCAAATGACCATTGCTGGCATTGTAACTCTCAGGTGGAGACCTGTTGCATATTATATGGTTTTGTAACCCAATCCATGCATTATCATGGGAAGTTCATCACATTGCCTCCAATATTGTCAGTGGTGCCATTCCTTTCAACCAATCAATCAAAATCTTTATTTAGCCAGGCGAACACTGTTGAGCAATGCTGATTTTGAGGTGGACCTGGATTTGAAGTGAGCAACAGAATACAACAATATACAATAAGTACAGCATAGAAATAACAATAAGATGTGTAAGGGTCAGATGATACAGTAATATTTCAACATGAACAAAGATGAGGTATATAGTATTATAAGGTGATCCAAAGTAAAAATCAAGAACACATGGCTATACTAGTTGGAAGTTATAGGTTGAAGCTGGCAGCAAGAGATGGGTAGGGGTGTAGAAGGCAGGTGATAGAGGCAGGAATGCACATGTTGTGGGGCAGCCACAGAGGGAGAGGAGATAGAGAATAGATGTCTCAATCATTGAGAAAAGTTCAAGCTGGAGTAAAGTCATGGGAATGAAGGATGTGGAAAAGGAGAGGGAAGAAGGAGAGGCCAATTATCAGAAGTGACCAAGCTGTAGACAGCAGTGGCTTGAGAGCAATAGGACCTTTGAGGGTCATAAGTCAGGGAAACAGGCACAAGATTCCTCAATTTGACATAGGAATAGTGATTTAAATGCAGTTAAGCTGATAGGGTGAGTTAGTTTCAATTTTTTGCAGCTTGTTCCATATTTGAGGTAGCACATAGCTTATGGCTGATCTGCCGATACATGACTTTGCCTTGTATACATAGAAGGAAATATAGGAGGTACTTCTCAGGGCATACTTTCCAAGAGTGCAAAAGGTAGACAGACAGAGATATAATGGGGCAGTTTATTTATGATAGCTTTGTAGGTCCAAACTGCAGTGTTTTCTCTGTCGTCTGTAACTGAGGGATGACCATCCCACTGCAGTGTACAGGGTGCAGTGATGGGAAGAGTATGGAAGACCTGTGATGAATCTTAAAGCTCTGTGGTAGAGTGTGTCCAGTTTGGCTAAGGTGCGGTGGGACCCTGACTATAAAAAGTCTGCATAATCTATTAAGGAAAGAAAGGTCATTTGGACCAATTTCAGTTTGCGCTCTTATAAGGAGATTGTTGATCCTAAAGAACAGGCCAAGTCTTTTTCAGAGTTTCTTAGCCAGCTCATGTATGTGGTCAGTGACGGAAAGTCTATGGTCTAGCAGACCCCCAGATACTTGAACTTTGTAACGTATTCCAACTGTTCACCTATAATAGTGGTGATCTGCGGAGCATCCCAGCAATAGCAGGATTTGTTGCATGAGGAAAGGGCGAGAGGAACATTGCTTTGGTCTTTTTGCATTAAGAAGTAGCTTCTGTCTTAGTAGTTGAAGCTGCAGCTGATTAAAATCACTTTGTATTGCTTTTTGGGTAGCATCAGGGTGGGGCTACTAGCGTACAGCACCGTGTCATCTGCAAAGAGGTGTATTTGTGCTTGTTTAATGGAGGCATCTATGTTATTAATATAGATAGCAAAGAGCAAGGGCCTAGAATGGATCTTGAGGTACTCCTCAACAGGGGTTTTAGTGGAGAAGCTTCCTTCCACCTTTACTTGCTGGAGTCAGCCAGAAAGGTAGTTAGCAAACCATCTTGGGCTAGGGGTCCAAGCCAATATTCGGAGGGACAAAAGTAGCAGACTGTGGTCAACAGTGTCAAACGCCTTGCTTAGCTCCAAAATACTGCACAGACAAAGTTTTTATTGTCCAACTCACGTTGCCAGTCATTGGTCACCTTGGCTATGGCTGAGATTGTACTGTGCTGTGCCCTAAAGCCTGATTGTAGTGGATTGAGCAATTTTTCAGATTCCAGATAGTTCCGCAGCTGAGAGTTCACAATTTTTCCAGCATTTTAGACAGGATAGGAAGTAAGAGATTGGCCTGTAATTATTAAGGTCACTAGGATCCCCTGACTTAAACAAAGGGACCACAAGTGCAGTTTTCCAGATGAGAGGACAGGGATAGATTAAAAGATGTGTGACTGGGACTGCAAGGAGATGGTGGCCAATCTTTAAGAAGTAAGGTCGACTTCTTTCAGAGATGTAGGCTGCAAGGAGAAGGTGTGCCAGATATAGGTTTTCTTAGTGACTTCTCCAAGTTGTTGGCGACAGTATTGGCAGGCGAGGAGTCTAAGGCTAACCCTGCAGTAACAAAGTGATTATTTGGGGAGTTGAGAATAGTTGGTATATCCGAGTTGACAGTGTTGCCAATCAATATTTTAGTAGGTAGGGAATTACCCATAGTATGGCCTTCAATATTGTTTATCATTCTCTAGAATCTGGTAGGACATGTTGAGAGTGCTCCAGCTGTGGAGTGGTAGAATTTAGCTTTAGCTTCTCTGACCATTTTGGTGCAGAGGTTTCTTGCCCTCCTGAATGCATTCCAGTCATTGTGAGATTAGTTTTTCTGGCTCTCCAAAGCACATCCCTACTCCACAGAGCATCTTTCAGGCCTTCTGTAAACCACCAACAGGGTTTATTTCTGATGCAGACTTTTTAAGGGAGCATACTTGTTTAGTGCCCCTAACACAATATCGGAGAATATGTCATATGCTGTAGTAAGGGTCTTAGCTAAATAAAAATCCTGCCAATGCAAGGAATCTCTTAGCTCTGTGTTATACCCACAGGCATCAAAATTACTAGGACACCTTTTAATAGAAAATTTTGATGCAGTTGTAGATTTATAGGTAGATCTTATGCATGCAATGAAGCAATGGTCACTAATGTCAGAGAAAAGGACACCAGCATGGGAAAATAGATGGGGTTTATTAACTAAGATGATATCCAACAGAGTACTGTTGTTGGGGTTAAGCCTGTTAGGATGAGTAGTCTCATTTATTAGCTGAGACAACCCAAGGGAATCACAGAGCATTTTCAGGAGTAGATGCATTGGATAGCCAGTCTAAATTGAAGTCCCCAGGATGATGTACTCTGATGATGCAGGTTCCAAGATGTTACTAAGATGTTTCAGCAACTGTAATCCAGCCAACGGAGGCCTGTAGCATCCTATTATGCATAATGAGACTCTGGTAGCAATTTCAACTCTTAAGGAAAAGCTTTCAATTCTTTTGGAACAGAGGTCAGATCGATAATAGAGACAGAGAATTTATCCTTGATGGAAATGGCTACCCCACCACCTCTTGATTGCCTGTCACCTCTAAACAGTGAGTAGGAGGGATATATACTTCGCTTTTACTGGTTGCTGGACGAAGCCAGGACTACTGACTACCAAGACATCTGGGGCAATATGATATGCCCAGGCCTGAACCAATGTAATTTTTTAATAAGCTGCATGCTAACATGCAGGAAGCTTAGCTCTCTAAAGCTTTGAAGTTCAGCTGGCAATTCAATAACTCGGGAGGGCGGATTAAGCTCAACATTACCTGAGCACAGCAGTGATAAGAGCAAAAGTTTCCTGCAGAGACCTGGGAGGAGTTTGGATAGCTGAGCCTTTTTAGGTCACATGATTCAACAGAAATAGTATAAGGAGCCCTGAGGCTGGTTTCTGTTTGGCCTAGCACTGTGTACAGTAGTACCTTGACAGAAAGAGACAATGGAATTTTGGGAAAGTATACAGATAGATACGTGCACCTAGGGGTCAGCTCTATGATAGTTCCTGTGTGCCATAGCAGATGGTGGACCAGAGCTGTGGGATGGTGGAGACTAGAGCACATGTAGCTGATCTACATGGTTAGAAATATCCAGGCAAGCCAACAAAGCATGAGAGCACTCTGCACCCTGGGAGTTGTCTGTGGATACAAATTGGAGTCAATGAACATATGATGAGCAAGGAGACTAAAACCCAGCAAACACTGCTAGTAATTATCAATGGAAGGGATATATCAGAGGAGGAATAATAATGCTTTCCTATAAAGTAGAATTTAGAAGCAGAAGGATTTTGAAGCAGTATCCTGATACAGCTCTAAGACAGGCATAGGATACCTAAATTAACTTTTATCTTTAATAAGACATAAAGGTTCAGTAAGCATATAGCATGCTTAGATGCCTAAGAGTGATAGGAGGAGGGATTAATGTTGACAGTAAGAACCAATGACAAGAAGTCTGAAAGAAGTAGGTGGAGATTATGAGCATTTAAGGGTGGCCTGGGAGGGTTGGGACAGAAAAGTCAATTCAGGGCAGTAAACCAAGCAGTTTGAACAACAGTTTGCACAGTTTGAACAAAAACGACTGTGGACCCAGCTAGATCTAAGGTGTAGGGGTGAGCACTTAGGCTGAAGGCAGCCTGCTGCGTGCTTCCCCAGAGGTCGGGTACAGTCCGGGAGGTAGAATAGGGTACTTTAGCTAAATAACTTTATTTAGTGCTTGGATAGAGAATAAAATATTATTGCAAAGCAGCTAGAAGTCTCGCCATGAGCAAACTGAGCGCCAATCAGGGAGCCATAGCAGGCATGCAGCCAATGGGAGTATAACCTTTGCCAGGCACGAAAGTTGAAATTCAGGGATAACTACATGCAGGTCTGATCCAAATCAGTGTCCACACAGCTCATGGAGAGGCATGACTGTGCTCCATAAGCCGTGCCTGATCCTGAGACTTGGGCTACTTGCAACGTGGAGGTGCTGTGCTTTTTTTTGTTTTTCAATCTCAATACATAATATTGGGTATTATAAACTTGAATACCAGGCTTTCAAAAATATTAACACAGGTGGTTAAACATATTCTTTTATGCAGGTAAAGCATTTAATCTTAATGCATTGGAAATCCCTTACTCTTGCAGACATTTTAAAACTTATCTCAAATTGCATCCTTTGAGCGACTTTCCCATCTGGCCCTGGACCATATTAACGAATATAGACTTTGTTGGCAGGATTATTTTGATTTTTACAATCTACTTGATTTAAATTACTCTTTGGGCTCTTTAGACTACTATTCTTCTTCCAATGCATTATTATTTAATGTTATTGTTGTATCTCTCTATTAGTTGTAATTTTGATTGTTGTGCTATTTTATTAGTTTGTTTATTCATATGTGCAGTGTGGATAAGTGCTGATCTATACATTAATTGCATAACAACTATTATATTAAGTACATGCATCCCCTTATCCATGACTTTTACTTTTTATATCAGGGATACTAGCTATAGATCATAACATATTGTTCTGCTTAATTCCTGTATTCTCTGCATTATACTTATGTATCATTTGAAAATGCTTCAATAAACAAATTAACTACACAAAAAAATGCATCAGTTAGGGTTCATAACACAGACAAAACATAGAGAAATGTAGTGTTGGGTTACCACCCTATCACCCCCTCACACACCCCAACCTCCACAAACCAACAGGCATTGGGGTGTGCATTGGGGTCATTGGACCTAGCTCTTACCCCATTCTCCTATACTGTGCCACCTCAGCTTGTTTACACATGAGATGGGGTGAGAGTTGAGCCGATGACCCCAACAAACACCCCGATGCCTGCTGGTGTGTGGAGGGTGGAGATAGTAGGTGGTAACTCAATATCCCATTTCCATGATTTTGCTTACCGCGCTTATGAATCCTAACTGATGCATTAATGGAGTTTTTGCAATAAATATAACAAAACACTATGCCAATGCAGACATTAAGGCTGAAGAGAACAAAGTGCACAAAGAAGGCAAATTAAAAATATTAGAATTTTGGGTCTCTGGAGTTTTGTCAAAGGAGATCTGAGGTCTTCTTTGGGGTTACTACGATATCATCTTTTGGGTGGGTTTGAAAATTTTCACCTATCTTGTTCATGAGATGGAGTCCCAAAAAGCCATGTTGAAACTTTGGGGGAATATAAGAAAAGACCAATTTATGAGTAAAAGTTCAAAGCGATTGCAAATATATTAATCACACTTACCTTATTTCCTCAGTTCACAGTCATGGTTCCAGGACGATGATACATTTCAGCTCAGAGATTGGATCTACAATGGTGGACCAGTTTTAGCTGTGAGTGAGGGATATGAGGTGCTGAATGGGTGGTCAGGGTGGGGTGTGGGTGTGGGGGAGTCAGATTGCAAAAACATACAGGAAATTTTTCTTTGTTTCAGGGAAAGAAAAAAATGACATAGGACTGTTTTCTTTATTTCAAGTATAGTGGTGGCAGGCTGTTCGGCAACACTGGCAATGGGCAGCCAAGTGTCACTACAAAAGGGCGGGACACTGATAGACACGAGGGGTGAGTCAAGTATGGTGGCACCGGGAGTGGGCATCTTGGTGCATCTCAATATTGGAGGGTGGGGGTGAGATTATAGGCTGGCACTGGAGGTTGAGCACCACAGTGTCAGAAACATATTTATAAACACAGCGATGGGCTTGGGCAAACCCCACTGAAATCAGTGTCTTAAGGGTGGGTGGCTACTAACCAGTGGAATTGGGTACCTGCCAGAGCGTTATTTTGCAAAGACAGGTTGGGAGGAGGGGTGCCTGCCAGCAGGATTGGGCACCACTGGCCATTTTACAAGACATGGTTGGGAGGGGGGAGGGAGGTTCTAAGGATAGCTGGAGTTTGCATAAGCAGGTTGATTGTCAGTGATTTCTTTGATACTGCTTACAGGATCCAAAATCACTGGCTATCAGTGGCTCATGTAAACAGTGACAAAGAAATCATTGACAATCAATCCACTAATGCAAAAATCCAGCTATCCTTAAACACTTGGCCCAGTTTTTAACCAGTTCAAAAGTCTATAAGTTAAAACTTGCCAGTTGTCAAAGTGCATAAGTTGGTCAGACTCTATCAAACCTGTAAGTTTCAGGTTTTAAAAAGAAACATTATTAAATGTTTTTAGTTACTGCTGAGCATAATAAACCTTTTAATTTGACTGAATTTTAGCATATTTGCACCTCTATAACTTGCTCTCCCCCCAAACTGATTCTATGAAATTTTCAGAATCCAGATGCCATGGCCAGACTCACACCTACTAAACTCAGGGCAAATCAACTGAATGGGGTCAGAGTTATTAAGGTATAAAAATCAGGGTTTAATAGTGAAGTTAATTTAAATACATATTTCTGCTCAGCCAGTGCTGTCACAGGATATACCCTGTACAGGGATGTATCTTAGGCCCTGTCCAAACTACTCTCTCGATAACGTTGCAGACTGACTGAACCGTTACAGGAGCTTTCTTAAAATGGTTTCAGCCACATCTGTAACGTTACAGCTACAGTTTTGGATTCGATCTCAAGACCTGTTTGGAGGTAGTCTTGAGATTGGAATGAGAACTGTTACACAGTTAGTAACGGTTTGCATACCAGCTCGGACGCTTGTCTGGTGGGTGACATGATCCTCCTTGCTACCAGAATACTGCAGAACATGAAATACTGTTCTTAAAACTGGTATAGCAAGCACAGATAATTTTCACCAGTGCAGATGCAACAGCACCAGCTTATAGCGTTTTCAAAATGTTACCACCACAATATGGATGAACCGTAATGGTAAGGGCTGCTTAACATTTTGAGAACATTACAGTACAACATTTTGTAAGGTGGATAGAGGCCTCAGTCAGACCCAGGCCCGGATACAATTTAACAGTTACAGACTGGACCCAGGGGTTGGTTCAAGTGCAAGCGCAAGAGGTTATCAACCCCAGTAGTACCAACAAAGTCTTCACTCCCTGTGGCTTGGCCTGTGTACATTCTTGGCCTTTATTTGGGACCTCTCTGCTTCCTCCTATGGACTTGAACCAGGACTATATGTCGTTATCCTTTGGATGTCACGAGTTGGAGTAGTATGGACTGTTTGGATTTTCGTTTATTGGTGTGCCATTTGACCTATTGCTGGATCTGTTGTTCATCTTATGAGGGAAAGTGTGTGCAGTAAGAGGGCCTCATTACCCCTATGTACTTGGATTCCATGCAAATCTAATCATCGCTGGCAGTGAGAGTGCCTACATTGGACAAATGGATCATTTATATTTTTGTTTTGAGTGTTTTGTCTATTGGTAGTGAGAGGATCACTGGGACTTAAATTAAATTATTATTTTATTTTTGTTTTTGTTTTGTTTTGATAAATTTTTCCTCCTCAGAGCTGTGAGAGGGTCCTGGGGTGGAGAAGTTTTATTTTGTTTGTTTCGTTCATTTGTTTTTGGATTGGGTTTTAGAGTTGTGTTTTGAGAAGCGTGTAATTGTGGGTGGGTTTTAGTTTATTTGTAATTTAGGAGTAAGTTATTTATAGCGTAATTAAGTTTTACTGAGGTGTTTGGTCCTTAGTTTGTAGCCTGCTTGTGGTATGTGTTGTTAGCCCCAGGCGTGTGTTATTCATCCTCGATCTCCGGGTCCTCCACCCTTTCCCTCCCTCCCATTTTCCATCTACCAGCACTGTCGGGCACTTGGTATTATACGTAGGAGGGACCGGGTGGGTACGCAGTGGGGGCACGGACATTGGAGGTGAAAGAACAGACCTCTCATATCAGGCTGGTTAGGTCCAGAAGATGCTCTGGGGCAAAATGGAGCCTGGAAAGTGGTGCCATGTCTAGTCCCCATACCCAAGGGCACCATCTTTTGATGGGCAAGAATTCGGACTCAGATGGTGTTGTGCAATACCAGATCTGTTAAAACAAATCTGCTGTTATTGCTGACTTTGTTGGAAGAGCTGGCCCCATTCTGGAGGCAGCAGTTCCAGCCAGTACTCAGTGATTCACTGCCGAGATTGGATGTGAGGGGAGGAATGCGGCATGTTTCAAGACCAGGTTGGGGCTCATGGGTGTACCAGTTGAGGAGATCAAATCCTTTGAGTGTACTGTAGTAGCTGGTGTGGGTTGCAGGATAGTCCTCGTCTACCGTCCACCAGGGAAGAGCGATTCCCTGCAGGAAGTGGCGATTTAATCATCGATACGGCATTGGAGTCACCAGATTGATGGTTCTGCTAACTTCAATGCTTGGGTCAATAATGAACTCTCTCCTTTTGGTCAACACTTCCTACAGCTGATGATGTTGCTGGGCTTTACACAGATTGTTTCTTCAGCTACTCATAATCATGGTCACTCTTTGGATTTGGTTTCCTCCTGGGATTGAGGCCTCTGATTTGGTGGTGGAACCTGTCAGCTGGTCTGATCTTACACCGTGGGCTTCAACTTTAGTGCTCCTCTTCGAGGTCTGCCCTGTGGAGATGGTTTGTTACCGCCCTTTATGGGATGTGTGCCCTAAAGACCTGACAGCGGTGATTAACCTCTTAGAGTTTCCTATTGCCAGCATGAGTCCGGAGTTGATGGTTCTGGCTTATAATCAGGCCATTTCCTCAGCACTAGACTCAATTGCTCCTGTCTGTGTTTGTCCCCTCCCTCTCACCCTCGGGCCCTTGGTTCGATGGGTCATTGAGGAATTCTGACTGTGGGGCGATGGTTAGGCGTTGTTGGCGGAAATCTGCTCTAGAAGTCGACTGCCTTAGTTTGTAGGGGCATTATCAGCCCTACCCATCAGAGATCTCCCATAAGAGGCAGGTTCCTGTCCAGGAGATGCGCTGTTGCTCAACTCGACCAGCTCAGCTTTTCGGAACTGTGGACAGGTTGTGCAGCCCAGCCTGTCTACAGCTCCGTCGAGCTTTCACAAAAGAAGTGTGATGAGATCGCTCAATTCTTTTGAGATAATGTAGCTGACATCAGATTGGAGATCCGCCTGACTCACTCTATGGGGATGCTGTTAGTCTGCATTTGTCGTGGTACCAGTCTCCTGGAGTTCCTTTGACCTGCCGGTTCGAGATGTTATGGGATCATCCAGAGGATACACCCTACATGCTGTAGTTTAGATCTGGGTCCAACCTCCTGATTTTGGGTTGTGTTGAGATCGTGACCTGTTTCTGGTTCAAATAATCTGGTGCTCCTTAGAATTGGGTAAGTTCCAAAGCTCCCAGAAGGAGGCGGTGGTGACTCCCTTTGAAGAAAGCTTCTCTGGACCCAGATATTTTTGTTAACTACAGACCTATCTCTAACCTTCCTTTATTGGGAAGGTTATTGAAAAAGTAATGGCAAACCAGCTGGAGGGCCATTTGACCATCCATAATATATCGAACCTCTCAGTCTGGTTTTCGTAGAGGCATAGTACTGAGACTGCTCTGGTTAGGTGCTCAATGATCTCTTAATGGCGAGAGTGGAGAAACCATTCTATTCTGGTTCTCCTTGATCTCTCTTCTGCCTTTGATACTACAGACCAAGGGGTTTTACTCAGTGTCTGAGGTCCATCTGTGAACTGTCGGTACAGTACTCAGATGGTTTACATCTTTCCTATCTGGAAGAGCATGAGAGTTGTGTCAGGGATTTTTCCTCTGACCCTTTCTCTCTGCCTTGGGAGTTCCTCAGGGCTCGTGCGTTCCCCATGTTGTTTGCAGTGTATATGCTGCCCCTCAGAGACATTGTAAGATGGCATGGGCTGAGGTTTCACTACTATGCTGATGATACCCAGCTCTACCTGTCTTTCGCTCCCGACCAGCTAGTGCTTTCTCAGTATTTAATAGCTGCCTCACTGAAATCCATGGTTGGATGAATTCGAGCTGGTTAAAGTTGAAAACAGGTAAGACTGAGGTTATGGCGGTGGGCCTGGGTCACAGGATAGAGGGTTAAGGACTGATCAGCCCTCTGGTTTATTTCTGGGGGTGATCAGATCCCTACTCTCTGAACAGGTGCATAACCTGGGAGTGGTACTTGATGACGGGCTGACCTTCGCTGTCAGGTGTCAGCAGTCATAAGGTCTGCATTTACCATCTCAGGAACATTGCCAGGGTGAAACACCTTGTTCTGGCTAGTGATTTACCTGTGTCAGTCTACGCCGTGACCTCTCTCGCCTTGACTATTGCAACTCCCTTTAATTGGGGCTTCCTGGAGTTGATATCCACTGCTTGCAGCTAGTGCAGAACACTGCTGCTAGGTTGTTGACAGAAGTGTCAAGAAGGACATATATTACCCGTGATCTGCACTGGCTGCTGATACAGTGGCAGATTACCTTTAAAGTAGGTCTTTTGACCTACAAAGCCCTCCACCGGACTTGGCCCAGAATCTTGAAAGAGCTTCTGATTCCCTACAGCCCCCTGTGTGACAGCTCCATTCGGCTGATGAGGGGTTGCTGGAGGTTCCGAGGCTTATTTTGAAATCTTCTGGGGCCCAGGCTTTTATGTTTATAGCCCCAACCCTCTGGAATTCTCGCCCGCCAGCTTAGGAATGCACGACCATGGGAGCTTTAAGCGAAACTTAAGACCCATCTGTGGAGACAAGCTTTTATGGGTTGATGTTTGTATTATTATGATTTTTATTTAAGTATTTATTTCTGTGATTTTATTGTTCACCTGTACAGCGCCATGGTGCTTGAAAGGCACTTAATAAATAACGTTTTATTATTATTATTATTAATGCAAATAAAATCTGCATGCAGTCTAAGGAGAAATCACCAGCTTCAAAACAAACATAGAGGCCACAACAGCAGAAGACAATGCTGGAAAATATATTTATCACAATGCTCTGGTAACTGTTTCAAAGAGTAAGTCATCATCATTCAATAGGGGTGCAATTCATAGACATACCCCATGTAACATGTATGCATCAGAAACGATTGTTTAATAAAATCAATGTGAAAAAGCAAAGGCAACTCAGAGTACTTGGTGTGTAGTTTCATTACATAATTGCAAGTGAAAAGCAAAGAAACTGCACTCATGTCAAAAGGCAAAGGTCCCTGACCTTATCTGAAGAAGAATGTTATCTCTAAAGCAAATCTCAGAAATATTTTGTTAGTCCACTAAAAGGTGTCACTTGCAACACAATTGTTGTTTTTCTTTCTACAAGGCAAAAGATGCCAACCTGCATTTGCAGTTTATTTTTGCAGCGACACTAAAACAAAAAGCACAGCTGACCTGCCCACAAGTGTCTCAAGACACTGCAAAAATAAACTACAGAGCAAGTTGACATCTTTTAGCGTGAGTGCGGTTTCTTTGTATTTCACTTTCAATAAAATCAATTTTAATTTAAAAAGAAATTCTTACTGGAAAGCCTGCCCCATCCAGTGATGTAACAAGGATAGTTATTGGGAAGGAGTTCTTCAACTGCAGGGAGACAGGCCAGTCGAACCTTGTCATTCAGAGTGACTGACTTAGCGAGTTTGATCAATGCAATATCATTTCTACAAAGAGAAGAAAATATATCCTGTAAGACAACATCTGGGCTTTATATGATATCCAAACATTCAGACAAGGTGGGGAATGAGAAGGGTGAATTGTAGACTACACAAAAGAATCCATTGCTTTCTTTAAGTGATCCAGCTGTTCTTTACCTTGAGGGACAACCAAGCAAGAATGGGGTCTTTTCCACAGAACAATATTCCTACATTCCTAATGGCATGCTTATGCTGCAAGAGGGGTCTCTTGTGCATTTTAGGGTGTAAAAGTTACCCAAAGAATGTAAGGAGGACACTCTGTAGTAATAAGTGTGCCAAGAAGGTCAATATAAATAGAATAATGCATAGGGGTTGTGTGTTTAGTGAGTTTTACATACAACCCGGGTGTTGGATACATACATAGATACATAGACAGTGTGTCGGCAGATAAGGGCCTATGGCCCACCCAGTCTGCCCATTTAAGTTTGTAAGTTCAGTTTATGTTTTCCAGGAAGTCTGTTGCCCCTTACCCCTGACCTCCAGAATTCCTTTATGTCTATCCCATGCATTCTTAAATCCCGTGATTGTTTCAGCCCCCACCACTTCCTCTGGCAGGGTGTTCCACTTGTCCACCACCCGTTCTGTGAAGAAATTCTTCCTCACGCTTCCTCTGAATCGTCCTCCCTCCAACTTCATCCCATGCCCTCTAGTCCTGGAACATCTTTTGCTTAAAATAGTGCATTCTGCACCCTGTTCCTCCCTGTAAGATACTTGTATGTCTCTATCATATCCCTCTCTCCTCGTCTCCTCCAGGGAGTACATGTTCAGTGCCTTCAACCTGTCCTCATGGGACTTGTGATGCAATCCATGCACCATCTTTGTTGCCCTCCTCTGAACCTTCTCTACCCTGTCTATGTCCTTATGTAGGTAAGGTCTCCAGAACTGCACAGTGTACTCCAGGTGCGGCCTCACTAGTATCTTGTATAGTGGAATTATGACCTCCCTTTTCCTGCTGGTGATGCCCTGCCTATGCATCCCAGCATCCTATTTCTTTACCTGCTGCCTTGTCACACTGTTTCCCTGCCTTGAGGTCATTAGAGATGATAACTCCAAGATCCCTTTCCTGCTTGGTGCATGCTATATCCTCACCCCCAACTGATATATTGTGCCAGGGTTTTGTGCCCATATGCATTATCTTGCACTTCCTTGCATTAAATTTCAACTGCCACACCCTGACCATTCTTCAAGTTTCTGCAGGTCCCTTCTCATTCTGTCTACACCCTCTGGTGTGTCTACTCTGTTACAGAGCTTTGTGTCATCAGCGAACAGTGAAATTCTGCCTTCTAGGTCCTGTGCAATGTCACTGATGAAGATATTGAATAGTACCAGTCCCAGCACTGATCCCTGTGGTACCCACTGGTCACTCTTCCCTCTGTGGAGTGACAGCCATTTACCACCACCCTCTGTGTCCTGCTGCCCAGCCAGTTACCTACCCACTGCACTACTGTCCTGCCCACACCCATATTCCCAGTTTGTGCAATAGTCTTCTATGTGGCACAGTGTCAAAGGCCTTGCTGAAGTCCAGATAGACCATGTCCACTGCCCTCCCTGATCCACCTCCCTAGTCACCCAGTCAAAAATTCAATGAGGTTGGTCTGACATGACCTTCCCCTGGTGAAACCATGCTGCCTTGGGTCCTGTAGTCCATTGACAACCAGATGTTCCACCAATCTCTCCTTCAGTAGTGCTTCCATGATCTTCCACTACCGAGGTGAGGCTGACTGGTCTGTAGTTCCCGCTTCCTCTTTGTTCCCACTTTTGTATAAAGGGACTACACCTGCTATCCTCCAGTCTTTGGGTACCTCCCTGTTTCTAGTGATCGGCTAAACAGGATAGCAAGAGTTCAGCCACCACCTCTCTTAGTTCTTTAAGGACCCTGGGTGCACCCATCTGGCCCCATTGCTTTATCAACTCTTATTACTTCCAGTTCCTTCAGGACCCTTTCGTGTAAAGGATGCTACATAAACCCGAGAGTGAAGCTCGGGGAGTTTATTAAGCATTCAGCACTGAAGGGTTTGTAAAAACTCAAGTTAAACACACAACCCCATGTTTTATTTTATATAATTGCTAGGAGTGTTTTCTCATCACAGAAATTACATGAAATAAAATTGCCATAGTCGGTGTGGAGGAAGACAGTCAGCACTCGGCTCCTGAAACTTTTCATTTTTTAAGTTTAGAATGGGAGGTGAAGGCAAGTTTTTTTTTTTTAATTTACTTACCGCCAAGACATACTGGTGGTGTACAGTCCCAGGTAGTGCAGTGAAAAGTCACGGCAACTCAGGGCACCATGGTTAGTGGAGAGCAGAGGCAGGCTCATGCATGGAGCATTTGAAACCCAGCGAGTGTTCGCCATTATAACCTGCGAAAGTTATAATAATAATTATAACTTAAGTTTCCAATGGGAAAAACACTCCCCAGTTATTATATAAATATATTATTGACCAGTGGATACTAAGTTAAAAAATAAATCCTTGTATGTGCCCATTTCTAGGGCATCTGTTCAAGTGACACTACAGAATAAGAATATCTCACACATAGGGTAAAGGTGAATGCACTGCCAATTCATCTGCCATGCTTGCTTGAGCAATATAATTACAATTATAGAGCAAGGGAGCACTCCCAGTCAAGTGGAACATTCCTTTCCTTGGTGTGTTAGACAACCTTATTCTGTGAAGATTTCTTACACAAAACTGCCTGGAAAGGGCACACTGGGTAACCTTTTCTTAAAATGTAATAACTTATTGATAGAGCTCGAACAATAATATATTAATAACACCACCAAGACCACTCTTATAACTGTAAAATGGTCTTACTTTATATTCTTCAGAGTATCAGAACTGCTCACCCTTGGTATGCAGTTTTCATACCTAAGAATGCATGTGAGACCACTCTTATGGTCTCAGCCGTGGTAGTAACAATCTCAAGAGTAGCATAAAGTTCCAACATTCCTCCTGTGGATTTTCCTTCAACAGTTTCTTTCTTATATTGGGACTGAATTTCCTTCAGTCTCCAAGAACATCCCACTGGGTGAGTCACAGCTTGAGTAGTATGGGTGTTACATGCCAGTCCTCATAAGTATAGTGAAGCGTCAGTTGTATTCTTACTTTCTTCAGACAACTTGTGATTCTGAAAATTGTAGACCTGGCTGTAGCCTAGGTAGGTAAACCTTTCCTGAGTTCAAAGCTTAGAGTATTTAGATCCAGGTTTAAAATTTCAAATTCCTGCTGGGTTTACTGTACATTGTTTTATTTTAAAACATTTTTAAAGTAATAGGAAAAGTTCCCTAAACCCCCAAGCAAGCCTGAACTACAGTACTCCCAGACTGATTTGGCATATTCCCTCTAATTTCAGGGCATTTGTTCTGTGGCTTCCTGTAGATGATAATATTTCCTATGGATCTGAATTGCTCTATTTGCTGTGATTTAAAGAGGGGGTGGGAGGACAGTTCTAATCCCACTGAAGGGTTGTCCCAGAGGGATGAGCCAGTAGATGAGAAAGGCATTTTGCCCTTGTGAGAATTTACTGGTGGTACTTCAAGCAGAAAGTGATCAGAGGAGGCGTGGGTCACGCGGCACTTAAGTCCTTGGTGCCTGTGGAGAGAGCTAGCCAAGGGTACAGTCAAGGTCACAATAGTGTGTTCTAAAGGGCTAATGAGACAAATTGACATATATTGTTTGTAAACTGTGGTTACCAGGAGATGTTCTTATGATGACTTGCGAATAAATGTGAGAGGCATAATTGGGTTTAGGCAGCGTATGGTACTTTTCGCAATGATGAAGGTAACTCAGGTGTCATGGAGTTATTCAGTCTGTATGCTAAACCCCATTTTAATTAATTATTTTACTCAGGGAATCAATGTGGTCTGAGCAGATTAATGAGAGTCTAATGTGACCCTAGATGTTTGAAGGTGTGTACCTGCTCCATGATCTGGCTATCCAAGTAGCAAGATTTTGGGGAAGACTGGTTGGAGTTTGGGTTTAGAGCCAGATAGTACTTAGTGTAAAGAAGACAAAATTTATGCTAAGTATTAGCTTGTGTCTCAGTAACCAACTGTGGATAGGGGACAGGTCATCAGTCGTGGCTAAGAGAAAAACTGTTCAATGACTTAGAGCTATGGAAAATGATGAAATGATCAGTGTAAAGAGTTGTTACTGACTTGAGGGAGGTTGGTTATAAATAATAAGAAGAGGTAAGGCAAGTTTTATTCATATGGCCCAATCCCACAGGCACAGGCAACCTCAGAAGAAGCCAGAAGGGAAGGATCCAGATTCATTTCAGTGCAGTGCAGTAATTGCTCATTGCTGTTTTATTTTAAACTTAGATTTGTGGGCTTTTTGTGGTAGTGTATTTTATTTGCTGTCTTTACTTAGAATTGTTTTGGGCTGTTGAAAATTTAAAACCTAGTTTGGTGTGCTTGTAGTGAAGCTGGTTTCCTTTGCTGTCTTTATTTGCTGCAAATTGTAACTGACCCTCCCTCCCCTGCCCCAGTCTTAATTATATGCCCTGTTAAATCTGGATTGACAGGAGCTAGGCACAGGAATAGCAGGGGTTGTTGAGTAGGAGTGGCATAAGGGGAGGCCACCCTTGGCACAACAACTGTTTTGACTTTTGTTGTTGTTGTTGTTGTTGTTTTTCCTTCTTTAAAAAAAAAAAGTACCTGAGGATCAGTGGCAGGATTTTCAGGACATTAAATTAATAAAGAGGGAACTGGGAGAGCTTCAGTAACAGACAAGTACTGGAATAGCAGTATAAGTGCAGTATAATGTGGGAGTGGTGCAATGCAGTGGCTGTTGGGCAGCCATATTCAGGCAGACCTTCTGGAAGCTGAGGTGCTGCCTATATGCAGGCATCTCTCTGAACTATGGGATGAGGTAGCCAGGCTCAGAGCAGAAGTAAACTGGGTCAGGAGTACCATCACCCCTATCCAGAGACCACCCAGTCCAACACTGCTGCCTCAAAGGATGCCAAGAACTAGAGCACTTGTATGATGGTGGGCTCAGGGAGGGTTAGGGTGGTCAGGCAGAGGCACATCCCAAATCCTATTCTACTCCAGAACTCATATGCCATACTGGCAAATGGGGACAACCAAACAAAGGTACCCAGAGAAGTGGAAGGAAGGGAAGGATGTGGAGGTCAATCAAAGAGATGACCTCAGTGGGGAGAACAGTGGACCCCAAAGAAGGAGAGTGAATCCTGGTGGGGAACTCTATCATAAGAGGATCCAGCTAGGAACACAGGAAGGGAGGACAGGGAGCTGAGGTGCGTACCAGGTAGCACAGCATGGAGGAATGGGAGGAAGATCCTGGGGATCGCTGGGAAGGCAAGATGGGAGGGTGAGCTGGATGTCATTATCCACCTAGGTACTAATGACCTGGCAAACAGGAGCCTAGGGAAGTTCAGGAAGAGTTTAGGAAATTGGGGAGGGGTCTCAAGCAAGTAGCTACTTCTGTCACCTTCTCTGAAGTACTACCTGTGAGAGGCACTGAAGACACAGGGTGCACGCACAGGAACTTTAACTCATGGTTGAAGAACTGGTGCTGTGAGGAAAGGATTTGGATTCACTGGTGACTGGGACCTACCTGGAAGGATTGAGACTTGTTCAAGCCTGATGGCCTGCATCCATCCTGAGGGGAATCCAAGCACTCAATGATAAGTTTAAATGCTACAAGGACATGCATTTAAACTAGCCGGGGGTGGCAGGCCAGCAAGGAGGGTACCTAATTGCCCAACCCACACAGCTTGCAGTGGAACCAATGAACATGAGGAATGGATATCTATACAAAGCAGTGTGCAAAAATGGAGATAAACACCCAAGAGTTGGATAGGCAGAAAGGGGCAGAATTCAACAGAAGGACAGACAGTAGGGAGAACCAGCAATAAAGGACAACCAGAGAGTGGGCTGAGTAGAACAGCTAAACAGTTCAGGGAGTTTAAATCATGGAAAGCCATGTGCCAGTGCCAGGAGCCTTAGCAACAAGATGGAGAATCTGGAGGCTCTCATGGCACAGTCGGATCTGGACATTGTGGCCATCACGGAGACCTGGTCTAATGATAACCACAGCTGGGAGATGGCCATGCCTGGCTGCAACATATTCAGAAGAGACAGGGCAGGCAGGAAGGAGAGGAGGTGGCACTTTATGTGAAAGATGGCATAAAGGCCACAGAGATCCAGGAGGAACAAAATGGGGGAGAGATACTGTGGGTGAAGCTGGAAAGGAAAATGGGGCAGCCATCTGCACAAGTGTGGTCTACAGACCACCATCTCAGGAGGAAGAAACAGATAGGGATGAGCTAGACATAGGTGTGAGGTGGTGCTGGTTGGAGACTTCAATATTCCAAACATGGACTGGAGCCTCCCAGAGCAGCATAAACCAAGAGCAGATTTATCATGGAATCCCTTCAGGGTGCCTTTCTAAGCAACTAGTCATGGAACCAACTGAGCAGAAGGCAATACTGGACCTCATGCTCACAAACGGGGACAGTGTGACAGGGTTAACAGTGGGAAGCACCTGGAGAACAGTGACCACCAGTCACTGTGGTTTGAAATCACAGAAGGAGCAGAATCAAACTGCACAAAAACACATATCCTGGATTTTAGGGGGACAGACTTTGGGAAAATGCAGAGATGCTTGAAAGAGGCTTTAATGGAAATGGGGCGAAATCAGGGTTGAGAAACAGTGGACAATATATCAACATGGGATTACAAGAGTAACAGAATTAAGCATGAAGCAGGTTAGCAATGGGAAAAGAAAGAAGAGGTCATTATGGTTTCCAAAGAGGTAGCGGAGAAAGTGAAAGTCAAAAAGATTGCATTCAGGCAATACAAAAGATGCAGGCAGAAGGGATAGGGAAAAGTACCAGGAGAAGCAAAGGGAGGCAGGGAGGTCAGTACAGGAAGCCAAAGCTGAGACAGAAGAGTGCATCACAAAATTCATGGGTAGAGGAACAAAACCTTTTATGGGTACATAAGTGAAAAAGAAAGTCAAAGGGAGGGATAGTGAGACTGAAGGGGAGGATGGGGCTGCGTGGAGGATGACAACAGTAAAGCTGACATACTGAACAGGTATTTCTGCTCAGTCTTTACTGAGGAAGAGTGGGTAATGGGCCTGAAGGAGCGTACAATGGGTGGGAATGACACAGAAATGGACACAAGTTCCTTTAAATGGGAAAGGGTCCTGAAGGAACTGGAAGGAATAACAGTTGATAAAGCAGTGGAGCCAGATGGGTGCACCCCAGGGTCCTAAAGGAACTAAGAGAGGCGGTGGCTGAACTTTGGCAATCCTGTTTAGCCAATCACTGGAAACAGGGAGGTACCCAAAGACTGGAGAACAGCAGATGTAGTCCCTTATACAAAAGTGGGAACAAAGAGAAAGTGGGGAACTACAGACCAGTCAGCTTGACCTCAGTAGTGGGGAAGATCATGGAGCACTACTGGAACATCTGCTTGTCAATGGAATACAGGACCCAAGGCAGCATGGTTTCACTGGGGAGGTCATGTCAGATCAACCTCATTGAATTTTTCGACTGGGTAACAAGGGAGGCAGATCAGGGGAGGCAGTGGATGTGGCCTATCTGGACTTCAGCAAGGCCTCTGACATTGTGCCACATAGAAGGCTATTAAACAAACTGGGGAGTATGGGAGTGGGCAGGACAGTAGTGCAGAGGGTAGGTAATTGGCTGGACGGCAGTACACAGATGGTGGTGGTAAATGGCTGTCACTCCACAGAGGGAAGAATGACCAGTGGGGTACCACAGGATCAGTGCTGAGACTGGTCCTATTCAACGTCTTCATCAAGCAACATTGTGCAGGAATTTCCTGTCCGCTGATGACATGAAGCTATGTAACAGAGGACACACCAGAGGGTGTAGACAGAATGAGGAGGGACCTGCAGAAGCTTGAAGAATGGTCAAGGGCTGGCAGTTGAAATTCAGTGCAAAGAAGTACAAGATAATGCATATGGGGCACAAAACCATAGGAACAACATATCAGTTTGGGGGTGAGGATATAGCATGCACCAAGCAGGAAAGGGACCTTGGGGTTATCATCTCTGATGACCTCAAGGTAGGGAAACAGTGCAACAAGGCAGCAGGTAAAGCAATAGGATGCTGGGATGCATAGGCAGGGCATCACCAGCAGGAAAAGGAAGGTCAGTAATTCCATATACAAGACACTAGTAAGGCCCCACCTGGAATACAATGTACAGTTCTGGAGACCTTACCTGCATAAGGATATAGACAGGGTAGAGAAGGTTCAGAGGAGGGCAACAAAGATGGTACAGAGATTGCATCACAAGTCCTATGAGAACAGGCTGAAGGACTTGAATATGTACTCCCGGAGGAGATAAGGGAGAGAGGGATATGATAGAGACATACAAGTACCTTACAGGGAGGAACAGGGCGCAGGAACACACTATTTTCCAGTAAAAGATGTTCCAGGACTAGAGGGCAAGGGATGAAGTTGGTGGGATGGCAATTCAGAGGAAACATGAGGAAGAATTTCTTCACAGAACAGGAGGGGTGGCAAGTGGAACACCCTGCTAGAAGAAGTGGTGGGGGCTGAAACAATCAAGGGATTTAAGAAAGCATGAGATGGACATAAGAAATTCTGTACATCAGGGTAAGGAGCAACAGACTTCTAGGAAAACATAAAGTGAACTTACAAGCTCAAATGGGCAGACTGGGTGGGCCAAAGGCCCTTATCTGCTGACAGTGTCTATGGATCTATGTAGGCTCTGGGCACCTTGCAAGTTCAAAGCAAACAGGGTAGAACAACAACATACATATAAAGCTGCATGAAGGTTCTATGCAACAAAGTCTAAAATTCAACAATTAATAAGCGTTAATAAATATTAATAAATAAACCATTGAAACTCAGCTGTATTTGCCAGCCTGGTGGAGCTGAGGGTTGAGGCACTGGATGCCACACTCTCTCACACCAGTGACCCGTGTTAGGGAGTGAGCATTGACTGCCGGGGTTGACAAGGGAGGAGAAGGATTGAGCATCCAGGGACAGCTCTCCTTCTCCGGGAGGGGGATGATCAGATGCTGATGCATGCCTGGCCACTAGCGGAGGCTGAGGCTGACACACCAATGCTGCAACAATCGGGCAAGAGGCCTGATGGGGTGAATGCATGGGAGCATGTGCAGTGCTGTCACTGGTGTCCCTGCATGCTCTGCCTCTGATGACCAAACACAAAGAACAGAGGAAAAAGGGGCTCCTGGTCGGGTAGCATGAGCGTCCGTCCTCCACGGCATTGGCCATGAATGGCACTTCCCGAAGTCTGGATCCATTTCAGGAGAGTTGATTTGGGGCTCCTCACCACCCTGTAATGGAGGGTAATCCATGAGGGAGAAAGGGGAAGTTGGCCTGATGTCAGGGTATGGGCTAAGAGGACAGTCAGGATGTACAGCCAACCATGGGGCCAGGAAAGAAAACAGTAGCAAAAGTAAAAATCAACTGCACTTAGACTGGGAATGTCTCTTTAAAGTGGTAGGTTTTAGACCCCATTTAAATACCTCCACTGAGTGCGCCTGCCTCAAAGATCTGGGAAGCAAGTTCCAGAGGGCGGGCCAGCCCAGCCACCTCAAATGAGTGGTAACCTGAGATTTTCAGCCCGGCCCTTGGAACCACTAGAAGGCCCTCGGTGGAGGAGCAAAGGGAGTGGACTGAGATGGCTGGTGCAGGGAGGTCAACCTGACATGTAGCCAATGCAGGTTACGAGGACCGGGTCACGTGACAAGACCTAGGTAGGCCCACTCAGCAACCTGGCTGCTGTGTTCTATACTAACTGCAATCGGCAGAGGATTCCTCCACTGACTGCAAAGTAAAGAGAATTTCAGTAGTCCAACCTGGAAGTAGCAAAGCGTGTACCAATGAGGGCAGGTTCTCGAGCAGAACTAGGAGTTTAATCTGGGTGATATTCGTAAGTGGCAAAAACACTTTGGATGACAGATGACACCTGAGCATCAAGTGTCAATTTGTCATTCAGGATGATGCCAAGATTTCTCATTCTGGAGGATGCCATCAATGGGTAGATCCCAGGACAAGTCCTGTTACCACCCTGAGGCACTCCCATCATGCCCATAACTAGGCTCAATCACCAGCACCTCCATCTTGTCTGGGTTTAGTCTTAGCCAGTTAGAGGACATTCAGTCCTTGATCTCAGCTAGGCAATTATTTAATACTTCAAGGTCATCTGTTCCTGGAGCAGAGCGACATATACAGCTGGGTATCATCTGAATAGCAGTAAAACCCAGACTGTAACGCTCTAATGAACTCTCCCAGAGGCAGCAAGTACTCATGAACAACATTGATGATGGGATCATACCTAAGGAACTCCATGTGGCAGGAGTTTTGGAGAGAGGAGAAATTCTCCATCACTACCTGTTGCTTTCTACCCAAGAGATAGGACTCAAACAGCTGATGACCATACCGTGAGTCCACAATATTATCTAACGTGATCCAAAAGCATGATGTGGTCTATGGTGTCAAATGCTGAAGAGAGATTAGAAGAACGAGAACTTACCAGTTTCCTTTGTCCCTAGCCCTGAGAAAGTAATTACATCATGACCAATGCCGTCTCACTGCTGTACCTTGCCCTAAATCCATACTGGAATGCCTCACAGATGTCAAAGGCTGCAAGGGTGTGCCTTGAGCTGCAGTGCCACCACTTTCTCCACAACCTTACCTAAAAATGTGAGGTTGGAGACAGGTCAATAATTCACCAGGACATCAGAGTTGGGAAGGTTTCTTCAGAAGAGGCCTTACTTTCATCTTCTTCAAGGCATCACGGAAGACCCCCTCTGAAAGCTAACACCAGATTATTCTGGCAAACACTAGATCAATGATCCAGCATATCCCACTAGGAGATCGTCATGGCTAGTTCCAGCTCACAAAGGTGGGCCACAGCTTCAAGATCACCTCAACAACTTCAGCTACCCCACTGGCTGAAACTCCTCCCAGGCAATAGAGTACTGTGTTTCTACCAGGCACACCACCACCATGGGGCTGATCTTGCCCCACTAGGGAAATCCCAGACTGGATAGAGGACACCCTATCAGAGAAGAACTGAGTAAACTCTTCACACAGTGCAACTGAAAAAGCCATTTTGTTCTGCATACAGACAGGATGAAGCAGTCTATCTACAGTTCAAAAGAGCTGAGCCAGTCTGTTCTTCCCTGTGGCAGTCTTCCTGGGCAGGAACTCTGCCTTCTTACAGTCAATTTCCACTTTGATACTGACAATAGTGAATTCTCAAGACCAGTTTGTCCTCCTCGGGCCGGGTCCTCCACCAGCAATGCTCTAACTTCTGACCCTTTGATTTTGATCTCTTGACAGCCCCATCAAACCATGGGGATCTCAGGTGAGAAGATATGGGTCATATACAGATTGTTTCAATGACATTGAGTGCCTCGAGACATTTCGTGTTGTAGGCTGCCACCACCTTGCCAGTGGCAATCAGACATGCAGCACTCACAACAGACAAGTCAACCATCATCAAGAATCCTCTGAGAACAATCCCCTAAAGGGTGGTAGCTGACCATCTCAACATGGAGGGACTGTCAGGGAGCACCAAACAAGAACTCTACTGTGCAATGATTGGACCAAGCAACCCAATCAGTCCTAAGGTTCATAACCTCAAGCCCCAGTGATAACACCAAGTCCAAAGTGTGGCCATGGTGAGGGGTCAGAAGCTTCTACTTGTGCTAAGCCCTGTGATGTCATCAACGGAGGAGGTCAGTGTCCAAAATAAGAGGATTCATCGTCACCCAAGCATTGCAGTCCCCAGAATTAACCATCTAGGGAGTCCAACAATCTGTCAACAACAAAATCCAAGATGTCCTACAGGAATCCTCCCCCATCCTGGAAGACAGTAAACAAGGAGAATCCTGCAACCCGCATCTGGGCCCCCACACACTGTCACACATTCAAAGGATGAGGTCAAACGCACTGGGTGCACGACAAAGTTCAGGTTAGATCTAAAGCAGATGGCCACACCCCACCCCTGCATTCCTCCCTTGGGCAGTGCACTACAGAATACCTGGTGGGGACAGACGCCTCCAAACTTGGCCTGGATAAGCTGCAGATCCCAGTTAACCAACAGCCTATTTCTTCCACCCCCACATGAATTGCCTTGTGTCTGTCCCATGCATTCTTGAATTCTCCCACAGTTTTAGACCCCATAACCTCCTCAGGAAGGCTGTTCCATGCATTCGCCACCCTCTCTGTGAAAAAATACTTCCTCACATTGCTCTGAGCTGTCCCCTCTATCTTCAAATAGTGTCCCTTGTTCTGCACATCTCTTTTACTGAAAGATACTACCTCTTGGACTTTGTTGATTCCACTGAGGTACTAAAAGTTTCTATCATGTCCCCCGCAACCTTTCCTCAGGGTACATATTAAGCTCCTTTAGTCTCTCCTTGTGTGGTTTCTCTATAGACCCTGCACCATTTTAGTTGCCCTCCTCTGGACTGCCTCTATCTTGTCTATGTCCTTGCTGAGATTGGGTCTCCAGAACTGGACGAAGTACTCCAGATGGGGTCTCATCAACTGTCTGTACAGAGGATAACAACTTCCTGTTTTCTGCTGGTGATGCCTCCCTATACATCCCAGTATCCCCCAGCCCTCCCTACTGTCTTCTCACATTGCTTGCCAACATTAAGGTCATCTGATATGATTACCCCAGGTCCCTTTCCATTTTTGTTGTTGTTACAACCTCCCTCCCCCATTGTATAGTCTTTCCTGGTTTTTGTTTCCCAGGTACATTATTTTGCACTTCTTTGCATTGAATCCAAGCTGCCATACTTGACCAGTCCTCCAACCTTGTACAAGTCCCTTCTCATCCTTTCCACACCTCCTTGTGTATCAACCCTGTTGCAGATCTTTGTGTCATCTGCAGAGGCATACTTTCTTCCAGTCCTCTGCAATGTCACTTATAAAGACACTAAAAAGGACTGGACCCAGTACTGAACCTAAGGTACCCCACTAGTAACCCTCTTTCTTCCAGAGTGAACTCTGTTTACTAATACCTTCTGTGTCCTGTTGTCCAGCCAATGTTTATTTCAGGCTACCACCCTGGGACCCACTCCCAGGCTGGCTAATTTATTAATCTTTTGTGGGACTGTGTCAAATGCCTTGCTAAAGTCTAGGTAGGCCATGTCACAGCCCCTCCCTGGTCTACTACATTGGTCATCCAGTCAAAGAAATCGATTAGATTCATCTGACATAATCTTCTCACTGTGAACCCATGCTGCCCTGGGTCCTGTGCCCCACTGGCCTCTAGGTACGCAACAATTCTTTCCTAGAAGTGATTCCACTTTCCCTACCACAGAGGTCAACCTGACAGGTCTGTAGTTTCCTGCCTCTGTCTTACTCCCACTTTTGTGAAGGGGAATCACATCTGCCCTCCCAGTCCTCAGGTACCACACCGTCCTCCCATTTATGTTAAAAGGGTAGTCAGTGGTGTCACTAGTTCTCTCCTTAATTCTTTTAGAATTCTGCTATGAATCCCGCCAGGCCCTATTGCTTTGTCTGCTTCAGTTTTAGGAGTTCTTTCAGAACCCTTTCTTCTATGAAAGGGCTGGTATCAACCCCCTATGCAGAGTGCTTCTGTTAATTGGATTAGGTATCATCCTCTCCTCCTCTTTGTGAATACTGAGCAGAAGTATTCATTCAGTATCACTGCTTTTTCACTGTCCCTCTACTGACCCACTGTCCATTTTATTCAGCCTCACTGTTCTCCTTTGTCTTTCTATGCTCCCTAACGCACCTATAAAAGGTTTTATCCCTTCTTAATGGAGTTGGCTATTTTTTCCTCAGTTTGGGCCTTGCTATTCTGACTGCCTTCCTGCTTCCTTCTGCCTTAACTGGTATAGTCTCTGTCCTGTCTCCTTCTGTGTTTCCTTATACTTCCTAAATGCTATCTTTTCTCCCAACCTTCCCCACTACCCTTTTGAGAACCATCGTATTTTTCTTTCATTTTGATTTATTTATTGAGTTGACAAAGGCTTGTTGCCTTTGTGATGGCAGTTTTGATGTTTCCCCTGTTACTCTACCCTCCTTCTTGCCTGTTTGCTAGTACTTTTCTAAGGCACTGTCCCATCTTGCAAAGTCAGCCCTCCTAAAGTCCAGTACTCTCACTTTGTATGACTTGACTTCTGCGGCAGAGTTTATCGTGAACTACACTGTTTGGTGGTCACTTGTTCCCAGATGTCTACCCACTCTAGATCTGAGATCCTCCTACTGTCCCCATTTGAGAGTATGAGATCTAAGATTGCTCCTCCTCGAGTGGGTTCCAACACTAGCTGTCTGAGGCATGCCTCTGTAGGGCATCGAGAATGGCCCTGTTCTTGGATGTAGCTGCAGCAAAGGTGTTCCAGTTAACATCTGGCATATTCAGATGTAACCCCTACAAATGGGGTTCCCAAAAAGTCTTCCATGAGCTTGCCTAAATGCTCACTGCCAGGCTGGTGTCCTCACGCTTAGCAGTTAATCGTTATTGCCAAAGAGTGCCTGTGTAGCATCTGTGTACTGTCACTTTAAGAGCTGTCTAGATCGCAGTAATAATTAATCTGGGAGGGGCTGAGTGCTGTCATGCCGAGTCCCACGGACTGCCAGGTAATCACTCCATTTCTGCCATTGTTAATTGTGCAGAGGGAGCCCTGTTAATAGATGTAACTGTTTGCTTAACATTCATTAGAGTAGTAATAATAACGCTATTTGTATAACCTGCCTTCTTTGCAGCAAGGACTGTTTTGTTTATCCCCACCATTTTGATCTGGAACTGCAGAATTGGACCAATCAGTCTGGTGGGACCTAAAATGGAGACTACAGGAGCTGTCTGGAGTCAAAATCTGTAGGAATTATAGTTTGGAGCTTTGGCACCTTTTGCAACTGAAGGGGAGCTCTTGCTTTGACTGGCAGCTGAATCAGCCAACCAAACCTTTTGGATCTGAGGAAATCCCCAAGCACCCTGGTGAGAAGAGAGAGTGACCCCAAACTTGTTTGACTTTGGTGACCTGCTGCCAGCTGAATGGAAGGCTAGAATTAGCAAGAGACCTGCCCAGAGTGACCAAGTGTTTTGTTGAAGAAATGGGATATGGGATGTGTCCACTGGTGTGGAGCATCACATACTCTTGCACCGATGAATGGCCATTTTGAGAGAGGTCCCGATGCCTAGCCCCCAGCAGACATAGAGGATATGAGAAGACACCTGCAGGAAATGCTCGCTGCTGGCATGATACAAGAATCCAGGAGCCCATATGCCTCTCCCATTAGGGTTGTGCATAAGAAGAATGGGTCTGTGAGGATGTGTGATTACTCGAACCCTGAACCGTGGACCATCCCAGACAATACACTATGCCTCGTATACAAGATGCCCTGGACTGCTTGAATGGGAGCAAATGGTTCTTGGTGTTGGATCTTTGCAGCGGATGTTACCAGATCCTGAGGGCCCTGGAAGACCATGAGAAAACAGCCATCATTTGTCCATTGGGGTTCTATGAGTTTCTGAGGATGCCAGGGATATCGAGCACCCGCCACCTTTCAGCGACTGATGGAATGTGCAGTGGAGATATGAATTTGCTGGAATGCCTGGTGTACTTGGATGATGTCATTGTGTTTGGAAGCACCTTACAGGAGCATGAGAACCAACTATTTAAAGTCCTAGACCGACTGTAAGACTTCAGCCTCAGGATTTCCATTGATTGGTGCCAGTTTTCTAAACCTCCGTGAAGTATGTGGGGCACATAGTATCTACAAAAGGGATAGCGACTGATCCAGTAAGGTTGAAAGTACTGACTACTTGGCCCTAGCCCATAATCTGAAAGAACTACGTTTCCTGGGGTTCTGTGGCTACTACCGTAGGTTCATAAAAGACTATTCCAAGGTGATTCACCCACTCTTGAACCTTACCCAAGGTTACCCTCCTACCAATCATAAATACAAACAAGCATTGTTGATGGGGGACCTTAATATGCCAGTTACAAACTGGGGAACCATGTCCTCTAAGGTGGCCAAGGAGCAGAGGCTGCTGGACGGCTTCCAGGATGTGTTCTTAACACAGCACGTGATGAAGCCCACAAGGGAGAGGGCATGTCCTGGACGTGGTTCTGGTGGATGGGGATCTGGTAAGGGACCTGGTTGTAGAGTATCCCTAACTGGGAGTGACCACAATACTGTCTGGTTTCAAATAAGCATGGGGGAGGGTGGAGAGATCTAGGACACTGGCAGTGGACTCCAGGGGCAGACTTGGGGCATGGGAAATATTCTCAAGGATCACTTGAAGGGATTACAATAAAGACAGACAAATGTGGAAAAGAGATGAGAGATCATAAAATGGGGACTTCATGAGGCAGTCAGGACCTGCGCTAAGGTGAAGCATAAGGCAGCAAGGTCACATAAACCATGCTGGTGGTCCAGTGAGGTTCAGGTAGCGGTCCAGAAAAGAAGGCTGCCTACAAAAATATAAAACAACGAGAGGGATAGGGAAAAGGAAATGTACCATCTTGCATCTAGAAAAGTCACCCAGATGGTGCGAGGAGCCGAAGTCCAGTAAAGAGCAGCGGCTGGCACAAGGGATACGGGAGGGAAAGGGCTTCTTCCGTACACTGGGGAGTGGAGAAAACTAGGGCCATCTCGGAAGGTTGAGATCAGAAGGAGGGTGGGTGAAAGAGGCGAGGGACCAGGCAGAGGTATTAAACGAGTACTTTGCCTCTGTGTTCACTAGGGAGGGGGATGGGATATCACAAAGCAAGGCACGATGGGGGATGGAAGCAGGGAGTGGCATCAGGGGAGCAGCAGAAATGGAACAAGAGGGAGGAGAGCACCCAGGGGTGTCACATCAGGATAAGGATAAAAAGGCCAGTAAGGTGGAGGGACAGATGATGCTATCTCCACTAAAGGGTGTGGTTAGCCCTTAAGGGCCTAAAGAAAGATAAATTTCCTGGGCTGGATGGCATTCATTCAAGAGTACTATAGGAATTGGTGGACATACTGGCTACACCCTGGTGGAGCTCTTCAACAGGTCACTTGAGACAGGGAGGGTACCTAGGGATTGGCGAGAGGCACATGTGGTGCCAATCCATAAGGGGGTCAAAGGAAGTACCAGGTAACTATAGACCCATCGGTATGACCTCGTGGTGGGAAAATTAATGGAGACTATACTAAAGGAAAGATTGGGAGTGTACTTGGAGGAGGTGGGAGGTCTGGATATCTGGCAACATGGGTTTGTGCTAGGTAGATCATGTCAAACCAATCTTGTGGAGTTCTACGAATGGGTAACATCAGAACTGGACAGGGAAAGCCTGTGGATGTATTATTCTTGGACTTCAACAAGGTGTTCGACTCTGTCCCCAGAATGGTCTGGTGGAGAAACTGCGGGGTTGGGAGTAGGCCCTTTGATGGTCAGATGGATTGAAAACTGGCTAACTGGACACACTCAGAGAGTAGTAGTCAGTAGGGAGCTCTGAACCTAGAGAGGTCGGTAGTGGGGTACCGCGAGGGCTCGGGTCCTGGGTCCAATCCTGTTTAATGTATACATTTCGGACATCAGGAGGGTATAGGGTGTGAAATGAGTCTCTTTGCTGATGACCCAAGATGGGAGCAGTAGTTGAGGGGAAGAGGGAGGTTGGCCCTGCAATGGGACCTGGACACCATGGAAAGGTGGGCTCACACATGGAATTAAATTTCAATATCACCAAGTGCAAGGTGTTACATCTTGGGTAGGAAACCCTAAACACAGGTACACCCTGGGAGGAGGCGCTAGGCACGTCATTTATATATTGCACAAATAAGGAAAGCAAAATCAGATTTTTATCTTACTAGAATGGCAACTGACCAGTTTAAAAAACTTAGGATTTTGGAACATGGTTAAAATTTACAAGAAACAGGACCTCAGAACTGCCAAATGATTTTATGGCAGAAAATGGCCTTTGAAGCTCTCAGATGAGAGCAGCTGCTATATTGAACAAAATGTCTGTTGACATAGGGTTTCCTAGATTAATGCATGTTCCCTTTCTGGTATAAATAAGCAAGAGAGAAATCAGGAAAGAAAGATGAAAGCAGGTGTATTATTTGCTTCCAAATATTATTCAAGTCAAGTATATCGAACTATTAAAATTAAATATAAATAAGGCCCAAGGTCCAGACGGATTCCATCTTTTGGAGTTAAAATTGCTGCCCAGTAATAGCACCAATTTTGACTGACATCTTTAACCTTTCATTGAAGACTGGTACCTACCCATTAGTCTGGAAACAGGCAGAAGTGATACCAGTGTATAAGGGAGGTGTGAAAACGATATGTAGAATTATAGACCAATATCATTGCTTTTGGTTACTTCTAAAGTGTTTGAAAAATTGTGGTTTCTCAATTAAATAGTTATCTTGAAAAATGAAAAATACAACAAATATCAGTCAGGCTTTAGGAGCAACACAGTACCACTACTGCACTTGTCAAGGTTGTGTCGGACATCCAGGTAGCCATGGATAGGGGCCTTCTGGTTGGAGCAATTTATATTGATTTGTCGAAGGCTTTCGACACCTTGGGACATCAGGTATTGATGGAAGAATTGAGATCTTAGGCCTCAGCCAGGGGCCCTGGATTGGTTCCATGGCTACCTGGATGGCAGACAACAAAGGTTAGGTTAGGTAGTAATTTTGCATCCAGTTATCTAAATATTAATGCTGGTGTTCCTCAGGGGTCAGTGCTAGGACCCATCCTATTTAATATATATATATAATGGTGTCGGACATCTGTTGAATGATGTCCGCACTAATTGTATGCAGATGATACAATTTTGTATTTTGAAGGAAATCTGTGGGACATATAAGGAAAAATTACATAAATGTTTCAATACATTACAAATATATTTTCAGAACATGGTCTGGTTTTAAATTCACAAAAGTCACAGGTAATGTTGTTTCTAAATAAAAAACATCTGTGGATTTGGATATTAAGACATTGGATGGGGTAGCCTGGCCTCTGTGGATCGCTATAAATACTTGGGAGTATGGTTGGACTCTCATTGTAGTTGGGATTTTCATGTTGATAACTTGATATAAAATTGTGTAAAAGTTGGGGTACTGTATAAGCATAGAAACTGTCTTTCATTCGATGTTAGGTTAAAATTGTGAATTCAATGATAATTCCATATCGATTATGGTGATGTCATATATAGAGGGGCAGTTAGGAGCAATTTAGAAAAGCTTGATGTTATCTATAACAGATATACGCGTTTGTTTTGGATGCACCTTGGAAAACACATCATTGCCACCCTCTACAGGAACTTAAATTGGATATCCTTGACAGAACGGCAAAATATGCATGTGCAATGGTTAACTTATCGCTGTTATTGTAAAAAGTTCCAGGATATCTAGTGGAGTTTCTGGAGGAATGGAATGTTAGGGCAGGTTTGAGATCTAAAGAGGAAGACAAATTTAGGGTACCCCTTATAAGAACAGTGAAGGCCAACATTGTTATGTATATGAAGGTCCAAAATTGTGGAATTCACTATCAGGTCACTTGAGGTCAAGTATAAATAAAATATCTTGGAATGAAATAAAACCATGGCTTGTAAAGGAAGCAATGTCCTTAAAGATTTGTTGCATTTGAGATGTTTGTATATATGGTTTATTATTGTAATTATTATTTTTTTTTTTATTTATGTATTGTGTATTGTGTATTATATATGTATAATATGTGTATCTGCATGTATTTCAAACGAAACTGATGTTTTTGCACAGTAGGACCCCACTGTAAATTAGCTGATGCTAAATTGGTTTTATCCTGTTTCTGATATCAGAAATAAACTTTTACTACTACTACTTACTACTACTACTACTACTACTAGAGGCCTCAACAGGGAAAAAGACCTAGGGGTCATGGTGGATGCAAGTATGAATAACTCTGAGCAGTGCAGGAGGCGCTAGCAAAGCAAACAGGATTTTGGGATGCATCATAAGGGGATCACCTCTAGGAGCAGGAAGTGATTCTGCCACTGTACAGTGGATTGGTTAGACCACACCTTGAGTACTGTGTACAATACTGAGACCACACTTGAAGAGGGACATACAGCTCCTGGAGAGGTACAGAGGAGGGCAACTAAGATGATACGAGGACTAGGGATTTGACGTATGAGGGCAGACTTGAGGAGCTCTGCCTGTTTTCATTGGAGGAGAGGAGGCAGGGGAACATGATTGGGGTCTTCAAGTTTCTCAAGGAAATAAACAGGGTAAACACGGAGGGATCTTTAGACTGCAGCAGGGAGGTATCACTAGAGGCATGGTTTGAAGTTGGAAGGTGGAAGAGTGAGGGGAAAAGAGGAGGAGATTTTCACTGAGAGGATGGTGAATCCTTGGAACATGCTGCCTGATGAGCTGGTTCAGAGATCCACAGTGGAGGGCTTCAAGAGGAGGTGGGACAGACACAGAAAGTGGATGTATCAGGCGATAGCCTGGCCCAGGGGATGGGGATGGATGATAGGGTTTCTGGAACACAAGGGGAGGGCCTCAGTACCCAACTAGGGATCTGAGGTTTGAGCAGACTCGAAAGACCATAAGGCCCTAATCTGCTGGCAATTAGTATGTTAGTATTTGTCAATGTCGAATGTTGATTGCGTTGGTCCGTTAAGCTCGCCCACTGCCCCATGTCACTTGCTCATTCTGTTTCTCCCGGAGCTGCAGGCTGCTCTTTTGTACTGGCTCCTGCCTGCATTGGCATGTTTTTCTGCCCTCAAAGAAATCTGCATCTGTCCCGACAGAGCTCTGTTGAGGTGGTCCTCCCCCTCTCACTCACTCATTCTGTTTCTGCTGGCGCTGCAAGCTGCCCTTTTGTACTGGGCTGTGACTCTGTTGGTGGCTTTTCTGCCCACAAAGAAATCTGCAACAATCTTGACACAGGTCCATTGAGCTAGCTCACTCCCGTCTCTCGCTCGTTCCATTTCTGCAGTGCTGCAGACTGGCCTTTTGTACTGGGCTCCTGCCTGTGTTGCGCCTTTTCTGCCCACAAAGCAATCTGCAGCAGTCATGATAGAGGTCTGTTGAGCTCGCTCCTCCCCTCTCACTCGCTCATTGTGTTTCACCCAGCGCCACTGGCTGCCCTTTTGTACTGGGCTTCTGCCTGCATTGGCACCTTTTCTGCCCACAAAGAAATCTGCAGCAGTCCCGACAGAGGGTCCGTAGAGGTTGCTCTCTCCGCCTATCTCAGTCACTCATTCTGTTTCTCCTGGTGCTGCAAGCTGCTCTTTTGTACTGGGCTTCTGCCTGCATTGGCACATTTGCTGCCCACAAAACAATCTGCGGCTGTCGGCCAGAGCTCCATTGAGGTGGGTCCTCCCCTCTCTCACTCTGCTTCTGCTGGCGCTGCAGACTGCCCTTTTTGTACTGGGCTCCTGCCTCTGTTGGCATTTTTCTCCCACAAAATCTGCAGCAGTCCTGACCACAGGTCCCGTTGAGGTAGCTCCTCCTCCTCTGTCACTGCTCGTTCTGTTTCTGCCAGCACTGCAGGCTGGCCTTTTATACTAGGCTCCTGCCTGTGTTGCCACCTTTTTCTGCCACAAAGAATCCATGGCAGTCAAGATAGAAGCTCAGTTGAGCTGCTCACTCTCCCCCACTCATTGTGTTTCTCCCAGTGCTGCAGGCTGCCCTTTTTCTTCCCACAAAGAAATCCACAGCTGTCCTGACAGAGCTCTGTTGAGGTCTCTCACTCCACCTGTCTACTCGCTCATTCTGTTTTTCCTGGCGCTGCAGGCTGCCGTTTAGTAGTGGGCTCCTGCCTCTGTTGGCGCCTTTTCTGCCCACAAAGAAATCTGCAGCAGTCCCAACAGAGCCTCATTGGACGACTCACTCCACCTATCTCACTCCCTCTTTCCGTTTCTGTCAGCGCTGCAGGCTGCCCTTTTGTACTGGGCTCCTGCCTGTGTTGCCTTCTGGCCACTAAAGAAATCTGTATCAGTCACCATAGAGCACCATTGATTTTGCTCACGCATCCCCTCTCTCATTCATTCATTCTGTTTCTCCTGCCACTGCAGGCTGCCCTTTGTACTGGGCACCTGTGTGCATTGCTGCCTTTTCTGCCCACAAAGAAATCCATGCAGTCCCAACAGAGCTCCGTTGAGGCTCCTCCCCTTCCCTCCTCCACTCACTTATTCTGTGTCTCCCGCTGCTGCAGGATTGCCCTTTTGTACTGGGTTCCTCCCTGTGTTGCTGGTTTGTCTGCTTCACAAAGACATGTGCAGCAGTCTGACACAGCTCCACTGGGTCACTCACTCACCTTCTCTCACTCGCTCATTCTGTTTCTGCCGGGCTGCAGGCTGGCCTTCTGTGCTGGGCTTCTGCCTGCAATGCCACCTTTCCCCTGCCCACAAGAAATCCATGGCAGTCACGCTGAACCTCCATTGAGCTTGTTCCTCTCCCTCTCTCACTCGCTCATTCTGTTCTCTCAGTGCTGCAGGCTGCCCTTTGTACTGGGCTCATGCCCGCGTTGGCACCTTTTTCTGCCCACAAAGAAATCTGCAACTGTCCCAACAGGGCTCCATTGAGGTGCTCCTCCCCATCTCACTCACTCATTCTGTTTCTCCTGGCATTGCAGGCTGCCCTTTTGTACTGGGCATCTGCCTCTGTTGGCATTTTTTCTGCCTACAAAGAAATCTGCAGCAGTCCCAACAGGCTCTGTGGCTCCTCACTCCCCATCTCACTGCTCATTCCGTTTCTACTGGCACTGCAGGCTGCCCTTTTTGTACTGGGCTCCTGCCTGCATGCCACCCTTTCTGCCCACAAAGAAATCTGCAGCAGTCACGATAGAGCTCTGTGCTGGCTCACTCCTCCCCTCTCTCATTCGTTTGTTCTGTTTCTCCCACCACTGCAGGCTGCCCTTGTACTGGGCCCTGCATGCATTGCTGCCTTTTCTGCCCACAAAGAAATAGCAGGTCTCAGCAGAGCTCCGTTGAGCTCACCTCCCCTCCCTCACTCGCTCATTCTGTGTCTCCCGTTGCTGCAGGTTGACCTTTTGTACTGGGTTCCGCCTGCGTTGCGGCTTTTCTGCCCACAAAGAAATTTGTGCAATCCCAACACAGGTCCGTTGAGCTAGCTCCTCCCCCTCTCGCTCGTTCCATTTCTGCCAGCGCTGGAGACTGGCCTTTTGTGCTGGGCTCCTGCCTGTGTTGCCGCCTTTTCTGCCCACAAAGCAATCTGCAGCAGTCATGATGAGGTCTGTTGAGCTTGCCCCTCCTCCTCTCTCACTCACTCATTTGTGTTTCTCCCAAGCGCCACTGGCTGCCCTTTTGTACTGGGCTTCTCCTGCACTGGCACCTTTTTCAGCCACAAAGAAATCTGCAGCAGTCCCGACAGAGCTCCATAGAGGTCCTCTCCGCCTGTCTCAGTCACTCATTCTGTTTCTCCTGGTGCTGCAAGCTGCCCTTTTGTACTGGGCTTCTGCCTGCATTGGCACCCTTTTCTGCCCACAAAGAAATCTGCAGCTGTCCCGACAGAGCTCCATTGAGGTTGCTCACTTCCGCTGTCTCAGTCACTCATTCTCTTTCTCCTGGTGCTGCAGGCTGCCATTTTGTACTGGGCTCCTGCCTCTGTCGGCATCTTTTTGCCCTCAAAGAAATCTGCAGCAGTCCCAACAGAGCTCAGTTGGCCTCACCTCCCCCTGTCTCACTTGCTTGTTTGTTTCTGCGGCACTGCGGCAGACCTTTATACTGGGCTCCTGCTGCGTCGCCATCCTTTTCTGCCCACAAAAGAAATCCGCAGCAGTCACGATATAGCTCCATTGAGCTCACTCACTCCCCTCTCCTCACCACTCATTCTGTTTCTCCACTGCTGCAGCTGCCCTTTTGCCTCAGCCCCTGCATGCACTGCTGCCTTTTCCCACCCACAAAGAAATCTACCAGTCCCAACAGAGCTCCATTGAGCTCACTCCCACCTCCCTCACTCGCTCGTTCTGTGTCTCCGGCGCTGCAGGCTGCCCTTTGTACTAGGCTCCTGCCTGCCTGCATTGCCGTCTTTTCCTGCCCACAAAGAAATCTGCAGCAGTCCGACAGAGCTTTTGAGCTCGGTCCTCCCCACTCGCTCGATCCTAGTCTGTCCCAAACACTGATTTCCGACAACAGCTGTGGCATTCTCTGAGGCAGCGGAAACACATTTCAGCCAGGATGTGAAAAATGACAGCTGTACTGTTCATAAGGAGGGTGTGAACAAATGGCAGTGTTGAAAATCATTGTGAAAATATTACTAATTTGCAAACTTACAAGGTCGTGAAACCTCACAACACACGCTCATAACACAGTCATTTATGGAGTTTCATCACAAAATTTTCAACATAGGCATTTGGGACCTCTGCTCATGAACAGTGTCAGTGTGATTTTCTTAATATGTCCTGAACACTGATTTCCCACAGCGACCCGCTATTGTGCGCCGGAAGAAACGAAACACTGTTCAGCCAGGATGTGAAAATGACAGCCACTCTTCGCAAATTGAATGGTGTGGCAAAGTGGCAATCCTGAAAATCTGGAGTAAAAAATATTGCAAAGTTGCAAAATACGAATGTGCATGGAAACTGTGCAATGCACATTCATAATACACTCATTTATGGACTTTCATCACCAAATTTTCAACAAAAGGCATTTGGGACCTCTGCTAATGAACAGTGTCACTGTCATTTTCATAATGAGTCCTGAACACAGATTTCCCTAGCGACCACGCTATTCTGCTTGAACTGCAAAACACATTTCAGCCAGGATGTGAAAAATGACAGCTGTACTGTGCATAGGAGGTGCAGAAGAATAGCAATGTTGAAAATCTGGAGTGAAAATATTATTATTCATGAAGTTATGAGTATCACGTGCAAAATAGCTTACGCTCATAAGACAGTCATTTATGAAACGCTCATCACAAATTTTCAACATAGGCATTTTAGGACCACTGCTCATGAACAGTGCCTGTCATTTTCTTAATCTGTCCTGACACAGATTTCCACACTGACCGTGCTATTTTGCACTGGAAATGCGAATATACATTTCTGCCAGGATGTGGAAAAAATGACAGCTATACTGTTCACGGGAGGTCTGAAAAACTGCCAATGTTGAAAATCTGGCATAAAAATATTGCAAATACGCCAAGTTACAAGCGTGCATACCAACAGCACAATGCAGCTCATAAAACACAGTCATTTTGGAGTTTCCCACCAAATTTACGGAATAGGCTTTTTGAGAGCCCACCTCATGAACACTGGCATTGTCGTTTTTGTTAATTGGTTCCAAAAGAGTTCCGTGCAGTGACATAAAACCACCTTTAGGGCCAAACCGCTGACAGTGCCAGGATTCATGAGGAGGGGTCCCAAAACCCCATGTTGAAATTTGGTCCCAAAATTCAAAAAATACCTGAGATATGAATCAAAGTTGAAAACCCTATTTTCCATATATACAGCTTACAGCATTTCCTCAGTTAAGTAGTCGGCTTTGAAGAGTGCAGACATGTTCGGTCCACAGAAGATCGTCGCTGGACTCCAGAGTGAAGTATGGGGTGAGGGGTGTGGGAGGCAGGGTGAGCAGTGGGTGAGCCCCGCGAGTTGTGGGAGGGGCAGGAGATCGCCGAGGACCATTTCCTTTTTGAGGTTAAAAAAAAAAAGACATCGGAGCGTTTTGATTTTACAGGGGCATGTGACACGCTGGGGTGGGCTCCCAGCATGCCAATGGAGTCTTTTGGGGGGCAGATGTAGCTGATGCGGGATTGGGCACCCCGTGACACACAACAAAGGGGGTTTACATTATGCCGGCGAGGATTGGGCACCAATGGGCGACAGACAACAAGTGGGGGGTTACACAGCGTCAGCGGGAGTGGGCTCCCCGTCGGCAACATAAACCTTGGGCCACACAAACCCAGCGAGTTGGGGCCTCCGTCAAACTAAATAAACACAGTGGGGGTCCCACATGCTGCGAGGGGATTGGACAAAGATGCCACCATGTTCACAAACAATATCAGTGTTTCAAAGTTCTGCCCAGCAATGATGGGTCGCCCTCATTGTAGCTAATAGCTACTGCAGAAGACAAAGCGGCCCCTGATTGCAGCGGCTAAATTTTGCAAGGTTTGTGGCCGCTGGCTGAACTAGTGTCAGCAGTAGCATGCCACATCATTGGGGAAGCGAGCCAAGCCTTTAAAGGCTACAGGGGCATTGGTCACAACAGTGTCGCACCTCCACAACCTGCTTCTGGAGAAAGCTGCCGCAATGTTTCTTGCACATCGTGCAATTAACATAAAAGGTCCGTTAAAGAGGCCAAAAAGTATACTTCCTCCCAGGTGAACTTTTGGGCCCTGCTGGATACTTGACGATTGAAGCAGCCTTCCCATGAGATCATATACCAGCTCACCCACCCCATTCTCGCCACGCTGACCCCACAAACCCCTGTGCTGCATCCGGACACTAGTCACCCAGGGTCTAGGAGTGGTGCTGTATCAAGACCATGAGGATGGCCTGAGACCAGTAGCTTTCGCCAGTAGGAGCTTGACCCGTCCAGCGAAACTACCCTGTGCATAAGTTGGAGTTTCTTGTGGTAAATGGGCCCATATTGACAAGTTTCATGAATACCTCTATCGGGCCAAAGATATTGGTGAAGACTGGCAATAACCCGTTGACCTATGTACAGACTTCAGCTAAGTTAGGCGCCACTGGGCACGGTAGCTTTCTGCGTACCTAACCTATGATTATGCTGTCGAATACAGACTGGGCCTGAACCATATTGATGCTGATGCCCTATCATGAGGCCCACTTCCAAGAGTGATTAGGTCAGGCTGTCTGAACCTGACATTCAAACATGTGCCAAAAGTTTGATAGAGATGAACAGCTTCTGTAGCAGTGTTCATACTTTTAAAAACACTACACCCTGGATATACAATACAATCCAGGAGGCATGCAGGTTCTAGGTTGGCTATATTACAGGGTCTGCTCTCCTTGAGAGTCATGTACTCTTCAACCTCCCTGGTTCAGGGGATTTTGTACAACTGGGCACTTGACCAAAGAGTGTGGCCCTGTGGAGAAGACCGATTTCTTCCTTCAAAACTCAGCTTTTATTCAGGATGTCACTGCATATCAGGGAAGAACACATAACAAGTAAGCCAGGTCCAACATTTGCCCAGAAAGAACAAGTACACAGCATCAGAGTATGCATAAAAACTTGTCTAGCTAGTTGATCAGAACTGATGTGGTGAACTAGTCAGACAGGTTAGCTCCACAACAGCTAAATTAGAAATAAAAGGAAATGTCCTTCATGTTTATCATTTTCTGTTTTCTTGGACCCCCATGCACGCACACACACACACACACACACACACACACACACACACACACACACACACACACACTGAAAACAAGACATTGTTTCTCACTCTGGCTATCCTTTGAAGATAAAGTGAAAAATACTTCAATGCCATATAAATACAAACTTCTGTTCTATTCTATTCTGTTCTGTCCTGTCCTGTCCTGTCCTATCCTATCCTAATGTGTTTTGTTCAGTTCTAGAGGGGCTTTCATGGATGTCAGAGTGGTGCATGGGGTGAGGGGCCATGCTCACTAGACGGCAAAAAAAGTCAAACTGGTATTATGATTGACAGAGTGGTACCAGTTTGGCATTTTTTGTCAACCAGTTTGAAGTCAGCCTGCAAGAGTGTGAACGCCTCTATCCTATTCTGTTCTGCTGTTGCTGTTTGGAGTGTGTGTAATAGCTCTCACTGTATACGGCCGCAGCAGATCCATGCAGATGTTTGTTGGAAGCCTCTTGCCAATTAGTAACATCTTGATAAACAGGAAGGAATAAAATGACAGCATTTAATTCAGCCCTAAGGAATCTTCTTCTTAGTAATGTTAAAAGAATACTGACTCTTCTTAGTATTCAGTAGAGCTAGCATATTGGGATAACACAGGTCAGTTATGGGGCTGGTGGTCAGTTGGCCACTAGCTTTTAAAATCTGATAGCCAAACCATTTTTTTAGTGACCATCATTTTTAAGGGTTCTATTTAGCATCACTCACCTTGACAATTATCATACTGAAAAAACATATATGTAATGCAAATAGCGATGCTTAATGCAGTAAATCAAGCAAGATGATGACTAAAATGTTATTGTTCCTCCCTTCCCCCACCCACAGTCAGCAATCATCCACTGCAAACACTAGGTATTTAGTTTAGTTTATTTTTTTATTTTGCATAAAACCCTTTAGGCAGATCCTGTTTTCAGAGGGTTTAGAGTAAAATAACACGTACAACAAGTACAGAGTAGGTTACAGATAACAATGCAGCATAACAATACAGATAATAGTACAGATAACAGTACAGCGTAACAATACAGAAAACAGTACAGAAAACAGTACAGCATAACAGTACAGTATAACTTGCTTCATGCTCTCTGCCTCTGCCTTATTGTTACACAACCTCCTGTACAAACTGTATATATATTATTTTTGTTTCTGAAGCTGTATGCTGTACCTAATATGCAAATTGTATATATATTTTCGATGCTGTATACTGTACCTAATGTAAAGTTGGTGGTGTATTCACCCCGGGTCGCCCCTGAAAAAGGGACCTTTGGTCTCAGTGGGTTTACCTGGTAAACAAAATCTAAATAAATAAATAACAATGCAGATAATATAGATAATAGTACAGATAACAGTACAGCATAACAATACAGATAATACAAATAACAGTACAGCATAACAATACAGATAATAGTATGGATAACAGTACAGCATAACGATACAGATAACAGTACAGCCTAACAATACAGATAATAGTATGGATAACATTACAGTATAACAATACAGATAACAGTACAGCATAACAATACAGATAGTACAGATAATATAGACAATAGTGCAGATAACAGTACAGCATAACAATACAGATAATAATATGGATAACAGTACAGCATAACAGTACATATAATAGTACAGATAACACTACACCATAACAATACAGATAATAGTATGGATAACAGTACAGCATAAAAATACAGATAACAGTACAGCATAACTACAGCATAACAATGCAGATAATAGTACAGATAACAGTACAGCCTAACAATACAGATAATAGTATGGATAACAGTACAGCATAACGATACAGATAACAGTACAGGGCATAACAATACAGATAATAGTACAAATAACAGTACAGCATACCAATACAGATAATGGTATGGATAACAGTACAGCATAACAATACAGATAATAGTACAGATAACAGTACAGCATAACAATACAGATAGTACAGATAATACAGATAATAGTACAGATAACAGTACAGCATAACAATAAAGATAATAGTACAGATAACAGTACAGCATAACAATAAAGATAATAGTACAAATAACAGTACAGCATAACAATACAGATAATAGTATGGATAACAGTACAGCATAACGATACAGATAACAGTACAGTACAGCATAATAGTACAGCATAACAATACAGATAATAATACAGATAACAGTACATCATAACAAAACAGATAACAGTACAGCATAACAATACAGATAGTACAGATAATACAGATAATAGTACAGATAACAGTACAGCATAATAATAGAGATAATAGTTTGGATAACAGTACAGCATAACAATACAGATAATACAGATAACACTACAGCATAACAATACAGATAATAGTATGCATAACAGTACAGCATAACGATACAGATAACAGTACAGCATAACAATACAGATAATAGTATGGATAACAGTACAGCATAACAATACAGATAATAGTACAGATAACAGTACATCATAACAAAACAGATAACAGTACAGCATAACAATACAGATAACAGTACAGCATAACAATACAGATAGCACAGATAATACAGATAATAGTATAGATAACAGTACAGCATAATAATAGAGATAATAGTTTGGATAACAGTACAGCATAACAATACAGATAATAGTACAGATAACAGTACATCATAACAAAACAGATAACTGTACAGCATAACAATACAGATAGTACAGATAATACAGATAATAGTACAGATAACAGTACAGCATAATAATAGAGATAATAGTTTGGATAACAGTACAGCATAACAATACAGATAATAGTATGGATAACAGTACAGCATAACAATACAGATAACAGTACAGCATAACAGTACAGCATAAAAATACAGATAATAGTATGGATAACAGTACAGCATAACACTACAGATAACAGTACAGCATAACAGTACAGCATAACAATACAGATAATAGTACAGCATAACAGTACAGCCTAACAATACAGATAATAGTATGGATAACAGTACAGCATGACAATACAGATAACAGTACAGCATAACAGTACAGCCTAACAATACAGATAATAGTATGGATAACAGTACAGCATAACGATACAGATAACAGTACAGGGCATAACAATACAGATAATAGTACAGATAACAGTACAGCATAACAATACAGATAATGGTATGGATAACACAACAGCATAACAATACAGATAATAGTACAGATAACAGTACAGCATAACAATACAGCGTAACAATACAGATAGTACAGATAATACAGATAATAGTACAGATAACAGTACAGCATAACAATACAGATAATAGTACAGATAACAGTACAGCAGAACAATAAAGATAATAGTACAGATAACAGTACAGCATAACAATACAGATAATAGTACAAATTACAGTACAGCATAACAATACAGATAATAGTATGGATAACAGTACAGCATAACCAATCAATCAATCAATCAAATCTTTATTTATCCAGGCGGACACCGTTGAGCAAGCTCATTTACAAGGTGGACCTGCGTTTGTAAAAAGACAGTTATACACACATAACTTAAAGATGAGTTAAACAATGTACGGAAGGCAAAAGAATAAACTTACAAACATGAGGTGGGTGCAATAAGTACAATTCCAAGTATTCACATAGGATTACATGACATTAAATACAGCCTTTAATGACATAGGATTTAGAGTTGCATATTTGTCCATGACTTTACAGGATGGTACAAGTTTAATAGCATTACAGGCCCCAGAGGGCGGTTCAGTGCATGGGGGTGACCAGGGCTTGAGGCCCATGTTGTTCACGTATTTGGGTGGCAGAGGGGAAAAGGAAAAGAAAAAGAAAAATGTTTATGGTTCTAGTGGTCAGCATGGCAGCTGAGTGCTGAATAGGTTTATGTATGGCGGGAGGGTTCGGTTATAGCTGCATATGGTGAGGCTAGAGCATGAGCTATCAACAGGACTACTATGTATGGAAACATTTGCAGATTTCAGGCAAATGTTCTGTCACTGAGGTTCCTAAACACGGAGATACTGATAGGAGAGCTAAGTTTCAGTGAGCCTTGTATCCTTCTCCAGAGTGTAGGCAAGGCATGGCTTATAGCTGCCCTACCAAAGTGGTTATTGATTCTGGGGATTTTTAGTGAAGTTAGTGAGAGGCTTCTTATGGCATAGGTACTTGGCGGACACAACGGGAGGCAATCAACAATGTAGTTAGGGAGTTTGTTGGTAAGTGCACGGAGTATCCAGAGAGCTGCATTTCTATGTCGCCTGTATTGTGAGGCGGCCACCCTGCTGCAGTGTATAACAAGCAGTGATGTGGAGGACGGAGGCCAGTAATGAATCTTAATGCTCTATGATACAGTACATCCAATTTTGCAAGGTGTGAGGCAGAGCATTGTCCATATATGATGTCAGCGTGTCGATTAAGGAAAGGAAGGTAGAGTGAACTAGCTGTCTTTTGCTGTTACTGTCAGGAGATGTCTGATTCTATAAAGTAGTCCAAGCCTCTGCCTTAGTTTTTCATCAGTTCTTCAATGTGCTCCATAAAGGAGAGTTTGTTATCCAGCCATAGACCCAGGTATTTGAATTTAGTTACTAACTCAAGATTTTCACCTAGTAGGGTGGTTATAGGAGGAATTGTACCAGCTAGTGTGGATTTGGCCCCAGTGCTGGATGGAGAAACAGCATGGCCTTTGTTTTTTGCATTTAGCAATAGTTTTTTGTTGATAAGCTGCTTTTGTAGTATTGAATTCAACTTGGAGTTCTGAGCATGCGGCTCCAGGAGAGTCACGACAGGTAGAGCACTGTATCGCAGCAAACAGGTGGATATTGGCTTCTTGATTCCTAAGTCCAGATTATTAATGTAGCTATTGAACAGTAGGGGGCCCAATATGGAACCCTGAGGGACTCCTCTTTTAGCGGTTTGAGCGGAGAAAGTTCTCCTTCAGCTTTGATTTGTTGCTGCCTACCAGACAGGTAGTCCTGGAACCATTTCAGTGAGATAGAGTCCAGACCTATGGTGTTTAGCGTGGAAAGAAGTAGGCAGTGGTCGACGGTGTCGAACACCTTGCTGAGGTCTAGAAACACTGCACAAACAAATTTTTTTTTATCGAGTTCCCACTGCCAGTCATTAGTAACGTTGGCCAGTGCCGTAGTAGTACTGTGCTTAGCTCTAAATCCGGACTGCATGGGGTTAAAAAATGCAGAGTTGTCTAGGAATGATCTCAATTGTGTATCCGCAACTTTTTCCAGCATTTTCGAAAGTATAGGTAGTAGGGAGATTGGCCTATAGTTGTTCAGGTCACTTGGGTCCCCTGCTTTGAAAAGCGGAATAACATGGGCAGTTTTCCATTCTGTGGGGAGAGAGCCTTGAGTTAGGGATAGGTTGAATAAGTGCGAAATGGGTGCGGCAAGTATGTGATAAGCTATTTTCAGAAAGTATGGGTCTAATAAGTCAGCTCCTGCGCTTTTCCTAGTGTCCAACCGTAGCAGCAGGTCTTCGACTTCTTTTCTGTTGATTGTGGAAAAGGAAAAAGGCATACTAATGTTAATTGGTTCATATGGCTGGGCTTTGGAGCCTGGATGAAGACTGCTTACTGGTGCATTATCAAAAGCCATGCCTGCTGTGGCAAAATGGTTATTAAAAGCTTGAGAATTTCAGATCTGTCAGTGACAGTGACATTGTCAATCATAATTTTAGATGGTAGCATACTACTTGGTGAGTGTCCAGATAGTTCTTTATAGTGGACCAGAATTTGGTAGGGTTGGTGGATGCAGAGCATAATTCCTTTTGGTAATAAATAGCCTTAGTTTCCCTGATCATTTTGTACAGGCATTCCTAGCTGACCTAAAGAGACACCAATCAGCATCAGCATGTGATTTTCGGGCATTTTCCATAGCTGGTCTCTTTTGAGCAAGGCGTTTTTAGTTCTGGTGTGAACCAACGGCAGGTCCTTGTTTTTATCCGAGTTTTGATCAAGGGAGCATGGGTATTGAGGGCACTGGCTATGATTTTGTGCAGAATTTCATAAGCCTCACTCACTGATTTGGCTAGGTAGAAACTCTGCCAAAGCAGAGAGTTTTTTAGATCATTAAAATAAGCCGTGGGGTCGAAGTTCAGTTTGGATCTTTTGATAGAGAATTTTGAAGTGGATAGTGGCTTGGTGATGGTTCTGATGCCAGCTGTTATGCAGTGGTCGCTAACGTCAGCTGGCAGGATACCGGCGTGTGAGAAATATTGAGGCTTGTTGACAAGAAGCACATCCAGGAGGGTGCTCCTCATAGGATTTTTTTTGTTGATACGGGTTGGTTCAGTTATAAGTTGGGTGAACCCATGTGAGTCACAGAATCGCTTTAGGGGTAGGGATCCATTGGTTAGCCAGTCATAGTTTAGGTCACCTAGTAGGACTGTCTCCATGGGTGTTGCATCCATTTGTGATGACAGGTGTGTCAAGAGCTGTGGTCCTGCTGCAGGAGGTCTGTAGCAGCCAATTATCTGGAAGGCCACTGAGTGAGATGCTTCAATTCTAGAGACAGGCATTCAAATCCTCCAGCCACGGATGTAGCGTCTAATATGGATACTGTGAATTTATTTTAACATAAATTGCTACCCCCCAGCCTTTCTGTCTGCTCTGAAAAGTAGGTAATTTGGGAAATTAACCTCGCTGTCCGGGCGAGATGCACGAGCCATGATTCGAGATCACAATAATATCTGGAGAGGAGTGAATGATCCAAGCCTGGACAGAATCCAACTTTTTAGGAGGCTGCAGATATTAGCATGCAGGAAGCTGATTCCTTCAAAGCAGTAATTTCGGACGGTGATGAAAGCAACTTTGTGGGGCCAGGATTAAGTTCAATGTCTCCTGCACACAGTAGTAGAAGGAGGAGAATTCTTCTCAGATAGACAAGGAGATTTTTAAGAGTACGGGTCTTTCTGCGTTTGCTACAGGCTAAAGCGCATGGGTCCAGTGGTCGGATGGACCTCTTGCTATGCCCATAACAATACAGATAACAATACAATACAGCATAACAGTACAACATAACAATACAGATAATAGTACAGATAACAGTACATCATAACAAAACAGATAACAGTACAGCATAACAATACAGATAATACAGATAATAGTACAGATAACAGTACAGCATAATAATAGAGATAATAGTTTGGATAACAGCACAGCATAACAATACAGATAATACAGATAACAGTACAGCATAACAATACAGATAATAGTATGGATAACAGTACAGCATAACAATACAGATAACAGTACAGCATAACAGTACAGATAATAGTACAGATAACAGTACAACATAACAATACAGATAATAGTACAGATAACAGTACATCATAACAAAACAGATAACAGTACAGCATAACAATAAAGATAACAGTACAGCATAACAATACAGATAGTACAGATAATACAGATAATAGTACAGATAACAGTACAGCATACTTTACAGCAGGGGCTAATTTACCAGCTAGTGTTGTTGCATTCATGGCTGGGAAGGGCTCTAGGTAAAATGTAGGCCTAAACTGGGAATAGGAGCAACGCTCTATCCAGGATAGGTGTACAAAGGGTAATAACAAATAACAAAAGGGGCAAAACTGAAAACACCTTATCTGGAGTAAAGTGTACACAAGGGCGGGTGAAAGCAAAAGGTAGGTCACAACTAGGAATAGGAGCAACTTATCTAGGGTAGACGACAAAACAACATAAGGGAGAAGCACCTTACCAAGAGTAAGGGTACATAAGTACTTCCAAGTAACACAGGAAGAGTAGGAATTGGGAAAGCTGGGAGTGGTGCAGTGCAGTGGCTGTGGGGTGGCAGTTTTCAGAGAGACCTTCTGGAGACTGTGGTGCTGCCCCATCTGCATGCACTTCCATTGGTAGAGGGAGGAGGTTGTCAGACTCCAGGCCATGCTGGCTAGAATTTGTTGAACCTTCTCACCCACCCAGGGGCCACCAGGTCTACCACCGCTACCTCAGAGGATACCAAGGAGGAGGAACAGTTGGACTGTGGTAGGCTCTAGAAAGGTAAGAGTGGTGAGTCGGAGGCATGTTCCTCAACTTGTACCGCTACAAAATTCTTATGCTGCTTTGGTGAGTGGGACTGCCAGGAGGAGGCATCTGGGCAGTGGCCAGGGACAATGTGGGGGTCCTCCGTAGTGCAGACCCCAAAGATGGTAGGAGAGAATCCCAGAGGAAAAGGAAGAAACTTCTGGTGGCAGACTCAATTGTCTAAGGATAGATTTGGGTATGGGCGGGTGGGAGGTCAAGTGCCTACGTGGTGCCATGGCCTGGAGGGATGGGAAGTGGATCCTGAGGATCACTAGGGCAGCAGGATGGAAGGAAGAGCTGGATGTCCTTGTCTACCTGGGGATCAATGACCTGCAAAGGGCTGAGAAAGTGCCGGGGAGTTTAGGGAGCTGGTGAGTGGTCTTAGGTGGCATGCTCAGTGGTGTTCTCTGAGGTGCTGCCTGTCTGCGACAGGGGGAAGGAGAAGGATCTCCTCACAAAGAGCTTCAACTCATGGTTGAAAGAATGGTGCAGAGAGAAGGGGTTTGGCTACATTGGGGACTGGGAAGCCACCTCGCTGGATTAGGGCCTATACAGGGGTGGTGGCCTGCATCTGTCCGGGAGGGGAACCACAGTCCTTGGTGGATAGTTTAAATGTTACTTTGAACATCTAAACTAACTAAGGAGGGAGATAGAAACTGCCCCCCTCCCCACAGGCTGAAGTAGAGAGTAGGGAAAATCTGTGGGGAGAGGAACCTCCCAGGGTGCAAATTAATAACGGAAACAGGATAGAAAGGAAGGGGGATGAGATTGGGATCATTAAAAAGAGAGGATGGGGAAGGGGAGGGGAAAAAGGGAGGGGTAACAAGAAGAGTGCTAACAAAACCTGGAAGGCCATGTGTGCAAATGCTAGAAGTCGAGGAAATAAGATTCCAGACCTAGAGGCCATCATGGTAGAGACCAGCCTGGGTATTGTGGCCATTACTGAGTCATAGTGCACCGAAAACCATGACTGGGACATGGTCATACCAGGCTATACTCTGTTCAGGAAAGATAAGGTGGGAAGGAAAGGAGAATGTGTGTGGTGCTTTATATGAGGGGGTTCCATGTCAAAACAGCTAAACTATTTCAGCGAATCTTTCATAGCGACTGTCAATATAGTGACTGGACATTATAGCACATGACTTTACAGTGATATACAGCGATCGGACATTTGGGCAAACGACATTCCAGTGATAATCACTCCTGAAGCTGGAAACTGTAAGCTAAGACCCTCAGATCTCGTATCAGGAACATGTAGAATCCACCCTTCCACAATGTTACTGGTGCAATGCAAGGTTAAGTCAAGGGTACGCTACTCTATTGTATTGCAGAGGGGCTATGCCCCCTGCAGCCCCCGACGGGGGCTGCCCCCTCCAAACCCCCCCATTTCTAATATTCTAACTCTGAGGCACACTTTGCCTGGGGGGTATCGCTGAAATGTACACTCGCTGTAATGTTGGGTGGGCTGATTTTGTACATCGCTGTAATGTCATATGCGCTACAATGACAGTCGCTATAAAGACTTCGCTGAAATTGAGTCGCTGAAAAGACTTAGCTGAATTGTCGTGCTACCATGTGGAGGAAATCAGAAAAGCAATGGACATACACGGAATACGGGGGTGGGGGCAGAGGTACTGTGGGTCACCCTGGAGATGGGGAATGGACCAGCTGTTTTCTCTGGCATTATCTACAGACTCCAGCACAAGGGGAGGAGTTAGATAAGGTACTGGTGGAAGTCATTAGCAAAATGGCAGAAAAGGGTGAGGTGCTTCTGGTGGGGGGCTTCAACCTTCCAGATGTAGATTGGAGCCTCCCAGCAGTGGCTTCAGCTAGAAGCAGGGACATCCTAGAATCCCTGCAAGGGGTGTTCCCCGGGCAATTAGTCAGTAAACCCACTCATAATGGGGCATTACTGGACCTGGTACTCACTAACAGAGACAGTGTTGCAGATATCAAGGTTGGAGGCCACCTGGGGACCAGTGATCACCGTACACAGTGTTGTTTAATATAGGGATGGTTGCCGAATCAAACTACACAAGGGCAAGGGCCCTGGACTTCAGAAGGGCAAATTTTATAAAGATGGGTGAATGCCTCAGGGATGCCCTGGCTGGGGGGGGGGGGATGATCCAGAGGGTGGAGGAACAGTGGGCAAAGCTAAAGGGGGGCATAGTTAAGGTGACAAACTTCTGTGTCAAGCAGGTGAGCAAGAGCATGAAGAACTAGAAGCTGCTGTGGTTCTCAAAAGAGGTGGTGGAAAGGTGAAGGCTAAAAGGAGTACATTCAAAAGGTATAAGGAGACACAGGGGGAAGAAGATGGGGGGTGTATCAGGGGAAAAAAAAGGAAAGCAGTAAAGAGCACGAAGGCACAAACTGAAGAGAGAACAACCCAGGTGGTGACAAAGGGAGACAAGACATGTTTTAGGTATGTAAGTGAAAAGAGGAAGACCAGGGGCGGGATCAAAAGGTTAAAAAGGAAAGGAGGGGACTGTGCAGAGGGGGACCAGGAAAAGGCAGACATCCTGAGCAAACACGTCTGCTTTGTGTTCACAGAGGAAAGAGAGAAAGGACCACAAATAAGTAATATTAGCTACGGGTGAGGTAGGTGGACTCCGCTTAACTGAAAGTGGACAAGGCAATAGGACCAGACGGAGTGCATCCAAAAAGCAAAATCAAAACTCTCTGTTCTGTTGATTGTGCGGTGTGTGCTATTTTTGTTTCGGTCAGTGTTTTCATTAACTCTCTTTGCGGCAGATGAGATTTTGACTGCGGCAATGTTTGCTGCGCTGTTTTGTCCACAACATTATGACCCCATGCCGCCAAGCAGGCAGTGGAAAAGGCTAGTAGAATGCTGGGGTGCATAGGGAGGGGTATCACCAGTAGAAAGAAGGAGGAGTTAGTACTGCCCCGTACAGGTTACTGGTAAGACCACACTTCAAGTACTGTGTCCTTTACTGGAGGCCCCACCTCTGGAAGGATAGGGATAGGGTGGAGACGGTACAGAGGTGGGCAACTAAAATAGTGCAGGGACTGCATCAAAAGCCCTATGAGGAGAGTGACAGAACTGAATATGTACTCACTGGTGGAAAGAAGGGAAAGGGGGATATGATAAAAAACGTTTAAATACATAACCGGTATTAATAAGGTACAGGATGGTAGCATTTTCCACGGAAAGACAGACTCGAGGACAAGGGGTTATGCTATGAAGCTCGAGGGGGGAGGCTCAGAGGGGATGTGAGGAAACATTTCTTCACAAAGAGGGTGGAAGCCTGGAAAGGCCTCCCAGCAGAGATAGCAGGTGCCAAAACAGTCACAGGATTCAAGCATGCATGGGACAGATACAAGTGGACCTTGGAAGGAACACAAGGGGTGGGGACGACCGGAGACTGTACAAGGGCTGCAGTGGCACAGTAGGCAGGGAAAATGGGCAGACTGGATGGACCAAAGGGGTCTTTTTCTGCCAACAACTTCTATGTTTCTATGTACTGACTATGCTAGTTATGGTGGCCCATACTGTTACACCTAAGTCTTCTGACCTGCACGTTTTCCCTCTCCTTTGTGTGAAAACGTCTGCTGGTCAAGCTGCCTTCTCGTTCTGGTTCTCCTGGCTCTGGTCCAAGTACGCACTCATTCACAGCTCATTCGGTGGCCAGCCGCAATGGTGAGAGGAGGGCTGTGCTGGTTGCTGGCTGGGGATTGGTTTGGGGGGAGCAGGGTGCTGGGTCAGTATCTGACAGGGTGGGGGGTCCACTTCACCACCAAGGTTATGTTTTCCTATTTCACAGGACAGGGAGGGACCACTATAGACTACCAGGGAAGTTTGTAAATAAACAGAACCGGGAGCGCTGATTGGGGATTGGGGAGGGAAGTGGGATCGCTAGATTACCACAGACTATTTCTTGAAATATGGGGACAGAAATCAGACATCAAGGGAGGGGGTGGGACTACTAGAATACCAGGGAATATTTTTTGGAATAAGGGGACTGATTGGACATCAGGGGAAGGGGACGGACAACTAGACTACCAGGGAATTATATATGTATTTAGACACAGAAATGTAGTTTCTACAGGTGCCAAAATCCTCTTTTGCAAATTGAGAAAAAGAATCCCTTTCCATCGTTCCTTTTTTGCAATTTGAGAAAAAGAATTCCTGACGGTGGCTCAGAATCTTTTCCAGCGGTTGCTTTTTCACAATTTGCAGCAAAGCAACAAATCCTTTTTTGCAAATTGCAAAAAGGATCCTGTTTCATGATTCCTTTTTGGCAATTTGCAAAAAAGGATTTCAGCATGTTAAGAAACCGCATTTCTGATTCAGCTATGAAAAAACTAAACCCAGAATCGGATTCTACGGGCCACAGTTGGGTAAACACAACCATTGGTGTTTACTAAAGGCCTCTATAGTTTTTTGTTATTTCATTTTGTTGCCACCACTGACTGAAAACAAGATGGAAGCAGCATGAAAAAGTATTTACCATTTGTGACAAAGAATTACCTTTTTGTGAGAAAGGATCCCTTTTGGAGCAGGACATCTGACTGCTTCCATTGAAAATAATGGGAAATTTTAAATGTAATAACTTTGGAAAGGATTAATATTTTTTTCACCAAACCTTCAAAAGGCACATCTGTGTCCCAAGACCTTTATACCCTCAAAATCCCAAGCCGTTTTTGCGTAGCGTCATGACAAAGAATTTCACCAAAAATGGTAATTTTCGCATTTATTGACACTCCGTATATACGCTCCCTCACACCTGACCAGAACGAAGCTTGCCTCATCAAGAGATCTTTCGTCCCTGATGGTGCATGGAAAATTTCATCCAAATCACTTGAATGATTGCGAAGTTATTAAGGTGCAACATTTCCAGTTTAACATAGAAGTGAAGACTTAACCCTAACTATAGGGGCACAGCAGTGCTCCTATAATATGTATATAAATATGATATGTAGAGTGCTGTTTGACCTTGGGTAACCTCATGAGTGGCATAAGCCACAAGTGAGCTGACCAAGGGCAAACAGCATGAGTGTAAATAAATCATGTATCACACAAGGTCCCCCTGCATATTCCACTTATGCATCAGGTGAGGACCTCGTGAAATTGTTTTAGTATTATTGTTTGCCATTTTTTTGATTTCCTTTGTTTAGAGGTTTCTTTTGTAGACTAGTTGCTTTGCACTTCTTTTCTGTCCTGGTTGTTAAGGCATTCCTATGGGCACCGTCTGCATCACATCCCTGCTGATTGGTGGAGTGAGGGAGTTTTGAAAAACATGGTGGACCCGCTTAGTGAATGCTGCTGCCGCCGCTGTCGTGGAATGATTGTTCCCGTTAGTGGAGCAAGTGAGGCTCGACATTGGGAAACATTAGGCAGTTTGGAAGTGTGGGTGCTTCTTGATCGAGATGGTAGTTTGAAAGTGTGGCCTGAGCAAGAGGGGGCATCACCTGGAGGAGAGCAGCACTGCAGGTGGGGCCAGACCAAGGAGGAACCTTACAGACAGGACAGCACTTACTGAGATACCCTGAAAATACAACAAGGAAAAAAAAATTGCAAGGAGGAAAAGAGATCTTTTTTTTCTTGTTGTTATTGCCACTGATTTGGAGCTGTGAATCTGTTGGTGTTAGTGTGGAGGAGCAGGAAGAAGCAAGGCATGTATGAGAGCGAGCAGCAGCAGTTGGAGCATGTGCTGCAGGCAGTGTAACACTGTGGCACAGGAGCTAAAATTAGTGCAGGAGGGAGTTTTACAATGTTTTACTTGCAGTGTGTACCTTTGTGATTTTGTGGGATTGGAAGGGACTGGAGCAGCAGACTAATGTTGTTAAAGCCACGGAGCTGGAAGGGCAGGTGCGGATCTGAGCTGAGCCACGGGGCAGGCAGGTGGGGTATCTGAGCTGCAGCATGTGGGCTGAATTTATTGCAGTTTTCACAAAAAAAAATCATAATAAAGGAACTACTTTGGTGGGCTCTTGGTGCCAGGATAGTATGGAGACAGGAGAAGTGTGGAGTACAACGGACAGGAGCAGGGGAAAGAGATTGAGACGAGCGAGTGAGCGGGTGGAGGAGAAAGAGAGGACCTGTAGTACATTTAAAGTGCTGGTAGTAATGAAAGTTGAAACAAGTAGTGCCGGCTGACTACTGAGGGGTGGGTGGGCGTGTCTTAATTATGACGTGTCTGCTATGTAAATAAACATCTGAGGACATGTCTGCTATGTGTATAAATATGTGATTTCACATTTGTACATATAATAGACACGTTATCAGCCATTTATCACGATAACAGGATTTATCAGTGGAGATTTATCTCGACGCCTGTTGCATGTATATAGATATATATATATATATATATATACTTTTAAAGATGTCAGTATAATTGTAAACTATACTGATACTTTGCACTGTATCAATATGTGTTGAAACTTTGATATACATTAAAACTGTATCGATATTATTTTACTATACAGTATACTGAGACATGACAATGGCATTGTAAGAACTTAGCTATGTGAGTCTGACGCCAAGCTTTCATTTAACAATTTAAGTTTCCGGCCCTAACAATTCAAAAGTTAACACTTTTCAAAGAAATTATCTTCAGAAAAGGCTATCCTTGGGACCATTACAGGTAGAAACGTTTTAAATGCAAGTTTGGTTCGGAGTCAGGCTGACACAGATATGTTCTTTTGATACAGTATGAATATATCAATAACAGTGGAAATACAGTGGAAATCTGACAATCCTTTAATTTACAGGTGTCAAGTATTCAGAGAATATTAGTGATATTATTCACTCAAGGGGAACCACAGCCTTCTTTTGAAATTTTTTATTAGATTTACACAGATAAATCAACAGGAAATTTACAACATATAATACAGTCATAATTTTGATTTACAGCATTTTACAATAATTGTACATTCCTGTCAACAAGGGCAATCAATCAAAGTTTGCTTGGCTTTTGTTGACATTACAAAGAAGTTAGCAAGATACATTTCAGTGGAGACAATACACATAAAACAGAGAATATATACAGTAGTTGAAGACCCTTTAAAAACAGTATAGCAGGTTCAAAAGCTATTGCACAATATTACATAGAAACATAGAATTTGTTGGCAGAAAAGGACCGCCTGGCCCATTGGTGCTGGAAGGGTCTGAAAAGTGGTAGGGCCAAGGATGTAAGGGGTAATTTCATCCCTAGTAATAAATAAACATTTATTTATTATTTATTTATTACATTTTGGTGATCGGGTAGGCCCACTGAGCCCCAAAGGTCCCTTTTTCAGGGGCGACCCGGGATAACAATACAAGTTACAAGAATGAACAAGGACATAAGGAACATTTGAGGCATTGTGAGTTACATCATGAGGTGGTTACAGTAAAGAAAAATAGTGGATACAAGCATGGTTACAGGCATGGTAAAAGAAAAGCAGTGGAGACAGGCATGGCTTACAGGCACGGTAAAAGAAAAGCAGTGGATGCAGGCATGGGTACAGGCATGGTTATCATCATGACATGTAAGCAATTGGTAGTACTTTGCATATAGTTTATTCAGGGGTTACACGTGGCCTCTGGCGAGCAGTCTGTATAAGGCAGGTAGTAGGAAGGTTAAGCTAGGAGATGGGAGTTGGAGGAGGAGCACTTAGAGCTTTAAGTGCCATGACAGTGGCATGCGCTTGAGGTCAGTAGATGGGACTTAAGCCTGGTGCGGAAGTTCATGAGTGAGGAGGAGGCATGGACCTGGGGAGGGAGCTTGTTCCATTGGCAGGCTGCTTGGGAGGAAAAGGATCTTCCGCTGGCTGTTGTCCTTACCCTGGGACTTCTAATAGCGTTCTATCTGAGGTCCTTAGGTTCCTTGGGTTGTGTTTGAGGGTTATGGTCCCAGCAATGCTTGGCGGAGCATGGGGTTTGAGAAGCTTGTGAGGCCTGGACAAGCAAGGGGTGTTGGAGGTGGCGATCAATGGGGCCAACGAAGATTGGGCCAAAGTGTCACTAGTGGCATATCTCGGGTGGTCTAAGGTCAAGTAAATGAGCTATTTTATTATATAGGGTTTGCATCCTGGTAATCTCTTGTTTAGCCATGCCCTGTATCATAGGGGCCGCAAAGGTCAGGTTGGGTAGAAGGACGCTGGTAGCTATGGAGAGCCTGGCTTCAGGGATGAGTTGGTCCCTGAGTCGGTACAGGGTGCCAAGTTTCCGATGTAGGGTCCTGGTGACCTGGTCCAAGTGTTCCTTGTATGTGATATTCTGATCCAACGTGAGGCCTAAGTATTTAAGGGAGGGGACTATGTTAATGGCTTTACCAGAGAGTGAGGTTAAGAAGAGGGATGAGGACCTGTCAAATCCCAGGGATCTTGGCCTGAATAGCATTGCCTTGGTCTTGCTGGCATTTAGTACCATTCTGTTCTTACATAGCCAAGTCTCTAGTGAAGTGAGATCCTTTTGGAGCAGAGGGCCTAGGGCCACCACATCATGCAGGGGTCGGAAGATGACAGTATCATCAGCGTATTGCACAACCGAGCTCTCCCCGCAATGGGTACGCAGGTCGTTGGTAAACAAGGAAAACAGGAGGGGGCCTAGAATTGAGCCCTGAGATACACCCTGGTTTAGGGGTAGTGGGTCAGACATGGTCCCTTTCCATGAGACCCTCTGTGCCCTGCCTGATAAGTAGCTCCCAAACCACTTCAGGGCATGATTGTCTAGGCCTATATTTTGCAGCTTCTGTAGCAGCAAGTTGTGGTCGACGAGGTCAAATGCCTTGGATAAGTCTATAAAGACTGCACCAGTGGGTATCCTTTGTCCATTGCCCTGAGAACTTCATCCGTGAGTTAATGAGGGCAGTGTCAGTACCATGGTTTGTTCTAAATCCATGTTGGGAGGGGCAAGGAGCTGATGAGCTTCCAGGTAGTCCCTGAGCTGATTGTAGATGACTCTTTCTTGCACCTTAGCAAGTGAGCAGAGGAGGAGATGGGCCTGTAGTTGTTGAGTTTTTCCTGAGCCCCCTTTGTGAATAGGGACAACACTAGCATGTTTCATCGGAGTCAGGGACTGCTCCTTCCCTCAGTGATTGATTGAGGAGCATGGTTATAGGCCAGGCTAAGGAGGTAGCTCCTGCCTTAGTAGCCGAGGGTTGATACGTCTGGGTCCCCTGACCCTTTCGGTTTCAGGTTCCTTAGGAGGTTTAGTACTTCAGTGCGTTTAGCCAGTCTCAGGTGAAATAGGGGTCTTAAGGTCTTTCCATGTGAGGTGGTTCATCTGAGGTAGGGGGGAGAGTCTGGGGAGACAGGCAGGTCTTGTAGGCCTTGAGGTCTGAGAAGTGCCTGTTAAGGGCAGCCGATATTTGAGAAGGGTCAGTTGTGAGCTGACCATTAATCTCCATGGGACAGGACTCAGGCTTTTTGCTGCCCTTGATCAGGTCATTGATATGATTCCAGAATTGCTTGGGGTTGCCCAGGCTGGTTTTCTGGAGGTGTGTTAGTAATCTCTTAGCAAGTTTTATGGCTCTCTTGGCTTTGTTCTCAGGGCTTTGTATTCAGTGAGATCTGCCAGGAGGGAGGAGAGCCTAAACTTTTCCAGGCTTTTTCCGAGTAGCCATTAGGATTTTGAGGAGGAGCGATCCACTTGAGCAGCTGCCTTTAGCCCTCATTCTCCTCATTGGAGCAAAGAGGTTGGCCACTGTGGTTAGGTTGTCCTGGAAGTATTGCACAGCCTCAGTAAGAGTAGGAGAAGATTTATGGGTTCCAGTCCAGACTACCTAGGTAGCGATTGTATTGTAGTTCAGAGAACTTGGAGAAGTCACGGGCAGAGAGAATTCTAGGTTGGACCTTGGGTGGTTTGTTTTTCCATATACAGAAGATTGGGGAATGGTCACTCAGGGAGTCTGCCACTGTGCCCGCACTCTGTATATTAGTGGAGCTAGATACCAGAGCCCAGTCAAGGGTGGTATGGTTCCCAGTTTTGTAATTAAGTCTGGTCGGTTCAGAGATGACCTGCGTCAGACCTGCTTCATGGGTAAGTGACTTCGAGGCATGACCAGGGTCCTGGGCCCAGTTAATGTTGAAGTCACCCAGGATTAGTTGCTCTGTTACCTTGATAGCCGTATCGTTTGTGATGGCTTCAAGGGATTTAAGGGCTGATTTTGGTGGGTGGTAGACGCAGCCAATTGTTAGTTGTTTGGCGTGCCCTAGGGTTATCTGGATGTATATGCTCTCTCCCTCAGCAGTAGGATTCATCTGCAGGGGTAGAGGTGACATGGAGGGTCATCCTTAGCATAGATTGGACCCCACCCTTTTGGTTTCTCTGTCATAGATAGCTATTGTAGCCCACGACCTGAATCTCATGGTCATGGATGTGGGCTTTAGCCAGGTTTCAGAGATGGCTAGTAAGTCCGGTTTGGTAGAGGATCCAACCAGGCCTGGACTTCAGTATTTTGCTCTAAGACTACATATGCTCATATGTGCTATCTTCAGACCCTTGGTGGCCTCCCATTGATGGTCCTGGGGGGGATGCTACCAAGGTGTTGGGTACGTATAGGCCAGGGTTAGGTTGGATATCACCTGACAGGAGAAGTAGCAAGATTAGTAACCTGAGCAGTTTAGTGCTAGGTATTGAGATGAGGTGTCTTCGACGCATCCTGCTCATATAGTAAAGCAGGTCATAGCATACACCCTTTTTTATGATCTCATGCTCTGTTAAGAGACTAGATATACTTGAGATAGGGTAGCTGCTAAGGAAGTCGTGTGGGGGGATATCATGTAGATTGCTCACTGGTTCTGGGAAAATGGGTCTATGAGCCTGTCCACCCAGAGTAGGGTCAGTGAGTAGATTATGGCAAGTAGTACACCTCTATTAGGGGAAGGGACACTTGGGTTCCTAGCACACCAAGGAGGGTGGAAGGAAGCATATACTAAGTAAGGCATTATTATTGGATGATGTCAGTGTAGCGTAGGTAAGAACAGGGTGCTCAGAGTCTATCTGACTTGAGTCTGAAGGGTGGATGGCAGACACTGAGGGCTTCCTGTTTTCAGCTGCAGAGCTGTTGCACAGGCAGTTTTAAGGAAGTTGTCAGCTTGTTCAGTGAAGCTTAGGGGAACCTCAAACTACAACCTCCCCTTGTAGCAGCACCGGGAAAGAAGTAGAATGATAATGCAGGCCATATTGCCCACGATTGAGTACAGTGATTTGTGTAGAAAGACCAAGAATCCCTCTAGTGGTAGGTCTGTATAACCTGCTAATGGAAAACTAGCCACTTCTATTATACAGTTGAAATGTGCTTAGTTCTATCAAAAATCTATTTGTAAAAAGTGCCAGGTGGCTGAAGCAGGGGAAAAGTCCTGGCCAATCAGAGCGGGTTTGCTGGAAGCCAACTTTGTCTCGATTGGCTGCACTGTCCTGCATCTTCCAAGGAGCTGCAGGCAGGCATCCTGGGTCTCGGCTGTGGCTGGCTGGGTGCCCGGCCGACTGCGTGGGGAGCTGGAAGCAGCCCTGTTCAAGGGCAGGCAGCTGGAGAGAAGAAAAAAGAGCAGGTCTTAAATAGCATAGAGGTTAGGATGGGTTAGATCTGCGCAGTTTAGTAAGACAAAAGTTAGTTAGACTTTTCAGTGCCAAGGCAGAGTGCTTGGACGGGGGGGGGGGGTCTGCAGGAGGAGCACTGAGACAGAAGAGGTGTAAACACTTTAAAACACTAGTAGAAATTACAATCCAGCTAATACAGTTGAAAAACTTCTATTACACAGTTGAAATGTGCTTAGTTCTATTGAAAATCTATTTGTAAAAAGTGCCAGGAGGCTGAGGCAGGGGAAAAGTCCTGGCCAATCAGAGCGGGTTTGCTGGAAGCACCCGTGTTCCAATTGGCTGCGCTGTCCCGTACCTTCCAAGGAGCTGCAGGTAGGCATCCTGGTCTCGGTCGGTGGCTGGCTGGGTGCCAGCCAACCATGGGGGAGCTGAAGCAGCCCTGTTCAAGGGCAGGCAGCTGGAGAGAAGAAAAAAGAGCAGGTCTTAAATAGCATAGAGGTTAGGATGGGTTAGATCTGAGCAGTTTAGTAAGACAAAAGGTAGTTAGACTTTTCGGCGCAAAGGCGGAGTGCTTGGATGGTGGGGGGTCTGCAGGAGGAGCACTGAGACAGAAGAGGTGTAAGCACTTTAAAACACTAGTAGAAATTACAATCCAGCAAATACAGTTGAAAAACTTCTATTACGCACTTGAAATGTGCTTAGTTCTATCGATAATCTATTTGTAAAAAGTGCCAGGTGGCTGAAGCAGGGGAAAAGTCCTGGCCAATCAGAGCGGGTTTGCTGGAAGCACCCATGTTCCGATTGGCTGTGCTGTCCCGTACCTTCCAAGGAGCTGCAGGCGGGTGTCCTGGTCTCGGTCGGTGGCTGGCTGGGTGCCGGCCGACCGTAGGGGAGCTGAAGTGGCCCTGTTCAAGGGCAGGCAGCTGGAGAGAAGAAAAAAGAGCAGGTCTTAAATAGCATAAAGGTAAGGATGGGTTAGATCTGAGCAGTTTAGTAAGACAAAAGGTAGTTAGACTTTCGGCGCAAGGCAGAGTGCTTGGATGGAGGGGGGGTCTGCAGGAGAAGCACTGAGACAGAAGAGGTGTAAGCACTTTAAAACACTAGTAGAAATTACAATCCGGCTAATACAGTTGAAAAACTTCTATTACACAGTTGAAATGTGCTTAGTTCTATTGAAAATCTATTTGTAAAAAGTGCCAGGTGGCTGAAGCAGGGGAAAAGTCCTGGCCAATCAGAGCTGGAAGCACCCGTGTTCCGACTGGCTGCGCTGTCCCGTACCTTTAAGGAGCTGCAGGCGGGCATCCTGGTCTCGGTCGGTGGCTGGCTGGGTGCCAGCCAACCGTGGGGGAGCTGAAGCAGCCCTGTTCAAGGGCAGGCAGCTTCCAAGGAGCTGCAGGCGGGCATCCTGGTCTCGGTCGGTGGCTGGCTGGGTGCCGGACGACCATGGGGGAGCTGAAGCAACCCTGTTCAAGGGCAGACAGCTTTCAAGGAGCTGCAGGTGGGCATCCTGGTCTTGGTCGGTGGCTGGCTGGGTGCAGGCCGACTGTGGGGGAGCTGAAGCAGCCCTGTTCAAGGGCAGGCAGCTCTAATAAACAATGTACAATAATAAACAACAGCATCTAGACAAGTGATAATGCAGGATTTAAAACAATCAGTAAAGAGAGTACCAGGCACTCACAAGACTGTAACATCCGAAATATCAGACAGAGAAGGCATGTGACCAAGAAACTGATAGGGAGGGCAAAAGGGTGAAGTAGGGGTGGAGAAGTAGAGAGGTGAAGGGAGGCAAACTAGGGTTACAAAGTAAGGGTGATGGAAGGGAGTAGAGTGTTGAGGATAAGGGGAGAGGAAGGGGGTAGAAGGGTAATAAAGGAGATGGGAGTGAGTGAGAAGAAGGAAGGAAGTGGGAGTTGAAGGAAGTGAGAGGAGAGGAGGAGATGAAGGAGGATGAAGGGGGTTAGGTGTAAGGTGGTGAAAAGTGCAGAGGTAGGGAGGATGGGGAGTATGTGTAGGGCATAGGGCTAATGGCATTTGTAGGAGGGGCAGTGTGACCTTGGAATAGAGTGGATGGAGAGCATTTGGAGGGGACGCAGAGCAAATTGGAAGTGGGAGAGAGTTCCAAAGATTCAGAAGGCGGAAGGAGAAACCAGATTGGCCAGCCAGGGTTTTATGAGAGTGGAGCGAGAGGGAACGATAGCCTGAGTTACTGAGAGAGTGCGTGGGGGTGGGGGTGGAGGGGAGAGAAGAGAGCTGAGGTAAGGAGGGAGTGAAGCAAACCAGAATTTAGAAATAAAGGATGCACAGTGGGTGAGACGACAGTCATTCAAGGAAGGGAGGGCGAGATCAGTGTACAGAGAACAGTGGTGAGTGTGGGGGGGGGGGAGCAGGCCAAGGCAAAAGGAGTGAAAGAGGGGTTCCAGTCTGGCCAGTGTGGATTTTGGTGCGGCACCATATACCATGTCAACATAATCAAATATGGGTAGTATCATCTTTGTGATGATATCTCGGCAGGCAAATATAAGGATACAACTTTTGTTCCTATAAAGGGCACCTTGCTTAGGATGGAGTTTTTTGTACAAAGCATCTATGTGCTGAGAAAAACCAAGGTGATAGTCAAGCCAGACACCAAGGTACTTAAATGAGGGCGCATCTTCAGTTTTTCCCCCATCAAGGCTGAGGAAGGAGGGGATTGCAGGGGATCTAGAAAGCCTCTGCCGAGTGCCAAAACACATGGAAACCATCTGCTTTGCATTAAGGAACAATTGATTAGCCATAAACCATTTCTGGACAGTGTCGAAATCATGTTGAAGTCTGGATGTTAACTCTGAAGGAGAAAAGCCAGAGGAAAACAGGACCATGTCATCTACATACATGTGGATGGATGCAGAGGAGCAGGCTGAGGGAGGTCATTCAGGAAAAATGGAGGAAAGTAAAGGGCCAAGGATAGATCCTTTAGGGACTCCAGTGTGTATGGGGTGTGGGGGGGGGAGATAGGGATTTTCCAATTCTCACAGATTGAGATCTTCCTACAAGGTAGGAGTTGAACCATTTGGTTGCTGAGTCGGATAGTCCAGCTGATTTTAGTTTGTCCAGGAGAAGAGGATGGGAAACCATGTCAAAAGCTTTCAGTAGATTGACAAAGATGGCAGCAGTGAGGAGGCCTTGCTCCATGCCAGTATGTATAGAGTCTGTGAGTCTGAGAAGAGAAGAAGTGGTGGAGTGATGTTTGCGAAAACCAGACTGGAAAGGGGTGAAGAAGGAGGAGGAGTCGAGGAAGGGGGCGTTGAGATAGAACTATGTGCTCTTGGAGTTTAGATAAGGTTGGGAGGAGAGATGTAGGGTGGAAATTGCAAGGAGAGAAGAAGTCACCTTTAGGAAGGAGGATGATGGTTGCATGCTTCCAGGTGCCTGGGACTGAAGAGAGAGAGAATGATAGGTTAAGTAGGAAGGAGATGGGTAAGGCAACAACAGGTGCAGACAGGTGCAGGAGCTTGGGATCAAGCCCATCAGGGCTCCCACCTTTCTGTGTGTTAAGAGTCAGGAGGACATTGAGAGAGGAGGCTGGGGTATTGGCGAGAAGAAGAGGGGGATAAAGGGAAGGATAAAGCAGAAGGAGGGAGGGGGAAGAGATGGGAAGTGCAGAGAGGAGTGTGGAAGCACAGCTGGTGAAATAAGAATTGAAAGCTGAGGTGACAGGGGAGTGCTGTGGAGCATCCTACATGGTGGCAGCTTTTCCCTGAACTGCTGATGAGGCTAAGTTTTAAAGTTAAATCTTACAGTTTTTCAGCATTGCATCCTGCTCTTGGACATCACCGCTGGTGTGTGAACAACTGGGTAGTACAACATGGGTCCAAAAGAGACCACAAGCACTCTGCACTGAATTTAGAGGCATATATTTCAGCCATGCCTGGATCGAGAGGCACAGGGTCTGGGCCATCTACCTTAGCGGACACAAAATCTCCCGACATGCCGAATCCCCAAATCATGCAGATGTTGTAAAAGATACAAGCCACAGGGAAAGAAACGAATTGTTGACTCACCGCAGTTGAGGCACATTTTACAGAGCTAGACACCAAAGTGCAAATAAATGATGCCCGTATTATGGAGCTCAACGCTGAAATGGACAATCAGTGAGAAATAAATGCTGTGCTCATACGGGACTTTAACTTTATTAAGATGAAGGTAGAGGCCCTGGAAAACTCGCAGCGGCAAGCCAATGTACAAATTGTGGGCTTCCCACCAAGATTTGCTGGGAGCACTGAGTTACTTGCTGCAGTTACCTGGCTGATTTTTTCAGATCAGAGACTGTTGACAAAGGACTCTAGCATAACTGTGACCAAGGCCTTTACCATTCCCATGTGGACTAGAGCGCGAGGTACATAGTACATACATACATACATAGATGCCAGCACAGTAGGCTTAAAGATCTATCAAGTCTGCTCAAAATCAGCACCGTCAGACACCGCCATACCTCCCTGTGTCCCAGTAAATCCCCCAACCCTCTCCCCATCATAGTTATACCTCTGTATCTGGCATCTCTCAGCTTTACCTTACCCTTATACCTGTCCCAGCCCCTTTAACTCCTCCACTGTACCAACAGACACCAGTACTGCAGGCAGTGTGTTCCAGGGATCCACCCCCCTCTCAGAAAAGTAGCATCTCCTAGTCTCCCCCCTGAGCCTCTTCCCACCAACTAACCTCATGGAATGCCCCCTGGTGGCCCCTTCCTTCCTCAGCTGGAACACCCTGTTTGGGCTGACCCTGTTCAATCCCTTCAGATACTTGAAGACTTCGATAATGTCCCCTCTGTCTCTCCTCTCCTCCAGGGAGTACATGTTCAGCTCCCCAATCCTCTTCTCATAGGATCTTTCCTCCAGGCCCTGTATCATCCTGGTTGCCCCCTCTGGCCCCTTTCCAGAAGTGCAATGTCCTTTTTCAAGTATGGGTGCCAAAACTGCATGCAGTACTGTAGGTGCGGTCTAACCAGGCAGTTATACAGAGGGAGAATCAATCACCTGTACAGCTAGCACGCGTCTGCTGATGGCCATTTTGACTCTTTCTAGCCTGGAGGCTCACATTTCACTGCTACAGGCCACCAGACAACGTGGGGACATGGTGTGGGAAGGCAGTAAAATTGCTCTAATTCCGGACATTTCATTGCAAACAGACACAGAAAAAAGCGCTGTAGATCACCAAAAAATCCCTGCTGGAGAATGGTATTGCTGCTCAACTTCCCTTTCCAACATGACTACAGATTTGTCATGCCAATAAAACGCCTATCCTTTCTGATCCTGATGCGGCAGTATTTGCCTCAAAGCTCCTATCTGCCCAGCATGCCTCCAAGGAACTTGAGGGGGAAGATGAACTTGAGTCAGACTCTACTGACTGAAATTGTTTTGGTTTCTCTGTGGTTCTAGGATATATTCATCTACCTGGGATTTTTTAACTGAGCCCTCAGGACTTCCATAATTTCCTCCTCCTGACAGGGATATGTTATTAACCTGTTAAGAAGTTTTAAGCCATGTTTGTTTTAGCTCGATTTCATTTTTCTGGCATTTTTCATGCATGTTATGGCCCACCCATAAGGAGATCAGCTCAAAATGGGAGTGAGGTGGCACTCCACTCAATTTGTGAGCTTTTGTTTGTTAAATCCTTATTAATATCCTGTCTCCCTACCAGCCATCTGGTATGGTTTTAGAGGTAGGGGTGTAATGCAACATAACTGAGCACAGGACATCTGATGTATAGCCTCATTGATTTCTTTATAGGGTTCTTCCAGCCCTCCACCCATTACTTGAACTCCTATCTGGGGAGCAGACATATTGGCAGATATCCTCCGGGACACAAAGAAGGTGAGAGTGAACTCTCCTACATTATTATCTTGCAGAGCTGTTACTCCTCCATAGTTCCAGGCGGTTCAGAAGTAGTGAATGCACAGTAGTATGTTGCTATACTTAATATTAAGCCTGTACATTTACCCTCTGGAGTGCATGTTCTTCAACCTTTGTATAATCTTATGCAAATATGGTACTTGCTGCATTTCATAAAATTTTATAAATAAAGGGCAGGATTCACAAAGCAGATGTGCTGGGTGCAAATGAGATGTGCCGTCCACAGACAGCGCGATTCACAGAAGGATTCGCTGCAAGATGCACTGAGCACATCCCCACTATGAATCACACAGATGTGGCACAGTGCAACCTGAGATGCCCCAGTGCAACAGGGATAAGCAAAAGTACCTGGGGCATCACAACAGTGAATATGGAGCAAGTAAGCAAGGGATGAAGAAGCAACAGGGGAAACAGCAGTGGCACAAAGGATGCAGGGGAACACACTGGCAGGGACTGACCATAGTGCCAAAGGACACGAGAGTGGCCACAGCAGAAGAGGTGCACAGACAGAGCACACGCAGAAACACCTGGAAGCACCAGACACACCCCACACAGGAGACCAACAGGTACAGATGCCATGCCCAGGGGTGCCAGGTAAGGTATGCCACAGCTGCAGAGGGGCACCATGCAGCATGGCAGAGGTTGCTGTAAATGGCCTGGTGCACAGAAACCCAATGGTGTGGAAAATGGAGATGCCACACAGGTGCACACAGATGGGGAGGCACACATGCAGACAGGCCAAAGGCCACGCCACTCACAGGTGCAACATGCCCACAAGCGATGTGGACCATAAGTAGAGCGGCACAACAACAGGGCACCAGTGCAACAGAAGCAGCCCACATGCACCACACACAGAACAGGGGCACTGAGAAAGGCATTATGCCCCAGTGGTCACCCACACGCCACAGGCAACAAGGAGGGTACACAGTGAGGCCACCATGACAGGGGGACAGGATGCGTGTATGCATAGTACCACAGGTGCACACGTGTGGATGGGAACAAAGTGACAGCGGACAACAGCAACCAAAACAGAGCACATGCACAAGGTACACTGAATGACCACAGACTGCAGCTGAAGTAGAAAAAGGTTTAGTAAAAAGCAACGTAACAGTAATAACTATATACAGGAACAACAGGCTGTAAGAACAGGGAAGGTGTGTGGGGATCTGAACAGGAAGAACAACAAAGGTGAACAGGAGGGTGCTGGTATGGGTGTGGGGGAACAGGGGACAGCAACAAACAATGTGGATGGGCTAGGAATGCAGGGTAGAAAAACTAGGGGCTATGTACAAATGTGCAGGATGGGCCGCAGCAAGGTGGCCACCCCTATGACCCCTGGCACTAGCACCCTGACCAGCATGGTCAGTGCCTGTAGGAGCTGTCCCTGGTGCCTGTAGTGTGGGCTTAATGTCCTTCTCATCACTCTCTGGAGCTGCAGCCGTGCAAACTGCAGAACACCCTGATGCCTCCTGTGGACATACAGTGGTGGGACACAGACAACAGGTAGAAAGTGCCATGTTCCACACTGCCCCCCCCCCCAATCACCACACGGCTATGTGGGAGGCATCCACAACAGCAATGGCCAACATCCCACCAGGTACACCGCATGCCAGCAACAGGCTGGCACACAGTGCCACACTGTGACCGTACAGTGGTACCCAGACAGCACATGGGCCACATGTGCATGCAGAGGCAGGTGCAGAGGGCCATGCAGCCATGTCCCACACAGCATGTGAGGATGCCAGCAGGCTGCACAGGCATGCAGGCCCTGTCTGAACACCACTGAAGCGCCACAATGTGCCCATGGTCTGCATGAGAGGCGCATAAGGTGGACAGACACACAGGGGCCAGGTGCACTGTGGCCCAAGCACAGGTTGCCATGCCCACACCCCATGCGTGAGCGCATTCAGCAGCACACAGACATGCACAAGGGACTAGCAACAGCCTGCAGAGGACACCCCCTCCGAACACACAGAGGATGCACAAGACGGACACTCACCTGCACCAGCATTGTTCCTGTCCATGGGCTCCAACACCGGCCCTATCACGCCTGGCCTCCATTGCAGCCACGGTCTTCCACCTGTCTTCCGGCCCTGTGAGAGGAACAAAAGCAGAGAGAACCATGAGGAGATGGGAGGTGTATCAATTCCCTCCCATCCCCCAGCAACTACACCAGTGCCAGCATGCAATGATGGTAACACACCACAGTGCCCCAGTGAAGGCACCCCTGACAGTATGCAGCAACACACAGCTCCCCAGCCCGTGCCCACCATGTGTATGTGTGTGTGCAGCTGGATGTGTGCTGTGCCAATGGCTGTACCACACCATGCATGCCCCAGTGGCCATGCACCCCCCCACCTCATGCACCATGCTGCACATGGCTACCCCCGGTGGTCATGCCAGCACACCATACACTGAAGTGTCCCGCAGTCCACGTGTGTGTGTGTGTGGTGCAGTGTGTCAGCCCCCCCCATGGACACATTCGCTAAAAGTACCACCAACAGCTTAATCTAATTCAAGGTCAGTTGGCATTCATCTGTATCCCCCTCCCCCGGGTCGTGCCTGAAAATAGGCAGAATTTGTCTAGTGCACTTACCCGGTCAACAAAAACTAACTAACTAAATACACCAGCCTACCTGTGTATCTGCAGTGTACTGTTACTTAGCTGGGTGTGGCACTGCACCCCTGTGTGCATGTTCCTGGAGGCTGCGGAGCCTGTCCTGAGTCCCTGCACTACAGATCACCATAACAGTGCCTGCATTGCTCGCCAGTTTGGGCAACCCCTGTCTGGTGCACCATCCGCTCAGCTATCCTGGTTCACACCACTGATCAGGGCTCAGTGAGGTCATCTGACCCAAATGGATGTCCCTCCACCTGCAGCACCAGTGCCGCAAGCTTGAGGAACTCAACTTCTCCCCCCAGTTCATGGCCCTTGGCCCTGTTCTCTGCGCACGTAGCATGTTCCCTCTCAGTGTCCCCTGGTCAGGTGTGCATGGATCATGGCTGTTGATGTGCAGTCACACATTCAAGCCAAATGTGCGACTGGCCATTGTGTACTACACCACGTAACACAGTACTGCGGCGAGTCGAAGTCTAATTTCCGCCAATAGCGCATCACCGCACATGTGCACAGTGCCACATACGGGTGGGAACACAGGGTCATGGGTCACGACCAGGTCGCGCATGCACGTTCCGCATGGATCCACCATATTGTGAGTGGAAACCAATGCCACACAGAATGCAGTGTCATCATGCACACTGCCGGTGGTGCGCCATAAGCTACAGGTGTGCATTGACGCAATGTCACGCCACAGTGTAATACACGCACACTATGAGATAGGCGGCACAGCAGTCATCGCGCAAGTGGATATGCACCTGTAGGCGATCGCATGGTCAGGAACACCGGACTGGTCACGCTACACCTGTCATGCTACTAACCCATCACTGCGCATGCATGGAAATCGCCGTGACAATTGCGCTGCATTCAGGAAATGCCCCATGTTTGACGCACATGCATGGGAAATGCGCCATAGGGGGAGGCACTCAATGCAGCAGTTGCACTTTGCTGATTGGGATGAGCTGAGGCAATTATGCAGTTCACAGACATTGCTCCCAAATCAGTTTATTGCCAGATTCAGGGACATCTCACCTGTTTAGCATCTCATCACAGATGCTTCCAATCTCATTTGCATGCCCTGAGCCATAAATGCTCCTGAATGCACCTCCACAGAGCTCAGGTGACCGAGAGGAACTGCATCCTTGAAGGCAAGTCTGTTTACATTCTCCCAAAGGCAGTGTGGCAGCACAAAATGACAGTGTGAGGATTAGGGCATACAGCCATAACCCTCAACTGTACCTGGTCAACAGGCATGTCCCTGAGAGTGCCCCAGTGTCCCACTGTTCCAACTAGGTTTGGCGTGGGGGGGAGCTGTTGCTGGTGTGTCGGTAGCATGGTACAACAGATTGTAGACATGTGTGTTGCAGGCCGGACCACCATCTGGTGGTACATGGCAAACAATGCCAGACACGTGTGCAGGACATGTTAGCTGTGTGTACCAGTGCTACATATCTGTACCTGACATTGGCCAGCTGTCCCTGTCGGTCTTATGTCCTGTTCCAGATATGCACAGCAAGCAGGTGAGAGGTATGCAGACAGGGTGCTGTGACCCTGCAGCAGCCAGACACTGTGCCTGCACACATACATAGTTGCTTGTCATGTGCTAATGCCTGCAAATTCTCACCCACAGAAACCACTATATTGCAGAAAGGACACAGCTGCGGGATGCAGACATCCCAATTTCACCACTGACAAGGACAGGGTGATGATTGAGGCCTACCTCATCCGCAAGGACATCCTGGCTGGCAGGGGTGGCAGCCGCCAGCTGCGGGATGAGGGCTGGGAGGCTGTGACAAGGCATGTCAATGCAATTGGAAAGTTCAACAGGACACCCCAAGAGTGCAGAAAGCACCTGAATGATGAAAAGAGGCGAGCCAAGGAGAAGGTGGCGCACATTGAGGTCTTCCTGTGTGGGCCGGGGGTGGGCCGTAAACAGGTGTGTGCCTCACACCCAGGGAGGAGCTGCTGGTGGCCAGCATGGGCCAGGCGGCTGTGCAGGGTGTTCCAGGAGGGGGCTTCCAGATGGGCGGCAGTCCATTGCAGCACTGTGAGCATAATACATGCCCGGGAAATGTGCCTGTCCCTGTGTGTGTGCCATGGGTGCTCTGACAGCCCCAGTGTGGGTCACTATTCGACCATGTGCCTGTGTGTTCCAACCATGGTTCTGTACGCCCCATCCATATACTGTGTTGCGCATTCGCATGAAAAGCTGTCCATGTGCTGTGCGGGAGGAGGGGACACCAGTGGTGTGTTGGTCCATTGCACACCATTGATGTCATCCCTGTGGGTGGCAGCCAGGGTGCTGTGCCAGTCACACAAATGTCCAAGGGAGCATGTACAGGCACCGGTGCAGTCCTGCTGTAGCTGGTGCCTGGCTGCATCAGCAGAACCTTTGTCGACTGTCACCCACATGGCACGTCAGGCGAACCACTGGCACACGTGCATGACCACCTCTATATGCCTGTCTGAACACAGCCGTCACACATGTCTGTAACCATGTATCCCTTCATTTTGTTATAGCTCCATCATGCCACACGGGTACAGGATGGCCTTGCAGGGGATGTTGCCGGGCCATCACACTGAGCTGCAGCTGGGGTTGTGGACGATGCTGTGCTGGGCCCTTCAAATGCCACAGCAGCCCCAGATGTAGCACCAGTGGTAGCAGGGCCATCCAACCCCTCGGTGACCAGTGCCATGGCTGGTGACTGGGACCGCACATCGCTGGTCAGCTTCCTGGCTATGGCTGATGATGACCCAGGGGACAGGATGGACATCACAGACACCCTGCTGGTGCTGGTATCCAGTACGTAGGGGGTGTACAGAGATGTTGATGATGATCCAGACACTTTGGGGGGACATGGCCAACAGTGGAGTGAATGACACTAAGGTGCATGCACAGGTGGCACCATCAGGCGTTGGTGGTCCTGCGGCCCCTGGCACACCTGCAGGGCCTGCACAGCCACCCACAGTGGTGGTTGCTGTGGGCTCTGTGCATGGTGCTGTTGTGGTGCTGGGGACTGCTGGCAGGGGTCAGCTGTGTGCTGTAGTGTCGCCGTTGGTGACAGAGGACTGTGATGCAGCTGTCCCTGGATGCACAGCGGTTGCCCATGCCCAATCCCTGCCCATTCAGCAGCCTGATGTGGTGTGTCCGCCTACAGTGAATGCACCGCAGCAGGCTGGCACCACACCTGCCTGTTGGCGCCGTTCCAGTGTGCCATCACCTTCCGACAAGGTTGAGGGCTGTGCACGCCTCCTGCGGGCCACTGTGTAGGGGCAGGCATCCTTACAGGTGGGGCTCAGAGGCACTCAGATGCTGCTGGATGTAGAACATGAGTCATTGGCCATGTGGCACACCCAGATGTTGGCAGAGGCTCGCCTACTGCGGGTGGGCATGACCGCAACTCTGGAGTGGATTGTGCACACTGTCGAGGTGGCGTGTGCAAACAGTGCACCACATGGCCTCCAGTCAAAACCCCAGGGGTGCCTCATGCATGCCCCGGTCACGGCGTCAGGTGGAACCATTGCTGCCTATGCCATTACCACACCTCACCATCTCCATCAACCCTGTATCCAACATGGATCACAGGAGAGATACACCAGTGAGCACCTGTTCATGGTCTTGCTGCAGTACCCCTCCAGGCATGTTGGCTACCCCCCAGTGGCCAGTGTTGCTGGCTCAGTAACCACCGAACGTGGGCATAGCCGCCCATGTGTCCGTGGTGGCCGTGGTGCCTCCCACTGATGCCTGGGTGACAGCTCACATGGTCCCTGTTGCCTGCACCCATTGCGGCCCACACACTAGGGTCACCTGTGTCTCAATTGGCATGGGTGGCATGTGCCTGCCCCAGTGTGTTGCCTGTGTGGGTCACCTGTGCATTGCAACATGCATGTCCGGGTGTGCTGTTGTTGTGCTGTGTGGCATGGGCGTGATGAGTGCAGTCCTGTGTTTCTTGTGCACATGTGCTGGCAGCAGTACACTGATTCATGCCATCCCAAGCACATACACTGTACCCCCTGGACATGTGAGACCTGCTGTGCATGTGTGTGTGCAGTGTTGTCGACCCTCACTGTTGTGCTACACAGTGGCAGTGTTGCTGTTGACTGCTCTGTAGTGTGGTTGTGGGTGTGTGTGGCTGTATGTGTGTGTGTGTGTGTGTGTGTGTATGTGTGTTGGGGGGCTGCCGTATACAATCCACCTGTGTTACTCACCTGTGGACTCCATAGTGCTCTTCGACGATGGTGTCCCTGTGCCACCAGCACCTGGTGACCAGGCGTGCATCTGTGCATGGCAGTGGCGGTCCATCACACTGCCCCTGGTCTGCTGCGTCCTCATCTCCCCCCCCCCCAGAACTGTCGCCGTTCTTGGCCTGAACACATGCAATGACTGGTCACATTCTGTAGAGACTGCTGGTATGGGTCATAGTTTGATTCTGATTCCTCTTTTTTTTTCTTAAGTAAAAATAGACTGCCCACCATAGTGGAGTTACCCCTCAAAACAGCTTTTGATCAACTGCCACTGCATCTTCCCTGGACTTGTGTCTAGCCACTCATGATGCAGTAGGAGGACAGGAAAGTACTGCATGATGAGTGGCTGCACTGTTGAGGGTGATCCCAATGTTCAGAAGTATGCAACAAAAGTAGGTCAAGGCTTTGAAACAAAACAAGATTGGGTATAATTATACCATTAGCATGCATTTCGGTTCTGCTAAGAAAGGAAGCAGATAAAACAACCAGCTACATCAATGAACTTTAGTGAAGTTAAGCAATCATAAAATGTGCGTTTTCAACCAGAAATAATATGATGCAAGAAGGGTTAAAGTGGTCCCTTCAAAGGAATAGGTGGTCTCTTTCCCCATAGCGTTACCATATGCCTGACTCCCACCCCAGTCTCTTCTCTCTGACCCAGAAGTAAGGGGTAGGGAAGAGGAAAAAGAATTTTGGTTTATATAGGGAGTTCCCTACGTAAGAGCACCCAGAGTGACCATGGCACTGACTCCCTGGAGGCATCCCCCTGTTGCATTTTTCTATTGTTAACACCCTCCACCTCTTTCTGTGGGCCCATGGATTAAAATAATATTGAATGGTTAAACTGAGCGCAACATCAAGGCAACTCCAGCAGCTGAAAACGAACTCTCCTTATCTACGATACTTCTGCTATGTAAATACAGACTTTTTTTTGTTTCTTTTGTTATGGTTTCTTTGCTGTAATCACTATCTGTTTCATTTTTCCAGTTAACACAGCTTTCCTACTGAAGGGTTAAACCTTTTGCATCGGACATTCCAAACTAGAGTAAATTCTTTTCCTTGTACCGGGACAGCACTTGGAGAAGAAACCTGGAGTTGGTTCAGGAAGGGGGTGCAGGATAGGGGAAAGTGTTGACGGGTCCCAGGTGAACTTCTACAGTGACATGGTGCTGTTGTCGATATTGACGCATGTCGCTGTAGAAGTGTCGTTGTATGGGGGTGGGGTCATACCGGTCAAACAGCACAAGTGGTAATAATTTATTCCATTGGTCCCTGTTTATTTCATTTATGCAATAGACAGGAACCTTGTGTGTTAGGTTAGTTTTTCTAAAATCATTTATTATATTTTTAAGTAACTAAAGTTTCAGGGTTTATATTCTGAAATAACAATGTCATGCTTTGCTTGGTGTTAAGTGTAAGAGCCATTGCTAGGGACATGCCATCATGATGGCATGGTGACATTCTGATATCACTGCTGATTGGATGACAAATGTCAAGTTAAAAAATTTGAGGGCAGCATGGGGGCGGTCCTAAGCAAGGTGGGAGTAAAAGCTGAGGAGTGCCTGCGTCAGATTAGTTTGTCAGGCAGCTGATATCGGAGATTTTTTTTTTTGCAGTTGCCATTTATGAAATCATGCTGTGAAACCATTTGAAGGTGAGACCGTGTCAGTGGCATAGGAATGAGTGCGGTCAGAACTGGGCTGAGAGGTTCAGGAAGGATGTGAAAATACCGAGTGGTATAGGCAGCTGGAGATGAGGAGGAAAAAAGTGGACTGGCTTCCAAGTTTACAGTATTTTTAATAGAAAACAGCATGGTTCATGATGGCAATGAGAGCTTATTTTAAAAGAGCAACTGTCTCTTGTAATAAAAACCTTAACAACACTAGAGCTACACCAATCATGTTTTCATTTTATTGTTTTCTAGTCATGCATTATTTTTTTTTACATTCCCCTGCTGTTGATCTACTATAAATATTGCAGATAACGCAGCAAGTATTTTACAGAGTTTTTCAAAATGTATCTGACTCTCCCCTGCTGACCACACAGTTGCTGTTTGTGACATCACAGTCTGTTGTCATGGTGAGCACTATGATATCATAAACAAAGGCACTTTGAAGTTAACGGGGAGCGGTAAATGTTTCAAATGTTTTCTATATAGACTTTTTAGAAGGACTACCAAGATGTGCTGTAAATTTTGGAAAAGAACATTGAAAATGAAAAAATGTATTCACTAGGTAAGCAATAAGACACGATGGGGTGTGCATTAGACAGTTCTGATGCATGGCTAGGGGGACGTAGTGAGGCACGAGGCCAGAGGCCGAGTCGTCCAATCCTAGCCGTGCTATAGAACTATCTGTCACATCCCGGAGAAGTTACTGCGCTTATAAAATGGGCCTGTGTATTCTAAATGGGGGTTCTAGTTTTAGCTGTGCATTAGACACATCTAATGCACGGCTAACAACCAATCAGATTGCTTGAAATCCTTTCCCCATTTTATAATACATTATAACAAATGAAACATTTTATTTATGAAAGCACATGCTGAAGTGCAGAGTTGCTCTTTAAGAGGGTAGTGTTTAGTGCTGGAAAAGAGGTGTGCGGGTGGGTAGGGAGGAGGGGAAAACAAGCAGTGCTTTGAGTTAAAAAAAAAAGGCTAAAAGTAAAAAAAAAAAAAAAAGTCGTATGTGTGCCAGTTTGCTGCTTTTAGTTTACAGAGAGTAAGTTGGATGGTATTTGTTTAAACATGTGACAGAACTGTAACTAGCAGAGGCTTTTGAGTCATTGCTGTGAGTTGAAAGTAGTGCCGGACTGGGGGGGGAGACAGTGATATGTTTAATATGCACATAAATGCAAAGTGACATGTCTACTGTGGACTTAAATGCTGATGGTGTGTCTACTATGCACAAAATTTATGTACACAGTAGCTCAAATATCAGCATTTATGTAATGGGTTTTGTGTCCACGCCCATTGCATAAACATAGTGGTATAGCAGTGCCACTATAGTTAGGGTTGAGTAGGCTGTTTAATGTTAACCCCCTAACTTGCCTTTGCACTTTAATAGCTTCACCCCGCTCAACAGATTTGCACAGAATGTTGCATTTCCAGTCTCAAGGTCATGGTCTCTTGACCTGCCAAGTTTTGTTCTGGAATCTGGTCAAATGTGCAGATTCTGAAACCCAAATAGTGAAAAAAGTGAAAAAAATCTGTATTTTTTTTTCATACCTCGAACCCAGACAGTTTGGAATTTTCGTCTGACATTTTCAGGGCAGAAAGGGCTTGTTTCATATGAAAAAAAAATGGCAATACTAAAAAGGATTATGTTTTGTATGGAGGGGAAATCCTTTTTTATGAGAAAAAATATTTTTTTCATATGGTGGCAATTTTGTTTCCTTTTTTACTTTTTAAAAACCCTACAAAAATCATATCATAGAAAGACACCAAAATATGTATCTTGCTAATCTGCACCTCATTAGCTGGATTCTGCATTAAGTTTTTGGAAAAATGACCTAGAAATGTGCTTTGAACACATTTTAAAAATCTCTTTTAATGCGACGATTTTCCATTTTTTTTTGTATGGCCAAACAAAACGGGAATAGGTCCGTACAAAACAAAATTACCTTCATATGAAAAAATAATTTGGACCTTTTTAAAAAAAAATTTTCACGTGAAGGAATCCTGTTTCCTGAGAACACTGCAATCTCACGAAAAATTATTCCTTCATACAAAAAAATAATTTGGATTTCGTTTTTTTCACATTTCAACTTTAAGGAGCCATAACTCCATCAATATCTGCAGTTGAGGGACAATTTATGTATCAAAGGAAAAGTCTTAATGTGTACTACAACACTAACACATAGTACCCTACAAAAGAATTCAGGGGCCATTTGAAAAGAATACAAATTTAAAATTTAAAATTCTCATAGGATAACATTTCAACTTTAACAAGCTGTAACTCTGTCAATCTTTGGAGTTGAGACAATTTATATATAAAAAAAGAGTCTCAATCAGTGCTACAACACTAACACATAATACCACCAAAATAATTCAGAGGCCATATAAAAAAACATAAAAAATTAAAATTCCCATAGGATAACAGGTTCACCCATATTTCAGCATGGTTGAAAGCCACGCGGTCAAAAAACATGCTTCACAGAGACCCCACAAAAGTGTGTAGTCAAAAATTCACTAAAATTATATAAACTAATAATTCCAAACCATGCACGCTGTTTTGACCGCGTGATTTTCGACTATGCGTGCATCCCATCGCGATCTTCATAAGATACCAGGATAATATTGCAACTTTAACAAGCCATAACTCCATCACTCTGTGGAATTAAAGGACAATCTATGTATGAAAAAAGCTCTCAATGGGTACTACAACAGTAACATATACCCCCCCCAAAAAAATGTATATGAAATCCATAAAAACGTAAAAATAAAAATGTCCATAGGATAACATTGCAACTTTAACAAGCTGTAAGTCTGTCAATACATAATTGGACTTAAGGGATAATGTATATATATAAAATAAAAAAGGTGTCAATGAGTATTTCAACACTAACATAAAATCCCCCCAAACATTCATGGGGTACGCACACTGTAGTCCAAAATTTCTTCTAATCTTCACCATGGCGCTAAATCCTTAATGAAAGCCTGATTATCATCAAAAATGCAGCAAACTTGTATCTCTTCTTCCACTACAGCCATAGCAAATTTCAATGCAAACTGACAAACATTTTCTGACTTATGGGTAAAAAACCAAAAACAATTGTGCCCATATACAATCCAACTTCTGACAGTTAAGAGGGACACTTAAAATATTCTTTCCTTTGAAGTGAGTCCCACAAAAAACAATTACAACCAAACAAATAAATTGCTTTTCTAGAGGCATGGAAGTACAGGGCATAATGGGCCCTGCGCTTCCACAGCCAGATGGATGTGTGCATCTATGGAGGGATGGAGGCCCTGCACTTCCCTAGCCAGTTGGATGTGTTCAGACATGTCCCAAAGGGATCTGCATGAATGATGAGTCTACTGTCTCAAAAAGTAAGGAAATGCTTTGCAAAAAACTGCATTAATGCACTAGTTAGGGTTCAGATTAAAGCAACAAAAGTAGAGAAATGTGGCGTTAGGGTTTCCTACCCTAACACTCCACCCCTTCCCCCAAGCAGCAAAGGGAAAAAATCATTACAATTTTCACTGTCCTGGCTGTTGGGGGGGTTCTCAAAGCTCAGCCCCGTTCCTTGACCAAATAAGGCAAGATGTGATATGTTTTCTTCAGCCAGGGCCCACAGGTTGTTGGCAATATGTGGGGAGACACAGTTCTGTAGGTTTAAAGGCTATATCACAATGCGGTGAAACGTTAGGGCTGAGAACCCCAAGGAAGACCCCACCCCAGATTCACTAGCAACCAGGACAGCAAAAACCATAATGTTCTTTTCCTTTTGCTGCTTGGAGGTGGGGAGTTAGGCTTGGAAACCCTAATGCCACATTTCCCTACTTTTGTTGCTTTAATCTGAACCCTAACTGGTGCATCAGTGCATTTTTTTGCAAAGAACATATGGAATGACAGAGGGGGAATTTATGCTATGCTAATGTGAGGTGTGGGCTGCAGTCTTGAGCCCAAAGGTAGAGGGACTTAAGCTACCCCAATGCACATTAATTAGCATAACCTCCCCCAATGGAATTGCCTTATTCCACTTATAAAATGAGTTTTAGTAAAGTAGTACGGGGCACATAGCATGCTGGTGCTGACAGCAATGGGGGCACATCATTGCAGTCCCACTCATTTGTACACCATTTTCCATGCTGTCCCCTCAGTTCTGCCTGCCTGTACATTTTCAGCAGCAGAAGGCAACTGAGGACTGGCATCATTGCTAACCCTGCTGCCACTTGAAGGATTTGGCTAGTGAGAAGGAACAGGGAAGCGCTTTTTACTTTTCACTTTCCTTTTCTGCAGCAAGCGGCACCTCCTCACACCTGCCACCACTTGCTTGGCTTTCATCAGTAAAAGCGGTTAAGTAAAAGAAACCTTGACTCACCATGCTCGGTGGGTGCTCTGTGTTGGCTTGTTGCATTGCATGCTTCATGTGCGTGGCAGTGTGGGAGTGGGTGTGTTTTGAAAGTCGGGCTGGCATCAGCTACCATTGTCTAGCAGGGCCGACACGTCATGGGGTCAGTGGTTTTGGTTGTGCTTATAGCTGAACACTAGTTTTATGTGGTTGAAGGCACTGTAATGCCAGCCTGAAGGCTCCTGCTGGTGATTTCATTGGGAGCTGGTAACCCATTGATCCCTACAAGTTGTATTCTCAGGTAATGGTGTTGGGGCTGGCAGTATAGCCCAGAGGTTAGCATAATGAGCTGTGAATGAGCTTGGTACATCCAGCAGACCTGGGTTTGATTCCCACAACCTCTGCTTGCATACTGCATGATTCTGAGTGAGCAAGTCACTTTAACTCCCCAGCGCTCCCAGGTCGCCCCTGAAAACAGGCACTTGTGCCTAGTGGGCCTTACCCGGTTACCAAAGACTAAAATAAAATGGTGCTCTCTAACAGGATTTTGTTATATTTTAATGTAGTCCCATGTGATGGGGCTCGGGCCAATAGGGAGAGAGATGTGAGCAATACCCATTTTATAAATATGTATTATATATAATGAGTAATAATACCTGACTTTTTATTGGTAGGCTTGAGAAAGCTGGTGTGAAATGCCCCAGGTCCAGCATTGGCTCCATGCCCTCCTGCTGTCACCCTGTCCCTGAGATGGCTAATCTCACAGAGGTCCACCCAGGAAACTATGTCTTTTATGGTGAGTGACAATAATAAAATATCTTTTGGTACAAAATATGATGAAAAACATGAGTAAAATATGTTTGGTTAAAGAAAGGGTGAGTTACATGAATGGAATAGCAGCATTGTATTTTTGTAAGTATGTATAATCATGGCAGGTGACTTGGTTCATCCAATCAGACGGCAATACAGGGTATTTGTGGTGTGTTGTGGTTTAACCTCTGACAAGGTTCCTAGGATTGGGAGTGAAATGTTAGGTCAATTTTTCTTACCTGGACCTGATCCACTGATGTTTGCTGATCCAATATCCACTTTGTGAAATAAACTGAGGCAGCTATGAAGATCTCTGGTGGAACGTGCATTTTGTGAGTGAAGACTGGGTTGAGTGTTGATGCTTTCTTTCAAGTAAGTGTTTTTCTGTTTGTGTTTGATACGGAAACACAACCAGTTCCTTTTGATTGTGATTGATTGGTGACGTAGGCCCCCTCCTCTTGACCACTTAAGTGGTGGAAATTAAATCCCCCCCGAACAGGTTTTAGGGGTTACCCCAAAAAAAAACATTTTGAGAGGATTTAACTTTCACCTCTCATGTGGCTGTAACAAGGATACCTAGTCTATCAAAAATCTGTGTGACAATAGAGCTGCTTGGCACACTTTGTGTGACAAGCCTGCCACAGGTCCGGTGCACTTTGTGTGTCCATGTAGCTGTGCCCACTCAAGTCTGGCACTGTGCCAGATGGGTCTACTGCTTAGGATGCTACAGGTCAGGTGCTGTGCGTAAGGGGTGTGCTGCATCATGCAATGTGAAAGCTAAAGGTGTCAGTTGTTACATATCATTACAAAACAATAAGGAACCTAGAGAAAGGGTGTGGTACTCCCTTATGGAACACTACCACTATATTGTGGTGCTCCGGACACCAAGCTTTCAACTAAAGAGAAAATTAAGTTTCTATCCTTGATTCCAAAGTTAGCCTTAGTCAAACATAATTTCTTCAAAAGGAACCAGAAGGAAAAAGAACTTAATTTTTTTAAATGAAAGCATGTAGTAAGAGTGATACCGATATATTGTATGGTACAGTGTTCATATATCAACATGTTGGCATTATATAGCTTACAATTATCGATAAAGCTTTATATCTATACATGAATGTATTACTATCACATATTGATATTTCCCTGACTCCAGGCTTTCTTTTTAGAAATAATTAGGTTTCTATCCCTAATGATTCCAAAGTTAACCCTCTCTAAAGATAATTTATTCCAAAGGCGATAACTTTGGTATTAGAGTGGCTAAGAACTTTTTAGTTTTTTTCAAGAAAAACTCACAATGCCGGCCTGGTGGTGCTGAAGGTTGAGGTGCAGAATGACATACCTCATGCCATGCCAGCGACCCAGGATCGGGAATGAGCCTCGGTTGTCTGGAGTTGGCCGGGGAGGGGAGGAGGGAGCTGGATAGAGCAGTTGAAAGGCAGATCTCTTCTCCTGGGGAGGTACCTTGTCACCCCTGCAGTCCAACTGCCCCAAGGTGGAGGCCTGAGGGTAGTGTAGGCGAGCAGGTGGCACGTACAGGGAGGGTGCTTCAGTACTGTGGCATGTACATACCTCCACATACGTACGCGCACCTGAGGCGGGGGGAGAGAAAATCAGGAAAAAATGGACTTGGCAGGCTCCATGGAGCCCCCAGCCATGATCCCAGAGATGGTGTCGTCGGTCCGGGAACAGATGTGAGCCCCCTGTGGGGGGCCCATAGCCCCACCTGCCAGCTCCCGGGGAATAAAAATCTGAATGGAGAAAAAAAATAAAACTAGCAATTAGAGCAATATTGATCTTATGTATAGTTACAGTGTTCATATCCATATATGAAAGTTTTATAATTTACGTTTATTGATGCATTTTCATAATACAGTTTACAATTATTGATAAAGCTTTTTTATACAGTGTAGATAAGAATGACTTATTTCTATGACCTGAAGACCTAAAGTGATGATAAATTTCAGCAATAAGGCACGACAGGGTGTGGGTTATTGGGGGATTTACCCACGCTTTGTGTGGTGTGTCACGAAGTGCACCCGAGTGACTTAACCACACAAGAAGTGGGTAAATCCCCCAATAACCCACACCCTGGAGTGCCTTATTGTGATTATACAATTGACCCATGTGTAAAATAAATTTAAAATGTGTTTAAGTATGTTTTTTATTAATGCCATTTCTCAGTCGTGGGTTATTGCAGGATATACCACAGTCATGTGATGTGTTTTGACCAATGAGGTTACAGGATTTTCATATGCCATTGTATAACATTTATTATACAATGGGGCCTGAGAATTCTGGAACCTGATTGGCTGACTGGCACCTTTCAGCCATGGTAAATCCTGGCATGACTCATGGAAAAATGTGCCAGTCAGCCACATCAGTAGCCTCATAAAACAATCAATCCAACCCCGAAAACCAAAACAGGACAACCGCCATGTTAGATCCTTGCTAAACAGAGACCTAACAATCCCGCTGCAAGTCTAATTAAAAAAGTAAAATACAGCACAAAGAGCTCCCAAACCCACTTGCTACAACACAAAAATAGTTTCTCTTGTAGGTCTGTTCATGCTTGTACCTGCCCCATGTCTTAAATCTACTTTTTCAAATACAGTTGGGTCCGTCTCTGCAGTCGCCTGCTTGCCACCTCCACAACACGTTGACACCTTCAGTCATCACTAAATGTCCTGATACCAAAAGTAAAAGTGCCAGCTTCCAATAACATGAAAGAAGAAAAAGGAAGGCAGGGGAGAGCCGAGGTAATGTGGGTCACCCTGAAGCCAGAGAATGGAACAGCAATACGCACTGGGGTGATCTACAGACCTCCAGCACAGAGGGAGGAAGTAGACAGGGAACTAATGGAAAACATACATGACATGGCAGCTAAGGGTGAAATCCTGCTACTGGGGGATTTCACTATGCCGGACGTGGATTGGGCCACCCAGATGGCTGTTTCAGCCAGAAGCACAGCCATCCTAGAATCCCTGCAGGGGGTTGGACTCAGGCAGCAGGTGCATGAGTCAACCAGGAACAAGTCAGTTCTGGACCTGGTATTGACCAATGGGTACAGAGTCAAAGAAATACATGTAGAAGAGCAGCTGGGGTCCAGTGACCACCACATGGTGTGGTTCAGCATAGAGACATGGACTCAATCAAGCCATACAACTGCAGGAGTACTAGAATTCAGGAGGGCAGACTTCACTTAAATGGGTAGATGTATACAAGCAGTCCTGGGTAAGGGAAAGATAGTAGAGGGGGTGGAAAAACAATGGGAGAAACTGAAAGGAGCCATAGTGGATATAACAAACCAATGCATTAGGACAGTGGCCAAAGGGAAAAGAAGAAGGAAACCACTATGGTTCTCCAAAGAGATGAAGGACAAAGTCAGGGCTAAAAGGCTGAGTTTCAGGAAATATAAGGGGAGCCAAAAGGAGGAGGACAGGGAGGTGTACCTTGAATGTCTAAGGGAAGCAGGGAAGGCTGTTAGGAGGGCGAAGGTGCAGACAGAAGAGAGCTTAGTATGGAGTCACTTTGGATGCAAATCCAGGATTCCAAGAATAGGATTCTCAGAATGGGAGTGGTGTACAGTCCACCATCTCAGATGGAGGAGTTAGACAGGGAACTAGTGGGACAGATTAGGAGGACCTGTGAGAAGGGCAGTGTGGTGGTTGTGGGGGACTTCAACATGCCAGGAGTGGACTGGAGTACCCCAACAACCAGGAACAGAAGGGAGCAGGTACTGCTGGATGCCTTCCAGGACAGCTTCCTTCTGCAAATGGTCAGTGAATCAACCAGGTTAGGGAATACCCTTGACCTTGTGCTGGAAAATGGGGACTTTGTGAGAGTAGTTATGGTGGAAGAACCGCTATCAGGGAGTGACTACCACTCAGTATGGCTCACACTGGATATGGGCAAGGAAGGAGTGGAATCTGGCACAAGAGTGCTGGACTTCAGGAGGGCTGACTTTGGGAGGATGGGGGAAGTGGTAAAAGGGTACCTGGCCAGAATTCAACCTAGTATGGATACTAACCAGAGGTGGGAGCTCATAAAGCTGGGGATAGTGGAGGCATCCAAAACCTGCTGCAAGGCCCAGAGCAAGAAGGCTAGGGCTAAGAAACTGAACTGGTTGAGTAAGGAGGTCATGGAAAAGGTAGGAGGAAAAGAGTTGCCTTTAGAAGGTACAAGAAAACAGGGAGGGGGGGAGGACAGGGAGGAGTACTTGATGGAATCGAAGGAGGTGACTGGGGGCAGTAGGCATCTATGGAGCTCAGGCTGGCACAAGGCATTAAGATGGAGGAGAAAGACTTCTTTAGGTATATCAGGGAGAAAAGGAGCTGTGAGCACCATATAGTAAGGATTGGGAAGGAGAGGGGTTGGGTGGAAGCAGGGTGCAATAAGGCAGAAGCACTAAATGATTACTTCTGCTCGGTATTTACCAAGGAGAAGGGGGGAATGAGACCCAAGGGGGGAGGAACAGCAGAAACAGGGGGAAGGGGGTGACAGAAGGGGAAATCATGGAGGGCAGAGTTTGGGAGGGTTTGAAGGCACTGAGGGTGGACAAGGCGCCAGGCCCAGATGGCATCCACCCCAGGGTACTGAAGGAGCTGGAAGAGGTCCTTGCGGGACCTTTGGCAGACCTATTTAATGCCTCACTACACTCGGGGTGTGTACCTCAAGACTGGAGGATGGCTCATGTGGTGCTGCTCCACAAGAGTGGGTCCAAGGATGAACTGGGGAACTACAGACCAGTGAGCCTCACATCCATCGTGGGTAAACTAATGGAGACTATCCTAAAGAAGAGGCTGGTGGCCCTCCTAGAGGCCAGAGGACTACAGGACAGCAGACAGCATGGCTTCATACGTGGCAGATCCTGCCAAACCAACATGGTGGAGTTCTATGACTGGGTAACTAGGCAACTGGACAGGGGCCATGCAGTGGATGTCCTGTATCTGGACTTCTGTAAGGCATTCGACTCAGCGCCACATGGAAGGTTAGGAAGTAAGTTAGAAGGCGCGGGGCAGGTGCAAAGCTAGTGAGATGGGTAGGGAACTGGCTTCAGGGAAGGCAACAGAGGGTGGTGGTGGGTGGGGAGCGCTCACACCCAAGGGTAGTGACGAGCGCTGTTCCACAGAGCTGGGTGTTGGGACCAGTGTTGTTTGGGACATTCATTGCAGACATATCCATGGACATCAAGAGCAGATCAGTCTGTTTGCTGATGATACCAAGGTAGGAACGGTGGTGGATGACCTAGAGAGATGACAGGGGTTGCAGGGTGATCTGGCAAAGCTTGTGTAACCCCTAGGTGACGCTATCCCAAGGGCTACTACCCCTGCCTGCTTGGCTAGTAGCAGGTTAAGGGGCCTGAGTTCTGAAAAGGGTGCCTCCACCCGGAGTTCAGGGTTGGTAGTGGTCAAGCTAACCTGAGCACAGCCCTCCGGGACACTGTAACCCCCCCCCCCTTTCCCCTCCAGTGGCCTGAACACTGTACAGTAATCACTTTCACAATACCCCTGGTACACCACACAAGTACCCACACTGTTTGCATTTACCACCAGGGCTGGTTCCTCTGGCTCGACCCTGGGAACCCCTTTAAAACAAGGTTATGCACAGCAAATAGCAACAGTACAGTACTTTGAGCACAAACTGGAACCACAGTCAGATTACATGCAGAAAAAGTTAGATCTGATTTATTCAGGGGACTTGAACAAGGGAGGGCAAATCAGGTTAATTAGCTTAAGCTTATATCAATCAAGCAGTTATGCATGCACTTTGAGTCCTCCACGCAGTCCACCTCTGGGTACCCAGGTGGAGAAGAGATGGGCTAGCCAGGACCGTTGCCCGGGGTTGCAGCTGGTTGGGGCCCTGTGATGGAAAACACAACATGCACAGTACACAATATTTGTAATCCAGAGCCAGAGGGCTCAGTTCGTAAAGGAAATGAAACAGCAAGACAATCAGATGACACACTCAGATTAAGCTGTTGTTGCAGGGAGCTACCCTGATATTTACTCACAGTACCCAAGACTGGACACAGGCTGAACGAAAATCAAGACTGCAGGTGGTTGATCTGGAATGCCAGGAGAAGCAGGGCCCACACGAGTTGCAGAGGCATTGTTCCTGTTCAAGCATGGAGCAGGGGGCTGATCCCCAGGCAGGTCTCTCGTCTGGCTTCTCTGTGCAGTGGGTAGTCTGGCTGGGCCAGTCTGGCAAGACCCAGACCACATGGAGACAAATTCGGATGCAGTCTATTTTGGGCTGGATACAGCTTCCAGCAAGCAGAACACAGTTCACACAGTGGGGAACTAACTCACAACCCACTAGCAGCTCATAGCACATTTACATGTCTGGAATTCTACTATACCAGGCAAAAGCGCTCCCGGTCACAATGCATAAGTCTCTGCACACACGGGAGCTTGGGGTAGCTGGAACTCCTGACAGGCCGATCGCATTCAGCAAAATTTTTGGACTTCTTCAGGTTGAGCCTGGCCCACTTCAGTAGCTTTCTTTAGTCACACAAACTTGGATTTCGTCCACAATAATTCTCTTCTCTCCCTCTCAGGAGCAGCAGGCAGACACACAAGCCAAAAACTCAGCCTTTTCACAGTTCTCCCATGCAAATCCACTCAGGATTGCTCTCAAAAAACACTTGTGCTCTTCTCATTTCACTTCCCAGCTCAGAACTAGCTGAAAACTGCAAGCAGCCCAGGACTTCCCCAAGATCCAAAAGATTTGATTGGCTGATTTGGCTGTCAGTCAAAGCAAAAGCTCCCCTTTCAGTTGCAAAAGAGGCGCAAAAAACCTCCAAACTACAGTTCCTACAGATTTTGAATTCAGACAGCTCTTGTAGTCCAGCTACGTTTTTGGTCCCACCAGTACTATTTGGTCCAATTTGCAGTCCAGGACCAAGATAGAGGAGACAATCAAAACAGTCCTTGCTACAAAGAAAGCAGGTTAGACAAACATTATCATTATCACTCTAAATAATTTTCAGCAAATAGTTACATCTTTCAACAGAGCTCCCTCTCAGATTACTTAAGCTGCAATCAGGCAGCTGTTAAAGAGATAGTACACAGAGACTATACAGGCTCTGGTAATCACATTTAAACTGCTAAAACACAGGACACCAGCCTGGCAATGAGCATTTAGGCAAGCTCAAGGAAGACTTTTTGGGAACCCCCATTTGTAGGGGGGTTACACCTGAAACCTGGTCAGACACCTGGCAACTGGGTGTTAATGCCAAAAAGTGCAAGGTGCTGCATTTTGGGATGAAGAACCCAAGGAGGAGTTACCAGCTGGGAGGAGTGCAGCTAGCCCAGACAGAGGAGGAGAAGGATCTGGGGGTGCTCATTACAGGTCAATGAACAACTTGGCACAATGTAGGAAGGCAGCTGCAAAGGCCAACAAAATGCTGGGTTGCATTGCAAGGGGTATATCCTCGAGGAGGAAGGAGGTGATTCTGCCACTGTATAGGTCATTGGTTAGGCCGCACCTGGAGTACTGCGTGTAGTACTGGTGCCCATATCTGAAGAGGGACATTAAATTACTGGAGGGGGTGCAGCGCAGGGTGGCAAAGATGATCAAGGGGCTAGGGGACTTATCATACGAGAGGAGGCTGAGGTATTGAACATGTACTTGCTGGAGGACAGGAGGGACAGGGGGACATGATTGAAACCTTTAAGTACATGAAAGGAATAAACAAGATGGGTACAGAGGGGCTGTTCAAAGTAAGGGAGGGGAGGGACACCAGGGGCCATGATATGAGACTGGAGGGAGGAAGGTTCAGGAGGGAGATGAGGAGACACTTTTTTACAGAGAGGGTAGTAGCTGGGTGGAATCCGTTAACTGCAGAAGTGGTGTCCAGTAGAACAGTGGACTGCTTCAAAAGGGGATGGGACAGGACAATGGGGAGGGTCAATGTAGGGGAAGGGTGGAAGGGAGGGGCAGCTGCAGAATAAGGGGTGCTAGCTGCACATTCGAGCAGACTTGATAGACCTCTAGGTCTTTATCTGCTGGCAAATTTTGTATGTTCATATATTTGTAGCTTAACACAGTCTGTACACAAAGGGGATAAGGCATTTTATAGGTACATCAGTGAAAGAAGAAAAACCAAGGGGGGGGGGGATTATGAGACTCAAAGGGGAGAAGGGCGAGTGTAAGGAGGGGTTTCTGGACAAGGCAGAAATACTGAACAAATACTTCTGCTCAGTATCCACTAAGGAAGGGCCAGATCGTGATCGTGAAGAACCACGCCCCCTGGGTCTGTGTGGTGGCTGCTTGTGTTTGTCTGTGTCTGCAGCTTAGTTTTTGTGGATTTACATGTTTTTCTGCTTGTGGTAACTATACCATTCTTGCTCACTACATCCATGAAAGTCTCCTGGACTGGATTTCTGCAAAAAATCATCATCAGGTATCTTTATTTTCATTTAAAATCAACTTTTGGAAGCTATCCCAAGCAAAACATAAGTGAGAGCAACTACATTTGACAAACTTGGTGACTCTGGGTCCTGTTGGAATCCACATTTTCGTCTGACCTGCTCCATGATCTGTATGTGGGTTTTCAGCAACCTGTTTGAATGACAAAGAAGCATACAGACAAAGGATTTCACATCCTGCATATGCGAGCACAGTTAATCACCTTCAGGAATTTTAACATTTCAGTGACTCTGGACTTCAGCTGTTGATCATTCTTTGGCTTTTGACTTAACCACCAGGTACCTATTTGCAAGCAACTGGGTGCAACTGACAAGTTACAACAAGGATAAATGGGCATATCATCCTCTATTACTAACAACTTCCTTGCTCTAGGACCCTAGACGCCTGCACTGGTCCAAGCCGCATAAGCCTCAGAAGTGTAATTCTATTGACTACGAAGTACGACAACTGTCTCTTAAACTCCTTCTCCTCCTCTTGATATCAGGAAGTGTCCACTCAAATCCTGGCCCTGTCTCCTACAGTACAACAAAGCCTACCAAAATGGAGGGGGGGGGGGGCTCAAAATTGCTACCTTAAACATCTGCAGTCTCCTCCCAAAACTGGCCTCCCTTCAAATCTTTGCCAGCCAACACAACCCGGATATCCTTGCCATCGTCGAAACTTGGCTGACACCTAATACTCCAGATCATGCCGTCTCTATACAAGGCTACAAGACATTCAGGCTGGATAGGACCTCGAAAAGGGGTGGTGGGTGTGCAATCTACATAAAGGACTACCTCACCTGTCTCCCTGGTTCTTACCCCACCACAGAAACCTCAGTGCAACTCCTCCCTATCAAGATACTACTTGGTGCCCAAAACAAAGTCCTCATGATTGCTGCTGTCTATATCCCACCAAAAGATCCTGATTCCAGCCTACAGGCTGTCCTCGAGTTCGTAAGTACACAACCTTCTGACATTGAACTCCTTCTCCTTGGGGACTTTAATATCAATTGGCTTGCTCCTGATGCAGGGTCAAACAAAGATACTATCCTAGCAGCAAATTTAACACAAGTGGTAAACTCCTCTACCAGGAAAAACTACAAATCAGTGACCAGAACCCTCATTGACTGGATCCTTACCAGTCACCCTACCCATATAACCAATATAAGTGTTCTTCCTGACTCGCTCAGTGATCACTCTCCAATAATATGTACCTGGACAAATAAGTTTCGTAAGCCGCCTCCAAAAACCATCTACAGCAGAGTCCTACCTTATGGCAACCTTACTCATCTCAAGACCTGTCTTAGGCAGATAGACTGGTCCTTGATTTACAAAACTCAAGATGTGGACCTAGCCTTTGATTACTTTATTACTACTTTCAACGCTGCCTGTGACACCTATGCACCAGTAAAAAGCGCAAAATCAAAGCACTCACAAATCCCTAGCTCACATGAAGCTATTGGCACAACTCAAAAGTAGGGATCACCTCTGGGCCACTGCAAGAGCTACTGGCACTCTGTCGGACATCCAGAAATATAAACAGGCTCGCAACCACTGTACTAAACAGATCCGCTTGATGAAGAGCTCCTACTTCAAGAATGCCCTCTCCAACTCCTGGGGTGAAGGAAATCCTTCTGGGACAATATAAAGAATATCATGGGACAGCAGTCCAAATCCTCTCCTACTATAATGAATGTGGATGGAACCACTACATTAGACCCAGAGATCATTGCAACACCCTAAATGATACCTTCACGGACCTTAGTGGTGTCCTCTCATCTGATTTCTTCACTGATGCTGACCCTCCAATTTCTACTTCTACTACTGCCTCTCCAGCCAAACCACCCTTCCATTTCAAACTAGTAAAGGCACATGAAGTCTATAAATATGTAAAGAAGGCCATTTCTAAGTCTCGAGCAAGCAGCGACACTATTGACCTTAAACTTCTGTCCCTCACTCTGGAGAAAGTACTGCTCCCCCTCACAAAAATTTTCAATCTCTCCCTCTGCTACAGCCAATTCCCTAGGAAATGGAAGGCTGCAGTTGTCCTCCAGTGCACAAAAGTGGTGATAAGTCACTGCCTGGTAACTATCGCCCGATATCAATACTACCACCTCTCTCTAAGGCCCTTGAGCGGCTTGGTGGCGGACTAACTTTCAGACTACCTGGAAAAGCACAACATCCTATGCACTCGGCAGCATGGATTTAGGAAAGGGACAGCACATCGACTGCCCTACTTGAATTCTCAGGAGCAATCCACAATGCCATGGACAAAGGAAACCTAACTGGAGCAGTCTACATTGACTTAACCAAGGCATTTGATACAGTACACCATGGCCTACTTATCAAACAACTACTATCCCTAGGGCTCTCGCAGGGTCCTGGTGACTGGGTAAAAAATTACCTTGCTCAGCGCTCTCAATCTGTAAAAGTAGCTGGAGTTCTCTCAGACTCAAAACCGGTTCGCTCAGGAGTTCTCCAGGGATCCATCCTGGGCCCCCTCCTTTTCAGCCTTTTCCTAAACTCCCTCCCCAAATCCTGCCCTGAACAAATAATCCTCTATGCCGACGATGCCGTGATTCTTGCCACTCATAACGATCCGAACCTCTTATGCCTCAACCTTCAGCATGCTTTTTCCAAAGTTGAGATGTGGTTCCTTGAACATAAGCTGGTTCTAAACCACAGAAAAACTAAATCCATGCTCTTCTCTAACCCGCAAAACAAGAAACGGCAAGACCCACTCACCATTAATACATACCTGGGAAATACCCTTGAACAAGTGCCAATTTTCAAATATCTTGGAATCAACTTTGATCAAGGCCTAACCTTTGCAACTCACATTCATAGTACAGCAAAAACTATTAATCAGCGAATTGGGATTCTGTATCGGAACCGACAGCTCCTTACCCATTCTGCACTGAGGATTGCCATCCAATCCTCTATCATCTCAGTCATTGACTATGGCTTAGTTATATATGGATCTGCCACTACTACAGCACTTAGTCGCATTACAACATCCCTAAATAAGGCCTGTCGGCTGCTCACTGGTGCACATCGACGGACCCACACAATTGAACTCTATGCTGACTCAGCTTGGTTGCAACTCTCAAACCGGATAAAGTACCTTACCTGCCTGATGGCGAAAAAATCCACTCTGGCCTCACTCCACCTTGTATCCAAGACCTGTTATGCCCGAGTGCTAGCACCCATTTTACCAGAAGATCAGAACACCAGCCTCTCCAAGTCTCCCGATGCCGGACTTCTCAGGGACAAAGATCATTTGCCTATCGTGCCCCCAGCTGGCTAAATGCCCTCAGCACTCATATTACTGCCTCCACCTCTCTAGGTATTTTCAAATCAAGGCTGTTCTCTCACCTTGCCACCTCCAGCTCCTGTGACTGCCCTGATTAAACTCCTATTTCACTACCCACCCTGTTCCATTATTTGACAAAGACATGTTTGGGAAACCTTTTCTCCTGCTATTGTCTGCTCCCCACACCTTTCACTTACCCTCTCTGTTCTGGACTTTTTCCCTATTTGTTTCTCCTAATCTGGCATGACCTCTTTCTTGTAATAATAATGTGATTATTGATATCTCATGTCCTTTTGCACAAATGATTTGATATGTATTTGTATATGTTTTCTTGCTCTTGACACAACACAAATTGTTGTGTTATCTATGTAACCTTTTTTGTACTGTACCTAATTGACGTGGATCTGGCACAAAGGTAGTAATTCCTAGAACAATAAACTAAACTAAACAGATCAAGGACCACAGTTCGGTTGCAGAAGTAATGGGGGGGGGCGGGGGGAGAGGTGAACACCAGTCCATTCACAGTGGAGAGAGTTCTGGAAGAACTCACAAAGCTGAAGATGGATAAGGCCATGGGGCCAGATGGCATCCACCTGAGGATATTAAAGGACTGCGAAGGGAACTAGCAGTGCCTCTGGTGGCCCTGTTCACAGAGTCACTCAACACGGGTGTCATTCCAGAGGCCTGGAGGAGGGCACATGTAGTCCCGCTGCACAAAAGCAGCAGTAGGGAGGAGTTGGGGAACCACAGAACTACAGGCCAGTCAGCCTCACCTCAGTGGTGGGAAAGATCATGGAGATACTGCTGAAAGAAAGGATAGTGGCACATTTGGAATCCAGTGGTGCTCAGTATCTGAGGCAACATAGATTCACAGCAGGAAGATCATGTCAAACGAATCTAATAGTTTTTTTTTTATTGTCTGACTAGGGAACTTAATCAGCGAGGGGCAGTAGACGTCGCCTACCTGGATTTCAGCAAAGCCTTCAACACCGTCCCACATAGAAGGCTGATTAACAAGATGGGTAGTCTGGGCATGGGAGACAAGGTGGTGAACTGGGTTAGGAACTGGTTAACAGACAGGAGACAGAGGGTGGTGGTAAATGGGGTACAATCTGGGGAGAGGGGGGTGACCAGTGGGGTACCACAGGGATCAGTACTAGAACCAGTCCTGTTCAATATCTTCATTAGTGACATTGCAGAAGGGCTGGAAGGAAAGGTCTGCCTGTTTGCAGATGACACCAAGATCTACAACAGGGTGGATACTACAGAAGGGGTGCAGAAAATGAAGAGGAACCTGGAGAAGCTTGAAAAATGGTCGGCGATGTGGCAACTGAGATTCAGTGTAAAGAAGTTCAAAATAATGCACCTGGGTAGAGGGAACCCTGGGGAGAGCTACAGATTGGGGGGGGACTGACTGTCACCACAGAGGAAAGGAATCTAGGGGGTTATCATCTCTGATGACCTTAAGGTATCAAAGCAGTGTACAAAGGCGGCAGGGAGGGCCAGTGGTATGCTGGGATGCATAGGCAGGGGTATCACTAGCAGGAGGCAGGAGGTGGTGATGCCATTGTATAAGACATTGGTAAGACCTCACCTGGAGTACTGCATGCAGTTCTGGAGGCCACACCTGGACATAGATAAGGTGGAGACTATCCCAAGAAGGGCAACAAAGATGGTGCAGGGCTTACACCACAAAGCATATGAGGAGAGACTAAGGGACCTCAATACATACTCACTGGAGTAGAGGAGACAACGGGGGGACGTGATTGAACTTTCAAGTACCTCAAGGGCACAAACAAGGTGCAGGAATGGGAGCTTCTCCAATGTAGAAAAAGTACTAGAACAAGGGGGCACTATATGAAATTGGAAGGGGGTAGATTAAGAGGTAATGTGAGGAAGATTTTCTACACAGAAAGGGTAGTCGACACATGGAATAGTCTGTCACAAGAGATAGCGGGGGCAAGCACAATGAAGGGGTTCAAGCATGCTTGGGACAGGCACAAGGGAAGCCTGAGAAGGGAGGGAGTGATGAAAAGCCATTGATCACATAGGGTCAGTGGCCACATACAATGAATAGGGCCTACGGGCAGACTGGATGGGCCTAGCGGTTCTTATCTGCCGACAATTTCTATGTTTCTATGAAAGAAACTCCCGAGTCATGCTGTTATGTAGTCCTCACCACAAACTAAACCCAGAAGCAAAAGCTCACAAGGGCTGCCCATTATTGGCCACAGCACGCGGATTGTCACATAAAACGAACTGAACAGCAACTGCACCTCTACCAGTCTGTCACTTTATAAAAATGGAAAAAAAGGAAACATACCACAAATATTGTTTCTGGCTGATTTAATTGGGGGAGAGGTGCACCACCTCAACCATAATGTGCCTAACAACAAGACACAAACTGCCTAGCAACAAGGCACTATTTAACACAGAGGAAGGAGATAAAAGAAAATCAGTTACAAGTTAAAAACAGTAAACTAAAGAGTTAAAAAAAATATTTTTTTACAGGTCATTGTATAATCGCAATATACCACTCCAGGGTGAGGGCAGTGCTGGGATTTACCCACTTCTGGTGTGGTTTACTCACCTGGCCTGCAGCCTCATGACTGAACCACACCAGGTGTGGGTAAATCCCAGCATAACCCACACCCTGTCATGGTATATTGCTTAAATCATCACTCTAGATGGGTCATCAACATTTATAATTACTTGAGGTTGGTGACAAATGAGCTTTTAACCAATGGGAGAGCAGCTTGAACAATGCCTGATGACATCACAATGACTGCTGGTGCACTCAGAACATGAGCAATGAAATCAAACGGAAACAGTATATTATTCATTAAAATAACTAATCTGAAAGCTCTACAGATTTAAAATACATTGTATTAATTGGACACACAATGGCTTCACTCAGAATATGACATTTATCATCACTTGTGAGGGGGCAGGACTTTCATAACTCACTCGTGGCTCTGCCACTTGTGAGTTATTGTCCTGCCCCTCACCCATGATGATAAATGGCATATTTTGAGTCTGGCCATTGTGTAGCCCATCTGCATGATGTATTACTAACCCCTATCAATATTGTCCTCACTCCAAGCTTTCATTTAGGAAAAAAAAAAGTTTCTATCACTAATAATTCCAAAATTGGCCCTCACTAAAGATAATTTCCTCAAAAGTGATAACTCTGGAACTGGAGAGTCTAGGAATTTTTTTGTAATGAAAACTTTTTATATTTATATATTAAAGTTGTATCCATTTTTTGTAAAATACATTAACACATTCATGACATTACAAAAAAAAAAAAACATATTGCGGCAGGTTTCTCCACAAGCAGGTTGTGGAGGCCCGGCACTGTTGTGGCCAATGTCCCCACAGCCTGTAAAGGCTTGTCCTGCTTCCCCCAATGCCGTAGCATGCTGCTGCTGACACTAGTTCAGCCATCGTGCCACCAACTTGTAAAACATTAGCCGCTGCAATCAGGGGCCACCTTGTCATTGCAGTGTCAGCCATTCGCTGCAATGAAGGAGTGACCCGTCATTGCAGGGCAGGATCTTGAAACCCTGATATTGTTTGTGAACATTGTGGCGGCTTGCCACTGTGTTCACGAACAATATTAACCTCCCCTGCCGAGGGGGTGCCAATCCCCTCGGCAATATGTGCCCCCCCATCATGTTTATTTGCCGACGGGGGCCCCAGGCCCTGTCAGCTGCAGTGCCCCAATATTTATGTTGTTGACAGGGCTTCACCTCCGTCGGCATTATGTACTCCCACTTTGTTGTGTGCCGACGGGGTGCCCAATCCCGCCGGCATAATATTATAACCCCTTTTGTGTGTACTGACTGGGGTGCCCAATCCCGTCAGGCAAAGCTACCCCAAAAAGAAAGACTCCATTGGCATGCTGGGAGCCCACCCAGCATGCCACATGCCCTGCAAAATAAAAACGCCCCGCAGTGTCTTTTTTTTTTTTTTTGCAACCTGTAAGAAATGAAATGGTCCCTCTGTGGTCTCCCTGCCCCCCCACAACCTGCGCCCAGCCACTGCGCACCCTGCCTCCCACACACCCCACCCCATACTTGCCTCCAGAGTCCGGTGCGATGATCTTGGTGGACCAGGAACACGTCTGCACTCTTCAAAGCCGACCTCAACTGAGGAAATACCAGTAAGCTGTATAATGGAATAAATATGTTTTTTCAACTTTGATGCATATCTCAGGCATTTTTGAATTTTGGCACCAATGTTCCATATGGGGTTTTGGGACCCTCCTTATGATTATATCACTGTCATGGCGTTAATCAGCCGAAAGTTGATTTCCACGGTCACTGCGGAATCACCTTTCAGGACCGATTAACAAAATGACAGTGCCAGTGTTTATGAGGTGGGCTCTCAAAAAGCCTATGTTGCAAATTTGGTAGAAAAAATAAAAAAAATGACTGTTTTACAAGCGTGCGTTGTGCAGTTGCTACGCACGTTCGTAACTTTTCGAATCTGCAATATTTTCACCCCAGATTTTCAACATTGGCATTTTTTCAGACTTCCTTGTGAACAGTATACCTGTCTTTTTTCGTACCGTGGCCGAAATGTGTTTTTACACTTTCGGCGCAGAATAGCATGGTCGGTGTGGGAAATCAGTGTTTAGCACAGATTAAGAAACTGACAGTGGCACTATTCATGAGCAGATGTCATAAAATGCCTATGTTGAAAATTTGGTGACGATACTCCATAAAATGACTGTGTTACAAGCATGCGTTGCACAGTTTGCACACATGCTTGTAAGTTCATGAATTTATAATATTTTCACTTCAGATTTTCAACATTGCCAATCTTCTGCAGCTCCTTATTAAACAGTATAGCTGTAATTTTTCACATTCTGGCTGAAATGTGTTTTCGCAGTTCTGGCGCAGAATAGCATGGTTGCTGTGAGAAATCCATGTTCGGGACACATTATGAAAATGACAGTGACACTGTTCATTAGCACATGTCCTAAAATGCCTATGTTGAAAATTTGGTGATGAAAGTCCATAAAATGAATGTGTTATGAATGTTTTTTTTTTTTGGCTTCTCAGAAGGAACTGGAAGGGGGACAGGATCAGATCTACAGTACAGTAGCTTCTTGTTTTACATTGTTTTTCATGGATTCTACTTGGTAGAATGTTTATTTTCTTTCTTACTACTAAGGGGCTAGCAGGGTATTGTTTGGGGCTGTTGGAATTTTGAAACCTGTTTTGGTAGCTAAAGTGGGCTCATTTGTTTGGTTTACGTGTGGCAGGCTGCATTTGTAGAGGCCTATTTCTTCTCTTTTAAACATAATTGGTGTAATTTAACTGGTCTGTTGCTCAACATATCTAAGCGTGCAACAAAGGGTAAGGGACATAAAGAATGTTTTGCACTGATAGAGGGGAGTGGGGACTTGGGGGAGTGTTTGGTATCCTGCATCTGGAAGGGTGGGGGGTCGCTGGTGGGCAACGACAGCAATGGGTAGGGTGGTAGGCTGCAACAACTGCGGTGCACCAATCTTTCTAAACATTGCCTGGAGAGTGGGAGGATGTTTAGTGTGCAACCACATAGAAAAACTTAGAAAGGAGATTGAGGGTCTGCAGGAGGAACTAAGACAGGCAAGGCAGATTGGGGGTGGGTTTAGCCCAATACTGGAGGGAGGAGGAAGGGGAGATGAGGGAGGGCGATTTAAGCCAACAGTGGTGAGGAGAGGCTCAGAAGAAGGGAAGCAGAGACAAAGGGGCCCAGGCCAGGAAGAACGATTGCCGGGGAAACCAGGTCAGGAGACAAAAGTCAAATGGAAGGAGGAGATAGGGACTTGTGAGGGGAGGCGAAGAAGTGGCAAAAGTCATGGAGTGGAAAGGAGAGAACAGGTTACTATGCAGAGAGAGGGAGGGCATTTGTGAAGGATCTTCAGAAAATAGTTTTGCACTGCTAGAGAGGAAGAAGGTGGAGGAGGGAAGTGATGAAATTAGAGGAGTAATTGATAAATGCCTGGACCAAACTGGGCGGGGGAAGTTCTGCTGGGAGAACTGCAACAGGGGTAAAAGGGCATAATAATGTGCAGGAGGAAGAAGAGGAGCTGGAAATGAGGGAGGGAGATGAAAGGAAGCAAGCAGGGAGTAAGAGGGGTGGAATCTTAGTGCTGGGGGACTCAATACTAAGAGGAGTTAGGTGGGGTAGCAAGGCGGAGAGGCATAGTCACATTTGGGTGGAGGCCTTGCCAGGAATGACAGCGGAAAGGGTGGGACAGTCTGTTCTGAAATATGCTAGAAGGGGTAGGGACAAGCCTCATTTAATTATACATCTTGGGACAAACGACCTGGCTGACAAGACAGTGGATATAGTCCAGAGGAGGTTTGAGGAACTAGCACAATTATGTGAGGGGGCAGGAAGATCAGTAACTTTTTCGAGATACTTCGCGTGCAAAGGCAAAGCAACAAGAAAGCTGAGAATAGAGGAATTTAACAGATGGCTAAGAACCTGGTGTTGTGCTAAAGGGTATGGGCTGTTGGGGGTGGGAGGACCTGGGAGGACAGTAGTCTCTATGCCAAGGACAGACTACACTTGAGTGAGAAGGAAAGAAAGTGTTGAAGCAGAGGATGGAAGAATATATAGAGGAAGTTTGGAGTTTAAACTAGGAGTGGGGTGGCAGTTGGGGGAAGAGATATGCAGGACCACAGGTTGGGAAATCATATGAGCTTACCCCCCATAACAGTGACAAAGGACAAATGGCAAGTACTATTGGTGATGCTAGGAAAGGAGGGCAGGATGGGAGGAGGGAAAGGGTGGAAGGTGGTTACCTTAATGCTAGGAGCTTGGAGGAAAACTGCAGAGTTGCAGGTTTTCATGGCAGAGGGAGAGGTGGACATTGCAGCCATCACGGAAACATGGGCCACCCAATATAATGACTGGGACCTGTCTGTACCAGGGGTACAGGTTATTTAGTAGGGACAGGGTGACTGGGAAAGGAGGGGGTGGCACTATGTGAAGGAAGGACTGAAGTGTGAGGAGGAAGGGAGGAGGGCAGTACAGAGTCACTTTGGTGCAAATCCAGGATTCAAGAATAGGAGTCTTAGAATGGGAGTGGTGTACAGGCCACCATCTCAGATGGAGGAGTTAGACAGGGAACTAGCGGACAGATCAGGAGGACCTCGAGAAGGGTAGTGTGGTGATTGTGGGGACTTCAACATGCCAGAAGTGGACTGGAGCACCCCAACAACCAGGAACAGAAGGGAGCAGGTACTGCTGGATGCCTTCCAGGACAGCTTCCTGCTGCAAATGGTCAGTGAACCAACCAGGTTAGGGAATACCCTTGACCTTGTGCTGGAAAATGGGGACTTTGTGAGAGAACTTACAGTGGAGGAACCGCTGTCAGGGAGTGACCACCACTCAGTATGGCTCACATTGGATATGGGCAAGGAAGGAGTGGAATCTGGCACAAGAGTGCTGGACTTCAGGAGGGCTGACTTTGGGAGGATGGGGGAGTGGTAAGGGTACCTGGCCAGAATTCAATCTAGTATGGATACTAACCAGAGATGGGAGCTCATAAAGTTGGGGATAGTGGAGGCAACCAAACCTGCTGCAAAGCCCAGAGCAAGAAGGCTAGAGCTAGAAACCGAGCTGGTTGAGCAAGGAAGTCATGGAAAAGGTAAGGAGGAAAAGAGCTGCCTTTAGGAAATACAAGAAAACAGGGAGGGGAGGACAGAGAGGAGTACTTGACAGAATCGGGAGGTGACAAGGGCAGTAAGGGGAGCCAAAGCATCTACGGAACTCAGGCTGGCACAAGGCATTAAGAAGGGGGAGAAGGACTTCTTTAAGTACATCAGGGAGAAAAGGAGCTGTAAGGACTACATAGTAAGGATTAGGAAGGAGGGGTTGGGTGGAAGCAGGGTATGATAAGGCGGAAGCACTAAATGAGTACTTCTGCTCAGTATTTACTAAAGAGAAGAGGGGGGTGACACCCAAGATGGGTGAAATGGCAGACGCAGGGGTGGAAGTGGTGACAGATGGGAAATCATGGAGGACAGAGTTCGAGAGGGTTTGAAGGCACTGAGGGTGGACAAGGCACCAGGCCCAGATGGCATCCACCCCAGGGTGAAGGAGCTGGCAGAGGTCTTGCAGGACCTTTGGCAGACCTATTTGATGCCTCACTTCGGGTGTGTACCTCAGGACTGGAGGATGGCTCATGTGTGCCCTCCACAAGAGTGGCCCCAAGGATGAACCGGAAACTACAGACCAGTGAGCCTCACATCCATCGTGGGTAAGCTAATGGAGACTATCCTGAAGGAGAGGCTGGTGGCCCTCTTAGAGGCCAAGGACTACAGGACAGCAGACAGCATGGCTTCATCGTGGCGATCCTGCCAAACCAACCTGGTCGGGTTCTATGACTGGGTAACTAGGCAGCTGGACGGGGGACATGCAGTGGATGTCCTGTATCTGAACTTCAGTAAGGCATTCGACTCAGTGCCACATGGAAGGCTGGGAAGGAAGTTAGTAGGCACAGGGGCAGGTGCAATGCTGGTGAGATGGGTAGGAAACTGGCTGCAGGGAAGGCAACAGAGGGTGGTGGTGGGTGGGGAGCTCTCACACCCAAGGGCAGTGACAGTGGTGTCCCACAGGGGCTCAGTGTTGGGACCAGTGTTGTTTGGGATATTCATTGCAGACATATCGTGGGACATCAAGAGCAAGATCAGTCTGTTTGCTGATGATACCAAGGTTGGCGTGGTGGTGGATGACCTTAGGGGATGGCAGGGTTGCAGGATGATCTGGCAAAGCTTGAAACCTGGTCAGACACCTGGCAACTGGGCTTTAATGCCAAAAGTGCAAGGTGATGCATTTTGGGATGAAGAACCCAAGGAGGACTTACCAGCTAGGGAGTGCAGCTAGCCCAGACAGAGGAGGAGAAGGATCTGGGTGTGCTCATCACAGGGTCAATGAACAACTCGGCACAGTGTAGGAAGGCAGCTGCAAGGCCAACAAAATGCTGGGTTGTATTGCAAGGGTATATCCTCAAGGAGGAGGAGGTGATTCTGCCACTGTATAGGTCATTAGTTAGACCACACCTGGAGTACTACGTGCAGTTCTGGCGTCCACGTGTGAAAAGGGACATTAAGTTACTGGAGGAGTGCAGCGCAGGCGACAAAGATGATCAAGGGTCTGGGGACTTATCATATGAGAGGAGGTTGAAGGAGTTGAACATGTACTCACTGGAGGAGAGGAGAGACAGGGACATGATTGAAACCTTTAAATACATGAAAGGAATAAACAAGACAGGTACAGAGGGGCTGTTCAAAGTAAGGGAGGGAGGGCCACCAGGGGCCATGATATGAGACTGGAGCGAGGAAGGTTCAGGAGGAGATGAGGAGACACTTTTTACAGAGAGGGTGGTGGCTGGGTGGAATCGTTACCTGCAGAAGTGGTATGCAGTAGAACAGTGGACTGCTTCAAACAAGGATGGGACAGGACAAGGGGGAGGGTTAATGAAGGGGAAGGGTGGAAGGGAGGGGCAGCTGCAGAATAAGGGGTGCTAGCTGCACATTCGAGCAGACTTGATAGACCTCTAGGCCTTTATCTGCTGGCAAATTTCGTATGTTCGTATGTTCATTGTGCAGGTGCCACACACCCTTGTAAGTTTGCAAATTAGTAATATTTTCATGCCAGATTTTCAACACTGCCATTTGTTCACACCTCCTTATGAACAGTACAGCTGTAATTTTTCACATCCTAGCCGAAATATGTTTCCATGCTTCCGGTGCAGAATACCGCAGTCGCTGTCGGAAATCAGTGTTTGGGACAGATTAGGATTGAGTGACTGGGGTGGGGGGGGAGTGACCGAGTTCAACTGAGCTCTGTCGAGATTGCTGTGGATGTCTTTGTGGGTAGGAAAAGGCGACAACGCAGGCAGGAGCCCAGTACAAAAGGGCAGCCTGCAGTGCCGGGAGACACAGAATGAGCGAGTGAGGGAGGGGGAGTGAGTGAGCTCAATGGAGCTCTGTTGGGTCTGCTGCGGATTTGTTTGTGGGCAGGAAAAGGCAGCAATGCATGCAGGGCCTGAGTACAAAAAGCCAGCCAGCAGTGGTGGAACAAACAGAACGAGCAAGCGAGAGAGAGGGGACTGAACGAGCTCAACAGAGCTCTATTGTCACTGCTGCAGATTTCTTTGTGGGCAGATAAGGGTGGCTACGCTGGCAGGAGCCCAGTACAGAAGGGCAGCCTGCAGCGCCAGCAGAAACGGAATGAGCAAGTGAGACAGGGTGAGTGAGTGAGGCCAATGGAGCTGTGTCGGGACTGCTGCAGATTTCTTTGTGGTCAGACAAAAATGCCGACAAAGGCAGGAGCCCTATACAAAAGGGCAGCCTGCAGTGCCAGGGGAAACAGAATGAGCGAGTGAGACAGGGGGAGTGAGCACGCTACCTCAACGGAGCTCTGTCGGGACAGCTGCGGATTTCTTTGTGGGCAGGAAAAGGTGAGAGGGGGGAGTGAGCGAGCTCAATGGAGGTGTATCATGACTGCTGCGGATTTCTTTGTGGGCAGGAAAAGGTGGCAATGCAGGCAGGAGTGCAGTACAAAAGGCCAGCCTGCAGCCCCCACAGAAACGGAACGAGCAAGTGACAGAAGGCGAGTAGCGACCTCAGTGGAGCTGTGTTGGGACTGCTGCACATCCCTTTGTGGGCGGACAAAGCCGCCAATGCAGGCAGGAACCCAGTACAAAAGGGCAGCCTGCAGCAGCGGGAGACAGAATGAGCGAGGGAGGGTGAGTGAGTGAGTTCAACGGAGCTCTGCTGGGTCTGCTGCGGATTTCTTTGTGGGCAGAAAAAGGCAGCAATGCACGCAGGGGCCCAGTACAAAATGGCAGCCTGCAGCGGTGGGAGAAACATAACGAACAAGTGAGAGAGGGGGGAATGAGTGAGCGAGCTCAATGGAGCTCTATCATGACTGCTGCGGATTTCTTTGTGCCCAGAAGAAGGCGGCAATGCAGGCAGGAGCTCAGTAGAAAAGGGCAACCTGCAGCACTGACAGAAATGGACTGAGCGAGCTCAACGGAGCTCTATCGGGACTGCTGCAGATTTATTTGTGGGCAGAAAAAGGTGCCAACAGAGGCAGGAGACCACTACAAAATGGCAGCCTGAAGTGCCAGGAAAAACAGAATGAGCGGGTGAGACAGGCGGAGTGAGCAACCTCAAGAGAGTTCTGTCGGGACAGCTGAGGATTTCTTTGTGGGCAGAAAAAGGTGCCAAAGCAGGCAGAAGCCCAGTACAAAAGGGTAGCCTGCAGCGCTGAGAGAAACACAATGAGCGAGTGAGAGAGGGACAGTGAGCAAGCTCAACGGAGCTCTATTGTGACTGCTGTGGATTTCTTTGTGGGCAGAAAAAGGCGGCAACGCAAGCAGGAGCCCAGTACAAAAGGTCAGCTTGCAGCACCGGCAGAAACGGAATGAGCGAGTGAGAGAGGGGGAGTGAGCTACCTCAACGGACCTGTGTCAGGACTGCTGCAGATTTCTTTGTGGGCAGAAAAAGCTGCCAATAGAGGCAGGAGCCCAGTACAAAAGAGCAGCCTGCAGCGCCAGCAGACACAGAATGAGCGAGTGACAGAGGGGGAGTGACTCACCTCAACGGAGCTGTGTCGGGACAGCTGCAGATTTCTTTGTGGGCAGCAAAACCTGCCAGTGTAGGCAGAAGCCCAGTACAGAGGAACAGCCTGCAACACCAGGAGAAACAGAATGAGAGAGTGAGACAGACGGAGAGAGTGACCTCAACAGAGCTGTGTCGGGATCGCTGCAGATTTCTTTGTGGCCAGAAAAAGGTGCCAACGCAGGCAGAAGTTCAGTACAAAAGGGCAGCCAGCAGCGCCGGGTCAAACACAATGAGCGAGTGAGAGAGCGGGAGTGAGCGAACTCAACAGACCTCTATCATGACTGCTGCGGATTTCTTTGTGTGCAGAAAAAGGCGGCAATGCAGGCAGGAGCCCTGTACAAAAGGCCAGCCTGCAGCGCCGGCAGAAACAGAACGAGCGAGAGAAGGGGAGTGAGGTAGCTCAATGGACCTGTGTCAGGACTGCTGCACATTTCTTTGTGGGCAGAAAAGCCACAAACAGAGGTGGGAGCCCAGTACAAAAGGGCAGCCTGCAGTGCCAGCAGAAACAGAATGGGCGACTGAGAGAGGGCGAGTGACCCACCTCAACACAGCTGTGTCAGGAAAGCTGCAGATTTCTTTGTGGGCAGAAAAAATGTGCAAATGCAGCCAGGAGCCCCGTACAAAGGTGCAGCCTGCAGCACCGAGAGAAACAGAATGAGCAAGTGACACAGGACCACTGAGCAAGCTCAACAGACCAATGCAATCAACATTCGGCATTGACAAATGCTTGTTTAAAGTGTTTAAACTTTTTCTGATTTTTGGTTTTACTGCAGCTGACTTGATGATTAGCGCTAACATTTTCAAGCACACATATTTGGAAGGCTCCGCCTATTGTTCGATGGACAAGCAGCCAGCCACTCCCACTTCCTGAGTTATATAAGCAGCCCCTCTCAGTCTCCTCCTGAAGCACTTTTTCTTTGCTGGCCGGAGGCTCTGTCCATTTGCTCTCTGCAGCTCACTGGGACCTGCCCTGACTGGGCCCCCGCCTTGCTGCTTCTTCTGCTGGACTCTGCGTTTTGTTCCTCTGCTTCTGGTTTATACATTGCCTCCAGCTGTGTGCTTCCTTTCATTCCTTCCCTGTTTCTTCTGTGTTTGTGTTTTTGTTTTCTTTTTGGGGGGATTTGGTTTCTCAGTTCCTACCATTTGCTTGCTCCTACCGTTTGGCTCTTTTGCAGCTCCAGCTACTGCTTTTACTTACTCCAGTTGCTATTGTAACCAGTACTTGTGTTTTAACACAACTCAGAGCTGCTCCCATGTTACAGGCCTAAATGTTCCCCCATGCTATCAAGCCTAATTGTTTTCACCTGATTCAAGCTCCCTCTGAACCTTGCTATGCAGTTCCATTATGTTTTTCCTGCTCAGTCTACCTCACTTGTGGTCATAGCTGTTTTCACAGCATTGTGCTTCCTTCCTTCCTTCTATGCTTACAGAATACAACCACTCACAGCTGATGCTATTCCGTTTGTACACTGCTGTTCTACTCTGAGGTCAGCTAAAGATACTGCTGATGCTGTTAACCAGCTTTAATATCTGCACGTGGTTCTTGACCCTTCCATCACTTTCTTGTTTTTGCTACAGCAGAGACTGGGAAGTGTTTGGGGAGTCGTGGCCACATGTGGCTAACTATTTCTGTTCTAAATCCTGCCTTCACCGCCCAAAATCCTCAGAATATTTGTCACCTTAATTTGGCCTTTGAATGCCTGGCTGGCTTGCCCCACTATCATACTGCTGCCCCCATTTACGTTCATGTCCCATCATTGCTACTATGTTTTGCAGACCTATGTGTCGGTCTGCCTATTCCTATTGCTTACTGACCTATGTACAGGTCCGATTATTGTTATGCTTTCCTGAACAACTACCCTGCCTTACTGAACTACGACCAGATCAACCCCTGATTACGCCATCATTGCTCACTGCTCCCTGACATCTGCACTCTGCAAGGTCTCAGCACTCAATGATCATTCAGCTCCTCATCAGTCCCTGTGGCAAGCCAGTCATACCACTCTGGTGCATGGTTTCCTGCAGCCGATGGTCTGGCTCTGCACCGAGAGTCCGCAGCTTGGGCATGCGAAGGTTGGGGTGGGGTCCTTCTCACCTAGCCCATAGCCGGGTATGTCTTCACTCCAGGTGGACCTTCAGTTGCCAACCATAACGACAGCACCCCAAGTTGTAAAAAGTTAAGACTCAGCTGTGAAGGGGTGGGGTACCTTGCAGGGGGCCCTGTTTAGCTACCCGAGCATGGAAGCACCCTTCAAGCTATTCTCCCTATGACTACCTTTGGTTCACCTGGTTTGTGTTTAGGGCGAGTAGGCCAGGTAAGTGCCTTGGTGGTTATTGCTCTCCTCCTCCCACCTTGGGGGTCATAGGTTGCAGAGCGCAATGACCCACAACCCTCCATGGCATTCCTTTTAGAAGGATAGAGAGAGAGCTTTCCTCCAAATTGGAATATTTTCCACTTCCCTTTAATTGAGTTTCCAAATTGCAGCAGCAGAGCTGTCAATAAAATAACCCAAGCCTGGAGGGAAGGTGACCTAGGCCTTGGATCCCTAGAGATTTCCTCCTCAAAGGGTTTTTTTTTCTCTTCTCCGTGTCTCAGGTCATAACTGTTAGCATAGTGTTCCCTAGTTCCGTAGGCAAGATCTGCTGTTGGTTGGAGGGGGATGGTGTCCCTACTTCCGTTCCCTCTCTCCTTAGGAAGTTCCCTCATTCCCTTTTGCAATCCATCAAGCTCATGCCATTGCTACCCTGTTATCCCATTACGTTATCAAGCTGCCTCATGCTTATCTATTACCATGTCTCACAACTTCTGATTGCTTATATTTATTTATTTATTTATTTTAAGAATCAGTGTACAACCTTTGAGCCAGAGGCTCGTTTCCAAAGGTACTTCGTCACATAAAGACATACATTGTGTTTTTGGTTACATAGCAGAGATTTGCAAAACAATCGGCGTTCAACATTCGTCACATAAAGACATACATTGTGTTTTTGGTTACATAGCAAAGATTTGCAAAACAATCGGCGTTCAACAGAGGCGCCACGTCACATTGTGGTCAGACAAATACAACTGGGTACAGGGTACATGTAATTGATAACGGGTGTTACATAAGTCGGTATCAAGTGAGCAATCTGGTGGTAAACACTTGAAACAGCTGGCACTGGCCAGGCTAAACATAGGCATGGTGTACAGGGAAGTGGTGGAGGGATGGTTAGGTGGAGAGCTGCCTGGGGCATTGTCAAGAGAAGCAGAGGTGGAGGCTATGTTCAGAGACAGGAGCAGTTACGAGTGCTGAAGATATGGTTCCGAAGTGTGGTTTTGAACTTGGAGATGGTGATGGCATTGGTGATGGTGGCAGGGAGAGAGTTAAACCAGGTTGGGGCTCTATAGCAGAAGGACCTCTGGCCACGGCTGGTTCTTGATCTGGGGACCTTTAGAGTGGTCTTGTAGGAAGACCATGTTGCAATGGTGGGAGGGCTCTGGTGGATGGATGCCGTTACCCCAGGGGGGGAGAGCCCGAGTAGGGTTTTTTTGGTGAGGAGACAGGTTTGGTATTGGAGCCGTTCATCCAGGGTAAGCAGGTTAGCATCGACATACAGCTGACAGGTGTGTGTGAGCCTGGGGGCACCAGTAATCAATCTGCACGCTTTATTCAGGGTTAGGTGAATTTTGTTGAGTGCAGTGGTGTCGGCAGCACCATATACTGGTAGACCATAGTCTACAAGGGACAGAACAGATGATGTAACAGCTAGCCCGGAGAGCATTTGGGGGAAGGCAGGTTCTATGGTGGAATAGGATGCCAAGCCGTGTGTTAGTGGTGGATGTTAGGGCATCGATGTGGTTGTGAAATGTGAGGGCTGAATCGAAGGTAACCCCAAGGTATTTGTAGGAGCAGACTTGTTCTAGTGGCTGGTTGGTACTTGGAAGGATATAGAGTGGGTGGTTGCTAGCTCTGTTTTGGGGGTGGGAAAAGAGCATAGTTTTGGTTTTCTTAAGATTGATGATGAGTCTGCGCTCCTTAAACCAAGCCTCGGCACTGTTGAAAGACTGCTGTAGGGAGTCCTGTAGGGAGATGGGATTGCGGTGGGTGGCAAAAAGGACAGCGTCGTCTGCATACAGTAGAATTTTGCCAGGGCATGCACTGAGCAGGGTGTTCAGATACAGCGAGAAGAGAAGGGGGCCCAGGATGGAGCCTTGGGGGACCCCAGAGAGAATGGGACGGGTATCGGAGAGTGTGCTATTAATTTTTACACACTGAGATCGAGTGTCAAGATAGCTAGCGCACTGCCAGGGGCCAGCCGAGAGACCAGTGTGGCAGAGTGCATTCAGCAGAAGTGGATGGGGAGACAGTGTCGAAAGCCTTTGAGAGGTCAATGAACACTGCACCAGCTAGGGAGAGCTGGTATCCAGGAGGAGTGTAGAAAGTTGGAGAATTCAATAAGGGCAGTGCTGGTACTGACCTGCATGAAGCCATGTTGCTCTGGGCATAAGATGTTATGCTTAGCCAGATAATCAGTGATTTGAATGGCCACCACTTTCTCAGGGCTTTAGAGAGGGAGGAGGATGGAGATTGGCCAGTAGTTGTTGGCCAATGACCTGTCGCCCTTTATGAATAGGTGTGATAATGGCTGTTTTCCAAGCTGTGGGGAATTGTCCCAGGGGAAGTGACTGGTTAATTAGGCTTGTGAGTGGTGCAAGGACTTCATCTAGCACCAGCCTGAGGATGCTGGGGTCCAGTGAGTCACTGCCGGGATTGTTGCCATTGAGAGCTTTGATTAGGATGGGTCTGGCTTCCCGGGTGGAAATCTTTCGCAGGAGGAAGCTGGGGTGCTGGAGGACAGGGGGAGGTTGGCTGGGGGGAGGGTCAAAGAAATTACTAGGGAGGACTGAGCTAAGGTCAGTGAAAGTGGTGTTGAACCAGTTAGCTATGGTGGCAGGCTCGGTGGAGGTGGTGCCATTTCTAGTGAGCTGGGATGGGGCAGGGGAGCAAGCTTTACCATTGAGTTGCTTAATATTATCCCAGAAGGTCTGGGCTGAGCCCCAGGAGGAGATAAGGGAGGCCTGGTAATGGTCTGCCTTGGCTTCCTGATGGCCCATGAGCACTTATTCCGGCTGCATTGTATGCTTGCCTATCAGACAGACGACCTGTTTCAGTGGCAGGTGCCAGAGGTTATCCGGTTTCTAAGTAATTGTAGGAGGGCGGGGCTAACCCAGGTGCGTTCTGTTTTTGGACCGGTTTTGGTTAAGGGTGCAAAGAGATCACAGGCCATGTTGAAGGTGTGAGTGAAGAAGGTGAGGGCAGTGTCAATGTTGGTTGCCTGCTGAATGGGGGACCAGTCTATCTGGGTGAGGAGTGCTTTAAGTTTCTTCAGCCCACCAGGGCAGAGGCGCCTGCGGAGGGTGGTCTGGGCTTTGGGTTTGGGATTGGGGGCTACCCAGTGGAATAGGATAGGGGAGTGGTCACTCAGGGAGTCTGGGAGGACCTGGATGTTTTGGATTTTATTTTATAAGCTTGATACTACTTCCTTTTTGGGGATCCTTCCTAAGGTACCTTTAGCCAAGGGAAGCATCCTGTGGCACTTATAGGGGTGGAACCCTCTAGAGGGTTCCTTGCCTTTGGTACCCCTACAGGGTGGTAATTCCTCTGGAATAGAGAGTGCAAACGGCCAAAACCTAAGTAACACAGATGCAGAAGCATAACACTTACCGGCTGCGTAGGCCATTGAACCATATTTAATGCCAGTGTAACATACATCTCAGTAATTATCCTCACAATCCCTGTCCTAATCTTACTGCACTTTCACACACCTGCAAAAGTATCTGAAAATAAATTGCAAAAAAAAAACAAGTTAATGAATCTGTTAGGACTGAAGCTCAAAGCATAAAAAGTAAGGAGGATCGCTTCATGGAGTAAGGACGCGTCTCCGCAGAGCTCCGCTCCCTGGCTCAGCAATAAACTTTAAATCCACGGAATCCACTCACTTTTCCTGCATTAAACCCTTAGAAGTGCCGTGTATAGTGCGATGGACGAATATATGGTCCCCGTAACCAGTAAATCGCAGTGTGTGAGTTCCAAGAATGTGAAAAAACAACCCCGGCCTCTCAGGTCAGCGTGTCAGGGTCTACCTCCATCTCAGTCGCTGAAATGGCTGCGATCGGTCGAGAAGTGAAAGACCAACTGGTAAAGGCTCTCACCCCCAAGCTTGAGAGACTCGAGGAAAAGATTAACCAGCGCCTGAATAAATTAGATGCGCAACTTACACACCAGGAGCAGATTGAGGAGGCGGAGGGCGACATCTCGACTGTGGAGGATGCATTGGCTCCCTTCCCTAAGTGCATTGCCGCACTGGAGAAGGAAATATTGGATCGCAGGGAGGCCCTGGATTACCAGGAAAATTGTCATCGGAGGTCAAACCTTTGTATCCGGGGCCTTCCGGAAGGGAAAGAGGGGTCTAATATTATTGAGTTCTGCGTGGTTAAATTACCTGCCCTACTGGGCCTATCTCTAAAGGGGGGACACCACAAGATTGAGCATGCACATCGGGCAGTCCAGCCCAGACCACCGGAGGGCCAACTGCCATGGCAAATTATTATAAGATACCACAACTTCCAGGACAGCCAGGCAGTGTGGACAGCCTACAGGAACGCACAGGAGCTGCTTTTTGAAGGATCCCGACTACAAATAAGTTGAGACCACTCACCACGGATCACGAAGAAGAGAAGAGCATTCAGTGAAGTCATTGCGGAGTGCCAGTGGCTTAGAAATGGAGTGGTTCATGATTTTCCGTGCCACGTTGCGGATCCGGCACAAGGGAGCTTCCTATAGCTTCTGGGAGGCTGACAAGGCAACAACCTTCATCAGTGACCTAAAGAAGTAGATTGGATGAGGCTGCAATTGGGGTATGTGCTTTGCTTTTTTTTTTCTTTTCTTTCTCCTATGGATGACTACCTGCTGACTGGAGGGGGGAGGGGATCAGGTCCCTCAACCCCCGTGTCGAGCCCCGCATTCCTCTTGGTCGTTCGCTTGCCTGATGCCCCACTGGCTGCCCCCTCCTTAAGCCCCTTCTCCTCAAGAAACACACCCGCTGAGATCTTGTTGTGTTTACGAATGTTGGGCACTGCCCTGGGGGGCTGAAGCATGCTAACATAGAACAAGACTCACAGCTCGGGGCCCTTTGAAACAGCAGGAATTTTCAAGGCCAATAATTGGAGCGAGGAAGATCTCCCACCAGACTCTCCACCCTGCATGGACCTTAAAATACACTGGGAGGCCTTTAATGGCCTGAGGACTTGGGGATTCAGAACCGCATGTGGGAGTGCCTTGTGCATTGGATATGAGTCACGCGGCTCCTTTCACATGCACTAAGGTATGGGACTTGAGTTTGTTAATGAAGTCTGGGTTCTGCGGGTTGACTCTTCTCGGGGGGGCTGGGGGCAGGAGGGGAAGCTACTGGGGCAAACAGGGCTTGAAATAATTTATGGACTTGGTGGAAGGGGGATACTAAGGAGGGGGACCGAATGGGGCTGGAGATGGCAAGGGGATGAATGGGAAACACCGAAAGTGTTCTAAGAGTACCTGAAGTATCTTAACTTAGGGGCGAATTCCCTTTTTGCATCTTTCTTTCTCCTGCTCGATTAGTCAATGGGGTCAGACCAAACAGGAGAATCTGTAGTTGTAGCGAGTGGTTCAAGGAACTTAAGATGTCATAGAGCTTGCTAGTTGGGGGGGGGGAGTAAGATATATGCGCCAAGAATCAGTGCATATTTTTAGGGGTGGTACATACTAGTTCCAAATTGAGAATGTTGTATGGTACTGACAAGCTTGGGGGGGTTGTAAATAGTTTCACAATAGTTGTGTTTATGTTCATGGTTATGAATGTTCACTTGTATGTAACTACAGGGTCCAATGTATTGGACATGGCATCACGTGCAGTTATGATGTTTTTGAATGGTGAAAAGGTTGGGCACCCTCATAGGAGGGAACCAGTAAGAAATGTGTCCACATGCAGAATTGGCAAACAAAGAGAAAATTAACATTAGCTCTTGGAACGTGAGGGGCTTCCCCTCCCCAGTTAAAAGGACATGTGTTCTGACAGCTTTGCAGAGGTCTCAGGCCCAAGTGGCCCTACTTCAGGAGACACATCTGACTCCTACTGAGTACCAGAAGCTGATTCGGAATTGGGTGAGGGAATGTTATGCTTCGTCTTTCTCATCGCATAAGTGAGGGGTGGCTATATTACTGCACAAACACTTGCCCTTTAAGCTATCAAGGGTTATAAAGGACACTAAGGAGGGGAGGTATATTTTTATAGAGGGGACACTATATGGAACACCTGTCACATTCGGTAGTGTTTACGCCCCGGCGGTATTTGACCCAGCCTTCTACCAGTCCATACTGGACCTCTTAGTTAAGGAGCAGTTCAGGGGCCTGGTGATGGGTGGGGACTTCAATTGTACACCAGACCAGACTCTGGACCACTTGGAGGGCAAAGGTAGAGGATGACAATGTATGAGAAGGTGGTGAGAGGGTTTGCTGGACCTCAACATCCTGGATGCCTGCAGATCAGCCAACCCCACGACCAGAGAATATACCTTCTTCGCCAACCCTCATAATACGTGGTCCAGGCTGGACCATATCTACATAGATGGTGGCTGGTATTCCAAATTAGTTAATATCAAACATGGTCCTATTCATATATTGGACCATGCAATGGTTGTGGCCATGATAGAACTAGACATGGGGCATGTAAGAAGCACCTCGTGGTGCTTCCCTACATATCTACTGGGATCCCAGGAATTCAGGACGTACCTAAAAGACCAGCTGACACAATGCACTGAACTCAATAGAGACACTGCCCCCTCTAGCCGGGTGTTATGTAATGCAGGAAAGGATTTCCTAAGGGGGGGCTATTATTAGCTATGTGGCAAGATACAAAAAAGAAAAACTAAAACAACAGGATGAGCTCCAGGGGAAGATCAGGGAGTTTAGACTGCAGAGCTGCCCGAGGAGAAAGGGAAGAGGTACTACGTTTGCTAACAGTGACTAGGGAAGCCCTTAATAACACCATGTCTGAGGAGGCCCACAAGCAGTTCTTCTTTGTTAAACTAAGTTTTATGAATGGGGCAACAAACCAGGGCCCTTGCTGGTAAATCTGATAAAAGGCAGAAAGGGAGCAGCGCAAATACTCGAGGTGTGGGACTACAAGGGGTCCCTGCTTAAGGATCCCAAAGCTATCAGGGACAGATTCAGTCAATTTTACCAAGCTCTATACCAGTTAGAATGTGGGGGCGCCCCAGAAAAAGCGAAAGAGTTTCTAGACAGCATCAAAATCCCCAGGCTCTCATCCTCTCAGAGGAAGGCCCTGGGCAAAGGGTTCTCCAGGGCAGAGATTAGGACAGCAATACAACATATGACAGTCGGTAAGGTGAGTGGACCTGATGGCTTACCCATGGAGTTTTATAAGGTGACAGGAGATCAGGTGATGGACCATCTCTGGGAGGTCTTCCGGGAGGTCGGAAAAAAAACCCACTCCTGGAATCAATGGGGGAGACAGCCATTTGTATGATACCTAAGCTTGGGCAGGATTACCGAGACTGCGCCTCATACCACCCAGTTTCACTGCTCAATTGTGATGCTAAGATATATGCTAAAATTCTGGCATCTTGACTGGACAGAATACTCCCAGGTCTTGTTCACCCAGACCAAACTGGTTTCATCCAGGGAAGACACTCCTATCATAATGTCAGAAAGGTCCTCAATTTGATACAGTGCTCTTCTAGGTGCCCCAAATTAACAGCAGTGCTGTCTCTGGATGCCGAAAAGGCATTTGATCATATTGAATGGGGGTACCTCTTTGAGGTCCTGGGCGGATTCAGGCTGGGGGAAGAATTTCTGAGGCTGATCAGGGCTCTGTATTCCTCTCCCTGGGCTTCGGTGCTAATAAATGGTTCGCTGGCTGAGTGCTTCCTGCTCTTCAAGGGCACGAGGCAGGGGTGCCCCCATCCCCACTCCTCTTTGCCCTGGCAATAGAGTCGCTGGCGATTGCCCTCAGATGTAGTCCTAATATAGTGGGAATTCGGGAGAGTAGTGAGGAGCAACATAAGCTGTCCTTTTATGCGGATGACATGATACTCTACCTAGGAGATCCTGGGCTCTCTATTCCTCCCTTGCAGACCCGTACTTCACGATTCGCTAACTTCTCAGGATAAAAGTTAAACCTGAATAAATCAGAGATGATGTATTTAGGCCCGGATGCTGCCCCTGTGCAGGGGAAATGGGGCCTACGAGTAGTAGACACCTCCTTTAAATATCTAGGGGTCGTGCATAGATAGGGACATCTCTGATCTTTACCGCCTAAACTACATTCCCATGATGAAGAGTCTGATAGAGGAACTCAGGAGGTGTCAAGCCCTTCCCCTTTCCTGGCTAAGCTGGATTCATTTAATTAAAATGAATGTCTTGCCACGAGTCATCTATTTGCTGCATATGCTCCCTATAGGCCTGTCTAGATAGGACATTAAGAAACTGGAGAAGGCCTTCGTGGGGTTTCTGTGGCAGGGTAAGAGGGCCAGGGCTAGCCTGGGAAGACTGAAAGCATCCACACGGTGGGAGTGGGGGGGGGGGAATAAGCTTACCTGACTTAAAGAACTTTTACTTGGCGACACAAATGCGGTATATTAAAGATTGGATTGCTAGACCACCTGAGGCAAGCTGGATAGACCTGGAGGGGTTAGATACCCCTGGAAGGCTATCGGCCTACCTAACTAAGAGAGGATACATGGCCTATACTTCTCTTAGCCACCCCAACCCGCTGGTAATACATGTACTAAACAGCTGGCTGCAGCTCAAAAAAGTACGGAGAGTGGGGGAGGAAGAGACACTTCTGCTGCCCATAGCTAAAAACCCCTTCTTTAGACCCAGCATGGATGACCCTACATGTGGGGAATGGGAGGGGAGAGGAATACAATGCTTGAGGGACCTGCACAAGGGAAAGACCATATGCTCCTTTCAGGATCTCAGGGAAGGCCTGGGAGTGCCGAGCAATCACTTGTTCAGGTTTTTCCAGGTGAGAGATTACAGTAAATCACTGGAGAGGCAGGAGGAGATGGATTCACCTCTGGAACAGGTAGAATTCCTGATAAACAGGGCTAGGAAGGACCCCAAGGAGATAACTCGAGTTGCCACACACCTCATCCGATCCAGTATGCAGGATATGACCCTTGGCATGCAAAGACTATGGAGAGGGATCTAGAAGTGCAGATTTTTGAACAGAACTGGACTATCATTTTAGAATCACATATGGGTCTGTGCTCCTGTAACAGATATAAAGAAACTGCATATAAATTTATACACAGGTTGTATTACCCTATGGTGGTCACACACCGCTTTAGGACGGATGTACTGGAAACCTACGGCAGGTGAGGAACAGACAGAGGCACATATTTCCATTGCTTCAGGTCCTGCCCTGGTTTACGGGTCTTCTGGGAGAAGGTGGAGCATAAGATAAGAAAGGCTTGTCTGTTTGCAGATGACACCAAGATCTGCAACAGAGTAGATGATCCAGATGGGGTGGGCAGAATGAGAAGAGATCTGGATAAACTAGCAGAATGGTCAGAAGAGTGGCAACTGGGATTTAATGCAAAGAAGTGCAAAATCATGCACATAGGGAAGAGAAACCCTGAAGCCACTTATAGGCTGGGAGGGGAGTTGCTAGCAGTCACAAAGGAAGAAAGAGACTTGGGCATCATCATCACTGATGACCTAAAATCATCCAAGCAGACCTCTAAAGCAGTAGGTAAGGCTAGGGGGGTGTTAGGGTGTATTAGTAGGGTATCACAAGTCGTAAGAGGGAGGTAATAATCCCTCTGTACAAGACATTGGTTAGGCCCCATCTGGAGTACTGCGTGCAGTATTGGAGGCCACACCTTCACAAGGACACCTTCACAAGGACATTAACCAAATTGAGGCAGTCCAGAGAAGGGCAACCAAAATGGTGCAGGGACTGCATCAGAAGACATATAAGGACAGATTAACGGAGCTCAATATGTATACCCTTGAGCAAAGGAGGGAGAGAGGTGATATGATCGAGACATTTAAACACCTTAAGGGCATAAACAAGGTGAAAGAGTCTAACATGTTTAAATATAAGAAAAATAGCAGGACAAGAGGACACAGCATGAGATTAGAGGGAGGCCGATTAAGGGGGAATGTGAGGAAATTCTTTTTCACAGAAAGGGTGGTAGATGCATGGAATGGCTTACCACAAGAAGTGGTGGCTATGAATACAGTGCAGGGCTTCAAACAGGCATGGGATAGGCATAAGGGAGCAATACAAATGACTATGAATAGATAGGTCACTGACATAGCAAAGGCCGATGGCACATTTATAAGGTAGAAAAAGAAATGGGCAGACTGGATGGGCCTTGCGGTCCTTATCTGCCGTCAACTTCTATGTTCTATGTTTCTATGTAGATAAGTGCTGTACTGGGCTCCAGGATCCCAGTTTCCCCCTTGGGGCTTTTCTTTGGATTGGTGGAATCTGAAGATGGGTGCTTGTCCCTGCAGAAGCAGTGGGTTAGGGTCCTTCTCCTGTTGGCCAGATAGGGTATCTTGAATACCTGGGTCAGTCTCTGGGGGGGGGATCCCTACAATCTCACAATGACGCACTCTAACACTGAGAGCTTTAGCTCTGGAGAGACGCTTGCACCAGATAAGGGGGAGATTGGACAGCTTCACAAATCTCTGGGTAGCGTTCCTAAACACATTAAATATAGATGAAATGCTGGTGGTGCAGACAGGTGATTAATATGTGGACACTTGGGGACATCTGATACAAGATGCCTGGTGGGTCTGGGCAAAGAACCTCGATGGTAGTGGTCTTACACCTACTTGCTTGGGGGGGAAAAGCATTTGCTCTCTGTGAGATCTCCCATGAGGAAGGGTATAAATTTCATGGTATGGAGGGAAGCCCACCAGGGATGAGTTTAGAGGGCGGACAATCTCCATAAAAGAGTGTATTAAAACTTCTAATACTGTCACATATGGAACAGGTCGAAGGTTATGAATTATTACCCTATCTAAATGTATGTATTCCTGTGAATTGCTTTGATTATGAATGGTATTTATTCTTTTTGGACCACTGTGTAACCCCCCTGTTACCCGGGGTTACTAGAATCCCAGTAAGACCTAGTGGTAGGCAGGGAAGGCAGCTTGTGAAACTCCAGTTAAATGGATTTCACACTGTCTCACTCTGTTCTCAGTCTCAGCTGAGACTGAGGGATGACATCACAATAGAACTATCGCAGCTGCATGAGCCACATTGGAATCTGCAGTAGGAAGTTAGGTTAGAATGTTGGGAGTTTTTTGAACAGTGAGCTGCAGCAGTTTAGGGCTGCAAGTTCAGTTCGACCAAATTTGAAAAAAGGTCAAACCTCCATTGTTCTCCATCGTCCGCCCATGGTAGAACGTCACCCCCAAAAATGTGAACTTTGCGAACTTTGGTTCGTCTGTAGAAACTGCTAATAATTTTAGTACACAAAGTACACACATACCAGATGCACTGCACTGCCACACATGCTCCCTCTCTGTCTCTCCGATGTAGCACACGTGATGCTGCTCGCAGCACGCAGGCGCCAGTTGGGACTCTCAGAAGAGGTGGAGAGTAGACGAAGAGACCGTGGAGAAGGAGGACCGTGGGGAAGGGAGGGAACATGCTAGATGGTGATTGGTGTTTAATTTTTTGTCCCTCAGCAAGCCAGTTGGCTATTGGAGTGGGTCACAGATACCCACGTGGGTCACAGTACTGGAGTTGCTCGCTGCAGTGTGTGCAGCACATTTCTCAAGGGCGAGTGGTTGTGGAGTGAGTGTGTCGTCTATCTGGCATTCAGCGCGGCGGTGGATCAGTTAAATTAAAAAAACATCTATTTCTTCTTCCCCCTTCTCTTTGTGTGATAGCCAGCTGGACGAACTGGCTTAGGCAGCTTTTGTTTTGGGAGGGAAGAAAACGTTAAGCCTTAAAAAAAAAAGAGACCTGTGCAGACAACAAGTTGGTGTGACCTGACCATATGTGTTGTCGTTGTGTGAAATAAAAATTGTGCTTTTTTTTTGAGGGCTCTCTGAAACTCTGATGCCAACAAAGTAACATCACACACTGACTGAAGTGTGCACTGTGCAGACTGTGCTGTTACTTAGTGTGTGTGTGTATAAGTGGAGTCTGTACAGCAGCACACATTCACAAACCTGGCTAAAACAGTCATTAAAAAAAATAATCTCTCTGTTCTACAGGCTTACAGAACAAACATAAAAGAAATATTAAAAGAGCCTGGAAAGTTGAAACTAATATCCCTGTGTCTTACCACTTAAAATTATTGGACTCGATGCAGCCAGCAGTTAGGGAGAAATTAATTATCCCTTTGTCTTACCACTTAAAGTACTTGACTCGACGCAGCAAGCAGTGCTGTATTTACCTGTTAGGGAGAAAATATCCCTGTGCCTTACTACTTAAAGTACTTGACTCGACGCAGCAAGCAGTGTTGTATTTACCTGTTAGGGAGAAAATATCCCTGTGCCTTTCCACTTAAAGTACCTGACCTGCATACAAGCAGCAGTGTTGTATTTACCTGTTAGGGAGAAAATATCCCTGTGCCTTACTACTTAAAGTACCTGACTCGCGCAGCAAGCAGTGCTGTATTTACCGGTTAGGGAGAAAATATCCCTGTGCCTTTCCACTTAAAGTACTTGACTCGACGCAGCAAGCAGTGTTGTATTTACCTGTTAGGGAGAAAATATCCCTGTGCCTTACCACTTAAAGTACTTGACTCGACGCAGCCATGAGTGGTAAAAAAAATAGCAACACTTCTCAGGCAATCCAGGCAACAGTAACAACAGTACAGAAAATTCAGGACGTTGCAGGAGTAACCCGTCGTGGTACTCAGAGGATGAGCACAAGGGCCATAATAGTGCGGCAGCCAGTTTTGGTAAGCACAGTGATGGATGATGATGAGGAGGAGGAGGAGAAGACTGATGAGAGTGAGGGGGGAATCTGTGGAACAGATCCTGAGTTTGTAGTAGATAAGGCAGCAGTCAGTATGTCAAGTAGTAGTAGCTCTGGGGAGTGGGAAGAAGAAGAGGAATACAGAGGCAGAAAAATAACAAAAACAAGTTCTTGAAAGGATGGCTGTGATGCTAAAAAAACATTAATAATAGTGGGGCATAACTTGGAGAGTCAGACACCCACACATGCAGAGGAACAGAAGATGGACAGGCTTCACGAGGGGAAGAAAGAGATGCAGTTCAACCAGTCAGAGAGGTTGTACATCTTCAAAATTATGTGCAGATGGGCATGGAAAGACCTCAAAAGTGGAAATAGTAGTGGCTGTGATGGTGGTGGCAGTGGTAGTAGTGAACCTATCCTCCCTATAAGAAGCAGTGCAACAAAATCTGTGAAATCCATTGTGTGGGATTTTTTCACACAAGATAAATCATCTGGTAGCCATCTGGTTTGCAAATTATGCAAAACAAAATTAAGTCATGGTAAAGTGGGTACTCAACTGGGAACATCAACAATGGTAAGACATATGAACAAGTCTCACATTTATCAGTATCAAAAAGCACAAAAGGAGCACACAAACGTTGTTGCACTTCTGCACTCAGCTGAGGAGGATGAGGTAATGGTTGTTTACCAAGGTGATGAAGTAACTGATGTGGAGGTGGAGGATGATGAAAGTCTTCCTTCCAGTCAAAGCACAGCATCCTCTATTTCTCATTTCTTTACCCCTCTGACTCCACCACCACAGCCCAACCGGAGTCATATACCATCCATGGCCACAACATCCACCCCTCATGGTGGTAAAGGTCAAGGGAAGCAGCCCAGAAAATCAGGTGATAGTAGCAAGCATAGCGGGCATCAAGTTTCTTTGAAAGACTGCTTTGAGCAGTTACAGAAATATAAGCCCAACAGGCCTGAGGCAAGGCGATTGACAAAGGCAACTGGGGAGATGATAGCCACTGACTTGCTCCCATTCTCATTTGTGGCTAATCCAGGTTTTAAAGCACTCATGGAAATCGCTGTGCCAAAGTATCAGGTCCCCAGCTCGACCAATTTCTCCAGTGTTGTCATTCCAGATTTGTATGACGCTGTTCGGAAAAGTGTGTCTGATGCTCTGGAAGGTTCAGTGGGCAAAAAGGTTCATGTCACGACAGATATGTGGACCAGTGGTCAGACGACTGACTATATGGCTGTGACTGGCCATTGGGTAAACTTTCCTCCCTCTGCCTCCTCCTCCTCCTCCTCATCATCATCATCATCATCATGTGGTGGCACTGGTGACAGCAGCAGCAAGAAGCAAGGGACTTACACAGTTCGAAGGCAGGCAGCTTTATGCATTTATGGTTTTGAAAAAGATCACAAAGCGGAACATCTTCTGGAGGGCCTCGAAGAAAAGTTTGCTGAGTGGCTAACTCCAAAGTCTTTGTAACCAGGGTTTATAGTGTCTGACAATGCTACAAATATTGTGAAAGCAGTAAGACTTGGTAAGTTTATACATGTACCATGCTTTGCACACACTATTAACTTGGTGGTAAAAGACTTCATCAGTGAGGACCGAAATGTGCAGAACTTGATTGCAGCTACCCACACCGTGTGCACTGACTTTAGCCATTCTGTGAAAGCCCGAAAGTTGTTGCGGCAGATTCAGATTGAAAACAGCCTCCCTCTCCACCAGATGATACAGGAGGTTCCGACCCGGTGGAATTCCACTTACTATATGATGCAGAGAATGCTTGAACAACAGAAAGCCATCCATCAATATGCAGTCCAACATGGTATTGGGAAAGGAGATGTGAAAATCAGCCCCAATCAGTGGCGTCTGATGGAGAATCTTTGTTGTATCCTTAAACCTTTTGAGGAGGCTACCTGAGTGGTGAGCTCTGATGGTGCCGGACTAAGTCAGATCCTACCCTTAATTTCACTCATCAGGATGAGATTGCAGCGTCTTGAGTCACAGTTCTTTGACAATGATGACATCAATGTTGCATCACTTGTTGGAAAAATGATACAAACCTTCCTGGATGATGAACGCATTGTAAATATGTGCAGAGCAGAACATTACATTTTGGCCACACTTCTGGACCCTCGGTTTAAGGATACAATTGAGACATTCTTCACACCACATGACTTTAAAGACCTGGTACACTATCGTGAACTGTTAATTGAGAAAGTGTCAGCACGTATAGTTCAGAAAAGTAGTACATCATCAGTGTCCTTTTGGCAACATTCAAATTCTGACCAAAATGTGGTGAAGAGGGAGGGAGCACAATCTGCTGTTGCTGCTGCTGCTGCCACCACTACTGATGTTTTGGCTCATCAAACGCAAACCAGAACTGCTTCTACACCACAAGAGGACAAACCACTGTGGGACATGCTATCAGACTTTGGTCTAATAAAGACAGCTGGGAAGGCTCAGGCGGCAATAGAGGTACCAGAAGTCCCTGCTGCAAAAATGGTTACGGATTATATGAAGGAGACTGTGCATCTCACTGCAGGTAATGAACCCTTGCTTTATTGGCAACAGAAAAAATTGATCTGGCCTTCTTTAACTGAGATCGCAATTGAATACCTCAGTTGCCCACCTGCCAGCACATATTCAGAGAGAATTTTTAGTGCTGCTTGGGCAATAGTGAATGACAAAAGAACATGTCTTTCCATGAAGAATGTAGAGAGGCTCATTTTTTTAAAAATGAACTTGCCTCGGTTCAAAAACATATACTGTCCCGAATTTATGCAGGGTGACAGCACACAGATGGCATCATGCCACGATGATGATGACGATGATGATGGTGAAGGATTCTGTTGCCACTAAGAGCCACTAGCCTTTCCAGTTGTCTTTCCTCCACTGGTGGGTCCCCCTGTCTCCTCCTCATCCTGGAGTTCCATTAATTTCAGAAACAAACATCCACTGCTGGTTCTCATGTGCCACTAAGGCCCAATCTGACTAGCACCAGAAACTGAAGGACCACTGCATATGGCAGTTCAACTAAAATAACCAGAAATGACTACACATTGTCACACAGCACTGTCTTCATCCATTTGTTTTATTGGATTTTTATTACAAAATACACACTCAATAAATACTTATTACTGGCTGTTAACAAACAAAAACATTAATAAAAATAAATAATAAATAACTGTTCTTCTGGTTCAATTCCAGATGGGAATTTAATTTAAAATTTTTTTTTTGCTGTAAAATGTCAACTTTACAATACATTCCCAATGTTGCACCCAATGACATCCAATGTTTTGATCTGAAGGAACCATTCACCAGTTAGAAACCGTTTTCATTATAACCTGTAAAATGAAAATAAAAAAAATTAAAAAAGATTTTACAAAATGCTGTTCCCACATACTGCACTAACTGACTATCATGACAATAAAAAAAAAATCACTGATCTTACCCTAGCCCCCATCCGAAACTCCAAGCCTCCAAACCCCGGACACTCCTCTTACAAATACTATTCACCTCCATTGTTAGACACCAAACCACCATGTGGACCTGGCATCATAAATAAACACAATTTGCAGATGGTATACTGTTATGGGTTTTTCAATTATTCTGAGTAAAGATGAGGAAGGGGCAGATGTTTTGGAGGGTGGGACAAATAAAGTAATACAGTATTGACATAGTTACCTATGGGAGGCATAGGGATCAGGGCAGGAGAGTGTGGTGGGTAATGTATTACTAACATAGACACTAGTTACTCAGAATAACAGAAAGCCCCAAACTAATAACTACACAGACAAAATTTAAAGTACAAACATAATTTAATCCACACAATATGGTAAAGCAAAACGCCACACTGCCCCAGCGTGTCGGCACCATGCCTTTCTCGGGGCACTGAGGAAGGTAAAGTACAGAAGCGCTGGGGCAGTGTGGCGTTCTGCTTTACCACATTGTGTGGATTAAATACATTTTGTACTGTAAACTTCTGTCCATGTACTTATTTGATACTAAAGCAGCTGAAGCTATAGGTACCACGGGCACCAGTTATTTTGAACTGGGCTATTAGTACCTGAGTCTAACAGTGGGGAAAGATTTAAAATTATTGTAACAGGGTGTAGCTCAGGGGGTTAACCCTTTGAGCTGCCTGTAACCAGATTTAAAAAGCTAAAGTTGTCAGGGATAACATACAAGTCATATATCACCCTGACCTTTACCACTTGTTAAATCTGTTTCAACACTAGTATTTTTAAGTATCTGCTGGGTAACCAGGTGGTTCTATAATATATAAGCAGTAAGCCCATTCCACCTGGTTCTACTTAACTATAAAAAAAAAAATCCACATATTTTATTTTGCATGTTTGGGAATATACATGTAATACTAAGATTCTAACTTTAAGAATGAGAGTTTTGCAAAGCTTTGAGCACCGACACAGAATCCTATGCACCAAAGCTTTGCAATACTTAATTGTATTTATACCATTCTTAGTACTACATGTACGTTCCCAAACAAAAAACAATACTTCTGTGGATTTCTTAATTAAGTAGAACCATGTAAACTTCAGTTTTTTTTTTTGCGTTATATATTATAGAACTTTGTTATACCATGTAGAACCTGGTTTTACTTAGTAGAACTTGTTTTTTTACATAGTAGAACTAGTTTTATTTGGTAGAACCTGGTTCTACTTGGTAGAACCTGGTTTTACTTGGTAGAACTTGATCATAAATGGTAGAACCCGATTCTAGTGGGTTCTACCTGGTAGAACCAGGTAGAACTTTTATGGGTTCTACTCAGAAAGTTTGCAAGGTAGAACTTTTAGGGGTTCGCGCAGCCCTACAGCAGTTGTGTGTGAGCAGTCTTGAAGGGAGGAGCACAGCAGTCTGTGCACAGGCTCTTGGAGCCTAATGCTCTGATTTAGAGCTACTTTAAGGGAAAGGTGTGTGCTTCCGCCAAAAGAGGAACACAGTAAGCTTTTCAAGAAGTGGTGGAGACCGCTGTTACTGGTCTCTGTGCGCCATCCGTGAGGGGATGAAGAGAAAAGGTTTGCCTGTTATTCCAGGGGCACTCCTGGTTCCGGATAGGGAAGAAGCTGCCTTATTTTTCTAAGTTGTGCTGCGGCACCAGAAGCTGTCAAGAATCGCCTATGGGGCACCTGCAACCAAAGGGTGAGTTCTGCTCTTACATGGGGCCTATGATTCACCTGAACTGTTGTAAAGTGGGGGATTGGACTGCTTAATCAGTGGGAGGCCTAGAGAAATAGGCTAAGCCAAAGTAAAAGTATGTTCAAGTCCAGCACAAGGGGAAAGTCAAGACATGTAGAGGAAATGTGCTATGCATTTACCCTTTAATCTACACTGCCAAGCTTTTCAGAAAGAGATGTTTAAGTATGTTCAAGTCTAGTACAAGGGGAAAGTCAAAACGTGTAGAGGAAATGTGCTAAGCATTTACCCTATAATCTACATTGCCAAGCTTTCAGAAAGAGTTGTTTAATGTCCAGAGAAATGGCCAGGTATGGATTGTGGAAGTTAGTGGTGGGAGATCCCCCACGACGGATTTGCTCTGTGGCCCTCTTACTTTGCCTCACACACTTGACCAGTACTGAGGGAAGTATCCAGACGTGGGATTGAAAGGAAATTTCCCTTAAGGAGTCGAAAGCTCTAAGGTGGTTTAGGGAGCCACGGGAAATTGGGTTCCATGTCAAATGGAAGGTGTTCGAGTGGCCGGCAGGGGAGCCGAGCCAGGAAAATCCCAATAGTGTGCAAGTTGGGCTGTGTACCCAAAGCAGCATGCAAGTCTGGGCTGTGTGCCTGATGGGTCCAGAGCCTGAGGGCTGAAGTTTTGAAGAAGTGTTTCTGTTTCTCTTATCTGCATTACCAGGAAGGTAGCCCCATGGGGGTCCATCTATGCTTTGTTTTGTTCTGCTTGGATGTGAATAAAGCCACACTTTAGAATCCCATTCCTGGTATTGGACATTACAGTTATTGCTTCCTGTGTTCGGATTTACTTGGGTGCCCCTGTGCAGAGTAGCCAAACCTAGCCCTTGTGCCGAGTAACCTCATCCTCCCCGAACCCAGTCCCCCACCTGGTACTGCTGTCAGCTTCAACAGCATACCACCTGTCGTTTTGCAGAAAGGCAGGGGTCGGGGGCTTACAAAATGGAGGCACCACTTTGGATTTTAAATTAGGGAGGAAAGGTGCTCTGGCAAGGGGCTAGCAATTTGGTTGTCTGGCAGTGGGTAGCCCAAAAAGCTGAAGCAAGTTTAACTAGTGTGTTGCTGTGTGCTGTGGTTCATATGCTGCTGTTAAAATGCCAACTGTTTACCAAGGAGCAGTAAAGCTGAAAGAGCATGCCCTTGTCCTGCATCAAATATTTACAGCGTTTTTGCTAGCTTTTAAAAAAACTGTGTGTGATAAAGAAAAGTGTAGAAAACTAGGGGTAGCAACAGGAAAATTGTGCCCTGGACATTGGAAATGCTTTCTAAAGAACTGTTGTGATAAAGAAAAGTGTGGAAGACTAGGGGTAGCAACAAGAAAATTGTGTCCTGGACATTGGAAATGCTTTCTAAAGAACTGTTGTGATAAAGAAAAGTGTGGAAGGCTAGGGGTAGCAACAGAAAAATAGTTCCCTCGACGTTGGAAATGCTTTTTAGTAAACTGAGAGACTTGCTGTGTTAATGGCCATGTCAAATGGTTGAAATGGGCTCCCACCGTGGAGTCAGTTAGAGAAAAAAAAAAAGTGGTTTCTGCAGTTTAAATTTGCCTGCTCGAGGATCGCTGTAAGGAGAAAAGCACTCGCAAGGGAAAGAGGCTCATTTGCATGGCGTTGTTTGATTGGTGAGGCTGCAATCAGTCTCACCCCCAAGCCAGCTCTGCAGTGACTGCCCAGCATTCGAGAGGGAGTGTGAATGGAGTGCATGTACTGGCTTGGTGGAGGAGCATTGCAGTGATTAAAAAGCACTGTAAAAGTATTAAAAATAGACTTTTCTGTTTAAAATCGGGCTCAATCCGCATCTCGATCAACTGGATTGTAAGTGTGGTGATCGGAGGGATGATCGGCAGGACTGCCAACCGGCTTCCTTTCTAAGGCCTCCAAGACTGGCTACAGGCCGTTTTTCCATCGCAGCAAACAGCTACTGATAACAATGAGTACCAACAGTAATAATTGCTCAAACAATTGATGTTTGCCAAAAGCCAGCTGCATCTGTGTGCAGCATTGTAGTCGCTTTGCAAATGAAGACTGTGTCAAGTTTTACCAGCTAAAGCAAGTCTGTTAAGCCATCGACTGTGAGCATAGTTATGGGTTCAGCGTCAGAATAAAGTTTCAAAGCCAGTAGAGAGACTGTGAGTTGTAGCAATTTATGCAGCACTAGTTACAGGCAATCCTGTGCTTAAAAAACTGAGGCTTTAAGGGACTGTGAGCTAAAGAAATGATTTCAGCAAGTGAAAAGTCCGTGGCAAATCATATAAAAGTGCAAGGAAAAAGAACAGTGCAAGTTTGTGCAGTTTGAGCAAAGTTATCAGTAGTATGTGTAAATCGGATGCACAGTGGCTTGACCCAATTTCTGAATGTTGATGCAGAGGAGTGCTGCTGGCGCCATTACAGGGTGGGGTAGTAAAGTAAACACAGCAGCAGAGGAGCCATTTTAAAAATGAAACGAAGTGTTCAGTGAAGTGGGACTTTCAGTAACAGTGAGCATTTGTTTGTTTTCCCTGCAGTCATGGCCTCAGGACCAGCTCACTACCTGGATCATGCCCCGGCTATGGTAGCAGCAGAAGTAAATAAGTTAAGGGACATTGAGAGGTGTTACTGTGGAGGACAACTGTCTTCTCATGTAGTGATTCCTGGCTATCCAGTGCAAGTGTGAATAATATGCTTAAATGCTGGAAGGGACATCTTCATGGTACCTCACTGTTTGGGGTGCTTAGAAAAATACGGCTTGTTTAAAGTGCCCAAGATTCGTTTGGCTCCGACACGGACAAAAGTTCAGGAATTTGTAGTTGGCAGCACACAGCACCAGGCAGAGCCTGTTGAAGAAGGCCCCTTGGGGGAGTGTGGCACAAAGCTAGAGGGTGCAGATTTGCAGACAGAACCACATGCTGATGTTTTGGATGCTGGATCGCAGAGAGGTAATTCAGACAGAGCATCAGTAGACCCCTAGAGGGGGGACCTAGTCCAAGTCTCATAGGAGAAGATGAGATGAGGGAGGCCTTTGAATGGGAGGTATTGAGCTCCACACCCAGTGAAGAGTGGATAGTCTCAGGAGTGAGTACGACTGCTCACTCCTGGGCACAGATTCTCAGTGATGAAGAAGAGGAGGAACCTATGTGGCCTTGTGAAAAAGGAACGGGTACACAGCCTCGAGCTCTTGCCTCAGAAGAATGCATGGAAGAAAGTGGTGATGCCACTGCCCTGGCTGTGCAAGAAGAAGAAGTCAGGGATCCATTTTTCGTCTCGTTGAAATTGCGTAGCTGGCAGAACCAGGACTGGCCGCCCCCAAGCCAGGCCAGTGTTCTCAGGTTGACCAAAGTTAGTAAAGAGGAGAGACTGGTTCGTAGGAAGGTGAATGAAATCTATGGGATGTCCTTTCCTACCTTTCCTCGGAGAGTCTGGGAGGAGATTGAGAAAAGCAGGAAATCCTGGATCTGGGACGAAGCAATGAAATGTGTGCATCCTGGTGCAAACAAGCATGTCAGGAACAGAATGTTTCATGAAAAATACAGCCAGTGGAAAAGAGGCAGGGCACTATTTATGGACACTGTTCGAATAGTGGATGGAGAGGGACGTGAAACCTTTCACAGTGTGAATTATGTGCCCAGACAGGGTAATAATTCAAGCTCCTGACCCCCTGTACTATTGGCCTCAATGCAAAGACCTCCCTGCAAATGTGCCTGTGCCTACCAGATGGAAAGCAGAGCAGTGGTAGTCAATGCTGCCACTCCAGCCATTGCAGTGCCTTTGCTGTTCCGCCAGTATGGACATCCAGGACTCAGGTGCCCCACATTCATCAGTTCTACAGTGTACTGACTTTCCAGAATCCATCGACTAGCCCACCAGATGACTTCAGATCCAGAGAAGACACCAGCCCAGCTGTATCCTGATCCATCGTCTGGTAACCGGATGATGTCAGACCAGCTGTTTTCCTTTTTGTTCCTGTTCCAAGGTTCCATCTCCAGAGATGACATCAGACCAGCAGTTTCCAGATCTGCCCTCCTGTAGTTCCCAGAAGAAGTCCGCCCACCTGTATCGGAAGAATGCTGCCAGGGAGAGTCTTCGGCAGAGGAGTAGGTTGGTGCCGTTGTTCATTCTACAAGGGGCTGGTAAGTCCAAACTTTTCTATCCTTATGACATTGCAGCACACACCCTACACTAGCAGACTCCAGAATGTGTGAACTGTCCTCAAAGACTCTCCCCTTCGGGTCTTTGGCCTGTTAGAACTGTGCTTCACTGGGCTCCGGCCCAGGAGAGACTCTTTAATGGACTAGCCTTCGGGCACTGTGGTCACTAGATGGGACTTTCAGGGCACTCCATCCCCAAATGTGTATTGTAAATAATGTCATTGTTTTTCTACTGTTTTCTAGTGTATATACTGTTTTTCTACCTTTTCTAGAAAAACAAAAAATCTTTATGGGATTCTCCAGTGTTTTGATGGTAGGGGTTTAGATAGACTGTGTATGCAGATTAGGAGTGTGTGTTGTCTTTCTTTTTCTTGCAGGTGTTCTTGAGGAAGATAGAAGAGAAGACAAGAAGAGGAGGAGGGGCTCGTCAGAGTTCCTAAATAGTACTTTAGTGTGTAGTATTTAAAGTACTGTTGTTGTTGTTCTTGTTACTATAGTAACCCTTTCTTTCCACTGGTGTGGTTGTGGGGGTATGAGGGAGTAATGTAATAGATGGTATTAGTTCCTGGTGTGTGGTTGCATGGTGCCCAAGGTCGGGGAGGTCCCCTGTTTGTTTTGTTTTGGGATTTGAGTTAGAGGCAGACAGATTTTTCTTAGAGGGCAAGGGCGGATAGACAGGCTGTGGTCCTGAATGGCTGTAGGGCCTGCAGTGCTGAGCTATTAGGGCTATGCTCTGGACAGTTCTACCAGAGCCACTAGGCACCCATAGTTAGTGGGTAGAGTAGAGGCTGTTATGTCAGCCAAAGGCCTCTAGGCCCTTAGTGTTGCCTGCCTGTGCTAGCACATGGTAGGAGGGGGTCTGATCACCCCCCTCCGCAGGTAGCACATAGGGTGGGATGGCCTCAGCCGGGTAAATAATGACTGAGTACAGTCTTTTTCCTGGCCCAGGGCGAGTGTAACCCCCCTGTTACCCGGGGTTACTAGAATCCCAGTAAGACCTAGTGGTAGGCAAGCAAGGCAGCTTGTGAAACTCCAGTTAAATGGATTTCACACTGTCTCACTCTGTTCTCAGTTTCAGCTGAGACTGAGGGATGACGTCACCATAGAACTATTGCAGCTGCATGAGCCACATTGGAATCTGCAGTTGGGAGTTAGGTTAGAATGTTGGGAGGTTTTTGAACAGTGAGCTGCAGCAGTTGTGTGTGAGCAGTCTTGAAGGGAGGAGCACAGCAGTCTGTGCACAGGCTCTTGGAGCCTAAAGCTCTGATTTAGAGCTACTTTTAGGGAAAGGTGTGTGTTTCCACCAAAAGAGGAACACAGTAAGCTGTTCATGAAGTGGTGGAGACCGCTGTTACTGGTCTCTGTGCCCCATCCCTGAGGGGATGGGGGTAAAAGGTTTGCCTGTTATTCCAGGGGCAACCTCCTGGTTCCGGATAGGGAAGAAACTGCCTTATTTTTCTAAGTTGTGCTGCGGCACCAGAAGCTGTCAAGAATCGCCTGTGGGGCACCTGCAACCAAAGGGTGAGTTCTGCTCTTACATGGGGCCTATGTTTCACCTGAACTGTTGTAAAGTGGGGATTGGACTGCTTAATCAGTGGGAGGCCTAGAGGAATAGGCTAAGCCAAAGTAAAAGTATGTTCAAGTCCAGCACAAGGGGAAAGTCAAGACATGTAGAGGAATGTGCTCCTGCATTTACCATTTAATCTACACTGCCAAGCTTTTCAGAAAGAGATGTTTAAGCATGTTCGAGTCTAGTACAAGGGGAAAGTCAAGACATGTAGAGGAAATGTGCTAAGCATTTACCCTATAATCTACATTGCCAAGCTTTTCAGAAAGAGTTGTTTAATGTCCAGAGAAATGGCCAGGTATGGATTGTGGAAGCTAGTGGTGGGAGATCCCCCATCTTTAGTAACCAGGTTCACTTCTACGGATTTGCTCTGTGGCCCTCTTACTTTGCCTCAGGCACTTGGCCAGTGCTGAGGGAAGTACCCAGACATGAGATTGAAAGGAAATTTCCCTTAAGGAGTCGAAGGCTCTAAGATGGTTTAGGGAGCCACCAGAAATTGGGTTCCATGTCAAATGGAAGGTGTTCGAGTGGCCGGCAGGGGAGTCGAGCCAGGAAAATCCCAATAGTGTACAAGTCGGGCTGTGTACCCAAAGCAGCGTGCAGGTCCAGGCTGTGTGTCTGGTGGGTCCAGAGCCTGAGGGCTGAAGTTTTGAAGAAGTGTTTCTGTTTCTCTTATCTGCATTACCAGGAAGGTAGCCCCATGGGGGTCCATCTATGCTTTGTTTTGTTCTGCTTGGATGTGAATAAAGCCACACTTTAGAATCCCATTCCTGGTATTGGACATTACAGTTATTGCTTCCTGTGTTCAGATTTAGTATGGTGCCCCTGTGCAGAGTAGCCAAACCTAGCCCTTGTGCCGAGTAACCTAGTCCTCCCCGAACCCACTCCCCCACCTGGTACTGCTGTCAGATTCAAACAGCATACCACCTGTCGTTTTGCAAGAAGGTAGGGGTCGGGGCTTACACTTGTAAATAGTTTAATGAATTATTTGTAAATGTATGTTTGTTGTGTGAAAATCTAATAAAAAAAGTTAAACAAAAAAAGTAAAGTAATGAAAAGTTCCTGGCGCTTTGGTGAATCTGTGCTGTTCCATGGGTTTGAGCAATCATGTGATGCATTAGTATTACCCTGTTGCCCTAACTTTGGCACTGTCTTGTCAGAGTAAAACATCGACCCGGCAATGCTTGCATAGAGGGTGTCGAAGTTAAGTTAACACCAGCACTGCATTGCATCATCATTCCAACCCCGAGGAACAGCTCACTACCGATTCACCAAGGCTCCTGGGGCCTTTTCCTCTGTTTATTTCCCTACTCCCTAGCCCAAGATCAGATGCATCCATACGCACAATGAACCTCTGAGAATAGCCAGGGCTCACGAGCACAGGTGCCTGACACAGTGTCTCCTTCAACTGTCAGAATGCTGTCTCGCTGTGATTCATCCACTGAACTTTTTCCTGACATTTTCTTCCTTGTGAGATTGGACAGGGTTTTGGCCATGCTACTGAAGGTTGGCATAAACTTTTGATAGTACCCTGCTATCCCTTGGAAGGCCTGTACTTTTCTATTTGTTGTGGACATGGCCCATCCTTATATGGCCTCAGTTTTTACTGGCTCAGTCCAGAGGTACCCACTCCCTGTCCTGTGCCCAAAGCATGACACCTCTGCCATCCCTGTTTGGCATGTCTCCTCTTTGGCTGTCATCCCTGCAATTTTCAGTCCTTGGAGTATCTTGGTCACGTGACTGATGAAATCTTCCGATGTCTGGCTGTATATGGCAATGTCATCCATGTACGACAGAGCAAAGTCTCCTGCTCCAGATGGGATATGGTCCACAAGTCATTGAAAGGTGGCTGGCACATTCTTCATACTGAATGGCATTACTCAAGATGCCAAATGGAGTGTTGGAGTCTGACCTATCTCTGGCTTCAGGGGTAAGGTGTACCTGCCAATAGCCCTTTGTCAGGTCTATGGTGGTCAGGTACATGGCTTCCCCTAAACTCTCTAGGACCTCATCTGTCCTGGGCATTGGGTATTCATCTGACTCTACCGCTGTTGAGGTTGGGGTAATCAACACAGAACTTCATGGTCCCATCCTTCTTGGGTGCTATGGAGGAGGCCCAGGGACTAATGGACTTTTGGATTACCCTAAGAGCCAGAATTTCCTTGATCTCCCTTTCAGTGACATGATTTACTCCCTCAGGGACTCTGTAAGGTTGCTGCCTCAGAGGGGCCTGGGTCTCTGTATCCACATGGTGCTCCGCAAGTGTTGTATACCCTGGTTTTTCCGTGAACATTTCCCCAAATGTATGCAGCACCCCATGCATTTTAACAGCTTGTGCTGGTAACAGCCACTCCAAAAAGGTGACAGCATCCGCTGAGGATTCTCCCTTAACCTCTCCAACGAGATCCACCAGTGGGTCTGCTTCTGCCTTCTCCTTTAGATAGCTGCACACAGCCAGGACCATCTCTCCCTGGTCATGGTTGGGCTTCATCATGTTCATGTGGTAGATTTGTAGCTTGCTGCTCTAGCTGGGTAGCTCCACCATGTAATTAGCATCATTCCCCCTCTTGACTACTGAGTAAGGATCCAGACAAGCCACCTGTAATTTATTCTGTTGGATGGGGATGAGTATCATCACCCATTGCCTGACATCATACTGCCAGGCTCTGCTCTGGCTCCATGGTCGTACCATGCCTTCTGTCTCTGTTATGCAGTGACTAGCTACTGCTGGGCAAACCTCGTGAGCTCCTTGAGCTGTGACCTGAAATTCAGGGTGTACTCCACAACAGATTTGCCTTGGGGAGCAAGCTCACCCTCCCATTCATCCCTTATCAAAGCAAGGGGACCCCTTACCCTATAGCCAAACAGGATCTTGAAGGGTGAGAACCCTGTGGGCTCCTTGGGGACTTCCCTATATACAAATAAGAAATGAGTAAGTACATGTCCCATTCTCTCGCACTCTGGTTGGCAAATTCCATTAACATAGATTTAAGCGACACATTTAATCGCTCAGCCAGACCATTTGTCTGGGGTGGTATGTGGATAAGACTCCAAGTTCAATGAAGAAGGCAGCAAGAGGGCTGATTATGTTCAGATGACTATACTTTCAGCACAAAAACAATGGGAGTGGGACATCAGGTGGTTTCCCGAGAACCCCGGGCTGGAGGTAACCTAAGGGCCTGAGCTGTCACACCTCACACTGCTCCCAAAGACTAGCAATTAGGGCAGGCATGAAATTGGAGCCCTGGTCCGACAGCAACTCCTGGGACAAACCTACTTGGCTTGAATATACTCAGCACTTTGTTGGCTACTTTTTCTACCTTAGTGGAGGACAAGGGCACAGCCTCTGGGTACATCCCAGAGTAATCCATGACCACCAAAATGTACCTCTTGCCTCTGTTATCTGGGGTGCTGAGTGGTTCCACAATATCCACAGTAACTCACTGAAATGGCTCTTCGGTCATAGGCAGGTGAATCAAAGCTGCCTTAGCCTTTTCCCTAACCTTTCCCACCTGTTTGCACTGTGGACAAGTCCGGCAGTACTTTGCCACATCCTTAAAGATACTGGACCAGTAAAAATTGTTAGTCAGCCACCTTTTTGTACAGCTGACTCCTACTGTAAGTGTCCAGAAAGGGTATATTGTGGACTAAGGCCAGAAGCTGCTTCCTATACTCTATAAGAACTGCTATCTGCATGAGTTCCCCTTCCTCCAGTCCTCCCTTTATAAAACCCACTCATGGTATAGGAGCCAATTCTCCCACCATACCTCCCTTTTTCTCTGAACCCTGGAGAGTCACCTTCAACCCTGGTGGTTAACTTCTTTAGCCTCTGTAGGGGTGGGTCAGCTTGCTGAGTTCTCCCCAGCTCTGTATGCCTGACCTTCCCTAAAACACACTATCCTGTGGGAGAGCTGCCCAGAGCTAGGCTCTCCTCGGTCCTTAGCTGTGGCTCAGCACTGTTGCTCCCAACTCATTCTTTAGCTACATCTTACCCTGCTGCTGGAACTGAGGGAGGGGTTGCTGCTTCTGCGTCCTCAAGAGCTGGTTCTCTAGTCTTACTATGGGTAGTAACACACAATGTTAGCCCCGACTGTCAGTCATTACCTATAGTTACAGCAACACTTCAATGGGCAGGTCTTTGACAGTATCCACCTCCCGTATGCTCTGGCCACCGTCCCAGCTTAGAAAGATCTGGGCCATTGGCACTGAGACTACAGGACTTGTTACTCATTTAATTCTGCAAAACTGGCCCAGCAGGATCTGTTCCTTGTAAAGCAGGTCAACTAGGATGCTCTGAACTACTTGAGCACTCTACCTCTGCAGCTGGCCAAAATGAACTTATAATTCTTGATGACCTCAGCCTAAATTGGCTGAGGAAAAATAAACGCGCACTGGTATCTCTAGTACATGGATTTAACATGCACCAGGTAATTGAAGATCCCACCAGGCTGACCCAGTCACCTTGCTGGAACACTTATAGACTGGATACTCACAAATCAGCCTGATAGACATACCACCTCAGGTGTGCTTCCTGATTCTACAGGTGACCATTCCCCTGTGTTTTGCATATGAGGAACATCGGTGATTCCGGCCCCCTCGCCACGCAACATCACCTTCTGGGATTTTTCCACACTTGATGAAGGAAGCTTTCCACATGATACCTCTTCTGTAAACTGGATCCCTATTATCCAGTCCCAAGACATTGAATCTGCTCTCAATCTCTTTCTAAATTCTTATCCCTCCAGGACATACATACACCTAAATGGAACTGACGCATTAGGGCCAAACAGACTAGGTGGCTGCACAAGGAACTTCTCGCCTCCCTCTGGGCACGTGACAAAAGTTGGAAGCACTACAAAACCTTGGGTCAGCAAAGTGAATAGGACACTTACAGAAAGCAGAGCAATATGTGCAAAAAACAAATCAGGCTTGCCAAAAGTTCATACTGCAAAGGTCTATTGCTGGAAGCTGCAGGGACCCGAAGAAATTATGGACACACGTAAAATCCTTCCTAGGCTCAAACCAGTCTCAACACATGAATGATATGGTCCTCAATGCTATGCACTGTAATGACCCCACCACCACTGCAAATTCTTTCAACAAATACTTTACTGATCTCACCAAATGCACTGCCTCTTTCACAGCAAATCGCATCCTGACACCCGTTACTCACACAAACATGCCCATACATTCGCCCTTCTATTTTAAGGCTATTCCAAATGCTGATGTTCTAAAACTACTAAACACAATCTCTGATAGTACTAGCATAGGCTCTGACTACCTAGAGCCTAAACTCCTGAAGCTGACTGGTCCTTTTATTGTGGCCCCATTGGCTAAAATCTTTACACTGTCTTTCTGCCATGGTCATGTTCTGGACATATGGAAATTGGCAAAAGTCATCCCAGTCTTTAAGAAAGGTGACAAGAAGGACATAGCTAATTATAGGTCCATAGCCATTCTGTCAGTACTAAACAAAATACTCAAGAAATTAGTGGCTATACAGGTCACTGAGTTCCTCTCTAAATATACCCTCCTATCACCTGCTCAACATGGTTTCCACAAGGGGCCTAGCACCTCTACTGCTCAGATACAATTTACAAATGATGCCCTTACTGCTATGGATCATGGTCTCATGACTGGTGCAGTGATCATTGACCTATCAAAGGCGTTTGATCTTGTAGATCACCCTCTTCTGCTTGATTGTCTTAGCTTCACTGGTTTCTCAGAGCAAGCCACAAACTGGTTCCTCAGCTACTTAAGCAATAGAAGACAACAGATAAAATTTAACTCTGCGGTGTCAGACACTGCGCCTGTCAATGTTAGTGTTCCTCAAGGCTCCATCTTGGGGCATCTTCTCTTCTCCATTTTTATAAATGACATATCTTCTAATACCCCTTGGTGCTCAACAATCTTGTATGCAGATGATCTGGTGCTCTACACCTCCTCTGCAAACATAGAAGAAATAAATAGTCGACTAACATCTGCATTTCTTAAATTGCAAGAATGGATCCACAACAAAAGGCTCATCCTAAACATAAGTAAAACTCAGGGCTTGCTCTTCGGATCTGCAACCAAACTGAAAAAAAACTGCAACCGTTTCAACGCCTCCTGTGCAAATGGCTCCTCCCTTACAAAAGTAACCTCATTCAAGAGTTCAGGTGTTCTGCTTGATGAAACTCTTAACTTTGAGCAACACATCATCGACACCTGCAAGTCAGTAAACTCCAAACTCAGAATAGCTTACAGGACTAGTTGGATGCTTACCCCCTCAGCTAGACTGGCTATTTCTAGGGGTATTCTACTTCCATCCCTTGCGTATGGTGCTGTCACCTACATAAATGCTTCGAAAACCACCCTAAGTAAGTGGGATACAACGTACAATAGTATCTGTCGTTATACCTCGACTTCCCCACATTTGAAGCACCATTGCTTGCAATATTCAGACATTAGATGGCCTTCTCCATCTGCCAATCAACTCCTTGCCCTTGGAACTCTGCTGGACAACATTATTAGAACTAATCTACCCACCTCTCTTGCAGGTATGCTGGTGCTGCTGTCCCCCACCTATGGCCTCCGCTCTACTGGACTCTCTCTACTATACACCCCTAGGTGTAGAACCCTAAAAGGAATCTCTGCTTTCTCCTGCCTGGACCCAAAATATTGGAATTCCCTTTCTCTTGATGTTCACTCTGCACCTAGTCATATTGCTTTTAAAAAGATGCATCATACTCTCCTTGTCAAACATGCCCTATGTTCCTGTCTTAAACCACCGTAGGGTGCTCGACATCCCCTTCCTCAACTCTCAAAAGGTTTCAGTTTTGCTCTGATCCCTTGTTACTATTATATGTAGCACTTACCATGGATTATGTGTTAAAACTCTACTGCATAATGATTGTATGCTTATGTTTTGTACTATTGTGTATTTTTCTGCCATTGTCTCTGTCACACTAGCAATACTGTTTACGTTACAGAACAACGTGTAGATTTTTCCTTGTATGGTTGATTACCTCTAAACTATACCTGTTATTTGCTTTGTCTGCCAATTTTGTATTGTAACCTCCCGGGTCGTGTCTGAAAATAGTCATATTTTGTGGCTACGACACCTTACCCAGTAAACAAAACTAACTAAATAAAAATAAATAAATGAAATCATATCCTGTTTTACCACTGAAATAGAGGCCCCCGTGTTCTTAATCCCTGAGTTACCATTCCATTTGCTAGCACAGGGTGCATGTATGCATTGGATTTAGTGGGACCTGCACTCTGAGTACAGGTCACTAGCTGCCGGAAGCTTCCAGAGGTACCCCCTCTAGCTGCATTCACCCATTTTGCTAACCTGTCATCTAGGCACAATCAGCCCTCTTGGCTGCCTCCTTTGTGAGCTTGGAGTCTTCTACAGCAACCATATTCTCAACTTCCCTGGTATAGTTTTTAAGAACTGTTCGATGAGGAACAAATCTTTTTTCTGTTCCACAGAGCTAGCCTTTGCACCCTCTATCACTCTAACAGATTGCCTAGTTGTACACGTATTTCAGAATAGCTGTCTCCTGGTGCCTTCCTTAAACCTCTAAATTTATGTCTGTAGACTTCAGGAGTCAATTCACAACATTTTATCAAAGCATTTTTTATTTTGTTATAGTCCATACAGTCCTGATTGTCCATCCTGGTGAAGGCTTCTAATGCTCTGCCCATAAGGGATGGCAAAAAGTGAGTTGCCCTAGTAGTTCTGCCCAGTTCAAATTGCCCACAAATTCACACAAAAGGTTTTAAAAACAAATCAAGATCATTCCTTCTCCTGATACTTGGGAAACATTTTGGAATTCATTTTGGCTTCTTGGGTCAAACCCCTGATGCCAGTACTCAGTCTGTGGTGCTGCCTTCTGCCACAGAATGTCCATCTCCCTCTTGTATTAACATACTAACATACTATTTGCCAGCAGATTAGGCCTTACGGTCTATCGAGTCTGCTCGAACCTTAGATCCTTAGTTGGATGCCGAGACCCTCCCATCCCTTGTGCTCCAGAAACCCGTATCATCCATCCCCACCCCCCTGGGACAGGCCATCATCTGATACATCCACTTTCTGTGTCTGTCCCACCTCTCTTGAAGCCCTCCACTGTGGATCTCTGAACCAGCTCACCAGGCAGTGCATTCCAAGGGACCACCACCCTCTCAGTGAAAAACCTCCTCCTCTTTTCCCCCCTCACTCTTCCACCTTCCAACTTCAAACCATGCCCTCTGGTGATACCTCCCTGCTTTAGTCTAAAGATACCTTCCATGTTTACCCTATTTATTTCCTTGAGGTACTTGAAGACCTCAATCATGTCCCCCCTGTCTCTCCTCTCCTCTAATGAAAACAGTCAGAGCTCCTTAAGTCTGTCCTCATACGTCAAATCCCCTAGCCCTCGTATCATCTTTGTTGCCCTCCTCTGTACCCTCTCTAGGAGCTGTATGTCTCTCTTCAAGTGTGGTCTCCAGTACTGTACACAGTACTCAAGGTGTGGTCTAACCAGTCCATTGTACAGCGGCAGAATCACTTTCTTGCTCCTAGAGGTGATCCCCCATACGATGCATCCCAACATCCTGTTTGCCTTGCTAGCCGCTCTCCTGCACTGCTCAGAGTTATTCATACATGCATCCACCATGACCCCTAGGTCTTTTTCCCCTATTGAGGCCTCCAGCGCCTCCACTCCCAGGGTGTACCTGTGTTTAGGGTTTCCCCGACCAAGATGCAACACCTTGCACTTGGTGATATTGAAATTTAATTTCCATGTGTGAGCCCAGCTTTCCAGGGTGTCCAGGTCCCCTTGCAGGGCCAACCTCCCCTCTTCTCCCTCAACTACTGCTCCCATCTTGGAGTCATCCTGAAGAGACTCATTTCACCCTATACCCTCCTGATGTCCGATGTATGTAGCCATTAAACAGGATCGGACCCAGGACCGAGCCTCACGGTGCCCACTACCAACCTCTCTGGGGTTCGAGGCTCCCCACAGACCACTACTGTCTGAGTGCATCCAGCTAGCCAGTTTTCAATCCATCTGACCATCAAAGGGCCTACTCCTAACCCCATCAGTTTCTCCACCAGACCATTGTGGGGGACAGAGTCAAACGCCTTGCTGAAGTCCAAGAATAATACATCCACAGGCTTACCCCTGTCCAGTTCTGATGTTACCCATTCATAGAACTCCACAAGGTTGGTTTGACATGATCTACCTGGCACAAACCCATGTTGCTGACTATCCAGACCTCCCATCTCCTCCAAGTACACCCCCAGTCGTTCCTTTAGTATACTCTCCATTAGGTTTCCCACCACCGAGGTCAAACTGATGGGTCTATAGTTACTGGTGACTTCCTCAACCCCCCTTTGTGGATTGGTACCACATGTGCCTCTCGCCAATCCCTAGGTACCCTCCCTGTCTCAAGTGACCTGCTGAAAAGCTCCACCAGGGGTGCAGCCAGTATGTCCGCTAATTCCCATAGTACTCTCGGATGAATGCCATCCGGCTCAGGAGATTTGTCTTTCTTTAGGGCCTTGAGGGCTAACCACACCCTTTTGGCGGAGATAGCATCATCCGTCCCCTCCACCTTACTGTCCTTTTTATCCTTACCCAGATGTGACACCCCTGGGGTACCTCTCCCTCCCTCTTGCTCCATTTCTGTTGCTCCCCTGATCCCACTTACTGATGTTTCTATCCCCTTCATGCCTTGCTTTGTAGATATCCCATCCCCTCCCTAGTGAACACAGAGGCAAAGTACTCGTTAAATACCTCTGCCTGGTCCTCGCCTCTTCCACCCACCCTCCTTCTGATCTCAATCTGCTGAGATGGCCCTTAGTTTTCTCTGCTCCCCAATGTACCAGAAGAACCCTTTTCCCCTCCATGTATCCCTGTGCCAGCAGCTGCCTTTACTGGACTTGCTCCCTCACCATACACGGGTGACTTTTCTAGATGCAAGCTGGTACATTTCTTATCCTATCCTCTTGTTGTTTTATATTTTTGTAGGCCTTCTTTCTCTGACTGCTACCTGTACCTCACTGGACCACCAGCATGGTTTATGTGACCTTGCTCACTTACGTTTCAACTTAGCGCAGATCCTGACTGCCTCATGAAGTCCCCGCTTTATGACCTCCCATCTCCTTTCCACAACTTGTCATTGAGGTAATCCCTTCAAGTGATCCTTGAGAAAATTTCCCATGCCCATAAAGTCTGCCCCCTGAAGTCCACTGCCAGTGTCCTAGATCTCCCCCATGCTTATTTGAAACCAGACAGTATGTGGTCGCTCCCAGTCAGGGGTCTTGTACAACCATGTCCCTTACCAGATCCCCATCTGCCAGAACCACATCCGGACATGCCCTCCCTTGTGGGCTCCATCACATGCTGTGTTAAGAACACATCCTGGAAGCCATCCAGCAGCCTCTGCTCCTTGGCCACCTTAGAGGACATGGTTCCCCAGTTTGTACCTGGCATATTAAGGTCCCCATCAACACCAGTCCTTCCCTTTTGGTCCACACTGGGCAATGATGTTGTCCAGCAAACCATCCTCTAGAACATCACTCATCCCGGGGGCCATACTACACCCAGCTTGACCTTATCTCCTGCTGGGGATGTAAGGTGACCCATAAGGCCTCCACGTTTCCCTCTGCCTCTTCTACCCTAGCAATTTCTATGTCATCTCCAATGAACATAGCCACTCCACCCCTCTGCCCTCCTTTCTATCCTTCCTAAGCATAGTGTACCCCCGACGTTTAGGTCCCAGTCATGGTTTTTGTTGGCCCACATTTCCATGACCGCCACATCCACCCCGAACAGCATGGCCTGGAACCCTGGCAACTTGTTTCCCAAGCTCCTGGCATTTACTAACACCAAACCCCACCCTTTTATCCCTGATCCTCTTGTCGAACCCCACCCAGATTCCTTATACTTCCATCCTCCCTCTGCTCCTCCTGAAACCTCCACCCCAATCTGTTTCCCCTCCCCACTTGGGCTTGAAGACTACTCCCCTCATCTGGAGGAGAGGGCTTCTGGTCAGCCCCTTCCTTATCCCTTCCCCCCCTCACAAGTTTAAACCCCTCATTGATACTGCCTTTCTTGCTTTTCTCTCTCATTCTCTCCCCTCTCGCTCTTTCTCTCGCTGCTTTCTCATCTGGTTCATGCTTTCTCAACTGGATCTTGTGCTGCCTTTCTCTCTTCTTTTTCTTTCTCTCACTCCTCTGCCTTCTGTTCCTCAGCCTCTGCCTTTGCCTTCACCAGGGTGAGCTCCAGCTGCATAATTTATATCTGTTCTGCTTGCACAGCTGCCCCAGTTATTGGCTCTGACTCATTTACACTCTCCCTAGCCTCTGTCTTATAACGTTGGCTAGCCATGACTACTTTTGCACCACTTCCCTGGTCACTTTTTTCAGGAGGTCTTGAGGTCTGCCCATGGCTGGCCTTCCTCAAAGACAAGCCTTCTCCTCTTGCACAGCTCCTCAAGGTCTGCCATTGTCAATATTGTGTATGGCCCAGAGATAGTGTTTTCTAGCTGTCCACTCTTACTTACAACAACATTAAAATGGTAGTATATGCAGTATCACCTTTGTATGTCCTATTCTGTGACTGGACAGATAACCTTTTTAATGGACAATCCATTTCAGATCCCAACCACTGCCACCAGTTTGTCACAGACTGATTTTTTCCTAGAACTCAGTCTGTACTGCTATCAGTTTTCACAATGCTTCAAACACCTGAAAGGGTTACCTTGGTATGCTGTCACCACTCAGCATGACTCTCACTTGGGGTAGCTCTAGGTCTGAATCCCACTAGAGCCACTGCTCACACAGTACAGTGCTCTTTCCCAAAGGGCAAATGGTCCACCCTTTTGTCACAGCTGAGATCACTTTGCTTTAGATATGGTAACTTTGTAGTCTGTTTCTTGGGAAGCTGATCACAGACTTGCCAGTTTACCCCTGGTTAGCTGTACCTGAAATGACTCAATCACAGAAAGCATGAAATATATAAAAATAATATTTAATATTCCTTTATGTTTACATATGTTATAGGATAATATATACTAAAGACTATGGGGAATACAGTATTTTCACAGAGATAAAAATAAACACAATTTGGTGGGGCATGGTCTGCTGTGGGAGGCTGGAGTCTGTTCAGTTGTATAAGCTCATGATACAGAGACTTGAGAGGTTAATCTATTCTTTAACATTCTGACTCCTGAAATATTATTTAAACATGTGTCCTGACTTATGGAATAAGATTATTGATCCTGGTATTGTTTTTACAGTTTCAAATTAAGAGCTTTGTATCTTCTATGGTAACATTTGTACCAATATTCTTTTTTATCTTACCAGGCTCCAGGACTCCACATAGCTTCCATGAATATTTGCAGCCTCCTTAAGAAGGCTGCTGCATTCCAGTGCTGGGTTACTCAGCACTAACCGGACATTGTTGCACTTGTTGAAACCTAGCTATCTAAATCCACCTCTAACTCATTCATCTCCCTTTCTGGTTATACCCTTTTCAGGGAAGATTGGGTGGGTAAGCATGGAGGTGGTTGTGCTATCTATATGCATGACACCCTCCTTGAACATGCACTTCCACCACCCAAGCTTGATAATGGGGTGCAAGCCCTAATGCTAAAAATTTCCCCCAGCCCTGGAAAGGGCCCACCCTTTCTCACCATTGCCTGTATTTCCCCCCGGAAAGCAAGACCTCACCATTCAGGCGCTTGCTGACTACCTCTCTGGCCTACCGCCCAAAGTGGCCCAGATAATTGTTGGTGACCTGAACATCAACTGGCTCTCTGCCATGGCCTCTCAAACCAGAGATATCTTTGCCGCCCTTGACATGTCTCAGCTTGTACCTCCCCAACTAGATTCAACCCCTCTACTGGCACCAGCACCCTCCTGTACATCACTATTACCAACTGCCCCCAGAGGTTGTTCGATATCAGTGTACTTCCCAACTCACTTAGTGACCACTGCCTGGTCGTAGTCTCTTGGTCCACTACCAACAGCAAACCTGCACCGCAAACCACCCCACTTCATTGCCTACTCCCAGGTAGCCTGCGTCACCTTAAACTGTACCTCTCACAACTGGATTGGTCCCCATCAGGCTTGCATCATCCATAGACGAGGCACTGGATTTTTTCACACGTACGTTTAGCACTGCCTCTATGTCCCCTTTGCTAGAAATCACACCAAAAAGCAAGGCACGCACTGGGTAACCCCCTCCCTCCTACACAAACTTAAAATGAGAGACAACCTATGGCACATTGCCATGGAATCTGGCAAGCCAGCTGATAGGCAGGTGTACAACGTCGAGCGCAATAAATGTACTTGGGCCATTCGACAGGCCAAAGTTCAGTACTACCAATCCGCTTTTGTCTCCTCCTGGGGGTTGGCTAGGAACTTTTGGGATAATGTAAAAGAGCTGAATGGGAAATCTCGCCCCCCCATCTCTCCATTAATGGAACTGTTTGCTCTGACCCCCTTGGCACTGCAGACTGCCTAAACCACACTTTCTCGGACCTGAGTTCAGTCCTGTCCAGTAACTTCTTTGACCCCATCCCAGTAACTCCCCTGCCCACTCTCCAGTGACCTCCTTTTTATCTATGTGCCATCTCTCCGCTGGAGGCTAGACCCTTTCTGCAAAAAGCCATCAGTAGTAACAACCATGGCACCGACCTCCTGGACACTAAGCTACTTCGTCTGATGTTGGATGCTATCCTGGTCCCACTTACCAAGCTGCTCAACTGCTCTCTGTGCCTGGGGCAGTTCCCCAGCGCCTGGAAAACCACCATCATCACTCCCACCTTAAAGAGCGGCGATCGGTCTACCCCGGGTAACTATCATCCTATCTCCATCCTTCCCCCACTCTCTAAGGCCCTTGAAAAAATAGTTGCCAACCAGCTTACCGAATACCTGGTCATGCACAATATCCTGTGCCCCGAGCAGCATGGCTTTCGTGCAGGTCACAGCACTACAACCACTCTACTAGAATTCTTCAACTTCTTGCACTCTGCTCTTGACACTGCAAGTCCCGCCAGTGCTGTGTTCATTGACCTCTCCAAGGCCTTTTACACAGTTTGCCATCCCCTCCTGCTTGACTCCCTCAGATATTTTGGTTTCTCCCCTGGCCCCCTTGCATGGTTTACCAGCTACCCCGCTGCCAGAACTCAATGCGTAAAAATCAATAGCACCCTATCTGACACACGATCTGTCCGCTCTGGGGTTCCCCAGGTCTCCATTTTAGGCCCTCTCCTCTTCAGTCTCTACCTCAACTCTCTCCCCTCAGCCTGCCCAAGTAAGATCCTCCTCTGCGCAGATGACACTGTGCTCTTCACCTCAGACCCCAACCCCAACACACTTCAGACCACCCTCCAACAAGCTTTTCATAGAGCTGAGCATTGGTTCATATCACGAAGGCTAGTCCTGAACCTAAAAAATACCAAAGCTATGCTCTTCTTGCATCACCAAAGCAAAGCCATTGGTGCCCCCATCATGATACTGCCCAGCACGTTAAACACCATTGAGTAGGTTTCCTGTTACAAGTATCTGGGCATTACCTTTGATTTGGCACTCTCCTTCCATTCCCATATCAATGTCCTTTCTGCTGCCACCAGTGTCAGGATTGGATTGTTATACCGCCAAAGGGACTGTCTACCACAAGAGGCCCTTAGATTGGCAATCACCTCCTCTGTTCTGTCGCTAATCAACTATGGGCTGCCCATCTATGCTGCAGCCAACAACACTGCTCTTGCAAGAATCAGCTCTCTATAAATAAGGCCTGCAGGCTAATGCTGGGAGCCCCCAGGTGCACCCACATGTGCCTGCTGTACTCTGCCACCAACTTGCTCAACCTTGAAGTAAGACTTTGCTTCCAAACCTGCCTTCTTGTAAAAAAGACCCTGCTAGGGCTCTCCCCACCCCCCCGGGGTCGCCACCTACTTGCAGCGGGCCTCCCCCTCAGTCTCCACCCACAGCACTGTCAAAACCTCCCTTATTGTCTCTAGGGTAAGGACCTCTATGGCCTAGAGATCCTTTTGCTTTCGGGCTCCCACCTGGTTCAATTCCCTCTCAGCCAACATAGCTGACTCCACTAAGCTTGGTCCTTTCAAGGTCTCCCTCAGAAGCCATCTGACAAGCACCCGCTGCTGCTACAACTGCACATAATCCCCCCACCTGCCCCTTACTCTCACCCCTAGGCTGGGTATGCCCCGTCCATTTTTTGTTGTAAATGCCTGGGGTCTCGGGCATCATCTGTTGACTAATGTAATAAAAATATCTCTGGTGATTTAACTGACGTGATACTGGTGTACCTATATTATGTCTACTGTAACCTACCTATTACCAAGCTTGTACCACCAGTAAAATTCTGTAACACTGGTTGCTCTTTTAATCTAAGTTCTATGCACTGTATCTTTGCACTGTTTTGTTTGCTGTGATGTATTGCTCTCTTGACTATATGCCTTTGTAAATGAGTCTTTGACTCAAAGGTCTGTAAACCGATAATGCAATAAATAAATAAAAATAAATAAATAAATATATGTGTCTGTATTTAAAGCCTCAATAAAAAAACATTTAGAAAAAGACAGAGATCACATAGGAAAAACCTAACTCAAAGCTATCTAAATTCTAAGTAGAGTAAAAAAAGCTTACCCCATCTGGAAACTGGTGAGTTATGGGAGTCTAGTCTACTAGTTAAGCGATGGCTTTAATTTTCCTCTAGGAGTGCTTAAAGTTACTAAACAATGGCATTTAAAACAGTCCCCATAGACTTGTATGGGGCTCACCCCCGTGCTTTCCCTGTTCACACATCACAAAATCTCAGAGCGCGGGGTTGGAGCGGGTCAGAGTGGAGGCGCCAGGAAGCTGGAAGGGATCGGCTGACTTTGGGTTCAGCACCAGTTATGATCCCTTCCACTACTAAATGGAAGCACTTTTAAATTAAAATGTTATCATGCATCAGCTCACGCTGCCATAAGATATTGGGCTATGAAGCCCAATACCTTATGGCACTGGGTCGGAAATTAACTTTAACTGAACTCTAATTGCAAACATACAACAAAAATATCTTTGGCTGGCTCTCCCACTATCCCCTCATCAGAACTGACCTATCTGACGGAACACCCTGTCTCTGCTTTTAATCTCTGGGGACCACCTTTATCCGACCTAGACTGGTTCAAACTGGGTTTGTTATTTAGAGCTTGGTCCTTTTGTTATTGCCATCTGCCCCTCTGGAAACATCTTGCCTTACCTTGGTCACTGTTTACATTCAAAACATGTCTTTTTTATGACTCTGTCATTCCAAAACAAAAGTGTTTAAATCAAGACTTCTGCTACAGACACCCACTTGTTTGTACTGTGAGTGCAAAGGACTTTTTACCTAAAAGGCAACTTACTCCTTGGACCGCAGAAGAATGCAATTTTAAGTTTCCACAAGACTTCCAACCGCAACTGAAATACTTTACAGAGGCATGGATGAAAATAAATATTAAAACACACACACACACTGCAAGTTGTCACGCTTAGTTTTGTTTCATGCACATTCATTATTTGTAATAGCATGTACCTTTTTCACAAGCAGTACTAGTACTGTGTGCAGTTTTGGAGACCTCAACTACACAAGGACATAGACAGGATGGAAGCAGTCCAGGGGAGGGCAACTAAAATGGTGCAGGGTCTGCATCAGAAACCATATGAAGAGAGACTGAGAGAGCTTAATATGCATACCCTTGATGAAAGGAGGGATGGGGGGACATGATAGAAACATTCAAGTACCTCAAGGGAATCAACAAAGTCCAGGAGGGTAGCATCTTTCAGAAAAAGAGATGTGTAAGAACAAGGGGGCACAATTTAAAGATAGAAAGGGGACAATTCAGGGGTAATGTGAGGAATTTTTTTTCATGGAGAGAGTGGTGGACGCATGGATCCGCCTTCCTGGAGAGGCTGTGGGGTCTAAAACAGTGGAGGAATTCAAACATGCATGGGACAGACATAAGGCAATTATAGTGGGGGGTGGCAGGAAGTAGGCTGTTGGTTAACTAAAATCTGCAGCTTATCCAGTAGGTAGGGAAATGGGCAGACTGGGTGGGCCAAGTGGTCCTTATCTGCCGTCAAAGTCTATGTTTCTATGTTAATATTTGTATTGAAAGAGATAAAGACCCAGGGCAGGATTCACAAAGAAGATGCATTCAGTGCATCTCAGCTGCCCCAGCGCAGGGGAGATGTACTGAGTGCATATTGGGCGATTCACAGAGGAGGCACAGGGAGATGCCCCCAGTGCATCCCCACTGTGAATAGCACAGGTACACCCAGCCCAGGATGCCCCGGAGCATCCCAGGCTGTGCCGGCGCATCCCCCATGTCAGGCTATGAACTCATTGGGGCAGGGCATCTCAGGATGCCCTGCACCCAAACATGCAATTCACAGCCAGGGGCATGCAAATGAGGCCATTAAGCATGCATGGTGCAATGGGGCCATTAGCATGCCATTATAGCCCAATTTGCATTATGCCTGCAGTGATGCCCCAGCAGAATCGCGTGACCTGTGCCCTCCCCTCCATTGGCCCGACCCAACCGAGACATGCTGTTCCGGTGGCAGTAAAGAAATGATGCCCCCGAAGCCCTCGTGAAATGTCGCTCCTGGTGGCGGTAAGCGGTGTTGACCCCAGGCCCCGTGTGATGTCGCTCCTGGCGGTGGTAAAAGAAAGGATGACACCCCCTCAGCCCCGTCACGATGCTGCCTGGGCGGTGAATGAAAGATGAACCCCAATCAGCCCAAGCCCTTGAGTAAAGCCACCTTCAGTGGCGGTATGTCTGAACCTCCCCAAGTACCCCAACCACCTCTCCCCCCCCAGCAGGTCCCACTGTCAGCGGGCAGCTCAGCCGCGCGCATGCATAAGGCTGCTTACCGACATAGCTGTCTGAGAATGACAGCAATCGTGCAGCCTCAGCCATGGGCGGTCAGGCTGTATGATTAGCTGTCATTCTCAGACAGCTATGCAGACGGGCAGCCGTGGCAGTATGCGGGTGGTGAGCTGTCTGCTGACAGTGGGACCCTCTGGGGTTGGGGAGAGGGATGGGTTGGGTACTTGGGGGTGTCTGCACTGACGATCACCGCGAAGGCGTGCTTACCGAGTGGGCTTGGGCTGAGGTGGGGTTCATCTTTCATTTACCACCACCGGAGCGGCATTGTACAGGGGCTCAGGGGGGTCAACAATTTGTTTACTGCTGCCAGGAGTGGCATCGTACAGGGGCTGGGGGGTCAACATTTCGTTAACTTCTGCCAGGAGCGGCATTGTACGGGGACTTGGGGTGGGGGGCACACTGGACTGCCAGGGTGGCCGGGCTGCCGTGCTGCTGCCAGTGTGGCCACCTACTTAAGTCTAGGTTTTCTAGACTTATCTTTCTGCGGCGCATCCCCGGACTTGCCCCAGGGTTGCGCCACAGAATAGGGCTGTGAATGGGGTTGCGCCTTGTATGCATGGGTACGCCCCCCCATCACAGCTCCTCCAGATGCACCACATAGCATTATTGGTGGTATGCAGTGCATCGGGGATGCACTGGTGCATCGGGGTTGCGCTGGCACATTGACACCCTGCCAGAATCACACTTGGGCACATCTTGGGGTGCATCTCGGATGCACTGGGTGCATCCCTTATGTGAATCCTGCTCCCAGATTTTTTTAACTGAAAACCAGATATTGATTAAATTTGAATAACGTGAGGGGTCAGTATTTTTTATGAGTGTTTTATTAAAAACTATGTGGTGGGGGCGCTAATGAGCAGACTGGAGTAAAGACGCGGTTTCGCCTCGCTCCCTGAATTGCAGCAAAATAATAGAAATAAACTGCCTTAAAAGTTAACAGAAACAATATTTGAAAGCTGAGGGATATATGGGAGAGTAGGATGGACGAGTTTGTGATTTCCAAAGCAGCAAAAAGTTTGCGGCCTGCAGCTAAAAATCAACGAAAGCAGCCGCCAGTGTCTCAGGTGAAGAGTGCAGGCCATATGTCCCTCTCGGCTGGAGAAGTTAGCACTGTAGGCTGCAAAGTTACACAGCATGTTCTAGCTGCACTGGAACCTAAACTGACCAGCTTTGCGACTAATTGGAACCACACTGTTTCATTTGGAAATAGCATGGATGGAAGCAGGGTGCAGGAATAAAATGAAGCACTTTTAGCACTTTATAGAGTTGTATCTGCTTCACTTTTTCCACTTATGGCTAATCCGAATTGATTCTACAGTGTGGGGAGAGGCAGTGGAAAGCTGGTGCTGGTAACCTTATATCTTATAATATTACTTGTCTCATGCGGAGCACAGCTCCCAGGTGCAGGTCTGAGTAGTTTTACTTGTTTCTGACTGTGCTACATGTTATACCCTGTAACTCTGAAGATTAAGCATGAGGGAGCAGTGTACTCCTTTTGGGAAGCTCCTAAAGCGGAGATATTTGTGATAGACCTGAAAAAGAAGGTGGGGTGACCGGAAGCAGGAAAGGGGCTCCGTCAGCTGGAGTGCTTGCTTATGCAGAGAATTGGTGGGGTTCCTTCTCTCCTTCTCCCCTCCCTGGGGTCCACGGCAAAGGTTATAAGAGACAGTATCAGTTAAAGAATGGAAAAGCTAAGTGACTGGAATGGAAATACTCTTAATTCTGAGATATTCCTGTATAAAATAACTTGCTGGGGGCTAGCTTTTAGTCTGGCTGGTTTATTACTCCTTGCATAACGTATATTAGTAAGAAATGATTGAAATAGGGGAGAAGGCCATAATATGCTTTTCTTTTTTATTTTGTCTTTGTATGCATTTCAATGTTTTGCGGGGCTTTGTTTGGCCCTGAATGGAATTTTTCTTTCTTTCTAAGTGACTAGACCAGGATGGAAACCATACCACCACCCCGAACCACAAAGATTCTGCAACAGGCAAGGGGCTACCTCAGATCAAGTGCTACTAAGTGACTCGAATTTAAGTGTTAAGTGACTCTAAAAATGAGGTCGAAGTAATGTGGGTGCGCAGACGTGGGGTGAGGGCGGGGGCGAAATTGTTTTATTTTTGAATTGTTGATTTGATAACCATGGAGTGTATAACTTGGAAGGAAAATGTCTAATGAAGAGTATGGGGTTGGGGCTTCTGATGAGGCCTTTCATGCCGGGGGGGTGGGAGGTCTTCCTGTGGAGCACGACTCACTCTGGGGAAGGGAGAGGAGTCGCGGGGGGAGGAGGAGGAAGGGAAATGAATGGGAGGGAGTGGAGACTATTACCCTATATAGCTCTTCTGTTTATGGAGACATGTGATGCTATGTCACGCTCTCTCAATTTAATAATATGCAGCTACAGCATTGACAGGGAGAATTAAGTTGTTTCCCTGGTTTGAAGGTTTATATTAGGGAAGTTAATGGGCAGTTGTATTGGTTGCAAATTGCGGCAGTTTTGGGGGGGGGGTGCATTTTCCTTTTACTGTGGAGGAAGGGCTAGTAAAATTTCTGCATTTTGCAGTTCCTGTTACTATGAGGGGGAAATGCAAGAAACCAAGGGAGTAATGGGGGGGAGACTTTTGTATATAGTTACTATTTGTTAGGTTTTTTACAGTTAGAGATTAGTTTACAGATCCAAAGAAGATACCTTTCAGATGTTTTAGATGGGATGGAGTCAGGGCCTGAGATGGGATTACCTGATGGGCTAGATGGAGATAAAAGGATTCAGAAGTCATGCCTAGCATACAAGACTTGAATGTGGTCTCATGGAATGTTAGGGGAATAGCCACTTCTGTCAAGCATACAGTGTTGCTCATAGCCTTGAAGCGGCAAAATACCCAAGTTGCCATGATTCAAGAGACACACCTTACAGATAAGGAGCACACAAAGATAAAAAGGGGATGGGTAGGGGAATGTTTTTCAACGCTTTTAATGCACATAAAAGGGGGGGCATCTGTTCTCCTGAACAAGAGACTACTATTCCAGAAGGAACGAGTGGTTGCTGATCCTAGTGAAGGGTGCTATGTATTTGTGGCAGGAACCCTATGTGGGGAGAAAATTACGTTTGGAAGTATATATGCACCTGCTATCTATGACTCAAATTTTTATGGAAAGATTCTGTCTATAATAATTGCAGAACAATTCCCAAATTTGATACTGTGTGGGGACATGAATTGCTTGTTAAGCCCTGCTTTGGATCATTCAGAACACAAAGGGCCTCCTAAAAATGCTGTTCGGGAATGGCTGGCTGGGATGAACGATTTAGATCTCATAGATGGGTGGTGAACAGCTCACCCCACAACTAAAGAATATACTTTTTTCTCACACCCTCATCGAACCTGGTCACGGCTGGACTACATATTTTTCCCTAGGGACTGGTACTTTCGAGTTACATACATTAAGCATGGACCTATCCATGTATCAGACCATGCTGTGGTCATCATGTCTTTAAATATGGGGGGAGAGAAAGAAGCCCAAAAGACGTGGAGATTTCCCAATTACTTGTTAGCTAATAACGAATTTCGGGAACATCTGCATGATCAATGGCAGCAGTATGTGTGAACTAACTTAGGGACGGACACTTCTAAGGCAATTTTTTGGGATGCGGGGAAGGCGTTTATGAGGGGGGTCATTATCAGTTATGTTGCTCATCACAAAAAAAAAAGTTAAGGAAAGGAGAACAAACTTAGAACAGAGACTTAAGGTGTTGGAGGGAAAAGCTGCCTTGGGAGTAGGGGGAGAAAACGTGCACCACCTGTTGGCAGGACTAGAGAAGCGTTGAATAACCTACTGCTGGGAGAGGCGAGGAAAACTTGCTTATTTATTAGGAAACACTTTTATGAATGGGGGAATAGACCTGGCACTATGCTAGCAAATCTTCTAAGGGGGAAAAGAGGGGGACATTTGATCCAAGCTGTGCCAGGAGAAGACGGGGTGCTCCTGAAAAATAAAACATCTATTGGGGAAAGGTTTAGGAGACTTTACCAAGAGCTTTATTATAGCCAAAATGGGAGAGGAGATAGGGGGATGACAGAATTTTTGAATAGCATAGAGACACCACAGGTGTCAGAAGGGCAGAGAACGCGACTAAATGCTGTTATAACAAGAGAGGAAATTCTCTCTGCCATCGGAGCACTTAAGAGAGGCAAGACCAGTGGGCCTGACGGCTTCTCAGCCGAATATTACAAAGCCATGAAACTACAAGTTGTAGACCATTTGGAGGCAGTTTTTAAGGAGGTGAGGGAAGAGGAGGGAGAATTACCTCCATCCTGGGGGGAAGCCACAATTTGCTTGATACCAAAGCCCGGGAAAGATTTGCTAGAGTGCACTTCCTTTAGACCGATATCTCTCTTAAACTGTGATTCTAAAATATTAGCCAAAATTTTGGCTAATCAACTAGAGGGATTGTTGCCAGAGCTCGTTCACCCAGACCAGACCAGGTTTATCCGAGATAGGTACTCATACCATAATATGAGAACCCTTCTGAATGTAATTTGGGGAGCAAAGAATAGTCGGGAATCAGTGCATATTCTGTCAATGGATGCAGAAAAGGCGTTCGATAGAGTGGAGTGGAAATATTTGATGGAGGTCTTGGCCCAGGTCGGCCTGTGTGAATGGTTTATAGGGCTGGTACGGCAAATGTATAGGAATCCCAGGGCTAGAATATTAACCAATGGTACCCTTTTGGAGAGTTTCGAATTAGGAAGAGGCACCAGACAGGGGTGCCCGCTTTCCCCTCTCTTGTTTACCCCAGGGCTTGAACCCTTGGCTATTGCTATCTGAATGCATCCTGCAATTACAGGAGTACTTGGTAAGACTGGCAGAGAGACTAAATTGTCACTCTGTGCGGATGATATGTTGTTATATGTAACTAAGCCCAATAGGTCTATGCCTGTACTTTTAAGCCTGATTGACCGGTTCTCCCAGTTCTCAGGATATAAATTAAATTTGGACAAATCAGAAGAGTTGAGGGTGGGGGAGCAGGCTGATGGGACTAGTACACAGAAATCTAAATGGGGCTTTCGGGTCGTCCGAGAGGCTTTTACGTATTTGGGCATCAGAGTGGGGGGAGAAATCGGAACCCTATATGGTCTAAATTATACACCACTCGTGCAAAAAATAATCATGGACTTGTCTAGATGGCGGGACCTCCCTATCACATGGCTGGGTAGGATAAATCTTATCAAGATGAATCCCCTACTTAGAATACTTTGTAGTTTACAAATGCTTCATATTGGGTTAAAAAGAACTGATGTGAGAAAATTGGAAAAAGCTTTCTCTGACTTTATTTGGAGGGGTAGACGCCCTAGGGTGGGTTTAGCCCATTTAAAGGCCCATATAGAAAAGGGAGGACTTCAGTTTCCAGATTTGAAGGGCTATCAAATGGCCATGCAGTGTCGGTATATACAAGACTGGGTTGGCAGGCCTAAGGAAGCTGGTTGGCTAGACCTGGAGGAGAGAGGGAGTACCTGGAAAATTTCAGCATATTTGTCCCTTAAAGGCTGGAAGGCGTATCAGGGACTACCTAACCCCAACCCTATGGTCATAGCGGTGCTGGACAGTTGGAGAGAGATGATTAAATTGAGAGGTGCCGGACAGGATGATACATTATTCTTACCACTGGGGGGGAACCCTTTTTTTCTTCCGGGGTTGGAAGATAGGGGATATCGGCAATGGGAAGTAAGAGGAATCTGTTGTTTTAAACACCTATTTACCCGGGGAGAACTGGATTCATTTGAAAGAATACAAGCTAGGACAAGACTGGGAAACCAACACTTTTTTTCGCTATCTTCAAATAAGGGCATATATTAGATCCATTGGGAGGCTTAGTGGTCCTACGTCACAGTGGGAGAAAGTTGAACAGCTAATACTGGTGGGACAAAAAAAACCTAGAGGAACTATCCAGAGAATGGCTAAGCAGAGTAAAACCTGGTTCCTGGATAAAACACAAAACACTAAATTACTCTGGGAAAGGGATTTAGGGATTTCAATTTCAGCAGATAACTGGAAAGTGCTAGTTCAATTGCATCAGGGTGTACTGTTGTGTAAGAAATATAAGGAATCTTATTATAAGTTCTGCCATAGGTTATACTGCCCACCATTAATTGTTCATAAGTATAATCCTGCAGTCTCACTTATATGTCCTAGATGTAATAACAGCCCAGCATCATACTATCATTATTTCTGGGCATGTCCAGTTTTGCAGAAATTTTGGGGGGAGGTAGTGTCAGAATTGTGAAAGATAGGAGGACAGCAATACCCCATGTCCCCTTTATTATTATTGTTTGGGTATAGAAGAAACAGAGGAAGGGGACTGGGCCCCTGTACAGCGATGGCTTAGGGTAGTAATATATATGGCTAGGCACTGTATCCTCAATACCTGGGTAATGGCCGCGAGGCATAGCTCAATGGAAAGCCTTGATACTACAGGCCATTACTCTGGAACGCTTGACATATGTTGTCAAAGATAAAGAGGAACTTTTCTATAGAATATGGCAACCATACCTGCTGTTTCTGACAGTAACAGAAAGTATGATGCTGAGAGAGGGCTGGGTCTGAAGTGGAGTATATGGGGGGGGGTAAGTGCAGGTTTTAAGAAATAATAGGAGCCCTGATTCCTCAACATCCTGGATAACTGCTTGGGATAGAAACTGTTTAACTGATTGGGTACAATGAGATTTTGTAATAAGGAACTGGATCTTGATGTATATAGGTTATGAATTAAGGTTTATGTAGTATATCTATGTATGTGTGTATGTCTGTATGTCAACTTTATGGAAAAATATATAATAAACAAATGATGCAAAAAAAAAAAACAAGTATGTGATTAGGCTAGGCATTGCTAAATCTGGGTGTATAGGTAAGAATATGTGTTCTAAATATATCATTAATAGTAGTTATATTCCATATAATTTGTAGTTCCTAGGACCCCCTCCTCCAAGCCATGGATAAGCTTCAAAATGCTGACTGTTGGTTCAATAGATTTAGCAACTTTTAAAGTAAAAGAAATAGAAAGCTAACTTAGAAAACCATTGTGATGAAAGTCTTGTACTTTATAGTGGAAGTTTACTGTGAAGTGTTCCCAGTTACCCAGTAATAATTCAGAGCATTCTTCGTGTGTGTGTGTGTGTGTGTGTGTGTGTGCGTGGCGTGTGTGTGTGAGTGACTATATGCTGATGCAGTCTTGCGGGCATCTGACTGTGCCACTGATGTGTGCCTTTATGGAGAAAGGACAGAAATCCTAGAAATGGGGTGTCTTTGACAATGAGAATTAAGCTACTCCTGTTTTCCTCATGGCCGTTGTGGGTCTTGATACCCAACTTCCGGAACACCTCTGCATTGACTGCTGGCTGGATTGGGGGCAACACTTGCTACTCTGCAGAAATATGGCAGGGCCACTCCTCCTGGAGGGTATTAACTGGCAGGGACCCAGGACTGCGGCACCGAGCTGGAGTTATTGCAGATGGGGCAGTGGTCAGGCTGAGCTTTGCAGTCGGGAATGGAGGGCACTTTAGCATTGGTAGAAGGCAGTCCCACCAAAGGGCACAAATAGGGAGCTCAAAATCTGTGTAAAAAAGAGAAAAGAGTTTACAATGGATTTTTCCAGGACCCATCAATTGCAAGAGGAGTAAATAAGATTCAGAGAGCCTGGACAAGCTGGGTGAGTGGGCGGAGAGATGGCAGAAGGACTTCAATGTGCCCACACAGGGAGGTGAGCTGCCACATTCTGCACCAGTTGTGGCTGCTGAATCTAACCACAGGGTAGGCCCTCACAGAGTGCAAAACAGTACTCAGCAGGGTGTTAAATAGCTGGTATAGCATAGCAAAATGCTACACATATAAGAGGTAATGTTAACCATTTTCTGAATTGCATAACACTTGACTACTACACAGTTTTTATATATTTTTTTATTCAAAATGAATTAAAAACATTTCTCATTTTGCTGATCAATCTGTGCTGTGTGGTATGTATTTTCACAGTTGATTAGCACTTTGATTTCAGTTTTATTTTTATACAGACGAGCAAGTTGCGTGACATGCCCGTTTTCAAAAGTGACCAGTTGTACAATAAGTACAGGGTACAAAGCAGAGAACATCACAATAGATACAGCGTACAATAATGAGTAACGAGTGGATAAGGTACAGTGTAGGGCATGGAGATAAAGTTGTCATGTGAACTGTCAGACACAAGTTGGCGGAGCCTGGGGCTGAAGGAAGGAATGTACTGATGTCAGCGATGAGGGCGGGGAAGGAGTTGCAAGGGCTAGTGGCTTAGTACGTCAGTGCCCTCTGTTCAGAGGTAGTTTTCCTATAAGGAAGCACAAAACTGCTAGTTACCTGGACAACACAATAAAAGCAAAAACAAAACAATGACTTGTCTCACCTTATTTAATAACCTGCTGGAGCTATGAGGCAACAAAGGCCTGTACCATTGTTTCCAGTGGATCAAGTTCAAGAAAGAGGTACAACTTGTCAATATTCTTGAAATGATAAAAGTCGTTTATAACTACAGCAGAAACCTGGAATGCTAGGGTCAGACTTTCATCAAGTACTACTGTGTTTTCCACCACAAGCTGAAAGCTTGATGCTGCCTTTTAGGGGCGGAGATGCTCAGAATCTACTAGGAGCTGCCTTGTCATACCAGGATTCAGAGCCAACCAGTTTGAGGCTACCCAGTGCTTACAGTCAGTCAAACACTGTTCTAGCCACAGCACCAGGATATCACCCTGGTGCAAAGGAAAGATACAGCCGACTATCGTCTACATAGCACTGGTACCCTGTGCCATGTTTCCTGGTGCTCTCTCTTGGGAGGAGGGGACAACATGTCCATAGTGAAAACAACAGAGGGGAGGACTGACCCCTGAGGAAAATCACTGCAGAAACCAGTGAGCCATGACAGGTGTGGCTCCACCACTAATGTCTGCCGGAAAGATGATAACCATTCAAGCCCAATACTGAGAAACCCTATGTATTCCCAGAGTCTGTTCACTATCACCCCCTTGATTCACTGTGTCAAACACCAAAGAGGGATCGAGCAGGATCAAAATTAATACTTCACCTCTATCCTTCGCCTGAAAAATGCATCGAGCCCCTTGAGCAGGGTCATCTCAGTGCTGTGGTACTAGTGAAACACAGAATACAGGTGGTGTCATCTGCAGATACTATGATTACCGTTAAACTTAGACTTGGCAGGTATTTTGAAGAAAAATGGGTGACAAGGAATTCCTATTGCAGTGTTGGGAGAATGATGTAATATATCTAAAGTCTTCTTTCCTAAAATTATGGGTTCAAATCCAGGTTAGGCTATACTGAGGTGCAACATCTCAATCCCAGAGAGGCCCTGATTTTATCCAGTGTAATCGAAGGCTAGATTGATGCATAGGGAGGTCAAGGGACTTGCTTAAGGTCACCTACTGAAACAGTGGCTCGGTGATGATGCTGGGACCTGTGACTTCCTGTCACACAGTTCAGTTCTCTTAACCACTGGAGCACATTGTTTCTCTCTTATAAACTGTGTTTTAAAGTCTTTACAGGAACCACAGATGCTACAGACAGTTTGCTAATGCAATATTGGAAAGAGGTAATGTAAAATGAAAATAAATGAGTAAAGTACTGAAGGTTTTCTATTGATTTATTTAGCTGCAGTAAACAGTAGTTAGTGGTAAAAGAGGAAAAGGGTAGGTGAGTAGTGTGGCATTAAGGATTTGTAGGTCAGGAAAAAGAAAGAGGTTTTATTTATTTTTATTTATTATGTCTTACCTACTGGGCAGAAATTGGGCACTGCCACCTTGCTTGGGTTGCTTCTTCTGTAGGACATCTGTCCACAGCTTACCTAGCCAGACCCTTCACTAATGTGGTTTTGGAACTTACCCCCTCCAGCAGGACCTGAGCAAGATTGTGGGTCAACCCAGGAAATAAATAAACAGGCCAGCATCACCAAGAGGGAGTCACAGATGAAAGTTGGGTCAGTTGTGTGAGACTGCATTCAGGCCAACAGTATGGGTTCCCCCGAGTACAATTTGTCCCTCCTTACCATGTGTACAAGACGACTGCCATGCTCACGTCACTCTATGGAGGAGGAGCTGATGTCATTTGATCACCAATAACATCAAGGCTCCCTAAAGCCACAGGAGGTGCTTTAGAGCAGTCTGCCACCACAGCATGCCCAGCCCCCCCCCAGCCCTAAGTAGAGGAGTCCAGACTGTGAACCACTAAGCCTTCTAAGAGAGAGAGGGAGCTGTTTTTAGTCAGGATTTGAAAAAGGGAGGGAGAATCAGTGAGTCAAAATCAGGAAGGGTGCTATTCCAGATGGTGGTGGTGAGGGGGGAAGTGGTCAATGAACCAAAGGCAGGAAGCATGCTATTCCAGTTGGTGATGGTGGGGGGAGTCAAGAAGTTGAAATCAAGAAAAGTGCTATTCCAGATGATGATGGGGAGTGGGAGTCAATGAGTCAAAGTCAGGAAGGGGGCTATTCCAGATTGCAGTGGTGGAGGGAGTCAACGAATTGAACTCAAGAAGGGTGCTATTCCAGATGGTGTTGAGGAGGGGGAGTCAATGAGTCAAGGTTTTTTTTTGTTTTTTTTTTTCCAATTGTTTAACCAGGAGTGACACACTAAGCTGAAAGCTTGTTTACAGGTGCGACCTGGGAGCACAGGGAAGTTAAGTGACTTGCTTAGGGTCACACAGTATGCAAGTGGGGGCTGTGGGATGCAAACCCATGTCTCCAATTTGCAGCTCAGAGCTTTAAACCACTGTGCTATACTGCCTCCCTATTATATTTATATTCCAGATGGTGATGGGCAGAGGGGAACTCAAATGAGCTGAATCAGGAAGGGTACTATTCCAGATGGTTGGGGAAGGGGGACTCAATGAAAAAAAAAGTCAGGAATGGGGCTATTTCAGATGGGCTTGGGGGAGGGTGAGTCAGCAAGTCAGAGTCAGGAAGTGAGCTATTCCAGATCTTGATGTGGAGGGGGAGTAAATGAGTCATCAGGAAGGGTACTACTCCAGATGATGGTGGGGGAAGGTGAGTCAACAAGTCGAAGTCAGGAAGGGTGCTATTCCAGATAGTGATGGGGAGGAGGAGTCAGTGAGTCGATATCAGGAAGTGTGCTATTCCAGATGGTGATTGTGGGAGGGGGAGTCAATGAGTCGATGTTAGGAAGCATGCTATTCCAGATAATGATGGGAGAAGGGGGAGTTAACAGTTCAAAATCAGGAAGGGTGCTAATTCAGATGGTGGTGGGGGGGGGGAATCAATGAGTCAAAGTCAGGAAGCATGCTATTCCAGATAGGGATGGAGGAGGGGGAGTCTAGGAGTCATGGAGTCATCAAGAAGGGTGCTATTCCAGATGATGGTGGGGGAGTCAATAAGTCAAAGTCAGGAAGCATGTTTATCCAGATAATGATGGGGGAAGAGGGAGTCAATAATTCAAAATCAGGAGGGGTGCTATTCTAGATGGTGGTGGTGGGGGGAGGAGACTCAATGAGTCAAAGTCAGGAAGCATGCTATTCCAGATAGTAATGGGGGAGAGGAGTCAATGCATCATCAGGAAAGGTGCTATTCCAGATGGTGGTGGGGGAGGTGGAGTCAACGAGTCATCTGAAAGGGTGCTATTCTAGATGGTGTTAGGGGAGTGGGAGTCATAGAGTCATTAGGAAGTGTGCTATTCCAGATAGTGATGGGGAGGGGCAGTCAGTGAGTCAGAGTCAGGAAGGGTACTATTCCAGATGGTGGTTGGGAAGGGGAAGTCAACAAGTGCACTTTTCCAGATGGTGATGGGAGAGAGGGAGTCAATGAGTCGAAGTCAGGAAGGGTACTATTCTAGGCAGTGATGACAGAAGGGGGAATCAATGAGTCTAAGTCAGGAAGCATGCTATTCCAGATGTTGATGGGGAGGGGAGTTAAGTCAAAGCCAGGAATGGTGCTATTCCAGATGCTGATGGGGAGGTGGAGTAAAAAAATTGAAGTCAGGAAGGATGCTATTCTAGATGCAGTGGTGGGAAGAGGGGACTCAGTGAGTCAAAGTTAGGAAGCGTGCTATTCCAGATAATGATGGGGGAGGGAGAGTCCACGAGTCAAAGTCAGGAAGGGTGCAATTCCAGATGGTGGTCGTATGGGGTGTGGACTCAACAAGTCAAAGTCAAGAAGGGTGGTATTCCAGATGATGATGGGGGTAGGAAGACTCAATGAGACAAAGTCAGGAAGAGGGTGGAAGGGGAGAGTTAGTGAGTTGAAGTCAGGTGGGGTACTATTCCAAATGGTGGTGATGGGGAGAGGGGAAGTCGACGAATCAAAGTCAGGAAGCGTGCTGTTCCAGATGGTGATGGGGAGGGGAGTCAACAAGTCAAAGTCATGAAGGGTACTATTCCAGATGATGATGGGGAGGGGTGAAGTGGCTAAAGAGTCAGTGTTGTCATAATATATTGATATGTTGGTGGATTCCCCATTTTATGAAGCAATTCAGTTTCTTATACTCAATTGCTTATTTACTGGCAAATAAGCAATTTGCTCATTCTCCTTTACAGGTACAATCAGTTCTGTCATCTTTTGTCTCTCTGGTAAGGAGATCAGTCTCTGCCTACAGCCTTTTGTGCCTTATTTAGACAACGATCTCATGAGATGATGAGACTGTCATCCCACGCTTGTCTATTTGATGTGGAAATCAGTTGGCCTGCTGCACTTACTCAGCTGTCAGCATTATGGGATATTAGATGACATTTCCACATACCATACACTGCATGGAATTTGTGTGTGCGTGTCTGTAATAGGAAGTAGATTCTTTGGCTGGGCATCAGTTCTAGCTTCAAGTTGTAACTTTTCCTGTCTTTGTTTATATACTTGTAGAACTTGGCCATGGTACCAGCTGGTTCACATCCAACAATGTACAAATTATGTATGCCATTTATCTATGGTTTGATAAGAACCAGAAATCTAAATGGTAAAATTGAAATAAAAAAAGTCAGCTAACTGTGGCTGTCTACCATTCCCTTCCCCTCCAACACATACATCTCCCTTTGAGATTTGAAATAATGAAATATTTTGTTTTAACCCTTTCCTTCCTGGAAGGGATGGGAATAGTCTGTGCAACTTTGAGATGGTGATAGTATAAGACAGACTACAGTGGTATGGAATTTGGATTTATGTAGCATCTTTCATACACAGTATATGTGAACGTGCTTTATAGAGCAGTGACTATAGACAGGCAGGTTTTGATGTGCTCAACGATATCCCTTCATGTAACACGGTAATATAGTAAATGAGCTATTGATGTCAGAAGGGACTCATGTCCATCATGTCTGCCCCCCCACACACACACACACTCACTTCATAAGCAGGGACAAGAAATGATGTTGTGCAAACATGTACTAAATGAAAAATAGAAATCCAGGCACCCTACTACCCAGGGTACCCTCTGATTCCCTTGGTATTTTTCTAGGCTTACCTTGAAGGTTTTTGCTGTCTACATATTCTCTGTCTCCACTGGTAAAGTGTTCAATAGAATCACTACCCTTTGGAATAAAATGTTCCTCCTAACATTACTCCTGGATTTTCCACCTTTGAGCTTTAAGGTGTGTTGTCATGTTCTGTGGGAGCATACCAGATCAAACATGTTCATCTCTCCAAACTTGTCAGTACCCTTCAGTGTTCAGAACACTGAGATAAGGATGTGTCCCCCTCAGCCTCCTTTTCTCCAGGATGAACATGGTAAGGGCCACTAACCTCTCCTCATATCTTTTACCCTCTATACCCCTAGTTCTTTTGGGGCCCTGTGATGCACCCTCCTAGCTGCCTCAGTATTCTCTTGGTAATGGGAGTCCAGAGCAACACACAGTACTCCATCACATAGCCGCAGACAATTTCATTAACATGTTAAAGCATGAGCTGGAATGTTGGCCAGGAGACTGATGTAATATCTTGCTTTTTTCCTCTACTTACTCTTTTTCTGCCCCTGTCTGACACACCACCTTCTACTGGTCACCCCAGCCCCATAACCCCAGTGTCCTCCAGGACTTGCCTGTCTGCATCTTCCTCCAGGGCTTGCCCCCTCCCCCCAGCAGGGTTGGTGGCGTTCCATAACCCCGCCCATCAAACAGGATCCTTTGCATTGGACAGAGTCTGGATAGTCGGGTGTGAGGCCTGCAGGTGACTAGTGTCATCCTACTGGCCGGGAGATTTCTTTTTTCTCCCCAGGAGGTGCAGACGTGCAGTGCCATTATGATGTACATTGCATGCTTCCTCTTGATGTGCATTAGCGGTCGCCGCACCTCCATGTACTTCAAATGGCCCCCCGACTGTCTTCTTCCTAGCCTCTACTGGGGCTCAGGTGCATGCCAGGTTCCATGTCCCCCAATCCCTGGAAAAGTAGAGCAATTCTATGGATGCTCAATTCTCCAATGCCCTGAGTTTGCTTCCGAACCCAGGTTATTGACGCCACAAGCGGTAGCACTATCACTGTGCTGGCAGGCCTATCTTCTGCTGCTTTTTAAAGTTGAGTTATGTGATTTTTTTTTTTTTTTATAATCCAGGTTTTTATTCTCTCGGGAGGCCCTGGTAAGCCTGAAGTCCTGCTGTCCACTCCCCTCCCATGCCGACACCTTCGTCCATCAGTCCAGCTACCAGTTCCCCAACATTCTCTGCTGTGTCACCACTGCTGTGGGCCTAATACCTCCATGATCCAATTAGGGTTTTAAAAAAGTGGTAGCAGAGCAGAATCAGTACAAACCATGGGGGCATAGAATAAGCACAGATGTGACCCCCCCGGTTGGCGCGGCTATCAGGTTCACACCCCTGCCTCATGATTGTAATGGGCACATCTGGTTGAGGGGTTTGGGTTCATTTGTTCTCCTATAGAAGGGGGGAATGTCCCAAATTATTAAATGGCACGGTGCCTCCACCCAGAGAAAAACAGTGGGTCAGATGTTGTATGTTGCACTGCCCCCAGGGATGCAGTACCTACCCACCTCCATACACTGGACAGTACCACCACCTAGGGACCACCAACAGTCATTGCCTTTACCAAACATTAATTCAGTCAGATGGTACAAACTGAGGGCACACACAGAAATCCAATCAACAATGTTGACACAGCCTTGGGTAACTGGAAAAGGAAAGATGGGTTAAGCACTTGCAAGTTATCGTTAAACATTTCCCTCATAAATCAGTACACCATATAAAATGCACCCACCCACCCAAGCAAGGGGCCCACTGAGATTGATATATTACACAGGGTGTGGAATACACAGTAACTGGTACCAGTAGTAGAACTATAGATCTAAGTGTTAACACTACTACCAAATAGACTCTCGGTACCCAAGAGTTCTAGAGTCCCAGTGCAGGCCTTGTTGCTACATTGCCCAGGATGTCTTGGTGGTGCACTTGAGGAACTTTGCATTTAACCCCCAACAGGCCACAGCGTGCTAGCACACGTTTAATAAGGGATGACATTCCAGCAAACTTGTCTGAACTTTCAAACAACTTGAAAACCCCAACTGTAATCCAAACAGGGAGAACAGAAATTTCAGCCAGCAATGCCAGCACTTATGTGACCCTTGGATGCCACAGATCAGAAGCAGCAGGGAGCAGCACACAGGGGCAGGAGAGCAATCCAGAAGCTTTGGATACTTTCAAGTGGACAGCAACAGCTCAGATCTTCTTGTCTCACACCTCTGTGAATGCAGCTCTTCTGTATCAGCTCTCAAGCACCAACCCTCCTGGCTCAGCTCTCCAAATGCAGCTCTTACAGCTCACACGTTTTTCACTACAGCGCCCTTCTGACTCAACCTTCTCTGGTCACAATACTTCTGGCTCATGCTTCTCTGGATGTAGAACTTTTCTGGCACAGCTTCTGTGGTCACAACTCTTCTGAATCACAACCATGATACAGGAGCACTGCGCAGTGGCTTCTCAGTTCCTAAGGAGCCCAGATCTCTGGCACGACCCCAGGGTCCAACTCCCCAATGGGTCAAGAGTACCCCAGCACTCAAGCAAGCACCTGTGGCTCCCTGTTCCCCAATCTACCCCATTTGATAAGGGCTAGCTGGCCCCTTACCTTGCTCCAAGGCAGCCTGAACAGGATGCAAGTCTCTGACTCCACTCAGATCAGCTCAGACACTCTGAGATGCTGCAGTGGCCCTCTGATTCACACTTTCTGCATGGCCCTCTGGAACAGTCTCTGGAAATGGGTGAACTCAGGCCCTGGGGAGGACTACCAAGATTCTTCTGGATGAGCCCTGGGCAGGACTCCAGTGGATCTTTGGGATGAGCCCAGGAGAGGACTCGGAGAATGTGTGACCTGGCTAGGCCTCTCTCAATCAATCACGTTGCCCTGCTGGCACTATCTTTTACTTCTCTCAGTCAGTGCCCTTTTTGGCACTATCACAGCTTCCAGCTCAATTGGTGCCCCATCTGGCACTATCACAACTCTCAGCTCAGTCGATGTCCTTGCTGGCACTCTTACAGCATCCAGCTCAATCGGTGCCCCTTCTGGCACTATCACAACTCTCAGCTCAGTCGATGTCCTTTCTGGCACTATCACAACTGTCAGCTCAGTCGATGTCCTTTCTGACACTGTCACAACTCTCAGCTCAGTTGGTGCTCTTTCTGGCACTATCACAACTCTCAGCTCAGTCGGTGCCCTTTCTGGCACTATCACAACTCTCAGCTCAGTTGATGTCCTTTCTGACACTATCACAACTCTCAGCTGAGTTGGTGCCCCTTCTGGCACTATCACAACTCTCAGCTCAGTCGGTGCCCTTTCTGACACTATCACAACTCTTAGCTTAGTCGGTGCCCTTTCTGGTACAATCTTTTTCCAATGGTATTGAGCCCAGGAGAAAGCCAAAGTAGCTTTTAAGGAATGGGCCCTGGTGAGGACCCATGTGGAGTAGGCCTGTGGAGGCCCCAGCTCCCTAACTGTATGACAGCTCTGCACTGCTCGGCATTCCAGCCAAACTGCTCCCATTCTTCTCAAATGTCCAGGTCTAACTTCTTCTCCCCCACTCCTCAGTGCCTCTGAGCCCTCTGATGTTCACTGGTGTCCCTGGGCCTGGAGAACAGGGGACTTGCTGGCTGGTCACTGATATGGCTCTCAGGACTTCTGGCAGGTGGGCACTTCCGGCGCCGAAAGTCATTTCAGCTGGCTGTGACAGCTCGCACATTCAAGCAGCCTGCTGTTCGAATGTGCACACACTGCGTATGCAGCTGTGCAGTGCTATGCTTTGGCTGCTTTTCTGTTCCCCTTTCCAGCTGCAGTCCTGAGGCCGGAGCGAGTGAAGAGATGGGCGGCAAAATTCATGGGTGGTACACGGGACTCCAGGTAAGCCCCCCCACCCCAGAGGGGGTTACATGGACAACACCCACCCTGGCCAATTAAATTTAACCCCCTGATTGTTCTGTCCCACCCCCTGTGTGTTTATTGGTCTGACCCATGCTTATCCTCATGGGAAGGAATGCTGAGGTTGTGTGGTTACCCACAATTTCCGACCACTTCCCAGGCATCTGTTTTAGGAGGGGCTATTTCTATTGGGCTTCTGAGACTCCTACTGGGAGTAGGGATGTCACAATACTAAATTTTGAGTATTGTGGTATTTGTGTAAAATACATAACAGTGTGCTGACTGTCATGATAATTTGCAGCATTTCTAATTTTCTAATAATATTCCTGTTCCTCTCCTGTCATCTCTGGTGTCATTGGCATTCTGCCAGCCCCATCATTGAGCTGTAGACTTAATGGTTATCCACCACTTACCAGAGCCATAGATTGACAGGTGGCCTGCTACGTAGGGTCATATGGGGAGAATGCCAAGCGAGCTAGGGCATTTTCCTCCATTTTTGCCTCTAAGGATCTGCGTATGACACAACCATGTGGGTGCATATTGACACACATGCAGGTAGCATCATCACACCTCTTCATCCATGTCTGCTGGTTTACTGGTGCTGCCACTCAGCATCTGCTGGGTGGCAGGGAAGTGGCAAGACTTGGAGTCCCCTCTCCCCGAGGACGACAGCTGTCCACCCTCCATGGCACTGGAGTGATGGCAGCATTTCCAATTTTAAGAAAAACAGTGAAACTAGGACTGGGAGAAGATGGAGAATGAGGAATCTTGGTCGTATGCACCCTGAGAAGAATACAGTGCTAGAATAACAGAGATGAGAAAGTCAAGACGGTTTATCATGGTATATCATGGTTTATCTGTCATCAGTAAAAATTATCATGATAGATCAAAACTGGAACTGGGAGAAGATGGAGAATGAGGAATCTTGGTCGTACGCACACTGAGAATAATATACTGCTGGAATAACAGAGATGAGAAAGTCAAGATGGTTTATCATGGTGTATCATGGTTTATCTGTCATCAGTAAAAATTATCATGATAGATCATCATATTGTGTCATGCCTACCTGAGAGATGAGGGTTGTGCTACAAGTATTAGTCTCCTGCATGGTTGTGTAACACGCTTCAATCAATACAGTTAGACCAGGCATATGATGTTACTGTCAAAGACCTTGTTTTGATGTCATCTGAAGGCAGGCACCACTGACAGTAAGAATCACTTTAGTAGTGATCTGCAGTGTCTATGTTAGGTATGAGCCCATGCCCCATATGTTGGATTTATTGATTTAAAGTCTGCAACCAACAGGATTACTGGATGGCCCAATGAGATGTGGGATCTTGTTTTGATGGTCATCCTTTGTAATAATTGTTCAAATTTCAGACCATGACCTTCTGACTCTGAGGTGAAAGTGTAACTGATTGAGCTACTTTTGCCCTGTGAGGAGTAGCAGGACTCACTGTATGAGTAACCCATTCAGTAAAATGAATCTTGTTTTTATATATGCCAAAAAAGTACTTTTAAACATACCATAATTGGCCCCTCCATGGTATATTTAAAATATATAAAATAGTGTGGAAAATATGTGGTATTTATTTGATACACATATGGAAAGGATATTGATTGATACACATATGGACCTTAAATGGACCATATATGAAACCTTTGTAATCCCAACCAACGAGGTACATGGCACAGTTTACAGATGTATGAAGTACTGTACTTTACCTTCATGCCTCTAGTCAGATGGCCAAAGGTCTGGGACTGGTGAGGCAGCATCTCCTTGGTGAGATCCTCTGACAAGCTAGATGCCAAGATGCTGGCCAGAGGAAACTAGAAAGAATGTATTTATTTTTAGACCAAACAACCACAAGTATCTTCCCACCATTTCCCAAAATAATCTAATTGTATTTTGTAATGCTTGAAATTATATTTTGAAAGCTGTAACATTTGAACTGTTGGAGTCCAATGAACAGGTATGTAGTAGATCCCAACAATATAGTTCTCCTGTGACACTACATATCTATACATGTTGATATCACATGTTGTTAAAAATGACAGGACTTTTAACATTTATTATACAATGACAAGAAAAAATCTCGGGCTCTTATTGGTCAGTGTGGGACTGGACCCGTGGTGTTATCCTAGCATAACACCACTGATCTAATACCAGCAAAGAAAAGACCGTATCAGTTGTTTAAAAAAAATCACTATGAACCCAGTATGAATCTAAAGTGAAAGCTGTATTCCTGAATGGCTTCATGCCTTGCCCACCATCCCAGAACAAACAAATCACGGGACACAAGCCAGCCAAAATAATACCCGCCCACAAACCTCCGATAATAAAAGAAATCCAGAAATCTTCCTATTTTCATTATAAAAAAAAATCAGTGACACACATTCACGGAGTGAACCCACCCAGTGAGCGAGAGAGAGAGAGAGAGCAAATATATCTTGAAACAGTCATAGCAGGGCTCTCACTCTCTCACTCGCTTGTTCGCTCCAGAAGTCTCTTTCTCTCTTTCTTTCTTTCTTTCTTTCTTTTTCTTTCTTTCTTTCTCTCTCTCTTTCTTTCTTTCCATAATTAAACAAAAAGTTACCTCCCAACATAACACCCACCCACAACCATCTCACATCTAAGCAAAAATCCAAACCTTCTTCTTCTTAATTAAAAAAACACATATGTGGAACGCATTCATGGAGTGAATGTGCACAAAGAGCAACAGCATCTTCAAACTTTCACTGCTCAGCCGCTCACTTGCTCCTGAAATTACTTTCTTACTTTTGTTTTTAAACAAAAGGCCACCACATAAAACAATTGAAAATCATCTGAAATGTCTCTGAACCTCATTATTTAATCTTCTCAGCAGCGAGTGGTCGGCCATACAATTGGCAATGTAATTCAGCATCAATGTTGACTTAGAGAAACACACACACACACACACACAAAAAAGCCACAAATTGTTTAATAAACACTGACAGAATATTGGAACTAGGCTACTTTACAAAGACTGGCCGCACTGACAAAGATTGCTTTCTGTACTGCAGAGCCTCCCCAAAAACAGAGCAGCTCCACCTATTGGTTGAAACAAGAAATTTGCACTATTCTTTAAACAAGTAATCCTATCCATTCCAAAATGACAAAAACATCTACTTTTAAAGTATTTTTCTATCTTTTTTTTTCTTTCTTTTACAAACGAGCCCTTGTACAATAGGAATAATGCACTCCAGGGTGTGTGTTGTGCTGGGATAACCCCACGCCCAGGGCATTGGATGCACTCAGACTGCGGCCTCGTGCTCAACCACCCCAAGCCAAGCATGGCATTATCCCAGCATGACACACACCCTGTCGTGCATTATTCCATTAGTCAACCATTTTATGTTTTTTGTATCAGTATAAGAGATGTCATTTTTTATAGTGGTATATGATTGCTCTAGTAATATCTTATTTATGTATCTACTTAGCTGACTCAAAGAATTCATTCAAAAAACTGTAAGTCTCTAACCCACGTCCTCCCGCACCCTGGATTTCTCATTCCCTTATTATTTTTTCTTTCCTTGTGGTGCCTGACCTGTTCTGCAATTCGCACTGCTTTCTGGCTCCCTGCTCCCCTCCCTTGCTCAAGCTTGCTTTTTTGTCTGTCTCCCCACCCCTCAATTTAGTCTGTTGGCTACGCTTTTGTTCCCAAACCTCTTTAGCCTTTAACTAACTCCTTGCTCTTCTCTCCTCCCCTCCCCAGGAACCCTTGACCGGGTGGACAGCTTGCTGTACTCCGGCGCAGCAGCAGGTTTGCAGCACAGAGCCTTAAACCACTGTTCTATGCTGCCTCCTTAATTTTTTATTTTGTCCTGCTCCACCTGCCCTGACCCCAGCCTCTATTAAATACTCTATTAACCCACCCAATCCCCTCTCCATTGTCTGCTATTGCTCTGTATTGATATTGTCTACTTACCACTAGTAAACTCTTCTTACCGATAGTATACTCCTCTTCTGTACTTTACCCTACTGGCAGCAAATTCCCTAAATCTTTCCGTTTTCCCTCATTTGTGTCTGACTTAGCCATGAATTTCCTGAAGTGATGCTTTTCCTTACTTGCTGTCCCTCCCTCTAGATCTGTTCTTCCCCTTACTTACTCTGCCTTGCCCCTGTGTACTTTTGTTCCTGGTTTTTGCCCTCTACCTGCTGTTCTTACCCTAGTTCGGCTTCTTTACCTACCCACTTTACCTGCTGTCCTTACCCTAGCTTTAGCTTTTCTACCGATACCCCCCCAGTCCTAAACTTCTCTTTTCTGACTCCCCTGCTCTTTTGGCTAATACCTTTGAGTTTTGGAATTTGACTCCCTGTCCCATCGGCTAATACCTTGGATATCTGGAGTTTCTCTCCATTGTAATTCTAGTGGTCCATCCATCCCCTAACATACCCCTTCTATTCCTTTTAAGTTCTCCCCTTTTTTGGTCACCATCATGGGTTGCCTAAGCTGGCTGTTATTGCTGGCCTGCCTTCTTCTTTGTTACTGGGCTGGTCAATTCATTGCTGCATCGATACATTACCCTCCATGTAACAGTAACCTTCCCCCCCCATGTCGAATCTGGCCTGAATCCTCTTGTGCGCTCTTATACATCCCTTCTCTTCCTAAGACTGACACTGGTCTTCTTGAACACTGACTTCATAAACGGTTGCGTGTATCTAGTGGTACAACTGCCCTTGAAATTATTTCATCCTGTGCCTCTTCTTGGGTACACTTATCTGTACTCCTCCTCCTCCTGGCCCGTGCTGGGGACATTGAGCTTAATCCTGGGTGCCATTGTCCTACCCCTGTCCATACCCCCCCCTCTAATATCCAACACCCGCTGAAAGGCCTAAAAGTGGCACATATGAATATTCGCAGCCTCCACCCTAAATTGGATGAACTTGAGGCGTGAACCCTACAGATTACCCCTGACGTATCATGTATATCTGAATCCTGGCTCAAGCCATCTATTAAGCAGCATGAGGTGGCACTTCCTGGTTATAACTGCTTCAGAAAGGATAGGGTGGGAAAGAGGGGTGGAGGTGTTCTGATCTACTTCGGTCTGATCTGGACGTCGTTGAACTTCCTGATCCCAGCACAGGCTCCACTCCTGTGGGGTCCCTATTCCTTTCCCTTACTCTTGGAAATATCAAGAAACTTACCATTGGCTGTGCCTATCTACCCCCCAACAAGGTTTCCCTAGGTCTCCAACCCTTCCTAACCTCCCTAGCTAATCTACCTTGCCATGACCTTACACTGTGTGGTGACTTCAATATAGACTGGCTTCACCTTGATGCTGGCCAAGTGAGTGCATCTCTTGCTGACTCCAACCTCATACAACTCATTCAGGATCCAACGCTTATCAGTACCAAGTCTGGTAAACACACTGTACTTGTCTGGATGGTCACTAATTGCCCTCAGAAGATTACAGCTGAGGGTGTCCTCTCAGACTGTATAAGTGACCATTCCCCAACTTTATGTGTTTGGAGACATAATTGTCCCAACCCCCCTCCCAAGATCTCTCTGGTTCAGGACATGTCAGGGTCTGATGTTAGCAGGTTCCTTAGCTCTGTCAGTAACATGGACAGGTGCCATATTAAGACTCTACCCAATATAAATCAAGCCTTGGACTTCTTAATTACCTCCTTCACTAAAATTATCGATCACCATGCTCCATTGATAAAATGTAGGTCCAAAGGAGTCAAAGCTCCTTGGCTCACAAAGGAAATTAGGGTACTTATGTTCCACCATGACAAGGCCTGGATGACCTTTAAAGAAAGTGGACTGCCCTCCAACTGGCAAGTCTATAGACAATTCAGAAATAAGTGAAAAAATTCCCTCCATAAAGCCAAATGCCACCATTTCAAATCTCTACAAACCGAGCACCTTTGCAACCCTAAGGAATTCTGGAGACTGGTCAGTTCTCTGGTAAAAGGAAAGGCTGCTGAAGTCCTGAATGCTATCACTGCCAATGGCATTACCCTCACCGACCCCTCATCCACCACTTCTGGTTTTAATGATTTCTTTACTGATCTTCACAAATACACTTCGCCTTTTGGCAACTCACCTTCTCCCCCCTCTGTCTCATCCCCCTTAAGCACCCCTGGGGCTCGGCCTGCTTTCCACTTGAAACTGGCCTCCCTTAAAGAGGTCCAGAAGCTTCTTGCTAATTTAAAAGCGGAGAGCTCTCCTGGTCATGACTTCCTTGAGCCTAAATTTCTTAAGCTGGGTGCTCCAGCCCTTGCTCACCCTGCCTGTGATCTATTCAACCATTCATTTCTCTCCAGTACCGCACCAGACAAATGTAAGCTGGCGGTAGTCATTTCTGTGCATAAGGGTGGACCCAAAACTGTTGTTTTTTTTTTTTTTCTTTATTTATGTACTCCACTGCAGCTTGGGGTATACTTACCCCATTCAGACCATGTACGCTGATGCTCAACTGATCCCATAGGTGGAGCCAGCCTGCGCCGTGACCGCTGGATTGAGGAGGACCATGGCTTGCCCCCCACAGCTGGGCCTCCCCCAGTGAGGGAGAACCGGGAGAGGAGACTGCATCACCCTAAGCCCTCGTCCCCAATTGTCAGACTTTGCTTGGCCCACTAGATCAGGTAGTCTGTTGGTGGTCTTCATGCTGCTGCCAGGAGAGGATTTTTTTATGTAAGTACCCCCAGGAGCCAGACATGCAGTGATGCCTGCATGTAGAAGCCGTAAGCATTCGCCGCACTCCTTCCCTTATGTTCCAGGCACAGGTAGTACACCCGGTCTCCACCAGGTGTCACTACTGTGCTGAGGAGCCCCCGAACCCACCCCAGGGAGAGGAGAGCCGTTCAATGGATGCTCAGTCCTCTCCCTCCCCTGCCAACTCCAGGCAGTCTGGGCTCGTTCCCGAACTTGGGTCACCGGTGTGGCACGAGGTGTGGCTTCCAGCGCCTCAACCCCTCAGCACCACCGGGCCGGCTCCCCCAATACTATTGTTGATAACTTTCAACCCATTTCCATCCTCTGCCCATTGTCTAATATCCAAGAGTGAATTGTATACAACCACCTTAAGGACTACCTGGAACATCACAATCTGCTATCCCCTTATCAACGTGGTTTCAGAAGGAATCACAGTACCCTTACTGCCTTGATAAAAGTGACCACAGACATATTCTAGGCAATGGACCAAGGTTCTACCACTGGTGCCATCTTTGTCGACCTTACAAAAGTGTTCGACCTGGTGAATCAAGGTCTTCTGCTCCATCAGCTTCATATCCTTGGACCCTAGTGCATTGAACTGGGTCAAAAGTTACCTGTCCTGCTGTACTCAAAGAGTCAAATGGGCTGGCTCTGTTTCTAATCTAACATACATACTAACTTACTAAAACGCCAGCAGAGTAGGCCTCATGGTCTATCAAGTCTGCTTGGTCTTCAGCACCCTGATTGGGTTCCGTAGCCATCATCCAGGCTCCTTTCACGCAGACTCACCCCTCCCTCCCCATGTCCCTCCCCCCCAGGCATGCTCTTGTCTGCTTCACTTCCTGCCTATACCTGTCCCATCTTCTCTTGAACCCTTCAACCATAGCTATCTGTACCATCTCCCTGGGCAGCTCGTTCCATGGTTCCACCACTCTTTCGGTGAAGTACCTCCTCCTCCTCCTTTCCCCCCAAGCCCCCCCCAATCTTCCAGCTGTGCCCTCTGGTGACTCCTCCCTTCTTCAGGCGAAGGATCCTATCATGGTTTACCTTATTTACTCCCTTGAGGTGCTTGAAGACCTCAGTCATATCCCCCCGTACCTCCTCTCCTCCGGTGAGAACAAGTTGAGCTCCTACAGCCTCTCCTCGTATGTCATATCCCCCAACCCCCGAATCATTCAGGTTGCCCTCCTCTGAGCCCTCTCCAGTAACTAGATGCCCCTCCTTAGGTGTGGCCGCCAGAACTACACACAGTACTCAAGGTGAGGTCTAACTGGGCCATTGTACAGTGGCAAAATCACCTCCCTGTTCCTTGAGGTAATCCCCCTAGCGATGCAACCCAGCATCCTATTTACCCTGACCACAGCTCTTCTGCACTGCTCTGAATTGTGCATGTTGACATCTACCTGGATTCCCAGGTCTTTTTCCCCCTCCGAAGCCTGCAACATATCCCCTCCCATGGAGTACTCATATTCAGGGTTCCCTCGCCCTAGGTGTAACACCTTGCACTTGGAGGAGTTAAATTTCAACCCCCCGGTGCATGAACACCTCTGCAGTGTATCCAGGTCACCTTGCAGGGCCAACCTCCCCTCCTCCCCTTCCACCACCGCCCCCAGCTTGGAGTCATCCACAAAGAGACTCATATCACACCCAATATCTTCCCTGATATTGGAGATGCAGGCGTTAAACAGGAGAGGCCCCAGAACAGATCCCTGAGGGACCCCACTAATGACCTGTCTAGGAGATGAGACCTCCCTCCCCACCACTACCCTCTGGGTGCACCCAGAAAGCCAATTTGTAATTCACCTAACCATCAGCAGTCCTACGCCCATCCTCCTCAGCTTCACCAGTAGGCCCATATGAGGGACTGAATCAAACACTTTGCTGAAGTCTAGGAATAGTACATCCACCGATCTTCCCTGATTGAGTACTGCTGTCACCCACTTGTAGAACTCTACAAGATTTGTCTGACACGATCTACCTGGCATAAACCCATGCTGCCGGTCGTCCAGGTAACCGTTTTCTTCCAGGAAACCCCCCAAGTCACTCCTTAAGTATGCTCTCTATTATCTTCCCCACCACCGACGTCAGACTGATAGGTCTATAGTTCCCTGGCTCCTCCCTCGAACCCCCTTTATGTGTGGGTACAACGTGTGCCTGCCTCCAATCCCAGGGTACCCTCCCCGACTGCAGCAACATGTTGAAAAGGTCCTCCAGTGGTGCAGCCAAAACATCAGCCAACTCCCACAGTACCCTGGGGTGGATAGCGTCAGGACCCAGAGATTTATCCATTTTTAGGGATTTGAGGGCGTCCCACACCCTTTCCAATAGGAATGTCAGCATCTGTCACTCCCTCCCATGGCAGATCCAGCCTGATACCTCCCCTCAATATCTCTCCCCCCCCCCCAGCGACCTGATTGCCAGCAGGTACCTTATCAACCAGGTCTGCAGCAGGTAACCTAACACTCAGGTCTGCTGCCCCATCCGCTCCCCGTAACCCCTTGTTTGGAAGTTCCACAGCATCCTCCTCAGTGAATACCAAGGCAGAGTACTTATTTAGTACCTCAGCCTGCTCACCAGCCTCTTCTGCCCACCATTCCCCCCGTCCTCAACCTTCTAAGTTGACCCCTAGTTTTTCTCTTCTCACCAACATACCTAAAGAACCCTTTTTTCCCCACCACTTATCCCCTGGGCCAGCCTCTGCTCTTTTCTAGCCTTTGCCCCCTCACTGTTCTTATTGCCTGCCTGACTGCAAGATGATAGTTCTCATCTAACGCCCCTCGTGATCTTTTGTACCTATTGTAGGCAGCCTTCTTCTCCCTCATTGCTTCCTGTACCTCCGTGGTCCACCAGCATGGTTTTTGAGATTTACCACCTTAATCTTAATCCCATAATTTATGGTGTTCCTCAAGGCTCCATTTTGGGTGCAGTGCTATTCTCACTATTCATTAATGACTTACCTAGCTTCTGTGGAGGGGCATCCATTCACCTATATGCAGATGATGCAATCATCTATTGCTCCTCTCCTGATATTGATCTGGTTAACCGAGAACTTGCTTCTGACTTCTCTTCCCTAGAGGGCTGGTTCAGGCACAATCATAGACATAGAAACGTAGAAGTTGATGGCAGATAAGGACCGCAAGGCCCATCCAGTCTGCCCATTTCTTTCTCTGCCTTATGAATGTGCCATTGGCCCTTATCTACCTATTTATACTCATCTGTATTACTCTCTTATGCCTGTCCCATGCCTGTTTGAAGCCCTGCACTGTATTCATATTCACCACTTCCTGAGGTAGGATGTTCCATGCACCCACCACCCTTTCTGTAAAAAAGAACTTCCTCACATTACACCTTTATTGGCCTCCCTCTAATCTCATGCTGTGTCCTCTTGTCCTGCTATTTTTCTTATATTGAAACATGTTAGACTCTTTCACCTTGTTAATGCCCTTAAGGTGTTTGAATGTTTCAATCATATCACCTCTCTCCCTCCTTTGCTCTAGGATATACATATTGAGCTCAGTTAATCTGTCCTCATATGTTTTCTGATGCAGTCCCTGCACCATTTTGGTTGCCCTTCTCTAGACTGCCTCAATTTGGTTAATGTCCTTGTGAAGGTGTGGTCTCAGCACTGCACGAGTACTCAGATGGGGCCTAACCAGTATCTTGTAAAGAGGAATATTACCTTCTCTTCTGACTTGTGATACCCTACTAATACACCCCAACATCCTCTAGCCTTACCTACTGCTTTAGTGGTCTGCTTGGATGATTTCAGGTCATCACGTGATGATGCGCCTCAAGTCTCTTTCTTCCCTTGTGACTGCCAGCAACTCCCTCCCAGCCTATAGGGTGGCTTCAGGGTTTCTCTTCCTATGTGCATGATCTTGTACTTCTTTGCTTAAACCCCAGTCGCCACTCTTCCACCATTTTGCTAGTTTATTCAGATCTCTTCTCATTCTGCCCACCCCATCTGGATCATCTACTCTGTTGCAGATCTTGGTGTCATCTGCAAACAGACAAACCTTACCCTCCAGTCCATCTGCAATGTCACTGATGAAGATATTGAAGAGGACTGGCCCCAAAACTGATCCCTGAGGTACCCCACTTGTGACTTGCATCTCTTCTGACTGTATACTGTTTACCACCACTCTCTGTTTTCTGCCTGTCAACCAGTTTGCCATCCAGTTGACCAACGACTGACCCACCCCGAGTCTACCCAGCTTATTAATCAATCTTCTATGTGGAACAGTATCGAAAGCTTTGCTGAAGTCAAGGTAGGCAATATCAACTGTTCCCCTTGGTCCACCACTCTGGTTACCCAGTCAAAAGAAATCTATGAGTTGTTTGACAGGACCTTCCTTTGTAAACCCATGCTGTCTTGGATCCTGTGCTCCTATGGATTCCAGGTGTTGCACTATCCTTTCCTTAAGGAGTGTCTCCATAATCTTGCCCACTACTAAGGTAAGATTGACTGGTCTGTAGTTCCCTGCCTCCTCCCTGCTACCACTTTTGTGGAGTGGGATCACATGAGCCCTTCTCCAGTCTTCTGGGACTTCTCCTGTGTTCAGAGACTCACTAAATAGTTCTGATAATGGCTCTGCTAGTTCCACCCTTAGCTCCTATAGTACTCTGGGATGTATGCCATCGGCTCCCATTGCCTTGTCCACCCTGAGCTTATCGAACTCTTGTAGGACCCTTTCTTTTGTGAAGGGACTAGTGCACACCTCCCTCCCCCCATGTCCATGGTGCTGAGCTGTGGGCCCTACCCTACCTTCTCTTCAGTAAATACTGAGCAGAAGTATCTATTTAGGATAGATGTTTTTACATGGTCCTCCTCTCACATGCCCCCTTATCCCCTTTGATCTTAGCAATACCCCCTCTGAATTTTCTCCTTTCACTAATGTATCTATAGAAAGTCTTGTCACCTTCTTTTACTGTTCGTGCTAGTGTTTCCTCGGTTTGGGCCTTTGCCTGCCTTACTGCCTTCCCTGCTTCCCTTAGGGAAGTTTGGTATGCCTCCCTATCTTCATTCTGCTGCATTCCCTTATATTTCCTGAAGGCCAGCCTTTTGGCGCTGACCTTTTCTGCTACTGTGTTTGAGAACCAAAGTGGTTTACTTCTTCTTTTGCACTTCATTTTCTCACTAACACAATGGGATGTTGCTTCAAGTATTGCATCTTTAATGCTTGCCCACTTTGCCTGTACCCCCTCACCTGTATTTCTTTTTGCCAGAGCTAGCTTAACTCTGTTGGCCATCTTATCAAAGTCAGTTCCTCTGAAGTCCCATATTTGTGCCTTGGAATGGGATGATTTTGTTCTAGTGGCCAAATTGAACCATACCATGTGATGGCCACTGGCACCTGGGTGACCTTCTACCTGGAGATCTATGATCCTTTCCGTGTTAGTCATTACTAACTCTGTTCTGAATATGAAAAAAACTAAAAGTATGCTATTTATCCACCTACCCTCCTCCCTGCGTACTCTCTCCCCTTTTAGTATTACCTCTCTCTATGGTGATACACTAGAGTGTGTCCATTCCTTTAAATACCTGGGTATCACATTGGGCTCCTCTTTCTCTCTCAAAACACATGTCTCCAACGTTGCTAAATCTCTGAACCAGTGACTAGGCCTCCTCTATCAGATTCATCCCTTCCTCTCCTCTGCCTTAAATTTGCCACATCCCCAATACCACTCCTAACCTACGGTGCTCCTTTGCTGTTCTCAATGAATTCCTCGACCCTGTGTCTCCTCTCCCAGGCCTACCATAGGGTGCGAAGGTTGGCACTGGGGGTTAATACCCGCTGTCACCACTGTGACGTCCTCTCCTCACTTGGCTGGCTACCCTACAAATCTAAGCTGAGGTATTCTTCCCTTAGCTTCTTGTTTAAGCTGGTCCACAGATTCATTGCTTCTCACCTTAGTGCAATAATACGTTTTAGACAAGCTGCTCATGCCCTCAGATCTGCCTCCTTCCCCCTTCTTATTAAGCCTAAACTGCATCTTGCCATCACCTGCAAGTCTTTCTCCTTTGCAGCAGTATCTGACTGGAACTCCCTTCCTCCCTCCATCCTGTCCTGCTCCTATTTCCCCAAGTCCCAAACTACTCTGTATTCCTCACTCTCAGCCTCTGTATCTTGCTCCTGCATCCATTGATGTTTCATCTATTCACTTGCCTCCCTCTCCCTCCTTCTACCTTCCCCGTGAACCCTGCCCCCTTTCCCCGCCTTAACTTTAGGTTGTTAGACTGTAGCTTCAACTGTCTAATGCCTTGTAAATTATGTTTTATGATGTGTATATATCTCATCTGCTTTGCCTTATTTATGTATATATTATACTGTATGTCTATTTTCTGCTATCTTATTTTACTTCTCTGTTTTATTGCACTGTGTTGTACTGCTTGTTGTAACCCCAGGTCCTCTCTGAAAAAGGGACTGCAATTGTCTCAGTGGACTTACCCAGTCACCAAAACTCAAATAAATAAATAATGGTTCCAAAGTTGTCACATTTTAAAGAAATTATCTTTGGAAAGATCTACCTTTGGAACTGTTGGGACTAGAAACTTTTCTTTTTTGTAAACAAAAGCTTGGAGTCCAGCCATTAAGAAGTAACTCAGATGATACTGTTTGTATGTATTGTGATACTATTCTATATGTATTGATACCATATGAACTTGCTTTTCAGTACGTTATCGATACATGTTTTTTAATTGTGACAGAGCCAAAAAACGACATAGACACATAGAAGCTGTCTGCAGAAAAGGACCTCCTGACCCACCTAGTCTGCCCTAAAATCCCTTCCTACTGTTTCACCTTAGACCCTAACTGATCTCTGGCCTCACCCTTCCTCCTGCAGCAAAGGTGTAGGCAGTACATTCACCATGTAAGCCATGGTGTACACAGTTATATTTGAGGGGCAACAACATGCCTGACCCCAAGGGCACTGTGTGTCCCACTGTCTGATCTCATAATAGGATTGTTAGTGCTCTGCCTGACCAGACACTGTGCAAATGCATACATCTGGTTGCTGCCCTATGTCTCACCCATGCAGAACAAAGCACTGGGGTATACAACTGTAGAGCATCACACAGGTAACATCTAGGGGCAACACAATGGGTGCACCTGGAGCAACAAGCAAGATGGGGAAAACAAAATGGGTATAACAGGGTCAAAACAGAGGGTAGGATCAGGAAGTGCCATGTACCATGGATGGCACACACATTGTCATGGCTTCCATAATGGCCTACAAAACCTATGTGCCTAGCTACACCCCTGCCCCACAACCCTGATACTAAAGTCCCTCTGTGTCTGTCCCGTACATGTTTGAAACCTGTTACCATTTTGGTACTCACCACCTCATCTAGGAGGCTGTTCCAGGTGTCCACCACCCTTTCCATGAAGAAATATTTCCTCACATCCCCTCTAATGCTCCACCTTTACAGCTTCACAACATGCCCACTTGTCCTTGAGCATCTCTTTCTGTGCAATGTGTCACCCTCCTGTACCTTATTGATACCCTTGAGGTATTTGAATGTCTCTATCATGTCTCCCCTTTCTCTCCTTTCCTCCAGTGAGTACATATTTAACTCCCTGAGTCTTTCCTTGTAGGGCGTCTGATGCAGACCATGCACCATTTTGGTTGCCCTTCTCTGTACCACCTCCACCCAATCTATGTCCTTCCTGAGGTGGGAACTCTAGAACTGAACACAGTACTCTAGGTGTGGCCTCACCATTGATCTATACAGGGGTAACACTACCTCCCTTTTTCTGCTTGTGATACCCCTCTCTATGCACCCCTGCATCCTACTAGCCTTTCCCACTGCCTTATCACACCGCTTTGCTACCTTCAGGCCATCAGATATGATGACCCCAGATCCTGTTCTTGTTTTGTAGTTGTTAACACCTCCCCCTAAATGATATGTTGCCCTTGGGTTCTCTGCCCCTTGTGCATAATTTTACATTTTTTGGCATTGAAGCCCAGTTACCAAACCGTTGACCAGTCTTCCAGCTTTTTAAGATCTTCTCCTCCCTCGGTGTTTCCACTCTGTTGCAGATTTTTGTGTCATCTGCGAACAGGCATACCTTTCGTTCCAGCCCCTCTGCAATGTCGCTAATAAAGACATTGAAGAGGACTGGTCCCTGAGGCACCCCACTGGTTACCTTATCCTCCTCCGAGTGAACTCCATTAACCACCACTCTCTGAGTTCTGTTACTTAACCAACTTTGTACCCATTTTACTATTTTTGGACCCACCAGGCTGCCTAATTTGTTTACTAGTCTTCTGTGTGGAACAGTGTCTATCCTGGACAAGGAGAAGGCTACACTGAAATACACTAAACTAGGAGCCTGGCTCACTTCTGTGACCCCAAAGACAGAGCAGCACAATCTTGGTTGCCTGCGAGGAAGTCTACCTTAATTTTCCACTAGTTTTGGCTGTGGACTGAAGGAGTGGAGGTTTTTTTACTGCTTTATTTTGAGCACTTCTGCTGCTAAGTTATAGGGGGCTGAAATACTAAATTCCTTATGTGCTAGTCTACTGGGGAAGAAAGTGAGATGACTGATTTCCTTGGGCTAGTCTGCTGGGGAAGGGGCTGAATTTTATTTTATTTATTTATTGTACAACTGGATTTACAACCTTTGAGCCAGGGGCTCGTTTACAAAGGTACCTCATCACAAAGCGGATGTACAGAGTCACATACTTGCAGAATACAATCATACAGAGTAACATAGTTTTACATAGTTGCTAGAACACAATGAATATTTAGAAACATTTCAGAGTGACATATTTAGTACCAGCAGGTAACAGCAGTGGGAAGGGAGGCCATGAGGGAGTGTGGAGGGAGGGTGAGGTGGGGAGTTCAGCCCGGAGGACTACATCAAGAGTGTCTTGAGAGTAGCAGAGCATCTGTTAGAGACAGGTGCAGCAACGGGTGTTGAACAGTAGGTTCCAAAGGGCGGTTTTGAAGGGGGCAATTTTGGGAGTGCTGGATATGACTGTGGGGAGCGAGTTGAACCAGGACGGGACTCTGTAGCTGAATGACCTCTGTGCCTGGGTGGTCCTAGTTCTGGGTACTAGTAGGGTGACCTTGTCAGCGGTTCAGGTAGAGACTGTGGAGGGTGTAAGTTGGACGGAGGCAGAAACCCCGGGGTGGGGAGAGCCCAAGCAGAATTTTCTTAGTTAGAAGGCAAGTTTGGTAGCAGAGACATTCATCGAGGTTAAGTAGTTTGGCCATTCATAAAGTTGACAAGTGTGGGTGAGCCTGGAGGCATTAGTCACTAGTCTGCAAGCCTTGTTTAGGGTGAGACGAATCTTGTTGAGGGCCATGGAGTCAGCAGCACCATAGACCGGAAGGCCAGAGTCCACAAGGGACATTACTGAGGACATAATGGCAAGTCTGAGAGCATCAGGTGGGAGGCAGTCCTCGTGATGGTAGAAGATGCCAAGTCAGGAGTTACCAGTGGATGCGAGGGCTGTAATGTGGGCATGAAAGGTGAGGGTCGAGTCGAAGGTGATCCCAAGGTATTTGTAAGAGTAAACTTGTTCAAGTGGTTGTAGAGTGCTGGGGAGGATTTGGAGGGGGGTTGTTGCTAGATTTGTTTTACTGATTTTCATTTTCTTTTTTGAATTCATAGGGGGTTGAAATACTGCTTATTTATTTGTTAGTTCGCTAGTTGATTTCTATATTACCTTTGTTTTTTGGTGACATTTTGCATCAGACTATTTTGGTACAGCTAAGAATTCAGTATTAGCTGAGTTGCTGTTCTTTGTTTTGTTTTGTTTTAGACTTGCTGTTCAGTGGGATGTGTTTGTGTATTGGGCCCAGACAGTAGGGCGCAGACTGCTTCTGTCTGGTTTGCAGATCTGCACCGAACCCAGTTGGGTTATCCCACCCACCCCCAGCTCAACTACCTTTATAGGTATTAAACAAGAAGGTGTGGAAACTTCCTGCTCAGAAACAGGGCAGGGTGAGGAGAACAACAGTAGGCAGCCAGGCAGTGCTGCGTAATCTGGGTGGCTATCTTCTTGAGATTGCTATTGTATCCAAGTAAAAAAAAAACAAAACAGCATGGTACATTAGGATTCCTGATAAATAGTCACTGGGAAAAGAGTTACAGTACTAGGGAGAATGGAGGTTCCCTAACAACAATCAGGGCAGACAGAAGCAGAGGAGAAAGGGATCAAGTTGGAAGTGATGCAGTGCAGTAGATGTGGAGCAGCAGTCATCAGAAGGACTTTCTGGGAACTGTGGTGCTGCCCCATCTGCAGGCACCTCTCTGGGCTGAGGGTGGAGATTGCCAGCCTTTAGGCTGAGTTGGTTAGTTTTCAGGAAATCTCCTCCCCCACCCAGGGGCCACCAAATCTATACCCACTACCTCAAAAGTGGACCATCAAAAGGAGTGGATGAACTACAGTGGGCTCAAGGAGGGTGAGGTGGGGGGAGCAAAAGTGCATCCCCCACCTGGTGTAACTGAAGAACTCCTACACAGTTTTGGAGGAGTGGGAGGATCCCACAGTGTCACCTAAAGTTGTGACCAAGGGGGATGAGCTGGTTCTCCACAAGTCGGGTGGTAGAGGATCCCAAAGGAAGAGGAAACTTCTCCTAGTGGGGGACTCTACACTCCAGGAAATGGATTTTGGGACGAGTACAGTGGCGGAAAGGGAGGTAAAGTGTCTACTGGGAAGCACAGCTCAGAGGCATGAGGAGAGGATCCAGAGAATTGCTATGGCAGTAGTGAGAGGGGAGTTTGATGTCATTGTCCATCTTGGGGACAAATGACCTTGCTAGGGATGAGGCAGGAACAGAAAGGGTTCAGAGGGAGTTCATGGAGTTGGGGAGGGGCCTTGGGCAGGTAGCAAACTCCGTGACCTTCTTGGAGGTGCTGCCTGTGCATGGTAAAGGGAGGCTAGGAGCCTCTACACCAGGGACTTCAATGCTTGACTGGGGAACTGGTGCAGATAGATGGGGTTTGGCTTCACTGGGGATTGGGAACTCACCTGGAGGAATGTGGACCTGTACAAGGGTGAGACCCTAAATCTATGCAGTGAGGGTACTGTTGTCCTCAGTAAACAGTTTAAATGCTTCATTGGCAAGCATTTAAACTAGCCAGGTGGTGGTGGAAGGAAGCAGGGAGAATCAAACTGCCCACCCCCACAGGATAGTGCAGTCAACATGGAGGACCATAAAGCAATGCTATCGCCAGAGGTAACTAAACTTATAAAGAGGGGAACAGTGGAGGACAGTAGAAAGGGAGTTAAAAACAGGAAGGACAAATGGAGGAGGCAAAAATGCAAAAGGGGGGATGATAAAAGGAGAAATGGCAAAACATGGAAGGCATAGTATACAAATGCCCGCAGCCCAGAAAATAAAATCCCAGACTGGTGGCCTTGATGATGGAGGTTGACCTGGTCATTGTAGCTATTACCGAGATGTGGTATGCTGGAAACCATGACTGGGATGTAGCAATACCAGGTTATACTCTGTTTAGGAAGGGTAAAAAGGGAGGGGCTGGCTCTGTACATCAGGAAGGGTATTAGAACAACTGAGATACAGGGAATGTGGGGTAGTGGAGGTACTGTGGGTCACCCTTGAGATGGGCAATGGCACAGCTATTTGCACAGGCATGATATACAGACCTCCAGCGGGGGGGGGAGGTCAGCAGGGTTCAAGTGGAGTCCATCCACATGGTGGCAGCTAAAGAGGAGGTATTGCTAGTAGGTGATCTCAATCTGCCAGATGTGGATTGGAGCACCCCAGCTGCTGCCTCAGCCAGGAGCAGGGACATCCTGTATGCCATGCAAGGGGCAGGCCTCAGGCAGCTAGTGCTAGAGCCTACCCAGGAGGGTGCAATTTTGGGCCTGGTACTCACCAACGAGGACAGAATTGTGGAGGTCAGAGTGGGTGAACACCTGGGATCCAGTGATCATCGCATAGTGTGGTTCGGCATGAGGACAGTGGCATGTGGCAGAGTCAAGCCACACAAAGGTGAGGGTCCTGGATTTCAGAAGGGTGGACTTTACTAAGATGGGGTATGTCTCAAGAATACCTTGGCAGGGTGGGACAAATATGACGAGTTGAGGAGCAGTGTGTCCATCTGAAAGGAGCAATAGGGGAGGCAAAAAAACTTGTCATTAGGCAAATAAACAAGGGCAAGAGAAAGAGAAAACCACTATTGTTCTTAAAGGAAATGGCCGGGAAGGTAAGGGCGAAAAAGATGACTTTCAGGAAGTACAAGGAAACACAGAAGAAGGCGAACAGGGTAGTGTATCTGGATATACAGAGGGAGGCAGAGAAAGCAGTCAGGAGCGCAAAGGCACAAACAGAGGAAAATATTGCACATGACGTAAAAAAGGGGACAAGAATTTTTATAGGTACATTAGTGAAAGGAGAAAAGCCAGGGGTGGGATTGTAAGGCACAAAGGGGAAGAAGGGGAGGGTGTGGAAGGGAACCTGGAAAAAGCATCAATACTGAATAAATATGTTTGTTTTGTATTCACTGAAGAAGGAGAAGGTTAGGAACCACAGCTAGGCAACATGAGCAAATATGAGAGGGAGGTGGACACCAGTCCTAAAATAACTCACAAAACTGAAAGTGGACAAGGAAATGAGACCAACTAGATGGGATACTTTCTAGAATATTGAGGGAACTACTGGAGGTGCTGGCAGTACCATTGGCAGCCCTGTTCAACTAATTACTCGCTACAGGGGACTGGAGGAGGACAGATGTAGTCCCTCTTCACAAAAGTGGGAGAACATTATGGAATCTCTATTTAAAGAAAGGATTATGGAACACCTTGAATCCAGTGGAACACAGGATCCAAGACAGCATGGAATCACAGCGGGAAGGTCATGTCAAACAAATCTAATTGATTTCTTTGACTGGGTGACTAGGGAAGTGGATCAGGGAGAGCGGTGGACATGGTGGCCTACCTAGATTTCAGTAAGGCCTTCAATATGGTTCCACATAGAAGAATTATGAACAAGTTGGGCAGCCTGGAAGTAGGTCACAAGGTGGTAAACTGGGTTAGGAACTGGTTGAGTGATAGAAGACAGAGGGTGGTGGCAAATGGCGCTCAATCTGAGGAAAGGAAGGTGACCAGCGGGGTGCCACAGGGATCAGTTCTGGGGCCAGTCCTGTTTAATGTCTTCATAAGTGACATTGTGGAGGGACTGAAAGGGAAGGTGTGCCTCTTTGCAGATGACACTAAGATCTGCAACAGGCTGGTGGACACTCAGGGAGGGGTGGGAAAAATGAGGAGGGACCTAGGTAAACTGGAGGAATGGTCTAGAGTGTGGCAGCTGAGATTCAATGTGAAGAAGTGCAAAATCATGCATTTGGGGTACAAGAACCCAGGGGAGGATTACATGATGGTGGGTGGAGATCCTGATGGTCATCAAGCAGGAAAGGGATTTAGAGCAATCATATCTGATGACCTAAAGGTGGTCAAACAATGTGCCAAGGCTGTGGGGAGAGCCAGTGGGATGCTGAGGTATATAGGGAGAGGTATCACCAGCAGAAGAAAAGAGGTGGTGATGCCACCATACAAATCATTGGTGAGGCCTCATTTGGAGTACTGTGTCCAGTTCTGGAGGCTGCATCTCTATAAGGGCATAGACAGGATGGAGGCAGTTCAAAGAAGGGCAACAAAGATGGTGCAGGGCCTACACCAAAAGTCATATGAGGAGAGACTGGGAGACCTCAATATGTATACCCTGGAGGAGAGGAGAGACAGGGGAGATATGACAGAAACCTACAAATATCTAAAGGGCATAAATAGGGTACCGGAGGGTGGCATCTTTCAGAAAAGAAGATGTTCAGGAATGAGGTGGCATGACATGTGGTTGGAAGGGGGTAGATTAAGGGGTAACATGAGGAAATAAATGTGGTAGGATACAGGTAGGTAGTAACTCTCAAGTTTCTGCATAATACCCGGTGGAGAGTTAATACTTATAAAAAAAAATGTCTGGAAACCAGATGTTGGATCACCAGCTCACTGCTTACAAATGAAATAAGCCAGTAATCAAAGGTTTAAGCAATACTTCTGTACTCGGTGAACGTTATCATAATTTTTGGAATTGCAGTCAGAATTTCAGTACATAAGGCAGAGCACGCAGTTGTGTTAAAAAGGAAGGTAGATTCAGCAAAGAGAGGCATTTACTTTTAGTTTGGGTGTCGGTGTGTCAGTGAACATGTCTGGGTATACCGGTATTCTGTGCAGTTATACTGATAATCCATGCAAAAGCCACACAAAAAAACAACAAACAAATAGAAATTGGCTACAGCAAGAGTTGTAGTGTGCTCAGAACACTCTTAAAATAGCAACTAGTAAACCAAATGTCGAATGCCTGTCCATATCAGATGAGGCTGGTGAGCAGACAGTTTTTCCAGCTGAACAGAGTGAACAACTGCTGTATTTTCAGTAACAACTGCACATACGGATAATACTAACAGCCATGCTTTGAAAGCCTAAAGAAGCGAGAAATGCACTTCCATCTTTATTTAGTATCTATCTCACAGCCATTTGTTGGTCTAGTTGATTCTGAATGTTTACTTGGTTGGGAAAAAGTACTTAATAAATATGGCAATGATCCTGTGCTAATAATAATCCTAAAAAGCATGGAAAGAAAATGAAAAAGCAGCCAAGGAGGCTGAAGAACTACGACCTAAACTAGCCACAAAATATACGCAGGAAGAGATAGCAGTGCTAAAAAATGGACCTGCAAATAACTAAATACTGCAATGAGCTGAAATTATACAGACAACATAAACATGACTCTGATGCCGGGGATTGTCAAGACAATAACATTTGTAACTGGCACGGCTCAATGAAACACTATGTACAAAAAACAAATCCAAGACTTGATCATAGGATTGACAGCATATTGTCAGGACCAGAAAGTGATATGAGTGACTAGTGCTGAGCCACAAACTGGATGAAGGAGGAATCAACCAGCAGTCATCATTTTTTAGCTGATTCGAAGAGGAGTTAGGATGGATCTGAGCCAGTACAGAGGAAACATAAGACCAGAAAATGAAAAGGGATGAATAGGAGACAGGGGGAACAGAAGAAGAGGGAGAATGGATTTTGTCCAGAACAAGAGGAGCTGGAGAACGGTGAAAAGGTCCTCAAGCTATCAGAATCCAAACTGGTGGTTGTAAACATCAGTGACATCACCCTAACAGATGATCAAGTGAAAGTTCTCAAAAAAGGTTTACTCTTCATCCTGACTAATAGACCTAACCCCTTCAGTATCAAAGTTAACCTCTACTTTGGTGTTTTTTTTTTTGCAAAATGTAACTAAAGGAATTCTTGTTGCTGCCTCTGGCCACCACCCTAGCTACTTGCTACATGGTCTGCTTCTGATGCACATGCATTCAGAGTTTGATGCTATTGACAATGTCACTTTACTGACAGCACCCCCTACCTGCCCAACTGCTTTTAATGCTCCTGCAACTTATCAGTAGGAGCCATTGTTGTAACTGACTCTGTAACATACTTGGAAACTCTGTTAGTGTTAACTCTATAACAATGTATAAATGTGACTCGGTACTCTCTGTATCACCTGACTTGAATTGTTGTATGACGTTTTATGAATTAATGTATGATGTTGTATTATCTGCTTGTCCCTGTGCACTCTTGACGGAACCTTCATAAATGAGTTTCTGGTTCAAAGGTACTGTAATTCAGAGACTTAAATAAATAAATACATTTTTTTTCTCATACAGGTACAAAAACAGATGAATAAATGATTAGAGAACAAAAAATCCACATTCTGTCCAGTTACAACAAATGCCACACTAACCATTTTCATTATAGTTAAGCAATGAGGTACAGAAAATTAACAACATCTCTAATAATAGATGGTTTACCATTGAATGAAAAAAGGCACTGAAATAACTTAAATCTCTGTCAGATGTGGTGTTTAAACCATCAGACAAAGGGCATCAGTGGTGGTCTTGGGTCATGAGAGATTGTATCCCAGAAGCATCTAGACAATTATCAGACTTCACCTTCTATACAAACATAGAGCAGGACCCCACTGAAATGATTCAGAAACATGCTGACAGTATAGTCATAACTGCCCTTTAATCTGGATGGATCACCGAAAAAGAGGCATCATTTTTGACAGCACCTTCATAGAGGAGCCCAGTTTTCTATCTGCTGATGAAATTACACAAAAATAAAATACCAGTACCAGGATGACCAATAATCTTCTCAACTAGCGCCCTTACCAAACCAGTTAAATTCTCGTCCCTCAATTTAACGTTTATATAAAGGATACCATTGATATATTGAAATGTCTGCAAACAGTACAGATACAAGAAGATCTACGTATTTCACGATGCAGGAAGCCTCTACTCCAGCATTCTGGACTGATTGGGAGCATTTGGGAAAAAATACTTTCAAAAGGCCAGCTAAAATCATACCACTAATAGATTTTATTATGCTACAAGCTGTCACGAATCCACTCCTGGGGGCCAGGTCCACTGAGCTCCCAGTGCCCACACCTAAGTGCAGCCCATGACAGGGAGGAACAGGAATACCCTCCTCACATCTGTTTAGAGTGCTCGTTGAGTTCACAACTGAACACTCACCACGAGGGCCTAGGGCTTCATTTCTAACCTGGGTAAGGGTTAAATGCAGTCTCTAGTCTGTAGCTAAGTGAGAGCCCTCCTTGGTTGCTAAACTGGGGGGATTACTCAGGAATTATGAGCTCTTTGTGACTGCCCTTGTAACCCTGATTGTGTCTTCTCCCACAGATGGTGCATGAACCTGGTTCACACTCCACAGACCCCTCCAGAAACCTATGTATTTCCCCTACTTAGGCACCCAGATTCCCTTCCAGGATCCTAGTCTTTGGTAGCTATGGTGGCACCTTAGCACTTAAACAGGCTTGTCACAGATTGAATAAATCAATCAATCAATTTTATTTATAAAAAGGCACCTTTGTAAAACCAAGATGTCTGTACAATAAAATACATACATAAAATAATTATAAACAACATATAAATTCCAACAAAAAACAGTATAAACCACATGACGAATAACCACATCAGTCAATAAAAGCCAGGTTAAAAAGATGTTTTTTTTTTTTTTTTTAACTAAATCTTCCCACCTTCACACACACACACACACACACACAACAAAATCTCTCCCAGGCAGTTTTTAAATGCAAGTGCTTTTAATAATTACATAAATAATTACCAAACAAGGCTTACAAACAAAAGATACAAAAATCTGGTTACAGGATAACAAAGCAAAGTTGGAAAAATATACATACAAAATGCACTGTGAAATTTAACTGTCTAGTTTCTGTCCTGTCTGTGGAGAATCAAAAGTCCATAAAATAAATGAAGTCTGCAAAGTCCCTTTTCTCTCTCTGCTGAGTCTCCAAGTCCCATTTCTTCTTGCAACCTCTGATCCTCAGTGTATGCTTGGCAGTCTGGCTCTGTGTGTCAGGAAAAGTGTCTTCTGCAAATGCTCTGAGTTACTGTTTTGAGGGGGCTTGTATACCCCTGGTTCTGCAGTCTGTAAAACTCTCTTTGGTTTATCTGGTGGCCTTATCTTTAGGCCAGCAGGGGTCTCCCTCTTTTTTTTTACTTTCTATTTTTCCCCTTCCCCTTCCCAGAACTGTCACCCGACTTACTTGCTCTGGCTGCTTCCTCCCACTGGAGATCCCCCATGGAGTTCTGGCTTATCCCCAGATGGGGACACAGTGGGAAGAGGCTCCCCCTTAACCCCCTCCCCACAGGAAATCAAGTCTGCATTGGGGTCTCACAGTGGTACTGCAGCTGCGGGCAAGTGAGGACCTTCTCGGATCCTCATGTTGGTGTTGCACTGGGAAAGGCATTTTTTGGGTGTACACCCTCCAAGCTTGATGTGCCACGTGACGCCATGGCTTACGCCGGCATCCATCACACTCCCCCTACTGTGGTGGGCATCAGGACTGCAATACCCCTGGGTGTCGCCAGAGGTCAGGCTGCCCCCGAGCCAGTGTGCCCCTTCCCCCAAAGGAGCTGAGTGATCAGTCAGACACTCAGACATCCTCCCCCTGGCTGGCCCTCTGGTTCCCAGGTCCACTCCCAAACCCAGGTCATCAGCGCCGCAAGCAGAAATCACACCACTGTGCTGATGGGCCAGCTTAGCAGGGGTCTCTCTTGCTCTTTCAAGTTGCAAGTGAATTAACATTATTCATTTTTATATTCCCCCCACAGCCCAACTTCCTGGCTGACCTTTGATGTACCTTACTTCCCTGACCTCTTTTAAATGGAGAGGAATTATGATGACACTTATCAGAGAATTCACAATAGACTTCCAGAATGGATATCCCCCAGATCCTATTCTCAAAATATTTTCTCCTTGAAGTGTGAAAGATTATGACAGGTGATAGTTCTCCTAGCTCCTGTCCTTTTTATGGCACCTTTTTCCTTTGATCAGCTTACCAGGAAATTCCAATCCCCTTTAAAATGTAACTTCAGTTTCCTTTTAAGCAAGCCTTTCCCAAACTCTGGAATACACATCCTCCCCATGTAACCTTTAAAAAAAAAAAGCATGAGCATCCTTCTGTCAGACCTTATCTCCAGGCCTTTTAGGGGAATTTAAACATAAACAAAATCACAGAAATATATGACAGAGTATGACTGTAGTGGCCAAATTGCCACATGAGCCAGATTTTTACTGAGGGACAATTACGCCATCTTTGAGGGATGAGTGTACATTCAGCATGAAAGGATGTCTGTGGGCACCACATTCACCTCAAACCTGGCAAACCTACGTGTGGGAGAATTTGAAGACAGGTTTCTATGTGATGCCAAATTGTCAATACGAATCAGTTTTTGTAACCTATTAAATAATGATGTTGATATTTGGATAATGTACTTTTAATCTTTGTCAGGCAACAAAATTGCACTAAATTAATTTCTACAGTACAAAACAAGTTCACATCTAAAATGTATCTATAAATACGGTTTTCATGAAATCAGCTTCTTGGCCATTAAATTTTCGGGGGAGGGGGTTAGTAGTAGTAGTAATAGTAGTAGTAGTAGTAGTAATAGTAGTAATAGTAGTAGTAGTAATAGTAGTAGTATTAGTAGTAGTAGTAGTAGTAGTAGTAGTAATTTATTTTGTATAATGCCCTTGCTCACATAAAAAATCATTGCCTGGATAAAATGTGATAAAATACAGTTCATATCCAGAAACTGCAACAATCTCAATAACTAAATAAGTTAAATAAACTAAGTAAAATAAAATGAAGATAAAAATTAGTGCTCTACAGACAAAAGTGTTTGGGAAACCAATGCCCCAAAGCACTATCTTGCTAGGTAACAGCTGTCATCATGAACATATATTGACCCCCCCCCCAGCCTTGGTTGTTAGAACCTAAAGCCCCACATCCATCCCTGATGTATGGCTTGCCATTTAATTGCTAATGTGCCCAAAGGACAGAGTCAGACAGATTTCTCAAAAGGGGTTATGACAGATCAACTACCAAAAAAGCCTTTGACATGGCAAACCAAATAGACAGAACAGTGCTTCTCCAAGGAAGACAGAGAGAGAGAGAGAAAGAAATATAAGCTTCCACTCCCCTAACTTTTGTTTCTGAATATACCCCACAAGAATTCGGAATCAGTGAAGCCATAAAACAATATTTAGGTATTCTGTCAAGCGATCCGAAATGGAATACAATCTCCACAGAGCCACTTACGATTACATACAACAGAGGAAGGAGTATGATGGATGAACTTATACACACAACAATCAACCCAAATCCACTTGGCACTTGGTTACCACAAATACCAAAGTGCAACTTTAAATGCAGACACTGCGTTCTCTGCTCTTTTACAATGAATAGCAATACCTTTGTATATCCATGCTCTGTAAAGACATATAAAATGATGTATTTTTTCAACTGCAGCAGCTGGTGTATACTTTGAGTTGCCCCTATGGAATATATGTTGACCAGACAAAATGCCTTCCAAAAGTTGACATAGGTGAACATAAGACTGCTATATGAACTGCCAGTGAAGACTACATGGTGAGCAGACATTTAAAGCAAGCTGACCACACTTCCCCAGCATGCCTAAGATTTATGGGGATCGAGAAAGTTGACCTGTGCCCAAGCGGTGGTAATCTGGTCCAGAGACTGTTGCAGAGGGAGGCATGTTGGATTTCTACCCTCAACACACTCTCCCCAAAAGGATGGACTAAATGAGGAACTTTTGCTGCACCCATTCCTGTTGCTAATATTTTCTGCTTACTGTGCATTTGGGAATTTTCCTTTTTTTTAAATATGTACATTCTTTTCATTATATACAGTATGTGTAGTGGTGGGCTGTCACATACATTTTTTCTTGCTATCAGTTTTCAGAACACTGTCCCTTTAATTCCCTAATTGAGCACCTGCCAGGTGCTCTGAGGAAGACATCATGGTGACATCAGAACATAAGTGATGCAAGTCTTTGTGGACAGACCCTGCACCCAGTGGTGTACGGCAGTTAGTTTAGCTGTTTTCATTTTGTGTTTTTGCATGGATTAGTAGTATACCTGCATGAAATAACTATACACAGACATATTCACTAACACCCAAACTAACAGTAACTGCACCTTTTATTGTCAGTACCACAGTTTCGCTGAATCTACCTCATCTGTTAAAGTAATAAGGCTCTCTGCCTGATGTACTCAAATTCTGACTGCAATTCTAAAAGGTCTGGAAAAGTTGAGTAAAGAAGTATTGCTTAAGCCCTTGACTTTCACAAGTAATAAAACTAAAATGAGGAAGTTTATTATGAATGGAGTGGTCGACCACATCGAATGTTTTCTGAAGATCAAGGAAATCAGCCACAGTGCAGTACCCTGACTACAGTTCACTCTAAATCACATCTGAAAATTCAGTCAAGGTAGAGGTGGTATGTACATTTTGTTCGAAAGCAGATTATCTGTCATTTTGCAGGTTCTCTTTTCAGACTTGAGCTTGAGTTCAAATTCCAACAATGTGGGTTACATTGGAATGAACATGCTTCCGGTCTTGACATGCCCCTTCCAAACCAGGGTAGTGTGGTGGGATATATCACAAACTGTTGAGCTAATACACACTACTGGCATAACCAACACAAGCAGGACACTGCCAAGAAGAAGCTCATGAAAAAGTTGCAGTGTTGCCATTGTTAGCGAGTATCAACATAGGTAGCCCCAGAAGGATGTGGAGGGCTGAGAAGGTAAAAGAGGGGGAGTTAGGGACCCAGGAAATTCCCAAGTGTGCATATCTGATAACTGTTTCTCCTCACAAACATAAGGCAAAAGAACAAACAAAGTCTGATAAACCGATATATTCTCTCAGCTGTTGTTCTACTTCCTGAAGTTCTATTTAAAGTGGCTGCTCAAGGGTTCTCTCACTTGTGTTTTTTTTTCTCTTAGATATCCAGCAGATGGAGATTGGCTCCTGTAAGATGGAAGATGTCGCAGTTCGGGTCCTCACAAGGGTCATAGGCCACTACCCACATCGAAACCAGCTCTTGGTTGACAGTGGCTGGACTGGGCTCAGCCTACACAGCTTTGGGAAGCTTCCAACTGGATATGCAATCATCGATGGCCATCCAGACTTAAAGTATGCATGACACCGTTTTCTAGCCATTGAGTTTCAGACAAATTGGAAGATTCAAGGGATGGGTAGATAGCTACATGGGAACAAGGCTGACAGGTGGAACACATAAATAAATAATTTAGATTAGCAGAGGAAAAGCTGGATGTTGTGAATCAGCTTACTGGATTTTACAATTCTTATTTTTTTTTAAAACACTGTTTATAAGAGCTGGTGGAGAAGCAGATGTTGGCTTCGATTTCAAAGCCGTTTCAGAGTACTGGTGGCATGGGTGTCAGATTCAATATGAAAGCCATTTCTGCCCATTGACACTTGGTTTTGCTGACTTGTGAGTATGGGAAATGCTGTGCATTTGCCAAGGGTAACAGTTTCTCTTTTTCAGTGGGTGGTAATGTTGTATAGCTGGTTGTGTGTGTTAGGGGACCGTGGGTGACTGTTATGCAGCTCAGTCAGGCAGGTTCTCATAGTTTTAAAATATAGATGTTGGCACAGTGAGGCAGATCGATTTCTTTTGTGAAGTGTTCTGAATGGCTGAAGAGGTGCCGGTTGGCACAATATGCCCTGATAAGGACACGGCCACAGATACCTCTCAGCAAATCAGGATGCAGGGTTCTCCCAACCCATTTTATAAAATGGCATAAACAAAAATGACCCAGACAGTGCCCCAGGGGGTGGAAACTGTTTTTTGTGTTTATCTGTGTGTGCCTTAAAAGGACAGGCCAGACTGTGTCAGGAAGTGCTTACATCATAGCTACTTATCAGCCAATAGCTTTGGAAGAGTCTTACAGACCTGAGAACAGCAGTATTATAAGCAAGTGTTTTATAGCAAACTCATCAGAACAGCTAATATTCTTCAGGTGAAGCTACCTCTGACTGGAAGCTGCAATACTGAACATAGGATTTGCAAGAAAGCGAGTTGTGCTCACAACAGAGGGAGAACTTACAATTGTCTTTGGTTTGTAGCAGATATTCTGCAGGTGGAGGCTACTTCTACTGAAAGGTGAAATAAGGAACATAGAATTATCAGGAAAGACAGTCTTTCAAGCAACAGAGGGAGGTGGATCTAGCTTTACTTTTATTACAATTCTTAAGATTTTCAGTGCAGGAAGAATTTAAAGCACAGCTGACTTATTTTGGGGCTGACTGCTTTCAGAGCACAAACCACCAGGCTGTTTTTGGGGCTGGGGAGGTTTACCTGTGTCTGACTTGGATGTCTAGATTTTTCTCTGTTTGATTATCAGGGCATTTTCTCTGTCAAATTGTTGTGTAGGGCATCTTGCTGACAGGAAGGCACTCATCGCAGCGGTGGGTCAGAGCTTGTAGCTGATTGTTTCGTGAGGGCACAGTTTAGGCCCAACCCCTGCCCACCCTTCACCCCACCCACCCCTGGAAATAGTTCCTTTATACCTGGGGTTCTGACATCATTCTCAAGATGCAAGGTGCATATCACTGTCATATCCTCTCTAGCACACTGCACTGACAATATAAGCATACACATTGTATAATATATATATTTCTACATAACAAACCAATCACACACACACACACACACACACACACACACACAAAAAAAAAAGTAGATAAACATGTGGGGAGTAGTGCAATGTAATGGATGTGGGGCAGCAGTCTTCCGGGAGTCTTTCTGGAGGCTGAGATGCTGCCCTATTTGCAGACAACTCTCTGCCCTAAGGGAGGAAGTTGCCCGTCTTCAGGCCACACTGGACAGTAGTAAGGGAACCTTCCCCCAGGCCACACTGGACAGTAGGAAGGGAACCTCCCCCATCCAGGGAGCACCAGAGCCACCACCACCTACCTCAGGGGTTGCAAAGAAGCACAGCAGTTGGACCACAGTGGGCTCAGGGAGGGGTGAGGATGGTGGAACAGAGGCAAACCCAGTCAGTTGTTCCACTCCACAATCCATACACCATTTTGGGAGCATAGCTCCCTATGGATGCACCGCAGAGGAGACTAAGGAGGCTGAGGACAACTGTCACGAGGAGGCCCACAGGAAGGAGGCAGAGACACCACAGGAAAGAAAGCAGCTCCTGGAGGGGGACTCAATTATTAGGGGATAGAACTGGGGTGGTGTAGGAAGACTGAAGTAAGGTGCCTGCCTGGTGCCATGGTTTGAGGGCAGGAAGCACATCCTCAGGATCACGAGAACAGCTGCACGGAGTCTGAGCTGGATGTCATTGTCCACCTAGGGACAAATGACTTGGCTCATCATGAGATTAGAGCAGTGCAGGAGGACTTTGTAGAGTTGGGGAGGGGCCTAAGACAAGTAGCACACACAGTATCCTTCTCAGAGGTGCTGCCTGTCAGTGGCATGGGTGAGGCAAGGGTACTTTGCACCATGCAGTTTAATGAATGGTTGAAAAAATGGTGTGGCGCACAGGGGTTTGGCTTCATTGGGGACTGGGGTTCCACATGGAGGGACACCAGCCTATACTGGCAGGATGGTCTGCATCTGTCCAGGAAGAGAACAAGTCTTTTGAGCAATCGGTTTAAATGCTTCATTGGCAAGCTTTTAAACTAGTCAAGGGGGGAGGCACTCATAAGCAGCAGGAAAATCCCAGCTTCTCCCTACAAAACAGGGTACTAAATGAGAAAAAGACCGAGGTAGAAAGGTCAGTGGGAAGCTGCAACAGAAGGTAAAGCCATCAAAAAATGGAGAGCAATGAGTACCAATGCCCGTAGTCTGGGTAACAAGCTTCCTGAATTAGTGGCCTTGATGGAGGAGGAACATCTGGATATCATGGCAGTCACAGAAACATGGTACACACAAAACCATGACTGGGACGTAAACATCCAGGATACACTATCTACAGGAGGGACAGGGAGGGTAAAAGAGGAGGAGGAGTGGTTCTTTACAAGGGAAGGAATCAAAGCAACAGAACAAAGGGTAAACAGGGAGGAGAAGAAGCACTGTGGGTAAATTTGGAGACAGGCAATGGCACCACAATCCACACAGGGGTTGTATAAAGATCCCCTTCTCAGGGGGAGGAAATGGACAAGGAAATTATAGAAAGTATACTTAGAATGGCAGATAAAGGGGAGATATTGCTGATGGGTGATCTGAATATGCCAGATGTCAACTGGAGTGCAGTTGTAGCAGCCACTTTGAAGAGTGTGGTTATTCTAGATGCCCTACAGGGGGCATGCCTTAGACAACTAGAATTGGAGCCCACTCGAGATGGAGCAATCTTAGCTGGTTCTCTCAAATGGAGATGGAGAGAGGATCACAGATGTAGAAGTGGGTAGCCATCTGGGAACTAGCGACCATCGAACAGTGTGGTTCACAATAAACACAGCAATAGAGTCAAGCCATACAAAGGCAAAAGTACTGGACTTTAGGAGGCTGACTTTGCAAAATGGTGAGTGCCTAAGGAATGCACTAGCAAATGAGCAAGAAGGAGGGTGGAAGAACAACGGGAATAATAAAAACTGCCATCACAGAGGTAACAAGCATTTGTGTGAAGCAAATAAACAAAACAAAAGCGATGTAAGAAACCACTATGGTTCTCAAAGAAGTGGCAGTGAAGGTTCAAGAGAAAAGAAAGCATTCAGGAAGTACAAGGAATCACAGAAGGAGCAGGACAGAGAACTGTATCATTTAAAGCAAAGGGAAGCTGGGAAGGCAGTCAGAACAGCAAAGGCCCAAACCGAGGAAAAGATAGCCAACTCAGTTAAGAAGGGGGATAAAACCTTTTATAGGTACATCAGGGAGCGAAGGAAGACCAAGGGAGGGATAGTGAGGCTTAATAAAGGGGGAGAGGGGGGCAGAGGGTGACTGTGAAAAGGCAGAGATACTAAACAAATATTTTTGCTCAGTATTTACAAAGGAAGAGGGGGAGGTACCTAAAACAAACAGTAGAAACACTCTGGATACAGAAGTTGATACCAGCCCATTTACAGAAGAAAGGGTTCTGAAAGAACTCTTAAAACTGAAGGTGGACAAAGTAATGGGGCTTGATGGGATTCATCCCAGAATTCTAAAGAACTAAGGGTAGAACTAGTGACACCACTGACTACCCTCTTTAACAAATCATGGGAGGATGGGTGGTACCGAGGACTGGAGGAGGCAGATGTGATTCCCTCTCACAAAAGTAGGAGCAAGGCAGAAGCAGGAAACTACAGACCTGTTAGTTTAACCTCAGTGATAGGGAAAATGATGGAATCACTTTGAAGGAAAGAATTGTCGAGTATCTAGAAGCCAGAGGGGCACAGGACCCAAGGCAGCATGGATTCACAGCGGAAGGTCATGCCAGACGAATCTGATAGATTTCTTTGACTGGGTGACCAAGTAGTAGATCAGGAGGGCTGTGGACATGGCCTACCTAGACTTTAGCAAGGCATTTGACACAGTCCCACACAAAAGATTAATATACAAGTTAGCCACCCTGGGAGTGGGTCCCAAGATGACAGCCTGGGTAAAAGAATTGGCTGGAGAATAGGACACAGAGAGTAATAGTAAATGAGTCCACTCTGAAGAAAGGGGGGTTACTAGTGGGGTACCGCAGGGTTCAGTATTAGGACTGGTCCTCTTCAATGTCTTTATAAGTGACATTGCAGAGGGACTAGAAGGAAAAGTATGTCTCTTTGCAGATGACACAAAGATCTGCAACAGTGTTGATGCACAATGTGGGGTGGAAAGGATGAGAAGGGACTTGGCAAGGTTAGAGGAATGGTCAAATGTATGGCAGCTTAGATTCAATACTAAGAAGTGCAAGGTAATGCACCTGGGAAACAAAAACCCAGGGGAAGAGTACACAATGGGGGGTGAAATACTAACAACAACAAAAATGGAAAGGGACCTGGGGGTAGTCATATCAGATGACCTAAAGGTGGGCAAGCAATGTGAGAGGGCAGCAAGGAGGGCTGGGGGGATACTGGGATGCATAGGGAGAGGCATCACCAGTAGAAAACAGGAAGTTATTATCCCTCTGTACAGACAGCTGGTGAGACCCCATCTGGAGTACTGTGTGCAGTTCTGGAGACCCAATCTCCGCAAAGACAGACAGGATGGAAGCTGTCCAGAGGAGGGCACTAAAATGGTGCAGGGTCTGCACCGAAGACATATCGAAAAGAGACTTAAGGAGCTTATATGTATAGCCTTGAGGAATGGAGGGAGAGGGGGACATGATAGAAACTTTCAAGTACCTCAAGGGAAGCAACAAAGTCCAAGAGGGTAGCATCTTTCAAAAAGAGGTGTGCAAGAACAAGGGGGCACAATTTGAAGATAGAGGGGGCTGCTCAGAGGTAATTTAAGGAAGTATTTTTCACAGAGAGGGTTGTGGATGCATGGAACGGCCTCCCGGAGGAGGTTGTGGAGTCAAAAACAGTGGTGGAATTCAAGCATGTATGGGACAGTCATAAGGCAATTCTAGGGCGTAGGGGTAGGAAGAAGTAGGCTGCTGGTTAACTAGGATCTGCAGCTTATCCATTAGGTAAGGAAATGGGAAGACTGGGTGGGCCAAGCGGTCCTTATCTGCCATCAAATTCTATGTTTCTATGTTTCTATGATATGGCTGCATCCCCACTATGATGCTTCCACCTGTGTTTTCTTGGGAAACTGACGTTAATGTAGTCACACGTAGAATAGAAGAGTCAGTTTGGTAAAAGGCGACATGGGGGAGCCTTACACAGGATGCAAGGTGAAAACAAATGACAAGTTTGTTTTTGCATTTCTCCACCAACCACATGTACACTCTAATGATGTAATCCCAGTGCAATGCATCATGGGCATCACTATGCAAATCCCTGTAGAATTTATTTATTTTTATTTATTTATTGAGTTCTAGGAGTATACATTTGAGCTGGAAGCTCATTTACAAAGGTTCCACGTCAGCAGAAGATAACACATTATATACATTTCGACAACAAACAGACAACAGTTCATGAATTTCAAAAATGGGACCGTACAGAGAATATAAGTGCAGTGAAGTATAAAACAGTTAACAGTACAGGTGAGTATAAGGTTACATATAGTGTGAGAATAGAGCTGTAATACTTGACCTATTAAGCAGAATAACAATTCATTGTCAAGGTATAGGGAGGGACAGGGAAGGGGGTGAGAGATGGAGGGGTGGGAATTAGTGCCACAAGGAGGAGATAAGAAGATGTGTCAAGGAGGAGATTAGGTGGGGATAAATTAGGAGTCACGGGGGGGGGGTTGGATTGCAAGGGGTGAATGTGGGCAGGAGGAGGGTAAGCAAAGGAAAGAAATAGGGTTAGCAGTCACAGCTGCTCCGATTGGTGAGGTATTGGTGAAGTTTTCTTTTAAATGGCCCCAACTTGGGCTCACAGGTTAAGTCCCAGGGGAGTTCATTCAGCCAAAGAGGAGCACGATACGTGAATGACCTTTGTGCCTGAGAGGTGTGAAAGAAGGGGACAATCAGAGATTATCTGGCATTGCTTCTTGTGCAGCGGGGGTTCGGGGCTGTGACGAGTAGCTTCTGGATGGCTGGAAGGGATAGGCCAAGACAAGTTTTTTCCATGAGTAGACATACTTGGTACTGTACCCTGCCTTAACGGTTTAGCCAGTTAGATTGTACATAGAGGTCACAGGTATCGGTTGGCCTGTTTGCACCGAGGAGCATAAATGAGTCTTGATTTTTACTCTCTGCAGGATGGTAGGGATGACTCAGGAACATGGGCGCATCGAGCCAATCTCTGGGAAGCTGGACTTCGAGAAGTTCCCTGTGGGTAGCCTTCTTACCCTCGTCCCTTACCATGTAAGTATGGCAGAGGCAAAAGAAAGTCCTAAAGAGAACTTTATCTTTTTTTTTTATACTTAAATTTTATTCATTTTTTGCTTATACATTAACATTTTATCGATCAGACCAACAGTTTACAGATAACATCTTAATTGACCATGTTGATTTTCTAGTTATACTGTTATTTTCTTCAATTAAACGTAAAATAAGAAAAGATAAACCAAAACTTAAGAAGGAGGTAAAATCATTACATTATCTAAATTTTAAAAACCAGGGAGACAAGTTAATAAAACCAAATGAAACAAGTGTTGTTGGCTGAATTAATTCTTGCTACGGCTATCATAAACAAGTCAAATAGGAAGGGGTATCACAATAATCGGGGACAAGCACACATTCCTCTCATTCATTCCTAGATAGCAAAAAGAGAGATAAAAAACAAACAAAAAAAAAAAAACTTAAAGCGTTTTAGGAAAGGTACTTAATTTAAAGGGGCCGTGGAAACCAATAGGGAGAAAAAGGAAGGGTGGGGAAGGGGGGCATGAGGGAGAGGAAAGAAGAGGGAGGAGAAGGAAATGTGGGGTGGGGGAAGGAGGTGGATGGGAGGGAGGAAGGGAAAGGAGGGAAGGGGAGGAAGGAAAAGGGAAAGAAAGAAGGTAGGGAAGAGGTAGGGAGGGGAAAGGTGTGTATGACTTATAAATCTAGCTTCAAGTCATTTCATCCATATATAACTCCCATCTATTCCATCCAGTATCATATGCACTCCCACTATGGTTTATACTATATGTTATTCTTTCCATTTGTCGGATTTGGTTGACTATTCCTAACCAGTCCTGTACAGTGGGAGGTAATTTCTGTAGCCATCTCTTAGTTATGGATTTCAAGGCAGAGATTAACAAAATGGACCAGAGGTATCGAGCATCCTTATCCATGGCTTCATCTGGACAAAGACCTAGCAGACAGTGATCAGGGCCTACCATCTTTGTCAGGCCGAACAGAGCGGCCAAGTGTTTAGGTACACTGGACCAGAAATCACAAATTCCCGGGCAATATCAGAACACATGGGCCTGGTCAGCTGTAATCTCCCCACATCCCCGCCAGCAGGTTGCCTGTGCTTGTGCTCTCATTTTACTGAGCTTTTCCGGTGTATAAAAATATCTGATCTTTACCTTCCAGGCATATTCCCTCCACCCTGGTGATGATGTTGTTTTCCAGGTATTCCGGAATACTATGCCCCATGTTTTAGAGCTTAGTGCTATCCCCAATTCTTTTTCCCATTTCCCTTGTGTCCTATTTATATTATATGCTAGGTCTGCAATCCTGTTGCCATATAGTATCATAATTGTACCCTTGCCATGGTCCCCCTCCCATACGTGCTCAAATACCCTCGGGTATGGGCGCTCATCCAGCCACGACATCTTATGTCTCAATTTTTTAGCTAAGTAATCCCGCAACTGAAAATAGAACAAGAGATCCCCTGGTGACCAGATGTACTTAGCCCGTAAGGTTTCAAAGGACATAATATCTGGCCCCCTGAGGAGATGCCAGGCTGCTACAACCCCCCGTCCCATTTGCTCCTTGTACCAACTATGTAAGGCTGCCGGAGCATATTCTACATCATAATACCACCATCTATATTTCCATAAACTTTTGGCTGTACAACCTTGCCTGGTGACCCGAATCCATCCCTGTAGGGTAACTTGTACTGTGTAGCTTCTAAAAGAGGATATATCAATTTGTGCAGGTGGGAAAAATAAGAAAGCTGGTAGGAGAGGGGAGTTTGCTATGGAGAGCTCCATTTGTTGCCAATGCACCTTATATGAGGGATGGGACCACAGCAAGGCATTTTTCATTTGCGCTGCCACCCAATATTCGTATAGGTCCGGGCAGGCCCTCCCTCCGTTCTGCTTAGGCAGTGTTAACACTTTTTTAGATATCCTGGGATGGGATTTGGCCCAGAGGAACAACATCATTTTTTTTTGCCAGGCCCCTGCCACCTTCTGTGGGATAACACACGGAACAGCCTGGAATAGTTAGAGAAATCTGGGTATTATATTAGTCTTAATTGTTTGAAGTCTGGAGTAAAAGGGGAGCGGTAAAAGTGACCACCTCTCTATATCAGCCCACACTCTTTTCACTAAGGGGGAGAAATTATCTTTAAAGATATTTTTTGGAAAAGGGACCAATCTGGACCCCCAAATATTTAATAGTGTGGCAGTCCCATTGCATCGGGTATTTAAGTTTTAATCCCTGGGGTACCTCCACGTTAATGGCTAGAACCTCTGTTTTTGCCCAATTGAGTCTGTAACCCGACAAGTTAGAGTAAATTTCAATTTGCTGAAATACTTTCGGAAGTGATTCTTCAGGTTGGGTGAGGTAAAGTAAGATATCATCCGCATAAAGTGCGATTTTATGTATCGTGTTACCCCACCTAAACCCCTCTATTCCTCCGTTAACCCTGATACTTTGAGCAAGTGGTTCTATGTAGAGGGCAAAGAGGAGCGGCGATAGTGGGCAGCCCTGGCGTGTGCCTCTAGTAAGAGCAAACGGCCTCAAGATGTAACCATTAGCTCACACATAAGCTACCGGAGATGTATACATCTTGCTTATTATGAAAGAAGAGTCCTCGGGAACCCGAAGCCGGCCAGGGAGGCCCACAAGAATTCCCATGATACTTGATCAAAGGCTTTCTCAGCATCCAAACTCATAATAATAGCTGATTTTTTTGTGGTCTGCATTTTTTCTATTATGTTAATTGTTCTACGGACATTGTCCAGGGTCTGTCGGCCCGGGACAAAGCCTGCCTGATCCATGTGAATCAGGTTCGGTAGAACCCCTTCTATACTTTTGACTAATATTCCATCATTATCTTGTAGTCTACATTCAGTATAGATACTGGGCGATAAGACCCACGAAATAGTTATATCCCTGGCCGGCTTCGGGATCACTGAGATAATTGCCCTTGTCCACGAGGGGGGCATTGAACCGGCGTCTCCGGAAAGATAATTGTATGCCCTACATAACAGAGGGGAAACCTGGTCCTTAAATTGCTTATAAAACTCACTGGGGAATCCATCCGTACCAGGACATTTACCGGTTTTGATCCTCCCTATCTCAGCCTTAACCTCAGCCTCTGTGAAAGGACGACTCAAGTCCTCTCCCTGTGTATGGGTTAATTTGGGCAAGCCCAAAGGGGACAAAAAGGAGTTAATCTCCTGTTCTGTTGGCTTGGGGCCTCTAGTATACAGCTTTGCATAATATTTTGTAAATGCCTCAACTATGTTTTCAGTCTTGTACTGTAAACTTTGGGTCTTTAATTTTGGAGATCGTCGCTCTGCTCCTAAACTGGCGCAGCCGACTGGTTAGTAATTTCTGGGCCCGCGCGCCTCCCTCATAGTACCTCTGTCTTAAGTAAATGAGACGCTGTTCTATCTGATAATCAAGCATCCTAATGTATTCCTCCTTTAATTTTTGTAAAAGCTTACCTCTTTCTCTATCAAGGTTTTGATATTGCAATTGCTCCAGACTACGGATTTGCTCCTGCAGCTCAATACGCCTTTTGTCCCTATTTCTCTTCAATCTAGGTGAGACTTCCACCAAGGTCCCCCTGACTATGGCCTTAATTGTGTCCCAAAGAGTACCTGGAGATATATCAGGGTGTTGAGTCATTTGAATAGCCTGCTCAATAGATTGAGTTATCTTTTCTTGTACTTCTTTCAGCTGAAGGAGAGAGGTGTTCAGCCTCCAGAATTTAGAGCTTTTGGGGGGTCCTATTTTCAGTTTCAAATATACAGGACTGTGGTCTGAGAGCGGGGACACCCCAATCTCTGAAGATTTACATATTTCAAGAGTTTCCCTGGTTGTAATAAAATAATCCAACCTGGAAAACGTCTGGTGAGGCGGTGAAAAAAAAGTGTACTGTTTACACCTGCTATTCAGGACCCGCCAGACGTCCACTAAGCCAACCTCTACTAGAAATCTGGCAACCTTCTGGGCCACTCCTTTTTCCTTTCTCGGAAGCTGGGTCGAGGAGTCCAGTTTAGGGTTTAATCTCAAATTGAGGTCTCCCCCACCACCAAACGGCCCTCCGCCCACTCCATGATTTTGATTAAGAAATCCCGTTAAAAAGTGAAATCTGAGCTTGGAGGAGCATACAGTGACACCAGAGTTATCTTTTCTCCCCCACCCATCCTGCCTTTAGCCGCTACATACCTGCCCTGCTTGACCACCATCTTGCCCATTAGTTCAAACTGCGTGGTTTCAGGAACAAGTATCGCAGCCCCCCTTCTACGGCCACTGGAATATTCGGCTGCTATCACCTCTTTATATCCAAATTTCACTAATTTACCATGCTCGGTATTACTCATGTGGGTTTCCTGGAGCAATATAACATGCACTCCGGTTTTCTTCAGAAAGGACATGACTCGGGAACGTTTGATAGGGTGTGCTAGCCTATTAACATTGTAGGTTAAAATTGTTAAATCTGAATTAGCCATTTTTATAATTTGCATTAAAACCTAGTTTAAGTATCGACATGGTACCTATCGAACCCTCCACAACCCCCCCCCCCACCATTTCAATTATCTTAACAGCCCGTAGATCTCCCTTATAGAACCGAAACATAACAAGCTTCTCAGCAACAACATTATTCCATAACTTTAGAACTTTATACAAGTTAACTTCCACAGTGGAGGTCATCCTTGCTCCAGGAGACCTCTGTGTGTTCAGCTTCTTCACCCTAAGAAGGTGAACAGAGTTTTAAATAATTGATTAGCAGTTTTTTTCTTGGGATGATACTAACTGTACAGAAAGTACTTATATAGATTTTCGAGAAGTACTGTGTTTGTTAAACACAGTGAGACAAGAGCTATTAATTTTCACAAAGTTTTAGCACTTTTATGAGCAAAACGCTAATCAATTTTTAGAGTTAAATAAAACCCTGGTGAAGGCAGCCGGACAGGGGAGATGGAGCAACAGTACTCCTCACTGCTAACTAGCAGTTCTCCCAAGGAGCCTACGTTGAAAAACTCAGAAAAAAGGCTCCTCCTTAGCTGTAGTCCGCCCAACTATGGTGCAGACCACTTTAAGGATGTCAACCCTTAGCTTCACCCTTGACACGGGTGCGTCTGCTGCTTCAAGCAGCCGGGCAGACCCCTTCTGTCCACTGGCTGCCTTCCTCACTGCACTGCCCGCTGATCACCAGACCGAAGGTACGCTGCAGAAACTGGACTGTCCAGAACCATCGACTCTGCCTGCTGACGGGCTGCTGCAGTTCTTTAATTCTTTGCTACTGCTGTTTCCTCTCTGGATCTTAAGCTAATGTTATATTCTGATTGTGGTACTTGTTAAGTCTCTCCAAATTATCTTGTAAATCCTAACTTAAACGTGAACCTAAGCTTGTTTACAGCAATTTTGCACTGTAAGGGTAGTTTGAAGTGCAAGTTAATTTAGGCTGCAGGTTTGCAGATTGTAAAATCTTTTGTTTTAAGGTCCAGTGGTAAGCTACCCTGGATCAGAAAGTAAGTTTAAAGTGATACAGTTTTTTCTGTTTAGACCAGATTCCATTTGGGTCACAGTTGTAAGCTTTGCCCTGCAAATAATTCATTCTCTTTCACTTTCTGTCCTTCTGTCTCCTTGCTGCTTGAATTTTTATGCCCACCCCCATCCCCACCTCCAGCCTTATTAAATACTCCCTCCCTCGGCACAACCCCTAGCAATGTTCATCCTCTCTCTCTAATATTGCAACTCCTCTTAAAGATACAGAGTGCAGCTATTAGGCTCTAACACTTGTTCTGTCTTTCCTTTAAAGACATTTTCCTATTTCACCACCTGCTTGCCTAGCAGCATTGTTTAGTTCTTGCTCTGCTATCTGCTGTCCCAGCGCCTTCACTACTGCAAGCTGCTGGCGAGGAGGGGCGTGGGCGCATCACACCAGGGCCCCCCGCCGCTAGTTGTGGTGATCTGTTCCTTTTGGGGCCCCATCACCATGGGGTGTCCTGGTCTGCCTCTTTACAGGTTTCCAGGAGCCCTGGTTTGCTCCTTTTCTAGGTCTCCAGTTGCCTATAATCTGTGGGGGTGGTTACTACTGTCCTTACCATGGAAGAACTGGAAGCCACCTCTCCTATGTTCAGGAGGGGGCGGCAGGTCGGTTTTACGACACTAATAATTATGATACTGGCCCTGGGGCTAGTCCTCCTTTATTGTGCTACCTCGACTCCTAGCCTATTTATTGACCCAGGGTTGTGGCCCTCCTCCCATGATGATACTGATTTCTCCTTTTCCAACCTACTTGTAACTAAGGTAATGCACTACTGTACTGTCCTTAGCCTTGACACTAGATGCCTTATGTGTACGGTCAGGGTGAAGAAAGTCCGAAGCATGCACAGGCCTGGAGGTAGGCCGCTCGTAAGATTGTTCCTCCCCTGGCTAGCCCTACTCTCACTTCTCATGGCTGGAGATATTGAGCTCAATCCTGGGCCATCTAAGCTGATCTCTAATATTCCGCCACCTGGAGTGGGAATAAGACTAAAATAGTGCATATGAATATTAGGAGCTTGCTTCCTAACGAGACGATATCCTAGCGTGGACTGAGCTATACAAGCCAGACATCCTAGGGATAACTGAGACTTGGCTCAAACCCTCGATTCCTGACTCTGCCTGCTTCCTAACAGGATATGAGTTCATTCGTCTAGACAGGACTGGGGGTAGGAAGGGGGGTGGCACCCTCATCTACTACAGATCCCATCTGAAAATCTCCCTGGTGGCACAGAGTAAACCTGATCATCCACCTTGTGAGTTTCTTCATGTGCTCCTGCTGCTGGGCGATGCTAAGAAGCTGCACTTGGTGTGCGCCTATAACCCCCTAGGGGGGGTCTGACAGGACTCACTTTCCTCTTAGATGCAGTTAGGCCCAGTATAGGTGACAATGAACTCATTATTATGGGTGATATCAACATGAACTGGGAGTGTGGCAATATTAGGAAATGCGAATCACAACTTGCCTGCCTATCCCTTAACCAACTAATCCATGACTCGACGAGACAGGCAGCCAATGGTTCCTCAAGTTCCCTGCTGGACTGGATCCTGACCAACCGTCCGGAGAGGATTGCCTCATCAGGCACGCTATCAAACTCCATATCTGACCACTCCCCGGTATACTGTGTCTGGAAAATCCCCTCCCCTAGAATTCCACACAAAATCATTCAAGTCAGAAAATACTCCAGTTTTGACCCTGAGGCTTTCCTGGCCGATCTAGGATATACTGACTGGACCAGGGTGCTTGAAGCCTCTGACCCCTCAGTGGCAGCCTCCTGCTTCATACATTCCTTTGGTGTTCTCCAAGATAGACACGCCCCCAGGGTCACCCAGAGGGTGAGGGAACAGCCACCTTCTGGCTGAATGGTGACTTACTTGCCCAGATCTGGGAGAGAGATAAATGCTGGGCAAGTACTAAGGGTTCAGAGATCCTGCATCTCCTGAGATATCGGCTACTCAGGAATCGGTGTAAAAGCCATTAGGGCTACCAAAAGTAACTTGCAATCGCACTACTTAGCTCTGTCAGAGATCCTAGGAGGTTCTGGAGGAACATTAAATCCCTCATCAGTGGGCCCTCTCACTCGGGTGTTGTGGACATGATTATTGATGGAGTCTTGTGCAATAATCTCCACACTATAGCCGACCACCTCAATCTCCACTTCTCCAACCTTTCTGCCCTCACCTCTTGTTTCACGACCGATGGGGGTCGCTCGCTTAATACCCCTCCGATGCAGAGTGAACATCCTCCTCGGAGAGTATTTAATCTTAAGGCCGTGTCTGTTCTTGATGTTCAGAACCACTTAGCTGCCTCTCCCAGCACTCCAGTGCAGGGCCTGACAACCTTGAGCCCAGGCTTCTCAAGCTGGGAGCAGCTTACATTGCCCTCTGATTGCCCATATCTTTAACCTATCCCTTAGCTCGGGATAATCCGGACATCTGGAAGGAGGCAAGGATAGTCCCTGTTCTGAAGCAGGAAATCCCAAACTCCTGACAACTATAGCCCTATTGCTATTCTCCATCCCTTGGTAAACTCCTGGAAAGGTTGTGGCGGAGCAACTCTCAGAGTACATGGATACCCATGAGCTGCTTTCTGGGGCCCAACATGGTTTCCGGAAGGGTCATAGTACCACTATTGCCCTGATTACTGTAACCTCTAGTATTAGATCCGCCATGGATCAGGGCAAACTGTCAGGTGCTATATTTATTGACTTGTCAAAAGCTTTTGACCTTGTCAACCATGACCTACTGGGGGAACAGCTCAGGGCTCTCGGGTTCTCTCCGCATGCCATGAGTTGGATGATGGGCTACCTAATGGGTAGAAAGCAGCGCACCTGCTTTAACAAGGTCCTCTCAGAGCCTAGGACTGTGACCATGGGAGTTCCCCAGGGATTGGTACTTGGACCTCTCCTATTCTCATGGGTGACCTCTCATTGCCAAGTCACGCTTTATGCAGATGACCTTGTGCTAGTGGCCCATGCTCGTAATGCTGCTGACCTTAACCAGTGCCTATCTGAAGACTTCAGCAGAGTCTCAGCCTGGATTACCAACCATAGACTGGTATTGAATCCTAACAAAACTCAGGCCATGCTCTTTGGTTCCACGGCCAGTTAAAAGCCCCATCAGCTATGCTCAAAATAGCTTTGATGGAGGCCCTGTTGCCAACAGCAGCTCAATTAATATCTTGGGGTCACCTTGACCCACAACTTGACATGGGAAGCCATATCCAAAACATCTGCAGAGCCACCAGGTGTAAGCTTGGCCTTGCCTACAGGGCCAAATACAACCTGACTCGGAGCGAGGCTGGCACTCTGCGAGGGAGTGCTTCTCCCCTCCCTTAGTTATGGATACCACCTATTTGCCAGGTCACCCCAAATCCATCTTAATCAGTGGAACACGGCATATAATGATATCTGTCAGTTTGCACTTGCTGCTCCCAAACTCACCCACCGATGTGAGCTCTATGACAAACTCAGCTGGCTCCCCCCTGCGGAATTCCTGATCCTTGGTGTAGGAAACTTCACCAGGAAAGTGCTTGCCACAGGCATCCCGTCGGGACTGGCGCATCTCCTCCCAAAACTGGACGCCATCCCCTACCAGCTCAGGTCACAGACCGCCGAGTTGCTTAAAGTTCCCCCTACTCAGACCCTTATGGGGGATCGTGACTTTGCCGCTTTTGTGCCTAGGCTCTGGAACTCCATTCCGGACTCTGTTCGCTCTGCCCCTTCCCATGGGACCTTTCGCTCCTCCCTGTGGTCCCACCTAAAACAAACGACAAGATGTGACTGCTCCTAGTCTCTGTAATGTAATACTCTGCAGTCCACTATTGTCCACTCTGAGTCCATGATGATCTATGAAATATGTATTCAGTGATTCTAATGTCTATCTATGTCCTGTAACAATTTGTACTATGTGTGGCAGTATCTCTGCCCTTATACAAGCGTTGTTATAGCTGTTTTTTACAGTATCATGCTGTTTCTCCAATGTTGCCATGTATGTATACTGTATGTTTTGTGCTCTCCCGGGTCGTTCCTGAAAATAGGCATACTACTTGTCTAGTGTACTTACCCAGTAAACAAAAGCTAAATAAATAAATAAATAAATAAGTTGCCTTTAGCGAGCCCCTACAGATACCCTCTTCGCAGTAAATTGTATTAGTAACTGCTTTGGTAATCCCCTCCCCGAGGCAATTCATTCACATTTTTAAGAAACCCCCAGCAACCAGCCTGTAATTGTAAACAAGTTAGGACAAAAACAATATGTTCTTCTTTTCCCTTAACAGGCATAAGTCTTAAGGACTCCTTGAGGATTTTTGCTATGATCATAATCGTGCAGCAGGATTGTTATCAAGGCAGCCCATTTCCCTCTTGTTATTACTTAAAGGGCACCATAAACAGTCGCAAGGTGCAGGGTAACGTTGGGCAATCACACTACTCTAGGCCTCAATCCTATCTCTGGACCCAGGATCTTACAGTATATCTAGAAAAGCTCATGTGTCAGTCCTGAGCCTGCGTTGAGTTGTTACTGCTCTGTGATTTCCGCTGGATCTCTTTGAGTCCTGTGGCGCGAAAAATATTCGCAATGGATCCACTTCCCCTTCTCCGTTTGTTCTGCGCCGTAAGCCATTCCATGGGTGCCTTCCACGGAGCGAGCTGTCTGCTCAACAACCCCCTCTGGCACTGCTTCCATCCAGCCCCGCTGCACTAAGGCTTTCCCCACTTCCTCCGCTGAATCATATGCTTTCATGCCGTCAGACCAAAAGACGCGGATCCTAGCTGGGTAGGGCGTATTGAATCTGATATATTTTGCTCTTAGGATTCTCAAGATGGGGCCATATTTTAGTCTTTGCCTCTGAACTTCCACTGGATAATCATGGTCAAAGAATAAGTGGCTGGACAGGTACTTGATCTCCTTCTGCTGCCAAGCTCTCTGGAGGATATCCTCCTTTATTTTAAAGCTGTTGAACTTGAGCACCACTGACCTGGGCCTGGCTTCTGGTGGGGGTTTCATCTGGAGGGCTCTGTGCGCTCTTTCTATGCCTAATTGAAACCCCGGGGGCAGCTGCAGCACGTCTGTTATAAGGTCTGTGATGAAGTCAGTCATTGTCTGGCCTGATTCAGCGCCTTCTGGGAGGCCGTGTATCCGTATGTTCTCTCTCCTCGAACGGCCTTCAAGGTCTATACATTCGTTCTGGAGCTGTTCAGTGTGTTCCACCAGGGCTTGCAGTATTAGGCCCATTTTGATTGTATCATCCTCCGAGTTGCTTATCCGAGTCTCCGCTTCCCCCAGTCTCGTCTCCAGACCTTTGAGCTGCTGATTAAGTTGCTTAAATTCAGCCCTGTTCTCTGCCCTCATAGCTTTAATCTCTGTGAAGAGCTTCTCAAACTGAGATCTGGATAATTGATCGGTTTCCGCGTCTGTGTCTGGTATACTCTCAGGGGAAGGGCTTTTGCTTTCGTCTCCATGAGTCGACTTGAATCCTGCAGCATCAGGACGTTTATTCGCGTCCTTTAGTTTAGACCTGCCTCTGGTATCCTTAGCATGTTTAGTACTTGCCATTTCTGGTAATATTGAGCTGGTTTCTGAGATTTAGGTAACTTTTTTAGCCTCTGAAAGGGAGAGCTCTCTCTAGCTGGCTGCTATCGGCTCCGTGATGTCACCGGAAGTCCAGAGAACTTTATCTTTAAGACTGCATGTTGGTTTGTATTACGGTTTTTAGAGATCATCTGTTCATTATACCCTTTTGAACCATTCCCGCCACCTCACCTTTGTTTAAATTTTCCTTTTACAAGGGCATAGTAATACTCTATGATGGCCACGGATAATAATGCTACAGCAGGTTTCTCCAAAGCAGCACAGTGTCAATGCTGGCCATTGCTCCCATATTGGGACCCTTACTGATTTTGATAAGCCATGTGTAACTGTTTTATTCTTGTGTAACTGTTTTATTCCTCATGATGATCATCAATTGTACCTAACCTGCCTGTTGCACCATCTATTATGTATTTATTGTAATGTCTGTATTACTCCATTTGCCTCAAGTTGTTCTTGCTGTTTTTCTTCTATGTAAATAATCCCAGGTCGCCCCTGAAAAAGGGACTGTAATGGTCTCAGTGGGTCTACCTGGTTACCAAAATTTAAATAAATAAATGATCATGCCCTATCATATAGCTGAATACAAGGTGTTTATGTTGCTTCCCACCCGCTAGGGTGTCCCATGGAGCAATCCTATTGTGTTATGCTCCGAGATTTCAAAACATCATGGAGAGCCAGGATTATGAGTTCTGACCCCAATCTGATACTGTGGTGACTGATGAAGCCTCACAATGAGCCAGGAACTACTTGCAGAGATGCCTAGAGTATGTAGAAAGCACAACGAGAGAAAAACAGAGTTTGTAGATCAGAGGCTTGGTAATATGGGAATTGAAGGTGAAATAAATGTAAACTGGCATATAAAATGGCCTGGTATATAAGTTAAGCCCCTTGACCTTGCCAGTTAAAAAAAAGTAGAGCAAAAAGTATGCAGTCAAACTTGGACTGTAAAATCTGTTTTTGTGGTAACATTGGGTGCACAATTTGTTTCTGTGGCAAAACATTTAGCACGGAGTCTGTTTTATGGCCAGAACTGATTTCACAGTCAGCTTATTTTGTAACTGCAAACTTGGCCAGCCTTTAAAAACTCTACAGATAAATCAACAGTGCACAGAAATTGCACCCCACATCTTGTGTGCCTATTTGCAGCACCAGAAACTATGGAAGCTACATGTTGGGATTGACTGGGTCTTGTGTTGGACATCAGATGTTGTCATTTACTTATGCTACCTGGGAAGCAATTAACATGCACAAGTTATCAACTTGCTTGGTTAATCTATTTAGTAGGCTACTAATTAAATTATTTATTTATTCTCGGATTACAATACCTCAGAGCACAGACAGCTCATTTACAAAGGTTCCACATCAGTGGGGAGGGGAGACAAAACATACAAAGGGGTAAAAGTACAATGTTTCCAATAACAGTAAACTAAAGTGAGCAAATATATATGTATCTATACGCAGTTTTATCGTTGTAATAGGAGGAAAGCATAGATGAGAGGGGGAAGAATAAAGATGGGAGAAAGAAATGTTGGAAGTGGCAGCCATAGGCCTTGTCAAGCTGATGTGGGGTGGTAGGAGTGGGGGTGAGGTGGAAGGGGGATAAGAAAGGTAGAAGGTGGCAGCCATAGGCCTTGTCAAGCTGGTGTGGGGGGTAGGAGCAGGGGGGTGAGGTGGAAAGGGGGTAAGAAAGGTAGGAGGTGGCAGCCACAGGCTGGTGTGGAGGGTAGAGGCGGGGGTGAACCAGATTGGGGGGTAACCAGGGGTCTTGTCAAAGTACGAAAAGGGGGGGTAGCCTTGGAATTATTGAGGTAACAGCAGAGATACAGGGTTATCCAGTTGAGAGGAGAAGATTGAATGCTAGTAGATGGGAGTCTCCGACAAAGCAGTCACAAGAACTGTTGGCCGTGAGATGTTGGCATAACTTCAGTTTGAATGGTCCCAATTTAGGTAGGGTAGTTATATCAATATGAAGAGTATTAAACCAGTAAGGTGCTCTGTAGGCAAATGAGCATTGCCCCTTGGCTGTCTGGCATCTAGGAACATGGAGATGATGGCTGCTCGAGCATCACGTATGCTGTGAACTACAGTGGAGGCTTAACAGGTTTGTGGTGCCTGGTGGCAGGAGGCCAAGAAGTGCATTTTTGGCCAGAAGACAGGTTTGGTATCAGATCCTCCTGGGGAGCTGTAGCCAACCGGTCTCAGCATAAAGATCACAGGTGTGGGTGAAAAGTGTGGACCCCATGAGTAGTCTGCATGCCTTGTTCAGAGCAACGGATAGCCTGTGCAACAAAGACGTGAGGGCTGCTCCATAAATTACAAGACCATAGTCTACAATGACTATGATGGAACTATATATGGCAAGTCAGAGGGCTTCTGGAGTAAGGCAGTGTTTATGTCTATGTAGGAGACCAGTCTTGATGTTGACAGCCCTGGCTACATTATTTATACGTTTAGCACATAGATTTGGGGACATTAATGAATAGGAGTTTGGGGGACAGTAATGAATCATTGGCTGGGGATATTACTGAAATGAGGATTGGTTAGTACCATTAAAGTCAAGGTTTAGGAATATTACTTAATTGGGGATGTAACTGATCTGGAATTTGGGCATGTTACTAAAATGAGAATATTACTTAATTGGAGACTGGAGAATAGTACTGAACTGGTGATATAGGATTTTACTGAACTGGGAATTGGGGATTTTACTGAATTGGGGATTGAGGATATTACTAAATTGGGGACTGCGGATTTTAATGAGTTGGTGATTGGGGATATACTGCTGAATTGAGGATATTACTGAACTTTGGACTGTGGCTGAATGTACAAGGACATATGAAATGTAAATATATTATCAGATTTTAGGGGATTCAGTTGAGGTTCTGGATATTATTAAATTATGGATTCGGAAATATTACTGAATTTGGGATTTTAAGGATATTACTGAATTGGGGTTTGGGGAAAATTACTGAATTGTGGTTTGGATGATACTACTGAATTTTGGTCAGGGAATGATATATGATCCCCAAATTAAATAAATTACTCAGCTAGGATCTGGGAAATATACTGAATTGGGGCTTGGGGAATATAATTGAATTGGGGCTATTACTAAATTTGGATTGAGTTTTAGATTGGGGATAACACTGAACTGGGGTTTGGGGATAGTACTACATTGAAGATTAGGGATATGTTGAATTGGGGTTTGGGGATATTACTAAATTGGGGATTTGGGCTGTTGCTGAATTTGATAGTGGATATTATTGAGTAAAAGATTGGAGATATAACAGAATTTGGTTTGGGATATTACTGAATTGGGATTTGGGGATATTGCTGGGTTTGGATGTTACTGAATTGGGTTTGGGCAACATTAATAAATTCGAGGGGAGAATCACAGTATATGTTTAACACTTTTTTATCTACCTTGTTGGGGAGCGGTAAAGCGAAGGGGAGGGAACAAGGGTTCTTAAAATTGTTTCTGGACTTTTTGGGGAGGGGAAGTTTGTTCTAAGTTATTAAATGTTCAAAAATGGTGCAGAGCTTGGAATGATGTGAATGGTTATAATGTGGATCTTTTGTAGAGAGCAATGCCATGGGGGGAAAAATTGATAAATGGATCGAATAACTTTTGTGACATGGAATGTAAATGGGCTCAAGACTGTGGTGAAAAGGAAAAGGGTGTGGTCCCAGATTAAAAAGCTATGAGGGGACATAATTTTTCTCCAATAAATTCACCTTGATAAGGAAGAGGCTGCTTGCCTTGCCTCATCATGGGGGGACACTCCTGGTGGCTCCTTTAACCTCGAAGGCTCGAGGAGTAGCTATTCGGATTAGACCGGGTTTACTACATGAGGTCCATTCAGTCCGGTTGGACCCCCACAGCAGATATGTGGTGGTGGAGATGGAGTCTGGAGGGTCTAAATATGCACTTGTTTCTGTTTAGGGGCCAGATTTTGACTCTCCTGACTTTTACACCCACCTGGCAGTAACCCTTGCTCCATACACTGACAATCACATTATTGGGGATGATTTTAACACATATCTGGACCCAGTGGCAGATCACTCGGGCGGCAGGACTAGCCCCCCCATAGCTCAGTGGCACTAAGGGCAATTATAGAAAGTAGAGCCCTTAGGGAGGCCTGGAGGCATTGCCACGCTAACACTAGAGAATTCTCCTTCTTTTCCCATGCACACAGAGTTTACACTAGGCTAGACTACCTGTTTATGCCATTGACAATGATGGGGGACATCACAGAAGTGGCCTATGGCCAGATGATTATTTCAGACCGTGCTCCTCTCCGGGTGGATGTCCTCCCTTCAGGCAGGACGTCCTCCCCCTCACAGTGGAGAATGGATCCCACCTTGCTACTGGATTCACTTTATATCTCCCAAATTAATGAGAAAATCAAAGAATTTATCCAGTTGAATCCTCCAGAAGATAACAGTATTAATAATGTATGGGATACCTTGAAGGCTTTTGTGAGGGGGGGAGTATCTCATACTCTGCCTTTAAAAAGAGGTCCCTTCTGTGAGAAGAGGAGGATTTAGAGAGGAAGATACAGGATCTGAAAGGGGTGGCTATGGTTTCCCCGAATCCTCAAACTATTGAGAAGCTTAAAACCCTCAAGGGTCAACACAGCCAGTTGACCACTAAAAAATTGAATGAGACCTGGTGGTAACAAAATCACACTCCTATTTGATAGGGATAAGGGAGGGAAATGGCTTGCTAGTTTGGTCAAGGGGAAAAGGGCAGAAAGTACAATTTTGAGGATGGAGGATGATGCAGGGACCTCCACTTAACAATCAGCAAAAGATTAATAATATCTTCAAGGATTTCTACTCCTCCCTCTACACCTCGGAGTTCCCTGGGGAGATGGACCCAGAGGTATTCCTGGGCACAATTCAGCTGCCCTTACTGGGAGACAGCGAGAGGGAGGGCTTGGATTCTTCCCTGACTATGGAGGAAGTGAGAGCGGCAGTGTGGAAGGCTGGGAGGGGGAAGACTCTGGGTCCACATGGAATTCCAGCTGAGTTTTATAAGTTGACTTGGGACTCAGTGAGCCCCCTGATGTTTTGAATGGTACAGGAGGCATTGGAGAGAGGAGTTCTGCCATCGTCTCAGTGGCTCGCCACAATCACTGTCCGGCCTAAACCAGGAAAAGACCCAGCTAAGTGTGGTTCGTACTACCCCATTTCACTTCTCAACGATGATTACAAGTTCATAGCCAAACTATTAGCCCACTATTCTGCTACTGCAAATTAGCAGACCCTGAGGCTTTCTTATCCTGTTGAAACTGCCGCCTGGGATCCTCCAAACTCCGGTTCGTTGCAGGGCTCAGAAATCTACAGAAACAACCAAAAGCCGTATACCCCCTCAGGTATGTTGGTATTTGGTGCCTTTGGACATTCTGAATTTTCAGCACCAGCACTCTGATTGGAGGATCTCAGCCTCACTGACTTCTTCCTGCTGGTCTCCATTTCACCTTGCCTCATTAGAGATGTTTATCGGCCCTGCCGACCCTGGGAGACTATCCTTTTTTGCAAAGCAACAATTTCATTTTTTTTTTTTTTTAAGTGTCTACTTTCTCATTTGCAAATTATACTACATAGTCACTAGAGGGCTACAACAGCTGTCTTTTCTGTTAAAGAGGAAACACATTATATTTTCTACTTCCTCTTCTGCTCTAGTGGACCTGGGATACCTCTCTTTCTGAGGACCTTCCCCAGGGTTTTTCTGCGTGTTTCTCAGGCCAAACCATGCTCATCCACTAAGGCTGCAAGTCTTGAATGCCTGCCCCCACTCCCATTCTGTACTGGTGGAGCAGGGCCAGAAACAGAAACAAAAGCTACAGACCAATCTTACCACACCAGATTGCAGCCTTGAACCACCTCAATGGCTCAGCTGCAAAGAGTTGCTCCACAGGTACGTTCAGTGCCAAAACCGCCTCTCAGCCAACAAAAGGATTTTGAACTTATGACACCTGATCACCGACTGGTCTAGGCTTCTAGTGACGTTTACTGCCGGCTGTTGTGGCATTTAGATCTACCATGGGAAATTACAACTGGTTCCACGGTGTATCACTAGCTTTATTAGCACTCAGCACAATTCTTCAGAACCCTCATCCCTCCCTAAAGTGGAATGACCCTTGCACTTCTCCCTGTCCCGCATCCAACAGCTCCTTTCAGGTAGCCGTTTTGGACTATTGGGCTTCTTAGCTGTCTCTGCCAGGGAGTGGGACATCTCCTGAGCTGCCTCTGCAGATTACTCCCCCATCCAGACTTGAGACTTCCTGCTCATGGCAAATTTCTGTCAGGACACTAGTGGCTGCAACAGTAGGCCAGTATAACACCAGGAGTGGGTACAGGCCTACCCATCAACACCGCCTCCCCTATCGCTCAAAAAATAGTGTTTACAAATTACAGTTAAAAAGAATCCTGCTTCTTTTACTATTGTGCTCAGGCAATGTCGAACTCAACCCAGGACCATTAGACACCCTTGCTTCTCCATCAGACCTGGAAGATATCAAAGGAATGTCTTTTACGCATCTTAATGCCTGTAGTTTGCTGAAAAAGTTCACCCTTATCCAGGCTTGGGTGAATCACACCCTACCTGACGTCCTAGTGATCACTGAGACCTGGCTTAGGCCAGCCACCCCAGACAATGAAACCAATATCCCAAATTATTTACTCTTCCGAGTGGATAGGCAATCAAGAGGAGGTGGGGTGGCAATGTATGTAAGGGACAAATACTCAGCCACATGCATAGACGCATTGTCCTCTCCCAAAGAATTCGAGTGCTTGACCCTAAAGATTGAACTTTCTCCTTCCAGTGCACTCTGTGTAATAGGCTGCTACAGGCCCCCTTCTGCCAGGCCTCATCTCCTGTCTCTCACCTCAGTTCCATACTGGGGCTCAGTTCCTTGGAAACCATTATTCTTGGTGACCTGAACTACGATTGGCTATCAAGTGCATCAGCTCCCTTGAAATCCTTTTGTGACACTCTAGGACTGGTGCAACTCATTGGCGAGCCTACTCATCCAAATAAAAAGAACTTTAACAACAGCCCCCTCTTAGATGTAATTTTGGTTAGCAAGCCACACTGGTTATCTCCTGTTGGAACATTGTTCTCAGACATTAGTGATCATTGTATAATCACCACCATTAGATCCGTGCACAACCTACAGTTTGTGGCAAAGTTCTCTGTCAAGAGGTGCAAACGCAACTTTGATTTGTTTGCTTACATCCACGACTTGAAACATTCACCACGATGGCAGGAATTCTTCCTAGCCAAAATAGTTAACAGGGCATATACTATTTTTTACGATATTTTAAGTGAGGCTTTAAATAAGCATGCACCCTTGGTTAAGGTGCGAGTCAGGAGCAGCACCTGCCTGCTGGTTCCTCGCCGAGCTCAAAGCTTCCCTGTTAGAAAGGGATACTTTATGGAAAAAAGCCCAAAGAAGCAAGAACGACTCGGACTGGTGTCTTTTTAAGGGAGCACGTAACAAGTGCACCAAGTTGGTCAGAGCAGCCAAGGCCACCTACTATCGTTCAGAGCTAGCCTCTGCCTCAAGAAATCCTTCAAAGCTCTGGAAAACATTAAAAGACATGTCTGGACATGCACCTGGTAATTGCATTCCAGAAAAAATTAAGTCCGGTGTCAGCGTTATCGCTAACCGATCGGAGATATTGGAAGCCCTCAATAACCATTTTGCAATGGCAGGGCTAGCATTTGATACTTCTCCTGCCCATGACCTCCTCACAGCTCAGGGCCCACCAACCCACGAGTCTCCCTCTACCGAGGAGGCCTTCTCCCTCCTGCTTATCTCTCTAAGAGAGGTGGAAGACCTACTGCTGCAACTGGACACCAGGAAAGGAGCAGGCTCCGACTTCATAGAACCATACTATCTGAAATGTGCCTACCATGTGCTTGTGGTGCCAATCACCCACCTATTCAACATGTCACTCTCCCAGGGTGGCCTCCCCCCTCAATAGAAAATAGCCCATGTCATCCCTCTATTAAAAGCAGGTGACCCCTGCGATCTAAATAATTACAGACCGATCTCCCTCCTCCCCATCCTGTCTAAATTACTAGAAAAAATAGTGTGTGGCCTGCTAGGGGTATACTTAGAATTCAGAAGCCTATTAAACCCGGTTCAGTCTGGATTCAGAGCAAAGCACAGCACCATAACAGCCCTAGCTAAGGTGACCAATGATTGGCTCCTAGACCTTGACAACAAGAAGCATGTCTGTGCCGTTTTCTTGGATCTTAGTAAGGCATTCGACACAGTTGATCACAGCCTGCTTCTTTCCTCCCTAAGCACCTTAGGCCTGGACCATAAATCTATGTGCTGGTTTGCAGACTACCTCGGAGAACAGAAACAGCAGGTTAAATCTGAAGGTAATCTTTCTCCATTAAAACCAAAACCTATGCTGAGGGGCATGCCCCAGGGCTCTATCCTTGGTCCCCTCCTCTTTGCACTGTACATCAACAACATCAATGACCCCATCAAAAAAGCCAACATCCACTTATTCGCGGACGACACTGTACTGTACTTGAGTTGTCCCACGCCGGAAGCAGCCTATGAAGACCTCCAAGCTGAATTTAACCTTCTATAATACCAGCTCATAAACAAAAAACTTTTGCTCAATGCGAAAAAGACAAAAGCCATGCTCTTCTCCCCCTCCTTGAATGTGGCAACTCCTGCTGGGGGGGGGCTATCCCATAAATTACCACTGTTCTTGGAGAAACACTAGAGTATGTAGCTAAATTCAAATATCTAGGAGTTTGGCTCGATCATAAACTTTCCTTCGCTGACCATCTCGAAGAACTACAGAAGAAACTAAGGCAAAGATTAGAACTATTCTACAGAATTAACCACCTGCTCACAAAGGAGGCCAAGATTCAACTGGTTCAAGCTACTTTCGTATCTTTAATAGACTACGTGGACCTGCTCTACAGCCACTGCACTGCCTCTGCACTGGCTAAGTTGGACACGCTCTACCACAGAGCTATCAGGTTCATTACTGGCCTTCCACTTTCCACACACCACTGCTCCCTGTACTCTTCGTTAGGCTGGACTTCCCTTCACTATAGAAGGAATAGAAATGCCACCCTACGGGCCTTCAGAGCCGTGACCAACAAGCTCCCCTCATATGTCTCAGATTGTATTCCCCAGAGTGTGTTAGGCACCTATGCTCTAAGGAGCTATTCCCTAATTGCCCTCCAAGTTCCAAGGGTCAAAACTCATTTTGGCAAAGCTGCTCTAAGCTTCTCTTTACCCACATTGTGGAATGGTTTACAAAGGAACTTGAAGCTGAGCTGCCCTGTTAGCCTGAATATCTTCAAGGCGCTCTACGATCGCTACATGAAAGCACCTTGCAAATGTTTTCCTCACTGTTAGCCCACTAATTCCGCAACTCCCCCTTTCCATCCTGACGCTCGCCATGTTTCTACCCCTGGCTCTCACTCTTTCCCTATTAACTCTTCCTGCTGCACCCACCCTTCCCTGTCCACTCCAGCCTGGCTAAAGTCCCACCCCATCCATAGTAGTGTCCCAGTTATCTACCCCTCCTCCATCATTATCATAATAAACAAGTACACAACAGCCATCGTCACTTTCTGTGGTTTTAGCTCAATTTTTCCCCCAGTCATCAGTAATGCATCCCTCCTATTCTTTACCTCTCTAACCTGCCATCCCATACACTGCCTCTTTCCCCTATATGTGTAGTTGCCGGCTGCCTCACTCAAAAGATCTCTGCTTGTAACCCCTGTATGCCTGTGGTTGATTGTACATCTGCTGACTTCTTCAATTGTAAAATGCTGTTTTTTTTTGGTTTTTTTCATTTATTTCAACCTTGTACTGTATACACTGTATATACTTTTTCTTCCTTGTATATTATTGCTTTTTGTATACCTGCTTCTGTACTGTACTTTGATGTATTCATGACCAGGTCCACCTTGCAAATGAGCCTTGCTCAATGGTGCCCGCCTGGATAAATAAAGATTTTGATTGACTGACTGATTGATTGATTAGCCACCAGATTGGAGAGAGTCCTACCCAGTTTGATGCACCCAGACCAGGGAGGTTTCATCAAGGGGAGACAGGCGAAACATAACCTTAGAAGGGCAATTAATATTATACATAAATTATCTCAGAGAAGGGGGGGTGGAGCTGGCCATCTTGCACTTGATGCCGAGAAGGCCTTCAATAGAGTGGAGTGGCCTTTTATAATGGCGGTACTGCGTAAGTATGGTATTGGGGAGGGTATGATGAGGTGGGTCCAAACCCTGTATAAATTACCACAGGCCCAAATCCTAACTAGCAACTTGCTTTTGAGCTCTTTCTGGCTCACTAGGGGCACGAGGCAGGGGTGCCCTCTGTTCCTGATGCTATATGTCCTCACTATCAAGGCCCTAGCAGAGGCTATAAGGAGCCATGGGAGTATCACAGGTCTGAGATGGCGGGTGGGAGGGATCATGTCATCTCCCTTTTTGTGGACGACATCCTTTTTCTAGAGAACCCAGATAGGGCGGTGCCTGCCCTGACCCAGATTTTTGCTACGTATGACCCTTTATCCAGCCATAAAATCAACTTGAGCAAATGTGAATAGATGCCCATGGGGAAAAGGAAGTCACCTATTAGGATTTCAGGATTAAACATATCTCCCTCAGGATCAATTAAATACCTAGGGATCTATTTGCCTGCAAAACTCTCTCTTCTGGCCAAGGTCAGTCTCTCCCCAGTGATTTCGAGGATGAAAGAAAACTGTTTTAACTGGAGGGCTTTGCCCTTGACCCTGCTTGGTCGGGTCAACCTGATTAAAATGAGTGTGCTCCCACAGTTCTTATATGTTTTTCAGTCCCTTCCAGTGAGTATGCCTAACAAATACATTAGAGCACTGGTGGGCACCATCACCCAACTTCTCTGGCAGGGGAAAAGGCCCAGAATTAAGAAAGAAGTACTGTGGCGCACAGGAAGACGGGGGGCCTGGGCCTTCCAAGTGTTAGGCACTACTATATGGCTGCCTAGCTAGCTCTTGCACAAGACATTTTGAGAGAGGGCAGATCCCGACCAGGATGGGTGGAACTAGAGGATACAGAGTCTTGTTCCTTATACTTTCAAGTTCTGGTGGGGTCCCTGAGAGATGAGGAGACCTATAAACCATCCAACCCTCGTACCAGGTCTCTGTGGAAGGTTTGGAGAGTGGCCCATGATACATTGCAACACCAGGCTCTTTTGTCTCCTGACACAGAGTTGAGCTCCCTGTTGTAGGGTGGTGCTGGACTCTTACTGGGGGAATGACATTCGCTAGGGTTTTGGAGGAGAAGAGGCTTACTCTTGATTCATCATATTTGGGAAGATGGGGACTTTCTCTCCTTCAGAGGGTTGCTTAAGTGGTGTGGGCTCAGGGCTTCCCAATTCTTCCTTTATTTAAGGATTAAGAGGGAAATGGAATCTCGCCTGGGCGGGCAGCATGGGGTGGCTTCGGTGGCACGCTGTCCCCTGGAGGAGTTATTTGTAGGCCGTCACTCGGATTTCTCCCTCTGGCCCCTGAGCAGCTGTTATAGAATGTTGATGGGGTGCTTCAGGACCCCTTGGGGAGGATCAAGAATAATTGGGAGGCAGATATCTATCCTGAGGGATTAACTGGAGGAGACTGGGCTTATATTATCAAAAATATTTTGGAATGCTCGATTAATAATAGATTAAGGGCTAATCAATACAACATCTTTATGCATGCCTATTTCACCCCAACCTTAGCCTGTAGAATTGATCCATCAGTGTCCAATCTCTGTCCAAAATGTGAGGTCCACGAAGGTTTATTTTTTTACCTAGTCTGGGAATGTCAGAATGTCCAAAGCTTTTGAAGCGAAGTGCTTGCCCTGATGTCTCTGATTCTAAAGACCTTACTAAGAATGGATCCGACAGAAGTGCTCTTGGAGCTTCCACTGGGTGGAATGGGGAGCCCAAGGGTTAACCTTAAGTTATGGAGATTGGGCATGGTGGTTGGCCTGCGCATGCTGGCCTTGTATTGAAGAGCAACGAGTGCTCCATCCATATTAGCATGGGCTGGCACCTTGATGAAATGTATGAAATTAGACAGAACCCAATACTCTGTAAGGGGCCAACTGTCAAAGTACCTTGATCTATGGAGCCCAGTCGAGGAAGCAATTCAGCAGAATTGGTTCCCCCTTTTCTGATTCTGTCCTTAATCTTGACCTACATTCTTGGGTTCAAGGGGGAGGTATAAACTAAAGCCACACTTCAGCTCAGGAGTCAAATTATGTTTTAGTTCTCTCTTAGATCTAACAATAGAGATCACACTCGGAGATACCATGAAGGGAAGTGGCTGGGAGTGATCCTCCTAACAGTTGGGTATATAATCACCTACAGTATGCCCCTGAACCTGAACATTACTGCTGCTGTTCATTATATGCATGTAAACTACTCTTTCATGCTCTTCTGTATTAAATATATCTGGAATCCCTATTTATAAGAAGCCACAGTTTACATGGAGTGTCTACCTGCTAACTTGTCCAGATTGGAAACAACCTAATTAACTTGTTATGTGACTTAATTGTTCTATAGCTGCTAATGTACTTATGCTCTGTATGTTTGAAAATAAAGTTTAGGAAAAAAAAGTAAAGGGACTTGTGTCCATTTCTGTGCCATTCCCACCCCTTGTACTCCCTTCAGGCCCATTACCTTCCTCTTCCTCAGTAAAGACTGAGCAGAAATATCTGTCCAGTATGTCAGCTTTACTGTTGTCATCCTCTGCAAGGCCCCTTCCTCCCCTTTCAGTCTCACTAACCCTCCCTTTGCCCTTCTTTTTTCACTTATGTACCTGTAAAAGGTTTTGTCCCCTCTACCCATTGATTTTGAAATGCGCTGTTCTGTCTGAGTTTTGGCTTCCCTTACTGACCTCCCTTTGCTTCTTCTGGTACTTCTCCCTTTCCCCTTCTGCCTGTGTCTTTTTGTATTGCTGGAATGTGATCTTTTTTGCTTTCACTTTCTCTGCTACCTCCTTGGAAAATCATAATGGCTTCTTCTTCCTTTCCCCCTTGCCAACTTGCTTAATGCATAATTCTGTTGCCCTTGAATCCCTGTTTTAAATATTGCCCATTGTTCCTCCACCCCATATTCCCTCCCCACTCCCATTAGTGCCTCTTTCAAACATGTCCCCATTTTCCCAAAGTTTGCCCTCCTAAAATCCAGGATACGTGTTTTGGCATGGTTTGGTTCTGTTCCTTCCATGATTTCAAACCACAGTGACCGGTGGTCACTGTTCCCCAGGTGCTACCCCACCCTTACCCCTATCACACTGTCCCTGTTTGTGAGCACTAGGTCCAGTATTGCCTTCTGCTGAGTTCGTTCCATGACCAGTTGCTTAAGGAAGGCACCTTGAAGGGAGTTCAGGATAAATCTGCTCTTGGTTGATGCTGCTGCTGGGAGGCTGCAGTCCACATCTGAAATATTGACGTCTCCAACCAGCACCTACTCACCCTTGTCTGCCATCCTTCAGATGGTTAGTATCAACTCCCTGTCTGTTTCTTCCTCCTAGGCTGGTGGTCTGTAGACCACCCCTGTGCAGACGGCTGACCCCATTTTTACGTTCGCTTGCGGCATGCGCAAGGAACGTTTTGGAAGTAGCACACTTTGAAGTGTGCCTCTCCCTTTCAATCCACTGCTCCTGTTGAGCAGGCGTGGTGATCCTGCACCAATGGGTCACGGGAGCTGTATGACAGCGGTGGTCTTCACTTCAAGAAAACCACCGCTGTCACCAGAGCACTGCGCCACGCCGCCCCCAGCGTCACGCCACCCCAAAGCTTTGGTGCCATGCTGGGGCCCATCCCAGCGTGGCAAGCGATCCAGCGTTGTTTGCCGACTGGGGTGCCAATCCCCGTCAGCTCCACGGCCCCCAAGCCATCCTTCTGCCACGCTGGAGGCCCACCCAGCGTGGCAAGCGTCCCGTTGTTTGCCGGCGGGTGCCCAATCCCCGTCGGCTCCTCCTCCCAGCCATCCTTCTGCCACACTGGGAGCCCACCCCAGCGTGGCAAATGTCACGTAGTCTTTTTTTTTTCACCTGTAAGCAAAAGCGGTCCCCATGCTTCTCCCAGTCCCCTCCCACAACCGCACCCACCCACTGCGCACCAACTCCCACACCCCTCACCCCATACTATTTCTCCGGAGCTCAGCACGACGATCTTCGTGGACTGGGAACACATCTGCACTCTTCAAAGCCGACCGTGAACTGAGGAAATGCTAGTAAGCTGTATAATGGGCTAGATAGGGTTTTTCAACTTTATTGCATATCTCAGGCATTTTGGAATTTTAGCACCAAATTTTCAACATGGGTTTTGGGACCCTTCTTCATGAATGATGTCACTGTCATGTATGCGGTCTCTGGCCCGGTTGGTGATTTCTGCAGTCACTGCACCTAAATCACCCTTTGGGCCCGAATAACGCCATGACAGTGACATCACTCATGAGAAGGGGTCCGAAAACCCCATGTTGAAAATTTGCAAAATTCCAAAATGACTGTTTTACGAAGTTAGCTATGCAGTTCCTGCCAGCAGGCTCTAAGTTCGTGAATTTTCAATATTTTCACCCAGATTTTCAACATTGCCATTTTACCATACCTCCTTATGAGCAGTATAGCTGTCATTTTTCACATCCTGCCCAAAACATGTTTCCGCCCATGTAGCTGCATAATGGTGCAGTTGGTGCGAAATCAATGTATGGGACACATTAAGAAAATCACAGTGACACTGTTCATTAGCAGAGGTCTTAAAATGGCAATGCTGAAAAATTGGTGAAAAATTCCTAAAATGACTGTTTTACTGAGCGTAAGTGCTACAGTTCCTAAGACGCTCGTAGATTTCATAATCTTCTATATTTCCACCCATATTTTCAACATTGCCATTTTACCACACCTTCTTATAGGTAGCACAGCTGTCATTTTCACATCTCACCCAAAGCGTGTTTCCGCCGCATAGTGCACAATGGTGCAGTCGGTGTTGAAATCAATGTATGGACACATTAAGAAAATCACAGTGACACTGTTCATGAGCAGAGGTCTTAAAATGGCTATGTTGAAAACGATGAAAAATTCCTAAAAATGACTGTTTCACAGTGATAAGATTGCGCAGTTCACATGCGCTAAGTAGTTTCAATTTCAATATTTCCCTCATATTTTCAACATTGCCATTTTACCACACCTTCTTATGAGCAGTACAGCTGTCATTTTCACATCTCACCCAAAGCGTGTTTCCCCATGTAGTGCACAATGGTGCAGTCGGTGTAAGGAAATCAATGTATGGGACACATTAAGAACATCACAGTGACACTGTTCATGAGCAGAGATATTAAAATGGCTATGTTGAAAATTTGGTGAAAAAATTCCTACAAATAACTGTTTCTGACGTGCGTTGTGCAGTTCCTATGCACACTGTTAAGTTTCACGGGTACCAATATTTCACTCCAGATTTTCAACATTGCCATTTTCTACACCTCCTTATGAGCAGTACAGCTGTCATTTTCACATCCTGCCCAAAGCGTGTTTCTGCCCATGTAGGTGCACAATGGGCGCAGTCAGTGTCTGAGAAATCAATGTATGGGACACAGTAAAGAAAATCACAGTGACACTGTTCATTGGCAGAGGTTTAAAATGGTAATGTTGAAATTTGGTGAAAATTCCTAAAATGACTGTTTCTGGTGATCGTTGCACAGTTCCCACGCACGCTCGTAGGTTTGTGAATTTTCAATATTTCCACTCCAGATTTTCAACATTGGCATCTTACCACACCTCCTCATGAGCAGTACAGCTGTCATTTTTCACATCCTGCCCAAAACGTGTTTCCGCCCATGTAGCGCACAATGGCGCAGTCGGTGTACGAAATCAATGAATGGGACACATTAAGAAAATCACAGTGACACTGATCATGAGCAGAGGTCTTAAAATGGCTGTGTTGAAAATTTGGTGAAAAAATTCCTAAAAATGACTGTTTTACGAGTGTGCGTTGCGAAGTTCCTATGCTCGCTCGTAAGTTTGCGAATTTTTCAATATTTTCACTCCAGATTTTCAACATTGCCATTTTATCACACCTCCTTATGAGCAGTACAGCTGTCATTTTTCACATCCTGCCCAAAACGTGTTTCCGCCCATGTAGTGCACAATGGCACAGTCGGTGTGCAAAATCAATGTATGGGACACAGTAAGAAAATCACAGTGACACTGTTCATTAGCAGAGGTTTTAAAATGCCAATGTTGAAAATTTGGTGAAAAAATTCCTAACAATGACTGTTTTTCGAGCGTGCGTTGCACAGTTCCCACGCACGCTCGTAGGTTTACGAATTTTCAATATTTCCACTCCAGATTTTCAACATTGCCATTTTACCACACTTCCTTATGAGCAGTACAGCTGTCATTTTTCACATCCTGCCCAAAACGTGTTTCCGCCTATGTAGCGCACAATGGAGGTAACAAAAAGGTCATGTTGAAAGTTTATTGTGCAAATACCAGCAATCGCACAGGGCATTAGGGTAAAGCACCATACGTGCCAAACACCACTGCAAATACCTGCAAGTGAACGTTCGGCATTGACAAATGCTTGTTCTTTCCAGCTTAACCCACAGTATCTCTCCCCCATTTTTTACCTCCTGGCTCCTGGGTCTCTGTGGCCTTTATGCCATCTTTCACATAAAGTGCCACTCCTCCTCCTCCTCCTCCCTTCCTTCCTGCCCTGTCTTTTCTGAATATGTTGTAGCCGGGTATGGTCATCTCCCAGTCATGATTATCGTTACATCAGGTCTCTGTGTTGCTATAGTGTTCAGGTCTGACTGCACTATGGCAGCCTCCAGATCCTCCATCTTGTTGCTAAGGTTCCTGGCAGTGGCACACTTGGCTTTCCATGATGTGAACTCCCTGGACTGTTTAGCTGTTCTACTCCAGCTGCCTCCCTGGTTGTCCTTTATCTCTGGTTCTCCCTGCTGTCTGCCCTTCTGTTGAATTTTGTGCACTTTCTGCCTGTCCACCCCTTGAGTCCTTATCTCCATCTTTTGCACACTGCTTTGTAGAGATATCCACTCCTCCTGTTCGTTGGTTCCACTGCTAGCTGTGGGGGTGGGCAATTAGTTACCCTCCTTGCTGGGCTGCCACCCCCTTGGCTAGTTTAAATGCTTGTCCATGTAGCATTTAAACTTATCATTGAGTACTTCAATTCCCCTCCAGGACAGATGCAGGCCATTAGATTTGAACAAGACCCCATCCCTCCAGGTGGGTCATACGACATATGAAGAAGCTAGCAGAAGAAGGCCATTTGGTCTATCTAGTCTGCTCATATTGCAGAGTACACAGCATGAGCTAGCGTCCCTGCTGTCCCTCCCCACACCTCCCATCCTCCCTACCCATGATCCTTACCTTCCCCTATGCCTATCCCAGCCTCTCTTAAAGCTGCCTATTGTCTACAATGAGATCACCTCTTCCAGCAGCGCATTCCAAGTGACCACCACCCTCTCTGTGAAGAAGTGCTTCCTGACATCCTTCCTAAACCTCCCACCCTCCAGCTTAAGACTGTGCCCCCTCCTTTTATGGTTGCCACTTAGCTTAAAGAAACTCTTCTTATCCACCTTATTTATCCCTTTCAAGTACTTGAAGGTCTCAGTCATGTCCCCTCTCTCAGCACCAGTTCCTCAACCATGTGTTAAAGTTCCTGGTGTGTATACCCTTACGCTTTCCCATGCCACTCTCAGGTAGTACTTCTGAGAAGGTGACAAATGTAGCTACTTGCTTGAGATCCTTCCCCAATTTCCTAAAATATTCCTGAACTTCCTTGGGCTCCCCGTTTGCCAGGTCATTAGTGCCTACTGTATGTGGATAATGACATTCAGCTCACTCTCCTGGCTTGCCTTCCCAGCGATCCCCAGGATCTTCCTCCCATCCCTCCATGCTGTGGTACCTGGTAATCACCTCACCTCCCTTCCCTGTCCTCCCCCTCATGTGTTCCTAGCTGGATTCCTCTTATGATGGAGTCTCCCCACCAGGATTCGCTTCCTCCTCCTCTGGGGCCCACTGCTCTCCCCACTGAGGTTGCCTCTTCAGTTGACCTCCATATCCTTCCCTTCCACTTGTCTGGGTACCTCTGTTTGGTTGTCCCCGTTTGCCAGTGTGGCACGAGTTCTGGAGTGGAATAGGATTTGGGATGTGCCTCTGCCTAACTGTCCTAACCATCTCCAACCCCACCAACATCCAAGTGCTCCTCATTCTTGGCCTCCTTTGAGGCAGCGGCATTGGACTGGGTGGTTTCTGGATAGGGGTAAAAGTACTCCTGGCCCAGTTTATTGGCTACCTCATTCTGCAGTCCAGAGGGATGCCTGCAGATAGGGGAGCACCTCAGTATCCAGAAGGTCTGCTTGAATATGGCTGCCCCGCGTCCACTGCATTGCACCACTCCCCTCATTATACTGCACTTATACTATAGAAATTAACTTTATTTTTACCAAATCAGAAAATGTTTGCCCCACACACTGATGAAAAAAAATAAAACACTGGAATCACCCCTGAAAATACACAGTATTGCATTCCTTTGTACCTTGCCTCTCCCAGGCAGCATTTATCTGATGTAAATTAACAGTTTGGGGTTGTACTGGGCACAGGTTTCCACTACTGCTATGAGTCTGACCAGCAGCTGAGCTCATGCACTAAGATGATCTGTTCTTTCTCTTTCTCCAGTCCTGTGCCACGGCAGCTATGCATTCTGTCTATTATGCCCATCCGAGGGGAAGGTGATTGCTACATGGAAACCCACCAGGGGCTGGTAGTAAAGTGACTATGCAGCATTATGCCCAGTAGAAGAGGAAAAGAATAATCACCAATGGGTGCAGCTGGAGTGTGGGCCCACATCTACGAGGAGAAGGGAAACCTCAAGGGAAAACCCTGTTGATAATGCAAGATTGCACAATGTCTCATAATTCCTAATCTTGTTTACAAAGTATTACTATTTTTTTTGTCCACTGGAAAGGCCAGTTTTCATTGTCTTGTGCACAGTCCTAATTTAACAACTAAAAACAAAGTAGACATTACTTGAAAAACATCGGTCAGAGTGCTATAGGTCCAAAACTGTTTGTGGATTGATTTTTTTCAATGAATTTGTGTGTTTCTAATTACTGTAGAGCTGAAATGTATTACATATAATTAACCACAGTCCATGTACTGGCATTTTTTTGTCCCATGTAATCTGTTATGTGATTTCAGGACAATAACACTTTGTTTACACTCTGCTTATTAAGATGCATCCTAATCCATCTATCTTCCTGTTCTTTTACTTTTTTGAGAATTAATATTACTGAGAATATTATTAAAATGTCCTCATGGCTGCATTACAAAGGCTGTTTGTGTAAACTTACAAGTATGTACCGAGAGAGGAAGTAACAGTTTCCGGTACCAGACTGTATCCACAGAGGTTAAAGCAGAACTGTACTGACAGCTGTGATGTCTCTTCAGTCTAAAGGAAGAAATCTACATCACAAGGTACCAGACTGCACACAAAATGATGAGAAAAGCTGCATTGAAATCTGCTGCTTCAGGTCAAAAGGAGGAAGTAAAATCACAAGGCACTAAGTTGTGCACAGAGCAAAGTTAAAAGCTACAGTAAAAGCTATTGCCTCCTCTTGTGTTAAGGACACAGTTACATCACAAGACACGAACATACAAATTTAGGAAAGAAAGAAGACCATTGGCCAAGCAGGCCCCCCTCCCCCAACCAACAACACAGTGGAATACATTTTTAGAATGCAAACAGACTAGCTTCTGGGAGCCCTAGTAAAAAAGAAAATTGTCTGAATCAGTAATTTTTTTTTACATTTTTCAGCCTTTTTTCCATGAGCTGGCAGGCAGAGCTCCAGCCCTCCTCCCCAGGGGCTCACATCTGTCCCCGACTGACATCCTCATTGCTGGGAATGCCACCGGGACATCATGGAGCCCTCCAGCTCCATTTTCTCCCACCTGAGCCATGGCTGCGTGTACGTGTGTTGTTCCCTAGCGCCCTCCCTATTCGTGCTGCCCACTCACCTGCACTACCCTCAGGCCTCCACCTAGGGGCAGTTGTACTGTGGGGATGACAAGGACCCTCCCCAGAAGAGGAGAGCTGCCTACTGGCTGCTCAGTCCCACTCCCCCCCCCGGCAGACCCCCAACAATCCAGGCTTGCTCCCAAACCCGGGTCGCTGGTGTAGCATGAGGTGTGGCATCCATCGCCTCAACCCCACCAGGCTGGCCCAGTCAGTAATCTTTTAAGGAAAACACAACAGTAGCACTAGTTTAATTCATGAGAACCCATATTTAAAATTTCTTGGGATGCTGCCAGAGTTTCTGAGTTTATAGCTCAGACTTGGAAGAAGTGGTCTTCAAGTGATTTCTTCTTCTGCAGACAAGAAGGAACAAACATGGGTGGGGTCATAGGCTGGCTCACATTATTCTTGTCACAATAAAAAAAAAACTTAAATCTTCCAATCTTCACCTCTGATTGGAGGAAAACCCAGACTCACGGAGCTCCTAGAAACAAGGAAAAGACAAAACAGAATTTCAGAGACCATCTTCAATTGTATCCAAAAATTGGCTACTTTGCCTAGTCTTAACAATGCCCTTCTTCCAATCTATTTTGGGGAACTTAACATCCCATACTTCCCTTGGTGATGGCCTTTCAGATCACCTTGTGAAGTTTATTTTTTCATTTTATTTGTTCAGTTCTGACATACACCTTTGAGCCAGAATAGCTCGTTGACAAAGGTTTCTCGTCATCAGTAGGTTACAGTAAATTTCAAATAATACATAGCTTACAAGACCTTACAGTAGATCACAAAATGACACATGAGTTACATGGCATTAGAGCAAAAATCTAGGCAGCACACATGCGACATTGTCAGGGTACAGAAAAAAAGCACTGTAGCGAGAATAGTACGAGCAGGAGAAAATAGCAACTCCAAGAGCATTGTCAGGTGCAGGGGAGTGGCTAATGCACATTTGGGAGAAGATCAGTGGCAGTCACAGTTGGCGCCGGGAATAAGGACTTGTCTTAACCCTCTCTTAAACTGGCCAGTTTTGGGGAGGCTCAAGAGGGATTCCGGTAGCTCAATGAACCACTGCGGTACCCTCATGACAAAAGCTCACATTACAAGGCTTCTGCAAAAAGGAGCATTAAGAGCATTCCTGGACACAGTTCTGGTGGAATACTGATTAAGGATTGGACACAGAAGGTTTTGTAGCCCTATAGGTACGAGACCCAGCAGAGCTTTTTTGCCAAGGAGGCATGTTCGGAATTTAATTCTATCCTGCAAGGGTAGCCAGGTGGTGTGGGAGTAGAGGGAGCATATGTGGGTAAGCCTGTCTGCACCAAGAATGAAATAACAGGCCTTATTCAAAACTAATTTGACCCTACTGAGGATAATATCCGAAGCTGCACCTTATACTGTGATTCTGTAATCTATAATGGGGAGGACAGTACTGGTTACTGCTTCACGTTGGGCTTTCTGTGTGAGATTGTACCTTTGGCTTTATAATGCCCCTAGTCTTTTTATTGACTGAACTGATGATATTGTCTATGTGGGGCACAAATGAAAGGGCGTAATCAATAGCGACACCTAGGTATTTAAAGGTGCTGACCTATTACAGAGTAGCACCATTCTCGTTTAAGATAGTAAGGAAATTAGCTTTTTTTCTCATCTGTGGCAGCAAATAACATTGTTTTAGTCTTCTTGTAATTCAAGACTAATTTATTCTGTTTGAACCATTCCTTGAGTGTCCTGAAACTGCATTGTAGGTCACTGGTGAGAGTGTCCTGGCATGGGTCACTCGAAAGGATAACGGTATTGTCCACATACAGTAGAGCAGGACTTTTGATGCAGGGCAGGCTTCAGAGAGGTTGTTAATAAAGAGGCTGAAGAGGAGGGGACCCAGTATAGAGAGTCCTGTGGCACCCTTATGGTAACATTTTTGGCGTCCAATAGTACCCCACTGATTTTAACTCGCTGAGTTCTTCCAGCGAGATAGCTGCTGAACCAGGACACAGCATCAGGTGAGAGGCCAAGAGAGCAGAGTTTGGTAAGCAGGAGGATGTGGTTGACTAGATCAAAGGCTTTAGTAAGATCAATATAGATTGAGCCAACAAGGTGGCCGTTATCGAGGACTTCATGTATGTAGCTGGTGTATTCAGTTAGGGCAGTGTTAGTGCTGTGTAGCTTATGAGACCCGTGCTGCCATTGTAACTGGATGTTATACTTACTGAGGTACGAGACTAGTCAATCTACGACCACTCTTTCCAGTGCCACAGACAAGGGGGGAGAGAATAGAAATGGGCCTAAAGTTGGCAGCAACAGAGTGATCTCCACTGTTGTGACCCAGCGTAACTAGTGCCATTTTCCAAATGCTAGGAAATTGGGAATATTGCAGAGAGAGGTTGAAAAGTTTGGTCAGAGGGAGAGCAGTTTCATCAAGGGACAGAGCAATTAGTGTCATGTTCAAGGCATCACTACCCATTCTGGTTTCATCCAGAACTCGCTTGACATCTCTGATTGTGTCAGCCACTGATATGGCTTTAAAGTAGAACTTGGGGTAGCTTGTGCCATTGGTGGGGCTCGAGGACTGGTCAAGGTCCAACAGGAAAGCAGGGTCAGGCTCTAGGTCATGGAAGTACTGCACTGAGATCAGTGAAGGCATTGTTAAATATGCTTGCCATTTCTTCTGGGGTGAGGGTAACTAAACCATTAACATTGAGCATAGTAGGGGCCTTTTTGTCTTCACTCCCTAGGAGTTCCTTTAGGGCATGCCAGAACTTCTTTCCATTACCCTGAGGTGCAAGTTTGCTGTTCCTTGTACTACGCAGTCTTATCCTGTCTAATGCCTCTTGTTCACGTTTTACCTGCAGCCTTATAATGTTGGAGGTCAACAGGAGAACCTGAGGCCTTGGCTTGATGCCATAGGTTATCCCTGGCCCTCATCTGGACTAGGAGTAATGGGGTGATCCACTCAGCCATCGTTCCTCTTAGCATCCGCTTTTTGTATGGGGCATATTTGTCGCATGCTGTATTACATTCAGTGACAAAGTAGTCCATTGCGGAGTTGATATCAGGGATGAGATCTAGGTAGCTCCATTCAAGTCTGGACAGATATTCTTTGAATGTCCCAAGTAACCCTCTCTGGATTACTCTGTAGTTGGCAAGTTTTGGGGGGGACTTGGTAATTTTAGCAGATTAGGTGCATAGTGTCACAAACTCACTCAGCAGGTCAGCCCTCCACTCCCAAAGTTTCAACCTCCGAGCGTAGTCTTGTGAACAGTTAACAGAAACAGGGTAACCCTCTTGTCTGTTTTGTGGGTTCGAATCAACCTTTGGTCTCAGTTATGGAGGGATTCAAACTGTGAGCCTCTTGCTAGCATACCCAATGCACAGGCTCAGATAATTCTGTCTTCGGGGGCCAGATATCTTTGTCTACAGGCACCTAACTAGGTGTACAGAAATGAACCCTTAAAAACTCTAATAAAGACCTCAGACTAATCTTACCTTTTTCCAGTTTGGTATCACCATTCAAGCTTATGCACAGTGTCTGCTTTAACCATATATATTTCACTTGTTAAAGGAAGAAATTCAAAGACAGACCAAGTAGGCTCTAAAAGTAGAGTTTTACTAAAATAGATAAAAAAATATGTACAACATAAAATACAGAACCATATATCACAAAACATACAACTCTTTTAAAAGAACAAGGTTTTAACAGTGCAAGTCCTACTACAGTACTTAGATTTTGTCTCTCTCTACCTGTATACTTGCTTAAAGTGCTCAAAGATGTTTCTTTGTCAGAGTGTAGATAAAGTCTCTGAAGGAGCCCGTCTGCTGCGCAGCGGTGGGATTTCCTTGCGACACCGGGCGCACGGGTTCGGAGACGGACCTGGATCGTCAGAGGGCTAGCCGGAAGGCTGGAGCGCCCTAAGGACTGCTCTCCTTCTCCAGGGAGGGGTGGGGGAAGTGATCAAGATTGAGGACTCCTGGCGGAGGCCGGGATCTCAGGCGACCGACGCTCACGGCTCTGGGAGGTGGGGCGGACGCTGGCTTCATTGCACATCCCCGCCTCTGTAAGGAAAAAAACGGAAGAAAATCGAGGCGGGAAAGGACCACCATGTACATGAAGCCCTCCTGGAAGACCTCGATACACCACCGTCGCTGCAGGTCCCCCGACCAGACATTGGTTCCGTGGTCACCGAAAGAAGGTGGCCACGGCCCCACCCTCCGGAGGGCAAGCCGGGGGTGACTGGGGGACCTCGGCAGCCATAGATGGTGTTGGAGGTTTTCAGGGGCCATGGCTAGGGCCGATTAAAGACGGGGTCCTGCCAAGGAAAAAGATAAAATTGAAAAAAAAAAGTCTCTGAAGGAAAACAGAATTCTGTTTAAAAGCTGGCTTTGCCCACCTCTTTGCATGAGGTCACCTAGCTCCTCCTCTGTTTATGAAAAATCATATACCCAGGATATTTTATCATATTAGAAGGTAAGATAATTAAGGTTACATCAGCAGAAACTCCTTTCCCCATGTGACTTCCTCAATCAAGTCTGTCAATTTCCTTTCATCTATAAGCAGCATCCTCTCTCACACAGACATCAAAGCATTTATGACTCCACATCAGTGTCACATAATCCTGCACTCTTCCCCTAAATGGCACAAAAGTTTATGATGTTCCTCTTAGCAACTACAGCTATAATTAACTTAGATACACAGGAGATCCTTGATCAAGGGCTGTTCTACTCTGTAATTAGCTTCTGGCCTCCCACGTAAAACCTTGTAGCTAAAACCTGTGTGTGTGTGTCATACTCACATGCTGTTTCAGCATTTCTCATCAGAGATAGTCCATAACACATTTTTATTATTACAAAAAATGATACAGTGATCAGAACCAGCTGTCCAAGTGTCACAATTCCTCCCCACCTAGACTGAATTTGGGAGCTCTATCCTCTGCATGGGATGAGCTTCCCAAATCAGTTCACTCCTCATACACCCCAGACAGCCCATCAGAGTTCTGATTTTTGGCTCCAGCTCAATGTATGATTGTCAGATCATACCCTTGCAAAGCAAGACTCCATCTTAGCAATCTACCTTTGTTTTTCCCCATCTGCATCAGCCAAACCAGGGAGCTGTGGTCAGTCTGCACCACAAAATGCTGCCCATAAAAGTATGGCTCCAACTTCTTTAGGGCCCACACTATGGCAAGACATTATTTTTCCACAGTGGAGTATGCTTGCTCCCTGAGAAGTAACTTCCTACCCAAGTATGCTATTGGGTGATCCCTCCCTTGGCTGGATGTCTAAGTACTGCCCCAGTACCCACATCTAAGGCATCAGTCTGAACTATAAAGGGTCTGCTATAGTCAGGACTTGTCAAAACAGGAGCACTGCACAGTGCCTCCTTTAGTTTGGAAAAGGCTTCCTCACAGGCTGGGCCCCAGGTAATTTTCTTGGGCATCCTTTTCTTTGTCAGGTCAGATAGGGGAGCAGCCAGGGCACTGTAATTGGGTACAAATTTTCTATAGTACCCTGATGTCCCAAAAAAAATCCTGACCTGCTTCGGTGTTTCTTGTCTGGGCCACACCTGGATTACCTCTATCTTTATTTGGTTAGGATGAAAATGTCCTCAGCCTATCACATGCCCGAGGTATGGCACTTTTCCCATGGCCACCTGGCACTTCCCGGCTTTGACAGTGAGCCCGGCCCTCTGTATGCTGCCTGGCACTTCCCTAAGGTGGGATAGGTGTTCCTCCCAGCTGGTGCTAAAGATGGTAATGTCATCCAGGTACGCCACGGTGTACTGATCAGCACCATTTAACACCTGGTTCACCAACCTTTGGAAAGTGTCTTGGGCGGTCTTCATTCCAAAAGGCATTACTTTAAATTCAAATAAGCCTATCAGAGTGTTGAAGGCCGACCTCTCCCTAGCTCTGTCCACCAACTCTACCTGCCAATACCCCTTGGTCAGGTCAGTCATCGTAAGGTAGGTCACCCCTCCCAACTTGTCCAGGAGTTCATCCATTTGGGGCATCGGGTGGGCATCTGACTTCGTGACTGCATTCAGTCCATGATAGTCCACACAGAAACGAGTAGAGCCATCTGGCTTAGGCACAAGGACTACGGGTGAGGCCCGGGGCTGTGGGATCTCTAGATTACCCCTAAATCCAGCATCTCCTCCACTTCCCTCTTAATGTCCTTTTGGACAATCTCTGACACCCGATATGCTGTCCGCCATATGGGTGTCTGTGTCCCTGTCTCCACATCGTGAGTCGCTAAGGGGGTTAGTCCAGGCTTGGCGCTAAATACTGGGACAAAGTCCATTAAAACCTCCCTTACTTTCTAGATCTGGTCCGGTGTCAGCTGGGGAGACAATTTTACTGCCCCCACAGAGGACTCCTGCTTACTTTCTTCCAGAAAGTCCAGAAGGGGGTCTTCTTCATCCGTCCCGTCCCCAGGACTACACACTGCAAACACCACGTCAGCCCTATTTGCATATGGCTTCATCATGTTGACATGGTACATCCTTTCTGTCTATCTCCTGTCAGGCAACTCTATAATGTAGTTCACATCATTTACCTTCCTAACCACTTTGTATGGTCCTGCCCACTCAGCCTGCAGCTTTTCTTTCCAGACCGGAATAAGGACCATGACTTCTTGACCCACCATGTATGAGCGAGCTCTGGCTCTGCGGTCGTACCACACTTTTTGTTTCTGTTGGGCTGCTGCCAGGTTGCTCTGGGCTGTCCCCATAAGCTTCTTCAGCCTTTCCCTAAACCTAAGGATGTAATCCACAATGGGAGTTCCCTGGGTGGCATGCTTGCCTTCCCAGTCCTCCCGGATCAAGTCTAGGGGCCCACGTACCCGGTGTCCATATAAGAGTTCAAAGGGGGAAAATCCTGTCTACTCTTGGGGCACCTCCCAGTATGCAAACAACAGGTGGGGAAGGTATTTCTCCCAGTCCCTCCCATGCTGTTCAGCAAACGTCCAGAGCATTGACTTCAGGGTACCATTGAATCTTTCCACAAGCCCATTGGCTTGTGGGTGATACAGTGTCATGCATCTCTGCACCACCCCACACTTCTCCCATAAACATTTCATCAGGTCTGACATGAACGAACCCCCTCGATTGGTGATAACCTCCTGTGGAAACTCAACACGGGAGAAAATCCCAAGTAAGGCATTTGTCACTTTGTCTGTCCTCAGTGAGGATAGGGCGACTGCTTCTGGGTACCGGGTGGCATAATCCACCACAGTCAGGATGAATCTCTTCCCTGAGGAGCTGGGGGTATTTAAATGCCCCACAATATCCATTCCCACCCTCTGGAATGGATCCTCCACTAAGGGCAATGGAATCAGGGCGGCTTGGGATTCCTTGCCCGCCTTCCCTATTTCTTGGCACCAGTGACAAGACCTGCAATACTCCTTCACCTGCTGGGTGAAGTTAGGCCAGTAGAAATTCTGGGCCAACCGCTGCATCCTGTGCACAATTCCCAGATGACCAGACAAGGAAATATCATGTGCAATCTTGAGCAACTGCTCACGATACCCCTGGAGAATGACAAGCTGCCTGCCTAGCACCCCTTCCTCTGTCTGTACTGCCCAAGTATACATAAGTCCATTTTCCCAATAAACCTTATGTCTGCCATCACCTCCCTGTGCACTGTCCGAGTCTGCCCAAGTCCTCAGCTTCTCTAAACTAGGGTCACTTCTCTGAGCAGCTGCAAACCCCTCACACATTCCCAAGGCATGGGACAGGTCCCCTTCAGTCATTAAACTAGGGTCCCTAGCACTAGTGTCAGGGCACTCAGGATTACTGTGTATCCCAACCCTCTGACAATGATTCACCCCTCCCTCTTCGGAGTAACCCTCTGTAGCTGTGTGGTTACTTGCTACTGGGGAAATTTCTACCCCCTTTTCATTAATCTCCCCATCTGGAGACACAGGCTGGGGAACTAGCCTCTCAGTGGTTTCCACAATGGCTTCTGTGGGGTTCAGAGAACTGCAATTTTCCCTTGCCGCTTGGCTATGGGTAACTGCACACACTATCCCTTGTTTGAGATTGTTGCCCAGGATCACATCCACTGCTAACATTTTAGCTACAGCCACCAGTTGCACAGTTCCCCGTTTCACCCCAGTCTAAGAGAACACTAGCGGGGGGCAATATTTTCTCCCAACCCGCAAAGTCCTGTACAGTGACATATTTATTGGGTATAAGCTGACCAGGCTGTACCAGATCCCCCTTTACCAAGGTCAGGGAAACCCCTGTGTTCCTTAACCCCTCGTCTCTGTACACCATTCACCATGACTGGATGCATGTGTTCCCTATGTTCACTGGCATGCTCCAGGGACACACAAACAACCCACTTCTTCTAGCACTCGGTTGTGTATTATTGCTCTCCTTTTTGGAACACTGTCTGGCAATATGCCTAGTTTCTTTACACAACCAACATTTATTTCTTCTCTCAGAGAAATCTTTTCTCTGAAACCTGGGGCTAACTGGTTTCGGTGGAGGCAGTGAGGGTTTTAGCTGCCCTGAAGGCGTGCTTTTCCCTTTCTACACTGCCACGCCTGCCCTGTTCGCTCTCAGAGCAGGTCTGCTCTTGGCATAGCTGTCCGAGAGTTCAGCAGCCTCTTGCACTGTTTTGGGATCTCGGTCCTCCAGTCAGGTTTTTGGCTGTGCTGGACATGCCCAATAAAACTGTTCTAACAAAATCACATTTTCAATTTTATCAACAGAGTTTGTCTCAATTCCTTCCCACCAACATTTTAAAAACTGACGTTGTTTCGTGGCTAGTTCCTCGTAGCTCATGTCAGGGCTTCTCCTGAGCTTACGGAATTTAGCTCTGTATGATTCAGCAGTTAATTCAAATTTCTTTAACAGTGCAGCTATAAGTTTGCTGTAATCATCACTGTCCTCATTGTCCATTTGACCCAATGCATCCCAAGCTTTCCCGGTAAGTAGCGGGGATAGCTGGAAGCTCCAGGACTCTCTAGAAATTTTAGCCTGAATACAAAGTTTTTTAAAAGAATTTAAAAAGGCATCCATATCCTCCCCTTCTTTAAATTCGGCTATTAATCTGGAGTTCAATTTGTAACCCAATCCTGCAGTCCCAGTTAAACCCAAGCCACTTACTTGCCCTGGTGTCACTGGTTGGAGTCGTAGCTTCTCCAGTTGATGTTGCCTCTGGCGCTCCTGCTCCTTACAGTCTGTGTCTCAGGGTTCTCACTCCCTCTTCTCCTCTGCAGCTCGCTGGTGCTCACACTCCTCATGGTCTGCATCTCGGCGTTCTCACTCCCTCTTCTCCTCTGCAGCCCACTGGCACTCACACTCCTCACGGTCTGCCTCCCGCTGTTCCTGCTCTGCCTCTCATCTCTGTCATTCTCTCTTCTCCTGGAACTCCAGCTCCATCCTGCACAACTCAATTTGCAGCCTGAGTACTTCTGGATCCAGGATACTGGTGACCTTGCCCTGCAGCTGTGGCCCTTCACTGGCACTGGCCCTGTTACCCTCTTCATCAGATCTGGACACTGCACTGGCTGATAGCCCTGCCACACTCGAGGTTTGGTCCTTTTCAGTCACGGTCTGTGACTCGCTGCTCTGGGTATCTGCTACCATCAGAGCATCTATGAGGTTCTGCTTGCTGGCTTTCACCTTGAACAGGACTCCTCTGTCCCTGCACAACTGCCTTAAGCAGTCTACTGTGTGCCTGCTGTAGTTGGAAGCCATCTTCCCTAATTACTGCTACTCTGACTTGCACTTTAGGAAAAAAAAATAAAACGGGTAGGAACTTGACTGTACACCAAGTGATATGGTTCTGTTTCCTTTTTTTAAAAAAAATCTGCCTTTTTCTTTCTTCGCAAGTGAGCTGATGGTCTCTGACTGACACACTGAACAATATAAGCTTGTAATACCAAGATTTATCCACACCGCTGCCAACCAATCTGTCACAAACCCACTCAGCAGGTCAGCCCTCCACTCCCAAAGCGCCAACCTCCAAGCGTAGTCTTGTGAACAGTTAACAGAAACAGAGTAACCCTCTTGTCTGTTTTGTGGGTTCAAATCAACCTTTGGTCCCAGTTCTGGAGGGATTCAAACTGTAAACCTCTTGATAGCATACCCAATGCACAGGCTCAGATAATTCTGTCTTGGGGGGGCCAGATATCTTTGCCTATGGGCACCTAGCCAAGTGTACAGAAATGAACCCTTAAAAACTCTAATAAAGAACTCAGATTAATCTTACCTTTTTCCAGTTTGGTATCACCATTCAAGCTTATGCACAGTGTCTGCTTTAACCATATATATTTCACTTTTTAAAGGAAGAAATTCAAAGACAGACCAAGTAGGCTCTAAAAGTAGAGTTCTACTAAAATAGATAAAAAAATATGTAAAACATAAAATACAGAACCATATATCACAAAACATACAAATCTTTTACAAGAACAAGGTTTTAACAGTGCAATTCCTACAACAGTACTTAGATTTTGTCTCTCTCTGCCTGTACACTTGCTTAAAGTGCTCAAAGACGTTTCTTTGTCAGAGTGTAGATAAAAATCTCTGAAGGAAAACAGAATTCTGTTTAAAAGCTGGCTTTGCCCACCTCTTTGCATGAGGTCACCTAGCTCCTCCTCTGTTTATGAAAAATCATATACCCAGGATATTTTATCATATTAGAAGGTAAGATAATTAAGGTTACATCAGCAGAAACTCCTTTCCCCATGTGACTTCCTCAATCAAGTCTGTCAATTTCCTTTCATCTATAAGCAGTATCCTCTCTCACACAGACATCAAAGCATTTATGACTTCGCACCAGTGTCACACAATCCTGCACTCTTCCCCTAAACGCCATAAAAGTTTATGATTTTCCTCTTAGCAACTACAGCTATAATTAACTTAGATACACAGGAGATCCTTGATCAAGGGCTGTTCTACTCTGTAATTAGCTTCTGGCCTTCCAGGTAACACCTTGTATCTAAAACCTGTGTGTGTGTGTGTGTGTGTGTGTGTGTTATATACTCACATACTGTTTCCATATTTCTCATGAGAGATAGTCCATAACACATTTTTATATTACAAAAAATGATACAGTGATTAGAACCAGCTGTCCAAGTGTCACACATAGTACTGAAGAATGGTCACTTATCACATCTGGCAGCACCGTAACCTCGGTTAGCCGCTCTGGGTGAGTGGATAGTACCCAGCCAATAAGGGTCTTGTTCCAGTTTTATAGTTAGTTCTGGTACAGTCCTTTAATACCTTGGTGAGGTAGAGGCTAGCCACCAGGTCTTTGTGTGCCATACTAACTTTGGTCTCCCAGTTCTGGCTAGCACATTTAAAGCATTTAGCAAATGAGTCAGTGCCTGTTTGTTACTTGCCCGGGGGTATGTACTTAATGATTAGGTTTTTACTAACCTTCCTTAGCAGGAGTTTCATAGCCAGGCACTCACAGTCATCTGAGAGAGGGTCTAAAGCAATCTTATGGCTCTGGAGGTTCTCCCGTAGGTACAGGAGACACCCACCCCCTTGTTTGGCTGTCCCATCCTGCCTGAAGAGGTCACACCCTCTCAGGGAGACAGACACATCAGGGATTTTGTATAGTTTAAGTCCTGGTTCTCCATCTGGTGTAGTGGTCTTCAGTATGCATAGCCTACCATAATTGTCTTCTCTTCAGTTTGAGACTCTTGGAGAGTCTTGATCTGAACTAAGGGTTAATATACTCAGTATAAGTGGCTTGAAATTAGGTTTTTACATATAGTGCTATCCTTCCTTTTTTGTGCAGCCCCCTTAGTCTAGATCTCTGTGGCACTAGGGAGCTAGTAAACTAAATGGGACTGAGGTGAAAAGGAACTTAACATCAGCTCACTCACCCACCCACAGCCATTCACATGCAGTATGGGAATACTGGAGACTTTTTGAGTAGTGTACTGAATCTATCTTTGCTGTTTCATCATGGGAAAAATTCATTTTCTTGAGGCACTGAACCCCAATAGGTCACACTGTCCTCATACTGCATTATTTTCCCTCAAGCCTACTTATTACCCCACTTGGTAGTCCTGTACAGAGTTTACTTAAATCTTCAGCCTACACAGGTGTTACTATTACAGTATCTCAGTCTGTGAAGACATTACACATTCCAGGCTTTGTATTTTCCACCATGGCACAAAACCAAACCAGTGCACTTCAGGCACTAGGCACACTGAGGCTCCAGGGCCCACCCGCCTGCATGTTTGAACCTGGGTTATTCCAACCAGTCTCATCTGGGAGTCCTGCCTCACCAGTATCCTAGACATGAAGGCTAAATGAGAACTTCCCTCTTGTGCCCTCATCCCCTTATTCTATTTAGCCAGGCATGTACTGTCCCTTCCTACTTGTATAGCAGAAAACATTCACTTTTGACTGGACTTGGGCAATTCATATCTCTATACCTCTGTCTGGAATTCTTTGATTGGTCTGGAAATCCTCTTCTGGACTGCACCCAGGCCCAAAGGCCTTGAAGACATCTCCCTTAAGGGAGAACTCCACAGTCCTCCTCCTCCTCCTCTGTTGACTAAATCATCCCCTGAGGGCACAAGAGCCCCAAAACCTCTGCATTGCCCTTTTGCACACTGTGCTGCTGACTCCTCCTACTAGGCGGAGGATCCTGACAACCTTTAACTGTTCTTGCCTTGTCCTGCTTAGAACGGGGACAGATGCAGATCTAGTAACACTAGAACTCCCCCTAGAGGAGGGGAAGGGTTTGTTACATACTCCCCCACCTGTAATTATTTCTGTCCCCAGAAATCTGGTGGTGCCACAAAGCACTGCACCCTCCAATAAATCTGCCTGGCATACTACCTTCTGGCCATGTCCAGTGTTACCAAAATGCAGACACAGGTGAGACCCTTACCATCCTCACCCAGTCCCCGGAAGGCACTAGCTCTAGCACAGTACCAGAATGCACTACACTTACAGAACAAACACATGTCCCTGCACATTGTGTACAGTGATAACACACCTTTACTCAGTAACATTTGAGGATTCTCACTTGACTGGATCAGACCAAAGCGCCCCAAATCTTCTTTATGCATCCTTTTCTACACTTCGCTCCTAACTCCTCCCACACGGCAGATCCTGGCAGCATTTAACCCCTGCTGGTCAGGTCCTATCTAGGCAGGGAACACAAGCAGATCCACCTAGAGGAGGGGAGGGGCAGGCAACACTTGCCTGGTCTATTCCCCCATTCTGTATAGTTTGTAGTGTTTATATCCATTCACCACAGATCATCCCACGATGTCTGTGTTATTCCAGTCATGTCCAGTATTTCCATGGTGATCAGTGTCTCTAATTTGGTCAATTTGTTTCTCAGGCTTTGTTCATCTGTCTGCTTATGTAAGGGCCCTGTAGGATAGGTGTGCTTCCCAGCTGACTTAGAGGCAAGGCACCACTACTTTACACCACCACTACCACCTGCCTGCCCTAGTTGTTGTTTGTGGTGGCTGTGGGATTATTTTCTTACTCTGCAGTGGAGGGAGAATTCGTATCCAAAGAAGGAGAAATGCATGGTGCCTCCACCCAGAGAAAGATTTAAGTGGGCCTGATGATATGGTAGTATAACTCTCTGGGACGAGGTACTTGCCCTCTTCCCAGCTACTGTCACACCTCCCACCGACCCCCAGCAAATACAACAGCCCCCCAAATAGAATGCACAGTGGTATATCAGTAAATAATGATAGCAGGTTTTGGACTGTAGTATAGCTTTATCCAGGCCCAGGCCCAGAAAGGGAAAATAGATTTGTGCAACCACTTTAGTGCAGCCCCTTTAGGTACCCTAGAGACGGGGTCAGTTCTACCACTTTTTATACATGACCGCAGTTAATAAAGCCCTAGAAGGTGCAATTCAAATGTCTTTAAGCTGGCTGACACTAATAAGAGACAGCAAGGCACAGCCCAATTCGGTCTGCTCCCACACCACAACACAGTACAGTACAGTACAGCTATTCCTCCAGTCCTCTTATACTGGAGGCTGCTGCCCTCTCCATCCTGGTAACAATATTGAGGTTAAATTAAATTAGGGGAGCTCCCTCACACACAGTTCCTGAGTACCCCAGTGTTGAATTGCTGCAGGTCATTGTAGTTGCCTCAAGGTGGCCAGCAGGGATGCACTTTAAATTTGAAAGAGCAACATGCTCAAAGTAACAACCTCCAAATGGCCACGCAATTGTTAAAATGTGTTAACACAAACTTCAATGTGGGATATTTGTACTCTGGCCTGATAGACAACTTGCAAACAGATTCCACATACATAGTAGGGTTTCCCCAAATCAGGGCAGCGCTGCATATTCTCAGGATTCCCCTGAGAGGATGGCTGGTGTTGCTACAGGTATCTTGATCTTTGCTCTCCTGGGGTGTCTTAGATATCAGCTGGGCTCCTTCTTTAGAACTCTATGCTGATTTCTGGGCTGGCTTTCAGGATTCCTCCTAGAGTTTTTCTAGCCTCTCTCTCTCTCTCTCTCTCTGTTCTTTGATTGCTATGGTCCTGCACTGACCCACAGATCCCGGCTTCCAAACCCTCAGGGCGATGGCAGCCCATCACCTGGCTGTAGTGCCAGCTATGAGGTTTGAACCAGCAGTCCTGGCTTCATCTTCTTCCTGCTGTGGTGTCTCAGCATTGTACTCGTGCTGGCTAGCATGTGAATACCTCTTACTCCTGCAACAGGATTCAGCTTAAGTGTCTCTCATTCATCTGGCAGATGCACAGTCTGTCATGGCACAACTTGAACTCTTCCTGATCAGCAGGTCCAGTCCAAACCATTGTTACCACCAACAAATCCAGTCAGGATAGCAACCTACCACCTGGCCCATGAGCAGAGTGGCCAAAATGAAGACACAGGTGAGACCCTTATTGTCCTCACCCAGACCCTGGAAGGCAGTAACTGTACTGCAGTACCAGAAGACACTATACTTACAGAACAAAACACATGCCCACCCCCCCCAATTGTGTACTGAGGTAACATGCCTGTAAGGATTCTTATTTGACTGGACCAGACCCCCACCATCATACTACCCAGTGCCATGGGTCACAGATAGTGACTGTCCATCATAATATGGCCTTAGACACTACACTGCTGTGGTCAGGTCTTAGATTTAGATTTCTCTGTGCCTTGCCAGCACCCCACCCCAAACAGGTGTGTAATATATTTTGACCATGGCACCCACTAGCCATCTCCTAAGCTTTATACATACTTCACAGAGAAATACACTTACCAGGGTCAACTGCCTCTTTTGCCTTGAAAAAGAAACATGCTTAGTTTATTAAGTGCACTTTTATTTTTATATACATTTTAAAAGATACTAAAACTTGAAAAAGAAAATTTAATAATTGATTCACAAGGAACCAAGTCTATGATCTGCTGTCCAGAGGTCTCTTAGCCAGTTTTCAGCTTCTACATAACTGCAAACATCTCCTCCATCTTGCGTCTTCGGCATCTCTGACTGCATCCTGGTCCAGGTCCTCCTGAGGTCCCCGAAAGTCAAAAAGACAGAAACACATACACAAACAACATTGGCCCTAGTGGGTGCAACTTCTCAGACTATTACTATTGTAGCTTCAGGCATAGTAGTGCAGGTGAAGTTTGGCCTCCTCCTACCCAGGCATTCCTGCAATGGTCACAAAAATGGATTGAGTGGTTCTTCTTCCTCCATCCAGGTCAGTGAAGATGTCAGCCTCCATATGGATACTCTGGCCCTCTTGCTAGCTCTTCACTACTTTTTTCCTGCAGCTTTATGGAAGTCCTTTTCCAGCTGATGACACATATCTCCTTTCTTCAGCTTCTCAACTGCCTTATCCAGTAACCACTCATCTCAAAGGGATTCCACTAACTCCCATGCCCGGGGGAAGTACAGAAAGTCATAGCACCACAGAACTTCAACTTTCAGTCCCCTTGACACACCTTGAGTAGGGGCCCATTGAGCCTCCTTAGTGGCAACCACATGGCCTCTTCTATTAGCATGTCATGGCCCACAGGTGGATCTGGGATTTCTTTAGCCATCTCCCAGGGTGTCAGTCCCATGCTTTTAGAACTGTTGAGAAAGGCATTTATATTCTCAACAGTTCATGCAGTATATCACACTTATTCACTGGTCTATTTCCAGGAGAATTAGACTCCTCCAAAATGTCTGCCTGCTGTCCCCCTCAATGTCAGACTCAGAATCACTCTGGCTCTGTGTTCTGTGCTTGTCCACTCCTTCAGGGTGTCAGAAATGACGGTTGGGGTCCTGGTAGGTAAAGTCTCTGCTCCAGTTTCACTAGCTCCTAATGGGGTTTTTCTGTCAGGGTCCACTGGGACAGAAGAGGAATCCAGGGATCCATCAGTTCATCTGCAGGCCAGTATCTGACTGTTCAAACATGGTGCCCCACTGTTCTCCTAGCAAGTATCACACAAAAGGGTGCGTGGCCAAGCTAGTAAACATGGCGGAGGTCTAAATCCAGAGCTTCATTAGGATCCACATCATATTTCTGCCATCCCGTGTCTAATTTCTTCAAAAACCAGCAAAATCCTTCTCTTAAGCTGAACTAATGCCCGCAACATCTAAATCGGGGAAGAAGCAAGCGAAAATATGGTTTGAAACAACTTAGAAGACCTCAGAGGTGCTGGTCCCGAGTGTGCCTTCTCAGCAACTGAGCCAGGTGCCTGATGTGGCCTCTGCGGCAGGGGAGAACCACCCCATAGTGTCCGGCCAGGATACCAACTACCAAGCCCTTGAATGACTCATCAGAAACCTAAAATCGATTTGGGCACCAAAATGCAGTCAGGTTTGACAATCTAACTGCCCAGCTGCAGCATTTACAACAGACTGTCAACTCCATTTCAGAGACTGTGAACACGCATGAAACCAGGCTTAACAAGCTGGAGTTGCATATTAGCGCACAGGAGGACAGCTCTAGTACTGTCCTGCTGACCTGCAATGAGCCCTGAGTGATATAGCTGCACTTAAGGAGGCAATTGATGACCACGAAAATAGAGAACGCAGGAACAATATACGAATAGTGGGCTTGCCCGAAGGGCAGGAGGATGAAGACTGTGCTAAATACATACAGACCTGGCTAAAGCATACCCTCTGCCTGCTGCAAGAGGTTACACCAAAGCTCCAGAGGGCTCACCAGTCACCGAGTATAAAGCCCCTGCCAAGTCAACGTCCAAGCATTTGCTAGGTTAGCTCCTCCACTTCCAGGACAGAGAGTCCTGGAGGCAGCTCACAAGAGGGACCCCATCATGCTGCAAAAGGTGCGAATCAGCATATTCTCTGATTACTCGAGACCTTTACAAATGCGCAGGCAAGCCTTTATCGATGTTAAAAAGAAACTCCATGGCATCAACTGCCCCTTCTCATTGGTCTACCCTGCAAGATTGATTGTGAGGCCTCCAGGAGGGAAACAGCGAGCATTCACCGATCCAAAAGCAGATGCGGAGTTCATCAACAGTGTGAAGCAAGATAGAGCAGACAATCAAGATGTACCTCCAAATGAAAACCCTCACTGATCTCACATTCTAGGTACATTTTCATTTAATGCTTCATCGGGGGCCCCGTGGGGTGGGAGGTTTATTTAGGGGATAGGACGCCTAGTGGCCCATAACACCAGGGTGGTGGCCTATCAGGGTGGGTCTGCCGGCCCTGCTTACATCCCCACTCTTCCTGCCTCGAGGTAACGCTGGGCCTTGGCAGCCTGTTGGTCCCTAATTCAGAGATCATGTGAGCAATCAGGGGTGGGCCTAGACCTGACTGCCTGCAGGAGCAGCATCCATAGAATCTCTGTTACTTTGCTGTGGAGGTACCCTCTGCTCCCTTTTTCAAATTGAGAACTTTATTCACCCTTTGGATTACCAGATGTGCTGGGCCTGGAGGATATTCCAGTGCTTCCTGTTTCGGGAGCCCATCCAGAGCTTGCTACTTAACTGATCCTCGCATTTGATCACCTGGGGAGGAACCAGGAGACGGAGAGACTCAGGCTGGTTCTCCAGCTCTCATGTGTGAATATGCAGGCCCTGATTCAAACTATAATACGGGCTCCTGATAACTTTCTTTTGATAACTTCTTTGCATATTAGACGTGAAGAACAACACACATGGAGTTGCCTCTGGACTTGGAAGACTCCTCTTTAGCAATATGATCTGCTTTGGGTTAAAACAGGGGTTCTCAAATGGTGAGGCCAGCCTCCTTGGGGAGGCCCCAACCTGTTCAAGGGGAGGCTCAAGCAAGTCTGAAAAAGTACTGTATTTAAATTTTGAGTTTTATATATTTTGTGTGAAGAGATGAAGCAAACTGAAAGAGAATAATAGTAGTAGGTGAATTTTATGTATTTATTTACTAATAGTGACAAGGGATGGTGAATGAGCCAAGGCTCATTTCAGGTGTACCCGGGGAAGGGTAGGGGTGAATACATTTAAAAAGGTAACTGAAAAACAATCAAGAAATATAGAATGAGCAATGGTGCAAATTAACGTGAACAATAAATTAATAATGAGTGGTGGTAATTGATCAATTTGTAAACTGATGGCAGAACAGTCCAATACGAGGGTTGAGCAGAAGTGCTAAGAGCAATAGCAAGAAGGAGCAAAGTAAATTTTAGTGAAGTTGCGAGGAGCAGAGAAGGGGGAGGAGAGGCAAAGTGTGTAGGAAGGTTATTTTATATAGAGAGGAAACAGAGGAAGTAGTCTGACCCATGAAGGTATTGCAACAAAGGGTAACAATGATTCAAGAATGAAAAAAGCAGAGCAATTAGGCTGGTCTGTGTGTGTGTGTGTGTGGGGGTTACAATAAGCTGAATAATAATATTTTAATTATTTGTTATTCAGATAAAACCTTTGAGCACAGGAGCTCTTTCTCAAAAGTTCCAAGTCAGTATAAGACAAAGAAAATACAAAAATCACACATGCCCCCACAATGCAAAGCATCATGGGCTGCATATGCAAATCACCACAGAATGTTATGCTGGTCCAACTTTAAGCAGAATTGCATGGTGCGAAGGCCTCTCACACAGTTTGCAAGGGTGCTAACAGAAGACATAGACACATGTTTCATCCTACCAGGACTCCTCAGTATGCCTCATCTGTTTGACACCCCAGTGGAATGGACCAGCTACCCTTAAGGCAGTGTGCCTTGATATATTGTGGTGAACCCATTAAAATAAAAACTATTTAAAAGACAAAAGAACCTCTGTGCCAAACACTGAGGCAAGGATTACCCAAAGGGCATTTGGCTGGGAAGCCAAGTTTCAAGAAAATACAAAATCACACATGCACCCACAATGCAAAGCATCATGGACTGCATATGCAAATCACCACAGAATGTTATGCTGGTCCAACTTTAAGCAGAAGACAAAGAACTGAATGTGAGCCAAGTACTCAAAGGGGTTTCAATCTATTTATGGTGTACTGCGCAAAGTACAGTACGTTATTTTTCTTTGGGGAGGCCCAAGATTATTTCAATTCAGGGGGAGGCTCAAAATCTTTTCCATGGATTTGGGGAGGCTCACTGTGACAAAGTCCGAGAACTATTGGGTTAAAAGATCACTTGGGGGGGGCGAGTTAAAATGCTGTTCCTAATTGTTTGAGTTTTTTTTTTCCTCTTTTTAATTTTTTTTTATTTGCTGGATGTGGTAATTATACTGGGGGGGGGTTGCTCTTAGGGCATTCAGTTCACACAAGGTTACAAATGAGAATGGGAGTGTCGCATAAGAAAATAAGGGAAGAACCATTATGATAATGCTGTGGAAAGCATACAATGGGGTATGGATGTACCACCGCTCAGGGATGGGTCCATCTACTTACCCCCTCTCTACTGGCCCCAGTGGTCTCATTTGCTTATTGGGATGCTCGCCTGTTTGGGCATCCTATTGGGAGTGAATTGTGCCTTTGGGGGTGGTTCCCATTTGTGCCGGGTGGGCTCTCGCCTCCCCTCCCCCCGCTATTAAGAGGTGGAAAACAAATTAGCAGTCATAATTAAAAGTTCACATGTGGACCCCCAGCTCACTCCATGAGAAGTAGAGGGAGTATTAAATGACAGATTCTAGCAGGGTCTACAAAAGGGGATTCACTTTTTTCACCATTTGTTTGTGGTTAGTTGGGGTGAGTCTGAGAATACATAGGTTCAAAGTTCATTGTTTGATGGGGATTGTTATGGGGAAGGGCGGGGGGTGCTGAAGTTAAATGTTCCTACAAATTTTGGTTAAAAAAGTTAGGGAAGTGCAGACACTGTACAGATATGAAAGTTGAATATCTAACAACTGATGCATGGAAGTCTGAAGATTTTTCAGTTAAAGTTAAAAAATGGAAAAGTTAACACTCATTACCTGGAATGTCAATGGCTTACGAGCAGTGGTAAAAAGGAAACGGGTATGGGCTCAAATTAAAAAAATGAAAGGGGATATAGTGATGCTGCAGGAAATCCACTCTACTAAAAAGAGGGCGACCACCACTCTCATTCCTGGAGTGGCACACTACTGGTGGCCCCCTTCACCTCCAAAGCCAGGGGGGTGGCTATTTGGATATGCCCAAATGTCCCCCACAGAGATAAAACAACACTGGCGGACCCACAGAGGAGGTATATAGTAGCTGAGGTGGACGTGGGGGATCTAGACTATACTTTGGGCTCAGTATATGGACCTAACTATGGCTCACCAGATTTTTTTATTTGCCTGGGGGTCACTCTGGCTCCATATTGTAATATGTAATCTACATACATCTCCAACTACATTGTGATTTTTACATGCTCTACTTTTCACTTGATGCGGTCTTACCACAATATTCTGCTTAGTGCAAATATAATTATGTTACAGTACCCCTCTACTGTATGTATATGTATATGCACCTGTTACACTCTTCTCTATGCTTATGTTTTGTATGTTTCCACAATTTGCATTCTGTACTCTCTCCCTGTGCTTATGATTTCTGATTTGTATGTGTCCAGTTGCCCCCCCAGGACGCAACTGGAATCAAGTGGTAACCCGCTCAGTATGCTTTCCTGGTAAAACTCTTAAATAAATAAATAATATTAAGATAATATCATCATGGCGGTGATTTTAATGTTTATCTAGATCCTACCTGGGACCACTCTAAAAATAAATCTAACTCCATTCCACGCAGTGTACATGTCTTATAGGGTCTGGCTGGGGAAAGGGCTCTTGTTGAGGCATGGAGACACTGCCATCCTGCCGAAAAAGAATATTCCTTTTTTTCCCACGCTCAGCAGGTCTACACCAGGCTGGACTACATGTTCCTGTCCCCGGGCCTGGTGGATGAAGAACTATCCACCACGTATGGCCCTATGATCATTTCGGACCATGCTCCCCATGGGGTGTCTCTCTTTTGGGGCACCTCCTCACCTGCCCTGACACAATGGAGAGTAGACCCCACGCTGCTCCTCAAAGCAGAATACACTGCATACATTAATGAAAAGATAGATTATTTTATTATAAACAACCAAGGGAGGGAGACCCATATAAATTTTGTGTGGGATGCCCTAAAAGCATATATTAGAGGGGAAACCATTTCCTACTCAGCCTTTAAAAAGAAGCAGCAGAATGAGGAGGAAGAAGAGCTCATTGCGAAAATTCAGTCTCTGGAGAATGCAGCTATGGCAGATCCCAACCAATGCCTCACCAACAAAATTAAAACACTTAAAGGGCAACTTAACCAGTTGTCTTCAAAGAAAATAGAAAGAGACTTGCTCCTCACTAAGTCTAGGACCCACTTTGAGGGAGATAAAGCGGGTAAATGGTTGGCAGGCCTGGTGAAAAAGAAATGAGTCGAGTGAACCATATTTAAACTGGAGAATAGGGATGGGGTATTAACCTATAACCAAAATGAAATTAACTCCACCTTTAGAGATTTCTATGAGACTCTCGATACAACACAGGTCCCAGTGGGCTCAGATCCCTATACCTTCTTGGGGGTATTGGAGCTTCCTAGGCTATCTGAGGATCAATGGAAACAATTAGAATCCCCGATTACTCTAGAAGTCAAAACTGTGGTGTGGCAGATTAAGAAGGGAAAGGCGCACAGCCCAGATGGGATACCAGTAGAATTCTACAGAGCCTCCTGGGATTCTCTAGGAGACCTAATGACAGAGATGGTATGTGAGGCCCCAGGGGCGGGTAAACGCCGTCCATCACAGGTACTGGCAACCATAACAGTCTTGCCCAAACCCAGAAAAAAAAACAGAGAAATGCGGCTCTTACCACCCCATCTCACTTCTCAATGCTGATATATAAAATTATAGCCAAGATCCTGGCCCAGCAGTTGGAGAAGTTTCTTCCTGAGCTCATACACCCTGATCGGGGGGGGGGGGTTGTGAGAGGCCGCCAAGCTAAACACAATCTAAGACAGGCAATTAACATTGTCCATAAATGGTCGTGGGGGGAGGGGTGTGAGATGCGTCCTCACCTCGGCCCTTTCACCTCTCCCAGGGGACTAGGCAGGGCTGCCCCCTTTTCCCCTTTCTGTATGTCCTTAGTATAGAAACTTTGTCTGCCACCATCAGAAACAATGCAAAAATCAAGGGGTTCACTTAAGATGGGGTAAATCATGTCATCTCCCTGTTTGCTGACGATGTGTTGCTATTTCTGGAGCACCCGGGGAAGGCTTTGCCTATATTGAGTACAATCTTTGATATCTATGGCCCACTATCTGACCACAAAATAAATTGGGACAAAAGCGAATGGCTCCCTCTGAGGAACAACAGGACCCCTATCACCATAGCTGGCACCACCATCCACCCTACAAGACAGGTAAAATACTTGGGCGTGCTCCTACCCAGCAGGTTATAACAAATAGTTAAAATCAACTATTCCCCTTTAATCAGTAAAATAAAGGAGGACTGTTTTAGGTGGCATGTTCTTCCTCTCACCCTGCTGGGCAGAGTCAACTTAATTAAAATGTCTACCCTCTCACAGGTTTTATACATGTTCCAGTCAGTGCCAATAGCCCTCCTGCAAAAATATATAAAGATACTGGAGGGTGCAATTACTCAATTGCTCTGGCAGGGGAGAAGACCCTGGATGCAGAGACTGGGGGGGGGGGACTGGGTCTGCCAAATATCCACCTCTACTACTTAGCCTCCCAACTAGCACACATCCTCAGTCTATTCCAGTAACTGATTTTTCTTGTCTCCATTAAAGCTTTTAGCCTGGCCATTCCAAGTTCTGCTCTCAGTAAAGAGGCTGGGACTGAATTACCAACTCCCCAAGGCCGATTTATAGAGTTTATTTAATGGGACTTCCAGAGAATCCACATTGTTAGAATCACATATCTCTGCTTGAAAAAGAGCTTGAGAGAAATATTTAGCCTTAATTGCTTTCAATAAGGGCTTAATGGAATTACCACCATATCTTTTATGTTTGAGTTACTCAGTGTGACTTCTGGGGAGAGCATAGAGAAAGAGAAGGAAATGCAGCATGATAGGTCCAATCAAGGCAATGGGTGGGGGAGAAGGATTCAGACTAAGGTGCCTACTATCAATTACTCACCTCACACTGACGGAGAGTCAAGATTTATGGGTCATCACTATGACTGACCTTACTGGACAATGTGTGTGTGAGGAGAGGGAGACATTCTAGTAACCATTTGTGAGAGTACCATCAGTGTTGCTGAACATAAGTAAACTTGGGTGGCATACAGCAGGAGATCATATGACTGCTGAGAAGTCAACCCTGGGTGGCTAATCAGGACAGAAGATTTTTTTTTTTTTGCTATAAAGAAAGCATCTACCAATTGGGTAACACCATGTGATAAACGTTGTTCAGCAGCAATCGCAGCCCAGAATTAAGGACTGGGGAGGAGAGAGAGAGAACCAAGTACAGATCGCTGGTGCAGTTCAAATACAGCTCTCATGGAGAAGAAATGTGTGTGAAGGAGGGTGGGTAATCTGTCTGGTGTGGATGTCCTTAATTAATGTTCTCAGTGGTTAATTAGGCAGAGAAAATCAAGTGTGTGAAGTAGAATACTGCAATTGTTAGTATTTTTATGTCACTTTTGTTCAATTTCATTTTTATTTTATTATTTTTGATCAGTGCAGCTAACCTGTCTCTGGTGCACGTAAATGTTTTGGCTACATGCACTGCGGAGCAAGGTCTAAAAAAAGTTAATTCTACCCCTGTTACAAAGTGGTGTCAGAGACCACTGGGAAGAGGAACCAAGCTAACACAATGAGATATGACCAGCAAGTGAGGTCCCAAGAACTGTTACCAAGAAATAGGGTCATGGTGAGGAACCTCAGTTTGCCTTGCCTGGAAAACACAAAACTGCCAGTCCATGGGGAGACATCCCTATGTTGTCATGTAACTGTTGAATGACATGCCTGAGTATAGGTTTCATGCTGAAGGAGGATCAAGGACAATCCATAGAAATAATCTGTTGCCCATTGAACAGATGGATACAAATGCAACAAAGGAGGTGCATGAACAACCTCGTGAAGACAAACCAGATCTGTAACTCATAGATGACAGAATATGTCACATCCCAGTGATTAATCACAGCAAGATCCCACAGTCAACATGCAACCTTGGTGTTACCCAAACGTAATTCTAATCGTGTCACTGCTGTCTGATGACGTGATGGAAACAATATAGTACTGCTTTTTATTTATTTATTTATTTAATTCTTCAGCAACAACCTTGGAGCTCTTTTACAAAGGTTCCATGTGACGAGGAAGAAAAACAATAACAGTGATATGGTATAAACAGTTACATTGGCACACGTTACAAAGGGTACAGATAACAAACATTGGGATAGTGTACTAGGTTGTAAAACACATTTCTAATAAGTTGGTTTACAAGAAGTTGCTAAGTGCATGTAAAAGAGGTAACAGAGCTGCCTGAATTCAGGTTTTGTTATAGGATTGGGGACCTGCCACTTTTTTGTGGTATTGTTGCTTTTAATAAGGGTAGCCTGCAGGGGAGGTGCATAGGGCGTGGGAACAGATGAGCCATTGGTGAGAGGGGATAGGGAAAGTGTGTAACAGGTTGTGGCTTATTTTTTTGCTGCCGTGAGACTGTTAGTAGAGTGGGGATAGGAACAGTAGCCGAGTCCCTTAGAAACTATAGGAGATAATAGGAGCGTAGGCCATGAAGGCAGTAGCGGAGGGCAGAAAGAAACAAATATCAGAATAAAAGCTTCCTACTGTGGGATTAATTTTCATATGTAGAGGAGTTGAAGAGTCCAGTTAGCCCAATAGGGTGTACATATGCGGGCAGTTATTTCATTACACCGGCAGGAGTGCCTGTTCCTAGCCTGCAATTGCAGGTTCGGTTGATAATTAAAAATTGCTTCAAGTTTTTCCTAAAAGTTGGGAAGTTCTTGGCATTACTTACTTCAGTTGGTAACTCGTTTAGCCAGAGGGAGGTCCTATAGGCAAGGGAGCACTGGCCAAGAGTTATCTTCCTGAAGGGGACAAAGAGTGCGCCATTGATGGTGCCCCTTGTGTTATGTGGTGAGAATGCTGGTTGGATGATTTGGTGAATGCAAGTGGGTGAGAGACCTAGATGGTCTTTTTCACCTAATAAGCAATATTGTAGTTTGATCCTATCACTCAGATTAAGCCAGTTTGTTTGTTCATACAGGGCACAAGTGTGGGTGAGTTTGTCAGCCCCTGTGGCTAGCCTACAAGCTTTAGAGTGCCATGGCCACCTGTTTCAGGGCTGTGTCTGATGCAGTACCATACACTACCAGGCCATAATCAATTATGGATAGGCTCAAGCTGGCAATGGAGAGGCAGAGAGCTGTAGACATAAGGTATTGGCGGTGTCTATATAGGACACCAAGTTTGACATTGACAGCTTTTACCACATGTTCAGTGTGCTTTGTAAAGGAGAGAGTGTCATCTATCAAGACCCCTAAGTACTTGAAACAGTCAACTTGCTCCAGTGGGACTGCCAATTTGTTTGTGATGGTGACTAATGGGTTTCTTGTCTTCTGCTGGTGGCTTGAGATGAGCATGGTTTTCGTCTTTTGTAGCTGGTAGGAGCTTTTGTTTGCAGAACCACTCTTCTTGTTCATGAAAGGGTGTTCTGTAGATCTTGCTTGACAGTGGACATTCAGGCCTTCTGAGGGAGATCAGTGCCATGCTGATGCCCAGTAAAGACAGCACCCCTCCGAATCCTAAAGTTAGGCCATTTGTGCCTCAGGACACAGGCAGACCGTGAGGAGGATGATCAACCTGCAATTGCAGTGGAACCAATTGTACCTGAATAAGTGGCAGTATCCATCCTGACAGAGGATCTCCCTTGGTGGACAAGGAGGATGGGAAAATGTGCAGAGTTATGAGGAAGGAATGATTGTTTTGTGTACTTGAGGGTAGGTTCCATTTCAAAATGCTCTTTTTCTTACACAAGGTGAACCTTAACCTATTGCCGCCAGGTGTCACCTCCCTGTTGCCTAAATCGGTCCCCAAGTGCAGTACAAGAAGAGTCGCCTGTCCCTTCTTCGGCATCCCATTCTATCGTACCTCTCATGCACAGAATTTGATTACCTACATACAGTGGCGTGAAAAAGTATTTGCCCCCTTCCTGATTTTCTCTATTATTGCATATTTGTCACACTGGATGATTTCAGGTCTTTAGAGAAAATGTAATATTAGATAAAGGGAACCTGAGTGAACAAATAACACTTGTTTTTTTTTTTTAATTTCACTTATTTAATGAAAAAAAGTTAACCAACACCAACTGGCACTGTGTGAAAAGTAATTGCCCCTTACACTTAATAACTGGTTATGCCACATTTAGCTGCAATGACTGCAACCAAACACTTCCTATAATTCAATATCAGTCTTTCACATCGCTGTGGAGGAATTTTAACCCACTCTTCCTGAGAACTGCTTTAATTCAGCAACATTTGGTAGGTTTTCGAGCATGACCTGCTCGTTTCAGGTCCCAAGCACAGCATCTCTATTGGGTTTAAGTCTGGACTTTGACTAGGCCACTCCAAAACTTTAATTTTACTTCTTTTAGCCATTCTGATGTGGACTTGCTTTTGTGTTTTGGATCATTGTCTTGCTGCATGGCCCAACTATGCTTCAGCTTCAGCTGACGGAAGGATGACGGACATTCTCCTTAAAATTTTCTGGTACAGAGCAGAATTCATGGTTCCTTTAATTATGGCAAGTCATCCAGGTCCTTAGAGCAGCAAAGCATCCCACACCATCACACTACCACCACCATGTTTGACTGTTGGTATGGTGTTCTTACTGTGGAATGCTGTGTTTGCTTTACAGACATTATGGGATCCATGTCATCCAAAAGTTCCACTTTGGACTCATCTGTCCATAGAACATTTTCCCAAAAGGCTTGTGGATCATCCAGGTGCTTTTGGCAAATGAGAGACGAGCATTTATGTTCTTCTTGGTTGTGAGTGGTTTCTGCCTTGCTACTCTCACATGAAGCCCATTTTGCCCAGTCTCTTTCTGATTGTGGGTCGTGAACACTGACCTTAGCTGAGGCAAGAGAAGCCTGCAGTTCTTTGGATGTTGTTTTAGGATCCTTTGAGACTTCCTGAATGATTTTCTTGCGCCTTGTAGAGTAATTTGGCAGGCCCCACTCCTGGGAAGATTCACTACTGTTCCAAGTGTTCTCCATTTGGAGATTATGGCTCTCACTGTGGTTTGATGGAGTCCCAGAGTCTTAGAAATAGCTTTGTAACCCTTTCCAGACTGATAGAGGGCAACACATTTTTTCTGATCTTTTCAGGAACTTCCTTTGATCATGGCATAATGTGCTTGAGATCTTTGTGCTGCAGCGTGACTCTGATGGTAAGGCTCAAAATAAGTGAGATTTATATTGAGCAGGGCTGGCTGTAATCAAGCCTGGCTGTGTTCAATCAGCTGACTCTAATTATCCCTTTAATTGGGTTGATTTAACTAGGGGCATTACTTTTCACACAGTGCCCGTTGGTGTTGGTTAACTTTTTCATTAAATAAATGAAATAAGTAAAAAAAAAAAAGTGTTATTTGTTCACTCAGGTTCCCTTTATCTAATATTATATTTTGTCTAAAAACCTGAAAACATCCAGTGTGACAAATATGCAATAACAGAGAAAATCAGGAAGGGGGCAAATCCTTTTTCACGCCACTGTAGGCCCCAAGTCTTACAACAATTTGCCCCCTGAAATTCTTGCATGCAGCTTAATCAGTTCCTTCAGCTGCACCCTCAAGGACCACCTCTCAAATCTACTGCCTGTGTGTGCCCTGGACATCCTCCCCTCTGAATATACTAAAATATTTTGTTATTGTCCCTCTCATCAAATATTTTGTTATTTTCCCTCCTTTATAACTTCCCTATTCCTCTCCTCCCACTCCCTTCCCCTGTTTCTGCCCCTAAGTCTTCCCCATCCCTCAGCACCTGCCTCAGATACACCCTGCCAGGGTGTTTTCTCCAAGCTTGTTCCCTATGACTATCTGCCTCTGTACGAAATATTTTCCCTGTATATAAACCTGCTGTAATCAAGTGTACTAATTAAGTGTATATACTGTATTATTCCTCACCTCACTGTATGATGTTTTAACTTATTCGTTCTGTACTTTTGCGTCTAATTGTTTTATAAAAATATCTGTACAACTGGACATTTATGAAAATGGGCATTTTTGCTCACATACCCTCCAGTATAAAATAAAAATTGACTGATTGATTGATAGATGCTCAGGGAGACCTATGAAGCCTATCTTAAAGCTAACTATAATGCCCCTGGGGTCTCTACCGATTTGCTCATGCATGCGGTTCACAAAGGTATCTACATCACCCCTTTGTCTTTGCCCCAAATCACCTTCAGGAATACCCCAGGGTGAGCCCTTTTAGATTGTGTTACACAGAAGAGATGTGTCTAGAATAGCCTAAATGGTTGCGAACTGTGTTAGAACAGGAATTATTTTTCTAGAGCAGATCTGCTGTAAATATGCCGCGTACATATGTGTGTATCCTAGCTAGGAATAATCTGTATAGATAGACTGTCTTGTAAATACATTGGAGCCAGCCAAGGTGCAATGATGTATTCTGTGACACTGCATGACAAAAGGGATGAACTCCCATTGGAATTGTCTAGTTTACCGCAGCAATTCAATGGTAGTATGCTGCAGTTTTGCACTGCATCCTGTACAGCACCACTGTATGTATATATTGAAGTTTTATCTCTGCCTGGAACTAATGAGGATATCAATTTTTTAGCAAGGGAAGAGTATAATCCCCCCATGGAGAGGCTTAGCTTTGGGCTACCAGAGGCTCTGGGTGGGTCCACCACTGCTACCTGTATTCTCCCAGTGGAACTGGTGTTGAAGACCAAGTAGTGAAGAGGAGAATGGAGCAGATAGTTTCCCAGTGCTCTGTGCCATCAATGAAAGGAGCACCCCAGGCTCAAAGAGCAAATCTTGCCGACACCCAACCAGACCACCACAACCATTACCAATGCCCCAGATGCCAGTTTGGAAAGGCTAACAACAATAAAGAGGTTCTGACTGTTTTAGGCAAGAATTTGTTGGAAATAAGTAACTCTGCCATTTAGTGTCTGCAACTGCTAGTTGTTACCATTTTGGTGACCCTTGACCTCAGGAACTAGCCAACCAGAAACTACTAAAAAAACAGCACACATAGGCTGATAAATGCTTATACAAATTTATTCAGACACATCTATAGACAGGTTATGACTGCCTTGGTACCCTAATGTTTGGAGGTGAGCTGCCTTTTCATCAGTAGGGTGTGGCTTAGTCACGTCAGTTGGCTATCACAGCTTAAATAGGGCTAGCTAATACATATAATTCATTTGATATGCTAGTGCATGCTAATGGAGCTGCTATTAGAACCAGGCAGTCTGATTTAAGTCATAAACATACTGTATTCCTGCCCTTTAGCTGATTCACATACAATACATACCTCCATGTTAAATAGACAGTACAAGATAATTACAACAGTTTGCACACAGAAAATGTAAAAGTAAACTAACACAGTCTCTTTGTGAGGACATGTGAGCACTTGGGACAGAGCATGACAAACTAGTTGGTCCAACAATATCCTTTTGTGGATTTCTTGTTGTTATATATGGATTTTTGATTGGGGAGTATGCTTGAATCCAATATGATTTTGTATGAACAACCATGGGCATTAATTAAAGCTGTATGGACTATATCACTATTACATAGTGTTGTTATGTTCTACATTTGTGAGGATTTAAATGGACATTTTGTGAAGATTTTTTAAATTTGCTTTCATCCAATGAGGGCACACAGAAGAAGACCAGGAAAAGGTGAAAATATTGAACAAATATTTCTGCTCAGTCTTCACTAAACAGGATGAAGGAAATGGACCAGCGGGAAGCAAGGAAACAAACTAAACCATAGAAATGGATACCAGTCCTTTCACCAAGGAAAGGGTTCTCAGGGAACTGGATAAATTGAAGACAGACAAGGCAATGGGCCCAGATGGTCTCCATCCCAGGATCTTAAAAGAAATGAGGGAAGTCCTGGCTGCACCTCTGGCAATGCTATTCAGTGAGTCACTGAACAGGGAGTAATGCCAGTAGACTGGAAAAGGGTAAACATCATAAAAGTGGGAGCAGAGAGCATGTAGAAAACTACAGACCAGTCAGTCAATTAGTCTCACTTCCATGGTGGGAAAACTGATGGAAACCCTACTAAAGGCAAGGCTAATAGAGTTTCTTGAATCAAAAGTCCAAGAGGGTAGCATCTTTCAGAAAAAGAGATGTGCAAGAACAAGGGGGCACAATTTGAAGATAGAGGGGAGACAGCTCAGAGATAATGTGAGGAAGTATTTCTTCTCAGAGAGGGTTGTAGATGCATGGAACAGATTTCCTGAGGAGGTTGTAGAGTCAAAAACAGTTGGGGAAACTCAAGAATGCATGGGACAGACATAAGGCAATTCTAGTGGAGGGTAGGAGGAAGTAAGCTGTTGGTTAACTAGGATCTGCAGCTTATCTGTTAGGTAGGGAAATGGGTAGACTAAGTGGGCCAAGTGGTCCTTATCTGCCATCAGAGTCTATGTTTCTATGTTAAATGGGTTACATGATCCAAAACAACTCAGATTCACAGCAGGCAGATCCTGACAGACAATTCTGATAGACTTCTAGAAATGGGTGACAAGGGTTGTCAACCAAGAACGAACAGTGGATGTGGCCTATCTCGACTTTATCAAGGCCTTCGACTCCATTCCACACAGAAGGCTCTTAAACAAACTCAGTAATGCCAGGGTAGGAATCAAAGTTGTTAGATGGGTGGGAAATTGGCCATGATGAGACTCTCAGTCTCTGCAGTGATCTGTCCAAATGGTGAATCACGACCCAGGACAAGTGATACAGTAATAAGTAATAACATTTATTACAGGTTTTCCTAAGACAACAGTAAATTACTGCTTAACAGCTGGGAGCTCATGTAGAGAGACCACAATCAAAACCCCAGGTGAAAATGAAGAACTCAGAGAGAAAATAGCATTACACAAACTGTTATATTAGAGATAAGAAGGTGTATAGTAAATACAGCTCTCCTATTGACATGTAGTTGGTTGAAAGACAAGTCACTCATCCTTAGTTTTGCATGTAGACACAGATAAGGCTAACTAGTTAGAACTGGCTTTTTTGGGGTTACAGCACAAAGGCAATACTTAGCTTGCATAAAAGAAATGCAGCTGTGTCAGCTATTACTTGGACCTGCATCATGTGGCCTGTACAAAGCAATAGGCTGACCTGCTTGCGTTACTACAATCATATATAACAAAAGCACATAATACTACCCTACATTCTTACTTACTAAACATATTACAACCTTAGGTATGACATCATGGCTGTCATGTGGGGTACCAGAAGGGGTTTGGCAAGGCAACAGCTACATGGAAGGACCTAGAGAGTAGTGGTGAAAGGAAGTCTCTCCAGCAATGGCAAACTGACCAGCGGTGTGCCGCAAAGATCGATACTGGGTCTAGCCATCTTCAATTTGTTTATAGGTGACATTGCAGATGGCTTAAATGGCAAAATGTGCCTGTTCACAGATGATACTAAAATCTGCAACAGGGTTGACACCCCTGATGGTGTAACTAAAATGGCAACAGACCAGCAGTTGCTTAAAGGTAAAATCATGCACCTAGGAAAAAGTAACCCCAAGGAGCAGTGCTTCATGAATGGAGAAAACGAATCATCTCCAACCAGGAACATGACCTGGGAGTCAACATAACTGAAGGCCTAAAGGTAATCAAACAATGCAAAAAGGCCATACTGAACGCAAGCAGCATGCTCCGATGCATCGGAAGGGGCATAACCAGTAGGAAGAGGGAGGTGGTTATGCCACTTTACAGGTCCTTGGTGAGGCTCCACCTGGAGTACTGCATACAGTTCTGGAGGCCCCACTTCAGGAAGGACATACACAGAATGGAGGTGGTCCAGAGAAGAGGTGAGCAGAATGCACATGAAGCTTTATGAGTAGAGACTGAGAAAGCTGAATATGTACACTCTGGAGCACAGAAGGGACAGGAAGGACATGACTGAGATCTTCAAATGTCTCAAATGCATAAATAGGGTGGAAACGACTGACCTCTTTCAGATACATAATCAAACTGGAACAAAAATCCATGAAATAAGACTGAGGGGTGGCAAACTCAGAGGAACCATGAGGAAGTTTTACTTCACTGAGAGAGTTGTGAATCCATGGAACCGGCTCCCAAAAGAGGTGGTGGGGTCGAAGACAATAAATGAGTTCAAGAGAACTTGGGACAGACACAAAGGAATCCTGGTACATGGTAGTATAAAATATATCTGGGGGGGTAGCTTAAAATACAAACAACGGTCAGACTAAATAGACCTGAAGGCCCCCTTCTGCCGACACATTCTATGTTAGTATGTTTCTATATTGAACATTGTGATTTGATGCCAGGACTATGTATATCAGCATATTAAGAGAAACTGTATCCTCTAAAGAATATTGTAGGAACAATAGTCTGGCATGCTCTGTCCCAAGTGCTCACATGTCCTCATAACCAGACCGTGTAAGTTTACTTAATTTTTTATATCTTCTACGTGCACATTATTGTAATTACCTTGTACTGTCTGTTTAAAGTGGAGGTATGTATGTGAATCAGCTAAAGAGCAGAAATATGTTTGTCATTTAAATGAAGGCATCTGGTTCTAAGGGCAGATCCATTACATACACTAGCATATCAAATGAATTATATGCATATGTATTAGTTAGTCCTATTTAAGTCATTATAGTTAGCTGACATAACTAGCCACACCCCCCGATGAAGAGGCAGAGTGCCTTTGTGAGAGGGTTGGGTAAAACCCTGTCCCATTTGTTATGTAGAGAGTTAAAAGCAAGGTTATATTATGCCCTCTCCTAGTCTGTCACTTGTCTGTCTCTTGCCTGTCTGATTACGCAATCAAATTTTCCTTGTGGAACCTAGGAATTGGCCACTCTGATGATCCCACAGTTTCTTCCTGTTATCTCCTTTCCTTCATTTGCTGCTTCTATTCTTTCTTTCTCCCCTTGCTTCTCCATGGTTAAAACATATGTGAATCTTTATGTGAAACTGTGATCCCTTGGTTTGCAAATGTATATAATTATATTATTGATGAATGAAGAAAGCTGTTTGGGTTTATATAGAAAACAGAGGGTCTAACCTTGAGGTACATTTTGACTGCCACAAACTTGTTTGCAAAATTATTGGCTGGAAATCAGCCCTGGGACCGGATGCCTGTATTGGTTGCACCTGTTAAGAGGACTAATGTACTCTTCAGGCTAGTCACATGAAGGACAGTGAAAAAAGTCTTGTTGCATTTTATGAAAAACAGGAGATGAAATTTACAAGAACAGGATGCAGAGGTTAAACTACCAGTCAAAAACATCTCATATAAAGAGAGCAATGTTTTGTTGAGGGAGAGAGACAGAGAAGAGAGAGCTTGAGATTTGAATTGAAAAGAGTCTCTCAGATGAAGGACTTTGTACTTCCTTTGTGAAAAACTATCCTATACACAGGGCTCCCAGAGCTACAGGGATTCTTGTATTTTACAGGGAAATGGAACCATCTACAGGAAAATTGTCCCCATAGACTTACATTGGTTGCCCAGGAAAACAGAGTAATTTGATGTACACAGGATATAATGAAATCTACAGGAAAATATGGGAAAATTGCCCTGGGGTTACAGGGAAAATGCCAAATCAATCTGGGAGCACTGTATGCATCTTTATTTTTTATTTATTTGAAACGTTTCACCAGGAAAGGCACACTGAGCTGCAATAGTTCATTTTCAGGTGCATCCTGGGAGGAAGGGAAAATGGGATCAACACAATTAAGTACAATAAGGAGGAGTTGAATACATGATGTAACAGTGAATGACAGCCAGTAAGTACAGAAAAAATAAAAGAGAGTGGTTACATAACAATAAGCTTTGCATGAAGTACATTGTGGATATGCACTGGTACTCCTCCATTTTCTTCTTCTTGTCCCTTCTTTACACCTCCCCTGTACACCCCTCTCTCTATCCCCACCTCTGCAGAATTCTATCACACGTCCACCATTTACTGCAATCCACTCTCTAGCTATTGTTTAGCCTCCTCTGTCTCCTGTTCTGTCTGCTGCATGTCCTCCTATCCTCAGCATTTAATAATACCCACTCTCCTTTCTTCTCCCTTTCCAAGTGGAGGCCCCTGACCGGGCACTCTCTCCCACGCTTTCCTCTGGCTCCAACGGTGTGGCACTTGACAAGCCACCACTCACTTCTTTCCCACCCAACCAGAACACAGGTACATCTAGAAACAGCTTCCTAGGCCCCGCTGGAACTCCTGCTCCTCCAGTTTCTGCTCTCCTATTGGCTACTTCTGTAAGGTCTGAGCTACCATTGGCTGTCTTCCATAGCCTGCAGTAGCACTGGAACTCTGCCCAATTGATCTTCCAAACTACAGCTCTTCCCAATTAGTTGTGATTTTCTGCTTGAATTTTTTTTTCCACTTTTCTACCTCCCACCCCATCACTCTTCATCGCCTTCAACCCACCCTTCGCTTCTTCTCCTCACCATTGGTCATCCCACTGCCTCATACTTAAATGACCGTCCCCTGCCACTCACCTCACGCTCTACCCCTGGTTTCCCCTTTCTCTTTTCCCTATTCTACTCTCACTGTCTAACTTTCTTTCTCATCCTACTTCTGCTCTCCCCACTCTCCTCTACCCCATTCGCTCCACTCCCCTGGCACCTCTTTTTCCCCCTTACCCTCACTCTCCATATACTCAGTTGGCAAGCTGCCTCCCGCTCTCCCATTCCAATATGGATCTCTTTAAACTCCTACTCCTAATAGCCACTCTCCTGACCCTGGCAACCTCCGCAAGCCCTCCAAAGAATGGGACCCCATACTCATCTCTACCTGTCTGCCCCATCTCCCCTCATCTCCCACCAACTCCTGCACCTCTATTCTATCATCACCTCTTCTCCCCTTCCTCACTCCTCACTTTTCCCCTTCCTTCTTCCCCTCTTCTCCCTTCTGTCTTCCCCCCTCCCCTCCTCTGCCTTTCTCGGGCATTCTCTACTGTCTCCCCCAAATTTTCCCACCTCAAACTTTGCCTCTTTCAAGAGTTCTTGCCTTCCCACAGTGTTTCAGTCATCATAACCCTGCATTGTCCTAGGTCTAGTACCAGCAAACTGGCTACCTTGGCCTCCTGCAGACACAGGAGGTTCCTTCTACTAATGCTTCTTATCTCCGACACTGTCCACCCTAACCCTGGACATCCCTTTTTAGCTGATACAACCCCAATTTCCACCTCTGGTCACTCCAAGCAGCTAAAATATGCCCATCTTAATGTCCAGAACCTGCTGGTGAAAAAAACCTTGGTAGAATCTTGGGTATTGGATAATAATTTTGACATCTTAGCCCTTACAGAAACTTGACTGCCAAATAAGATCCTTTCCAATGAAATCAGCCTCGAAGCCTACACCCATTTCAAAAAGCATTAGCTTGGGAAAAGGGGGTGCTGCCTCCACTGGGTTTCCAACCACCTTCCTGCCACTGAATTTAACCCACCCCTCTCAACATCCCACCTTGAATCCCTCTCTATAAATCACTTCCTTGGCAACAACAAGGTAATCACTGTTACTGTAGTCTCTCTTTCCCCTGGCTCACCACCTCATGAACTTGACCTCCTTCTCAACACCAGGGCCTCCCTCCCTCAAGAGAGAGAATGTATAATCCTCTGGGACTTCAATCTTAATTGGCTTTCCACTCTCTCTGTGACTCCACCCAAGGAATCTATCATCAGCTTTGGCCTTCACCAACATTTTACTGCCCCCACTAGGACCAACTACAGGACAGGTTCCTAATCCTTCATCGATAGGATACTTGTCTCTAACCCCTCATATGTCAGCCTATCAGGAGTCCTCACAGACTTGATTAGTGACCATTGCGCTGTCCACTGCTGCTGGTCCACAAAACAAAACTCACTGCCCACACAAATTCATCTTCACCAGACCATTAAAAAAACTTAATCCAACCAAGTTCTCCAATGATGCTCTAGCCCAAGACTGGTCCTTTACAGAATCCATTAACAACATCAGCGAAGCCTTAGACTTATTCAGTCACAAGTTCCTTGCCCTCTACAACTCCTTTATTCCTTTTAGAAAGATTAGGGTCAGAGACACAAGTCATGAGTAGGTCTCCTCCGATCTTCTCAAGCTCATGAGGGACAGGGACCGAGCTTGGTCCATTTACAGGAAACACAGACTTCACCACCTTCTCCAAAAATACAAAATACTCTGTAAAAAATGCAAATCTGCTATCAAGTCTGAAAAAACCTCCTTTCTTCCAGAAAAACAGTGCTTAACCATTGGGAACCCCAAGCGAACTTTGTCAATAACCTTATCGGTAGAGGTCGAATAAATGTGCAGATCTGTCTCTCTTCCAGTGGTGATGCCATTGCAAATCCTCTTGAGACTGCATCACTCTTGAATCAATTCTTTGGTGACATCAACAAATATAAGCTCAACCCTTCCCCCATCCCCAGCACTACCTCCTCCCTTCAGTCTCCCACCCCAAGTTCTATTTCCGATATCTCTCCCTTCCAAAGTAGTCAAACTTATTAGATCAAATGACCCTAGACCATCTACTGGGCTCAATAATATTGACTTCAGGGTCCTTAAACTCATCTGTGATTCCCTGGCTGTCCCCCTCACTAACATCCTCAACCACTCCCTTTGCCTGGTCCTTCCCCCTTAAATGGAAATGCGCCATCATCAAACCTCTTTACAAATCTGGCCCCAAGGGCCAAGTTTCCAACTACCATCCCATTTCCCTCCTTGCCCCCTTCCCCAAGATCTTAGAAAAAATTGTTCACAAACAAACCACTGATTTTCTCATGCAACACAATCCTCTACCTGAGGTGCAACATGGTTTTAGGGCTGGCCACAACACGGAATCTGCCCTTGTGAAGTTCACTCATTTTATCAACAGAGCCAATAACGAAGACCTTTACACCGGTTCTGTCTTTGTAGACCGTACAAAAGTTTTTGATCTGGTAGACCATAATGTTCTTCTCTACACCCTTTCCACTCTCCACTTCTCTCCTGAAGTCACAAATTGGTTCCACAACTGCCTCTCGCACAAGTCTCAACAAATTACCGTTCAGGGGATTCTCTCTGAATCCTGCTCTATCAAATACGGTGTTCCTCAAGGATCCATCCCGGGTCCCCTACTTTTTTCACTTGTTATAAACTCTCTTCCTGACATCTGCATGAAAACAGATCTCATTCTCTACACCGATGACGCTGCCCTGTTCTATAAAGACAAAGACCCCTCCTCCCTTCTAGACAAGCTACAGGTCAATTTTCTTCGGCTCCATAACTGGTTCACATCCAAAGGTCTCGAACTTAACTCCAAGAAAACAAAGGTCATGGTATTCTCCAGCCCTTGGAGACTGCTTGACTTTGACTTCACTCTCCATGACAATTTTGGTAACCCTATCGAGAGAGTAAATGCATTCAGATATCTCTGTCTACTCTTTGACTGCCACCTCAACCTTGATGTACACACAAGTCTCACTATCAAAACAGCCCACTAAAGACCCAGCGTGCGCCACAGGGAAAAGCAATTCCTCAACAAAGAATCCAAGTCTATCCTAGCAAACAGTTTCCTACTCCTTCTGTTTGACTATGGTTCCCTAATCTGTTTTCCCCACTCTCCCAAAAAAATTTTATTAGGCCCCATAGCTCCTACAACAGTGTGATTTGTTTTGTCTCTGGGATCCCCAAACTTACCCACCACTGCAACCTGTACAGAATTTCTGACTGGCCCTCCCTCAAGAACAGACTCAACTGTAAAATTGTTACCTTCTTCCACAAACTCACCCATGGTCTTCTCCCTGACTGAGCCAGTTCCCTCTTCCCAACGACACACTCAAAAGCCACCAGATGATCCACCTCCCTCTCCTCCTCTGTCCCTTTCTGTCACACCTCCCATGGCCAAAAAACTCTGTCTTACTCTGGCCTCAAACTCTTCAACTCCCCTCCGAACTTACATGTTGTACCACCTCATCCTCCTTCAAGCACAACCTAAGAAAAAACCTGTCACTCACCTCCTCCTCCTGCAGCTGTTCCCTGTCTTAATCTACTTCCTCACTGTCCCTTCCTACCCCCCATTCTTTCCCTTCCAAACTTGTCCACTCAAGCCTCCCACCTCTTGCTGAATTCTTGTAACAAATAAAATAGAAAATATGTTTACATGCACTTGCTCTTCACGTCTAGCACTTATTTTCATGCACTTATCTTGCTCTTCTTGTAAAAAAAAAAATTTTTAGGTAAATTTTTCTTTTTTTTTCCCCTTTTCGTTGAAAGTTGTCTCTGTCAAGCCTTTTGTAACTTCTCTCTTACCATTGTAACCTATTATACATATTTACTATTAACTGGATACTTGTGAAAATGGGCAAATTTTGCTCACATGCCTTTCCAATATAACAATAAACGGAAAGAACCAAACAGAATGCATCCAGAAGAAGGAGTGGGTGCCTGCCACATAAGTAAAGCTATAGCAAAACACAGCAGGCATGGCAGCACTCATAACCTCATAAAACAAATAAGGCAGAGAAATGTTCAATACAAAACAAATAAGTTCAAACCGGATAGGTGAAACAGTGATGGCCAGAGTCCGCGGTGCTAACCCCAGAGCTTCAGGTCTTTTCATGATCTTTCATCAGGGGGTGTGACCATGGGTGCAAAGGCCTTCATTTTATTTTCAGTGCTTAAAGTGAAACACACATAAAAAACTAATTCCAACATTACCAGTTGCACTCACAGCACATGGTAAGGCACAATTTTTATTTTCAATAATTCATTCCCATCCTTGAATAAATACAATCTATTTTAAAAACATAGATCAAAAGGAAAATTTTATGCAACACAGGATTTTAGCAAAGGATGGGGGGGGGACTGGGTGAAGAATAAGGGGGGTTGAAGAAACAAACAGCAGAGGTCAAAAATAAGATCCATAAGGAGCAATTTCTTTTTTTGCTGTTAATCTATTTCTCCACTTCCCCTATGGCACTCCCTCCTGCCAGGTCACCCAGCCCCATTCGCCTGCTCACAGCTTACCTCTCCACTTTCCTCCATGGCTTGCCCCCCTTGGTGGGGTGGCAGGGATCCCTCAACGAAGGTACAGTATTAAAAACAAGCATAAGCTAAAACACCGGCATAGGTGCCAGAACCTGCTGGCAGTATAGCCTAGAGGTTAAAGGAATGAGGTGTGAACGAGCTTGATACATCCAGCAGACCAGACCTGAGTTTGATTCTCACAACCTCCACTTGCATACTGTGTGACTTTGAGCAAGTCACTTAACCGCCCAGTGCTCCCAGGTCACCCCTGAAAATAGGCACTCATGCCTAGTGGGCCTTACCCAGTTACCAAATAAAAAAAAAAAAACTGCCAGAATGGATCCGGTGCAGGGCTTACTGCAAATCATGGGAGCGAGGCCTATGGCGATCGGTATTCATCCTGCCGAGGAGCCATTTCCCATTTTCTCCTCCCAAGTGCGTGCGACGGCGGCATATAATAACACTAATAGCCGAGCTGTGCATGGTCCCGTACGCACCACGCTGGGCATCTGCCCTGTAACCGACCCCTACGTAAGAGCCACCAGTACCAGCCCCCAACCTCCACTAGGGGTCAGGCATGCAGCTGACTCCGTCCCACCCCCTCCCTAGAAGAGGAGAGCTGTCCTCAGGACGCTCGATCCTCTCCCTCCCCAGCCGACCCCTGGCGGCCCACTTGCACCGTGAACATTGGTTGCCAGCATGGCAGGAGGTAAGGCAAGATGTCTCAGCCCTCCATGCCACTGGATGCTCCATAAGAGCAATTGCAATCCGAAAATTAATGTTCTGCCAACAAATAATCACAGAAAATGTGTAAATAACACTCACATATGAAAAGGAAAAATGAAGAAAAAAATGAGAAAAAGGAGGGAGAAAGGAAAAGGAAGAAAAGAAAATAAACTAAGGGGGGGATATTAGGGAGGGAAGGGGAAAAGAAGGAAGGGGGGAGAGAAGGAAAAGGGGAGGCATGGAACAGATCACACAATTAAATATAACTATCCCATAAGCAAATTATGTAGGCCACACAGGCAAATCTTACAAAAAAATGGAATTATGTCCAGACAGTCTTTCAGTCCATTAGAAATCAAAGCTTTTAATAAATAAAACCATTTTGCCTCACATCTAGATAATCTTCCTACTCTGTCACCCCCTCTGGGGTTTGCTTTTACATAATCAATACCCATAAATTCAAAATCGGCTGTACTTTTATTATGAAAATCTGCACAATGCACACCAATCGATGTATTAGGTTCAGGTCTCATAACAACACATATGTGCTCCTGCATTCTCTCTTTCAATGGATGCTTCATTCTACCTACATACAGCAAGAGGCAGGTGTACTTAACAATGTATACCACATGGCTAGTTGAACAATTAATAAATTATATGATCTTTACTTGTTTTTAATTATAGGGATGTAGAAACATCTCACCTTGAATACAGAAACAGCAAACATTGTAATCTAGTTTTTAACTCTGCCCCTTGCTTCTCAAAATCACTCAAATTAGAGCAAGTTCTCCTGATTCTTACAAACTGACCATATGGAATCCCCCTCATAACATTTTTTTGATGTGCACTCTGTGCATGGAGCAATGTGTTACCTGAAGTAGGTTTCCTGAATACCGAGGACATAACCCCTTTACCGTCTCACCCTTCCAAAACAAGATCCAAAAAAGTAGTCCCATTGAAATCAATAGAAGATGTAAACTTCAGCCGGCCCAGTGGCACAGAGGACTGAGGAGTCTTACCTCGAACCACGCCAGCAACCCGGGTTTGGGAATGGACTCGGAACATTGGGGGCTGGCAGGGGAAGGAGAGGATTGAGCGTCCTTGGGACTGCTCTCCTCTCCTCTCCTGGGGTGGGTATGGGTTGGCGTCGCTCGGCAGCGGCCTCTGGTGAAGACCAGGAGCACTGCATGATGGTGTAGGAGGGAGACCAAACCAGAAAACAGAAACTCACTCCACACTCAGTGGGATGATGGCTGCCTGGCTCACTGATGCCACCAATCCCCTAATGAGCCAAATCCACCTCAGCAGCACCCCAAGGCCATGTAGTTGTGCTGCCCCCACCCCCGCACCTTCCCCCTCGGAGGAGAGGGACCCATCTGATGAAGGGTTACGTTGGATTACCCTGGGGGTGGCTGCTATGTGAGGTAGGAGGCACGGGGGGGAACAGATGGGTCGGAGGGGGCCTTGGCAGCCTGAAGGAGTGGCAGGGTGTGGTAGCACATAGAGGGGTAAAAAGATAACACAAAAAAAAAAGAACATGTAAACTTCAAACCCCAAATTATTAGCATTTAGAAATTCCACAAAATTGAATGCTGAAATTGCTTTCCCCTTCCAAACTACCAGCAAGTCGTCTATAAACTTACCCAAGAAAACAATCTAGGGAAGGAGCTGGTTTCTATCTTCCACAAATACTACTGTTTCTTCCCACCATTCCATAAACAAATTGGCATACAAGGGTGGCATTGTTGTACCCATCTCAGTTCCTCTCATTTGGATGCAATACAGTATTTCCGATCAAAAACAAAATAATTACTGTTTAGCAATAGTCTGATGGAACCATGAATGAAATCATGTGGGAAATCAGAGGCAACACTGTTGTTTCTTAAATGGTACTCAATGGCTGTTAAATCCAAATCATGTCTAATACATGTATATAGACTTGTTACATCAATGGTAATCCATACAAAATCAGAGGACCAGACCAGCCCCTCAAGCTTCAAAAGAACACCTCCTGAGTCATGTATATATGACTGCTGGTTAACAACTAGTTGTTTCAAAAAATGGTCCACAAAAATGGACAGTTTCTCATTCAAAGAACCAATACTGGAAATATAAGGATGTCTTGGGGGGTTGGTCTGGTCCTTATGGATTTTAGGTAGAACATGAATCGCGGGCACTGTTGGTTATTCAACCTGCATATACTTCTCTTCTTGTTCTGTAATATGTTCCTAAACTACAGATTCATGCAAAAACAAATCAATTTTAGTTTTAAACACTTTTGTTGGGTTTTCATCAAGTCTTCTGTAACTGATGCAATCATCCCGCTGTCTGTAGCTCTCTGCCTCATACCTTTGTTTGTCCATTACTATAACTTTGCCCACTTTGTCTGCTTTTTTTATTTCTAAGTCTTTCATTTGTTTTAACTCTTCAAGTGCTTTTTGCTCTTCTTTTGGAAGATTATGTTTTTCTGGGGGCTGTTCTGATGTACAGTAAATAACTTTTCAAAATCCTGTAATACCAGAGACTGATATGTCATAAGTGCTGCAAATGAAAAAGCAGGTGAGTTGAAAGTAGATTTGGGCCTAAATTGCATTCTAGACTCCTTGCTGGTATTTATAGATGTCTCAGTTTGTGCAGTAACCATCCCAGACAGCCGATTATCTGACACTTAAAGAATCCACCCTAACATTGCTTATATCAGATTCACTCAAAAGATCTGTCAAGACTTGTACAGTATTAATGTCTGGGGGGTGTTTAGATTTTCAGCTGCACCACATCCCATTATGTCTCTCTGACAAAAATATTTTTTTCTGAAAGAATTTTCTTAGATCAATATAGCTCTCAAACTGATGGACCCTTGGATTAGGAACAAAAGAAAGTCCTTTACTTAAAACCTTCAGATGATTTTCATGAAGTTCTTTTTTTGAAATATTCAGAACTTCTATGTCCTGCTGCTCAAATTCTCTACAACAGTCCCTGTTTTGTTTCTTTTCTTCCTCTTCTATCTGGGCGTGTCTTGTGCCTTTCTTTGAACCATTTTTGAAGGCTGATTTTTTTTTACATAGAAAAAGTGACTTGTACATTCTGGCCCAGATATTCAAAAGGGTTGCTCCATGCGCAACAGGGTTGCGCATGCGCAAGTCCTACATTGCGCCATTCTGCGATATTCAGCAGGAGGCAGTTGCTCCACTGGCAACAGGTTGCGCAAAAGAGCAATGCAAATGAATGCATGCTCAACAGGAGGGGGAGGAACCATGCATAACCTGCGCAACCTGATATTCAGTCGGGTTGTGCAGAGTTACATGCATGTAACCAACCTTGCCTGCACTACACCACGAGCCAAAAAAGGATCACGTTGAGGGCCACCACAGGTGAGCTGCTGTATTGCAGGGCGCAACACAGCAGCTACCACCCTGGCTGGCCCCAGCTACGGTCCCTATTGCCCCCCACCAGCCCGATCAGTGGGCATCACAGTTATGAACCCCCACACATCTCCCACAGCCCGATCGTGGGCGGAACCTAATGACCCCCAGTGCCCGATCGGCGGGCAGAATGTAACCCTCCCCAACCCGAGATAACTCCTGGTGGTCCAGTGGACCGTAAAGCCCGATCGCGGGCAGAATGTCACAACAGAACCCCAAACATCTCCTGGTGTCTAGTGTCCCCCCCCACCCCTTTTTAGAGCCTCTGGTACTGTCTCTTTAAGAGCTGTCTGCTTGCAGACATAATTAGTTGTATGGGGGACTGTGTGCTTCTCTGAGTACCACTCGAGCTGCTCAATTCACTTCATTTTGCAGTCACTAGAGTGCAAAGGAACCTATCTGAAAGATGTAACTGTTTGCCAGAAATTATTTAGAGTAATAATGAAATTACAGTTTGTCTAACCTGCTTTCTTTGCAGTCAGAACTGTGTCTGCTAGTTCCCCATTCTAGTTTTGAACTGCTGAACTGGACCAATCAGTGTGGGGTAAGCTAGCTCTAAAATGGTGCCTTGGGCCGAATCAGAACTTGGACTCATAATCTGAGCCAGCCACAAGAGGATTGTATGGGCAGTGACTCTGGGAGATGTAGTTTAGACTTCAGTGCCTTTTGGACCAACAGCAGCAGTCTATTGTGGTGACAGCCAATCCAGTCAAGAACTGGGAGGAACTCAAAGGAAGTGCCCGGTTTTGTCGGTTGGAGTTTCAGTTGAGCTTTGGCAGTGAAGAAGGAAGGAGCCCTGTGCTTTTCAGTGTGCAGTTTTAGTCAAAAAGCGTGTATAGGCCCAGAGTTCCGGTCTGCAGCTTGTGTAACAGCTTGTTAGGACTGAATCCGTCCTGTGAAAAGAATCAAAGGATCTCTGAAGAGTAGAAACCAGGCTCACCCTGTAGAAGACTGGAAGAATTGCTGAAAATTGCACTCGGTCTGTCAGGAACTGAATCTGCTGTGTGTTCTCCCGGGTATTGTGCAGTAATTGCGATCGGGATACAGATGCAGCCTGCCTGGTATAGTGCTTTCTTTTATATGGATGTGTGAAGAGGTTTGTGTACCTCAAGTGAGCCCTGCTGACATTGAAGGACCCTATCTTATTTGGAGGTCGTGAGTACTAATTCAGGGTGCTCCTGTTGAATGCCACATTAAATCCAAATGGAATTACTGTACTGCTGACTGTTTAATTCTCCTTTTCTCTGTGTGAAAGGGCCCTACCAGCTGCCACGGTTTGGACTAGCCACTAGGGCTTGGGTACCCAGGGACAGTAACTGATAGGGATAGGCCTGTGCACAGAGCCATAGGTAGATTATTAGAGTGATAAGCTAATTAACCTGATTTCCCCCTGTCCTTGTTATATCCCCTAAATAAATCAGAGCTGCTTGTTTCAGCAAAGTTATACTGCCTGAGGTATTTGTCTATGTTAAAGTACTGTACTGTGATTTGTTGCACTGTATCTCATTTCACAGGAGGTCCCAGTGCGGAACCAGACCTGGGGGTAAGTGTATACTGTGAAGGTAATTCTGATATATTGTGTGGGCCACTAGTGGGAAGAAGGGGTTGCAGTGTCCCAGAGGGCTGTGACCAAGTTAGTTTAACTATTGCAAACCCTGACCTCTGGGTGGAGGCACCCGCCATTGGATCCAGGCCCCTCAACCTGTTAGTGGCAAATCAGGCAGGGTAGTAGCCCTGGGATAGCGCCATCTAGGGTTACATCTTGGAGGCTCACGCTGGGATTGTGTGCCTCTAGTGGCCATATTCTGAACCACTGTTAAGAAAAAATGGGTACCCGACAGAAGTGGCTGTGCACGGCTGGTGGAGTGGTGTACTGGGGAGGAGATCGACCCCAAAATGCTATGCTTATCCTGGACATCCCCTGGGTATCAATACGGACACTGTGCAGGAGTACTTTCCAAGGTGGAAGGTTTACAAAACCCTGTGGTGGTGGGTCGGCATGCTAATCTGCTCACCCACACTTTCCTGGCCCTAGTAGAGTTTAAGGATCCCATAGATAGCTCCAAAGTGCCACAGACCATTACCCCAGAGGGAGCCCTCACTGCTTGGAGAGTGATAACTAAGGACAGTAAAGACCTGGGGGAATCAGCCCCACCACTATCTGAAACTTTTGAGGAGAAATTTGCTGAATGGTTTGCTGGGAGAGGGAAAACTGTGGAGGACTTGAAGAAACTATTCTTGCCACCTGGGTGTTCCTCCCCAACACCCTCTCCTGCTCCAGTGCCCGTAATGGTGGCTGAACCAATGCAGACTCCTATTTCTGCACCTGCCATTAGTCACGACTCTTACGAAGGTTGAGGATCTTCTCTGGCACCCTCCCACCCCCAAGGGGAGGATGACTGGGAGACCTGGATAGACTATGTTGCCCCAAGTGCTAGAATGGCAATGCTCGGAAGGCGGCGAAGAGGTTAGTGAGGCCTCCGAGGTCCTGCCCTGGCTACCATCCGTGCTAAACGGGCCAGTAACCCTAAGCGACTGCACAGGCCTATCTTGAGGCCTTGGAGAATGTGTATGGGAGCCCAGATTCTGATGAGGACCTATGGTGGAGAGTAAGAAATGCACAACAGTACCAAGGGAGTTGTTGTCTGTGTATGTCTCCGGCTGGAAAAATTGTTGCAAGAATGCCTCAGAAAGGGTAGTTTGCCAGCGATTGAACTGGACGAACCAGACTGGACAGAATCCTTAAGTCTGCCCCTTCTCAGAACTGCTGTTGCTTCAGTTACGCCTGGCAAATCGACTGGAATCCCACCCTCCTATGATGAGTTAATGAGAGAAATTCGAGGAGTTGAGAAAAGGCGACCTCGGGAGGGACCTGCACCAATAGCTGTGGCTACGACCCGAGTGACTGAGGTGACCCATCAAGTGAAGTTCAGGGGCAGAGGTTGACAGTCAATGAGTGCTCTGACAAGGAAAAGATATGCCACAATGGGGCGAACTGTTGAGAGATCCGAGAATTTCAAAAACAGTCCCTTTATGAAGGCCACGCCTGCAAGTACGGGCCCTGACCTATATCCGACTGCATCTGCTATGGGGTGGGGTACCCACCCATGTATCTCCTGCTGATAACAGCTCCAAACTCAATTCCTTGACCATGGAAGTGGAGAAACTGCGAGATGTCTCCAAATGCTTATCACGCCGCAGACAGAGATGGCACCAGGTTTCCAGTTAGTAATACCCCGCCCTGGCTCCCAGTGTGGCGCCTCGGCCAGCTCAAACTCCAGAAAGTATGTTTTGCTATAATTGTGGGAAAGATGGGCACATGAAAGAGGAACCAGTCCCCAAAGACACTGACAAAGTTGCATATAGGCTACAAGGAGCTTCGGAGAAGAAATCAGTGGTTAAGAGGTGCGACATGATCCCAGTGAGGGCACCAAAATGCTAATTCACGTCCTTTGTGGCAAGGTCAGTTGCCCAGGCCCCCTACCGCCTCTCAGACTGGTCCAGAATAGTGGGTCCCTCCATGGAGACCACTGTAAAGGTGAATGGAGTGTCTACAAGAGCTGTATTAGACAGTGGCTCCCAAGTGACAATTATGTTCCAGGATTGGTATCAGAAGCATTTGTCAGACGTACCCTTACAACCATTAGAAGGACTGCATGTATGGGGTTAAGTGAGAGCCTACCCCTATTCGGGTATATCGAATTTGGCTGTCTTTCCCCACCTCCGTGGCTGGAGTGGCCGAACAAGTAGAGACCCTAGCCTTAGTGTGTCCCCCCACTGGACTGTATGATGGTGTCCCTTTGTTGATTGGAACAAATGCTCATATGTTCGGAAGGCTGGCACAGTTGTGTTATGAAAAACAGGGGTCAAAGACTAGTAGAGCTTTAAGAGTTCCGGCTTTAATTAAGAAGGCCTATGAGGCACAGAGAGATGCTGAAAAACAGAACCAGAGGAACCGGTCGAATTGTATGGAAGAAGGATCCTGAGTCTCTGATCCTGGCGCCAAATGCCCAGTGTACCTTACAGGGAGAGGTCCGTATCAGAAAGGATGTTAAGAATAAAATATTAATGTTGGATGCACCAGGCGATGGAAAATTGCCAGAGGGACTGCTGGTCAAGCCTAGTATTTTGCCGCTAGAGCCCATGCTTATGCCAGAAGGGTAATGGTCCAAGTTCATAATGTGTCTGAAAGAGACATTCGAGTAAACAGAGGTTGCATCCTGGCTAATGTGCATTGTGCAGACACTGCAGTGCTACCCAGCAGCAAGAGTTCAAGGAAGAATGACAGAGTAGCAGCCTGACTTGTTTGATTTGCGACTCCCGCTGCCAGCTGAATGGAAAGTGAGGATCAGTGAGAAGCTTGCCCAGAGAGACCAGGTGTTTTCTTTAAAGGAATGGGATGTAGGATGCGTGCAGGAGCTGAGCACAATATCCAGCTGCATGACGAAACCATTTCGTGAGAGGTCTCGGCGCCTGGCACCTGCTGACATAGATGATGTGAGGCGGCATCTGCAAGAGATGTTAGCTGCTGGTGTAATACAAGAATCAGAAGCCCTTATGCTTCCCCATTGTGGTAGTGAGGAAAAAATGGAACAGTAAGGATGTGTGGATTATCGCACCTAAACCGGCGGACTATCCCTGATCAGTACACAATGCCCGCATTCAGGATGCTTTGGACTGCCTAAGCGGGAGCAAGTGGTTCTCTGTGCTGGATCTCCGCAGTGGGTACTACTCAGATCCGATGGCCCCAGAGGACCGTGAGAAGACAGCCTTTATCTGTCCGCTTGGCTTCTATGAATTCATGAGGATGCCTCAAGGGATTTCAGGTGCCCCAGCCACTTTTCAACGATTGATGGAGCGTGCAGTGGGGGACATGAACTTACTAGAGTGCCTGGTATACCTAGATGATGTTATTGTGTTTGGCAGCTCACTGGAGGAACATGAGAGCAGATTATTTAAGGTATTGGACCGACTGGAGGACTTTGGTAAACTGTCCATTGATAAGTGTCAATTCTTTCAAACATCAGTAAAGTATGTGGGACACATAGTATCCACCGAGGGAATAGAGACCGACCCAAGTAAAGTTGAGGCCTTGACCACCTGGCCACAGCCCAAAAATCTAAAAGAACTGCAAAGATTCCTGGGATTCTGTGGTTATTATCGGCGCTTCATCAAGGACTATTCAAGAGTGATCCGCCCTTTACTTAACCTTACTCAAGGGTATCCCCCAACCCACAAAAAATACCAAAAGTCAGCGTCCCTCAAGACTGAAAGAGTGTATTTTCATCCGAGTGAAGTATTTGGGGCCTGCTGGACTCCTGATTGTGAGACTGCTTTTCATGAGATCATATATCAACTTACCCATGCTCCAGTGCTGGCCTATGCCGATCCAAGAAAACCTTACGTCCTGCACACTGATGCTAGCTTGCAAGGGTTGGGGGCTGTGTTGTACCAAGAGCACGAGAATGGCCTGAGACCAGTGGCCTTTGCCAGTAGAAGCCTGACCCCATCCGAAAAGAACTATCCTGTACATAAGTTAGAGTTCCTAGCTTTGAAGTGGGCTATTGTTGACCAATTCCATGAGTACTTGTATGGGGCTAAAATACTAGTAAAAACTGACAATAATCCTTTGACCTATGTGCAGACCTCAGCTAAGTTGGATGCCACTGGCCATAGGTGGCTTTCTGCATTATCTACATATGACTATGCTCTCGAATACCGAGCAGGTCTGAACCACATAGATGCTGATGCTCTCTCCCGGAGGCCTGTTCCCCAGAATGATTGGGTCCGATTGGCAGAACCTGACATTCGGGCACTCTGCGGAAGTTTGACAGGGAGGAACAAATGTCCACAGACGCAGTGGACTGCATGGTGGATTGCTTGGGACCCTCTGAGAATTGCATACCTGCTGCTTATTGCCACTTTTCTGCAATAGACATTGGTGCACTGCCTCAGCTGGACAATGACAGTATTGGCGGGCTCAATCCGCGATCCCATGATCAAAGCAGCTTTAGAAGCCCTCTATGCAGGAAAGATGTGTCAAATTACGCTCCACTGATTTGAGAACTGCACTGTTATACAAAGAAGGTCCTAAGTTGAAACTGATCAATAAACTGTTATACAGAGAAACAGTAGACAGAGGGGACAAGTAGACAAACAACAACTAGTGCTGCCCACTGCCTTTCGAGACTCAGTACTGAGGTCCTTGCACAACCACATGGGGCACCTTGGTATAGACAGAACACTTGACTTGGTGAGATCCAGATTCTATTGGCCTAAGATGGGGGCTGATGTGGAGCAACACATTCGAACTTGTAGTCGCTGCTTACAGAGGAAGCTTTGCCCCAGAGGGCTGCCCCTTGTTAACATCACCACCAGTGCACCCATGGAGCTGGTCTGTATTGATTTTCTGAGTTTGGAGTCAGATCAAAGAAATATCAGTAATGTGCTGGTGGTCACTGACCATTTCACGAGATATGCCCAAGCTTTCCCCACCAAAGACCAGAAAGCATCCACTGTGGCCAAAGTACTTGTAGAAAACTTTTTTGTTCACTATGGGGCTCCACAAAGAATCCATTCTGATCAAGGGAGAGACTTTGAGAGTCGTCTGATCAAAGAGATGCTTTCTCTGTGGAGTGCGAAAGTCCAGAACCACTCCTTACCACCCCAGGGACCCACAGCCTGAGCGTTTCAACCGACACTTTGCTAGATATGCTAGGCACCCTGCACCCAAAGGACAAGCCTAGATGGAGCCAACAAATTAGCACCCTGGTACATGCTTATAACTGCACCAAGTGATGCCACTGGATTCTCCCCCACCTGATGTTTGGAAGAGAAGCTCGACTACCAGTAGATGTGTGTTTTGGGGTCTCTCTGATGGGGTTCAAGCTGACAACTATTTACAGTATGTGCAAAGTTAAAGGCCCAGCTAACTCATGCGTACCAACTGGCTCAAACCATGGCTGCAAAAGAAATCTGGCCAACAAAGAAAGGTATGATAAAAGGTGAAAGCACAGGAACTCCAGGAGGGAGATCGGGTATTGCTAAGAAATCTGGGACTGCATGGCAAGCACAAGATTGCTGACAGATGGCACCATCTCCCTCACATTGTAGTGGGCAAACTAGATGATCTGCCAGTGTACAAAGTAAGGCCTGAGAATAATTCAAAGATGTAAAAACAATGCATAGAAATCATTTACTGCCCATTGGACAAATCTTAATTGAGTCTGAGCCCTAGAAGATGCCCCTCTGGACCAGTGACTAGAGCTGCTGCTAGAAAAGATCAAGAAAGTCTGCACCTACAGAAGCAAAGTTAAAGTGTTCCCCTCCACAAGTCCCAGTTGAGCATGACTGTCAGTCCATATCGGAAGAAAGTGAGAGTGACTTTGAATACTATCCTTCTTACGAACTGAGTCAATTGTTTGGGGCAATCCCTAGTCAATACTGGAGACAAAGCTGGGCCTTCTGGACTGTCTAAGCCCCAGCTTCATCCTGGAGCCAATGCTCCCAGAAAGTGAAGTGCAAAGCATCAGATCAGATGAAATGGAATCATTGTGCATGGTTGAACTGTTTGAGCTTTCAGGGAGGAAAATGATAGATTGGGGCAGACTGGTGATACACCGAACAAGAAGAGTATTTTGAGTGCCCTGACAGTCCACTGCCAGTGTCAAAGCTCTCCATCACGAGCCAAATGTTGTGGACTCAGAAACTGTAACTCCTGGAGCTGAAAGTGCCCCAAGTTCTAGCCTCTCTACCCCATGGAGACTCCCTGACAAGTGAGGACAATGCTGAAAATGAGGCTCAAGTGCAGAGACTATAACAGTTCCCCTAGAAAGACTGGTGAGCTGTAAAGCCTGTGGTGCACCTCAGTTATGATTCACTTGGGAGGCCTGTGGACTTGCCTCTCAATGTTGTCCATAAAGAGTGTATGTGTCCCGAGCTCATTGCCCAAACTGAGCATCAGTGCTAACTCCAAGTTACTTGTGTTGCCCTCTAAGTATGGTGCCTTGCCCCATCCAGCCCCAAGGTAACTGATAGGAAGGGCCCCTCTCTTCAGGTTTCATGTACAAGAGGTAATAACTTGAGTTATGGTACAATGTGTATGTAATACTGTGTAAAGAGTGACGTACTGCAATGTTTCAGAAATGTGTTCTTGGTAAAATGATATATTGACTGATGATTACATGTGCGAGCCTAATGCAAATGTATATGGTTGCAGTTGAAACTTATGAGGTACTTGCTTGGCAGACGTCAAGCTTTCCCAAACCAGGAAGGTGTAACCCCCTGCAAATGGGGGTTCCCAAAGACTTCAGGAGCTTGCTTGAATGCTCCAAGCCTGAATGGTGTTTGGCATTTAAGCCATTTATCAGTGAGTGTTTTAGAGCCTCTGGTACTGTCTCTTTAAGAGCTGTCTGCTTGCAGACATAATTAGTTGTATGGGGGACTGTGTGCTTCTCTGAGTACCACTCGAGCTGCTGCCAATTCACTTCATTTTGCAGTCACTAGGAGTGCAAAGGGAACCTATCTGAAAGATGTAACTGTTTGCCAGAAATTATTTAGAGTAATAATGAAATTACAGTTTGTCTAACCTGCTTTCTTTGCAGTCAGAACTGTGTCTGCTAGTTCCCATTCTAGTTTTGAACTGCTGAACTGGACCAATCAGTGTGGGGTAAGCTAGCTCTAAAATGGTGCCTTGGACGAATCAGAACTTGGACTCATAATCTGAGCCAGCCACAAGAGGATTGTATGGGCAGTGACTCTGGGAGATGTAGTTTAGACTTCAGTGCCTTTTTGGACCAACAGCAGCAGTCTATTGTGACGCCAATCCAGTCAAGAACTGGGAGGAACTCAAAGGAAGTGCCGTTTTGTCGGTTGGAGTTTCAGTTGAGCTTTGGCAGTGAAGAAGGAAGAGCCCTGTGCTTTTTCAGTGTGCAGTTTTAGTCAAAAACGTGTAAGGCCCAGAGTTCGGTCTGCAGCTTGTGTAACAGCTTGTTAGGACTGAATCCGTCCTGTGAAAAGAATCAAAGGATCTCTGAAGAGTAGAAACCAGGCTCACCCTGTAGAAGACTGGAGGAATTGCTGAAAATTGCACTCGGTCTGTCAGGAACTGAATCTGCTGTGTGTTCTCGGGTATTGTGCAGTAATTGCGATCGGGATACAGATGCAGCCTGCCTGGTATAGTGCTTTCTTTTATATGGATGTGTGAAGAGGTTTGTGTACCTCAAGTGAGCCCTGCTGACATTGAAGGACCCTATCTTATTTGGAGGTCGTGAGTACTAATTCAGGTCCTCCCTGTTGAATTGCCACATTAAATCCAAATGGAATTACTGTACTGCTGACTGTTTAATTCTCCTTTTCTCTGTGTAAAGGGCCCCTACCAGCTGCCACGGTTTGGACTAGCCACTAGGGCTTGGGTACCCAGGGACAGTAACTGATAGGGATAGGCCTGTGCACAGAGCCATAAATGAATTATTAGAGTGATAAGCTAATTAACCTGATTTCCCCTGTCCTTGTTATATCCCCTAAATAAATCAGAGCTGCTTGTTTCAGCAAGTTATACTGCCTGAGGTATTTGTCTATGTTAAAGTACTGTACTGTGATTGTTGCACTGTATCTCATTTCACAGGAGGTCCCAGTGCAGAACCAGACCTGGGGTAAGTGTATACTGTGAAGGTAATTCTGATATATTGTGTGGGCCACTAGTGGGAAGAAAGAGGGGTTGCAGTGTCCCAGAGGGCTGTGACCAAGTTAGTTTAACTATTGCAAACCCTGACCTCTGGGTGGAGGCACCCGCCATTGGATCCAGGCCCCTCAACCTGTTAGTGGCAAATCAGGCAGGGGTAGTAGCCCCTGGGATAGCGCCATCTAGGGGTTACATTAGTTTATGTATTTTCCGTTTATATTGACTTAGGACGTTCTGTAAATGAGACTTGTTTCTCATAGAATCTATTCTGTAATTTATTGCAACTCTTATGCAAGCAGGGCAGGGGCTGCCTGGTATTTTATTTATTTGAAAATTGGTAACCAGGAAAGGCACACTGAGCCAAGGCTCATTACTAGCTGTGACCCAGGAGCGAGGATGGGGATACAGTCAGTCAAATATAGAAGTATAGAAGCATTACACAAAAATAAAGTGTAAACAATGATAGTGCAACACGGTATAAGTACAAAATAACAAAAATTGGGTGGCAGAAATTGGAGACAATAAGTCACAAAGGTGGCTCAGCAAAACACGTTTGGAGCTGAACACACTAATTACCAAAGCAAGCAAAAAAAGTCTCACAGACTCTGAAAGACCAGCACGTGGTCGTCGGATGAAAAATCTATGTATTTAAAAATATATATGTAGCACTCACTACCACAGACCCCTGTGCCAAACATTTTCGCACGCCACCGGTCTGCCTTATCAGGGCAACATCACAGCACAAACCACCCCCTTATATAGTGCAAGGCAGGAAGGAAGACAAGTTCACAGGTAACTAATTAACCTATTTGAAGTGCTAGAGCATTCATATTATGAAAAATACATATATAGTAAAGTGCTGTGCAAATCACAAATACATAAATACTGTGATACGTTATAAAAGTCCCAAACCAAAGACATAAAACAAAAAAATGGAGGGGGTTAGGGATGGGGAACAAAAAAAAAATGAAACAGACAATGTGGGGGGGGGGGGTCAAAAACAAGGAGAATTGGGGAACACCTCAGAAGTGTCAAAAGAGGTGATGAAGAGAATGTATTGGCCCACCATGTACAGGAAAGGGGAGTAGGACATGGGTTTAAATTTTTGGGCCTTGAAAAAGTGACCTTAAATATATGTGTGGGCAGTTTAGACAACAAACTCCTGAGGAGAGAGACATTCTGCCAGTACAGACTAAAATCACATGAGCCACCAAGATTAATTGACTCCTTCCAACGAAGTCCATTTTTGATTCAGAAACCTTGTCAGTGTCTGAAATTGGCTTTATTATCAGTGTTGTGTCATGTGTAATCATGATAGCTGCCATCTCTTAGTCTTATAGGAGTCTGATTTTTTCAGTAGTCTGCTATGGTTACAAATTAGCTGCTATTATTGGGTGCTATTCACTAGCGGGTGGAAAGTATGTGCCAGAGGCGCATACCCTGCCCGATTAGCTCCACACCCACGGACAGGTGTGCACAGGCTAGTATTCACAAACAGCCACCTTGTGTCCACAGCCCCGCCCCCCCCCCAGTGCACAGGTATGCACAGGGCGGATGGGGGCGGAGTTTCAGACCCAGGCGGACGGCCAATCGAATGCCCGGCCTGGGTCTTGGAGTGGATCCCCGTGCATGATAGCAAGGGACCTGGATCGTGCATCGCACGCAAGCAACCACAGAATGCTCAGATGGTCAGTGGTAGAGCCCCCCCCCACCTGAAGCCTGCCCCAGTGTCACCCCCCATTGCCTGGTGCACAGCTGCCCCCCCAGCATGGTGGAGCACCCTCCTCAGTCCCCTGATGCCCACCCACAACCCCTGAACACATCAGCACCCCATCCCCAGCACTGCTGCCCTCCCCCGACACACAATGGGGCACTGGCCCCTTGACAGCTGTAGCCCCTGCACATGTCCATGCCCCATCCCCGCTGTGGTGCCCCCTGGCCAGTACAGCATGACCCATTGTTATAGAGCTCCTGTCGGCCACATATCGGTCCATCTGCCCCAGGTGCCAGGACTTTATGGGCGTTCTCTGCCACCGTCCATCAGTCACAGACATGTGCATAGCTGCACACCACTACGGGCATTGTGGGCGATATTCCCACTACCCCTGACTCCCCCGTGAACCTGACACCAGCACCCCCTACCCTTGAGTAGTGGTCCACGCCCACCTGCACCACCAACCACACAACCCCCATCCCCCATACCTGGCAGTTGGTGCCATGGCCATGGGACAACCAGCAGCAATGCCCACCGTACACCTCCTCCACCACCGGCCATCCAGGTGATGCTGGGAGCATGCCGCTATATATCAGCAGTTTGCTACCAGCATCACTCAAATGGCCAGCAGCTGTGGAGGTGTGTGGGGGTCTGTGCCGCTGGCTGTCCAGAGCCGCGGCACCGGTGGGCTGGTATGGTGATGGGGGTGGTGTGGCTGGTGCCGCGAGGGGGAGAGAGGCACCCACTGAACACCAATGCCACTGGCGGAGTACCGGGTTTGGAGGTCAGGGATAGTGGACCAGAAACAGGTGTAGCTGTGGGGGGGGGCTCCCCATGCTACACTGGATGGGATGGTCATCTGGTGTGGAGGTGTGGTGTAACTGCCCATTACAGGCATGGGGTGGATGTGTGCTGGAGTAGGGGGTTCACACACTACAGAAGGGACTGGGCTGCCTTGTGGGGGGGCTGCTTCACCCGCACTGGGGATGGGGCATACATGTACTGAGGAGGGGCTCCATGTGTTGGGGGTGGGTGTTCCAGACAGGTTGCCGGGGGCTGGGGGCTAAGTGGCAGTGTAGGCATGGCTGCATAAAGCCATCATGGCAGGGTCCCCCTGGCATAACCTACCCACCCTGCGCCCCTGCGTGCTGCACTGTGTGCCTTTGTGAATGGTACATAGTGCAGGCATGCCCCCTCCCATCACCAGCGCGTTGCTGTCCACACAGCTGGGGGGCTCAGGTGCATACCTGCTGCATGCCCCATTGGTGAATGCCACACAGAACCCACTCCACGGCATTCACGTGTACCGATGCCTACGCACCTGGTTTCCGCAACGCATAGGCTTCGTGAATAGGGCCCATTATGACTGTTATGATTTCAGACTCCGTGCAGGCAGTGTTTATCAGGCAACTAGCCAAAGAACCCACTTGAGATAGGGCAATACTGAACCAGGTGCTCACAAACAGGGACAATACTGCAGATGCCATCTGGAGTCTAGCGATCCCTGAATAGTAATGTTTAACATAAAGATGGTGTCTGAGACAAACCATACAATGGTGAGGATGCTGGACTGCAGTAGGGCTGATTTAGAAGAAAAATGGCTGAATGCCTCAGAGACAACCTGAGGGGGATTGCCAGGGTGGAGCAGAGGAAAAGTGGGATAAATTAAGGGAGGGCACAGTTAAGGCAACAAACCTCTGAGTGAAGGAAATGAGCAAAAAAAAAAGGAGAAAAGAGGGACAAATGTGGTTCTTGAGGGATATTGCAGAAGAACTGGAAGGAAAGGTATGCCTCTTTGCAGATGACACCAAAATCTGCAGTAGGGTAGATGCTCTGGATGAGGTGGAGAGAATAAGTGGAGAACTTAGAAAACTCAAGGAGTGGTCGAGTGTATTGCAGCTGGGTTTCTACACAAAAGAGAGCATGTCACATAGGGTATGTTGGTGTTACACTGAGCATGGAGGTATGGAGTTGGTGGGTGTGACAGCATGTATGGGAGTATGTTACCAGTCGGTGTGTGGGACACGTGCATGGAGGTATGTGGTCAGTCAGTCAGTGGGTGTTACAGCTGCACCGAGGTCAAATAAATTTTTTTAGTCACTAGTCAGCAGGACTAATGACTGAGAAAATCCACTAGCCCCTCAAACTTTTCTAATGGCCCATCTGGTGTACATTCTGCATTTGGTTGTTGAGTATATCACTGTGCATGTGGCCAGCAGTGGGGTTTGAAAACATGCATGGGGGTACGTGGTCAGCAGCTTTGACAGCATGCCTGGGGGGTGTGGACATTTGGTGAATGTGACAGCTTGCATGTGGGTATGTGATCAGTTGTAATTTATTTATTTATTTTTATGTATTGAAAAGTTTCAAAAGAAAAGGCACACTGAGCAATCAAGTTTCTCATCTCCTGGTGCATCCTGGGGGAGAGGAGGAAGAGGGTAATATAACATGCTTACACAACACGACTAACACTGAACAAAGATACAAGTCAGTTATACAGTCAGTAAGCATGCAACCAAAATGGTGCAGGGCCAATAAGTTTTAGTGAACTTTCCTACGGCAGTCCTTTTTGGGTTTGGGTTCCCCAGGCCTTTTATAGAGGCTCTTTTCAAATTATACGACAACCCGCAGGGGTTTGTTCATGTAAATGGGCAGTACTGTCAAGTGTTTACACTGGGGAGGGGGACACAGCAGGGTTGTCCACTCTCCCCACTGCTTTTTGCCCTATACTTTGAACCGCTGGCAGAGAGTATCAGACAAAATCCATTGATAAAGGGAATTAAGTTAGGGGAGGCTGAACACAAGTCAGCTCTTTAAGCAGATGATATATTGCTATATCTAGCTATCCCCGAGGACTCTCTCCCAGTGGTTTTCCAAAAAAATAGAATAATTTTCTTCCCTCTCTGGTTATACATTAAATAAGACAAAGACAGAGGTGCTTGGCTTCTGTTACTCTCCATCTGCAGACCTTACCCATAGGTTCCCAATGCATTGGGGCTTATCAAAAATGAGATACTTGGGTATTAACTTAGGGGCTGCAGTGAATCAGTTATTTCCCCTGAACTACACTCCTTTGATTACCACCCTTAAAAATGATTTTACTAGGTGGTCTGTACTCCTATTCCCATTTACATCTTGCATCCAAGCCGTGAAGATGAATGCACTCCCGAGATTATTGTACCTCTTTCAATGTGTTCCCTGTGTGGTACCAGTGCAGGCTGTAGCTGACTGGCAGCAGTCATTTTTCTCCTTTGCCTGGGGCAAGACTTGCCCATGAGTGCAGAGAAAGATATATCTCCCTAAAGAGCAAGGTGATCTAGCCTTTCCCTGACCTAGCACTATACTGGTCTGCTGCCCAAATGCAAATAGCTTTACTTTGGGGTCATAGGCGTATGACCCTGTTTGGAAGAAGATAGACCTTTGGGCTCATAATGATCCACCATTGTAAGCTACGCATTTTCAAAAACCCTATAAAGTACCAGAGGGCATCGCCTTTACAGGGACTAGGGCACTTTTTGAGGGCTGGAGGAGGGTGATCATGAGAGGCAAAATGAGGAAGCTACTGAGGTATTTTTCTTGGTGGGTATATGATCCCGATTTCATACCAGCCAAGCAGGACAGACCGTTTTCTTCACAAGCAAAAAGAGGACTCACTTCCCCATATCAAATGCTATCACATGGCTCTGTTCTGACCTTCACAGAGGCCCAGAAGCTTTTTAACTGGACACCTACAGATATTTTTAGGTATTACCAGCTAAGAGACCACATTCTGGCTCTAAAGGGGAACAGGGGGGGTCAACCTCGAAAAGGGGTTTGACCAGGTTCCTTTTGTGAACATTTGGAAGTCCACTTTTGGGGAGAAAGCTATCACGATCCTATATAATATTTATGTATTGGACCGAGCTGTCTCCATGGATTATATTAAGCAAAAATGGGAATCAGAACTAGAGGTCTCTCTCTCTCCCAGAGGGACTGGGCAAGGGTGTGGCTGGGGACCTGGAGTACCTCTTCCGCACCAATCTGGCGAGAATTCTGCTGGAAAGTTAGAGTACATTTTTTCTTGGTCTCTGCTCAGGTGTCACACTACTGCCCTTCTTGTTGGAGGGGATGTGGAGCAGCTCTAGCTTCCCAGTTGCACATCTTCTGGCACTGTCCAGTGTTAGAGGATTTTTGGCAACAGATCATACTTTATTTAAATAAACTTTTTATAACTCATACACGAATAGGTCCAGAGCATCTGATTCTCAGGCTGATCCCGGAAGATATTAAGGGATAAAATGAAAGATACCTATGGTTTATCTTGGTCGCAGCAGCTTTAAACTCCATTACCAAGAAATGGTGCTAAGGGGTCCCTCCTGAAAAGTTAGACTGACTTGAGATAGTAAGTGGTATCCAACAGATGGAAAGGCTTACTTATAACCTCGCCCAAAGGCTGGAGTCCTTCAATAATAATTATACAATGGTGTGTGAAAATCCTGTAAACTCATTGGTCAAAACATGTCACATGACTGTGGGTAAATCCTGTATAACCCACCGCTGAGGAATGGCATTTATAAAAAACATAAATTTAAAATGTGTTTAATTATTTTACACATGGTCCATTGTATAATTGCAATAAGGCACTCCAGGGTGTGAGTTATTAGTGATTTACCCACTTCTTGTAAAGTCACCGGCCAAGGCCGGACACCACACAAGGCGTGGTAAATTCCTCAACAACTCACACCCTGTTGTGCCTTATTGCTTAAATGGAATAGGTGGGAGATCTGTGTACCAGATGAAGAGACAACTGAGTAATTGTTTAGTAGTGTTCCTCATCTTATGTTTTATAAGAACTACCTTTTATGGAAATGTGGTAGGGTAGGGGTCTACGGGCCGGGATCTACATGTAGATGATATATATAATTTGTAGTTGAGGGGGCATGAGTGGAGGGGGTTTAAAAATTCTTCCGAGTAGGGTAACACATTAGAATTAAGATCCTGCTGGATACGGATGGCCTATGTGATGTTTGTTTTTTACTTATAATTTCCATAATTGTTATACTTTTTTAATTTTATTTTACTGAAGAGACCCATCATCAGTTGTACTTTTTCATTGTAATTGTTGTTTATAAACTGTGCTTAATTTGGATAAGACATGTTTCACCAAGTAACACTGGATGTATATGGTATTGTTCTATTGTACTTAGCTGTTTCGATAAAACAAGCATAAAAAAAATGGTGCAGGGCCTGCAGCAAAACCCTATGAGGCAAGACTCAAGGAATTAAATATGTATTCTCTAGAGGAAAGGAGGGAAAACGGGAACATGATAGAAACATTCAAATACCTCACAGGTAATAATAAGGTACATGAAAGTAGCATTTTACATAGAAAACGATGCTCAAGGACAAGGGGTCACGCTATGAAGCCGGAGGGGAAGACTCAGATGAGATAAGAGGAAATATTTCTTCATGGAATGGGTGGTGGACACCTGGAACAGCCTCCCAGTGAAGGTGGTGGGTGCTGAAATAGTAACAGGATTCAAGCATGCATGGGATAGACACAAGGGGACCTTAGAAATAAGGCGAGGGGGGGAAGAGTAGGGTCTGCAGTGTTTCTATGTATCACAGGTACCACTAACCACCCAGCGAGTGCAGGGTGGAAATACGCAATGGCTCTCCTCAAAAAGATAAAAAAGCGTACCGGGTCATAACGTCATATACTTTTTTTTTTTATTTATTTTATTTATTTAGGGATTTGGATCATACCTTTGAGTTCAGAGCTCTTTTACAAAGGTTCCACGTCAAACAGTGACACTGACAACAATAACAAACAGTTTACAGTTTACATACAATACTCTAATAGTAGGTAGCTAGTATACAATAAGGTTACAATGTCATTCATAGTACCAATGGTGATAGTACAGCATCAAGAGCATTCAACTAGGGTGAAGGACAGTGTTTATTTGTAGCGAAGGAGATAAAGAGGTGTGACACCTAGTGTGAGAGTCCGAGGAGGAGTCAAGGTGAGGGGAGGGAGACTGGGGGTGGGCGGCCAAAAGTAGTGGCTTTGTCTAGGAGGTTGGGAGGTAGTGGTAGTAGGTTGGTTTTAAGGTTGATCCAGTGGGAGAAAAGGCACAGCGGGGAAAGGAAGACAGAGGGATAGGGCAAGAGGGAAGAGTGGGGGTAAAAAGGAAGGGGAAGAAGAAGAAGAATGTGGATGAGTGGGCATTATGGGTGTTAGAGTCCTAGTGGCAGTCACAAACTGTCCTAGTAAGAAGGTGTTGCCTTAGGCCATTTTTGAATTGTGAGATGCATTGGGAGTTCAGAATGTGCACTGGGATTTCATTGAGCCATCAGGGGCCCTATAGCTGAAAGCACGCTGTCCCTGCACAGTTCAACGGAAAGGTGTTGATAGGGCCCCCCTCATCCTGCCTCTGGTGGTATAGCTGGTAGCACTTGGTGTTAGGATGCTAGAAATGCATGGGGCGGTTTTACCCATTAGCGCCTTTTTTCCAACGAGACATGTTTGGAATATAATCCTGTTCTTTAGTGGCAGCCAATTGGTCTCCTCGTATAAGGAGCAGGTGTGGGTACTTCAATCTGCAGCCATTGTGAGGCTACATGCCTTTTTGAGGCACTTAATAGCATACGACATTACAGCTAAACCAAAATAGCATTGTCTAGGACAGCGAATGGTACAATACCGCATATACTGCTGTATGCGGTATTACATCATTCACACACTCCCAGGCAGAGAATAAGACCTCTGCTGGGAGTGGGTTCTGCTGTGCAGCTGCTGTGGCTCACTGGACAGAGCCACAGCAACAGGATCCCAGGCACTGCGTCTGAGACCAGGTTTGATTCCCAGTCCCAGAAATTTAATTTTTTTTAAAGACTTTGTGCGATCCCCGAGTTGGACCCCCCCCTGGAGTTAAGAATCTTTGAGTGAAGGAGGGTCTGGGGGCACACCCCCTACCGTGGGGGTTTGGGTGCGAGCCCCAGAGAAAAAGAGTAATGCAGATGGCATAAATCGCGCTGTATTGACAGTGCAATTTAGCCATGCGGCATAATGTCTTGTGGCATTATTTTTTCTTTTTAATTCAAGTTTATTAACATCAAGCAGGTACATCATATTTATACATTCTGTTAATATCTATACATAGCTCAAATTATGAGTTGATTCTTAGAGTATTCAATTTAATTTATCTCCTTTATCTCAATACTTCAATAAGTACTATATCATTGTTTCCTATAATATGAAGAACAACTTCATTTTCTATGAGTTCTAGTAGAAATTGATCACCGTCTCTCTTTAACCTAGGTCAGATCACAGCCCATCTCCTCCTTTCTGTTTCACCTCTCAGCCCTCTGATTTTTCCCTATTAATAGTAAGTCTCTCCTCCCTTGTCTCAAAGCTAGCTTTTGATCAGTCAAGTACTATTTAGTTGGAGGATCGCCAATTCTCCCATGTAGTCCACCTTCTCATGTAAGTGGAAATTCGATTGTTAATTTTGTAAGTGAGTTCTTCCAGTTCTGATATCATGTCCACTATCTTTATCCATTCTTGCATATCGGGGAGTGGGGTTCCACACCTTTTGTGATGGTTTTGTGTGCTGCTGTTATTAATATGGTCCATAGATACTTTGTATCCATGTCTTGTATCTCTTCAGGAGGGAGCCTAGGATCATTATAGGCCAGTTTAGTGGGGTCTGTACCAGAAATATCTCTCTAAGTGCCTGCATAATTCTATCCCAAAAGGCTGTAAACCAGCACAGGACCAGAAAATGTGCAAATGCCGCCACTAGCGACCCACGTCCTCTCCAACACTGAGCTGTGACATTTGGATCTCTTTTACTTATTATGTGGGGAGTCAAAAAATATCGGACCTTGATTCGCCATGAGAACTCCTGCCAATACGGAGATTGGGTTGTTCTTTTAGTTAAGAAAAAAATTCGATCCCAGTTGAGTTCTCCCAGGTCCTGGGGTGCTTCCTCCCTCCATTTTGTTTTTATTTTAATAAGTGGATCCTCTTTCAGTGTCGATAGAGCTCTATAGAGGGAGGAGATCCGCCCTCTTTGTTGACCAGCTTTGCATCCTTCCTGGATGGCTCTAAGGATCTGCTGGGCCCTCTCCGGATCTATGTCTTTTTTCTTTAACATGTAGATATAGCTTCTAGCCTGTAGGTACCTGAAGTGGTCTGAATTTTGCAGACCATATTTGATTTTAAGGGATTCGAAGTCTAGTAAAGTCTCCCCCTGCCAGAATTGTGAGAGAAATCTGAGGCCTTTCTCCTCCCGTGTATGAAATCCTCTGTCAAGGATCCCAGGTTGAAAATCTAGGGCCCTTTTTAAGGGCCATATCGAATTTTTAAGTTTATATTTCTGCCAAATTCTGTGGACCGATCTTATCGTATCCCTGATCGAGGTCAGCCTAGTGTATGGGCATCTATTTATGTTGGAGACCAGCAGTCTGGATTCCAGGGGTTGTGGCCCCAGCCCTCTCTCCTCATCTTTTTCCACGACTTGCCAGCTCACTGTGGCATTGGGATTAGACCACATTATGGCATTTTTAATTGGGCATGAAAATAATCTTCCATATCTGGGAGAGATTGTCCACCCTTTTCTCTGTGTGCTTGAAGGATTCTTAAGTTATTCTGGCCTCTTGGAACTCCAAATAAATTTGGAAAACATTTTGTTCCATGTTTGAAAGATCGATTGTGTATATAGAATGGGATGCATAGAAACAAGTATAAAAACGGGTAATACATTCATTCAGAGTATTTGTATCTTGGAGTATGTTGGGAGATTCAGCAGAGACCATCTTTCAAGATCTTTTGTAGGTTGTTTACTAGGAGGCGTAATTTGCAGTAAACAGTTGAGAATATTGCTTTGTAATATAAATACCTAAATATTTCATTTCACTCGCCTTCCAGTTTAATGGGAAGAGATTGCACAACTCTAAGTTAGGTTTATAGAAGAAAGTGAGCACCTCCGTCTTGTTTTTGTTAAGCGTGTATCCTGAGTGTCTACCGAATTCCGTCAGGATTGCCCAAACTTGCTTTATAGACTGTTGAGGTTGTGTGAGGCTCAGGAGAACGTCGTCTGCATAAAGCGATATTTTTTTATGCAGGTCTCCTACTATTACCCCTTTTACCTCCTCCGCTCTGCGCACTGCTTCCGCCAACGGCTCAATATATAGAGCGAACAGCAGAGGAGACAAGGGACACCCTTGGCGTGTACCTCTACCCAGGCCAAACCTCTCTGATATTCCGCCATTCACTCGGACATAGGCCTGTGGAGTGGAATAAAGCATCCGGATAACATTAATAAATGATTGGGGGAAACCTCTGTGTTTTAGTACCGCAAATAAGAAGCCCCAGGAAACTTTATCAAAGGCCTTTTCAGCGTCTAGGCTCATTAAGCATGCTGGTGCACCGGATCTCTGAATGGTATCTATTATATTTATCGCTGATCTGACACTGTCAGAGGCCTGATGGCCGGTGATAAAGCCCGTTTGATCCATATGTATTAATCTGGGTAATATAGGATTTAACCTGGAAGCTATTATAGCTGTGAAAATTTTGTAGTCTACGTTTAGTAAAGATATGGGGTGGTAGGATTCACAGAGTGTTGGATCTTTCCTTCCTTATGAATAACGAGATGGTGGCATATTGCCAGAGGGAGGTATAGGGTCTATCCCAGTCCACACTGCTGTGAACGCCTTCAGAAGGGCCAGGCGATCTCTGTCTCAAAGGTTTTATAGAATTCAGCACTGAATCCATCTGGCCCTGGACATTTTGCTGTTTTAAGTTTTTATTACATGTTTGATCTCTTGTTGGGTGATGGGTCTAGTAAGGGTTTTTGCTTCGGCCCGGGATAAGGGAGGGAGGGGGAGGGAATCTAAGTATTTCTTTTTCTCCTGAGGGGAGGTTTCCTCCTGGGATGAATATAGTTTAGTGTAATAGGCCACAAAGGCCTTTGCTATTTGCGAGGCCTGGGTAGTTTTCTGATTATTGTCAGGAGAAGCTATTGTAGTAATTGTCGCCCTCAGCTATATTTTGCCTGAGCCTATAGGCTAATACTTTGGTCCCTCTGGGTCCCCCTTCATAATATTTTTGCCTCAGATAAAATAGGGCTTTCTCTGTTTCTAGTTTTTGTATTTTTTGCAGTCGGGTCCTGCTTTCAATTAATTTCTTCTCTCTTTCTGGGTCCCATTTAATTTTCTGGTCTCTTTCCCAGTCTTTAATCTGGGAGGTTAGTTCTTGTTGCTTCTGGCTTATCAGCTTTTTCCTATGGGTGGCTAATTGTATCAGTTTTCCTCTGATAATCGCTTTAAGGGTGTCCCATAGGATCTGGGGAGACATAGCCGGCGTATTGTTTTCTTCTATTGCTCTTTTGAGGAATTGTTTGAGTTCTTTAACTATCTCTTTATCTTGGAGAAGAGAAGTATTCAGTCTCCAGAGAGTTTTTCTTTTGGGTAATCCCAGATCTACTTCTAGAAAAAGCGGGCTGTGGTACAACAGAACACTGGTACCCACCCACAATGAGGCAAAGGAGAAGAGATCTCTTGAAAAAGTAAAAAACATATCCAACTTCGAATAGATATGGAACCTCGGGGAATGGCAGGTGAATTCTTTGTTAGGGTATCTTTCCTCCATGTTTCCACTATTCCCAGTTGTTGCGTTAGCATTTTGAATGCTTTGTCCTTATTATGTTCTGGTCTGGGTATTTGAGATGTGGTGTCCAACTCTCTGTTGAGAATTATGTTCCAATCCCCCCCCATTACCAGTATTCCTTTCGCCTTCTCAGCCACAAGCCATAGCAAGGTCAAGTAAAAGGAGGTCGGGGACCCCGGGGGAATGTATACATTGCCCAAGGTGATCAGCTGGTTCTGTACTGTCCCTATTACTATTAGGTACCTTGCACCAGGATCCTCAATCACCTCCTGGAGCTGGAAAGGTAGCATATCCAAAAGCAGGGTGGCCACCCCTCTCTTCCTACCCCCCTCTAGGGAGGAGTGGAAAAGCTGGGGCAGAGCCTTACACTTCAGTTTTTGTACCTCCTTAGGGGTGAGGTGTGTTTCTTGCAGGAATACTACGTCACACTTCTGGGCATTCAGGTATCTCTGCAACCTCTTCCTCTTGACAGGGCTTGTACAACCGTTTATGTTAAAGGAGACAATCTTTGAAAGGTGATCAGCCATTTGTGTATATTATTGTCTCAGCTGCTAACCTCAGATAACTTATGCTCTTGAGATAAGAAATTTGGTCAAAATAAGTACCTTGCGATAATATGAACCATATAACTTTGTAATACATCAACTTTTCAGTTAAATTTAACAATAATTGTATTAAACAAATAAACAATTGCTTTGGCCTCTTCCAACATCGAGCCTTAAGCAAATTTACTGAATTAATGCCCATGGTCAAGGCAACTCGAAGCCATGAGCCCTTGTTTCCTTTTGTAGAGCTTCCTAGGCGTGACGGAGCGTTGGTCCTCAGTGTAGGAGGAAATGTCCTTACTGGACTTGTAAGGGGGCTCAGTAGTGCAATGAGACCTCCCTTGACATTGTCAGAAAGTTTCTGGTATGGTCAACCTCCTCATATCACCTTTCTGGCACAGTGCCATTTCTGCCTCTGCCTCCTTCCCCAGAAATTATTCATCCCCTTCGGCCCTAAGGGTCGGGAGAAGAGGAGAAGGCGAATCTATGTATCATTCTCTACTTACATTAGAGAATATTCAAAATTCCACTTTACCCTATGGCAGCATCTCCAACCACTTCAGAGTTTCATTAGCCTGCCCTCCAAGCCTACGGATCCGCACTCTACGACTTTGCCCGCTGCCCCCTCAGACAACACTTGTTTGGGTAAAGCAATCCGGACTTCATCTATAAAGAGGATGCCCGGATACCTTTCAAGGCCACTTTACTCTTCAAGTTAATGGACTAACTGTCCGTGGGCGATCTAATTCCCCATCCCCCCTCAGCACCTCTGTGCGTCAAGTACTTTAACTTTCAGTTCTGCGACAGGGAGGAAATCACTCCTCTTTTCTGTCCTGTTTAGTTTTCTCTGTAGCCCTGGGCTTATCCAGCACCAGAGGTCAGTGCTCGGTCCCTCCCAGCCTCTGTCTCATTCACCATGAGGTCCCTCCTAGCTGCCCCATGTGTGCTAGCCCAGGATGTTTTTTGCTCATGTGGTTCCATCCTCCCTCCGTGAAGGCACACCCCTCCCCCTCTTCCGGGTGGAAGAAGGCCACTGAGAGCACCCCAGGCCGGGAGACTCCAAGCCCTAGACCCAACCCTGCCCGCCCAACCCCCGACCCCCCGCCCATCCCCCAGTTGACTCTGTAATCCCAATCTATACCCATGGTAAGAGGGATTCCAGCTTCTTTCCACTGACTCAGAGTATTAGTCTTATGTAAAGCAGGGTTCCGTCTAGGTGTCCTTGTTAAGTAGAGTCATCACCAGGGTCTGTTTACCGGCTTTTCGCCATCCTCGCTGTTTCCGATTCACATCAGATCCCTGTGAAGGTACCTCTCCCCTGAGCCGTCCCTCCTTCCCTCTGTGCCTTCTCCTTATCTCCTGTCCCTACAGTTTACTCCCTCCCTCCCCAGAACACCCAACTCTCCCCTGAACTCCATTCTTTCTATTTTGAGTTGACTGGCATCTCATTTTCTTTTCAGGTTAGCCAATCAAGAGCCCAGAAGACAGTCTCAGCGTGTAGGTGATATTTCAAACAAGAGCAGCCCCCCCTTCCATTAGAAGTGTGATCTTGACATCCATTTTCTCTCTACTTATTACATTTTACTCTTACTTCCACCCACTGAAGTTCTAAATTATTCAGGTTTTATTTATTTATTTGGTCCAAGTGGGCTGTGTTCTGCTAGCCCTTTCAGTGGTTGAGCACTCTGGCCTCCCACTGATCCCCCAAACCTGGTCAAACACCACGGGGGGCCTTACGGTCCCACAGCATGCCAGAGTAGTTCTCATTTTCATATGAGGATCACAGAAGGCCTGAGACCCCGCTCACCTATCCAAGCCCTTCTTGTTTTTCTAAGGGCAGATCCCTCGGTTTCTCACTGTTGGGAGAACTCTAGCTAGGGTCTAGCGACCCCGAAGCCTCACAATTCAACTCTCACTCTGTTCCCCAAGTCTCAGACCCAACCGCACAGATCAGGCCTCCCCCCCCTCACCTCAAATAGCTAGCCCGTTTGTTTTTCCCTCAGGAATGGGGGTCTTGCCCAGTGAAGCCAGGACCAATGCAGTCCCACGTTCGAGGTCAACATTGCAGAACCCATCACGCTTTGTGCCCTCAAATTGACCAACCGCCCCTCCGTTCTTCAAATTTGACCCCCCCTCTCCCTTGTCATAATTGAATGGGCCCTTAACTTCCCATTTTACCAGATTTTTCCAAGTTTTCATATTGTAAATTTTTAGCGTAAGACTCAGTCACAGACGTCTTTGGTAATCTGTTACCAGTTCTCCTCTGCCCAAGAGGAGGGAGTCTATTTCAATAGATGTCTCTCTGTGAGTAAGCCTGCTGATGGTCAAGGCCAAAATTCATCCTCCAGGCCTCTTTTTACTTCTACTTCCTTCCCCTCCACCCTCCCCGGTCCCATCTTCTGGGTTTTATACTGCGCTTCTACTGTATATTGTCTCTCCGGAGACTGCACCGATCGATAGAGCCTCTCAATTCCTGACATTTCAGCTCCCGAATGTACTTACTCTGTGCAGGATCGAGCAGAGGTATTCAGGAATCAATCATTGAGAGGCCCAGTGCAGCATCAGTCAAGGGTGTTTAGGAGTCAATACCAGGAGACACAGAGTCGACACTGGGGTAGTTCGTGCTGGATGTAGGCATAGTCGCAGGCCGACCAAAACTTCTGGCTGTACACATTTCATCTCGGGCTCTGTTGTTCCTCCGCTTGCATTTCCTCTGCTAGGGGGAGATCCTCTTCCTCCTCTGGTCGCTCTGTCAGCTGAAGGTATCGCGCTGTTTTATTCACCAATGCCGAGTCACCATACCACTGGATCATCGAAGCTATGTCAGCACGAAGGGTTGTGTGTGGATTTCTTTGCATGGAGCCTTTTTGCTGTCCCTTCTGTGCGATCTCGCACTGCCGAGGACAGGAGATCTTTTTCCAGCTTCTCGTTTTGCCATTGGTGAGAGTGGTGATACCCAGGCCCTCGAGGTAAGGGTAGCTGTTAGAAGGTCCTTAAAGACCTTATTGCCTTGCTGAGTGATGATTTTAAGCTTGGCTGGATGCAGGACCTGCGCCTTGAGGCCTTTGGCTCTCAGTTGTTTGACCACTGGCCAGATAGCTTTTCTCGCCTCTTACACCTCAGCTGTATGGTCATTATCTAAAGCTATACTATGGCCTTTAAAGATGAGGGTATTTTGCTGTCATGCCTTTCTTAATATCTCTTCTTTCCTTCTGTATGATGCTAGACGCACGATAAGAGATCGAGGCCTCGCTTCTGGGTTTCTGGGGCATGGGACCAGGGATCGATCTATCTCGAGGTCCAGCTCTTTTGGGAGGTTGAGTGTTTCCCCGTAGGAGGGCTTGCACGAAGGCGACAGTGTCTGCTTCTTTTTCCTCTAAACCTTCCGGGACCCCATAAATGCGGATGTTCTGCCGCCTGCTTCTTCCCTCCAGATCATCTAGCCATCGGTTGAGCTCACGATCCTGGGCCAGTAGATAGAGAAGAAGCCGATCCTGCCTGTCAGTTTGTTCCATTGTCTGTGTGAGCCCCAGTTCCAGCTGCTCGGTTTTGTGGTCAATTTGATTCAGATCCAAGCAAAGATCAGTAAGGGTATGGTCTATTTTCGTTACTGTTCGGGCTGTTTGCTTTATCATCTCAACGATATCTTCTGGCGGGTGGTCGTGTTGCGGAGAGGCCTGCTGTTGGTCCGATTGTGTCCCTCGAGGCTCCGGGATTGCATCGATATCTGCTTGGAGCATTTCTCTCAACTTTTGTATAGGTGTAGCCTGAGCCTTCCCTGGTTTGTTTCATTTTTGTTTTGCTGGAGATGCCATTATTTGAGAACAATTAATAAGGATTGTTATCTTCGAGGTCTAGGAGCTCCTCTGGCAAGGCGCCATAGCGGTCGGTGACATCACCAGAAGTCTTGCGGCATTATGACTCCGTGCCATAAAAAAGGGGAGAAGCCAAATGGGCAGCACATAAAGCCAGCCCCCCCCCCTTCGGAATGAATACAGATGCCTGTGTAACCTTTGCAAACAAGAGATCAAATCATGCAAGGCCTAGCAGCTCAGAAACCTTCAAACTTGGAACCTTGGCAACTCCAAACATTTATGGTTGGAGGTGAACTCCCTCATCTCACCCAGGGCAAGACAAAACACCATAATATTATAAACAGGGGCAGGATCCTTAACTGACCCATCCAAAGCAGCCAAAGCCCTTATTATCAGTTTCACAGACCTGTTGCATTACCTTGCTAAGCTTCCCCCCAAAGACCTCACCCACTGTCCTATTGGCCAGGTCACTGACAACCCCAGTGTTCCACCATTTCACTTTAAGGTCACCTCCCCATAGGAAACCCATAAGCTCCTCATGACCCTCCCCAACCAAGGTAGCACAAAGTAATGGCCTCTGCCAAACATTCCTAAAACTTGTGGCCCACATTATTACCAAACCTCTGGCTACAGTATTTAACTTATCCCTTACCTCCTCCTCCATATCCCTCATCTGTAAGCAAGCCAAGGTCGTACCCATCTTTACGTCTGGCAATCCCACCCTTGTTGGCAATTACTGCCCCATCCCCATCCTCTCCCACCTGATTAACATCCTCAAGAAGGTGTGTATCAGCAAATTTCAGACTGTGTGTCTAAGCACAACCTCCTCTGTCTCCAACAACATGGCCTCAGCACCACCACCGCTGTATTGGCTTGCTTCACCAACCACATTTTCAGAAGTATGGATGAAGGCAAACTCACTAGTGCTATTTTTGTAGATCTCACCAAGGTCTTCCAGCTGGTGGACCATTACATTCTGCTAGGTAGCTGAGCAGTGTTGGGTGCTCTGCCGCATTCACAGTATGGTTTCATGACTACCTTTTGAAGCAAACATAGGTGGTGTGCACAGGGGGGATAAATGCCAGAACCCAGGAGGTCCAAATCGGGGTTCCGCAAAGATCCATACTTGGACCCAATTTTTTGTCCTTGTCCATCAACTCCCTTCCCAAGGATAGCATCATATGCAACTCGCTATTGTACGCTGATGACCTTATCCTCCATCATAGCACAAAGATCCTGGTTGAATTTTCATCCACAGTCACAGAAAATTTCAGCACTACCCAACAATGGTTCTTTGTCAACAGACCAGGGGTGTGGTCCTGTGGGGTTGAGAGAGAGTGGCGACCCCTTTTTTTATGTTGAGAGGAAGCATTGGTCCCACATTTCTGATAACAAACTGCTGCACCAGGCTGTACTGCTCAGTGGCTGGCAATCAAAACACAATTGGTTGTTTTTCTTCCCAGCTGTTTGCTAAGTTTGCAGTCCATCACCTTCGCAGCATTTACCATTAAACCCATTAATCTTAATAGCTGCCCTTGAAGTTTAAACCATCCATTGCTTAACCTGATACAAAAGGGGCACACAGGGTACAATGAGTTAACTTACTTATCATAAATTTACTGTATCCCCTCCCTCCACACATCCTTTCTCACTAAAGTATGTGATGTGATGTCTCATTTTCAGGCGTGGACTGATTGCTTGCCTCCCCACCCAGTTCTGGTCATGAGTTCTCAAATCATTGTAAGTAATGGAGTTACAAAGCAATCATGGGGCCCCTTTACATATGTAAGCCTCCTCTGGGTGCTTACTAGGGTGGGCCCTTTAATTTTTGCTGTTTGGGCTCTGGGTACCACCTGCTGGTGGGTGGGGCCTGGGGCTGACTGCATAAAGGAAGGTGTTTTGGTGCCTTTTGGGGAGGCCAGGAGCAGAGCAGTCATTTGGAAGGGGCTCCCTGCATCAGATGGACCACCAGAGGTTTCTCTACATTCAGAACCCTTGGGATCCAACCTACTTTCCAGACCAACCCTCACTGCCTTCCCCTAATGGTGCCGCCATCGCCCTCCCATCCTCAACAGTCACAAGGAAAAGATGCTTATTTGAGTGCCATAGTAGTATCTCCAGACCACTCTACTCTACAAATAGAATGGAAGACCAACAGCCCTAATGGACAACAGATTCCAGTAGCCCGATTTTCCAAAAGAACTTTTCAAGGCTGGTCCAATACTGGTATTTGCCCCAATGGAACTTTGTGCATATGCCAAGTTCAGCAGCAACATACTGGTCTCTACAACCTCACAGCAATGATGAATCCAGACTTTTGCTCCATATTCCCTAATACCACCATGTGCTCATTTTGTTCCAATCATTCCATTGCTGCAGCTGCTGTTTTCCTTACAGTCATCCTAGCATCAAAGGACGATCCTGTGCAACATCCAGCTATGGAGTCAGGCCCACCCAGCGGCCTTACCGCTACTTCTGTTCCTGGGACTCTCATTAATGATGTTCAGTTTATGCAAGTTTCTGTTGTTTTGAACCTCACCCTCTGGAATATTGCCAAGTTTGGCCACTGTTCCTCAACAAATGTATTGAAATTTCACACTGTTATGTTGTTAGATTTAATGTCAGCATATCAAGCATGTGCACAAGACCCAGTAGCTGGGCGACACACTATGGAACACCAAGAAGTGTTCCACCCACAATGTCCAAAGTGCATCATGGGATCTGTTGATGTTAACAGGTGCAACAGGCACTGTTACAGGTCTGTTTGGCTCAGGAATGTCAATTTGGAACTGTGTTGATTTGGCAAAAATTTAAAGTCAAACTAAAATTTTCAACAGTAAATTAGGTCAGGATGTGATGCAGCCCATGCTACATGTTACTGATTGTATTTCCCAAGAGGAAAGAGTCACAGTGTATAACATGCACAATATTATACGTGTATTCAATGAGACCCGAAATAAACTTAATTAATTGGTCTTCCAAAACAATAAAGAAGCCGCAGAGCAACACACATGCAGGGAGATCATTTGTTCAGCTTAGGGCACTTTTGCTATAACCACTATCACCAATCTCTTCCGAGATCTGGAATCAGGGTGGATCCCGGATTTGATCCATAATAGACGTATGGCTAAATGGTATTGCCTTTATTGTAGAACCCTGACGTGCACTACCAGGTGCATGGACAGGACTGTGTCCTTTTCACTGGCCACAGCACAGAACTTGGGCTATGTAACACCACACCCAAACCTGGGACCCTGCTACGCTATGGGTTAGTGTACTCTGTGGGACACTACCGTATGTACGTTACCTTCACTGTGTCCCTCCTGCTCTTCAACAAGAATTCTTCAGTCTTTGACAAGCTGGAGAACACCCTGTCCATGGATCATCTAGAAGGCAGCATCTATCAAGAATGGATTGATTTGCTTCCTTTGCTGGTGTTTAATCCTCATCTAGACACTTGGGTAGCCCCACATACTAACTGTTGTGCCAAACAGGGTTACCACTATTTGTGCAGACGTGAGGTCTTTGATGTAACCACACCTGTTTGTGGTTATTCACCAAACTCTATGGACTGGTCATATATGTTTGATAATGACCTCTTGGTAAATGAAACTGTTAATGTCACATCTCCTTTTGATAAGCCAAATGTCACTTTTGCCTCAAGAGAAGCCATACGACACCTCACCAGCCAGATGACAATTGCCTCCATCACCTGCCCTGTTCAGCTCAGGAAGTGACACCTTCCTCAAGTTCGAGTTACCTACAATTCTGATGGACAGTATTGTGTTGTGTCCACCTACAAGACCTTCTCCTATGAACCTCTGGTGTGTAGCATCACTTTGTCCGACTTCTGTTTTGTACCCCAGCAGCGCACTGTCATTAGCCATATGGCTATCACCCCTGTTCCCACCCCAAAACATGATTACATTGATAGTGACCCTGACTATCTGAATGCTATAGCACAGTATCTACATGTGTTTAATGTGCATATTGACCCACTCGCCCAGAATCTTAGAGCCTTGTTAGAAAAGATACACCATCATATGATATCCATATTAGTAACAACATTACTAAGGCTAGTGATTCTTTGAATGATTTATTTCTTGATGGTGATTTAAGTACTGCATTGTCCAACACTTGGTTGGAATTCACTTTTAAAGGTTTTGTTACTCTTCAAGTTTTCTTGATTTTTTTCCTCATTATTACCTCATGCTGTCTACGCTGCACGCTCAAACAGCATTGTGCACAATTGAAATTTCTCTGTGAAACCCATGCAACTAGACCATAACCAACCATACCTACCCTAGTTGTGTTGCCTCTTTATTCAGGAAACAAGAGGGGGATATGTAAACCCGCCTGACCTACAGTCACTAATGTGGACGGCCATAATCCTAATTACAGTATAAGGATATTAGTATTTACTCATGCTTGCTATGGTGTACTATTCAGCATTATATTTGTGGTATTAGTGCACCACCTACAGCTATTAGCCACAATACCATGATCAGCATATAATATGAATCATTCTATTGCAACCCAAAAGTAGTGTTAGTCAGTATAATACTTATCACTGTGTCTGTGCAAACCTAATGGCCTTGGGTGTGAGCTGCCCACCATACCCACCAATAGAAATACTTGGTTTAGCTTTTCTACTATGCAGATGAGCCCATTACCAAGTAAAGGACCTTCTTATCTCTGACTATAAGAGTTTGTGCAATTCTGTTTTTCACTGAGTTTTTCTGTGACGACACTGGGTGTTCGGAGGTTCCGAACTCCCAGCTGTGGTAAGCTATCCTTTTTACATGTATTGGGGAATAAACCTTTTTTCTGCAACACCTGTCTCTGTGACGTGTTTTGCCATCAGGTTTACATCCTGCCAGAACACAAAAAGTCAAAGACCTGGAAAGGAGGTAACTATTCCCATGTCGCTACTGTCAGCAGTACTCAGGATAGGTGCGTGATCTGCAACTGCTCTGGATCGTATGTAAGGAACCTCCCTATTTGTCTGAATTACTCCTGCGGAGCTGCCCCTCTGCTCCAGTCATGATGGACACCTTATATGCCTTCCTGGGGGTGGTGTGATTCATTAGCCCCTTTCAGCACAGCTTCTTTGAGCATGGAGACCTGAGAGGATGTGGATAAGGCCCTTCCCTGCATGACACCTGTGGAGAAGGGTGCTAGGCATCTGCCCAGCCCTCCACCACCAATGGATTGTGCCCCTCCCCATGGCAGAGGGAGAGGCTGCGGGAAGACTTCGGCACCTGCCAAGGAGGGTCCTCTACAGCCATCATCAGCCCCCACAGCAGCAGGTATCCAGAATATGACACAAGAGAACCCACTGGTATCCAGCACCTCGGAGAGGCCTGATGTGGAGGTAGAAGAAGTGCTCTATAGAAACGGTTCCAGCACCCAAGTGGAGATGTTGGAGGGGGTGATGCTGTAGTGGCTGCACTTGGCATCACCCCCACATCCCTTATTTTCAAAGATCCTGTGTGGGAGTGTGATATCCCTCACCTCTACAATTTCCCCAGTTTGCACTGTCCAGATACTGTCCTTTGGCTTTCTCAAGCCTGTAAGAAATGGTGCAAGGACGTGGACAGCCTGAGACCATCCAACCCCCGAGTTCTCAAGTATACCTTGGGGAGTTGACTGCAGCAAGGCACTGCACCAAGGACTAGCTTGCGGAGCATACCAGAATGGTCACAAGCTGAGTGGTGGGTGAGGTGTAGAATTCGAAAGGAATATGCAGGGGAGAATGACCCTATTTATGTGAGCATATTTGAAAAGTGATAGAAGAGCACCGCAAGGCTTGGGTGTTCCATGGAACATTGGATAAGGTGAGACAGCACTGGAAAATGAGTCCCCAAGACCAGTTCACTGACCAGCAAAAGGCCATCCATCAGGTGAAGACAATGTGCACCTCTACACGGTGGACTGGCGTAATGTTATTCAAAACCTTAGCGTGGTGCAGGATGTGGAAGGACTTCCTACCGAATACTACATAATCAGTGAAGATTCCTTCAGGGAGGAGATTAGTAAGCCTGATCTGAAGTTTTACTTCTCCAAAGGCCATCAAGAGCACCAATACTTTTCCAGCCCAAGTCCGTGAGTTGCTGCGAGAATGCCATGTGTTTCTGTTAACTGCCTGCAGTGAACAGTTTTCCACAAATGCAGAGGAGATTATTCCTGTTCCAGGTTTGGAAAAAAAAATGTTTAATGTGTTAATGTTTCTTGCTGCCTTTGATTCACTGTTTGTGGTTGCCTTGACATGAGGTTCGGTGGTTGGTATCCTTTTTTTTTTGTGGACTAATCTGTCCAGGACTCAACCAGAGCCTCTTTGGACTATTGCCAGCTTATTCAATCAGCACCTTGGTGCAGAAGTCAGTTCAGGGAGAGGGAGTGAAGCTGTGTGGGGTCTGAGTGAGAGGGTGGATCTGAGTGTGTGTGTGTGTGTGTGTGTGTGTGTGTGTGTGTGTGTGTGTGTGTGTATATAGAGTACATGTAGTCAACCTGCAACTGGTAAATGTTAAAGAGGGAAAAAATGTTTATGGTTCAGCTGGCACCCCATGTTGGGATGCGCTGGTAATGTATATTTTAAATGTTTATTTTTACAGAGGCTATACACAAACTTTTCCTTTTTGCTGGCAGCACCACCTGGTATGTTAGGTAGTTAGTGTTGAGGGGTGGGATGCCGTCTCCTGGTACTGGGTGGTGGGTCATCAGTTCCCCCCAGTTAGTTAGTGGAGGGAGTGTCAGGTTAGGTCTTGGCCCTGGTCAGGCAATTTGGCTTGGGTGTCCCTGTTGCGGCGGGGTGGCAGCTCTGAGTGACGGTCCTCCCAGGTGAAGAGTGCACATAGCTGCTTGGGGGTGGTTGGCTGGGCAACTGCCCAGGCATTCATCGAGGGTAAATGGTCTCTGTGAGGGGAGAGTGTAAGCCCCATCTGGGTGCTTACTAGGTTGGGCCCTTTAATTTTTACTGTCTGGGCTCTGGGTACCACCTGCTGTTGGGTGGGGCCTGGGTCTGACTGCATAAAGGAAAGTGTTTTACTGCCTTTTGGGGGAGGCCAGGAGTGGAGCAGTCGTTTGGAGGGGGCTCCTGACCCAGTGAGAAGAAGTTAGGGGCCTCGGTCAGCTGAATGCCATCCAGGTCCACCAGCCTGCTCATTTCTGGGCAACAGTGAGAGTTTTGGGTAGATTACCGTGTGTCTGCAGCGTAGTGCCCAGGCTGGATTCCTCCCAAGCCTTAGTGTTGGGAGTTGGGGCCCGTGGTGTCTTTGGGAGGGCCTGTTCTGGATCCCCGGTGTAACCCTCCTACAAATGGGGGTTCCCAAAAAGTCTTCATTGAGCTTGACTAAATGCTCACTGACAGGCTGGTGTCCTGTATTTTAGCAGTTTAGAAGTGATTACCAGAGCCTGTATAGTCTCTGAGTACTGTCTCTTTAAGAGCTGCCTGATTGCAGCCTAAGTAATCTGAGAGAGAGCTCTGCTGAAAGATGTAACTATTTGTTGAAAATCATTTAGAGTCATAATGATAATGTAGTTTGTCTAACCTGCCTTCTTTGTAGCAAGGACTGTTTTGTTTTGTCTCCACTATCTTGGTCCTGGACTGCAAATTGGACCAATCAGTTTTGGTGGGACCTAAAATGTAGCCGGACTACAGGAGTTGTCTGAAGTCAAAATCTGTAGGAATTGTAGTTTGGAACTTTTTGCGCCTTTTTTGCAACTGAAGGGGGAGCTCTTGCTTTGACTGACAGCCAAATCAGCCAACCATACCTTTTGGATCTTGGGGAAGTCCCGGGCTGCTTGCAATTTTCAGTTAGTTCTGAGCTGGGAAGTGAAATAAGGAGAGCTCAAGTGTATTTTGGGCAGCAATCCTGAGTGGATTTGCATGGGAAAACTGTGAAAGGGCTGAGTTTTTGACTTGCATGTCTGCTGCTGCTCCTGAGAGGGAGAGAAGAGAATTATTTTGGACTAAATCCAAGTTTGTGTGACTAAAGTAAGCTACTGAAGTGGGCCAGGCTCAACCTGAAGAAGACTGAAGATTTTGTTGAATGCGATTGGCCTGTCAGGAGTTCCAGCTACCCCTAAGCTCCCGATGTGTGCAGAGACTTTGCGATTGTGACCGGGGAGCGCTTTGCCTGGTACAGTAGAATTCCCATACATGTAAATGTGCTATGAGCTGCTAGTGGGTTGTGAGTTAGTTCCCCACTGTGTGAACTGTGTTCTGCTTGCTGGAAGCTGTATCTAGCCCAAAACGGACTGCATCCAAATTTGTCTCCATGCGGTCTGGGCCTTGCCAGACTGGCCCAGCCAGACTACCCACTGCATAGAGAAGCCATCGACGAGAGACCTGCCTGGGGATCAGCCCCCTGCTCCATGCTTGAATAGGTACGATGCCTCTGTGACTCGTGTGGGCCCTGCTTCTCCTGGCATTCCAGATTAACCACCTGCAGTCTCGATTTTCGTCCAGCCTGTGTCCAGTCTTGGGTATCGTGAGTAAATACCAGGGTAGCTCCCTGCAACAGTGGCTTAATCTGAGTGTGTCATCTGATTGTCTTGTTTCGTTTCCCTTATGAACTGAGCCCTCTGGCTCTGGATTACAAATATTGTGTACTGTGCATGTTGTGTTTTCCATCACAGAGCCCCAACAAGCTGCAACCCCGGGCAACAGTCCTGGCTAGCCCATCTCTTCTCCACCTGGGTACCCAGAGGTGTGACTGTGTGGGGAGACTCAAAGCACATGCATAACTGCTTGATTGATATAACCTTTAAGCTAATTAACCTGATTTTGCCCCTTCCTTGTTCAAGTCCCCTAAATAAATCAGATCTAACTTTTTCTGCATGTAATCTGACTGTGGTTCCAGTTTGTGCTCAAAGTACTGTACTGTTGCTATTTGCTGTGCATAATCTTGTTTTACAGGGGGTCTCCAGGGTCGAGCCAGAGGAATCAGCCCCGGTGGTAAGTGCAAACAGTGTGGGTACTTATGTGGTGTGCCAGGGGTATTATGAAAGTGATTATTGTACAGTGTTCAGGCCACTAGAGGGGAAAGAGGGGGGTTACAGTGTCTCGGAGGGCAGTGCCCAGGTTAGCTTGGCTACTACCAACCCTGACCTCCGGGTGGAGGCACCCGTTTTAGACCTCAGGCCCCTTAACCTGCTACTAGCCAAGCAGGCAGGGGTAGTAGCCCTTGGGGATAGTGCCACCTAGGGGTTACATCTTGGAGGCACCACTGGGATTAGTGTTCCCTAGTGGCCAAATTTGCAAATTGCTGTTAAAAATAAATGGCTACCCCAACAGAAGTGGCTGAACACCAGTTGGTGGGGTGGTGTACTGGGCAGGAGATTAACCCCCAAAATGCTATATTTATCCTTGATATTCCCCTGGGTACCAATAAGAACACTGTAGAGGGAGTACTTTCCAAGGTTGAATGTTTACAAAACCCTGTGGTGGTGGGTCGACAGGCTAATCTGCTCACCCAAAGTTTCATGGCGTTAGTAGAGTGTAAGAACCCAGTAGACAGTTCCAAAGTGCCATGGACTAACACCCCCAAAGGAGCCTTCACTGCCTGGACAGTGATAACTAAAGACAGTAAAGACCCCGGGGAGAATGAGCCCCCCCCCACTATCTGAGACTTTTGAGAAGAAATTTGCTAAGTTGTTGCAGGAGGAATGGAAAACTGTGGAGGACTTAAAGGAACTATTCCTGCCACCTGGGGGTGTTCCTCCTCCAACACCCCCTCCTGCTCTAGCACCCGTTATTGCCCCTCCTTCTGTGCCCATGCCGATGCTGGCTCTTATGTCTGTACCTGCCATTAGTCACGACTCTTACCGAAGGTTGAGAATCTTCTCTGGCACCCTCCCCACCCCCCAAGGGAAGGATAATTGGGAGACCTGGATAGATTGTGTTGCCCCTTTGGTACCTGAATGGCAGTGTGCGGAGGCTGAGAAATGGAAAAGGATCATAGGAAGTTTGAGGGGTCCCGCCCTAGAGGCCATTAAATTTCTGAGGTCCACAAATGCTGATGCATCTGCCCAGAAGTACCTATCTGCACTCGAAGGCAATTTTGGTAGCATTGAGTCAGGGGAGAACTTGATGTGGAAATTTCAAGGTACAAAACAATGGCCGGGGAAAGTTTGTCTGCATATGCTACTCATCTGGAAAGAGCACTGCAGAAGGCTTACCAAAAAGGTGGGGTAGCCGCCAGTGACTTAAACCATGTGAGGCTGGGGCACATACTGCAACATGCAAAGCATTCTAAATTGCAGCTCCTTCAATTAAGGCTCCCAGATAGAAGGGGTAACCCACCAGACTATTGTGACTTGATAAAGGAACTCCAGGCAGTTGAAGATGAAGAGGGGGATTGTAATTCTAGAGTGAGCACCGCCCAAGTGATCACGGCATCGGAAGGCCCTTCCGAAGTGGGGACCAATGAAGGTGTGCCACCATGGGATGAACTGCTGAGGGAGTTCAGGGAAACAAAAAACAGTCTCTTTATGAAGGCCACTCCTGCAAGTACTGGCACTGACCCTTATCTGACTGCATCTGCTATGGGGGTTGGGGTGCCCACCCAGGCATCTCCTGCTGACAGTAGCTCGAAACTCGATGTCTTGACTATGGAAGTAAGAGAATTGACAAGATGTTTCCAAATGCTCACCACACAGCAGACAGAGATGGCATCAAGGTTTTCAGTTGGTAGTACCACCGCCCCTGCTCCCAATGTGATGCCTCGGCCACCCCAAATCCCAGAAAGCAAATTTTGCCATAATTGTGGGAAGGATGGGCACATGAAGAGAGAATTCCAGTCCACAAAAGGCCTAGATAAAGCTGTATACAGGCTTCAAGGAGAGCTTCGGAGAATGAATCAGCAGTCGAGGAGTGCCCAAAATGACCGCAGTGAGGGTTCAAGAAGTAGTAATTCAAATCTCTATGTGGCTAAATCATCTGTCCAGGCCTCTGCTGCTATCCCTCCAGACTGGTCCAAAATAATGGGCCCTTCAATGGAGACTACTATGGCTGTGAATGGTATTCCTACTCAGGCTGTGCTGGACAATGGGTCGCAAGTGACCATTGTATTTAAGGACTGGTATGACAAACAGTTATCGGCTGTGCTCTTACAATCCCTGGAAGGCCTATGTGTGTGGGGGGCTGAGCGACAAGTCTTATCCCTACCTAGGATATGTCCACCTCTGGCTGTCATTTCCTGCAGCTGTAACTGGAGTAGAGGAGCAAGTTGAGACACTGGCCTTAGTGTGTCCCCCTACTGGACTGTATGATGGGGTTCCCCTATTAATTGCGACTAACACCCATATGTTTGGAAGACTGGCACAACTCTGTCATGAGAAACAAGTTTGACGGACTGGGAGGGCCCTAATAATTTCTGCTGTGATCAAGAGGGCCTATGATTTGCAGCAGAACCCCAAGGGAGTGGACCAGAATGAACCAGTAGGGGTCGTGTGGAAGAAGGATCCTGATTCAATGGTACTGGTCCCTAACATCCAGTGTACCGTTCAAGGGGAGGTCTGCCTCTGCAAAGATGTCAAGAACAAAATACTGGTGTTTGATGCGCCAGGAGATGGAAAATTGCCGGAAGGATTATTGGTTAAGCCCAGCATCTTGCCAGCTCGTGCTCATGCCTATGCACAATGAATGATGGTCCAGATTCATAATGTGTCAGATCGGGAGATCCGGGTGAACAGAGGATGCACCCTAGCTGCAGTACACTGCACAGACACTGCAGTGTTACCCAACAATAAGCACCCTGGCGAGACAGATAGAGTGACTACCGACTTGTTTGATTTTGGTGACTTCCTGTTGCCAGCTGAATGGAAAACTAGAATTAGCAAGAAACTTGCCCAGAGATATCAAATGTTTTCGTTGAAGGATTGGGCCGTAGGATGTGTCCAGGGTGTGCAGCATCACATACGCCTGCACGATGAACGGCCATTTCGAGAGAGGTCTCGACGCCTAGCCCCTGCAGACATAGACGATGTGAGAAGACACTTGCAGGAAATGCTCGCGGTTGGTGTGATACAAGAATCAAGGAGCCCATATGCTTCTCCCATTGTAGTTGTGCTTAAGAAGAACAGATCTGTGAGAATGTGTGTTGATTATCGAACTCTGAATCGGCGGACCATCCCCGATCAATACACCATGCCCCGTATACAAGATGCTCTGGATTGTTTGAATGGGAGCAAATGGTTCTCGGTGTTGGATCTTCGCAGTGGATATTACCAGATTCCGATGGCTCCGGAGGACCATGAGAAGACAGCATTCATCTGTCCTTTGGGGTTCTACAAATTCCTGAGAATGCCACAGGGAATATCGGGCACCCCAGTCACCTTCCAGAGACTGATGGATCGAGCAGTGGGAGACATGAATTTGCTAGAATGCCTGGTGTACATGGACAATGTCATTGTGTTCGGGAGCTCCCTAGAGGAACATGAGAGTTGACTGTTCAAAGTACTAGACCGACTGGAAGATTTCGGCCTCAAGCTGTCCATCGACAAGTGCCAGTTTTTCCAAACCTCTGTGAAGTATGTGGGGCACATAGTGTCTACAGAGGGGATAGAGACTGATCCTAGTAAAGTTGAAGCCTTGACTACTTGGCCCCAGCCCCACAATTTGAAAGAACTACAACATTTCCTGGGATTCTGTGGCTACTACCGCCAGTTCATAAAGGACTATTCCAAAGTGATTCAGCTACTCTTGAATCTTATCCAGGGTTACTCTCCTACCAATCGGAAATAAAAAAAAAAAAGGGTCCGTCAAAGAACCAGACAAAGTATATTTCCACCCAGGTGAACTTTTCAGGTCCCGTTGGATGCCTGACTGTGAAGCAGCTTTCCACAAAGTCATATACCAGCTCAACCACGCCCCCATCCTCGCTTATGCTGATCCCACCAAACCCTATGTGCTGCATACTGACGCCAGTCTGCAGGGTCTAGGAGCTGTACTGTATCAAGACCATGAGGATGGTTTGAGATCAGTGGCATTCACCAGTAGGAGCTTGACCCAGTCAGAGCAAAACTACCCTGTGCACAAGTTGGAGTTCCTTGAGTTAAAATGGGCCATTGTAGACCAGTTTCATGATTACCTCTATGGGGCAAAAATATTGGTGAGGACTGACAATAACCCGTTGACCTATGTACAGACTTCAGCTAAGTTAGATGCCACGGGGCACCGGTGGCTTTCTGCATTGTCAACATATGATTATGCTGTCGAATACAGACCAGGCCTGAATCATATTGATGCTGACACCCTATCTCAGAGGCCCATTTCCAAGAGCGACTGGGTCAGGCTTTCTGAACCTGACATCCAAGCATTGTGCCAAAAGTTTGATAGAAATGAACAGATGTCTACGGACACAGCGGACTGCTTAGTAGATTGCTTGGGCCCCTCTGACACCTGCATACCAGCTGCGTATTGCCACTTCCCTGCTCTAGATATTAGTGCACTACCTCAGTTTGACAATGACAGCATTCAGTGGGCTCAATCCATTCCCAAGATCCTATGATTCAGCCATCACTTGATGCCCTTCGTGCAGGAAAAGATGTGTCCAAGTTGCGTTCCTCTGATCTGCGAACTGCTTTATTGTTTAAAGAAGACCCCAGGTTGAAGCTGTTTAATCAGTTGTTGTATAGAGAGACTGTAGATCGGGGTGGCCAAATAGACAAGCAACAATTGGTCCTGCCCACAGCCTTCAAAGATTTGGTACTGAGGTCCCTCCACAATCATATGGGCCACCTCAGTATAGACCGGACCCTTGACCTAGTACGATCTCGATTCTACTGGCCCAAGATGGGGGCCAATGTTGAGCACCATGTAAGGACTTATAGTTGCTGCCTGCAGAGAAACGTCCTGACTCAGAGGGCTGCCCCTCTTGTCAACATTACTACCAGCACTCCAATGGAACTAGTCTGCATAGACTTCTTGAGTTTAGAGCCTGATCAGCGAAACATTGGCAATGTGTTAGTGGTTATGGACCATTTCACACAGTATGCACAAGCTTTTCCCACCAAAGATCAAAAAGCATCTACCGTGGCCAAGGTGCTAGTGGAAAATTTCTTCATCCACTATGGTGCCCCCCAGTGAACTCACTCTGATCAGGGCCGGGATTTTGACAGTTGGTTAATTAAAGAAATGCTCTGTATATGGGGGGTGTGAAAGTCAAGAAGCACCCCTTATCACCTGCAGGGAGATCCTCAACCAGAACGCTTTAACTGCACCCTACTAGACATGCTAGGCACCCTCCACCCAAAAGATAAGCATAAATGGAGCCAGCAGATTAGCACCTTGGTCCACACATACAATTGCACAAAGAATGATGTTACCGGTTTCTTTTCCTACCGCCTCATGTTCAGGAGAGAGGCCCGGTTGCCTGTTGGTGTCTGTTTTGGGGTTTCTCCCGATGGGTTCCGAGCCGAAGATTACCTGCAATATGTACAAAAACTGAAAGCTGAATTGAACTATGCCTATCAACTGGCCCAGACAATGGCCGCCAAAAGAAATCTAGCCAACAAAGAGAGACATGATAGAAAAGTAAAGGCTCAAGAGCTTAGGCCTCGAGACCATGTGTTGTTGAGAAATTTAGGATTGCATGGTAAACACAAAATTGCTGATCAATGGCACCATCTTCCCCATGTAGTAGTTGGAAAGTTGGATGATTTGCCAGTGTACAAAGTGCACCCAGAGAATAACTCCAAAGCTGTCAAGACCATGCACTGTAACCACTTGCTACCTATTGGTCAAGTTATAATTGAGGCTGAACCCACCGAGATTGATTCCCCTGGACCAGTGACTCATGCTGCTGCAAGAAAGAAGCAGAGTCAGCCTGCCTCCGTAGTTGCCGATTTAAGACTTCCCCCGCAGCAGGCCCCAAATGATAGTGACTGCCAGTCTAATTCGGATGACAGTGAGTGTGATAATGCCTATTACCCTCATATGAACTGAGTCAGTTGTTTCCTGGAAATCCTATGTTGAATTATGGGGATGAAGCTGGGCCTTCTGGACTGCCTTACGCCCCGGCATCATCCTTAGAGCCAATACTCCCTGAAGGTGAAGTGCAAAGTATCATGTCTGAGGATGCTGAGTCTTTGTGTATCGTGGAACTATATGATTTACTCGAAGGAGAGGCTGATGGTATGAGTCTTTCTGGTGACATGCCAGAACTTGAGGAACTCTATGAGAGTGCTGACAACCCCCTTCAGTGCCAGAGTGTCTTCAAAATGAGCCAAGTGTTGTAGAAACAGAGACTATAGAGCAAGGGGCTGACAGTGCTCCCAGCTTGGACATTCCCCTTCATGCAGAGGCACCCCTCACAAGTGATGAAAGCTCCAAGACCATTGCTGAAACTACAGAGACTGTGGTTGTTCACCCCAGAAAGACTGGCCAAGCTGTCAAGCCAGTGGTGTGCTTCACTTACGATTCCCCCGGGAGGCCAGTGGACTTGCCTCTCAATGTAGTCCACAAAGGTGTTTATGCCTCTCAGAGCTCACTGCCCAAATTGAGCTTGATGGCCCATTCCAGGTTACTTGTTTTGCCCTCTCACCATGGTGCCCCTGCCCCATCCAGCCCCAAGTTAGCTGACAGGGAAGGGCCCCCTGTTGCATTGTTTAGAGTACAAGAAGTTATTACATGATTTTGTATAGTAATGTTCAATTTACCTGTGTGAAATATGCATAATGTATTGTCAGAATGGAAATAATATAGTGAAGTACATTGAAATGTATAGTAAAGTGACAAGTTATGCCAATTGATGAATCAGATAGTACTTGTATAGCATGCTAATGGTATAAATGTCTTGTATATGTTGCATTTTCAATGTTATGATGGTACAGACTTGACGCAGACGACAAGTTTTCCAAGGCAGGGAAGGGTGTAACCCCCTCCTACAAATGGGGGTTCCCAAAAAGTCTTTCTTGAGCTTGCCTAAATGCTCACTGCCAGGCTGGTGTCCTGCGTTTTAGCAGTTTAAATGTGATTACCAGATCCTGTATAGCCTCTGTGTACTGTCTCTTTAAGAGCTGCCTGATTGCAGCCTAAGTAATCTGAGAGAGAGCTCTGCTGAAAGATGTAACTATTTGCTGAAAATCATTTAGAGTCATAATGATAATGTAGTTTGTCTAACCTGCCTTCTTTGTAGCAAGGACTGTTTTGTTTTGTCTCCACTATCTTGGTCCTGGACTGCAGATTGGACCAATCAGTTTTGGTGGGACTTAAAATGTAGCTGGACTACAGGAGCTGTCTGAAGTCAAAATCTGTAGGAATTGTAGTTTGGAACTTTTTTCGCCTTTTTTTGCAACTGAAGGGGGAGCTCTTGCTTTGACTGACATCCAAATCAGCCAATCAAACCTTTTGGATCTTGGGGAAGTCCCAGGCTGTTTGCAATTTTCAGTCTGTTCTGAGCTGGGAAGTGAAATGAGAAGAGCTCAAGTGTATTTTGGGCTGCAATCCTGAGTGGATTCGCATGGGAAAACTGTGAAAGGGCTGAGTTTTTGACTTTCATGTCTGCTGCTGCTCCTGAGAGGGAGAGAAGAGAATTATTTTGGACTAAATCCAAGTTTGTGTGACTAAAGTAAGCTACTGAAGTGGGCCAGGCTCAACCTGAAGAAGACTGAAGATTTTGCTGAATGCGATTGGCCTGTCAGGAGTTCCAGCTACCCCTAAGCTCCCGGTGTGTGCAGAGACTTTGTGATTGTGACTGGGGAGTGCTTTGCCTGGTACAGTAGAATTCCCGTACATGTAAATGTGCTATGAGCTGCTAGTGGGTTGTGAGTTAGTTCCCCACTGTGTGAACTATGTTCTGCTTGCTGGAAGCTGTATCCTGCCCAAAACGGACTGCATCTGAATTTGTCTCCATGCAGTCTGGGCCTTGCCAGACTGGCCCAGCCAGACTACCCACTGCATAGAGAAGCCATCGACGAGAGACCTGCCTGGGGATCAGCCCCCTGCTCCACGTTTGAACAGGAATGATGCCTCTGTGACTTGTGTGGACCCTGCTTCTCCTGGCATTCCAGATCAACCACCTGCAGTCTCAATTTATGTCCAGCCTGTGTCTAGTTTTGGGTGTCGTGAGTAAATACCAGGGTAGCTCCCTGCAACAATGGCTTAATCTGAGTGTGTAATCTGATTGTCTTGTTGTTTCGTTTCCTTTACAAACTGAGTCCTCTGGCTCCGGATTACAAATATTGTGAATTGTGCATGTTGTGTTTTCCATCACAGGGCCCCAACCAGCTGCAACCCCGGGCAACAGTCCTGGCTAGCCCATCTCTTCTCCACCTGAGTACCCAGAGGTGTGACTGTGTGGGGGGGACTCAAAGCACATGCATAACTGCTTGATTGATATAACCTTTAAGCTAATTAACCTGATTTTGCCCCTTCCTTGTTCAAGTCCCCTGAATAAATCAGATCCAACTTTTTCTGCGTGTAATCTGACTGTGGTTTCAGTTTTTGCTCAAAGTACTGTACTGTTGCTATTTGCTATGCATAATCTTGTTTTACAGGGGGTCCCCAGGGTTGAGCCAGATGAACCAGCCCTGCTGGTAAGTGCAAACAGTGTGGGTACTTGTGTGGTGTACTAGGAGTATTGTGAAAGTGATTATTGTGCAGTGTTCAGGCCACTAGAGGAGAAAAGAGGTGGGTTACAGTGTCCCGGAGGGCTGTGCCCAGGTTATCTTGACCACTACCAACCCTGACCTCTGGGTGGAGGCACCCGTTTCAGAACTCAGGCCCCTTAACCAGCTACTAGCCAAGCAGGCAGGGTTAGTAGCCCTAGGGATAGCGCCACCTAGGGGTTACACCAGCACTGGGGCAGGTTGGTTTGGGGGAATCCCTGTCCTTTGACAGGTCTGGCTGCCATGGGGTGTCCTGGGTGCATTGCTGTGGTGGGAGCCTGTGGTGTTGGGGAGCAGTGGTGGCAGCCTGTGCCCATTCCCTCTTTGTGGGCCATGTTTCCATGTCCAGGCCAGCACAAACAAGTAAAAGGAGCCCATGAATTCTCTGCAGCTGCTTGTGAGCCTAGTAGTCCCCATGCTGCAGTTTGGCATCAGTGCACTGAGTTTGGCCTTGTCCCTGCTGGTGGGGTCGCCCAGAGCCCTAAAGTACCTGGGTCTGGGGACACTCGCAGTGTCAGGGATATACCTCGCACACATTTGGGCAGGAAGAAAAGAGCTGAGCAGGAGGAAGAGAAGGAGTTAGTGTTTTGCCCCAAGTCACCTCTTTGGTGCTGCCAGCAAGACGGAGCATAATTCGGCTTCCGTTTGAAGAAATGTGCCATGTTGGAAATGACAGTATTTACAGTAGACAGTAGCTGAGGTAATAACCATAAGAATTCACTTGAGGCCCACCCAATGATATCAGTGAGGCACAGGTAGTCTTGGCGACCATGGCACGCCTGAAAGGTGTTTGCCCGGGGGTGGAGTATGTACAATTGAGGGGGGTGATGTGCAATTGCAGCAGCGGGAGTTAGGTGGCTTCTGAGGGCAGCATTGAAGGGACCTAGCTTGATGGAGTCAGCTATGTTGGCTGGGAGGGAGTTAAACCAGGTGGGAGTTCTGTAGCTGAAAGATCTCTGGGGCATAGAGGTCCTTACCCTAGGGACAGTAAGGGAAGTCTCGACAGCACTGTGCGTGGATACTGAGGGGGATACCTGTTGGAGGGAGGTGGAGACCCCGGGAGGGGAGACCCCAGTAGGGTCTTTTTTACAAGGAGGCAGGTTTGGAAGCGAAACCTTTCTTCTAATTTGAGCAAGTTGATGGAGGAGTACAGCAGGCATGTGTGGGTGCGCCTTGGGGCATCAGTCAGAAGTCTGCAGGCCTTGTTTAAGGAGAGCTTGATTTTAGCAAGGGCAGAATTATTGGCAACAGCTTAGATGAGTAGACCATAGTCTACTAGCGACAGGACGGAGGAGATGATTGCTAATCTGAGAGCCTCTTGAGGGGGACAGTCCCTATGGCGGTATAACAGCCCAATCCTGATACTGGTGGCAGCAGATAGGGCACTGATGTGAGAATCAAATGTAAGGGCCGAGTCAAAGGTGATACCCAGGTAATTGTAGGAGGAAACCTGCTCAATGGGGTGTAGTGTGTTGGGTAGGGTCACGAGGTGGGCATCACTGGCTTTGCTTTGGCGATGTGAGAAGAGCATAGTCTTGGTCTTTTTTAGGTTCAGGACTAGTCTTTGGGCTGTGAACCAATTTTCCACTTTATGAAATGCATGTTGAAGAGTAATCTGCAGTGCGGCAGGGTTGGGATCTGAGGCGAAAATCACTGCATCATCCGCATAGAGGAGGATCTTACTAGAGCAAGTAGATGGGAGTGAATTAAGATAGAGGGAGAAGAGTAGGGGGCCTAGGATAGAACCCTGGGGGACACCAGAGTGGACAGGATGTGTGTTAGATAAGGTACTGTTGATTTTAATGCATTGTGCTCTGGCAGAGAGGTAGCTGGTGAACCATGCGAGGGGACTGGGGGAGAAACCAAGGCATCTGAGGGAGTCAAGCAGGAGGGGATGGCAAACCGTGTCAAAGGCCCTGGAGAGGTCAGTGAATACAGCCCTGGTGGGGTTGCCAGCGTCAAGGGTGGAGTGCAGAAAGTTAGAGAATTCAAGTAGGGCAGTTGTGGTGCTGTGACCAGCTCAAAAGCCATGCTGCTCAGGGCACAGAATATTGTGCTTGGCCAGGTATTCAGTGAGTTGGTTGGCTACTATTTTTTCCAGGACCTTAGAGAGTGGGGGGAGGATGGAGATGGGTTGGTAGTTACCAGGGATGGACTGATTGCTGCTCTTTAGGATTGGAGTGATGATAGCAGTTTTCCAGGCACTGGGAAACTGCCCCAGGCACAGGGAGCTGTTAAGTAGTTCAGTGAGGGGGACCAGGATGTCACCCTTTGTCAGCCGAAGAAGCCTAGTGTCTGAAGAGTCAGTGCCTGGGCTATTACTATTGGCAGCTTTTGGGATAAATGGTCTAGCCTCCAGTGGGGAGATGGCATGTAGATAGAAAGGTGGGCGATGGAGGGTGGGTAGCAGTAAGACTGGGACAGAGTCAAAGAAGTTATTGGGTAGGATGGAGCTTAGATCTGAGAAGGTGTGATTCAAGCAGTCTGCAATGTCACAGGGGTCAGAACAGATAGTGTCATTGGCGGATAGTTGGGGGGGGAGAGTGGGTCTTCCCATTCAGCTCTTCTATGTTATTCCAAAAATTTCTAGCCAAGCTCCAGGAGGAGGCAAGTGTGGACTGGTAGTACTGGGCTTTTGTCTGCCGAATGGCCCAGGTGCACTTGTTTCACTCTGCGTTATACGCTTGCCTGTCACTTGGCTTGCCAGATTCCACGGCAATGTGCCAAAGGTTGTCTCTCTTTCTAAGTTTAAGGAGGAGGGAAGGGGTGACCCATAGTGCATTTGGCTTTTTGGGGCACGTTTTAACTTAGGGGGCAAAGAGGTCACAGGCTATATTATTTACGTGTGTGAAGAAGTCCAGGGCATCATCGATGGATGGTGCCAGTCTGATGGGGGACCAGTCCAGCTGAGCAAGGTACAGTCTAAGGCGATGAAGACCACCAGGGAGGAGGTGACGTTGTTGGATGATTCATGGGGCTGGTTTACTGATGGTAGCGGACCCAGAGAAAATGACCGGGGAGTGGTCACTAAGTGAGTTGGGAAGGACACTGATATCTAGTACCTTCTGAGGAAGATTGGTAATAATGATGTCCAGGAGGGTGCTGGTACCGGCAGAGGGGTTGTATCTAGTAGGGTTGGAGACAAGCTGAGTCATATCAAGGGTGGCAAGGGTGTCTCTGGTTCGGGAGGCAGCATCTGCGAGCCAGTTGATGTTTAGATCTCCAACAATTATCTGGCTCACGTTGCTCTAACTCCGGGCATGCGCATTACAGCAAACACTAATGCGCATGGCTGGAGTTATGGTTACAGCTTTCTCCTGCCGCCATGGCTGCTCTCTCCCTGGTCATCAGTCCTTTGATTCCCCTCCTCCGCTTCAAGATAAGCTGCAGTTTGGCTTTCTGAATTGGCAGTCCTTTTATGCTCACTTCAGAAACAGGATGCATGTTTGTCGCTAAGGCAACACCAGAGGAGGCATGGCTGCTCATCACTCACTGGCTGGCAGTGGCTGGACTGACTGTCTGTCTCTGAGTGGCTGTTTGCGTTAGGCTACTATGCTATGCCATGACCTGCTCCAGCTCCAGTCCTCCAAGCTCCTCCTAGTGCTGTACATCAGGAAGGGCTGGCAACAGCACCTGGGCCACACGAGCAACTGCCGGGGCCCCTGACACCAAAAGGGCCCACGAGGGGGGCTCCAAACCCCCTAAAAAACAGTGACAACTACAAAAGAAACAAGTGTCCTGTCTTGATCAAAGTGATCAGACAGGCTCCACTCTCTCACTGTGGATCGCTGAGTGAGAAATTGTGAAAGAACAGTGAATTAAAAGCTTAAACAGCAGAAAAGGCTAGAGCTGGAAAGCACCAGCAGTCATCTGTCCTGTCACACACCATATTTTGTCTCCCACCCTGTGCAAGAGAGAGAGCGAGTGCAAGTGTGGCCATTCCTCAAGTGAAGACAAGTATTTCAAACTTTCAGTTGTTGCTTGCTCGCTGCCTCGCTGGCTGTTGCCTGTTGCTGTCATTTAGCATTTGTAGGGGACTGGACTCTGTGACACTGTCAGTCGGATGACCCTCCCCCCGTACCATTCCTTCTCTGCTAGTTCTCTCTTACATGTGTCCTTCCTGCCAGTGCCTCTCCCCCACACACACACACACACACAATCTGCCCCAGGCAGGCATCCAAGCAGTGGCTGGCTGGTGATGTGGGGTATTCCTGGATGAGACAGAGAGGGCTGTATTTTTTTCCCACTACATGAGGTATGGGAATGGGATCCTGCTGCCTAAATCTGAAGGAAAACGACAGCTGCTAGTATGGTTCCAACAATTGGATCCAGAGTAGCTAATCCTATCATTAACTATAAACCGATGCACCAGCACTGAATTTAACACCGTTGATGAAGGGGTGACAAGAAGGAAAAACTGAATATTTTCCTTGCTTTTTCCTAATTGTTATAGTCTGCCTTGCCTTCCAATGAATGCTTTAAGCAAAGCAGGGGTTAGCAGTACTAGCAGAGGGGAAGGGATTTGGGAAGTGAAACAAACCTGGTAATATTCTATTCGGACTGGACCAAAACTGTGAAAAAACAGATGGACTTCTAACTTGTACCCAACCAGGCCATACCTCTCAACTGTCCTTAGTTGGCAACTCTAGGCATCCTTCCTGCTTCCTGGATCACCCTCCCCCACCCATTTTTCCAGGACTGGAAATAAATGAGCTACTGGCCACTCACCGCTCCCCACCCCCCGGCCCTTGTCTCTCAGTGTGCGGCGGGTGAGGTGTGCCTCTCTGGGGACCAGGACACCCACTCTGCTACTCTGCTAGGCAGACCTGAGGTCTGATTCTGTTAATGGCAATGGCAACTTGTTCTTGGAGTTGGCAAGCCAAAAAGCCAGATGACCCCCGGGACCCCTTAAGTCCCATCCTGACAGCAAGAGCGACCCCACTTGCACCCTATGAGGGAACCCACCAGGCTGGCTCAGCGGCCCCTAATGGGATAATAACCTGAGTGGCACTCAGACTGGCAGTTGTATATAAGACTGGATCTGGGTGGGCTGGAGGGAGTGGCATAGCCAGTGTGGACTCGTCTTGTCTCGTCAAAGGCACAGCAGGAGCGGAGCTGATGAGCAACTTAAGGAGGCAGAGGGGTACTAGTACAAGACGTTAAGTAACTACCCCCTCCCCCCCCGCTCCTAAACAAACAGGGCAAGGAGATCCTTTGCTGTCAGATGTGCTGGAATGCATTCTGATCATGAGCCCTTCTTCCCTTGGGCTAAACAAAAAGCCTGTGGGACTCGGACTTGATTTAAATGTTTGCTCTCCTCTGCCAACACATTCAGGGTGCTTGATATGCTGACTGTGATCGATGATTTATACTTTTACAGGTGGCACCCAGTGCCTGGCAGTGCTGCTATAAAAAGGAGCATGCACGACTCAGGGAGTTTAACATTTAATTTCAGCAGCTGCACCAGCAGCACCACTGCTACTACAACAGCTGGCCCTGCAGTCTATCGGAGACAGCTGATTAATCATGCAGTGCAGTGTTTTGATGTGTGGGCCAGCCAGGGTCAGGGTGGGTGCCTGACGGATGGGGCTGTGATTCCAACTACTCAGAAAGTGGAAGGAGGATTACAGGGCACCAATGATAGATATGACAGGAACCAAACCAACCAACCTGTAAGGCAAGGCAAGGCACATTTTATTTAAAAGACGCCCATCCCGGAGGCTCTGGGTGCCGCACATATTAAAAGTTCCATACACATATCAATACTATGAATAAATAAGTAACATACTAATAAACATTAGAACACATCATTGCAAAGATTAAAATAATACCCTCAGCAGCAGCAAATAGGCTCAAAGGAAGTCAAAAAATAACTTAAACATAAAATTCTGGAGTCAGGTCAGGGGTGTAACACACAGTCCGGGAAAGCCTGATTATATGAGGAGGCCTTGAGGTGGGCCTTGAATACCTCAACAGAAGAGGCCTCCCTAATAGCTGGAGACAGCGAATTCCACAGGATGGGAGCGGCGACATTAAATGCTTTCTTGCCAGTTGTTTTTAACCCTGTCCTGGGAACCGCAAGGAGGCCCCTAAGGAGGTGCAGATTGGGCAGACCAAGACACCGGGCATGAGAAGGTCCTTCAGGTAACCAGGGCCCAGGCCGTGTAGGGCCTTAAAGGTGAGCAAACCCACCTTAAAGAGGACCCTCCACCTAACCGGCAGCCAGTGCAGTTGATGCAGCACCAGAGTGATGTGACAGTACTTAGACTGTCCTTTCAAAAACCTAGCTGCTGCATTCTGCACTAGTTGCAGTTGGCACAGGGTACACCCAGAAAACTCGAGATAGAGTGCATTACAGTAGTCAAGCCTGGATGTCACAAAGGCATGTACCAAGGTGTGGAGGTCCAGTGGCAGAACTAGGGGCTTTATCCTGGCAATATTCCTCAGATGGTAAAAACTAGAACAGACAACAGATACCACCTGAGACTCAAGTGACAATCCACTGTCCAGAATAACGCCCAGGTCATGCACCCTAGAGGAGGCCTTCAATAGTACAGAGCCAAAAAAAAGCCCTGTAGTGTAGGCTTCTACATTATAACCTCCACTGGCTCTGACTTTTATCGCTACTAATCCCAAATCCTGAGCCCAATATTTTAAGAGGTCACTAGTTGCTTCCATCTTCAATAAGCTACTCAGAATGAAGTCCAGATTTGTATAATTTTTTCCAGTAGTTTCCTGCATGCAGCATCAGTTAAATGAAATGTCTAGTGAGTCACCATATTGCTAGCGACCCTATTGAAATGGAAGAGCAAACCATATCAGGGGAACTAGTAACTACAGTTACAATTTACCGGAATAAAAAAGTTGTGCTGCATGATTTGATCTGTAGGATCACCACTGCTGCTCATGCCTCATTGTTCAGTGCTGCGGGATACCTGAAGTCGACTGCTTTTGTTTAAAATCCTAGAAATGACTGTGTTGTTTGTTAAACTTTTTTCGTTATATGAACTAAACATACAGTACATTTTTTCAAACAAGCAGTCAGTACAGTAGTCGGATCAATGTTGCAGCTGTCACTCAAGAAATAAAGCAATCAGTTCAGCCCAGTGGCGTGGAGGACTGAGGCATGACTGCCTTACCACCTACTATGCCAGCGACCCATGTTTGTGGTGTGAGCAGGTCACTGGAAGTCAGCTGGGGAGGGAGAGGATTGAGCATCTGAGGGACAGGTCTCCTCTCCCAGGGAGGGTGGGGAACATGGACCAGCATTTGCCTAACCCCTAGCGGTGGCTGGAGGTGGGCATGCCATGTCTCTCAAACATGGGAGCAGAGGCGGAGCAGCCACCCGACGTGCAGAGTGCGGATACATATGCTAAGCATCATTGGTGGCATTGCACACTCCCTTCTGCAAAAAAGAAAAGCGGAAAATGGTCCCCTGCTGTGGAAGAATGACTACTGTCCCCCGCAGCGCCACCCCGAGAGGGCACCTCCCAAGCTGGATCCGTTGTGGTGTACCCACAAACTGTAAGTCATGGCGGCAATAGGGGAGGGTTCTGATTCTTGGAGGATGGCGTGGAGGACATCAGAAGTAGCCAGCAAGGGGCCAAGGGAGAAAAAGTCTAAAAAAGAAGAAATAAAGCAATCAATGAATTCAATGGGAATTGCTTTTTCTGGAGACGGACTAGTGAGTGAATGACAGCTGCAACATCAGTCTGACTGCTGTTCTAATCCGTGTTCATGTTAAATGATATTGGTGTTGTCTTATGTCTTTTTTAATTTTATTCTTGTATTTATAGAATTTTTTAAGAGGCAAGAGCAGCAGACAGTCAGTGAGTGAGAGAGTGAGTGAGTGAGTGAGTGACAGTCACTCAGTCACACACATTGAGGCTTGCTTCTTCTCTACAGTCTGTGTATGTTCATCGTTCCTTCTTTAGCCAACCACAGCCCACAGCAGCATGCATGATGATGGTTGGTTTTGCCAAAACAATATCAGCTAGCATCATCAGCAAGTCAGCAAACAAAGTGTGCTACAGTTCTAGGAGGATGACCTAAATTAAGTTGCCCTGTTCCTGCCCATAACCTAGGAATTCAATAAAAAAGTAATAATAATAAATTCATTGATTGACACAGGTCGCATGCTGCGCTGCAGTCTGCAAGTGCAAACAGCAGTACTAGCCGGTCCGGGTCCGTGCATATCAGTTATTACTTATTATTATTTCTGAAATAATTCATAAAGTTTAACTTGTGGTTTCAGACAGAAACTATGAAAATAAAAAAGAAAATACATGTTTTTAGTTGAGGGTCGAGTGAGGGGGGCCACCTGGAGGTCCACCGATGACTACTTTATTTTAAACAAAAGGGCTGCTAGCCTCCCCACTAACCTTCACTAGCCCACCTGGCCTACTGCATAAATTACTGGCCACTTGGCTACCACTAGAGGCAAAGGGTTTTTTAGCAGAGCCCCCCTTCCCAAACCACACTTTCTTTCCTCTGCTTCTTCTCCTTTATTGTTTTCCTTCTACCTAACCTATTTTCTCTTTTTATTTCTACAGGTCTGACAGCTCAAGGGCTCCTACCTTATCAGATAAGTATAACTTTATTTCTGTCCTGTCCCTTATGCCCAGCTGAACCCCCTAAGAGCTGCAGATCCTTTGTGACCCCTGTTTCTATCTTTATTTTACAGCTACATTGGCATCACCTCTTTGGACTCCTACCCTGGACCTTGGGGCAGGTAAGTCCCTCTATTTTATGCTATTTTTGGTGGCTTGACTGTAACGAGTGTAACATGTTCTACTTTAGAGACCCCCTGAGAAATGGTTTACATTGTTTCCTTTTTGTTGAGTAAAAGTGCATTAATCAGTACAAAGTTAAACTGCGGGCTGGTTCCCTGCTCTAGCACACACAACACTGAGGATCTCCTGTGGACCGTGCCCACCAGCTTGGCGCTCATTGGATCACTCCATAAAACAAGCATCTTCAAAATGCAGGGTCAACAAATTGTTTACCAAGCATCAAATGTTCAGCATTGACAAATGCGTGTTTTGTTTATCCTAGTTATCATCCTTGTCTCAGTTTATATTTGGAAACTGGCTTACCCCAACCTCACCCCCCCAAGCCCTTCAACTCAGCAGCCAGAAGAGCTGACTTGGGATTGCACAACCTACTAGTGTGATTTGGTTGGAGGGGGTGTGGAGCAATGGACTTCTTGGTCTGGCTTGGGGGGGGGGAGTTTGGAGCACAGGGCCTGCTTGTGTGGCTTGGTGGGGAGGATTTGGAGCGAATGGCCTGTGGTCTAGCTTGGGGAGTACATGCTCTTCTTTTTCTCCAGATTCCCTCTTCTGACAAACCTAATTATAGGGAATTTGTGCATAGTGTATTGTCTGGCCAGAGTTTAACACATTTGTGTAAATCACTTTTTTTCTTGTTGGGAGTAAAAAAGGTAGTGGTTGTCCTAGGTGTAAGTTTAGCTTTGGAAAGGGAGGTGTTTAATTGATAGGGGGCCAGGTGACTCCCTCAAGATATAAAATATGGAAGGTTTCAGTTTTTGGGGCAGGCTCAGGAAGGGTGCTATACTAAATTAAAAAATCAATCTGTCTGTCCATCTGCCTCTCCCTCTGGCTACTGGTGGTTTGCTACATTGTAGGAGGCACTCGGGAGTGTTTTTGGGGGGTGGGGGTGGAGGTGGCATTGCACCAGAGAGAGGGTAGGAGACAAAACAGAGCTAAAGTGGAAGACCACACTGCAGGTAACTATTTTTTATTATATGCCTTTGTTGGGCCACTTTGTTGTATCCTCACCCTCTCATAATCTCACTCCACAACATTTATGGTATGAGCCCAATCCCAGTGTAGGATTAGAACCCACAGCCATCTGACCAGAGGGGGATGTGCTACACCAACTGAGCCATGCTGACACCTGCTAGCCCATAGCCACAGTTTTATTTGAGACAAGAGACACAGTGACAGACAAAACAGTTCATAAAAGGTGGCAGCCTCTTCATCTCCAAAATGGTCTGGTCTCTTATCCTGTATTTCTTTAACAGCATGTGTAAATCGTATGTGCAATAAAGTTGCCAATGTGAACATTTCATGGCTGACTTTTCTGGATTAAAGATGTATGCTGGTTCTGCTCCTTGATATTGATCAAGAAGTTGTTTTAGTTTTAACAATTTTTTAAAGATAATAAAAAGCTAGTTATTTTGACAGTGACATTAGTTGTTTGTAACAAGTCAAAGAAGGCTTTAAAAGCAGCCAAATGGTGTCAAAATGACCCTCAGAATGCATCAGAATACATCTAAAACTGGATAACTTCTGGCGGCCTAGGCAACCCCCTAAACCCACAGCCTATTTGTTGGGGGGAGCATTGTTCATGGTCAGAGACCCCTCACTTCTAAATTTAGCACTACAATGCTGCAACAGACTCTTGGTAAATGCCAGGAAGGATAAAGCCATGCTGTTCAGGTCACAACCCAGACTAGCTACATGGGCAGGTAACACTGCCTCTCTCTCCACATCCTGTCCCCCGGTGGCTCACCCCCTGAGTTAGTGACTACCTTCAAATATCTTAGAGTCACCCTCAACCCCTCCCAGACTTTTTCTGCCCACATCGGACTCACAGTACGGCGTGTGAACCAGCGACTAGGAGTTGGTATCCAGCTCAAGAATTTGATGACCCGTTGAGTAAGGCTCAGCACTGCCCAGAGCACCTTACTCCCCCTGCTGGACTATTGCTCTCCCATCTACATGCAGACCTCATCCTCCTGCCTGTCCAGACTAAACAAAACCTACAACAGCATCTGTAGGTTTGTCTTGATGGCCCCTTACTCCAGGCATCACTGTTCCCTCTATCAGGCCCTTGGCTGGCTCCCCCCTCAGACCCACTGGGACTACCTCCTAGGCTGCCTTGCTGACAAATCAATCATGGAAAAGGAGCTGTCACCCCTCTCCCCTCTACTCAGACCAAAGCCTACCTGCCTCCACCTCTCTCCAATGCCTGCTCCCTTACCTTCGAACTCTTTCCCTTCCACTCCCTGACTACCTTAAATGACACCTTGACAATGCCTCTGGCTGCTACCTTTCCCGCTTGAGCTAATTAACACCACTACCCTCCATTCCCTCACCACCTCTGCTTTAATGTTGTATATACATTATGCACTGTAATAATGAAAATTGTTGTATATGTTTTTTTAGTATCCACTCTGTTAGTTCCTCCTTTTGTATGTCTGTAAACCCTCCCCTCTGAAGTGGAACCTTTGTAAATGAGCTGCCTGGTGCTGAAAGGTAATTTGTAATCCTAGATTGAATGAATGAATGAATGAATGAATGAATAAATAAATAAATAAAAGCCCTGCCATTAAGGCCTCCTCCAGCCCACTATTAGAGTGCCCACAAGTTACCACGTGTATGGGCCTGAAAGCTTTCTTCTCAGCTGCCCCAAACTTATGGAACAGCCTATCTGATCCACTATGGACCCTGGGATGACACCCACAATTTAAATCCTACTACAATACCTCCCTCACAGCTGTCATTACCTGTAACAGCCTGCCCCAAGATAAGTTAACCCATCCATAGGTGAAGCATCTGCTCCCCCCCGTCTTGCTGTATACAACAGAGGTGCCACGATGACTCCGGAAATTGTTGTTGTTCTTATTGTGATACATGTCGGGCGATGTGCTGATACAAAGACTCTGTGCACTACAACTTCTTGCATTAATGTCACTTTATATCCAATGGTTAATTTCTGCACCTTTTTTGTTGGTATCACTTAATGTATTGTATTGTAACAATTTACTGTACCCTGTATCCTTTGTTCTTTTTTTTTTAACTTTGTTTATGCTACTATCTTTATGGCCAGGTCATACCTGGGAAACAGTCCCTGGGATCAGTGTACCCAGCCAGTTAACAAATAAACAAATAAACACTTGCACAATTAAAAAGAATGAGGAAGATATTACCTCTAGGGCTGTGGGAACCTCATGAAGTTTGACCATGGGAATTTTGACGGTTGAACCATAGACAGTTTACCAAAGTTCTCTTAACAGCAAACTAGCTCGACATGGCTCACCCATTGAAAACATTAGGGACAGGTAAGCATTACAAGCAATGTGTTAGGAAATGGGATTAAAAAAAACACTTGCCTGAGCAAAAGATTTTCTATTTGTCATCACACCAGAGGAAGGATAGGAGTAGCTCTTAGCTGGAAAGAGGATAGAGACAGAAGAAATGACTCCCTCTAGCAGGAAACATTTTTTGTCCTGGAGCAGTAGCCACCAAGCAAAGCCTCAGCTGACCCTGTCCCAATCCCGAGCCCCCTTCCCATTGGTGCTGCTGCTGACTGCTAGTCAGCCACTCCTTACTGCTGCTAGCCCCCTTGTTGGATTGTGGATGCCTTTACTTTAACGTGGACAGCCCTAACTATCCCCTTGTTCGCTGATACCGTGTGTTGTTATCTATCGGAATGTATTGTTCATCATGGTAGAGTTACCAAGAAAGTGAGAAGTTTACCTGCATTGTATTCTTATGTTCGCACTTCTTCAGAAGAAATATTACTTCACCATATTCCAGGACAACTGTTATTAGCTAACGTGGCAATTGTAGAATTTTTGTTATTAATTTTCAGTCCTGCTTTTATTAATTTTATTTTGTGAGCACATACCTTCAAGGATCAAGGCAGATTTTATTTCCTTTGTTTTTTTTAGCCCTCCCAAACACACAGAGGTTAACCAAAACCATACATGAAAACTGAGCTGCTTGGCTTGTATAGGTGCCAAATACTGGTGAGTAAAAATAGGTTTTCCAGAACAAATAGGCTTTAGTAATTTTATAACTCAGATAAAATACATTTTCAAAACATGCAATGAATAAAGCTTCAAAGGATTTAGGAATGAAAAATAATGAAGTTGTGCATGCATGACACATCACAGTTCACGAAGGGGGTAAACCTAATAAACCTAATAAAATATAGACATATTTTGCACACCATGCAAAGCCACTGACCAAAATGCACTTTGAATGACTTTTATAGAAAATGACTTGATGCTCACAAACTGACATTTTATCATTAGACATTTCAATACTCAGATAACTTTTTGTGACCTCACAGTTGCAAAAATATAGCCGCTTTAACTACCCAGATCTTTATAACAGCAAATATGACATTCTACCATGTGGTATATACTGTAGGTTAGTGTTAAAATATCTACATCGATCAATTACCCTACATAGTTCCATGGTCGCCCCAGCACCCTTTTTGGTTACTCCATGGAGTTTTACTTGCTTGATCACCAAGGGTTAGCAACTTTTCTTTTATTGGGGGGGGGGGGTTCACTTATTGGGAAAAAGAAAAGCTGAGTCAGATGAGAACTTGTGCCCTAGGTATGAATTGCGGTTCGTGATTCGACTGGTCTGCACCACTTGGACCAGGTTGAACCAGTCAAACCAAAAGTCCACCTATTTCCACTAAAAGTTCACCATCATCCTAAAGAATTGAACACTCGAAGTTCGAGGTGTTCGATTCTTTTGGAGAACAGAACTTGCAGCCCTAATTACTACTGTATAGAACATTGATGAAACCATGCATGTAATATTGTGTACAATTCTGAATGCTCTCTGTAAGGAGCCTTTAGAACTGCTTTCATCGCTTCCATTAGATATGCCGTCTTACAAGGTATGTTTTTTAGTTGCTATGTGTTCAGCCAGGAGGATTGGTGAGCTCCAGGCTTTGTCCCAAAAAGAACCATACCTTGTCATGAATAAGGACATGGCGGTGCTCAGAACAGTTCCGTCTTTCATTCCAAAGGTTCACATGGCCTTCCATGTGAACCAGGACGTCTGCTTCCCACCCTTCTGTCTGCATCCTACTCACCCAAAGCAGGAGTGGCACAAGTTACATTTGCAACAGGCTGTTAGGACATACCACAGAAGGACTGCTGAGTTTCAGAAATCAGATAGGTTGTTTGTCCTTTTCGGAGTGGCCAAGCAGGGTCAAAAAACCTCCAAGGCCAGCCTAGCTAGGTGTGTGAGGGCCTGTATTGCTAAGGCTTATGTCACAACCAAGAACAGGCCTCCGACTCTCATCAAGGCTCACTCCACCAGAGCTATGGCCACCTCCTGGGTGGAGAGAGGTGAGGCATCTGTTTTGGAATTGTGCAAGGCAGCTACATGGCCCTCCATCTACTCTTTCATGAAGCAGTACAGATTGGATGTTTCGTGCTCTGCTGATGCAGCCTTTGGTTGAGAGTTTTGCAGGAGGCAGTTAGCAGGTAAATTCCTTTCCGTCAGTGGCTAACGTATGGGACAACATTCTCCGCCACCCGTTTTTTTTTTTAATGGGTACTGCTTCTTAGAACCCATGTGTAAGTACTACCCATTGACAATGTGGAGTGCTGCAGAAAGAAGAAATTTCTTCATACTTACCATAATTTCCTTTTCTGTTAGCTCCTACATTGTCAGTGGGGCCCGCCCAGGAGCTTTGCTCCTGTGGGAAAGTATTGTCTGGTACGCCAGTTCTGGGATGTTCATTTTTCTGCTATAAACTCCAATTGTAAGTCTGCCTTAGAATGTTGGGCACATGAGGATTCCAGACAGCAGCAACTCTTCAGTCACTACTGTCCTCAAAGAGCCTCTAAATATGGAATATTGCAGAGGGACTGGAAGGAAAAGTATGTCTCTTTGCAGATGACACAAAGATCTGCAACAGAGTTGATGCACAAGGTGGGGTGGAAAGGATGAGAAGGGACTTGGCAAGGTTAGAGGAATGGTCAAATGTATGGTAGCTTAGATTTAATGCTAAGAAGTGCAAGGTAATGCACCTGGGAAATAAAAACCCAGGGAAGAGTACACAATGGGGGGTGAGATACTAACAACAACAAAAATGGAAAGGGACCTGGGGGTAGTCATATCAGATGACTTAAAGGTGAGCAAGCAATGTGAGAGGGCAGTAAGGAGGGCTGGGGGGATACTGGGATGCATAGGGAGAGGCATCACCAGTAGAAAACAGGAAGTTGTTATCCCTCTGTACAGACAGCTGGTGAGACCCCATCTGGAGTACTGTTTGCAGTTCTGGAGACCCAATCTCCGCAAGGACATAGACAAGATGGAAGCTGTCCAGTGGAGGGCAACTAAAATGGTGCAGGGTCTGCACCAGAAGACATATGAAGAGAGAGACTAAAGAAACTTAATATGTATAGCCTCAAGGAAAGGAGGGAGAGGGGGGACATGATAGAAACGTTCAAGTACCTCAAGGGAATCAACAAAGTCCAAGAAAGTAGCATCTTTCAAAAAAAGAGGTGTGCAAGAACAAGGGGGCACAATTTGAAGATAGAGGGGGGTGGCTCAGAGGTAATATAAGGAAGTATTTTTTCACAGAGAGGGTTGTGGATGCATGGAACGGCCTTCCGGAGGAGGTTGTGGAGTCAAAAACAGTGATTGAATTCAAGCATGCATGGGACAGCCATAAGGCAATTCTAGGGGGTTGGGGTAGAAAGAAGTAGGCTGCTGGTTAACTAGGATCTGCAGTTTATCCATTAGGTAGGGAAATGGGCAGACTGGGTGGGCCAAGAGGTCCTTATCTGCCGTCAAATTCTATGTTTCTATGTAACTGGACATCCCTCTATAGTTTGCCTGCTGCGTCTATGTTTACATAGATATGTGAAAAAAACAGAAGGGAAAAGAGAGAGAGAGTTCTATGTGATAATGGCGATCATGGAACAGCACTGTTATTTAGTGAGTGTACATCACCAAAATGAATTACAGTGATGTACACTGTGGCAAACTGCATGGCGGTGACGGGAATTTAAATGTATGTGGGGCCTATGGCCCCACACCCCCTACTTAAGGATTCTCAACCCAGGAGGTGCATATCGGGGTGAAATTTAAAAAAAAAAAGCCACCTGCTGGCAAAAAAAATGCGCTGCACCAGACCCAAACCCTGCACACCCCAACTGACTACCCTCCCCACCATGCTAGCTGACCAGCTCGGTAGCTGCCCACCACACTCCCTCCCACATACCTCCCCTCACTTTCCTCTCCCCCATGTGTACACACACGTATGCTTCCCGTCACCCTACCACGCCCACCCAGGTATCCAGTCGCTACCCTGCCAGATAGCACTGAACACAGGTGCCGTGATTGAGTCACCCTTTTTGAAAGTACTCAATCACGGTTGCTGTATTCACTGGATACCAAAAGAGAGCAGTTTTTTATTTTAGAATGTTGGTTCCTGTAACACAGGTTCAAATCTGATGTTAACCAAGGGTGCCTCCTGTGTTTCAGGTCAGTGCCTATAATGCATGCAGTTTTTTTGCACTGTAATAGCTCTTTTTTTATTTCTCCTCATCTGACGAGGTAGGTCATTTTTATGTTTGCTTGCACGCATGTGCAAGAAACATAGTGCCATTATCCGAGATTTCAGAGGTGTGTCACCTCCTCCTCCAATTCAGTCAGTGTGTTGGCAGGCGCGGCCCCTGTAAGCCAGTGCATGCTGGAGCTGTCTATGACAAGCTCCAAAATGCAGTGGCATACAGTTGAAAGGGGGAGCTACACTTCAGTGAGCAGCGATAAGATATCGCCTGCTCATGCGCAGCTCCCCCTACACACACACACACACACACACACAGAAACGCATACTGCGTGCTGCCCTCCCCCCCCCGAACACACGTATAGCCGACGGGGGTGCCCAATCCTCATCGGCTTGTGCTGCGCCCACCTAAGCCTTTTCCACATGCCACGCTGGGTGCCCACCCCACTGTGGTAACTGATAGAATAGCCCGGCAGGGGTGCCCAATCCCCGTCGACTCCTCTCCCTCACCCCGATGCTGGGTGCCACGCTGGGAGCCACCCCAGCATGGCAACTGATCATATAGCCGACAGGGGTGCGGTCCCCGCCGGCTCACGGCCCCCAGTTGTCCTTGTGCCACACTGGGAGCCCACCCCAGCGTAGCAAACGCCGCAGTTTTTTTTTTTTTTAACCTGCAAAATAAAATGGTCCCACGGTGCTACTCCCAGCCCCCTCCCACAACCCGCACTCACCCACTCGCGCACTCCTGTTCCTCCCCACCACTCACTCCATACTTACTCCGGAGCTCGCGCGACAATCTTCGTGGACCGGAACACGCCTGCCCTCTTCAAAGCCGACCAACTGAGGAAATGCCGTAAGCTGTATAATGGGCTAGATAGGTTTTCAACTTATTGCATATCTCAGGCATTTTTGATTTTGTTCTAATTTTAACATAGTGGGACCTCTTCTCGCGAATTGCGTCACCGCCGCGGCATTATTCACCCGGCGGTGATTTCGAGTCACTGTGCAGTCACCGCGAAATCACCCTTGGGCTGAATAACACCATGACAGTGACATCATTCATGAGAAGGGGTCCCAAAACCCCATGTTGAAAATTTGGTGCAAAATTCAAAAATGACTGTTTTATTTAGCGTATGCTATGCACTCCTACGCTTGGCTCGTAAGTTTGGAATTTTCAATATTTTCACTCCAGATTTTCAACATTGCCATTTTACCACACTTTCTTATGAGTAGTACAGCTGTCATTTTTCACATCTCACCCAAAATGTGTTTCCACCCATGTAGCGCACAATGGCGCAGTCGGTGTGCGAAATCAATGTACAGGACAAATTAAGAAAACTACAGTGACACTGTTCATGAGCAGAGGTCTTAAAATGGCTATGTTGAAAATTTGGTGAAAAAATTCCTAAAAATGACTGTTTTACGAGTGCGTTGCGCAGTTCCTACGCACGCTCGTAAGTTCGCAAATTTTCAATATTTTCACTCCAGATTTTCAACATTGCCATTTTACCACACCTTCTTATGAGTAGTACAGCTGTCATTTTTCACATCTCACCCAAAATGTGTTTCCGCCCATGTAGTACAATGGCGCAGTTGGTGTATGAAATCAATGTACAGGACAAATTAAGAAAATCACAGTGACACTGTTCATGAGCAGAGGTCTTAAAATGGCTATGTTGAAAATTTGGTGAAAAAATTCCTAAAAATGACTGTTTTATGAGCGTGCGCTGTACAGTTCCTACGCACGCCGTAAGTTCGCGAAATTTTCAATATTTTCATTTCCAGATTTTCAACATTGCCATTTTATCACACCTTCTTATGAGCAGTACAGCTGTCATTTTTCACATCTCACCCAAAATGTGTTTCTGCCCATGTAGCGCACAATGGCGCAGTCGGTGTGCGAAATCAATGTATGGGACAATTAAGAAAATCACAGTGACACTGTTCATGAGCAAAGGTCTTAAAATGGCTATGTTGAAAATTTGGTGAAAAAATTCCAAAAAATGACTGTTTTACGAGCGTGCGTTGTACAGTTCCTACGCACGCTCGTAAGTTCGCGAATTTTCAATATTTTCACTCCAGATTTTCAACATTGCCATTTTACCACACCTCCTTATGAGTAGTACAGCTGTCATTTTTTACATCTTGCCCAAAATGTGTTTCCGCCCATGTAGCGCACAATGGCGCAGTCGATGTGCAAAATCAATGTATGGGACACATTAAGAAAATCACAGTGACACTGTTCATGAGCAGAGGTCTTAAAATGGCTATGTTGAAAATTTGGTGAAAAAATTCCTAAAAATGACTGTTTTACGAGCGCGTGTTGCGCAGTTCCTATGCATGCTCGTAAGTTTGCGAATTTAATATTTTCACTCTAGATTTTCAACATTGCCATTTTATTACACTTCCTTATGAACAGTACAGCTGCCATTTTTCATATGTCGCCCAAATGTGTTTTTGCACATGTAGCGCACAATGGTGTGCAAAAGCAATGTTTAGGACAGATTAAGAAATCACAGTTACACTGTTCATGAGCAGAGGTCTTAAAATGGTTATGTTGAAAATTTGGTGACAAAAGTCCATAAAATGACTGTGTTACGAGTGAGCATTGCCGAGTTTCCACGCACTCCTCGTAAGTTCATGACTTTGTAATATTTTCAGTCCAGATTTTCACCAGTGGCATTTTTCCACACTTCCTTGGAACAGTACAGCTGTCATTTTTCACAACATGGCTTGAAGTGTGGCTCACACTTTCAGCGCAGATGTGTGGTCGCTGTGGGAAATCATTGTTCAGCACAGATAAAGAAAATCACAGTGACACTGTTCATGATCGGAGGCACCAAAATGCCTGAGTTGACAATCTGCTGTAAAAATCCCCAACCTAATTATATTACGGGTGTGCGTTGCACAGTTTCTATGTATGCTCGTAACTTCACCATTTTTTTAAATATTTTTACTGCAGATTTGCAACATTGCCATTTTTTACACCTCCCCATGAACAGTACAGCTGTCATTTTTTACATCCTGTTCGGAATGTTTTTGCACCTGTGGTGCTAAATGCCGTAGTCGCTGTGCATAAGCAGCTTTCGGCTAACAAACTGATATTCCCCCTGTTCATGAGGTGGGGTCACAAAAAAAACATGTTGAAAATTTGGAGTGAAAATACCAACGAATGCCTGAGGTATTAGGGTTTCCAACCATAACGCCCAACCCTGTAGAGAATGACAGGCATCAGGGGTGTGACTTGGGATTCTTGCCTGTAATGCTCATACATTCCACACCCTGCAGCCAGTGAGAGGCATCGAGGTATGCCTTGGACTCTTTGGCCCCAGAGTTCACCCCATTCTCCTATATCGCACCCATCTCACCGTATTTCCTAATGAAATGAAGTGCGCATAGGGCCAAAGACCCTAAGGAACACCGTGACACTTGTCAGTGTCCGCAGGGTGGGGTGTGGTGAAATGGCGTGGCCGTTATGCCTGACGACCCAAACGCACACCCCAATGCCTGTCACTCTCTGCAGGGTGGTGGTGGGGTTGGCTTCAGTTCAATACTTCACTGCCATTCCTATTACGCAGCTCTGTAACTTCTACACTACCACTGCCAATGCCAACAAGCAAACATTCGGCATTCATAAATGCTTGTTTGTTGTATTTTATTCTGGCTTGAGTTACATCTGTGTAGACAGTTAATTTTGTGTGCCTTGCATGTCAGGGTAACTGATATGGCATTTATTTCCATATTTAGAGGCTCTTTGAGGACAGTAGTGACTGAAGAGTTGCTGCTGTCTGGAATCCTCATGTACCCAACATTCTAAGGCTGTTTTCAGCCTTCAGCTGTGCCAGTTCCCCTAGTAGGGGTGCACAATACCCTTGTTTCAAATTTAAAAGTTCAGCAGAACAAGCGGGCATACAACAAAGCTATAAGGGTGGACATTTAAAGGGGAATACTCATGTCCTCCAATCTAATGTGCTGGGACCTGGCAGACCCGATTAAGCAAGTTGCATAATTTTAAAACGTACTGTGAGTCGTAGGCATGTTTATATCTGGTTGATCCTGCAACCTAGCCAGCCTGCCATGCCAGTCCACTAGATGGCCTAAGGATCCCCGAGGCTATGCCTCTGATGATGCAAGCGAAGGGAAGGGATTCCACTGTGGGGTCCTCCAGTAACTGAATATGTCTATAAAGTTTGCAGTCCATGTTGTATTGCATTTCCGCGTGGACACTGCCATTACCTATCACACTCCTTGAGATAAGGGGAGTGCAGTCTGTGCTAACAGTGTCCATGTAGAAAAGCAATACAATGTGGACTATAAACTTTAAAGACATGCAATTATTGGAGGACTCCTGTGGTGGAGTTCCTGACTTGCATCACCAGAGTCACAGCCGTGGGGATCCCTGTGACATCTAGTGAACAGGCATGGCAGTCTGAAGGATTGCAGGTAGGGTTGTCAGAACCTACTGAAGTTCTGTGTTCTGGTTCTAGTTGGGGTTCTAAGCTTTTTTATAATTTTTTAGAACTCAACCCCTATTTTTTAATTGTGCTGCAAATAGTGAAGATAATAGTGAAATACATGTCATGAAATCATGGACAAAAAGAAATAAAAAATGTTCAACATAAGGGAAGAGAGAGAGAAAGAGATTATCATGTGTGACTTTGACATGATTATAACTAGGTTTATCTGTGGTTTCTTCTGTTTGCTAAAACCAGCAACTTACAGGTGCTAACAGAGCCACCCACTTACCTATACATTAAAAGTTTTCCTGCTGCAGCTGCATAAGGCTTCCTGAGTGCAATAAATAATAAATAGTACACTTACACAGTTATGTCCTCATCATCATGAAGTATGAAAAAAAATAACTGACATTAGCTAACCTCAGCTATTTGCTGCTGTCGCTTTTAAATAAGTAACTCAACAGTTGCTATGTTTAAAACTTTGTATAACAAAGCCAGTACTGGGGCTGCAGCATGTGAAATTGGTGCACATATTATGTTCATAAGTGCAGTCAGTCAGTAGACATTTAAATAAAAAAAAAAACACAGCAATCATTTTTGTTGGAAAATTGCAGTCCATACAACTGTCTAAGATAATGCATCAGCTGCTATGTAAGTATAACACATCCTAATATAACTGGAGTGAGTGGTTTATTTATTTGTTTTTTGTTAACCAAGTAAGAACACTAGACAATTAAATGCCTATTTACAGGTACGATCTGGGAGGGTACAAAACAAAGGCAAAAAATAAAATGTATAACAATTCCATATAGTGAGCAGTCGCAAAATACAAAGAACAGTTAAGAATGAAAAACATAAAACCGGTGATAAAACAATTTAGACAAATGATATCAAGTATAAACATAGACACAATTAACTCAGACAAAAGTAGGTTAGAGATGCTGCATAGAAAGTGTGTTAGTAGGCCAGGGGTAAAGAAGGTGGTAGTTTTAAACCAATTTAGGGAACAAATGGTTAGAGTTCCAGGGAGGTGGGATGAGTTAGGTGCAGTTATAAGCTGTGGACATAAGGAGACGTGCTGGCAGGGCATCTTTAAAGAGTGGAGTTGCAAACATTGGAGGGTTTACAATCACCTGAACTTCCCTGCCCCCTTGCAGGGTTCATCGCATCCTGAAGGGTTCTCTTTTTGTGTCAGGCCTTATTTCCCCTCTTAGGTGTTAATCACACTTACTCCATCTCTCTGTCTCTCTCTCTCCCTCTCTAATTCCTACTCCAGTCTCTTGTTCCTCACATCCTAAAGAGGTCTCTCTGGGACACGACTCTGCAGCATCTGTCATCTCATCCTCTCTCTTCTTCACCCCTTATGTCACGATAGCACTTGTTCACTTATTACCAATGCACTTATTAATTGTTCTCACAGATTACATATGTATGCAATACTGTTTGTAACAACTCCCTTAATTAATTGTATGCTATGTTGATCTTTGTAACTCGAATGTAAAATGTCTCATCCCTATTGTACCCCTTCCCCCCAGGTCGCACCAGAAGATGAGCAACCTGTTGCTCAGTGTGCCTTCCTGGTGAAACATTTCAATAAATAAATAAAAACATTGAGTGGAAGGGAGTTCTAGGGCCTAGGGATGAATGAGGGAGGGCCTCAGCTCTCATTTTGGTTGCACACTTTGGTACTTTGATTTATTTATTTATTTGAAAACTGGTAACCGGGAGGGGCACCCTTAGCCAAGGCTCATTTCCAGGTGTGACCTGGGGAAGGAGAAACATTGGAAGACAGCAGCGGAATACATACAGTAGTGGCAAAACAGTGGATCAACATTTGGTTAAAATTGAATATACAGAGAATAAAGCCCGGAGCTGCTCGATAAGAACACCTAACAAGTACAACAATCAGAAGTGACAGCAATACACGGCGAACAAACAGTACCGACAACAGACAATTGACCTGAAGGCAAGTTAATGCCTAACCTCATAATGGAGGGAGACACTGTAGTGGCGTGGTAGTGAAACCAAAACTTTAGCAGGGATCTAGCCGACTGCATTGACAGGCTGGATTAAGATTTGGCCAGTGAGGCATCTGGAGGAAGGTTAACAGGAACAGGTGCGAGGGGTAGGAATTTCAACTGGTGCCTGAAGGAGCCAGGGGATGGGGAGAGGCAGAGGGAGGAGGGGAGTTTGTTCCAGAGTGAGGGAAGGCAATAGGAGAGGGCAGGTGTCCAGCAGAGTAGTGGGGGGGGTGATGAGAGGCAAACATGCAGTGGTCCCTTGAATACAGGGAACAGGCAGCAGGGCTGAGTTGGGATAGAAGACAGGAGAGGTAAGAGGGAAGGAACCCAAACCAGTATTTGGATAGGAAGGAAGTCCAGTGAACCTGGTTATGTGAGGGCACAGAGAGGATGGATAGGGATGAATACAGCGAACAATGGTGTGTGCAAGGGGGAGAGTCTGTAGCAAAGCAGCAGATTATGTTGCAGAGTGTGTCCAGTCTGGCAATGGAAGCAAAAGGAGCCTTGTCATAGATCACATGCATGTAGTCAAAGACAGGGAGCACTATTCTGGTGACAAGTTCTTTACGGACATGCAAAGACAGGGAGCACTATTCTGGTAACAAGTTCTCTATGGGCATGCAAAGACAGGGAGCACTATTCTGGTAGTAAGTTATCTACGGACATGCAAAGGCAGGGAGCACTATTTTGGTAACAAGTTCTCTACGGACATGCAAAGACAGGGATCACTGTTCTGGTGACAAGTTCTCTACGGACATGCGAAGATAGGCAGTCTTTGTTGCAGTACAGGGCAGAGAGCCTGGGTCAGAGGTTTGCATGGATGGCATTGACGTGGGCTGAGAAGTCAAGCTTACTATCCAGTCATACTTTTTTTATTTTTTTTTTTATTTTAGTCTTTGGTAACTGGGTAAGGCCCACTAGGCACAAGTGCCTGTTTTCAGGGGGGACCTGGGAGCACTGAGCGGTTAAGTGACTTGTTCAGAGTCACACAGTATGCAAGGGGAGGTTGTGAGACTCAAACCAAGGTCTGGTCTGCTGGATGTACCAAGCTTGTTCACAGCTTGCTACTCTAACCTCTAGGCTATACTGCCAGCCCACATACTCCAAGGTACCTGAAGGACTGAACTGCTTCAAGAGGTGTGACATCCAGAGGAGTACGGTCAGTTTCTGACTGGTACCAAAGGTCATGGACACTGTTTTTTTAGAGTAGGGAGGAGAAGTCAGCCGATCTAAGAGAGTAGGAGGAATGGGTACTTTGTAACAGAGAGATAGGGGTGACAGGGGAGTATTATAGTCAACAAACAATTGGTAAGAGTGGTACACTTGGAAGTATACTTATCACGGGGGGTCAATTAGGGCCATAAAGCCACGAGCCTGAAGTGCTTGTGGTCTTATAGCCCTAATTAGCCCCCTCATTGGGTATACACCCTTGTACACCACCTTTACCCTTATTTATTCTACATATACATATACATATATTCATTGCAAAAACTGCATTAATGCACCAGTTAGGGTTCAACTCAACACCACAAAGGCAAGGAAATGTGGTGTTACCATTTTCCAGCATTTCAAAGCATTGAAATAACCATGCTATCATGATTCCAAGCAAATATGAAAACATTTTGTCATGAATTCACTAAAACTGTGAAGAGGAGTTGGATAAGGTACTGGGTGACCAGTTGCAGAAGGCAGTACAGGAAACCATCAGCAGGACAATGAATAATGGGTGTGGGAGTTGCTGGTTGGGGACTTCCATCCAGTGTGCATTGGAACATCCAATGGCAGCTGCAACTATAAGCACAGCTATACTCCAGCCTCTGCAGAGGGCATGTCTCAGTTATGTAGCGACCATGGCTACTTGGAATGGTAATACTGAAGCTGGTGCTTACTAACTCACACATTTTATCTTGGCTTTTCTGACTGCCCTGTAGTTGGGTGAAGGGTGTTAATTGTCTGGCCTCTGACCTCAGCTACGTGATAACTGGAGGTGGGGCTTAGTCAGAGTTGAGGTAGCAAGTAGAGTTTTATTTTCTCAGAAGAAGCCAGAAGGGGGAAGGAAGGAAACATATTCAATTCAGTGCTTTAGAGTAACTGGTAATTGCTATTTTTCCTTTAAACTTAGATTGTGGGCTTTTAGTGACACTGTACTTTCTTTGCTGTCTTAACTTATAATTGTTTTTGGGCTGTTGAAAATTTAAAACATAGTGGTGGTGTAATTCTGTGCTGTCTTTAATTGCTGCAAATTTTATCTTGGCTTGTCTGACTGCCCTGTAGTTAGTGAAAGGTGTTAATTGTCTGGCCTCTGACCTCAGCTACATGATAACTGGAGGTGGGCTTAGTCAGAGTTGAGGTAGCAAGTAGAGTTTTATTTTCTCAGAAGAAGCCAGAATGGGAAGGAAGGAAACATATTCAATTCAGTGCTTTAGAGTAACTGGTAATTGCTATTTTTCTTTTAAACTTAGATTGTGGGCTTTTAGTGACACTGTACTTTCTTTGTTGTCTTTACTTATAATTGTTTTTGCGCTGTTGAAAATTCCCCCAACTCTTAATTATATGCCCTGTTAAATCTGATTGACAGGAGCTAAACACAGGGTATAATAAGGGGTGTGAAGTAGGAGGGGCATAAGGGGGAAGAAGCCCACCCTCAGCACAAGTGTTTTGACTTATTTATTTATTTATTGGTTTCTTTTTTTTTTTTAAGAAAATTATCTGAGGATCAGTGCAGGATTTTAGGACAGTAAATTAATAAAAGGGAACTAGGAGAGCTTCAGTAGCAGACAAGTAGTGAAACTGCAGTATAATGTGGGAGTGGTGCAATGCAGTGGCTGTGGGCAGCCATATTCAGGCAGACCTTCTGACACTGAGGTGCTGCCCTATCTGCATGCATCTCTCTGACCGGGATGAAGTAGCCAGACCAGAGCGGAAGTAAACTGGGTCAGGAGTACCATCACCTATCCAGAGACCACCCAGTCCAATGCAACTGCCCCAAAGGACGCCGAAGAACGAGGAGCACTTGGATGACAGTGGCCCAGGAGGGTTAGAGCAGTCAGGCAGAGGCACATCCCAGATCCTATTCCACTCAAGAACTCATATACCACTGGCAAATGAGGACAACCAAATAGAGGTACCCAGAGAAGTGGAAGGAAAGGATGGAGGTTAGCTAAGGAGGTGAACTCCCAGCGGGGAAAGCAGTGGACCCCAGAGGAGGAGGAAGCGATCCTGGTGGGGGCTCCATCATAGAGGGATCCAGCTAGGAACACAGGAGGGAAGGGATAGGAGGTGAGGTGCCTAGGTGCCACGGCATGGAGGGATGGAAGGAAGATCCTGGGGATCACTGGGAAGGCAAGACGGAGGGTGAGCTGATGTCATTGTCCACCTAGGTACTAATGACCTGGGCAAATGGGGAGCCAAAGGAAGTTCAGGAAGAGTTTAGGAAATTGGGAGGGTCTCAAGCAAGTAGCTACTTCTGTCACTTTCAGAAGTACTACCTAGAGAGGCAAGGAGAGCATAGGAGTGCATTCACCAGGAACTTTAACCCATGGTTGAAGAACTGGTGCTGTGAGGAAGGGTTTGGATTCATTGGTGACTGGGGACCCACCTGGAGGATGGAGGTTTGTTCAAGCCTGACAGCCTGCATCCATCCTGGAGGGGAATCCAAGACCAATGATAAGTTTAAATGCTGCATTGATAGTTACTTAAACTAGCAAAGGGTGGCAGGCCAGCAATGAGGGTACCTACTTGCTCACCCCCCACAGCTAGCAGTGGAACCAGTGAACCAGAGGAGTGGCTATCTCTGCAAAGCAGTGCAAAAGATGGAGATTAGTGCCCAAGAGGTGATAGGCAGAAAAGGGTCAAAATTCAGCAGAAGGACAGACAGCAAGGAGAACCAGGGATAAAGGACAACCAAGGAAGGGGTTGAGTAGAACAGTGAAACAGTCTAGGGAGGTCAAATCATGGAAAGCTATGTGTGCAAATGCCAGGAGCCTTAGCAACAAGATGGAAGATCTGAGGCTGTCATGGTGCAGTCAGACCTGGACATTGTGGCCATCACTGAAACCTGGTGTAATGATAACCATGACTGGGAGATGGCCATACCTGGCTACAACATATTCAGAAGAGACAGAGCAGGAAGGGAGGAGGAATGGCACTGTATGTGAAAAATGACATAAGGGCCACAGAGATCCAGGAGGAAACAAATGGGGAGAGATACTGTGGGTTAAGCTGAAAGGAAATGGAACAGCTATCCGCACAGGTGTGGTCTATAGACCACCAGCCCAGGAGGAAGAAACAGATAGAGTTGATGCTAGCCATCCAAAGGATGTCAGACAAGGGTGAGGTAGTACTGGTTGGAGACATCAATATTCCAGACGTGGACTGGAGCATCCCAGCAGCAGCATCAACTTGGAGCAGATTTATCCTGACTCCTTCAGGGTGTCTTCCTCAAGCAACTGGTCATGGAACCAACTCAGCAGAAGGCAATACTGGACCTTGTGCTCACAAACAGGACAGTGTGACAGGGGTAACAGTGGGGAGCACCTGGAGAACAGTGACCACCAGTCATTGTGATTTGAAATCACAGAAAGAGCAGAACCAAACCACACAAAAACACGATCCTGGATTTTAGGGGGCAGACTTTGGGAAAATGGGGAGATACTTGAAAGAGGCATTAAGGGTAATGGGACAGGAATCAGGGGTTGAGGAACAGTGGGCAGTATTTAAAATGGGGATTACAAGAACAACAGAATTATGCATTAAGCAAGTTAGCAACAGGAAAAGGAAGAGGAGACCATTATGGTTTTCCAAAGAGGTAGCAAAGAAAGTGAAAGCCAAAAAGATTGCATTCAGGCAATACAAAAAGACACAGGCAGAAGGGGATAGGGAGAAGTACCAGGAGAAGCAAAGGGAGGCAGGGAGGTCAGTAAGGGAAGCCAAAGCTCAGACAGAAGAACACATTGCAAAATCAGTGGGTAGAGGGGACAAAACCTTTTACAGGTACATATGTGAAAAAAGAAAGTCAAAGGAGGGATAGTGAGACTGAAGGGGAGGATGGAGACTACATGGAGGATGACAACAGTAAAGCTGACATATTGAACAGGTATTTTGCTCAGTCTTTACTGAGGAAGAGGAGGTAATGGGTCTGAAGAGTAAAGGGTGAGAATGGTGCAGAAATGGACACAAGTCCCTTTACACGAGAAAGAGTCCTGAAGGAACTGGAGTAATAAGAGTTGATAAAGCAATGGGGCCAGATGGGGTGCACCCAGGGTCCTTAAAGAACTAAGAGAGGTGGTGGCTGAACCTCTGGCTATCCTGTTTAGCCGATCACTGGAAACAGGGGAGGTACCCAAAGGCTGGAGGACAGCAGATGTAGTCCCCTTATACAAAAGCTGGAACAAAAGGAAGCAGTGAACTACAGACCAGTCAGCCTCACCTCAGTAGTGGGGAAGATCATGGAAGCACTACTGAAGGAGAGATTGGTGGAACATCTGGTTGTCAATGAACTACAGGACCCAAGGCAGCATGGTTTCACCAGGAGGAGGTCATGTCAGACCAACCTCATTGAATTTTTTGACTGGGTGACTAGTGAGGTGGATCAGGGGAGGGCAGTGGACATGGCTTATCTGGACTTCAGCAAGGCCTTTGACACTGTGCCACATAGAGACTATTACACAAACTGGGGAATATGGGTGTGGGCAGGACAGTAGTGTGGTGGGTAGGTAACTGACTGGGTGGCAGGACACAGAGGGTGGTGGTAATGGCTGTCACTCCACAGAGGGAAGAGTGACCAATGGGGTACCACAGGGATTAGTGCGTGGGACCGTCCTATTCAACATCTTCATCAGTGACATTGCACAGGACCTAGAAGGCAGAATTTCACTGTTCGCTGATGACACAAAGCTGTGTAACAGAGTAGACACACCAGAGGGTGTAGACAGAATGAGAAGGACCTGCAGAAACTTGAAGAATGGTCAGGGGTTTGGTTGAAATTCAATGCAAAGAAGTGCAAGATAATGCATATGGGGCACAAAAACCCTGGCACAATATATTTAGTTGGGGAGGATATAGCATGCACTGAGCAGGAAAGGGATCTTGGGGTTATCATCTCTGATGACCTCAAGGTAGGGAAACAGTGTGACAAGGCAGCAGGTAAAGCAAATAGGATGCTGGGATGTATAGGAGGGCATCAGCCAGGAAAAGGGAGGTCATAATTCACATACAAGACACTAGTGAGGCCCCCACCTGAGTACAGTGTACAGTTCTGGAGACCATACCTATGTAAGGACATAGACAGGGTAGAGAAGGTTCAGAGGAGGGCAACAAAGATGGTGCATGGATTGCATCACAAGTCCTATGAAGACAGGTTGAAGGAACTGAACATGTACTCCCTGGAGGAGAGGAGAGAGAGAGGGGATATGATAGAGATATACAAGTATCTCACAGGGAAGAACAGGGTGCAGGAATACACTATTTTTAAGCGAAAAAGATGTTCCAGGACTAGAGGGCATGGGATGAAGTTGGAGGGAGGACGATTCAAAGGAAACATGAGGAAGAATTTCTTCACAGAACGGGTGGTGGACAAGTGGAACACCCTGCCAGAGGAAGTGGTGGGGGCTGAAACAATCACGGGATTTAAGAATGCATGGGATAGACATAAAGGAATTCTGGAGGTCAGGGGTAAGGGGCAACAGACTTCTAGGAAAACATAAACTGAACTTACAAGCTCAAATGGGCAGACTGGGTGGGCCATAGGCCCTTATCTGCCAACACTGTCTATGTATCTATGTATTGTTACACACCGCTGCAGATCACGGATCACTGTCCAGTGTGGTTCACTGCTAAGATGGGTCAGAAGCAAAACACACACAGATAACTCTCCTGAACTTCAGGAGGGCAGATTATAAACAAACAACATACTGCTCTACCTGGAACCTAGCAGGGACTCATTGCCAGAGAAGGGTACAGGAACGCTGAAGAAAATTAAGTGAAGGCGTAAGTGCAACCACCCTCTTACTGAAGTAAATGAGCAAATGCTACAAGTAAAAAAACACCATTACAGTGCTCTAAAGAAGTGGACATGAAGGTGGAAGGGCATTATTCAGGAGGTAAAAAGGAAAGAAGAGTGGGAAAGGTACAGACAGATGGATGCAGGTATGGCAGTGATGGGAGCAAAGGTGAAAACAGAAGAAAAGACAGGAAAATGGGTAGAAAAAGCTAACAAGAGTTTATGTAGGTACACAATCATCAAATGGAAGGCAAAGGCACCAACAGTGAGTATAAGGAGTATGGCAGAGATGCACAGATCACTCACAATAGGATCAGGAAAAGGAGACATTCTGAACACGTACTTTTACCCAGTTTTTACAGTGGAGGAGAAGGCAGATGCACCACCAAGGATCACAATCAACACATGCAGGTGTGACAAGGTGGGCAGAAGTCCACTTTCACAGTAAACAGTCCTGCATGGACTTGTAAATCTTATAGTATAGAGGGCCATAGAAGTCCATGAGATTAGCAAATGATTATAACGGCATTCAGTGAAATGTTAAGTGACTCTACTATTTTAGTAGAAAACATTAATTAATTTTGTACTGAATTGTTATGCTGTAGAAAGAATGGTATATCTGCGGTTCTCATAGGTACATAGGCAAAAATTTCAGGTCCAATTAGCTACTAGAGCCATAATAAGGGCCTGCCACTGGTAACAGTGGTCAAATTACTCATTTTTTATGCCCCATATAGGAGTCCAGCATTTTCTTGAAACTGCCCATATTGTCAGTGTCAACCAATTCCCCATGGAAGTGCATTTCAAGCACTTACAACATGCTGACTAAACCACCTTGCTCTCCTTGTGATATAATACCTCTCACCACATAATTGCCATGGATGTGATCTAGTAACAACTGAAGTATTTTCTTTCCTGCAAAGAGCTGCTATTTTCCAGATTACCTTGTCTTTATATGCCATTTAGATGTGACATAGGTCCCCTCTTTACCTACAGTAGGCCTTTGAATATGAATTTAAAGTTTTCAATTTGTCCTGGTAACACAGATCCTACACCCTTTTCACTTTTTTAGTGAACCTCCTCTGTACTTGCTCTATTCTATTTGATATTCCAACTGTTTGTGACGTACTAAGTGGGGTCCCATATTCGAGTACTGGTCTCACCAAAGACTTATATAGAGGCATCAGTACCTCCTCCCTCCATCTTTTAATATTCCTTAGTATATTTCCCATTATTTTATTACATTTCTTGACTGACTCTAGGTTATGACTGTCAAAACAAAGGTGTTGGATATGAGTACCCCAAGATCTATTTCTTTTTCCATTTCCAGAATAGGTTTTTCATTTAGTTTGTATTGCTGCAGTATATTATTCACTCCAAAGTGCATAACTCTGCATTTTTGTTCATTGTACTTCAATTTGTGTATCCTTGCCCATTTTTCCAGAGTCAACAGTTGGTTTTGCAGAGCTTTAACAGACTTATCATCATTAACTATCATCCTTATTTTCGTGCCATCCGCATACTTGCAAATCCAAATCCTCAAACTGTTGTGAAACATAGATCACCTTTCTGATGCAAGATTTCAGGGAAATCGTGACAAAATGTTTTTATATTTACATGGAATCATGATAGCATGGTTAATTCAATGCTTTGAAATGCTAGAAAATGGTAATACTGCATTGAGACATGTCAATTACTTTCATACTTGCACTGAGATCAAAAGTGCATGCAAATATAGTTATATTTTGTAAAGTTGCTATGGTGCTACAGCTTGAAGTGGGAGTGTATGTGTTGAAGTGTACATGTGTATCCATGGCTACAGCACCGGTGGACCATGATGTAGGATGTTGCTTGTGTCATCTGGAAAGAGTTGTATGTTTGATGTCTTATCTGATGATGGCAGTCTATGGTTGCTTATGTTGTCTGGTCTATTTGGCTGCTTGTGTGAGGGTGTGGGAGGACTGCTGAGTTAGGGTTGAAAACCCCAATGCCACATTTCCTTGCTTTTGTGGCGTTGAGTTGAACCCTAACTGGTGCATTAATGCAGTTTTTTTTGCAGTGAATTTTCTTACTTTCCGAGATAGTATAATCTTATACTCATTTGCCTGTAGGAGCACAGAGCCCTCTGGGCCCTGCACCTTCATCCCTCCACAGATGCATACATCTATGTTGGTGTGGAAGCACAGGGCCGTCTGGGTCCTGCGCACTTCCATTTCTGGAAAAACAGGAAATTATTTGCTTGGTTGTATGGCTCGTCAAATGAGACCAACTCATGCTGCCCTTGTATAACTCTCTGGTGAAGCCACATCTACAATATGGATTTCGATACTGGTGCCCACACCTCAAAATGCACACCGACCTACTTGAGAAGTTCCAGAGGATGGCTACAAACATGACAGTGGATCACCATGGCAAGGCATAGTTTGAGTGGTTTAGAGCAGTGAACATCTACACAGTACAGAACAGGACAGAGAGAGGGAACATGATTGAGACCTTCAAGTACTAGAAACAGATAAATAACATGGATATGGAAGCTATCTTTAACTTAAGTGGCAACTATACCATGAGAGGCCACAGTGTTCAGATGCTGGCAGGGAGGTGTAGGAGCAAACTGACAATGCACTTCTTCACATTTACGGTGGTGGACACTTGCAATGTGTTGCACTTCAAGAGGGGCTAGAATAGCCATGGGGGAAGTATTCTCCATGATTAATAAAGATGGGAAGCATGGGAGGAGTGAGGAGGTGGAGCAGACCCAGTACATCAACCTCTGGACATCACAGTAGGAGTCCACATAAAAGTGTGCACAAGGCTGGTGGTGCTCTGGATAACACAACAGCTACATACATCCAACATTCAGCACTCACCACCTCAAAGTAAAGGGCACCATTAAGCTCCACAAATTTCCCTTTATAAAAAGTTTATTGCAGCATGGAACAACTGCCCGCCTGATGTGTTTCGGACATGGGAGGAGTAAGGAGGTGGAGTAGACCCAGTACATCAACCTCTGGACACCACAAGAGGAGCAGACTACATAGACCAAATTGGCTTTTGCTCTTAGCTTTTTTATTTGTTTTATTTATTTATATATTAGGAAAGTCGGAAGTACATCCTATGAGCTAAAAGCTCCTTTATGAAGGATCCACGTCATACAATGAAAAAAAAAAGGAGGGGGAGACAAGACAGGTGGGAACATATGCAGCTGTGAAGCATTGTCAAAATAAATAGTATTAAATACATAGAGTATACAGTATCACAGTAACGTCAACAATATTACAGAGTTCACAAAAATTTGGAACACTAGATTATAGGGGATCTCACCCATGATGAGGAGGAAAAGTGCAAAGTCAGAAAGGCACAGGAACTAAATAATAGTGAGTAGGTAGTGGCAGCGGTACTAAGAATGAGCCTGGGTCTAACTAGGGTGTGCCACAGAAGAAAGGTGGGAGAGAGTGACAAGACCCAGCAGGTTAGCTAGTTGTGGATGTGGTGTTAGAGGGTTAAGGGAGGTAAATAGTGGGGGTGTTCAATGGGGATAGAGAGAAGGAGAGACAATAGGGGAGGTAGTAGGGGAGACGGCATAGGCAATGGAATATAGCATGCAATCTGGGCCGGGCCAGGCTTTTGGAGAGCTAGTGCCCCGGGGAGCTTCTTCATATTTTTGTATTTCTCTACTTCACCAACCAAAAGTCGAACTTTGAACCACGTTGAGCGCTTCATAAACCAGAAGTAGTAGTTTGAACTACATGTTTTAGTTCGTGAACAAAACATAGTACTTTGGAACAGATTTTCTGCTTCAAGAACCAAATGGGAGGGCTAAAGCCTGAGGTTCAAGTATAGCTCCTCCCACATTCCCCTTAAAGACCAGCATCCTACAGCAGTCCTCTGCTTGGCATGTTGTGAAATGACAGCGCTCTGGGCTCCTATGTGGCTCATGGGCTGAGCCTTCTTCCCTTCCTGCTCCCTACTCCTTCTTTTGTTCCCCTTTGCATCCCTCATTGCTCCTGTTGTTTCCATTTCTGTTTTTTACCTGCCTTCCCCATGCACTACTACAATCTGCCTTATTCCAACACCTATGCTGGCTCCCGTATTTTCCCATTGCTTTGCACTGTTCTTCCCAGTGCAGCTATGGGCTGCGATAGTCCCTAACTGCTACAACCTGCCAGTTTCTTGCATTGCTTCAACATGCTGCTTTATGGGGCACCATTGCCATACCACTGCCTCCATCCCCCCCCCATCTCCCTCCTGTCCCCATACATCTTTTACTGCTCCTCTCCCTCCCTGCGGTGGCTCCTTGGGTGGTTCCTCTGTTTTTGCTCTTCTCCGTTCAAGCTGCGCTCCCCATTTGCTGCCCTTCCGGGGTGGCATCATGCCCCTGCACCTGCTTGGCTGCCCTGCTGCGGAAGGCCTAATCCTGAGGGTGGCGGTGAAGCTCTGCAATGTCTCTCCTGCTGGTCAGAGTTTCAGTTCTGCTCAGCATTCTCTGTGTATGCTCCCCTATTGGCAGCTCATTGAGGACTCTGTTTCTTCTCCTTTTCACTACTTGTGTCCTACTACTGTGTCTTGGCTGGGTGCTGTACTTTTCTTTTTGCAGTTTCTCCATGGGACATTAACACACTGTAGTGAAAAAAAGTTTCTGGAGACCAGCCACTCAGTTCATCATAAGAAATGTAGTTTTATTTTGATATTTTCTTAGAACACCATGATCATGGTGTTCTAAGAAAATATCAAAATAAAACTACATTTCTTATGATGAACTGAGTGGCTAGTCTCCAGAAACTTTTTTTCACTACATTGAAGTCAACCGTTCAACCAGCCCCCAATAGGAACATTTGGACTATTTTATACAAAGGGCACCCATCCACGTTCTCTTCCTTGGCAACATTAACACACTGGACATGTAAGTTTCTGCGCTGTGGTAGGTGTCCATGCCACAGCTTGTGAGCTCCTCAATTTATATGTTATGGATGATTATTCCCAGTTCCTCTCTTGTCTCTGGCTGTTTTTAGGGCGTCTGCCATGATTGTGTTTGGCTTTCCCACAATTTCCTGCTCTGCTGGCACTCCACTGAAACGTATTAAGGCCAGCACCGTGGCACAAATATATTGCACTGCACTTCTCCCCCTACTGTTATAGCGGGGCACTTGTTTTCTGTACTGGGGTACCCAATTTACCAAATCTCAGCCCTTGCCATGTTCCTCGATTCATCACTTTCAGCCCCACTGCTGTTTCCCCCTTCACTTGTTCCACTCCTTTAGTGCAGCTTAAGTCACAGATGACTCGCTGACAGCTGCTGGCCCCAGCGATTAATTTCCGTGCTTCATTTGGTTTCGCTGTTTGCCATTTCCATACTGTATCACCTTAAGTTTTTGTTTCTTAGAGGCTGCTTTTTGCATGAGGGTTTGATTATGTAACCCTGTAGGATACTACCTTGGTCTTGCTTTTACTCCCATCGCTAGCAGCATATTTCTGTTATGATGGCTCCCAGCCTCCTGTCTGTTGTACTGCATCCACTGGCATTTTCAGCGAGCTCTGAATGATCATACAGGGTGCTCTGGCACTTCATTTTGCCATGCTCCACTGGTTTTCCATTTTCTCCTACAGTTCCAAATCAACTTGTTTTGGCTTCACAAGCTTCCATGCTTTCGATGATGTTACTGCTGGTTGCATCTCTCATTTGTCTACCATGGGAGCTCTCAGCACTCCAGTTTCCCACTCCTCCGATACTCCTGTCATTGTCTTCCCTGTCCTGCCCTCCCTTCCTTTATCCCTTGGCTTCTTGTCTGCCCTGCTGCTCTTCCTGGTCCCCCTTCCCTGCCCTCCCTGTTCTTGCCCTTGTCCCATTCTTCCCTGGTTTCCTTTTGGGCCTTTAGCTCTTCATACCAGCATTCCATCTCCATTTACATCTTTCTACCATCCAGACCTGTGCTACCTCTATCCCTAGTCAGGCAATTGCACCCCTTACCATTTTACTTCCGGCACCTATACCCTGCTCAGCTTCAAGATTTATGTCTCTTCATTTTAACCCTGGTGCTTTTCATCTTCCAGCTTGCAAGTTACCTGCAACATTCATACTTGCTCCCTTTTCCACTCACCTTGCAGCATCCCCTAGGTCCACATCATTGGCTCTCCTCATGGCTTTCCATCATTCATTGCATTCCATCGCTTCCAGCATGCTCCTTCCTGGATTACTCTAAACTCCCCCTTACTGGCATTCCTGATGACTGCTCCTCATGTTCTCCTACTCTGACTTGCTTCCTTCCCATTTATACTGCCTTACAGTTTCCCTGCCTAGGACTATACAGCCAGCTGCCTTTTCCTTGCTCAGCCCATACCAGCAGTTTGTCCGGACTCATCCCTAACTCGTACTTTCTGAGGTACTGAGTGAAGGTAGGCTTGCCCTGTCTACTGGGGATGAATTCTGTTACACTCACTACTACCTAATACTTATAAACCTGACATCCTCCATCTCTAACTCTGCCTGGCGGCATCGAGTGAAGGTTAGCTCGCCCCGACTACCAAGGATGGGATCCATGTCTGCAATCTACCATGTCATACTTATGCATTCTCTACCTATACCGGTTGTCACTTAGCTTTGGGAATGGGACCTTCTTACCACATGTGCCTTCAATGTCCTACTTATGCCTAGCGGCCTCGAGTAATGGTTATCTCACCTGGACTACCAGGGATGGGAGCCTGAGTCTACATTCGGCTGTTTCAACCTTATGTATTCTCTACCTGATACCGCTTGCGACTTCCTTCTGGAAATGGGACCACTATACACCATTTGCATTCAACATCCTGCCTCTGCCTGGTGGCATCGAATGAAGGTTGTCTCACACCGATTACCAGGGATGGAAGCCTGTGTCTGCAATCCACAGTGTCAACCTTTTGCATTCTCTACCTGAATACCCAGTTGCCGCTTCTCTTCAGGAACAGGACCACTTTACCATTTACCTTCACCATCCTACCTTTGCCTGGAGGCATCGAGTGAAGATCATCTCACCCTGAATACCAGGGATGGGAGCCTGTTTCTGCAATCGACTGTTTCAGCCTAATGCTTTCTCTACCTGATACCCGTTTGCTGCTTCTCTTCAGGAACAGGATACATTCTGCCTCACCAGTCTACATCCTACACTTCCATGGACTCACCGCACTCGTCCCTGCCTTGGCCCCCTCACACTATGGATTTGGACTCCGCCAGTTTGTTCCATCTCTACCTCCATTCAGCTCAACTGCCTCCTGGACCTCTTTGATGCTAGTTGCCCCCTTCCCAACAACCATGTGAGTTTGCTTTCTCCTTCAGAAGTGGGAACCTTGTGCTTCATCGCTGCAGTGCCTTCTGTTCTCTGCACTTATTATTCGTCATCCTCCTCAGATGTAGGACTCTCATACCTCAACTTCCTAGCACTTTGTGCCTGGATTCACTTATTGGCCTTCCATGGATGCACCTTGTGGCCTACAGCAGTTTTGTCTGCATTCTGATTCGGTTTGCTGTGGCACTGACCCCGGTTCTGTTCTTGCCTGCACCTGTCAAAGTCAGTACGCTTGGCCTATGCTGTCTTCTTCTCAGTCTCCTTCCTCCAGTCCATGGACATCCACTCCGGACTTTCCCATCCATCCTTGGACAGCTGCCTTCTTCTCACCGCCCTGGTTGCTCGGGGCTCCTTCCTGTTTGCAGTGGCTCTTTTTGGGCAGTTTACACCTATCACCAGCCAGTATTCCTTTCCGGTCAACTACTCCTCCAGTTCATCTAACAGCTCCCATCCACTACTCAATGGAGCACTTGTTCATTTCCCCTGAGGAAAACTTCTTCTAGCAAACATCTCTTGGAAAACATGCCTTATAGATTCTTACACACAATAGAGTTATCCATACTTCCCAATCATCTCCCCAGGACCAGTTCCGGAATCCCATTCGACTGGATTATAGAAAGATCTCATTCCTCATCTGACTCTACTGGATGCTCCTTACTTATCCTGTCAATTCAAGCACTATGGTATCCATATCTTCCATGTCTCACTAGATCTATGAGTTAGTGGAGCCTTCTCCACTCCTATCTCTTTACATGGAAAAGTGACCTCATTCCTTTCATCATACACCAACTCTGTAATCATCATCGCTGTTACGGATAATGGGAACCACAAGATACTTCATAGCAGTACTGAACAATCATCTACATTCCTTCATCATATTACCATCAATCAGGTCAGCTGCCCATCCAGCAGTCCTTCTAGCACATCCCTCAAGAATCAGCTCCCATAATCCTGCCAGCAAAGACTTTCACCGAGAGCAGGCTCCCATTGACTCTCAATCACAACTGACTTGGCTGTCTTACTACCCCAGTCATGTCTCTCAACAGGCCTATATCCGACTAAAATTCTAGGCACTCCCGGCATTCTACACCGCTCTCAACTTCCCATTGCCACATCAGTCTATAGACTCCTTTAAATACCCATTTCCAGGCTTCCTACAGCATTTAGACATTGGACATTCCTGTATCTGGACTTCAGTAAGGCATTCGACTCAGTGCCACATGGAAGGCTGGGAAGGAAGTTAGTAGGCACAGGGGCGGGTGGAAAGCTGGTGAGATGGGTAGGAAACTGGCTGCAGGGAAGGCAACAGAGGGTGGTGGTGGGTGGAGAGCTCTCACATCCAAGGGCAGTGACGAGTGGTGTTCCACAGGGCTCAGTGTTGGGACCAGTGTTGTTTGGGATATTCATTGCAGACATATCATGGGACATCAAGAGCAAGATCAGTCTGTTTGCTGATGATACCAAGGTAGGCATGGTGGTGGATAACCTAGGGGGATTGCAGGGGTTGCAGGATGATCTGGCAGAGCTTGAAACCTGGTCAGACACCTGGCAACTGGGCTTTAATGCCAAAAAGTGCAAGGTGCTGCATTTTGGGATGAAGAACCCAAGGAGGAGTTACCAGCTAGGGGGAGTGCAGCTAGCCCAGACAGAGGAGGAGAAGGATCTGGGTGTGCTCATTACAGGGTCAATGAACAACTCGGCACAATGTAGGAAGGCAGCTGCAAAGGCCAATGGAATGCTGGGTTGTATTGCAAGGGGTATATCCTTGAGGAGGGAGGAGGTGATTCTGCCACTGTATAGGTCATTAGTTAGACCACACCTGGAGTACTGCATGCAGTACTGGCGTCCGTATCTGAAGAGGGACATTAAGTTACTGGAGGAGGTGCAGCGCAGAACGACAAAGATGATCAAGGGGCTGGGGGACTTATCATACGAGACAAGGTTGAAGGAGTTGAACATGTACTCACTGGAGGAGAGGAGAGACAGGGGTGACATGACTGAAACCTTTAAATACATGAAAGGAATAAACAAGACGGGTACAGAGGGACTGTTCAAAGCAAGGGAGGGGAGGGCCACCAGGGGCCATGATATGAGACTGGAGAGAGGAAGGTTCAGGAGGGAGATGAGGAGACACTTTTTTACAGAGAGGGTGGTGGCTGGGTGGAATGCATTACCTGCTGAAGTGGTATGCAGTAGAACAGTGGACTGCTTCAAACGAGGATGGGACAGGACAAGGGGGAGGGTTAATGAAGGGGAAGGGTGGAAGGGAGGGGCAGCTGCAGAATAAGGGGTGCTAGCTGCACATTCGAGCAGACTTGATAGACCTCTAGGCCTTTATCTGCTGGCAAATTTCGTATGTTCGTATGGATCCAGGGCCGGATCAACAGGCTGACCTGAAAGGTGTGAACATGCCCATTTCCTTTGCTTTGTCTCTTCCTCCCACTTAGAATCTTCACTTATCGAGTCTTACTCTTAAATATAAAAGATTAACAGTGCAATTCAATATGCATGCTTTATATTTAAAGAGCCCCTGAGAACATTAGGAAAATTAAAAAAAAAGTAAGATTTATGTTCAGCTCCATCCCATTTTCTTTATTACTTCATATAGTTTCCATAATTAATTCTGTTTCTTTATGACTGAAAACAGTTGCATGAAAACAAGATCCCTATCCAGTAGACTAGTTCAAGTTTCAAGTTTATTGTAGGAATAACTCCATTGAGCATTCACAAGGAGGTCCTGAGAACATATATCATCAACATATACAGATACAAGGCAGGTAAAATACATATAGTACTAGCACATAAATAATATAGGGTAAACAATGTTCAATTAATACATGACAAGTACAATATTTACAAAGCAAAATATTGAGAATACGTTACAGAATATAGAAACTGTCAAACTAGGGAATGATATCTACTCTGACTGCTTCTCTACATATTGTATCACAGTCCCCTATTTATGACACAAATATCTTCACAGCAACCTATTTCAGTGTCACAGTTATGATGTCAGGTATACACAGGCAGTCAGAGCTAAAAAGGGCAGAAATACTGTATACTTGCAAATACCCTTAGTAATAAAATACAAAATATAAGCTACATGTATGCCCAAATGTTACATTTTTTCAAAGTTGTCTCAACTGTGTCAGGAACTCTTTATTCTCGCTCCTAAAATCAAGAAATCTACAATGCGTTTCAACTGTACTATTAGAAAATTGTAATCTTTTTTTATTCTCTCATCCCACTCATTTTGAAGTTCTGGCACTGATGTAGTTTTGTTTGCAGGGTGAACCACTGAATATATTTCCAGCATCCCATCAATAAATCTTGCCGTTATTTGATCCTGGCTTATTATCAATAACATAAATGTTTGATCCCTGAAATTATTCCTTCCAACAATCACTCACTTTGCAACGTAATCTCTGTAATTCATCATGGCTCCTTTAATAAACCACCAGTTTAACTCCTGCACCACCCAAGATCTATGCTTTTAGAGAGATGGGCCCTGCCCTACCCAATGAAACTCCCAAATCCTGGTTCGTGCTACCTGACAGGACAACATGATAACACCCACACTGCGAGTGTACATGTGTCTGTTGGGGGGTGGGGGGAGTCAGAAGTGCAAATCAAGACATTTCATACCCAAAAAAGTATTTGTACCAGTCCAATTAGAAAATTATTTTCTCTAAATGATCAAAACTAGGACCAATTGTTTTTTTCATGCTGATATTAGTTTAATTCATTGTGAAGCATTTTAGTTAGGTTATTTAGGTTTTATGCCTGAACAATACTAACATACTAAATGCCAGCAGAATAGGCCTAACAGTCTTTCGAGTCTGCTCAATTTTCTGCACCCGCACTGAGGGCTGAATTTGGCGTGTCCCCCCCCTTGGGTTATACTGTCCCCAGTCCCAGATGTTCCACCTGCATTGGACCTGGTCAGATTTGCCCTCCCCCTGTACTTGTCACATCCCCTTTTAAACCCGTCCACAGTCTCCACCTCTACCGGCTCCCTGGGCAGCACATTCTATGGCTCCACCACCCTTTCAATGAAATAACACCTCCTCCTCTCCCCTCTGAGCCTTCACCCTTCCAGCTTACACCATTCCCTGTCATTGCCCCCTCCTCCTTCCTTTTGATCACCCTGACTGGGCCCCTTCATTGATCCCTTTTATGTACTTAAAGACCTCTATCATGTCCCCCCGTCCCTCCTCTCCTCCATGGTGTACATGTCAAGCTCCTTGAGCCTCTCCTCATAGGTCCTCTCCCCCAGGTCCAAGAGCATTTTGGTTGCCCTCCTTTGGACCCTCTCTAGGAATGTAACATCCTCCTTTAAATGTGGTCTCCAAAACTGCACACAGTACTCAAGGTGTGGCCTGACCAAGCAGTTGTACAGGGGGAGGATCACTTCCATCTTTCTGGAGGTAATCCCCCTGGCGATACATCCCAGCGTCCTATTTGCCCTTGCCTCTGCCCTCCTACAGGTCTCTGAGTTGTTCATTTTGACATCCCAGGTCCCGCTTCCCTCCATGACTTGAAAATTTGTCTCCTCCCAGGGTATATCCCTGGCCTGGATTTCTGACTCCCAGGTGCAGAACCTTGCACTTCCTTGCATTGGATTTTACTTTCCATTTTCCTGACCACCATTCCAATGCCTCCAGACCCTCCTGCAAGGCCACTCTCCCCTCCTCCTCATCCACCACTGTGCCCAACTTTGAGTCATCTGCAAAGAGACTCATTTCACTCCTGATCCCTTTCCTTATGTCTGAGACATAGGCGTTGAACAGGAGTGGCCCCAGCACTGACCCCTGAGGCAGGGGCACCCCACTAGTATCCCACCTTGGGGATGAGGCTAGCCCCCCAACCACTATCTTCTGAGTATGCTCAGAGAGCCAATTTCCTATCCATCTTAACAACTGTCTCCCTACACCAATTTCCTTTAGTTTAGCCAGCAGGCCATTGTGGGATACTGAATCAAATGCCTTGCTGAAGTCCAGAAAGAGGACGTCCACTGGCCAGTACAGTAAGAAGATATGTTTGAAAAATTTCAGTAACTGATATGCAATGACCAAGGAGTGTAGCCACAGTGAAGAGGCACTGGTGCAGTGAGGAGGGCCTCAGATTTCTCCTGGGCCTAGGGCCCCAGGTTGCCTTAATCTGGCTCTGATTGGATCACCTGTAAGATAAAACAGTCATGGCCACCTCAACTCATGTCACGGACAATTACACCACAACAATACCCATATCTACCTTCTTCTACCAGCAGACCAGCAAGAGCCTATACAAGTATCATTATGGCATCAATACCAAATCAACTCTCGAATTCATCATACTGAACTTCCAATTATGGTATATACATTCAGTTACCATCTCTACTGCATATACCAGCCTTCCATCCTTGGTCTAAAATCTTTCACATCACTCCTCCTACCAGGTACATAAAGATTCTGTCCGACTCCTTCATCTTCTACATGGATGCCTACATTGCAACTTATCACTCACCGCTTAACTCCAAACCTTCAGACTCTAACTTGAATGTCAGACCTTAGACAAAATCAGATTGTTTACTTTATGACTTCATAACCCATCATACTTCCCACCGTTCAAAGTCTGGTAGCAAATTTTATCAAATAATGCTTTTCATGCTTACAGTACTTTGTCTCTGTAATCCCACTGGATATCATCCATCATCACCTTGGAAACCTGGACTGCATTCCTCTCTTTCAACTGGACCTACTCCACTTTCAGGATCCAGATGCTCCTCCAGAATAGACCTACCTCTTCAACCTCAGAATCATCCTTCCAGAACGCATCATCCAATGAACTTTGAAGATGGACCGTCATCTCTACAAGCAGTTCACCTTCCTCGGAAATTAGCATATGGTTGCTAGAACCTAGATTCATCTCCTCTTAGTTTGCCTGGAGGACGGGTGGGTCACTAGCCATGGGTCCTCAGAGGCTCCTCCACCTGGAGGGGTTTGCTCACCTGCGTGCTTCTGGTCAAACTCTCCGTGAGTTGGAGGAGGTAATCACACTCTTTTGAACATTCATTGGTACTTTTGGGGGGCTTTCTATTCCCTACTCATTACCAACTAATTTCCCTACCATGGGTTGGAATAGAGTGAAGCCAAAAGTAAACTACATTACACAAGCGCTACTGACTTTATAAGCTATTCACCAAAACATTGAATGGGAGGGCTAAAGCCCAAAGTTCAATGTGGGGGAATAGCTCCTCCCACATTCCCCTTAAAGGCCAGCCTCCTTCAGCAGTCCCCTGCTTAGTGCATTGTGAAACACCCACCATCCACCCCGCCTCCTCCTTCTCCAGCACTCTGCTCACCCTTGGTACTGGGCTTTCTATTCTCTACTAACTACCTGGTTTCCCCTACCAAGGGTGGGAATAGAGTAAAGCCAAAAGTAACTATGTTACACAAGCACTACTGACTTCATACACTATTCACCAAAACATTGAATATACCAGCTGAAACCACATCTTCTGGGTCTCAATCCACAACACCAAGTTAGAACCACATTTTCTGGTTCGTGAACCAGAAAATTTTTAGTTCGAACCAAAAAAAGTGGTTTGAACCAGAAATCACTCGGGATTTTAAGACGGTGTTTCATTTTTATCCTCACTCGTATTGCCACACATATGTAATATAAGTTCAATAAATAAATGTGTATGTCTCACTATCATGAATATAAAGAGCAAGTGGTTACCAAAATAAAAGGCTAAAAATGTTGATATTTACAAAAATGATGTTTAGTGTTTTAATATTTTTAATAGGTCCTGTTTGCCTAATAAATATTTCAGGTCGTGCAATGTTAAATCAACTTTTTTCTAAAAGGCTATGACTATTCCCAACTGACCCACAGTTGCTGTTTGTTATATCACAACTTGTCATAGTAAGTACTATGTTGTTATGGACAAAGGCCCTATCACGTCAGTTGGGGATAGACAAATGCCTTTTATAGACACTTGGTAGAATATATACCAAGATATGTTATAAATATTGGTGAATGAAGAAAACGGAGCATTAAGAAACATATTCCCTAGACAATTGTAAGGACATAAAACATTATATTTCTGAACACACTGAAATGAAGAGTTGCTCTTTATGTTTTCAAAATGCAGCATTACTTTTATTGAAATGTTATCACTTATCAGACCATTATTTATTAATATGCAGAAAAAAACCTATAAATGTGCCATTCCAGAGTGAGATGGATTAGGTTAAAATTCAACTTTTAAACGTTCTCCAATTCTTTCCATGTTGGTCAAGCAGTAAACTCCAAGAACAAATGAAACCAAGTAGCACAACCTACAGAAAATTCTAATGACAAGAACTGAAAGCATGGCATGTTAGCTTGTCAAAGACAGGGGGAAAAGTTTACACTTTCAAATCAAGAATAGACAAAATACATACCCCCCACCACCCACTCCACTAAATCAGAACCTTGAAGGCACTGACCTAATGTTTTTTGCCCACATGCAAAGTTAACGTTCTGATAAAATAAGTTGATATCGCTTTAATGAAGTCTGCAGTCCCACAAATGTTTTCGGCCTGGTTAACTTTTAAAAAAAACAAAACAATTTATAACATTTCTTGAGAGCATGGGTTGACCTTTCTTCTGACTTCACCAAAGAATGACAAAAGCAAATGCAGATTATTTTCTCCCAAGTAGAGCAATTTCAGTACTTTATTTTATAACATGGGTTAACAAAAGGGAAAACGGTAATTGGCCAAACAGCATCACCTGACCATGGATTAAATTCACTATTTAATCCATAGTTGATGTGAGATGCCTGGCCAGCAATATCCATGGGCAGAGCAACACTTGTTATGTGCTTGGACACTTAGAAGGAAAAGGCAGCCATTGAAAAAAGCATCAAAGCGAGAGACAGCTGCAGCACGGTAATCCACTGCCAGTACTGGGGAGAATACAGTGACAGCAGGTCAGAGATATGCACACAAGTATATGCAAACAATAATACCCAACAAGGTGGGCAGTATTGGGCTATACCGGACCACCCAGGGGCATAATGAGGCGGGCCTCATTGTCTCTGGAAGGTCTGGTATAGCCAAATACTGTTCACCCTGGAGGGTATTATTGAGCTTAGAAAATGGATTGTTTGTTCATATTTTAAATAAAATGTTTACAACAATGTAAAAGAAATGTGAAAAGAAAAATGACAAAAAAGTTTCTGTAAAATATTCCCTCCATTGCTGCAATTGGCAGTAGAGGGTGATATAAGAGACCTCTTCAGGCCTCCTTTACTTTCAAGCAAATGCCCAGGCTGCCCCTAAAAAGTCTGCCTAACTGAGCTCCTCTAGCTATTCTATTGTACCCTGCCCTGGCAAATCTCCATGCTGACAGCACTTCGAAATACCCCTCATGTTGGATTACTGATTTTCATACCGGGACAGTTCCATCTTCAGCAATCTATCAAGCAGACTAAAATGAAGCTGCATAGTTCAAAATCTGCTGCAACCATAGCCAGCATCCATGAGAGGAGGGTAGGAGCCGTCAAACTGAGAAGCAGACTAACAGAAATCCCATGAAATCATTCTGTGAGCATATGTTAAATGATGAGAGCCTGAGTCCCAGGTGGCATGCTCCCTACCTGCTACTCCATGGTAATTTTCTGAATGGCAGCAGACAGCTAACTGACTGGGGCACCAGTTCATTGTTTTCCTCTCTGAAATCAGCTGGTGCAGGATAGTTTATTAAAAGACTTGATTCATTCAGTACCTGGGCAGCAGTACAGGGGGGCAGTTTCATGTGATAACAGTGATCACGGAATGGACAAGATTAAGGTTTCCTTCTTTTCTGTTTCACCCCCTGCACCACCCTACTAAAGGATTCTCAACTCCAGGAGGGTGCATGTCGGGGGGAGTGCAAAAGTTAAAAAAAACCTGACCCGGCACAAGAACCACGAGGGCGCCCGGAACTGAACCCGGAACCCGCCACCCTCACAACCCCAGCTTGCCACCAACCCACCACGCCACATGGCCAGCTCAGCAGCCCACTGCTGCATTACACCCCACAAACCCTCACTCCCCTTCCACCCGTCGCACGGCGTGGTTCTTCCCCACCCCCCCCGCAGGCATGTATACATGATGACATCCCGTCACTATATTTTCCGAACCCCCTATCCGGTCGCCCTCCCTACCAGTTAGCCCTGTGCACAGGTGCCATGACAGACTTGCCCTTTTTGAAAGCCTCAGTCGTGGTCGTCTTGTACACGGCATACCAGGAGGGGTGCTTCCTCATGATTTAATGATAGTGTGCTTACTGTTCGAGTCCTGCAGTGTAAATAGCTACCACCACCTTCTTCCTGGGCTGTGGTGGTGTCGGGTTTCATTTTCCTTTCCCTGGTCAGAGCAGATCTCAGTGGCTACATTTTTAGTGTTGTGATTTTTTTTTAATGCAACTGCTTTCAACAGCCAAATCCATCGGTTTGGGAAAACCCAGTGGGTGGCAGGGCAGGGGTTACAATTTTAAAACTGAGCAGGGCTACAATTTTAAAACTAAATGGATCAGGAGAATTCATCTGAGGAGCAGTGATGGCAGTTCTAAGTTCCGCTCCCCATAGATGGAGACGCGCTGTAGGCTGGAAGCAGCTAATAGATCATCTGCCCTTTGGGGCAGTGTCGGACACGAGAAGCTCTGTGAGGTTTGAGCAATTTGGTGTGACTGAAAAGTTTAAATTTTAAACAAAATACGTGTTTTCCTTATGAACTAATGCTTTTGCAATATGGGGGGGGGGGGATGCCCGTTATCACTTGCTCGGAAAGTCTCAGTTACCAAGAAAAACAATGGCAGGTCTGCAATTTGAAAATAGCCAAAACACCTTGACATTGGTGACTAGTTCGGTTGGAAGTGGCACTTTTAATACCCAGGCAACGTTGTCTGATAGACACCCACCTTGCCAGGGGTATCAGCCAATCAGAACCTGGGAATTTCTTAGACCATTTTCTAATAAATGTGGAAGAGTGGTCAGACTCACTGTCACTATGCTGAAGTGCTGCACAGGGACTCGAGACAGAGAAAACCGCAGGTTGTGACAGACGCTGACAGACAGTAACAGATATGGCCAAGAGAGAGCGTGTTGATGTCTCCCCCACCTGTACATGTACACATTTGTCCCTGCTGGTGTAGTCTTCCTGGACATTGCTGCTGACTGGCTGCACCCAGCCCTGCATGGTAGACAGACACACAGCAGAGAGACTGAGCACGTTGTTGACGTCCCCCAAAACCCTGACATTTATGGCTGCTGCAGCAGCAAGTCCTGGCTGGACCTCCTCAGAGAGTGAGAGTGCAAGAGCGAGAGGTTCACACACTGCAAGTGGAACAGAAAGGCAACCCAAACACCGGGCCCTGCACCTCCTCATTCTCTGCAGTTCTGTGTACAAGTGTCCTGCAGGCACATAGAAGTCTGCCACACGCCGCACACAGAAAGAGCAAAAGAGAGCCAGCTGCTTCGGGACAGGACAACGTTTCCCCAGGCATTTCCAACTGAGGCACCCACTGCACAGAGAGAGAGAGAGAGAGAGAGTGAGAGAGAGAGAGAGTTGCTGCAGAACAGAAAGAGAGAGAAAGCAACAGAGAGCCAGCAGCTCTGAGACAGAATGAGACAAAGAGGCAGTGAAGAGCTCCCACCGCAACCCAACAATGAGCTGTTGTACTACAGAGAGAGAGAGAGGCAGCAACAGTGAGCTGGTCATCCTGCAGTGTCCTCACTCTTCCCTCTCTCCAGTCCAGTTTGTATTGTAGCAGGAAGCAGGTCACCTCGCAGTGGATAGGCAGACAGCAAGTGACAGTGACAGTGAGAAAGAAACAGGAAAATGTAATGCACAAGTCCTGTCTACTCTCTCTTTCCTTTCAGGGGGTCTGGTTTCGTTTTTTACTGTGAGCAGGTCACCATGTGGTGGACAGCGAGACAGAGAGATAGTGACAGCGAGGAAGAGACCGGGACATTTAATTAACAACTCCTGTAATCTCCTGTCTCTCTATCTTGACTTTGCATTGGGCTGTTTTTATGTTTGTTTGCACGCATGTGCAAGAAACATAGTGCCACCATATGAGTTTTCATAGGGGTGCCTCCCCCACTTCCAATGCCCTGCTCCCTTTTGCAGGCGCGGCTGCACCATGCCAATGAATGTCGGAGCTGTCTATGACAGCCATTCAGATGCAGTGGCATACAGTTGAAAGCAAAAAACTGCTGCAATCAGCAGTGGTAACGTGTAGGCAATTTGCATACTGCCGTCGGCAGGTAATTTGCATACTGCCATCAGCAGTATTCAAACTGCCTACACTCTGCACTGCATCTGTATAGCTGTCATAGACAGCTCTATTTTTGTCTACTCATCCCCCAAGTAGCACGCTGGGAGCCCACCCCAGTGTGCTCATGCGATCCCCCCGCACACCGTATGGCCGCCGGAGGTGCCAATCCCCCTTCAGCTTCACTGCCTCCCCAAACAGACTTCCGATGCCACACTGGGAACCCACCCCAGCGTGGCAGAAGTCTGTATGGCTGACTGGGGGTGCCTAATCCCCCGTCGGCTCCACTGTATGGTTTGTACCCCCCCAAAACCAGAGTTCCACGTGCCACACCGGGAGCCCACCCCAGCATGGCAGAAGTCCATTTGACCGATGAGGGTGCCCAGTTCCCCCATCAGCTCCACTGGCGCCCCCTCAAAAAAAACTTCCAGCTGCCATGCTTGGAGCCCACCCCAGCCTGGCAAAAGTCCCATGTAGTCTAAACAAACATAGAAACACCTGTAAAAAAAATGGTCCCTTGTTGACTGTCTTGCCCCTCCCCCCAACCCACACCCACCCTCTGCGTATCCACCTCCCCACACCCCAACCCCATACTTATCTCCGGAGGCCAGCGAAGATCTTTTGGTGGACTGGGAATACGTCTACACTCTTCAAAGCCAACCGTGAACTGAAGAAATGCCGGTAAGCTGTATAATGCAAAACATTTTTTTTTCAACTTTGGTGCATATCTCAGCCATTTTTGGGAATTTTTTCACCAAATATTCAACATGGGGTTCTTGGGGACCCACCTCATGAACTCAGTCACTATCATTCTGTTATGCTATGTTAACTGTTCCTTTTGCTGCACCTGTAATGTTATCCTCTGTTTTAAGCTGCACTGTAATAACTGTCTTGATGTCTGCCCTCCCTGCGACGAGGTGCCTTTGTAAATGAGTCTCTGACTCAAAGGTTGTAAACCCGATTTGTAATGAATAAATGAATATTCAGCCCTGAAAGGTGATTTCGCAGTCACTGAGCGGAACCACCTTTCGGGACTGAGTAATGAAATGACAGTGTCAAAGTTCATGAGGTAGGCCCCCAAAAATCCTATGTTGAAAATTTAGTGGAAAAATTCCCAAAAATGACTGTTTTACGAGAGTGCGTTACGCAGTTCCTACGCACGCTTGTAACTTCAAGAATTTTTAATATTTTCAGTCCAGATTTTCAACATTGCCATTTTATCACACCTCCTTATGAACAGTATAGCTGTCATTTTTCTTTTTTTTAAACTTTCTTTATTTAAAGTATTTTGTTCAGACAAACATAACAAAATACAGACATATCCTTAACAAATACAATTATACCTTTTTTGCTTCTCTTTTGTTTTCAAAGGCATTTCATCTAGTATAATACATAATTAGGCCAAGCAGTCAACAGTTTATACATAGGGTGGCAGCAAGACATCCAAAAATTCCTTTATATTTATAATAAAGACACATCTGAGTTGATTTCCATATTGTACCTTTTTATGTAAGGGAGATGAGAAAGAGAGGCCGGATTATTTACCATCTCATCAGTTAGGAGACAATATAGATACTTTATTCATGCCTTACAGGTCTCTATGATATATAATGTGTTCTACCTCTCGGGCCCATTATAATGATTTCAACATGGCGTTGATCAAGGAATGAAGTCAGGTCTCACCCTTGCCATGTATAGAACCCATCACCTCCACAGGATCTCAAAACAGGGGACCCTTTCATTAATGGTAGCCGTTAATGCCTCCATTCTATATATATTGATCATGCGTTCTTGCCACATCCTTAGAGTGATGCTTTGGGAGATAGCCAATTACTCGTGATTGCCTTTTGGGCCGCTAAGAATGAGATTTTCAGGAACTTAATCGTCAGAGGGTCTCGAAGTTCCTTGGGCAGTTCCAGAAAAAAATAACAGAGGGATGAAATCTCCAAGTTAGGATCCATTATTACCTGTAAGGCCTGTTGAAGATCCTGTAGGAAGGGGGTTAATATGGGGCAATCCCACATTATATGTGCCAATGATGCAGGAGAGTGCCCACAGTTTCTCCAACAAATTGAGGATTTGGGATTCAGGTATTTCATCTGGATTGCTGGTGTTCGAAAGTAGTGAACAAAAATCTTCCATGAGAACTCCTGCCAGCTAACTGCTGATATGCCCCAATGAATCCTCGTTTATGTCCAAGCCCAAAATTCCTCAGAAATCCGAACTCCCAAATCCCGCTCTCAAGCTTTTTTTATATAAGAGGAAGAATCCTCTTTCCAGGTCAGAAGAACCTGATATAATTTAGAGATAATATGAGATCTAATCGGGACCCCCTCTATTGCTTTCCTAAGTATGTTTGCAATCTGTGGAGGAGATGAGCCCCCAACTTTGTGGTATGCCAAAAGACTACTAACATAGTTTCTAATTTGAAAGTATCTAAATCTATCCTGCCATGATATTCCATATTTATTAACTAATGCTTCGAAAGACAGGATCTCATTTCCATCTAGAAAGTGCCAGACCAGGTGTAAACCCTTCTCCTCCCATCTCCCAAATCCTGCATCCCACCTGTTAGGAGCGAAGGAATCTAGGTATGGAACCGAAGTCAGAAGACTCCTCCAACTCTTAGCACTTTTGTCTCCTAAGATCCCGTGCCATACACTTAAAGTGGAGGCTGTATAGGGATTGCCTTCCTGACCTGCGCTTGATCTTTCCCTCTGCCCAAGGAGTATGCCATTCAGATTTTTACGTGGGGCGGCCTCCCACAGCTCCAGAGTTTTCCACTTGGCCAGATAGGCCTGATCCAGCCAATACATGGCTGTTTGTAACTGAGCTGCACGGTGATATAGTTTAAAGTTTGGTAATTATAAGCCTCCCTCTGCCTTCGGAATCTGGAGCGCCGAAAGGTGGACTCTAGGTTTTTGTGAACCCCAGATAAAACGGGAGATCGCTCTATCTAGACAGTGGAAGTATGAGTCCAGGAACAGAATAGGGATTGTCTATACCAGGTATAGGAACTTAGGGAGAATTATCATTTTTATCGCCTCCACTTTCTGTACCAATGGAATAGGGATGGGGGCCCACTGATCCAACTCCAGTTTAATATTTTTTAATACTGGGATAAAGTTGAGGGAGAATAACCGGTCCACCTGGAAACTCATCTGAACCCCAAGATATTTAATCTGGGATAAGTTCCATCTAAATGGGAATTTCTTTTGGGTCTGTTCCAATGGTTCATAATGTGCTCTCAAGACCTCCGTCTTACCCATGTTTATTTTGTAACCAGCCAGAAGGCTAAATTCTGACAGTCGTGCCCACAGGTGTTCCAATGACTGCTCTGGGTTTCTAAGATAGACTAATAAGTCATCCACATATAAAGCCAACTTATGTGTTTCCCCACCCAAATCCCACCCCTGTATTGTCTCATCCTGTCTTAATGCCTGGGCTAAAGGCTCAAGGTACAGGGCAAAAAGAAGGGGGAAGAGGGGACATCTCTGTCTAGTGCCACGATACAAGGCTATTGGAGGGGAGACTCTGCCGTTAATCTTTATATATGCTCTGGGGTTACTGTATATGTTATTTATAACTTTAATAAAGGATTCCGAGAATCCAAATACGCCCAGAGCCAGATCCAACAATCTCCATGCCACCCGGTAGAAAGGCCTTCTCCGCATCCAAGCTTAATAGCATGCAGAGTGCCCCCGACCGGGCAGCATGATGTAAAACTTGCAATGATCTTTTAATATTTTCCTGGGTCTGTCTACCAAGGATAAAGCCTGTTTGATCATAATTGATCAGTTTGGGCAAAACCACCTACAGGCGCCTCGCCAGTATTGAAGCATACAGTTTATAATCAATGTTTAAAACTGATATAGGGCGGAAAGAATTACACTGTGTGATATCTTTTCCAGGTTTAGGGACACTTGAAATAACCGCATAGTTCCATGTGTCCGGGAGCGCCACCCCTGATTGTGCCTTCCTACAAGCCTCCAACAGAGGGCTCTTAATCTCGTTTATGAAGAACTTGAAGAATTCATGGGTATATCCATCAGGTCCTGGGGATTGTTTTGTTTTCAATCTTTTAATTGCCGAAGTCAACTCTAAAGGGGTGATGGGAGTGTCAAGGGAGTCTCTGATTTCCTCAGTCAACCTTGGCAATTTTAATTTAGCTAAGTATGATTATATTTGTTCTTTATCTGGTGTATGTTCTGATGCATATAAATTAGAATAGAAGTCCCGAAAACCATTCAGAATTTTTTCCAGGGATTTTAATAAATGACCTGTCCTGGGGTCTCGGATCTGAGTGATCATAGACCAGGCGGTGTGTTGTCTCAGGCGGTGGGCCAGAAGGCGAGAAGCTCAAGGGCCATTTTCATGATATCTCTGCCGCAGGCATTGCAGTGCTTGTTCTGTCTTTACATCAATTAGCTTTTGGATCCATTGTTTAATGTTCTGTATGTCTGACATTACAGAATTGTCCCCAGCATGTCACCCCTGTAGGGCATGTAATTGTTTTTGAAGGTCTTCCATCTGCTGGTTTTGTTGTCGTTTAAAGTGGGCAGCAAACTTGATGCAGCCTCCTCTAAATACTGTTTTCACCGTATCCCATAATATAGTGCCCGGCACCTTAGGGTACATATTATCCTGTTGAATTTGTGCTAGCCTCACAGTGGCCATGTCTGTGAACTCCTTTAAATTCAAAAAATAATTGTTGAATTTCCAAAGGGTCTGACCCTTTTTGACTTTCCAATTCAGCCTCAACAACAGTTCGGAATGATCGGAGAGTACAGATGGGATATGCTTACATCCCAAGACCTGGTCTTGGTGCTCTCCAGAGATCAGTAAGTAATCAATCCGGGCAAAAGAGCCGCGGGGAAATGAGTAGTGCTTGTATTCTTGTTTATTCTTATTATGCCTTCTCCAGGCATCTACCCAGAAAGCCCCCTTTAAGTGGTTCTTAATAAATTTACTAGCCCGACTCTGCAGGAATGATTTGGTTCTGGATGTGTCTTTTTGCTCCCACACCTGATTTAAGTCCCCCCTACTATTAATAAACCCTTCTGTTGCTCAGTAATTTTATGAAGTAAGGAACGAAGGGCTTCCTTTGTAGAACCCAGAGGTGCATACAGGGAGGCCAATGTGATAGGGGTACCCTCCAAATTCCCTGAGAGAATGGCCAGACGACCCTCAGGGTCTGTATAGCTAGCTATCCTTTGAAACTGTGTTCCTCTGGAGACCAGAATTGCAGAACCTCTTCTCTTTCCCTTCCCATACGAGGCTGCGACCACTTCATCATACCCAAACTTCCCCAAATTCTGGTGTTCAGACTTACTTAAATGAGTTTCTTGCAGTAAGACAAAAGAGGGATTCTGTCTTTTTATGGTGGACATGACCTTGTGTCTTTTTACCGGGTTGTTCAGCCCATTAACATTGTGGGAGACGATTTTTATAATGGTATTATCCTCCATTTAGAGACAAAAAGTTATATTCCCATTGGTACAAGGGTCTACACCCGCTTGTCCCTCTCCCCCCCTCCTGCCTCCTCCAGTGTTTGCTCCAGTGCCCTCTCTCCCCCTCTATCCCACCTCCAACCCCCTCCCAGGATTGTGATAATCTTTGCTTTCCCCTTTGTTGTTCAAATGTACATTGCCAGTGAAAATTTTCGTCTGAAGTTATAACTCTCAACTCAACATGAACACAGACATAACATACAATTTCCAACCTCCTATGGGGAGGTGCCAACAGAGCGATCCTCCCCCGGGGGTAAAAAATATTTACAAAATGACTCCCAAGGTAGGAGAACAGGAAATACTGTTCTCTGTTTGTTCGAGTTCTCAAAACTCAAATGGGAGGTGAAGGAGCCAATGAAATGGCTCTCTCCTCCTGGACCTTAAAGTTGACAGGTCCTTGCCAGATGACGTGGCTTATCGTCACCAATAGTGTACCAAAGATAATACAGGGCACACACAGCACTAGACCTCCCAGCATAGTTGTTCTGGGGTTCTGCCTAGAGATTACTCAGTCCGCTCCTCCCCCTTCCCCCATCATTTCTGCCAAAACTGTATACTGTGATCCCGTATTTCCTCTATCCCTGAGACTTCACCTATGGTAACAAACTACCTCTATATAGATAGTGAAGATTGTATAAATTTTTGGTTTCATAGTAATACCCCAATGAGACTGTGTGTAGCCATTCAGCTGCAGCCTGCCAACACTAGCGAATATTCTCACAAGGAGGAACCAAAACAAAAAGGGGAGTGTAATTCCAGTGCTCCACCCTCTTCATTTTAATTTGGTGCAGACTGCCACCAAAAGGATGATGAAAGAGGCCGTCTGCCCCATTTTTATGGTTTGTGTGTGTATTCCAGGCCTGAGCTGCATGGCCTTCCTTCTCAGTCTCCATCACAAGGGGCGGGAACCCTGAGGAGGTCACAACCCAGGATGGGGTTTCCCCTAAATTGGGGAGTATTGTTGCTGCACGGGTGATACCACGACCCTCTTAGTCATGTGCCCCCCGCTCTCGCTGTGCTAGCCCAAAACCTCCAGCTTCTTATGGTTATTTCAGCGCCATTCCATCTGGGCATAAGATCAAAATTATGGCACTAGGCGCCTGCAGCACCCCCACCCGGACAGAGTACTCAGCAAACAGAGTAATCCCAACAATTACTGCATGTGTCCTTTCAAGGGGAAGGCCCTTTAACTGCTATGACATCATGTCAGGGGAGACAACAGCAATGAAAAATAAAAATGAAAAATGAGACAGAGAGAAAAAAAAAAAGGAAAAAAGGGGAGGGGGGAGGAGACAGAGCCCAGCAGACTCCACTCAGACAGCGTAGCTCAGCATTGAATAACTATTCAAGAGGTAGTGTCCCTCTAAACAACACTCCCACCCCTCTTATACTCCCTGTAGCAGTCTGTTCTGGTACCAGGTTTCAGCCTTCTAGCCCCTGCCTCCACTCTCCCCAAGGGGCATAAACATCAACACCAAAAATATATTACCTGTGGGAGTGATATCGTCGCATGCAAAAGTCACCATAATTATTCGGTTACCATTAACTTACATGGGATTTACATGCGACTCACCACCGCCTCGAGCTCCACCCCCCCCAAGTCCCCTATCATTTACCAGTAAGGCCTCATTCATTGACCTCGATACGAAATTTCAAAAGTCCCATTCACTTAGAGGTTGAGTTCAGTACTCCCTCATGGAGAAGGAGATGCAGGAAAGAAAACTCTCCTGATAACAACCACAGTCCCGTTATACTGGTTTCTTCTCTCATGTGTCATCCATCCTTTCAGTTGATGGCTCCTTAGGGGCTTGAGGGTGAGTGAGCTTACGCAGCATTTTCTTGATGTCCTGGAGTGTGGTAGCAGCCACTTTCCTTCCTGGTCGGGTGGGGTTCTGGAGCTTAGCTGGTTGCCAGGGATGCTGCAGGACGACCGGTTGTTCCCTAAGATGAGGGGCCTCCAAGATTTCATGCCCCTTGTTTCTCATTGCTTGAAGCGCCTCTTCATATGAATGATACAACTCTGTACCTGTTTCCCAATAGACTCAGAGGCGAGAGGGATAAGGCGTCTGAAACTTGATGTTTAAAGCCTTCAATTTCCGAAGTAGTGGAGTGTAGGCCATTCGTTGCTGCTGGATCACGGGGGTGGGGGGGCAGTCTTGGTCAAAGGACAATCGAGCACCGTTGTACTCTACCCAGCCTTGTTTCCGCGCTGCCTGGAGTATCTGCTCTTTCTCTCAGAAGCTTGAGAATTTGGCTACTATCGACCGGGGCCTAGCAGACACTGATGTTGGTTTAGGCACCAGTGCTCGGTGTGCTCTTTCAATTTTAAATTGGAAGGCTGGCAGTAGATCCAGGACATGACGAAGCAGATTCTCCAGAAATTCATTCATCTCCCCAACCTCTGCAGATTCAGGTAGACCATATATTCTTAAGTTGTCTCTGCGAGAGCGGGCTTCAAGATCTAGGCATTTAGCAGTAGTAAGCTCTTGATGGTGCAGTAAGTATTCCATTGCCCGTGAAATTTGAATTAAATCGTCCTCAGCGGTCGATATGCGTTCCTCCGTGGAGGTCACTCTAGTTTCCAGCCCTTTTAAATCTGAATGCAACTTATTAAACTCCTGTTTCGTTTCTGATTGAAACTGTTTGATTTCTGTAAGTAGAGTTTCAAACCTGGAACAAGATAGAGTGTCCAGTTCTGTCTCAGTATCCCCTCCCGCCATACTCGAGGGCGATTCTCTCCCGCTAGTAGCTGAGCTTGCTGGGCTTAATCCTCGCTGATCACCCTTCGTTTCCCGATTTTTTGAATGGGATCGTTTCATGGATGAGTTTCCACTTTGCGATCTTTGCATATTTGACATAATTTGAGTTAACAGTGCTGTGTGGAAACGTATTTATTAGCGATGAGGGGGGGAGCTGCTCATTTAAGCAGCCATGATGCTGGTGACATCACCGGAAGCCCAGCTGTCATTTTTCATATCATGTCCAAAATGTGTTTTCGCACATGTAGCGCACATTAGCGCAGTCGGTGTGCGAAATCAATGTTCGGGACACATTAAGAAAATCACAGTGACACTGGTCATGAGCAGAGGTGGTAAAATGGCTATGTTGAAAATTTGGTGACAAAAGTCCTTAAAATGACTCTGTCACAAGCATGCATTGCGCAGTTTCCACGCAACCTAGTAAGTTCACAAATTTGTAATATTTTCAGTCCAGATTTTCAACATTGACATTTTTCCACACCTCCTTATGAACAGTACAGCTGTCATTTTTCACACCCTGGTCAAAATGTGTTTTCGCACTTCCTGCACAGAATAGCGCATTCACTGTGGGAATTTAGTGTTCGTGATAGATTACGAAAATCACAGTGACACTGTTCATGAGCAGAGGTGCAAAAATGCCTATGTTCAAAATCTGCTGTAAAAAATCCCTAAACTACTTACATTATGGGTGTACGTTGCGCAGTTCCTACGCACGCTCGTGACTTCACCAGTTTTTGTATATTTTCACTCCAGATTTTCAACAATGCCATTTTTTTACCTTCTCATGAACAGTACACCTGTCACTTTTCACATCTTTTTCAAAATGTGTTTTTGCACCCGTGGCGCCAAATGGCACAGTCACTCTGCAAAATCATCTTTCACATAACAAACTGATAGTGTCACTGTTCATGCGGTGGGGTCACAAAAAACCCATGTGGAAAACCTGGAGTAAAAATACCAAGAAACTCCCAGGGCATTAGGGTTTTCGACCATAACGCACTACCTTGTACGGACTGACAGGCATCAGGGGTGTGACTTGGGATTGACGACAGTAATGCTCATGCCATTTCACCCCCACCCCCACCCTGCAGCCAGTGACAGGCATCAAGTTGCAGCTTGGACCCTTTGGCCCCAGAGTTCACCCCATTCTCCTATACTGCACCCATTTCAGCGTATTTCCTTATGGAATAAGGTGAATGTAAAGGCGAAACACCCCAAGGCACACCTCAACACTTGTCAGTGTCTGAAGGGTAGGGTGAGGTGAAATGTCGTGACCGTCATGGGTGACAACCCAAAGTCATACCCCAATGCCTGTCCATCTCTGCAGGGTGAGGGTGGAGTTGGGATCAGTTCAATACTTCAATGCCATTCCTACACTGCATCTGTCTAACTCCTGCACTTCCACTGCTAATGCCAGCAAGCAAACATTCGGCATTGACAAATTCTTGTTTGTTTTGGTGCACAGAGAGACACCGGCAGCTGGAAGGTCACTGCAAAGTGAGTCATGAATATGTAATGTATGTTATGAACATGCAAATGGCAAAAATCATGGTAGGACTGTATTTCTGGCATTTGTATGTTAATAAAAGACATAACATATGCATGATTTTGGGGGAGGAGGACTAATTTTCAAGGCAGCAGGATACCCTCACATTTTGCCTACTGAAAGGGAAAAAAACACACCTTTCTGTTTGTTTTTAAATATAATCCATGTTTTAAGTACAATAACCCACTCCAGGGTACAGGGCTATAGGCATTTAATCCACACCTCGGGCGCTGTGAGGACACTCGGCCTGCAGCCACTTGCCACATAACGCATCTGAAGCCTGGATTAAATGCCTATAACCCCATACCCTGTTGTGGGTTATTGCTAACTTAAACTGTATGGAAACCACACATGCACTGAAAGTATCAGTATTTACCCACAAAAAAATTATTCTGCACATTATCAATTATTCCCATGCTTATATACACACACACCAATACATGCACATATACAAGCATCAAATGAAATGTCAGTATTTATCTACACAATTATTCAGCTTGTATTTATTACCTATTACCAGCTGTCTCCATGCCATACATCTATACACACATCAATACATATACAAGCATAAAATTAACCGTCAGTTATTTACCTACAAAATTAATCAGCCTGCAAGTGTTACTTATTATAAATTGTCTGTAGGCGTAAACACACACACACACATACATACACACACACACATCAATCCATTCATACATATACAACCATCAAATGAAACGTCAGTATTACCCTCATACTTCAAATCAATCTATCTGCACATATTCCCCATTACAAATCTAAATGACATGAAATAAAAAAAAAATCTCATGGTTTCTTTATGGTAACAGAGCTACTGAGGTCATTTGATGAGTCAGATTAATGGTATGTCAATCAGTTGAGTGCTTTTGCACGCTAATGGTGGTGAGCCAAAAGGTGCTATTTAAACATCAATTCAAAAGGACTGACTGTGCAAAAAAACAGTGGGGACATATGGGGGGGAGGGGCAGAAGCTAAGGTGTTTAAGCCCCTTCTTTGGACTTATCTTCTTAAGTATTCAGTTGGGTATGACAGGCAGCAGCACCAGATTTTAATTTCCTTCTATTGTCGGTAATGTACTGCCTGTCGCTCACATTACCGACTACAGGCTTGAGTGACTTCCTCCTGGACCCAACCAAAATTAGAGCCGCTAAATGAGGGGATGCAAACAATAATACCCTGTTGGGTATTATTGCTTGCATCCCCTGCCAGCCAGTAGTAAACTTAAAGTTAAGTGTCCAACCACCCACACACCCAACCCCACACTCCATAACCAAGCACACCACCCAGCCTGAGAAATAACAGTACAGACCTGAACAAAAACATTGCTGCTAGGTGGCTGCACCTGCTGGCCAGTAGTAAAGTTAAAGTTAAGTGTCCAACAACCACCCGGGTTCGGAGGCGGACCCAGGAATCGGAGGGCAGGCCGGTGGGGGGGGGGGAGGCTTGAGTGCCCAAGGGACTGCTCGGCTCCTCCGGGGGAAGGGGGAACACTGATTCTGGACTGACCTGATCTCTGGCGGCAGCCAGAGGTAACATAGGCCTGAGCTCACATCAAGAGGGAAGACATTTTGGATGCCGGCATAGGCCATGGCATCATTGCACGTCACGTTCTGGGGTGTGCTTACACCAGAAAAATTCCTTGCCTGGCACGTCACAGACAATGGGTCCTGACAGATGGCTCTCACCTGTCTGCACTGCAGACCACCCAAGAGGACCCTGAAGAAGGTTTGATCCCCTCCTGGGGGGACTAAACCAGTGCTCCATGGGGGGTCCTCAGTGGACAGCAGAAGCGGGTCAGGCCTGACCCCACACCCCATGAGCCCGCACCCCACCTGAACTGACAAATGACAGTAACTCATTGTAAGTACACTTACTTGGTGGTGGTGTGCAATGTCAGATCAGTGTCGGCAGTTTGCCTAATTATCCATTTGCTAACTTGGTCACATTTTATTAGTGGATTTTGCTCAATACTACGCAGCGCTGCTGCCATTAGTTGTATAGAGGAGGCTGATATAAATATATTCACAAATGAGCTGCTTCAGTCAACTTGAGTGGGCTGGAGGATGTCTGATGATGAGGAGGGGCTGAAAGCAGTGTTACCGATCAGTCTACCTGATGATTTTTGTCTGTGACCCATTTGCCATTGATTTTTTTGTTTTGCATTGTAACTTGGAATGGATTCAGATAGTCATTATTAAATACTAACAACGTCCTTCGTGTCTGCTCGTTTGGTCAGCTCCCACCGTGGGAGCTGACCTTGCTGCCCCCCTCAACCTCTCTGGCTTCTGCCTTCCCAGTCCCAGATATTCTCGCTGCACTGGTTTTTGCTTCCAGAACCCTTCCCCTGTACCTGTCCCACCCCCTCTTGAACCCCTCCACCGTTTCTGCCTCCACCAGCCCCTGGGCAGTGCATTCCATGGCTCCACCACCTCTCAGTGAGGTAGCACCTCCTCCTTTCTCCCTGACCTCCCCTTCAGCTTCCACCCATGCCTCTAGTTGCCCCTCCTTCCTTTCGGAGCACCCTGACTGCTCCTCCCTATTTACCCCTTCATGTACCTGAAGACCCTATCATGTCCCCAGTCCCTTCTCTCTTCCAAAGTGTACATATTTAGCTCTTTGAGCCTCTCCCATAGGTCCTATCCCCAGCCCCAAATCATTTTGGTTGCCATCCTCTGAACCTCTCCAGGAGTTCAATGTCCCTCTTTAAATGTGGCTCCAAAACTGCACTAGTACTGAGGTGCGGCCTCACCAAGCAGTTATACAGTGGGAGTATCACTTCCCTCCTTCTGGAGGTGAGCCCCCTAGCAATGCATCCAAGCATCCTGTTGACCTTTGCCGCTGCCCTCCTACAAGTCTCTGAGTTGTTCATCTTGACATCCACCACCACCCCCAGGTCCCTCTCAGCCATCGAGACTTGTAGCATTTCACGCCCTAGGGTGTACACTTGGCCCAGGTTTCTGGCTCTCAGGTGCAGTACCTTGCATTTTCCTGCATTGAACCTCAGCTTCCGCTTTCTAGACCACCTTTTCAGAGCCTCCAGATCCCGCTGTAGGGCCACCCTCTGCTCCTCCCCATCCACTACCACCCCCAGTTTTGAGTCATCCGCAAAGAGACTCATCTCACTCCTGATACCCTTCCTTATGTCAGAGATGTAGGCATTGAACAGGGAGGCCCAAGGACCAATCCCTGAGGGACTCCACTAATGACCCTCCTTGGGGATGAGACTATTCCTCCAACCACGACCCTCTGGGTCCGGTTCTGGAGCCAATTTCCTATCCATCTAATCATCTGGTTCCCCACCCCCATTTCTCCCAGATTATCCAACAGGCCCCCATGAGGAACAGAGTCAAATGCCTTGCTGAAGTCAAGAAAGAGGGTATCCACTGGTCTACCCAGGTCCAAGGCACTCGTCACCCAGTCATAGAACTCCACAAGATTTGTCTGACACGATTTCCCCAGGACAAATCCATGCTGTCTATCGTCCAGGCACCTCAACTTTTCCAGGTCCCCCCCAGTCTCTCCTTGACAATGCCCTCCATCACCTTGCCCACCACTGTTGTCAGGCTGATGGGCCTGTAGTTTCCTGCCACCTCCCTTGATCCCATGACAGGCACACAAGACAGGCATACTGTCGCCAGCAAGGTGTCACATACCAGTGGGGGACACCATGCAGCATGATGGCATCCAAAGGACAAGACCACCACCACAGGTGCCCAGGGATGTGGAGGTGTGCGACGACACACAGGGCAACATTGGTGCATAGACCAGGTGGCACATGGTGACACCACTGAGCCACACAGGCATGCCAAACCCCCAACCACAGGAGACCGCTAACAGGTCCGATGACTGATAGTGCAGCAGTGCAATGGATGCATGCCACAGACAGCACACACATACCAGGGGCATAGACGTGTGCAGCAGGACAGTAGGCCCACCCACAAGCCACAGGCAACATGGTGGCCACACAGTGGGCAGGACACGGGCGGAGCAGGAGGTAGCTGCCCGTACAAACACAGGTGCAGACAGGAGTATGACAGCAAGGGGATGGTGGACAGCTGCAGACAACAACCAAACCCACGATCATGGAACACTGAAGGACCACAGACAATGGGTCAGATAAATAACAATTTAATTAAAGTACAAAACCACCAACAACAACAACAGTAACACCTATGTACAAGCAAAATGCAAACAAGGGATGGGGAGTGTGGGACTATTTACAACACCAGAAACTGGGGAAAGCAGGGGAAGGAAGTGGCAATGGGAGCAGGTATAGGGGATGGGGAGGACAACAAATCAATGAAAGGAGGTTAAACAAAGTAAACAAAGTCCGTAATCACACTATGAGGTGTGACAGAGGATGGCGCACACCCCTCCGGCCCCATGCCGTGAGTAGCCTGATGACATCACATAGTGCCCTCAGCAGCTGTCCTTGCCTCCAGAACAATGGCCTCAAGGAACTGCAGATGGCGCACTGCACTTGTGGTCCAAGGTCCCGTTGTGCCTCCTGCTGACGTCCCCCATGGCCACGGCTACCAGCGTGCACATCCCGGGGACCTAGAGCGGGAACACAGAGAACAGATACTAAGTGCCAGGTACCAAACACCACTCCCACCCCACTGTGCGTATGCTGGAGGCATCCACCATGGAAATGGCCCAGATCCCTCCAGGCACAAGGCACAAGGCACCAGGCAGGCACTGGGTGCCACACCAAATGTGCACAGGAACTGTGTGGGCACGTGACCCATGTGTACAGACAGTGGCCTCTGCAGGGGGAAGAGGGGTAAGCTGCATGTGACACGTGCACAAGGCACTGGCCTGCACAAGCATGTAGGCCCTGACAGGACACCAATGGGGCACCACTGAGTGGCCACAGTGCACACGGCAAGCACACATGGATGTTGCTGACGCAGGGACAATGTGCACCATGGCACAGGCACACGCTGCACCCACACCAGCAATAGGCCCACGTGACAAGCAACACACGGGCAAGCACGGTGTGCCAGCAACACCCACCCAAGCAGACACCCACCCCACCTGACAGACAGTGCATGCACAAAAGGTCCACTTACATGCACCTGCACGGCCACCACCCTGTGCACCTTCAGTGGCCCTCTGCTCCCACAGCTCAACAGCCTCTGTGGCCCACCGCCTGTCCTCTGGCCCTGCAAGAAACACAAAAGCAGAGAATCACATGAGGAGATGCGATGTGGGACAGCGCTCCCCCAGCACCAGTGTGGGCATGCAGTGAAGGTGTCAACAAACAGTGCACCAGTGTTAAATAGCCCGGCGGTGCACAGCACCAAGGCCTGTGCCCCCCAGGTGCGCAGCTGTAGGCATGCAATGCAAATGGCAGTTCCACCCCATGCATTACACAGTGGCCCCACCCATGCACCACAGCAGAGAGGCCCACCCCATGTGACATGCAGTACACAACACCACAGTGTAAGTGCAGCCATGCCCAAGTGTGTGTTCCCCTGTGAGTGTGCTGTTGTGTGTTACAGCAGCCTCAACCCCCATGCGCACGTGCCGCACATGTTCAAGTGTGACATACCTGGTCAGGGCAGTGTACCCCTGTGTGCACGCTCCTACAAACGATCCAGCCACACCCTATCCCGGCATTGCAGGTCTCCATATCTGTGTCTGCACTGCTCCCCTGTGCAGGGAACACCTGTGCGGTGCACCAGTTGGCCAGCAATCCTGGCCCACACATCTGCCCTGGGCACCTGCAGATCCTCCTGGCCGAACAGCTGGCCCTCCACCTGCATCACTAGGGCCAACAGGTGGAGGAGCTCCACCTCGGACCAGTTCATGGCCCTGGGTACTGCTCTCCTGGCATGTGGCATGTCCAATGCGCAGTGTACACAAACAGTGGTCTCTGTGAGGCCTGTGCTATTGAATGGCATAATCGCACCACATGCACCACTAGGCTATGTGCAAGTCACTGCGCACAGCGCGCTGAAGTGCAATTGGTGCCAAAGGCAGCTATGCACACATGCGCAATGCGCAATGTCATGATGGGAAAGAGGGGTCAGGGGACATGGCCAGGTCATGCATGTACAATACGTACATGTCCTCCATGTTGTGTTTGTCATGCATCATCGCTCACAGCAACAGTGATGCGCAGTAGCCCACAGGAGCACAAAGACAGGTGTTGTGCAATCAAGGCACGACTAGGATCAGGAGGCACAGTGGGCATCATGCACATGGATGTGCATGTGTGTGCAAAATGTCACCGTGCGTCATGCGTGAGCTGCATGTTGGTGATGCGACTGTCGGGCCAATCACGCAGATGCGGTAATGCGCCTAGGGGTCCAGAATATACCGCACATGTGTGAACAATGCACCCATGGACTTGCGCCGGATTCAGGGACATGCCCTGAACACACCGCGCATGCACGGACATTGCGCCGTGTGAATATGTGCTCAATGCAGCAGATGCGACATGCTGATTGGGATGAGCTGAGGGCAATTATGCAATTCACAGAGATTGATCACAATCCAGCTCATCACCAAATACAGAGGCATGTCACTTGTTTAGCATCTCATTATACCTACCCCAAACCTCATTTGCATGCCCTGAGCCATAAATGCTCCCAACTCAGCCCACACTGAGCATAGGTGACTGATAGGTTTGACAGCCTTGAAGGTAAGTTCTGTTTACATTTCCTTTACCATTATACCCACTGAAAATGATAGTATGGGCCGTGGACAGCCTGGTACCATCCAGACATGTGCAGGGACACCAGTCACACCCTGTTGTGTGCCACACACTATCTCACAGCCCACCCTAGGCAAGGCTGGGGGGCATGGTGGAGGATGCTGTGTCTGCACATACACTGACGGTTGCAGTGTGGTTGTAGTCCAGGCCACCTGCCTGTGTACCATGCCATGCATCACCTGTGGCATGTCCAGGGACGTGCATCTGTCTGTGGCATTGCACCTGGACAGGGTGGTCACAGCACAGACTGCCCTGATGGACCATGATACTGTCTCAGACATGCTCTGAAGGAATGTCTTTGTTAGGCAGGCAGTGTGCGAGTACACTGCGGCCACTGTGTGCTGGTACAGGCCACATAGGGCCCTGCATATGCATGTCCACTGTCTGTGTCTTCTAACCCACAGTAGCCATCATGTCTAGAGGAGACAGAGTTGCCAGTCGCAGGTGGCCTAACTTTATGAATGATGAAGAGAGAGCCCTCACAGAGGCATACAACCTGTACAGGGATGTCCGGACTGGCAGGGGTGGTAGCCGTACACTGCGGGATGAGGCTTGGGAGGCAGTGCCATGCCAGATTAATGTGGTGGGGAAGTACAACTGGACCACCCAGGAGTGTAGAAAACACCTGAACAATGGGAAGAGGAGGGCCAAGGAGAAGGTGGTGCACATTGAGGCCTCACTGAGCAGGACAGGGGGTGGTCCGCAGTCAGGTATGCATCTCACCCCAAATGAGGAGCTGTTCATGGCCAGCATTGCCTGTGCAGCTGTGCGGGGTGTCCCTGGAGGTGGGTTCCAGATGGATGGAAGCCCATCACAGCACTGTGAGTATACATGCCCCTGACACGTCAGGCCACATGTGTGTGCCATGGTTGCTGTGGCATCCCCGCTGTGTGCTACGGACTGTCCGTGTGCCTGTGTGCATTACCATGGGTGGTCAGGGCTCATATGTGGCCCATGCTGTTAATGGCTGTGTCTGCCAGGCCATGACCGGGGGTCATGTGTGTTGTTGTGCTGCCCATCAGGCTAGTGGTACATCCCACTGCTGGATGGGCATGATGTAGCACTATCCCACATAGTGCCATGTGGGCTTGAACTGGCACTGGGCATCCCCATTCACTGCTGGTGTATGGCAGCAGTGGCGGTATGGGCGTTGCCTGTCTGTACCAGAAACTGTCATGCACAACCATGGCACACCACTATGACACACTGTATTTGTATGTTCACCACTATTGTTTCCATTGAATGTGACCATGTTTCCCTCCCTTATTTTTTAGCTCCATCATGCCTCAGGGGTGCAGCCGTGTCCATGGCTGCACAGGATGCCTTAGCAGGAGATGATGCAGGCTCGTCCCACAGGGCTGTGGGCATGGCAGGGGGTGGTGCCATCCCTGGCCCATCCAACACAACAGTGTCTCCAGCTGCATCACCAGTGGTGGCGGGCCCATCAAACCCTTCAGCTAGTGGTGCCACTACTGACAGGCAAGACACCGCATGGCTGGAAGGTTTCTTGGGTTTGGCTGATGACAACCCAAGGGATACGGTGAACATCACTGATGCCCTGCTGGTGCTGGCATCTGGCACACAGGGGGCATACAGCGATGCCCCTGACAATCCAGACACCACACAGATACCGGGAGACATGGTCAACAATGGTGCACACAACACACAGGTGCCTGCACACTTGGCATCTGATGCCATTTATGGCCCTGTTGACCATGGCACATCTACAGGGTCCACACAGCACTCCACAGTGGTGGGTGCTGTGACCTCTGCACCTGGTCCTGCTGTGGCAGCAGGGTCAGCCAGCGAGTTCCGGCTGGGTGCTGTGGGTCACACACAGGCAGCATTGGACCGTGATTCCACCATCCCTGGACGTGATGGAGTTGTACATGCCCATGCCCTATCCATGCCCCAGCCTGCTGTGGTGCAACCACCACCCACAGATGCTCCACAGCAGGCTGGCACACCTCCCAACTGTCAGCGCCATCACTGGGAGCCTTCACCCATCATCAAGATTGAGGGCAATGCCCGCCTCCTGCAGGACACCATGGAGGGGCAGGCATCCCTATGGGTGGAATTCAGGGACCTCTGGATGCAGCTGGCCCTTGAGCATGAGTCGGCGGTTGCATGGCATGCCCAGATGTTGGCAAAGGCACGCCTACTGTGAGTGGGCATGACCACAGCTCTGGAGCGGATTGCTACCGACGCCGAGGCCGCTTGTGCATCTGGTGCATGCTGTGGCCACTGGGCCTCCAGTGGTACAACCAGGAGTGCCTCTTGCACACCCAGCCAGTGGTGTCAGGTGGACCCATTGCTGCTGATGCTGTCGCCACACCTCAACATGCCCAGCATTCCCGGACCTGACATGGCTTGCGGGGCCTCCACCCTAATGAGCACCCATTCACAGTTTCACTGCAGTACCCCTACAGGGGTGTTGGCAACACCCCCTGTGGCTGGGGGTGCTGAGGCAGCATCCACCAGTCATGGGCGAGGCTGCCCACGTGTCTGTGGTGGCCATGGTGCCTCCCTGTGATGTCCAGGTCCCTGCTCCAATGGCCACTGCACCTGCCACCTATGTGTCCCACTCTCCTGGCTAACGCTGCCTGGGGTGGCGTGGATGGCACATGCCTGCCCCAGTGCATTGCCATCATGGGCCCCCTGTGCAGTATCATCTGCATGTCCGTGTGTGCCATTGTTGTGCCGTGTGGCGTGGGTGTGATGAGTGTGGTCCTGTGTCTGCTGTGCACATGTGCCAGTAGCTGTACACTAATCCATGCCATCCCTGGCGCTGACATTGTGACACATGGCCTTGTTGACTTTGGCGTGCATGTGTGTGCACGTGTGCATGTTTGTGTGTGTGCTGCATGGACACTGGCATGTCTGTGTTCCACTGCGACATTACTACTGCTGCGTGGCCTGTGTTGTGTGTATATGTGTGTGTGTGTGTGGCTGAGTGGTGCTGTATGTGTGGTGTGTTGTGCCTGCCTTGCAATACAAACCTGTGTTACTCACCTGCGATCACCAAAGTGCTCCTCCACAATTGTGTCCCTGTACTGCCTGGCACTCGCAGCCAGGCATGAGTCACGATGTGTCAGTGGCAGTCCTGCCTGCTGACCCTGTGGCACTGCATCTTCATCCCCACCCTCCTCCTCCTCCTCCCAGATCTGTCGCCCTCCATGGCCTGGACAGCTATTCCACAGTCCATGACCATGTTGTGTAGTATACAACAGGCCAGGAATGTGCCACAGGCCTTCTCAGGGCTATAATGTAGGGCCCCACCTGACCTATCCTGGCACCGGAAGCATATCTTCAGCATGCCAAATATGCACTCAATGATGGGTGCACATGGCGGTGTGTGCCTTGTTGTAGCGCTCCTCCACCTCTGTTCCAGGTTGTCTGAAGGGGGTGAGTAGCCAGGGTCTGAATGGGTATGCTGCATCACCTGTGGGGAGCAAGGGTGGCTGTTAGTCCACTGTTCACATGTACAACATGACCTCCCCGCACCATGCTGCTCTGCTGTGTGTGATGTGGGTACACCAGTGACCATGTTCTGGCCTTCCCTGCATTCTTACCTCCACCTCCCACCTGATGGGGTCTGCCCCTGGCTGCCCATGCCACTGCTTTCCACAAGTGCTCTGGCCCCCATTGTCTGGCCCAGTGTGCCAGGTAGCTTTGCCCGCATGTCTGCATGTGGTGCGCTAGGCCCTGCCACACCTGCCCCCCATGGCACTGCACCCCTCCTTCCATGCATTGCACTTGTGCCACACTGTACCACTGTGTGTACGCCTGTGGCCCTGTCCTCCCCTCCACTGTCCCACTTCCGCTGCCTCCTCTCCGCATTGTGCATCATGCTACCTGCACACCTGCCCCCCTTCCTATCATGCACCATGGTGTCCTGTTGTTCTGCAGGTCAGCTTGTCCCACGTACCTACTAAGTGTCTGCTTGTTAGGTCCCCTGCCTCAGATCTGTGGCAGAGGACAGACTGATGCCAAATGAAGGCATCATGGGTGCTCCCAGGGTGTGTGGTGCAGACATTGCTGATGCGCCCTGTGGCATTGCACACCACCTGGCAGCTTACTGAATGGTACCCCCCTGCAGTTGATGTAAGATACCGCATTCTCACCAGGTGGCGCATGGACTGCCACATGGTTGCAGTCAATTGCCCCATGATGCCTGGCATGTGTGCCACCCTGTGGAACTGCTGCATGGCTTCTGTCAGCTCTGCCTGTGTGCTTGGGAAGTGGATGTACTCCGAAGCATGTGGTAGCAGTGTGGTGAGGAATTGTGTGAGAAGACGGGAGGTGGATGCCTGTGAAATGCATATGGTGTCCCCAGCTGGCCTCTCGAAGGTTCCTGTGGCAAGCAAGCACATTACTGTTGTCACCTTGGTCTCCTCAGCTATGGCATGACCTCGTCCAGTGGGTGCCTGCATTTCATCATGGCACAGCTCACAGAGCTGCCTCAGAATGGCCCTGTTCAGGCAGTATTGGCCTACCGTTTCCAGTGAGCTGTTCAAATGTCAGTCTGGCATGATACCGCCATGGGGCTGGCTGCCTACGGTGCCTTCCACCACCACCACGTTGCTGTTCCACCCATCTCCTCATTCCCATTATCCTGCCTACCATCAGGAATGGTGCTCCATCCATCTTTGCCTTTCAGCTGCCTCTCTCCTCCTGCGCTTGCTCCTGCTATGCTGCTGTTGGCCTGCGGAGGGCTTGGACTTAAGTCTCCTTCTTTTATACTTCTCCCCCCAAGGCGCATTTCGGCCTTGCACCATGGATACTCCATACATGCGCATTCATTATGCACTGTGAATGGCTCTGTGCTGTATGTGTAGGTATACACCCCCTCATTTTGCACCGCATATCATTTCTTTGCATCTCCGGTGCATCCTGTTCGGTGCAGTGCATCTGGCTTGTGCCGGGGCAACTGCCCTGTCTGTGAATGGCTCCATGGCGCATTTTCGAGTGCGCCAGTGCATCTTATTTGCACCCAGTGCATCTGCTTTGCGAATCCTGCCCCGTGTCTGCAAACAAACCAAGCCAGTAAGAATTTTTAACAGAAATGTTCCAACTGGTAGTAGTTCTCCTCCAGTTGGTACATATTGTGGCTGCCTCCACCATGTATAGTAGCACAATCCACAATCTGAGTGTTTGCGGCACTGTACCATTTGGCAAAAATTCTAAAGAGACTATGCTTTCCTTTACCGTACCAATGTTAGTATTATATGAACTTTAATTTTTATTTCTTTTTCTAACCTGTGTTCAACATTTATGGATTCAGATAGCCATTATTAAATATAAATACAGGTCACCACAGCTGGTGTGCGTGATTGTGTGCCCATGGGGGGTTGGAGGGAGAATGTTATTGTACTTATCACTGTGAATTAAGACACATTATTGTATATATTAGGGCTGCAAGTTAAGTTCGACCAAAGTTTTAAAAAGGCCAAATCGCCGCTGTTTGTGCTAGTCTTCTGGTATGAGAATCTTTGGGGGAATAAAGGCAAACTCTACGAACTTTGGTTCACAGAACAGATATAAAAAAATCCTTCCTTACCAGTCCTTCATGTATGCTCATTACAATGCAGCATACATGGTGCTGCTATGCTGCTCATGACAAGCAACACATCTCCATCAGCTGACTGTGGAGGAGTTGGAGAGCTCAAGAGAGATGCATGGGATTGGCTGGAGGATTTGTCATCTCTCTCATCCTCTAGCAAGACAAGTAAGTATTGGTGTGGGTTGCATGAGATCCATGTGGTCTCCACTCCCCTGCAAACCCTTTTACTGTGCCCACTAAGCCCTTCTGGCAGTGTGGGAGACAGCAGTGAGAGTGAAGGGAGCATTTAACTCATCGTGGTGAGTAGTAGCGCCATCAGTCTTGCTCATACCTGACTTTGTGACCCCAATTCATATTCTGCTCGCCGGTGTCTGAGCAAAAAAAATATATATATTTTAAATTTGATTGGGACTGGGACTGGGATGGAAAAGAAAACAGCATAGAAAGGGTCAGGTACATGGTGTGGCCTGTTCTCCAGATAGCTAGACCACTCCTCCGTTGTCATGCAGCCAGAGAGAGACTGCGGCATTGTGCTTTGTGGCCTGTGAAGGCAGGCAGGCACTGGCACAGCTGAGCAAAAAAAAAGAAAAATATATATATTTGAATTTAATTTATTCAGGAATTGGGCTGGGACCGGAGGGAAGCAAAAGGGAGCATAGCACAGTTTGACTGATGTGGCCAGTAGAAAGTCGGCTCCTCCGTCCTCACACAGACTAAGGCACAGAGCTGACCTGCTGTGCTGTCTGTATGATTACATAACAACACAAACCCTACCTTGCCAAGGCAACACAAACTTAAATTTATTGAAAGTAAAAAAAAAAAAAAGAAAACACACAAGTACCAACATCCCAGCAGCAAGCAACATCTTTACAGAAATGCATGACATTTCATTAGAACCTATTTTTTCTACTCCATATCGCATTCTATAGGGTGGGTGTGCTAATGGCCCTTCTCAGGCGGTGGAACCACTTGGCTACACCTCGTGTTTCAACCCACCCTTGGTGGGCCATTATCACACCATGATGCACCACCTGGAGTGCAATATTGCGATTAGGAAATGGGTCCTTTTTATGTTGGCTCGCACATGTGCGCCAGCCAACATATTGCATTAGTGGCAGATCTGGAGGTGTGGTCACTGTGGGCAAATGCAGGGCATGCATCAGTAGGTGCGTCCCTCATTCCCCAATAAGGCAGCATGCAGGTGCTGACACCAGCTATACGTAAAGTGGCCACCAGATCTAAGGAAAGTGCTGCTGCAATGAAAGGCAAGCTTGTCATGCAGTGGCACAATAACACACCCTCCAGACGTGCCTTTCCTGGTGAAGCAGTTCAATAAATATGGTGGCACTGACTGCCACCATGCAGAGTGCCCCAACCCACTTCATTTGCTGACGGGGCAGCCCACTCCTTGTCGGCATAATGTTCCCCTCCCATTTAAAGTGTATGCCAAGGGGGGGTGCCCAATCCCCCTCGGCATCATGCCCCAAACAGTCTTTCTTTGCTGATGGGGCGGCCCAATCCCCATCCGGTTTCAGTCCCCTTCCCGTTTAATTTGCCAATGGGGAGCCCACTCCTCTTGGCATAATGTCCCCTGCTTTGTTAGGTGCCGAGGGGGTTCCCAATCCTCCTTGGCTCTTTGTCCCCCCCTTCAGTATAGGCTGACGGGGTGCCCAATCCCATTGGCTACAGCACCCCCAAACACTCAGGTGGCACTCTGGGAGCCCACCCCAGTGTGCCAATGCCCTGTAAAACAAAAACAGTCCTGCAATGTTTTTTGTTTTTTTTAACCTGCAAACCAGAAAACGGTCCCTCGCAAGTCCGTGGCCTCCCCAACCCCACTCCACCCTCTGTGCACCCTGGCTCCCACACTTCACCCCATACTTACCTCCGGAGCATGGCGCAATGATCTTCGGTGGACCAGGAACACATCTGCACTCTTCAAAGCCAACTGCAAACTGAAGAAATGCCGGTAAGTTGCATAATGGCATAAATAGGCTTTTTTCAACTTTAGTGCATATCTCAGGCATTTTGGGGAATTGTGCCACCAAATTTTCAACATGGGATTATTGGGACCCCCCTCATGAATCCAGTCACTGTTGTGGCATTATTCAGTCCTGAAAGGTGATTTCGCTGTCACTGCACGGAATCACTTTCGGGACCGAATAATGAAACAACAGTGCACTGTTCATGAGGGGGGCTCTCAAAAAGCCTATGTTGCAAATTTGGTGGAAAACAATCAAAAAAATGGCTGTTTTTCGAGCGTGCGTTGCGCAGTTTCTACGCATGCTTGTAACTTCATGAATTTGTAATATTTTCACTCCAGATTTTCAAAATTGCCATTTTTCCACATCTCATTATGAACGGTACAGCTGTCATTTTACATTTCTTAGCCGAAATGTATTTTCATATGTCCTGAGCAGAATAGCGTGGTCACTGTGTGAAATCAGTTTTTGGGACAGTTTGAGAAAATGATGGTGACACTGTTCATGAGCAGAGGTCCTAAAATGCCTATGTTGAAAATTTGGTGACAAAAGTCCATAAAATGACTGTGTTACAAGCATGCGTTGCCCAGTTTCCACGCGCCCTTGTAACTTCGCAAATTTGCAATATTTTCATGCCAGATTTTCAACACTGGCATTTTTTCACACCTCCTTATGAACAGTACAGCTGTCATTTTTCACATCCTGCCCAAAATGTGTTTTCACACCTGTGGCGCACAATGGCGTGGTTGCTGTGAGAAATCAACTTTTGGGACAGATTAACAAAATCACAGTGCCACTGTTCATGAGGGGAGGTCCCAAAATGCCTATGTTGAAAATGTGGTTAAAAAAATTCCAAAAATAATTGCCTTACGGAGGTGTGTTGCGCAGTTTCTAGGCATGCTCATGGCCACCAATTTTTCATATTTTCATTCATGATTTTCAACATTGCCATTTTTTACACCTCCTCATGAACAATACAGTTGTCATTTTTCACATCCTGCCCAAAATGTGTTTTCATCCCTGTGTCACCAAATGGCATAGCCGCTGTGCAAAACTATCTTTCAGCTAACAAACTGATAGTGCTGCTCTTCATGAGGTGGGGTCACAAAAAGCCTATGCTGAAAATTTGAAGTGAAAATCCCAACAAACGCCTACGGCGTTAGGGTTTCCAACTGTAACACCCCACCCTGTAGAGACTGACAGGCATCAGGGTGTGACTTGGAATCATTGGCTGTAATGATTATGCCATTCCACCTCCACCCCCACCCTGCAGCCAGTGACAGGCGTCGAGGTCTGCCTTGGAGTGTTTGGCCATAAAGGTCACCCCATTCTCCTATACTGCACCCATCTCAGTGTATTTCCTTATGGAATGGGGTAAGTATAAGGTCCAAAGACCCCAAAACACACCACGACACTTGTCAGTGTCTACAGGGTAGGGTGAGGTAAAATGGCATGAGTGTTATAGCTGACGACCCAAAGGCACACCCTAATGCCTGTCAGTCTCCGCAGGGTGGGGATGGGGTTGGCATCAGTTCAATACTTCACTGACATTCCTATTATGCATCTCTAACTCCTGCACTACCAATGCCAATGCCAGCGAGACAACATTCGGCATTAACAAATGCTTGCTATGAACTTGCGATCATAAATAGACAAATTTGATATGCTGAGAACTCTTTGAAGCCATGATCATATCAAGCTACATTATCATGGCTTCAAAAAAGCTCCAGTGCAACCAGCCTCCTGCTGAAGCGTGCACTCATTTCAAAACGGCAACAGCAGCACTTGATACACTTACTGAACTCGTCCTCAGTCACGTTGCTTCCAAATCCTCTGTTACCAATCATGGGCTTAATTTTTCTTTGGTTTACTAAACCTGATTGCTTCTGACTCCATCGCCCAGTACTGCATTTATTGGGGGGGGGGGAACGGGGACCACGGACAAGAGACAGAGACTGCACATACCATGTCAGAGTTGCAGTTTTGCAGACTAACAGAGATCAGTCATCATGTAGCAGCAGCACCACCTGCTGGGGAAAGCAGAAACTGTGGACTTTAAAAGATCAATTTCCACATCACAAATATAATAAAAAAAAGTATTTTAACACAGTTTTTTTTTAAATAAATGAACTGAAACTATTAAGCCAGTTCATGATAGCAATAATGCACTCCAGGGTGTGGTATATCACGGGATATCGTCACTTCTTGGGTCGTAGGATGCACTCGGCCTGTGGCCTCATGCCCAACCACCTGAGGCGTGACGATATCCCATGATATACCACACCCTGTCATGCATTATTGCTTAATTAGTAAATGTCATGCATTTCTGTAAAGATGTTGCTTGACGCTGGGCTGCTGTGCTGTGATAACATCACCGTTGTAGTCTCTTTCATTTGTTACCTGTTACTTAACCAACACACCGTGCACCTTCAGGACACAACGCACACATGTTCTCAATTAGTGTGTAATAAACGCACACCCTGTAGTTGGTTATAGCTTACGGAACAAGACAGCATAACATCTGCTATTGCTTACATTACCACACTCAATATAGTTGAGGCCGCAGTTCCAGGCGGGTATTCGGTGATACACAGCCTGAGATTGGATCACAGGGGTGGGGGGGTTGCTGTCTGTTTCAAGACAGAATTGGATCTCACCAGTGTTCCAGTGGAGGAGACCAGATCCTTTGAATGTGTTGTAGTGGCAGGTGGGGGCTATAGGATAGCACTCATTTATCGTCCACCCGGTGACGAGAAGCTATTCCTTAAGGAAGTGGCGGACTTCGTCGACGACCTGGTATTTGAGTCACCCAGGTTGATGGTGCTGGGTGACTTTAATGCCTGGATCGACGATGAACTCTCGCAATTTGGTCAGCACTTCCTCCAGTTAATGTGTTCATTGGGCCTCACACAGGTGGTTACCTCTGCCACTCATAAACACGGCCATTCACTGGATCTGGTCTTCCTGCTGGGGACGGAAGCCTCCGATGTGGGGGTGGAACCTGTTGGTTAGTCTGACCATCACACTGTGAGATTCAATTTCTGCACCCCCCTACTAGGCCTACCCCTGTGGAGATGGTTAAGTACCGCCCTTTACGGGATGTTACTCCTGAAGACCTAACTGCGGTTCTTGACCTATCAGAACATCCTGGGACGAGATCTAATTCTGAAGAGCTGGTGCTAGCCTATAATAAGGCTGTTACCGCTGCTTTGGATTTAATTGCTCCCACCCATGTGCGCCCTCTCTCCCTTCGTCCTCGATCCCCTTGGTTTGATCGGGATCTGAGGGAGATGCGGCGACTAGGATGCAGGTTGGATAGGTGCTGGTGAAAATCCAGCTTAGATGCTGACCATCTTAGACTCCTAGAGCTCTACAAACTCTATCAGTCAGCAATTTCTCATAAGAAGGCAGTATTCCTATCTGGAGAAATTGCTGCTGCACAGAATCGACCAGCCCAGCTCTTTCGAACCGTGGACAGGCTGTGCAACCCAGCCTGTCTGCAGGTTCATCGAGCCTTTTCACAAATACAATGTGAGGAGCTTGCTCAGTTCTTTGCAGATAAGATGGCTGACATCAGGCCGAGACTCGCACAGCACTCGCCATGAGAGTTGCTGTGGTCCAGCCTACAGTTACAAGTACCCCGTTTGCCTGGAGTTCCTTCGAAAGGCCGGAAATCGATGATGTTATGAGGATTGTCCAGGGTATGCATACCACAAGCTGTAGTTTAGACCCGGGTCCCACTGGCCTGATTATGGGCTGTGGTGAGGTTATCATTCCGGTTCTAGCTAGGATAGTCTGGTGTTCCTTAGACTCCAGTGAATATCCCCGCTCCCTGAAGGAAGCGGTGGTGACACCAGTGTTGAAAAAGGCTTCTCTGGACCCAGATTCCCTAGCCAACTACAGACCCATCTCAAACCTCCCCTTTGTGGGGAAGGTTATCGAGGAAGTGGTGGCAGCCCAGTTGGACAACCATTTATCCATCCATAACATCTACGACCCTCTTCAATCAGGTTTTCAAAAGAGACATAGCACTGAGACTGCACTGCTTCAGGTGCTCAATGATCTCCTGATGGCGAGAGACCAGAAAAAATGGTCCATTTTGGTCCTTCTGGATTTGTCAGCAGCATTTGACACCGTAGACCATGAGGTGCTGCTCGAGCGCCTGAGATACATCTGTGGGTTGACAGATTTGGTACACAGATGGTTTACCTCCTTCCTCACAGGTAGAACTCAGAGGGTTGTGTAACCCCTAGATGGCGCTATCCCAGGGGCTACTACCCCTGCCTGATTTGCCACTAACAGGCTGAGGGGCCTGGATCCAATGGCGGGTGCCTCCACCCAGAGGTCAGGATTTGCAATAGTTAAACTTACTTGGTCACAGCCATCTGGGACACTGCAACCCCCCTTTCTTCCCACTAGTGGCCCACACAGTATATCAGAATTACCTTCACAGTATACACTTACCCCCAGGACTGGTTCAGGCACTGGGACCCCCTGTAAAATAAGATACAGTGCAACAATCACAGTACAATATTTTAACATAGACAAATACCTCAGGCAGTATAACTTTGCTGAAACAAGCAGCTCTGATTTATTTAGGGGGAATATAACAAGGACAGGGGGAAATCAGGTTAATTAGCTTATACTTTACTCATTTACCTATGGCTCTGTGCACAGGCCTATCCCTACCAGTTACTGTCCCTGGGTACCCAAGCCCTAGTGGCGAGTCCAAACCGTGGCAGCTGGTAGGGGCCCTTTCACACAGGGAAAAGAAAAATTAGTTAAACAGTCAGCAGTACAGTTATTCCATTTGGATTCAATGTGGCAATTCAACAGGGAGTGACCCTGAATTAGTACTCACGACCTCCAAACAAGATAGGGTCCTTCAATGTCAGCAGGGCTACTCTTGAGCTCCACGAGACTCCTCACACATTTATATGGCAAAAGAAAGTACTATACCAGGCAGGCTGCTTCTCTATCCCGACGCAATTACTGCACAATACCCGGGAGAACACACAGCAGATTCAGTTCCTGACAGACCGAGTGCAATTCAACAATTTCTCCAGTCTTCTACAGGGTGAGCCTGGTTTCTACTCTTCAGATATCTTTTGATTCTCTTCACAGGACGGATTCAGTCCTAATAAGCAGTTACACAAGCTGCAGACCGGAACTCTGGACCTTACACATGTTTTTTGACTAAAACTGTGCACTGAAGGAGCACAGGGTTTCTTTCCTCTTTACTCCCAGAGCTAAACTGAAACTCCAACAGACAAAACTGGCACTTCCTTTGAGTTCCTCCCAGTTCTTGACTGGATTGGCTGTCACTCACAATAGACTGCTCCTGTTGGTCCAAAAAGGCACTGAAGTCTAAACTACATCTCCCAGAGTCACTGCCCATACAATCCTCTTGTGGCTGGTTCAGATTATGAGTCCAAGTTCTGATTCGTCCAAGGCACCATTTTAGAGCTAGCTTACCCCACACTGATTGGTCCAGTTCAGCAGTTCAAAACTAGAATGGGGAACTAGGCAGACACAGTTCTGACTGCAAAGAAAGCAGGTTAGACAAACTGTATTTTCATTATTACTCTACATGATTTCTGGCAAACAGTTACATCTTTCAGATAGGTTCCCTTTGCACTCCTAGTGACTGCAAAATGGAGTGAATTGGCAGCAGTTCGAGTGGTACTCAAGCAGAGAAGCACACAGTCCCCTACATACAATTAATTATGTCTGCAAGCAGACAGCTCTTAAAGAGACAGTACCAGAGGCTCTAAAAACACTCACTGATAAATGGCTTAAACGCCAAACACCATTCAGGCTTGGAGCATTCAAGCAAGCTCCTGGAAGTCTTTTGGGAATCCCCATTTGCAGGGGGGTTACAGTTGTATTGGGGATATTTTTCTCTGATCCTACCGCTCTGTCCTGTGGGGTGCCTCAGGGCCCTGTGCTGTCCCCCATGTTGTTTGCGGTGTACATGCTTCCCCTCGGAGACATTGTAAGACGATATGGGTTGGAGTTTCATTGTTATGCCGATGATACCCAGCTCTATCTGTCTTTTGCACCTGACCAGAATAGAGCACTCTCAGTGTTTAACAACTGTCTCAGCGAGATCCAGGGTTGGATGAGGTCCAACTGGTTGAAGTTGAACTCTGGGAAGACCGAGGTGATGGTCGTGGATCCTGGTCACTGGATTGAGGGGCCGGGGCAAATCAAACCTCAGGTTTATTCCTGGGGGATGTGGAGCTCCTTACCACTGAACGGGTGCGAGACCTGGGGGTGATCCTTGGTGATCAGCTGACATTGCGTGCGCAAGTGTCGGCAGTTGTTAAGTTATCCTTTTACCATCTTAGGAACATCGCTAGGATCAAGCACCCTGTTCCATCTGGCGACCTGCCTACATTGATCCATGCCTTTGTGACCTCCTGTTTGGACTACTGCAACTCCCTCTACTTTGGACTTCCTGGGGTTGATATCCGCCGCTTGCAGCTAGTGCAGAACTCAGCGGCCCGGTTGTTAATGGGGACCTCACATTCTTCCCATATTACACCGGTGCTGTGGGATCTGCACTGGCTGCCAGTTCAGTGGCGGATCACCTTTAAAGTCGGATTACTGACATATAAAGCCCTATATGGTTTGGGCCCTGATTACCTGAAAGATCTTCTGGTGCCTTACCTTCCGATGCGATCTCTCCACTCAGCCAACGAGGGGTTGCTAGAGATTCCAAGGGTAGTTTTAAAATCTTCCAGAGCCCACGCTTTTAGTTTTGTGGCGCCGATCCTCTGGAATTCTCTACCCCGTTGGATTAGAGAGTGCATGATGGTGGAGGGTTTTAAAACAGGCCTAAAATCCTTTTTATGGAAAAAGGCATTCGGTGATGACATAGATTTTAACTAATGCTGCATATTTTAGCTTGGATTTTAATTTGTTTTATGATGTTTTTATGATTGTTATTTTGTAATGTGCCTTGATTTAAGAAAGGTGCAAAAGAAATAAAGTTTATTATTATTAATATACAAGTAATCTATAACCAATGAGATGGTATGCAACTATGTATTGAATATTGCATTGTAGATATTATATACTAGTCAACATAATGTGCTTGTTGTGATGCATGATGACATAGGCCAAGTGCCCTCACAGTGCCAGTGGTGTTGATTAAGTAATCATTTTATGTTAAAAGTAAGAAACAGACAGTAATTTTTTTTTCTTTTTTTCATACCTGAGAATGGGTGTATTTCTTCCAGTAATCATAGTGTTTCATCGAAACACCAATTAATTACTGTAACTCAGTATCTGTCTATTGGTACAAGACCTCTCAATGGGCCGCAAACACACACAATTTACACACTGGATACACCAACAGCTTGGGAAAAAGTTTTGTCTGGTTATACCATCATGTGCGGTGTAGTGCATACGCTACAAGTATCCTGAGACCTCTGGTAAATACGTTGGATTCTACGAAGCAGATGAGCCAAGATTTGAGTACTGATGAAGAACAAGAAGTACACACAATGTTTTGTGTCTGTGTTTATGAACTGTTCTGTTTCTGGAAAAAAAGTTACAACTACTTTTTTTTGGATTTTTTTTTTTTATTGATTTTAAGAAGATTATACATTGCTGTATACAGTACCCATATACATCCATGATTAAAATAACAAGGCTGTGATTATAACAATCAATTGAATTCAGATTATGTAGCAGATACAGATTAGGTTATACTTTAAATTCCATCTGAGAGATAAATATAGGTATAAATAAAGACATAGACATAAGGCTTGGGACACATCTCCAAGGGGGGTAATCCTGATTACATGACTAGTTGGTTGCTGAAATAGGGCCCTATCTTCTAATATACCTTCTAATTCAATTTGTCCATCCCCCCTCCCTTCCTGTAACCTTATAATATTCCAGTCTTTATGATGTGGATTCAGTGTACAAATTCTGGATAATGCTCCAATTGATTTAAGGTCCATTTTTTCCATAGAGTATCACAACTATTAGTCTTATTGTTTATTCTGGCTGAAATTCTTTCCAAATAGTATATTTCATATGTTAGTTTTCTCCAGGCTTCCTTAGTTGGGACCTTCGTGGAAAGCCAAAGTCTTGTAATTATTTTCTTAGCTGCAAGTATGAGAAGTATCAACATTTTATACAGCCCTTTTTGAATTCGTATTCCACTAAGGGGGGTTGCTGTCGATATAAAAGTCTGGCTGAGCACATCTGGTCTCTCATATATTGCATTTAATTCTTGTATAACTTCTTGCCAATAGCCCCCTATCAGTGGGCATGACCATATTATATGTCCTCATCCCGCCTTTATTTGTCCACATTCCCTCCAACATGTATTGTATTCCCCTTCACAGAAATGTGCCACTATATCAGGTGTTCTGAAGAACCTTATTCTGGCCTTCCACGTGTTTTCCCTCCGGTACAAATTGGAAGAAAGCCTGGAATACATAATTGTAGAAACTTGCCACTGATCTTTCTCTAGCTCTACACCGAACTCTCTGGACCACCTGATTCTAAGATACTCCAGGGAGTCAGTGCTATACCCTCTAGGCGCTGAATACAGAGCCCCAATTATATGTTCCTGTACCTGCCCCTTTAAGTGATATATCACCATTTGAATTAGAGCAGAAGGAGATTCCGCTACCTCTGAAAGAGTCTCCTCAAAGGGCACTAGGCTTTGTTTGATTCTTGTATATGTTCTATTTTGGTCTAAAGAAGTTTGTGCTGCAGCTGCAGTCTAGCAAAAGAGTAGAGTCCCATAGGTCCTACTAGTTGAAAAGTATATTGGAGACCTAATTTCTCCCATTGCTGATTTGGAGTCCCAGAAAGATACCTACATTCTGAGGAGCATATGATATATCTCAGCATTTGTTGCCAACTCTTAAGAAACTCTGAAGTGTATTGCATAAACCTCGTTAAAGGTATATCTCTCAATGACTCCCCCAGAATAAAGGAGGAGAAATTTTCTAATCCACTGAGCATGACCTCAGTCTCTTTCCAATATGCCTTATACTGGGCCGCCGCATGTAGTAAATTTTTATTTATTTATTTATTTATTTAGCTTTTGTTGACTGGGTAAGTGCACTAGACAAATCCTGCCTATTTTCAGGCACGACCCGGGGGGAGGGGGATACAGATGAATGGCAACTGACCTTGAACCAGATTAAGCTGTTGGTGGTATTTTTTTAGTGAATGAGGGAAATTTGGCCAGGACACCGGGGAAATTCCCCTACTCTTTTCGATAAGTGCCATGGGATCTTTAACATCCACCTGAACTACCACCAATCCAGGCAGATGGGACCTCGGTTTAACGTCTCATCCGAAAGTAAAGATATGCAAATCTGAGCTGCTTGAGCATATCTCCTCATATTAGATAGGTTAAGCTCTCCTTGTACGCTAGGTAGTTGCAAAGTATGATACCTTATTTAAGATGTCTTACCTCACCATATAAATCTAGAGAATAACTTATCCCATGTTTGAAAATATGTATCTGATGGTACTATAGGGAGAGTCTGTAGAAAGAAAAGTAAACGTGGCAGCACATTTTGCTGAATTGCTTCTACTTGAGCTATGATCCCTATAGGGAGTGAGGTCCAATGAGACAGATCCAAGGTAATTTGTTGGGTAATTGGTGCAAAGGTTATTATTTCCAGATGTATCAATGCGTATGGCATTTTAATGTCTAAATATCTCATCTCCACTCTATTCCAGCAAAAAGGAAAGTTTGTTTTAAGGGTCCCAGGGGGTTGAAAGGAATATGCCAAGACTTCCACCTTGGTGTCATTAATCTTATATCCTGCCAGTTTACCAAACATAGTTAGCTGTTCCCACACCGCTGTGATCGAGGTCTCCGGTGAGGTGAGGGTCAGCAGGATATCATCTGCAAACAGTGTCAATTTGTGTGACCGTCCTCCCACCAGAATTCCCACTATTCTATCCTGTGCCCTAATATTAGCTGCTAACGGTTCCAAATAAAGGGCAAAGGGGGGATAGAGGACATCCTTGTCTTGTACCCCTGGTTAGGGGGAAGGGAGGTAAGAGCATACCATCCACTTTGAGATAGGCCATAGGCATCTGATACATCACTTTAATTTGAGATATAAGTCTATCTGGAAATGCAAATCGTTCTAGGGTAGCCCACATATAGGGCCAAGAGACCCTATCGAACACCTTCTTGACGTCAAGGCCGAGAAGGACAAGGGGATCTGCCTCTGTAAGGCATACTCTATGAGCAGAAGTACCCTTCTGACTGCATCATGTGCTTGTCTCTTCATTATGAAACCCACATGATCACCATCAATTAAGCTTGGAAGCAAGGGAACCATTCTATGAGCCAATATTGACATAAATATTTTATAATCACAATTAAATTTCAAAATGGGTCTATAAGAAGCTACTAAGGAAGGATCTTTTCTAGGTTTGGGAATGGCCACTATCTGTATATTTCCAGGAGGGTGGGGGGGGTTGTTCTTTCTGAATATTAACATACGTGGAAAGAAGGGATGGTATCAGTAATTTATGAAACTCCCTATAAAATTCCATAGGGTATCCATCAGGGCCCGGTGCTTTCTGGTATTTAGTCAGTTTAATGGTCTCCCATATTTTCAGTAGGTGTAATAGGGTGAAGTAACTCTTCTTCCTGGGTTTGTGAAAGCTTAGGTATGGGTACATGTTGCAGGTAGGTATTTAACTGCAGAGTGGTAGGATGGGTCTCCTCAGAGTATAGGTTCTGGTAGTAAACAACCATTGCCTGTCTTATTTCCCCTTGGTGACATAGCATACGGCCAGTGCTGGGGTCCCTTAGTTTTATCACCATTGTTTGAGCTTTCGCCCTTCTCAGGCATCTGGCTAGGTTTCTAGAACCTCGTGGCCCCCACTCCTGATGCCTCAGCTTCAAATATAGCAGTTGCTATTCTATCTGTTGATCCACTAACTTCTGTAATTGTTGTTTAACTTTAGTGATCTGATCCCTGAGCACACTTTCTCCTTGAAATTGTCTAGTCTGTAATTGTAATAACTCTTTATTTAGGTCCTTCTGCTTTTTTTTGGATTCTGAATAATGAATTCAGTTGTGTTGCTATACAATATCAATAAGTCTTGACTTTACAGTACATTGCCTCATTTTGTACTACTACTGTTGTCTAACATAGAATACATTTTTTGTCAAAATATGGCAATTACAACTTTTAAAGGCAAATATGAAAATGTGAATACTACATTAAAACAAGACAGTACTACTAAGAACAGGAGGTTCATATGTCAGCCATTGTGGTCGAGATATTCCAGTTGGTTGTGCCTCTTGAAACTGAGGGTGATCCACTGGCACCCTCAACCCCCCACATGACCCACAGCCCACCAAGCTCCACCCACCACCGCTGTCATCGTCGTGCAGCAAACCTAACCGCATTCGGCCTCTGATGCAGGCTGAAAGACAGCTTTAAGTGTGCACTGCAAGCTCATTGGTTTACACTGTGGATCAATGTGATTTCAGTGCATACTGTAATAGTCATTGTGAATGAATGACTGCATTCACAAATTTATGAATGACTATTACAGTATGGACTGCAGGTCCATTGGTCAACAGTGCATACTGTAAGCTGTCACGCCGCTTGCAGCTGCGTAGGAATGATGGTGGGTTTGCTGACTGCCAATGACAGTGTTGGTGGGAGCTGGGTTGTCTTCAGGTGCTGTGTGGGTGGTAGGGGGTGCCACTGGACCACCCAGAAAATATTTCATTCAAATGCAGAGCTGATGGGTGATACAGGCAGGGAGGGAGGTTCCATGGCACTGCCATGGCAATCTTTTATTTACATTTAAGGGCCATGAGAGGTACGAGTGGGGAGTGGTAAACCAGTGGTCCGAAACTGACATCACCACATGCTGTGCATTGTGCCAGGTGCATCTTTAGCTGCAGTTCTGCATTCCCATTCAAGGTATGCAGGCCTATCTGAGGGATGTGCCTGCGCATTGTATCAGTGCTATGCGCTTTATGCAATATATTCAGAAGAGTTGCACCATGGCAGATCTGTTTTGAATATATCCTTTTGTTTCTCCATTGCAACTCAGTTGCACAGCAAAACCACTTTCTCCACTGACAGCAGCAATTGTGAATGTCTAGCCCTGTATATCTATTTATGACACATCAGCTATTATTCAAGCATGCATACAAAAAGAAAGCATGAAAGTGATTCAGTGATGCCAATGTAGCCACAGTGAGTTGCCATATGGCAAGTATGCTGTTCTTGGTAATGTCCATGGTTATGCCAGTGTGTCAATGGCGCATTGTACAATGAAGCTAAATTCTACTGTTCCATATGGAAACGTGTCACATGTTGTCTGATTATCTCCAATTTCTCAGGTTGTTCTGTTGTTGCGATGTTCTTTGGCAGCTGTTTTTGTTTCATTGGTGTAGGTGTCTGATTTTCTTTCTTGCATGCAATGAAATCTGTCATCATTCCAGACAGGTAATTATAATTCTTTTTTTTCCCTTCTTGCTTTTAGGATACACTATTCAGTATCGTGCCTCACCATCCTGATTTCTTGCTGTTGATCTTGACACATTATTGTTATGATCCATGGCTGCTAACTGGTGTCTTGCCGTCATTCCTTGAAATGAAAAGTGCTTCCTTTTAGGGCAGTATTTCAGTACCAGTGAGTGACAGACATCTAGTTCTGTGTGGCAAAACATTGTAGCTTTTTAAAGATCCTTCAAGAATTTCTTGTTAAAAATAACTTTTCAATGCATTGTGTGCTGGTGGCTGCGGTTTTAGTCATATCTTCCTTTTTGCCTCGGCCTTTGTGAGTTTATCGTGAGCACATTTGCTGTACTTTGGACTGTCTGACCAACTGTGCTTGTTAGCTGAGTGTTGCACTACTGATGTCACCATTTCCCTCAACAGGCCCACCAGAAATGGTTCAAGACAGACCGTATCCAGCAACCAAGTTCTGCTGTCTCTTTTTTCTTTGCATGTATTGATAGTTGCTTCTTCTGCCACTTGTCAAGATGCAATACATTGTATTGGTGGTTTATGTCATATTCTGGTGTATAGACAGTATTCATCATGCTTGAAATTTGAATATGACGGTCTGTTGCAATGGTGGAAACTGGGATGTCGTTTTCTATTAAATCTTCCATTGTCTGTCGAAAACCTTCTTTCTCCATATTTGTGGAGTATTTTACTTCGGACACCTGCACCATGTTAAAGTTGAGGATCAATGATGTTTCTTGGGCCATGACTGTGCACACACCATATTTTGTGGAGAATCCAGGTGAATCGCACCTCCTATCACCACATACTACTATTGACTCTTTCTCCATCATTTGTTGCAGTATTTCCTGCTGCTGCCTCTGGTACTCCTTGTTCATCATTGGGAAAATATATATTTTCTGAATTTTCATGTAGATAACATTTGAAATAAATTACAAGCAAAGAAGATCCGCAAAACACTTTACTTTGCTAAAAGAATCACAACTATACAGAACAGCAGCATCATATTCAAGATTTACTGATGCCATCTTTTTCAGCACTGGCTGTGAAAACCAAGTACAGTCATGATTATTGCTGCAAAACATTCTAGCGGTGAGCATGGATCCCTATGTATTCGTTGTAAGTTCAACAATAGCACCACACAGCAGGCAATGTTTAAATAATTCTTTAATGTTTCCATTGCAGACAATAAATTTGTGCTTGTCGTCCGGGTTTCCAACTGTCCCATCACACTCATCTTCAGACTCTTCACTATCTGATACATCAGTGTTGCTGGGTTGATAGTCACTATCATTATCTTGAATGTCGTCCTTATCTGACTCAGTTGTGTCACTACCATACGGAAGCACATCTTCATCTGCATGGATTCTTGAAACATATGCCGAGGGATTGAACACTACTGGGTAACTGTGGTCCACCATGGCCTTGTCAATGTCTTCATCAAAGCTGAATTTGAACTCGGGCCACTGGTACCACTTATCTGTCACAGACCGCTCTTCTGTTTGAGTACCAACTGTGACAAACTGCTTGCTGTGAGGGCAAACATTGCATGTACATTGATTCTGAAATAGAATGGAGATGTGACACTATAAGTGCTAATATTGAATCATTGTTGATGTACTAAGCCTTATTATGAAATGGGTAGAAGAATGATGAATTCTGATTGTCTGTGAGCTGCTTTCAGCTCGGCCATTATTCCAGCACACTGGCCCAGTTGAAAGTAATATGTTGAAAAAAATGCATAAAATGTTAAAATGACACATTTCATAATTGCAATAAGGTATTCCAAGGGGTGTGTTATGGTGGGTTAATGGCTCTTCTTGGCTGGTGGAAGCACTCGGCTATGCCTCGTGCTTCAACCCACCCAAGGTATGCCATTATCCCACCATAACACACTCCCTGTCATGCCTTATTGCTTAAGTAACTAAGGCTCACACACACACACACACACACACACACACACACATATGCATACAGCTATATCTATATCTATATATATATATAGACAGAGAGAGAGAGAGATGTGTGTGTATGTATAAAATATATACAGTATATATATTAGATATATATATATAAGATTTATATATAGATGTGTGTGTGTGTATATATGTGTGTGTGTATATATATATATATATATATATATATATATATATATATATATATATATATATATATATATATATATATATATATGTATATAAAGTATATGCTGCAATGTACATAACTTACCATTCCCAGACTTGTTTCTACCTCTGCTTCAGCATCCGGTGCATCAGTATAGTCCATTACTATGACCTCATCTTCTGAACTTTCTAAACAGGCATTTCAAGATTCGTTCAGAGCTTCATTCACAATCTGTGTACAGAACAAGAAAGAGAAAAATGTATTTGATATGTTCTTTTGGAAAATCACATTGTGTTGCATTCCAATAACAATGTTTAATGCTTATGCCCATCTTATGTTATACTGCAACATGCATTAACAGGAACTTACCTGGTGGTGCTAGTGAGTGATGTGTTTTTAAAATACACCTGACATCACGCATGCAAAATATTGGTCAACAATGAGGTGGACTCAGTGTCGCTCGCTGCACTGTGTGAACGGCAGTATGATAGTAGTGCTCCTGAAGGATGCACCGGTGTCAGAACCTCCCTAGGGAAGTGAGGCTGAATAAAATCTGAAAAATGAGCCACTAGGCAGTGTCAGTGTTATAGAACACCACGTGACTTGATATTGGGTCTGGTGATATAGCAGGTGCAAGTTCAACACAGAAGTAGCATGGCTGGTGGTTGAGGGTGTCACACTTGGACAGCTAGTTCTGATCACTGTATCATTTTTTTTGTAAATATAAAAAAATGTGTGATGGACTGTCTGGCAGGAGGAAATGCTGGCTTGCTGAAATTGACGCATCAGCCCCCCCCCAGGGATAAGTTCAAAGGACAGAAGGTAGCTTAAACTGCAGATATCTGAGGTGCAATTATCTTGTTAGTTTGCTTTGAAGGCAGGAACCAATATATCCATTTTATAATGCCCTCAGGGAAATCCTTTACATTTTGCACTAGATGTCATGAGGAAAAGGACATATGCATGTTGTTTGGACCATCATCCCAGGAAGCCAAGAATTACATCAAAGAGACTTTTGATTTCTGGGTGAAGCAGGTCCCAGACTAAATTAGAAAGTCCAATAAGTATTTGCTTGGAGTATACAGGGAATTATATCAAAGAGACTTTTGATGTCTGGGTGAAGTAGATCACAGACCAGTTTTGACCAGTCATAAAGAGAGGCGATTCATTATGTCACCTATTATTTTTTTAAATATCTTAGTGGGACATCCTGTGTTATAAAATATAAATTTTAATACACCAAGGCGGAGTTACGTGACCTCAGAGAGAAGGCCGACTCAAGACTGTTTTAAATATACTGAGCAGACCTTACAGAAAAGATATTCATATTTCTGACTGAGAGAAGAAGAACAACAAAGCACTGAAAGATTAAGAAGTAAGGAGACCTCAGACAAAACCAGTCTGAGTGTATGTATTGTAGGAATTTGCACTTTTAAACCTGTTTTGTTTTTAAAACTGTATGTGTTGGAATATCGTGTTCTGTATTTTTCTGTTTTCCTATTTTACCTATTTTAAAGTAAAGATATATATTTTAAAAACGGAAACTGTCTGGTGTGCCTTGAAATTTCTTTTTATACAAGTTAAGCTTTGAAGGCTATAGTTGACATTGTGTATGAGCTTATTGTGATACCAAACTGGGAAACAGATAGAGTTCTCTAGGTCTTGCATAGAGTTCTAAGGGTTCATTTTGTTATACCTGGTTAGGTGCCCATAGGCAAAAATATCTGGCCCCCCGAAGACAGAATTATCTGAGCCTGACAATTGGGTATGCTAATAAGTTGTTATCAGTTTGAATCCCTCCTGAAATTGGGACTAAGGTGACTCGAACCCACAAAACAGACAAGAAGGTTACCTTGTTCTGTTAAACTGTTCACAATTCTATGCTCAGAGGTTGGCACTTTTGGAGTAGAGGGCTGACCTGTTGAGTGGGGTTGTGACAGAGGGTGCACCTGTGCTTGATTTAGTGGGGTGTGATGTATAGCACTCAACGCTGCACGTCAAAGGAAGTGACTGGAACACAAATAACTGCTTAGTTCGGAAAACAATATATATACTGGATTATACATTACATGATGTACTTACCTGGCTGTCACGGTGGTGCTGATGGTTGAAGCACTAGACACCTTACCTCGCGCCATGCTGTCGACCCTGGTGTCAGGAACGAGCCTGGCTGTCGGGGGTTGGCAGGGGTGGGTAGGGATTGAGCGTCCAGAGGACAGCTCTCCCTTCCTGTGGTGGGAGTAGGGACATGTATTGCTCTGGAGCAACCTCTGGTGGCACTTATGGGTAGCCATGGAACCTGAGAAACTGCTGCATGGCAAGAGGTGGAGCTCGTCGGATGTAGGGACATCATTGCACATCTGAGCTTAACAATGGGAGGGATGGGGTGGGGAGAAAGCAAGAAAAAAAACTATCTCCCAGGTGAGGTGATGGCAAACACCAGGAGCCAGGCCCACATGCTCAATGTCGGCTGCATCCCCGACTATCCCCCTGGGGACTCTGGGGACTCTTCAGGGAGGCAGGAGAGCCCGGAGTCCTTATACCAATGTAGTGGTCATGGATCGGTTCAGGCGGGTGGTACGGCACCTCAGCTGAGTGTGGTAGCCTGAGAGAAGCCACAGAGAGGCATAGGTGCTGGAACTAGGGGTGTTGGGGGTGTGGCAGCACACCCTTGCTTGAAGTACAGTTCCCTGTGGCTTCCTATACAGGGTTTAGTATTTTGTTCAATGGCTTTCAGCACTCCTACTATAAAAATTGTTCCAGTGCCACTGCAGAGAGGTAGGAGAACAAATAGAATTAAGAAAAAAAAAGATGTACTTACCTTGCGCCTTCTTTTCAGCTCAGCTCTGCGTTCACTACATTGTCTCTTCTTTGACAACACCTGAGCAGAGTGTGAAAATATGGTCGGCACTGTATCCACTTTTAAAATTGGTGGGCATTTAAGATTCATTAGCTCAGCCTGTGGAAATATAAAGGAAAACAATATAATTTAGTGAACTGTTGTAATTACATATTAACAATGTGAAGACTGTAATTATGTTATACTCACTGAAGTTCATGTTTGTTTGTTTTTTCAAGGATTAGTGTTGTCCACGTTATGTCACATGTGGGCTTCCCGGGTATCTGTGGTAGCGATGCTGTGTACAGTACAAATGCGGATATCATATGCTTGATTGCATGTTACAGATGTACTTGTTTTCATGTAATGTTTGTTTCCATAAACCAGTATTGCAATGTGCATATTTGTGTCACAACTTGTACACATGGCTCGATTATTCATTTACTACATGGAAGGCATGCTGCGTAAATGTAACCTTATATAAAATGTGAATTGTGAGTCCAAATGAGTTGTAATGCACACAATTGTTGTCAGTATAAACAATCCAATCCAAATAATTATAGTTACCAAACTGATAGCCATAGTTGAACATCATGGCCTGGATATTCAAAGCAGTTGTGCCACCGCAAAGGCGGAATTGTGCCAAGGAGCCATATTCAGTGGGAGCCAATGCGCAGGCAAATACCATTGTGCCAATGCGCAACTATAATGAATGCAGGCGCAACCGCAGGGGGCGTGCCCATGAATATCCAGCGCAGTGCGATATTCAACCGTGGAATCATGGCGCATGTGTGGAGCAAAACCAAGATGCGCCGAGCATACTTGAGCCTAAAAATACTGGGTGCAAGCATACAGACAGCACTTGCACCAGGCAAGAGAGAGGGAAGGAGAGAGAGAGAGACAGACAGACAAACAGAAAACCCAAAACAAAGAAAGAAAGAAAGAGAGACAGAGGTGGCACTGGAAAGGGAGAAGGGGCACAGAGAGTGAGAGGGATAGACAGGCACAGTGCCAGGCAGTGCACCAGGGTGCCACACATCCCACAGCAGCCAACTGCCCAGGGAGAGACGAGACAGCAGGGGCCATGGACAGTGCGCCATACATGATGGAGGCCGTAATGACAGGTGTGAGGGGGCAGGTGGAGCAGCAACGTGGCCGAGGAAGGGCCCATCGGCAGTATGCCCAAAACAGGTGGTACCATGCCTGCAACCACCTTCGACAACTTCACCGACACTGAGATAGTGGGCTGGTACCACCTGAATAGGGCAATTCTGAGGCAGTTCTGTGAGATGTGCAGTGAGGAGATGCAGGCACCCACAAGACGGAGCCATGCCATGTCCATGGAGACAAAGGTGACAGCAGTCATGTGCCTGCTCACCATTGGCACCTTCCAGAGACCAACAGGGGACACCACAGGCATAACCCAGTTGGCTACGTCACACCTCCTCACACATTTCCTCAATGCCCTGCTGCCACGTGCTTCAGAATACATCCATTTCCCCAGCACACAGGTGGAGTGTAGAGCAGCCATGCAGGACTTCCACAGGGTAGCACGTATGCCTGGTATGCTTGGGGCCATTGACTGCACCCATGTGGGCATCCGCATGCCACCTGGCCCTGAGGGCCTAGCATACATCACTAGGAAGGGGAGCCCGAGTATCAACTGCTAGGTGGTGTGCCATGCCACTGAGCGCATCACCAATGTCTGTGCTACACACCCTGGGAGTGCACATGATGCTTTCATTTGACACAGCTCCATGCTGTGCAACAGATTCAAATGTGGAGACATCCCCACAGGCCACCTAGTGGGTGAGTATGGGATGGGCAAGGGATGACGGGCAGGGCAGGCCATGGAATGGGGGAGGGTAGGGTGGGCAAGCAGGCGAGGGCACCAGGGCAGGCAAGGGGCACAGCAAGGGAAGGCAGAGAGCTAACCATGTCACTATCCACACAGGTGACAGCACCTACCCACTGAGGCCCTGGGTGCTCACCCCCTACCCGCGCCTGTCGTCCCCAGCCAAAGAACGCTACAACAAGGCACACACCAGCACATGGAACATCATTGAGCGTGTATTTGGAATGCTGAAGGCACGCCTCTGTTGCCTAGACAGGTCCAGTGGCGCCCTACAGTACAGCCCCTCGAAAGCCTGTGGCCTATTCCTGGCCTGCTGCATACTGCAAAACATGGCCATTGACCATGGGATAGCTGTCAAGGCTGATGAGGGTGACAGCAGTGGGGACGATGGAAGCAATGTGCTGGAGGGAGGTGGACAGCTCCCCTGGGTGGAGGGATCCACGGCTGACGAGGTAGGCCCTACAACATCGCAACACCATCGCACAGGAGCACTATGGTTCATGAAGGTAGGTGGTGCTAAAACCATGCATGAGCTACACACACAGGTACAGCACACAGGCTGGGGTATGCATGGCAATGGGTATGCACTCACAGAGGCATGGTGCAGGGTCAGGGGAGTTGGTGGCACACTACTGCACACAGATTCACAGTGCAGCACACAGCAACACACACACACACACACACACACACACACACACACCCCTACATGCCAAGGCGTTGGTATGTGGTGAAGATGAAATGCATAGCACCGATGCACAGGTGCAACCAGTGCAGATTAGCCCTCACCACACCCACGCCACATGGTCCAGCGGCTGGGCATGTACACACACAGGCAGCGTGCAACGTGACACACAGGCACCACACCAGTGGTATGCACATGCACACACCACCCATGCATGCACAGGGCAGCAGCAACAGACTGCGGTCAGGGCAGGCCACACATCAGGGCCACCGCACGGAACCCTGGCCATCACGGCCCAGGGACAGCCGTGCCAGGGCCAATCAGCAGTCACAGGCTGCTGATCAGCCACAGGGGGTGTTTGCAACAGCCCCCCAGGGACTGACCCACAGGACCGTGACCGGGTCTGTGCAGGGGTGTATAGGCGCCCAAACAGGCCCACCTCAGGCGTGCCCAGGATGCCAACATCAGAGTCCGGCATCGACAGTGTTGGTGTTGCCTGATGCCGGGACTGTGGGGTGGACAATGCATTGTGTGGGGTCTGCAGCGGCCGGCCATGCCCTGTGGCAGCCAGCAGCGCAAAGCCATCCATGACCGCCTGTGCAATGCGATCCATGGATGCAGTCGTGGCCTCCAGCATGCGGTGAGCAATGCGATCTATGGAAGCCATCATAGCCTCCTGCATGTGCTGCATCCCCACCTGGAGTTGTGCAATGCCCCTCTTGCACTGCTTGGCCAGCAGGTGCACCTCTGCTCACAGTGCATGCAGCCCAGCAGTAACCCGCACCTGTTGCTCAACGGAGGCCCAGAGCAAATGGGTGTGCTCTGCCATTGGGTTGGCATCCTGGGGATTCTGGGCAGGAAGCCGACCCTCCTGTGGTGACTGGCCATACTGCACAGCCTCCTCTCAGGTGGATGCTGCACAGTGGGGTCCTCTTATGGTTTGTCCCTAACTGGCATCCCGGCGGCGGACCCTGTGTCCAGCTGCCCTGTGGCACCAGCAGCCTGCTGCCATTGCCCCTCCATCCGCTGAACACTGCCCAGCACCTGCGCGGCTGCACCACCACCACCGCACAGCACAGCTGTGGCAGTGCACACAGCAGCACCCACAGTGGTGGCAGACAGCTGTTCTCCTGCTGTCAGGTCGCTGGATGCTTTACCTGTGCCTGGTATGGGTATCTCCCACACAACACCGCCCATGCTGTCCAGGATTATGGAGACGTTGTCATCGCTGTTGGACCCTGCCCCAATCTGTATCTCCATGCAGAGGACACCGAGACTGGCATCCTGTAGAAACACATCCAGGGCCTCATCTGACCCCATGCCCAGGACATCCGGCTGGACAGTGGTGGTGTGCTGCAGCCTCCCAGGTCCCCGGATGCCCATGGAGGTGGATTGCTGGTCGTCTGGGGCTGCTCCTTCCTCAATGGCTGCTGCCAGTGCCCCATCCTCTGCTCGCAGGTGTGCCGGTGCTGGAAGATAAAACAGGTGTGTCAATGAAGCAATGGCCACATGTGCCCCTTCCACTATGCTACAGCATGCTGTGCATTGCCATCATATGTACCATGCAGGGATGGGCTGCCACCTGTCTGGAATCCACTGCCAGGTACACCTTCCATAGTGCTGCGGTGCAAGGTGGCTGCCACCAGCTCCTCCTACACCGTGAGCTGTGGCGCATCCGCAGGCCCCTCTCCGGTGGCATTCTGGGCTGCACAGATGGCCGTCCCCTTCTCCTTGATCTGCCGCTTGTCAGTGCCCACCTTCTTGCGGCACTCCTGCACCGACCGCTGGTGGCTGCCCTGCTGGTTGACACATATCTGCCACCTCCACCCAGGCCCCAGCCCTGGCCTGTGGTGTGCCCATGGCACCACTCAAGAGTGGCTCCCTGTTGAGGTAGGCCTCAAACAGGGCCTCTGACTCTGCTTTTGTGAAGTTGGGCCTGTGCTTGCAAGTAGGTCCATGCTCCCCAACCTTCTCAGGTTCTGACATGTCACTTCCTGTGGAAATGGACATCACAGTGTGTCATTGGCAGGAACACTCATTGCCCTCCCCCTTCCTGTGCCCTCCCTGCTCAGTGTGCTCCTGCAGCATGCACAAGTTACCTCATAAGGATGCAATACCGGTCCATAGCCTGTGCCATTCCGTGTTGCTTTTATGGTGCATCGTATGCAAATGGACTTTAGCACAATGGTAATGGTATGCTAATGCCCCCCATTTCGTCACGCATTGGCTGATGAGCTCATTAGCATGTGGCAGCTGAATATCATGTATATGCGCCATGCGCACTGAGAGTGCTCCAGAGCAAGTCATATGATTGCTCTGGAGCATGACATGGTGCAGTGCACATTGGCACTGTGTGCAGGCGCCGTGTGGTGTACCACTGCCTATCGCGCACTGTGCACCAACTGCGCAATAGCATCCATGGTGCACACTGCGTGGCCATGCTCCAACCCCTGCAGTGACCGCTGCCCCTTGCTGACCCCACACACATGGCCCCACCCCACCACGCCCATGTCGCGCATCCCCGCCATTGTGCAATTGGTAGACACAGTGCATATCCCCTCGGCCCGTGTATCTGGTGCATGCTGTTGCCACATGCAGCTATGGCCGACATTTTGCTCCATGGCTCTTAGCAGGGAAATGGTGCAGTGCAGGACTCATCAGGTGGGTAACTGGACACAAGTGGAGCTGGCCAACCTTGTAGCCTGCGTCCAGCCCCACACACCCCAGCTGTTTGGACAGGCTCCACTACAGCAGCCCCATGTGGCTGTATGGCAAGATATTGCTGCCACACTAGTGCAGCATACTGGAGTGGCCAGGACCAGCAAACAATGTCAGCACTGGTATGGGGACCTGCTGCAGAGGGACCCAGGTCACCTCTGTTGCCTGGAGGCATGCATCAGGCGTAGGCATGTGCCACAGCCAGGTGAGTAGGCCCAGTATGCATATGTGCCCTGGTGCTGTACTGTAGTGTTGGCTGGGCTGCCTGGCATGTCCCACAGGGCGGTGTGCTGTCATTGAGTGCATCGCAGGGATGCATCACCCACCACCACTTGTGTTGCCATGCTGCTGTGCGGACCATGCCAGAAAGGGGCCCACACTGTGCCGGGGGGGCAGCTGCTGTGTACTGATGTGTTCCTGTCTATGTTCCATTCCCAGGCCCTGGGAATCACTGGAGAGCAGCTGTGGCGGCTGCCGCAGCAGGACAGTAGGCTGCAGCAGGAGCCGGAGGTGGTGCTGGAGCAGCCCCAGCACCAGCGGGGCCACGGAGAGCAAGTAGGCACTGTCATGGGCCTTCACACTTGTATTGGGGGTTAGTGAGGGCAATGGTCCGGGCATGGCCGCCTGTGCCGTGTGCTGTGGCAGCTGTGTGTGTTGCACTGTGCATGGTGCCCACCACTGTGGTGCATCCATTGTACTTGTGTGCCAGCTGTTGGTGAGGTGGGTGTGTGCCCAGCTGCCACTGTCGATGCTGTGGTGCTCCATGGGCACTGTGCCATGTGACTGGCATTGCACAGTTGGGTGGCTACTGTGCAGCAGGGACTACCATTGTGCACTGTTGTGGTGTGCTGTGTTGCTGGCAGATGTTGGCCCATCCTCCTGTGGGTGGCCTGTTCAGGCCCTCGGGGGGGGTTCCCACTACCCTATGTGCACAGTGGTTGGGCATGGTTCCTTGGGACACTGCACTGATCACCTGTCCTGTTCCTTCTCCTAGGCATCCTAGGCATCCAGGGGCATAGGAGGATGCCACTGTACTGCAGACTGTTGCGGCAGATCACCTTGATTGCGTCGACCACTATGGACACAGGGTGGCATGGTGTGGCTGCCTCTAATGTGCACCCTACCTTCCCCTGTTTCCCCTGCTGTACCTCCCCCTACAGTCCCCCTTCCCACTGTACAGTCCCTGTTCCCTGTCCCCCATCCCCCATCCCTCACATTCCGATGCCTTTTCTCCCCCATTGTTCTGTACATAGTTTACTGTTCTTTTCTGTATTACATTATTTTGTCTTACCTACCTGTGTCAGTGTCTGCTTTGCAGGTGGTGTGCGGTGCTATGCTGCTGTGGTCCAATGCCTGTCTGTGTGGTGTGCATGTGTCAGAGTGCCTGCTGTGCTGCTGTGGTTCCCTGCTGTGTGCCGTGGTGTGTCCCACTGTGGTGATGTCCCCCCCCTTGGTCAGTGGGCATGTCATGGGGGTGCCCATGGGTGGGCTGTCAGGGGCATGTTGTGGGTGTGTGTGATTTGCTGCATAGTCCTGGGTGTGTCCTGCTCTGGCCTGGCTATGTTAGGGGAGCACGGCATGCAGCCTGTGGTGGTCCCCTGGTGATTCTCAGTTGGCCACTGGCATCTCCTATTGCCTCACTTCGGTGCCACTGTTGTCATCTGGGGCAGGGATGTGGGTGCTTGTTCACACCCTGCTGTGCCCAGCTGGTGGTGGCCTCCTGTGGCCTGTCACTGTGCCTACCTGGTTCTGTCCCTGGGTCACTTCTCTGTGCCGTGCGCCCCCCCCCATCGCTCTGCTGCTGTGGTGCAGCTGTGTGTGTGTGCACCATGGCGCACCTCTCCTTGCGCCATGGTGCATTCCCAGTTGTGTCATTGCGCAACTGTGCCATATTCAGCCAGGTTGTGCTGGCACACTATGGCATGCGCAATCTCTGAATATCATTCCTGTTGCGCCAGTGCACATTGGATTTGCACTGCGCCGGACTTGCGCTGGGCACTGGTGCATTTCTGAATATCCAGCCCCTGTGTTCTAGAGGTTTCATAGCAATGCAATACCAGAGCATGCTTACCCACTAGGAACAGTATCAGTGTAATAACTGTATTATAGTGTATAGTAGAGTGCTGTTCTGTATAGAATTCCATCCCTTTCAAAATGCTGTTGTACCACAGTTCCAAAGGTCATGGAATGTGATTCTACCCTACTGTGGTAGAACAGCATTCTAGAACCTCTAGAGACTGCATGAGTCAGTTTAATTTTGAAAGCAAAATAACTCATGCACACATATTGTATTTAGCAATACTATACACTATAAAAAATACAAGATGAGCAACTCTATGCACAACCAGTGTGTTCTGTCACCTCAGGGTTCTGATTCCTATGGACCACTCGAACTTCGCTCTCAAGGACAGAGGGAATCAGAAATCACTCTGTGGTAGAACACACTGGTTGTGCATAGTTGCCCATCCAGTATTCTCTATGATGCAGGCAATGGATACCAGTAGTATGGAAGTGTTTATGAGAAGCAGTGTTATCATGTCAAGGTCCTTCTATGTGGACACTGTTGACATATGACAACGGTGACTTGAAATGACAAAAAACTGTTTGTGTGGAGACATGTAGTGTAGTGCAGAAATGCACGACACCTTCTTGACAGTCTACAGATGGACTTCTGGGACAGTTTAATGGTATCCCAAAATCAATGCTGCAAGGGTTTTCAGAACAGGATGACCGGGACTGATAACTAAAATTAATATGTGTAAAGCAATTCATTACAGTTACGAAAGAAGAACCCTATGCATATTCACAATAAAGCACTACAGTGTGTGCCTCATGGTGTGATAAAGGCCATTCTCGGGAGATGGAAGCAGTAGGTTATGCCTCGTGCATCAAGCTACCTACACTGTGTCATTATCTCAGCATAACGCACACACTGACATCCACGATTGCCTACAAATGTCATGGAAGTGTTGGTTAAAAGCAGTGTCACCATGACAAGATCCTTCCATGTAGACACTGGTTACAGCCATCATGGTGGCTATTTCAGGGCTGTGCTGCCATGAATATCACTCCTCACTTCAGTGTGGTATAATTTTATTTATTTATTAAATTTTGTTGACCGGGTAGTCCCACTGGGCCCCGAAGGTCTCTTTTTCAGGGGTGACCCGGGATAACAATACTAGTTATGATACACAAATAAGGACAAAAAAGAGAACATTTGTATACATTATCTGTTACAACGTGAGGAGGTTATAGGAAGCAGTGGATACAGACATGGTTATCATCATGACACAGTTTAAATAGGTAACAATGATGGATGATGGTACACTACAATATACCATGTCATGTTGCTCTTGAAAGAAGAGTGAAACGTGTGATGTGGGCATGTAAATAGTGAGGTTAAGGGGGGGGCGTTGAAATAATGCAGTCTTCAGTAATAGGAAGGGATCATGTCTACCATCTGTGGTTGGTGAGTGTAACTTCTTTAAGAAGTGTGTTGATTTCAGAATGAAACAGTTTCAGAATTCATGTGTTGGGGCCACAAAATGGTCAGAGGGGTTGTGGGGGTGGAGCCAGGGCTGAGAAAACATGTGATACTGCCACCAGTGGACCAACAAATGGTGCCATGGGCTGTTCAAGATAAGGGGGATAGGGTTGCAAGGATAGCCACTGTCAAGTTGCTCTTGAACAGACAGTGCAAAAGGTGTGTGGAGGAAAGGTACTGGGATGTATAGATAGCTAGATGCAGACTGAGGTAACTTGCATGGGTTTGTGTGATGGCAATAATGACATCACACATTACTTAATGCATGGGCGAGTAAGAAACATGGTTGTACTGCATTTATGTCAAGCAGTCAGGTTGAACGTGCAGGGAGATAGTGAGATTGTGGAGGAACGAATGGTGCGATAATGGGTGTGTGGAATTGGGTACAAAGGGAAGAGCTTGGGGGTGTGTTAACTGTGCTGCACCACTGTTTATGTGCACCTTGTGGAAGTTATCATTAAGGAGGCTGGAAGAAGAGATGACAAAGCGACCAAGGGAAGGCACACCCAGGTATGAAGGAGACACAGGGAAACCACTGTGGTGAGAACTGTTATCAGGATGGTGAGGGGGATACCAACGCCGCAAGGGCAGAGAGGGAGTAACATGCTGGAGGTAGGACATGGGAGTCATGGGGAAGGGGGATGGGAACAGGGAAAGCAGAAATGAAGGCAATGGGTACACTGTGATTTAGGTGGTATGATGCGGGATGCAGGGCAGAGTAGGAGGGAAGGGTGTTGGTGAAGATATGGACAAAGGAGTTCAGGGGCCATGCGGTAAGGACAAGGGTACAGGAATCAGTGCTGGGACCCCGTCCTGTGCAATATCCATCTACTAAACAGACATACTGTGAGAGAGGGTGGCCATCTTTGCAAATGAAAGGAGAATCTCTAATACTGTAGACTCCAGGGGTCCAGAGAAGGGACCTGAGAGTACTGTAGGAGTTGGCGTACATGGTGCAGCTAAAATTCAACATCATGAGGTGTGCTGTTATGCACCTGGGGCACAGGAACAAAAGGGGTTCAGTATATGCAGTGTGGGATAGTGAGTCAGGGTTTCAGACGATGAGAGGGATCTGTGGTAATAGTCAACAGGTACCTCAAGGTAGTGAAGCATAAATGAAGGGAACATAGCAAGGGGACTGAAACTCCAGGGGGGACACTTTTATAGCAATGTGAGATGTCAGTTTTCCAAAGAGAGGGTGGTAGAGAATTGGAATGGGCTTCCAGACAATGTGGTGACTTCAGAGACTGTACCAGAATTTCAGTCCACTTGGCACACACACACACACATACACACACACACATATGGGGCTCAGTGGGATGTGGTGGTGGGGGTGAAACAGATATGGTAGGGTGGAGTATAGTGGCAAGCATCAGACTAGGTGGGCCATAGGATCCCTTCCTACTGTGACGTTATGTTATTCTGTAGTATGTGGCTTTTCAGATCAAAAGCCATTGTTACATAGCAAAACACATAGGCCTGCCACTACTGACAGCATGATAAAAGGATCTGCTGTTTTATTTCAATACACAAATAAATATATAACCAGAGCAAAGATGGTTTCTATATACGTGTCTCACAAAAACACTGCAGATCACTTTATCGTGCTGTTACTAATGATAAGCTTATGTGCTTTGTGATGTAAGAATGGATTTTGCAATGATAATCCACATAATGTCATTATGTGACTAATGAGGGATCTGTGTAAAAATGAAACACTGCTGTAAAAATCAATGCCTGATGCTAACAGAAGAGACACAGGACTGTATAATGACATTTAAGTGTATATCATGGGACTGCACATTGATTCAAAATCCCACCCACCCCAGCAACAAGCTGCCCTGTCACATAACTCAGAATATATTGGAGACACTATATAAAATTAATGACTGCATTTCTATGTACCTTCAAATCACATTGAAAGCAATCAGGAGAAAAATGACTAGAGCAAAGAACTGTGTTTCTGTTCCCAACATCAAACAAGTTAGCCCTTTTGATGGCAGCCTTCCATTTAGCAAGCATTTCCTTGTCTTTGGGGAATCTGAAAAAAGATATGCCTCTGCAGTTTGTTTTTTGGAGACATTGAAACAATAGACAGCACAGCAGTTCACCATGATTACAGTCACCAAATATTGCAGGATTTATTGTTTTAATTATCTTTTTATCTAGCGATCACTATACAGAGCTTAACAGCTCCCACGTGAGTTGTGTAGTTTCCCGTGGTAGCGCTGATTCGATGAGCCCATCAACAACATCACAGCGCTACCACACATGCGTGAAATGGCGCATTCAATTTTTGAGCTTTCATGGACTTTTTATAAACATTTTAAAATTTCCTAAGTAGGCTGAAATGGAGAGCGAAACGAAGATTACTTGACAGAATGGACCGGGGACTATACACATAAAGGTAAAATAACCTAACAATGTTTATTTTCCCTTTAGCACATACACACACACACACACACACACACACACACATATGCACACTCGCTCGCAAGCATGCACGCGTACACTCACACACATGGGCTACAATTACAGGACAGTAATAAATGGCATATATCCAAATAACAGAATGTGCAGTGAACGTTTATGTCCCAGCAAGTGAATGGAACAGTGAAGTAGTGGAACAGGTGACTGACATCTCAGACATCAGCAAGCATCATCAGGAGGAAGCAAGAAAGCAGGAGATTCTGCTGAGCCACTAAGGAAAAGCACCTGTTTACTACTGTGTAACAGTCACTCCTGGGACAGGCAAAATGTAAAAGGCAGGCCAAAACTGGGAATAAGAGCAATGCACTATCTAGAGTAGGTGTTAAGGGGATTTAAACCAAGCACAGGAGAACACAAGTAGCAACAAAACAAAAAAAAATGGAAAGCTAGAAACAAACTATCAGTGGTAAGGGTACATAAGTAGTTCCCAGTAACACGGGGAGAATAGAAGTTGGATAGAAGTTGGAAATGATGGGAGTGGTGCAGTGCAGTGGCTGTGGAGCAGCAGTATTCAGAGAGACCTTCTGGATACTACAATGCTGCCCCATCTGCACACACATCTCTGGGTTGAAGGAAGAGGTCACTAGACTCCAGGCCAAGTTGGCTGAGAATTGGGTGGCCTCTTCACCCACCCAGGGGCCACCAAGTCTGCCACCACTGCCTCAGGGGATGCCAGTGAGGAAGAATGTCTTTATTGTAGTGGGCTCAGGAAAGGTAGGGGTGGTGGGTCAAAGGCACATTCCTCAACCAGTACCTATACACAGTTCCTACACTGCTTTGGTGAGGTGGGACTGCCAGGAAGAGGCACCCATGGTAGCAGCCAGGAAGGATGTGGGAGTCCTCCGTAGTGGATGGTGGAAGAGGACACCAGAGGAGGAGGAAGCAACTTCTGGTGAGGGTCTTAATTGTGAGGATGATAGATTTTGGAACAGGAAAGGGAGGTAAGAGGGAGGTTAGGTGCCTATGCGGTGCCATGGCCCGGAAGGATGGGACGCAGATCCTATGGATAGCTACAGCTGCAGGATGGGAGACAGAGCTTGATATCATTGTCCACCGGAGGATAGTGACCTGGCTAGAGATGGGATAGTGCAGGGGGAGTTTAGGGAGCTAGGAAGGGGGTTCAGGTGGCATGCTCAGTGGCTTTCGCTGAGATGCTGCCAGTCTACAACGAGATGGAGGAGAGGGATCTCTGCACCAGGAGCTTCAACTTATGGCTGAAGGAATGGTGTAGAGAGGAGGGGTTAGGCTATATTGGAGAGTGGGAACTCACATGGGAGGATAAGAGCCTATACTGGGGTAATGGCCTGCATCCGTCCAGGAGGGGAACCACAGTCCTCAGTGGATGGTTAATATGTTACTTCGATGAACATTTAGACTAGTAGAGGGGGATGTCAGAAGAGATCGGGGAGGCAGAAATTTCCCCTTCCCCCCCACACAGGCTAAAGCAGAGAGTAGAGAAAACCTGAGAGGAGTGGAATTCCTCATGATGCAAAGTAATACAGGAGGGTGGAAGAAATGAAGGGGGTAGGAGTGGATGCATTATAAAGATAGGTGGAAAGGAGGGAAAGCAAAAAGGAAAAAAGGAGTACCAAACAGTGGTAACAAAATCTGGAAAGACATATGTGCGAATGCTAGAAATCTAGGAAATAAGATTTCAGTCCTAGAGACCTAGAGGCCATAATGCCAGAGCTGACCTGGACATTGTGACCATTACTGAGTCACAGTACACTGAAAACCATGATTGGGACATGGCCATACCAGAGTATACTCTGTTCAGGAAGAACATGGTGGGAAGGAAAGGAGGGGCGTGGTACTTATGTGATGGGGGGCATAAGAGTGACGGTGATACAGAGAATACGGGGGGGGGAAGAGGTACTGTGAGTCACCCTACAGATGGGAATGGAGCCTGTATTCACACTGGTGTGATGGGGAAGAGTTAGATACAGTACTTATGAAAGTCATTGGCAAGGTGGCAGAAATGGGTTAGGTCCTGTTGGTGGGGGACTTCAATTTGCCAAATGTAGAATACAGCCTCCCAGCTGTGGCCTCAGCTAGATGCAGGCAAATATTGGACTCCCTGCAGGGGACATTCCTCTGAAACTGGTCAGTGAACCCACTCACGATGGGACAATGCTGGACCTGGTACTCACCAACAGGGACAGTGTTGCACATGTCAAGGTGGGATGCCACCTAGGGACCAGCGTTCATCATACAGTGTGGTTCAGTATAAGGATGACTGAAGAATTGAACCACACACAGGCAACGGTAGAAGACTTCAGGAGGGCAGTTTTTAAAAAGGTGAGTGAATGCCTCAGGGATGACCTGGCAGAGGGATGAGCTGGGTGGTGAAGGAAAAGTGGGAGAAACTAAAAAGGGCCAAAGTGAAGGCAATAAACCTCTGCATCAAGCAAGGGAGAAAAACAAAGCAAAAAAGAGACCACAATGGATCTTGAAAGAGGTGGCAGAAAAGGTAAAAGCTAAGAGTGTAGTATTCAGAAGGTACATTGAGAGCCAGAAGGAGGAGAGTAGGAAGGCATATCAGGGAGAGCAGAGCAAAGCAGGGAGAGCAGTAAGGAGCACAAAGGCACAAACTGAAGAGAGAATAACCAAAGAAGTAACAAAAGGGAACAAGACATTTTTTAGGTATGTAAGTGAAAGAAGAAAGACAAAAGGTGGGATTGTAAGGTTAATAATGGAAGGGGGGACTATGCAGAAGGGGACCAGGAAAAGACAGACATCCTGAATAAATGCTTTTGTTCAGTGTTCAAAGAGGAAAGAGATGGGGAGGGGCCACGACAATGTAACAGGAATACTGGAGGGAGGAAGATGGACAGTAGTCTGTTTTTGGAGGAGAGAGGGACTTGGAAGCCTGAAAGTGGACAAAGCAATGGGGCCAGATAGGGTCCATTTAAGAGTATTGAGGGAACTCAGGGAGGTACTGACTGCACCTCTGATGGTCCTGTTTAACAGCACATTAACAGTAATAGGAGTGGTCCCAGAAGACTGGAGGAGGACAGATTGTAGTCCCATTTCACAACAGTAGCAGGGAAGAGGCTGGTAATTATAGGCCAGTCAGCCTGACTTACGTGGTGGGAAAGTTAATGGAATCACTGCAAGAAGATTGTGGAATAGCTTGAATCCAGTGGGTTACAAAACCCGAGGCAGCATGGTTTCATGGTTTCATGGAGAGGGAGGTCATGTCAGACAAATCTGATTACACTTACTGGGTGATCCGGGTGGAGTGGTGGATGTAGTCTACCTTGATTTCAGTAAGGAGTTCAACACCATTCCACATAGGAGACTAGTACACAAGCTGGGAAGCTTGGGAGTGACTACAAAGGTGCTAAACTGGGTAAGAAATTGGTTACTGGATAGGCGACAAAGGGTGGTGGTAAATGGAGTTCACTCAGAAGAAGGGTGGGGTGACCAGCGGGGTGCCTCAGGGATTACTGCTGTTACTAGTTGTCTTTAATGTCTTTATAAGTGATATTGCAGAAGAGCTGGAAGGGAAGGTCTGCCTCTTTGCAGATGACACCAAAGTCTGCAATAGAGTGGATCTCCGTCGAGGGGAGGATCGGCAACCACCTGAAAAAACTCAAGGAGTAGTCAAGGGTATGAGTGCCGGGTTTCAATGCACAAAAAGTGCAAAATAATGCACTTAGGGCACACAAACCCAGTGGCAGAGTATAAAATGGGGGGGGGGGTGCTGATGACCACTAAGCAGGAAAGAGACCTGTGGTTGATCATATCAGATGATCTAAAGGTGGTCAGACAGTAAGACAAGGAAGTTGGGAGGGCAAATGGGATGCTGGGTGCATAGGGAGAGGTATCACCAGCAGAAAGAGGGAGGTGGTGTTGCCTCTGTAAAGATCACAGGTAAGACCCAGTCTAAAAGTACCGTGTCCAGTTCTGGAGATCACATCTCAGAAAGGACCCAGAGTGGAAACGATCCAGAGGAGAACAACTAAAATAGAGCAGGGCCTGTATCAGATGCCCTACAAGGAGAGATTTAAGGCCCTAAATAGATACACCCTGGTGTAGAATTTTCAGGTCTTACACCTGATGGCAAAGCACAACACAGGAGGAAGGTACTCACAGAGTAAAGGTTTATTTCTAGCAACATGGTACATGCATGCAGAAAGATCAGCTTATCGTCAGCTGGGAGTTCTGAACCATTGTCCACCATCGGGATGTCATCATAGGAAAACTCGGAGAAAAACAGAATTACACCCAGTCTTATACTAAGATAAGTTCAAGTCCCATTGCTATGGCGATGGGCTCATGTACACATTAGCTATGTATTATACATTGTCCTGATTGGCTAAATTGGTGGGCAGCACACTGTTATCTAACTTGGCCTTTCGGCTGTAACATTTATTTGTAACACATTATTATAATATCATCAGACCAATGCTACAGTCACAAATATAGCTAAGTGATCATTATTATCTGCTAATGTCAGCAGAGTGCATCTTGGCTGTAGAGGGCGCTGTAAACCACAAATGTGTAAACAAGATTTCTCAGTACATTTCCACACAAGGATCACTTAGTCTGGAAAAGTCTGCTTTTGTTGATAGTATTTCATAGCAGAATTACATCTAGACAAGCAAATAACTTAGCATAATCACAGTAAATAATAAGGAAAGAAGATACACATAGTTCTCAAAGGTATTAATCTAAGATCATAAAATAAATAGTACAGTACATCCTAACTAACCTAACTAGACATACAACAATGGCTAACTAATGACATCACAACAGTCCACGTGAGGGACTGTAGGTCTGGCAGGTCTACATGTATACCATATACTAAGTATTGGATTATGGGGATGGCCTGAGCCAACATATATCCCCCGCTTGTTGCCTGCTAAACTGGCAACACAAGATAGGGAGAGAGGATAGAGTGGGCAGCACAGCTGTCTGTGATGATGTCAGGGGGAATGCATAGGTAGCAAATGGTACAAACAAGAATCAAGATAGCCTGTCAAATGACAAGGCCCTAAATGAAATTTTAGTAGTATATGAGTTAAAACAAGATGTAAATTACCATCAAGCATTAAAACATTCAATTGTGTATCAGCTTACTGAATAGCATTGCTGATGTGTAAGATGAGTATCTTATCTGTGCTCAGAACAGTTATTGTACATAACCACCATGGCCATTTTGGCTGATTTCTTGTAGTCAGCATCCCATTATTATTAGAAAGTTTTCTACTTGTGTCCTCTGACAACTTACTGTTTGGAAATCTATGCTTGTATCATTGGGACGTTGTTCCTATCTTCCAAATATAGAGATTGTACATAACTGACAATGCCATTTTGGCTGATCTCCTGTAGATAGTATCCCTGTATTATTTGTACGTTTTCAGCTATTGTCCATTTACAGTTTACTGTTTGTGAATCTCTGTTTGCATCTTTGAAATGTTGTTCCTATCTGTCACCTTTGCATACTCACTTTTTACCATGCATTTTCATTTTGACATGTAACCTTTGTAAAAGAGAATATTTCTCAAAGGTAATTGTAATCCTAGATATAATAAATAAATCTCTGTGAGGGTTTGAGATTGAGGGTCAGTGTACACATATGCACATAAACAAAACTTGAAATTTCTAGTCTATAGCATACAGATAGTCAGGGTCACTGTCAAAATTGTCCTGTTCAGGGGTGGGTACAAGGGGTGTTCACAGATTGACCAAGAATGGTTTGATCATAAAGCACAAAGCAGAAACCAGGTATGTCACCACCACAACTGATATGTGCAGAAGAAAAGTTGTTGATGTTTGTTACCACACAACCTGGTTTATAAGAACAGTATTGAATGTTTTTTTACAAATAACATGACATAACTTTGTCTACTGATAATGAAGATTCCACTTTGAGATTGGATAAAGCAGGTGATGGCGGCACTGGCTACATGGATGGTGAGGCGTAATGGACGTTTTTGTTGACTGAAGAATCTGCTGACAATGTTTTTTGCAGATAGGTCATTTTTAAATGTGTATGACCAGTCCATAAAGTTCAGGTGAGTAACCACAAATTTATTTATTTATTTAAGAGTTTTACCAGGAAAACATACTGAGCGGGGGTACCGCTCGATTCCAGATGTGTCCTGGGGGATAGGGACATGTGGAACATACATCATAAGAAGAGTGTACAAGAAATGCAGTTATGTTTACGTACAGTAGAGGAAGATTGTACATTTTGAACAGTACGCTATGCAGGAAGTTGTTATGAGAACTCAGAGGGGAGGACAGGAGCATACAAGTAATAGCCATGAAGTGGACGCACATGTGTGCAGCTTACATATTACAAACAGTAGGAGAAATAGTGCATGTGACAATTAACAAATAGGTATAATTAGCTATGAAACAAGTACGAAGCAAAAGAGTTTATACACGGTTCTAAGAAAGGACTGCTCCTGCGACCCCTAACAATTTGCTCAACAAGCGTGTAAACTACGCAGGGATGGTGTACTATGAGCACGTCAAGAAGGCTTAAATATGAATAGTGGACTTGGGGTAGCAGCCCTTTGGATGGCCCTATGTTCAGGCACATGTAGGGGAGAAGTGGGCCTTGAGGAGGTTGTTTAGGTGAGCCAGGTTAGTGAAATTATGAATGTCTTCTGGGAGAGCATTCCAAAGTTTAGGCATGAGATAATTGAACGCCGCTTGGCCCCTTGATGTGGCCATGCATGGAACATATAGGAGCTGGGAGTTACCACTCCTAAAGGAGTAGGTGGGCTGTGATGGGGCTGCGAGGGCAGATGCAAGGTAGGGGGGGAAGGGACTGTGCCCAGAATTTCACAGTGGTCCTGATGCTGTGGATGTCTGCGAGCATGGAGCGATGTTAGATCAAGGGAGCTGTAGAGGTCACAGTGATGAGTCAAAGTGGGGCAGTCAAGGGCAAAGTGACAGAAGGAGTGAAAAAGAGGGTCAAGGCTGGCTAGGGCAGAATTGGGAGCAGCACAGTATACTGTGTCCCTGTAGTCCAGAATTGGGAGGATCATTTTTTGGACAATTTCCCTGTGGGCTGCCAGGGGTAAGCTACCCTTGTTCCAGTATAAGGCTCCTAGTTTTGGGTGCAGCTTTTTGTGGATCGAGTCGATGTGAGTGGAAAAGTCCAGGTGCTGATCAAGCCAGACCCCAAGGTAATTGAAGGAGGTGCAGGTCACAAGAGGATCCCCCTCAGTGGTGAAAAAAGTGGGGATAGAAGGGAGTCTGGAGAGCCTTTGCCTTGTCCCAAAAGTTAGGGAGACTGTTTTTTTGGGGTTTAGAAAAAGTTGGTTTGACCGAAACCAATGCTGTACCGCACTAAAATCTTGTTGGAGAGTAGAGGCCACTACATCGGTGGAGGGGCCTGTGATGAATAGTACGGTATCATCAGTAGTAAGATTGAGAAGAGTAGTGGGCCTAGGACCGAGCCCTGTGGGACCCCAGTAGTAACAGGGTGGGGGTAGGAGGTGTTAGTTCCGATTCTTACTGATTGAGTTCTACCTACCAAGTAGGAGTGAAACCAACTGGAGGCTTCACCAGAGAGTCCAGCACTTGATAGTTTGTATAGCAGTAGGGAGTGGGAGACAGTATAGAAAGCTTTAGCGAGGTCGATGAAAATGGCAGAGGTGGTGTGCCCTTTATCCATGCCCATGAGGATGACATCGGTGAGCCTTAGCAGGGATGTTATGGTGGAGTGCAATTTCCTGAAGCCTGATTGGTAGGGTGTAAAGAAAGAGGATGAGTCAAGGAAGGAGGAAAGTTGGGCTAGGACAAGGCACTCCTGTAGTTTGGCAAGGATGGGGAGTAGGGAGATTGGGTGGTAGTTACCCAGTGACAAGGGGTCACCCCCTTTTGGGAGGGGGATGACAGTAGCATGCTTCCAGTCGGATGGTACATCGGCCAGAGAAAAAGAGGGGTTGAACAGCGCAGTTACACGTGAAATGTCATTTGCAGAAAGGTTGTAACCCCACATGGCACATGGGGCTATGTAGACATTCAGCTGAAGATTGAAACACAAGCAAAGTAAGGACTTTTGGAAAAGGATCACACTCCTACACAAGTACTGACTGTCCATTATAGAACAATCAGTCTATATGAGGCACCAGCCAGGCTTGGAAAACACCAGCAGTGAAGAAAAGTTGATGTGTTGCTTGAAGATCTTACACGTGCCAGTCTGTTGAAACCTGTAAACTTGTAAAACTGTTAAACACAGTTTATGAAACACACATAGCTATTCAGATGGAAAAATGGTAAGGTTATTAGCAAGCTCTCGATTGCAGTCAAATCAGGGCTGCATTTGTGGACTTGACCAAGGCATTCGATCTTGAGGACCATGTTCTTTTAATTAATAGACTCGAATTTCTTGGTATAGGTCAGTCAGCATTGAATTGGTTTGAGGATTATTTAAGGGGAAGATATCAAAGGGTTAAATATGGAGGCATTGTTTCAGATATTGCATCTGTGAAGTATGGAGTCCCTCAGGGCTCCATACTAGGTCCTACTTTGTTTTCACTTTTCTTTGATACAATATCTAATGTTCTAGAGGCAACTTGCCTCATGTTATATGCAGATGATGCAGTACTATATTATCAAAGTGTTACAGTTTCTGACTTGAGTCAAACATTAAAAAATGAGATGGGTAAAGTCCAACGATGGTGTGACAGGGTGACCCCTATCATAGTGGACACCCCTGGGATAAATTGAAATTCCCTTTCCCAAGCAGTTTATGTTTTGTATAATGTCCAACATACTGTTTGGCTGGTTATAAATTTAGTGCTGAAGTGCTTTTAAAGCTTTCTGTGCATATTAACCTAAAACAAAACTAAGAGTACAGTTACAAAACTAAGAGGGTAGTTTTAATAGAAGAATAACAACAGTTTCTGTCTGCTTTTTCTAGATGTTAGCAGCCCCCTTCTAAGATATATTTTGCAGCAGACAGCATGAGGTAATATGACCCTGCAGGAGAGTTTAGGAGAGCAGAGAATGTTCTGACCTCAGGTCTGACCTTTAACAATGTTGTAAACAAGTTATGTTTGTGCTCCAGATGACTGTCAAATAACTGTTCTCAATGGAGTAACAATGGCCCCTAGTGGCTAGTTTTATGTTATGTCTCCTGTTAATCAAAAGGCAGTGGAAACATTTCAAGCTTCTAGTGAGCTTACAAAAAGCCATAGCTCAGTGCTGAGAAAGGATAGATAGGGAGGTCAGCTGTATACTGACTGACAAATGTGGAAGACCTCCTGGTAGTGTGTGCTTTCACACTGTTTGATTCATGCTAGGCTGAAGAAAAGCCTTAGAAACTGCTGAAGCAAAGCAGTTGTCTGACTTACCATTTTGCTTTCTGTATATTTTAATTGACAAAAATAAAATGACTAATGCACTTGTGTGTTTTTTATGCACCTGATTTGTGGTCTGCCTGAAATTGTGTTATCCTAAACCCACACCCAGTGATATATGGTTTTAGAAGTGGGATCTGACTGAACGTCAGAGGTAACAAGAGAGAGTCCAGTCAGTTGGTGCCAGACCTGGTACACAGGATACATGGCAGAGGTGCATGGCACCAGGTGAGATGAGGACAATGCCAGATGGAGATGGTGACCTGGGTGAGGCACCATGGATGGGACAAGATGGACCTGATGTCCAAATGGAGACCCTAATATGGCTTCTTCACTGGATGAGTGGGAGATGGCTGGAGGCTGATCAACACCAGAGAGAGAGGCAGAGTGCAGATGCCAGGAGCTACTCAAGAAGTCCCACTTGGAGGATGTCAAGTAAGAATCAGTGGAGGAGGATCCACGGGTTCTGGAGGAGGAGGACCCCTTGATGGAGCAATTGTGAGCAACATTTGTAGAGATCCCGTTGTTGCCCATTTTTCCAGGCTGCTATTTGGTGGAGGATGGAGAACAAGAAGAGGAGACCCCAGGTAAGACTCTGACTGGCAATGTATTACTGGAGAAGACTTCAAGCAACATGGAAGGAGCCATTTTGGCTGAAGGGACTTTTGCATGTTTTAAACCTCCTCCTATGAAAAATGATTGTCCTCCTGGTGCTGACTGGGGAAAGTTGCAGGTGGGGGATCCTGAAGTAACACAGTTGAGGGAGTATGTAAAAATCAAGGATGGAAGGCTGGTTAATGGTGGCATGGGGGACAAGTTATGGTGGTATGAACTTAGGAAGGAAGTTCTATATCATATAAGGCCCAACCCCAGATGAAGCAAATGGATGCCCAGGTAATGGTGCCCGTGGCATATAGGAAAAAGGTGATGGAGGATGCACACTCCAGTCACTCAGGGTATCTGAGCCATGGGAAGGTTTTGGCTAGACTAACCCCTTAGTACTATTGGCCAGGCATGTACAGGCAGGTGGCAGCATACTATAAGACCTGTGATAGGGGCAGACAGATAGTGACCCCTGACAGTGATGTGGGAGGAGTAACCCAGAGGGTGAAGGGAAAGAGATGGAACCCTTGGAAAAGGAGGAGACTCTCATCTAGAACAGGAGGGACAAGGTGGTAGCTAATACCACTAAAAGTATATAAGATACGATACAAAAACCCAAAGGTTAGGGACAGGCTTTTAGGCATGCAGTATGGTATGTTACTAGCCTACCTTTAAATGTCTAAGTGGGGACAGAGCAAGGTAGTTCTCCCCCCTGAAGGCAGTTCTACTGGGTGCTGAATTGTCCAGCTGTTTGAGTGTATCTGGTCAGGGAAAGTCAGTAGATGGCATAAAACTGCTGTTAGTGGTTCTTTCTCCTAAATGTATGTGATGATACTGTAGTCTACTAATGGAGAGACTAATTTCAGAATAATTTATGATATCTCAGGGTATTTGTATTGTTATGAATATGATTCTTTACAAAGGTTTTTTTGAAAGAGACCCTGAGACGGAGCTTCTGGTGAGGGTCGGCTGAAGCTCCACACCCTTCCAGGGTGTTAGTTGAGATTTGGACAACTGTAGGATGACTGCCCTCTTATGCAGGGGGATATGTGACAGGGTGACCCCTGTCATAGTGGACACCCCTGGGATAAATTGAAACCCCCTTTCCCAAGTAGATTATTTTTGTATAATGTCCAACATGATGGTTGGCTGGTTATAATTTAAATGCTGAAGTGCTTATAAAGCTTTCTGTGCAAATTAACCTAAAACAAAACTAAGAGTACAATTACAAAACTAAGAGGGCAGAATAACAAAGGTTTGTGTCTGCTTTTTCTAGATGTTAGCAGCCCCCTTCTAAGACATATTTTTCAGCAGACAGCATAAGGTAATATGACCCTGCAGGAGAGTTTAGGAGAGCACAGAATGTTCTGACTTCGGGTCTGACCTTTAATGGTGTTGTAAACAAGTTATGTTTGTGCTCCAGGTGGCTGCCAAATAACTGTTCTCTATGGAGCAACAGTGGCCCCTAGTGGCTAGTTTTATGTTATGTCTGCTGTTAATCAAAAGGCAGTGGAAAATCTTTCATCTTCTATTGAGCTTATAAAAAGCCCTAGCTCAGTACTGAGAAAGGATAGATAGGGAGGTCAGCTGTATACTGACTGAGGCAAGTGGAAGACCTCCTGGTAGTGTGTACTTTCACACTGTTTGATTCATGCTAGGCTAAAGAAAAGCCCTAGAAACTATTGAAGCTAAGCAGTTGTCTGACTTACCATTTTGCTTTCTGTATATTTTACTTGATAAAAATAAAAAGACAAATGCACTTGTGCATTTTATATGCACCTGATTTGTGGTCTGCCTGAAATTGTGTTATTCTATACCCACACCCAGTGACACATGGTTATTAGACAATAGGTTAGTATTAAATAAAATAAAAACTAAAACAATGGTGTTTGGGACAAATGCAAGGCTTAAGGGAATGAGTCAGGATATGATGGTTAAATCTGCAGGAGGTTCTTATTTCAAAAATGTGAATAGCTTTCAGTATCTGGGAGTATTGCTGGACCCTACATTGAGCTATGAATTACATTTTACTAAAGTGACCACTAAAATTAATTCTAAGTTGGCATTATAGAGGCAGTATAGTGCAGTGGTCTAAGGCTCTGAGCTGCAAATCTGGTGATATCCAGCAGACCAGACCTGGGTTTGAATCCCACAGCTTCCACTTGTATACTGTGTGACCATGAGCAAGTCACTTAACTTCCTTGTGCTCCCAGGTCACTCCTGTAAAAAAAGCTTTCAGCTTAGTGTGCTATTCCTGGTTAAACAACTTAAAAAAAATTATTGTATAGATTGCATTCTTTTTTAACTAGTGATTCTAAGATGATTATTGCTAAACCTTGTTTGACTCCAGCTGTGAATTATGCTACTGTAATTACAGATAATGTCTTTACTAGTATTATTGCAAAAAAATCCTTATTAGTACAGTCAACTGGTAAATTTGCATTTTTTATTCCTAAATCCACCCACCATTGTGAAGTTCTATAGAGGATGGGTTGGTTGACAGTTCAGCAGAATTTTAAATATGTGTTGGCCAATTTTACATTTAGAATTCTAAATTCTGGTATCCCCCTAGCTTTGGCCAGAAATCTAGAATTTTATAATTCTTTTTATTCTAGACATAGAGTTGATAACAAATCCCTAAAAATGCCTTAAAAGAGGGTATACTGACTGCACAGTGATGGGAATACCGCAAAGACCATCACAGCAACATTTTCAGCAGTTCACTGTGATGGTCTCCATGGTCCCGACACTGTTGCCAGTGGGGTGTTTGCCCCCCCTTCCCGAACTAACTCCAACTGGAGTTAGTAATCTAAAGTGGGGGGGGGTGAAGTCCCCCACAGAAAATGCTTGTTCCCCAAGAGACAGCACAACACCAATTCATAGATTCATAGATCGGTACAAGTTTAAAAGGTGAGATGCCCATTTCTGAACTCGCTACCTACTGATTCAGTGGTGGAAGTAAAATTTCTTATCACCCATTTATTCATCAAGTCTTCTTTTAAACTGTTCTACATTTTCACTATTTATGATGTCAGCTGGTAGAGTATTCCAAATTGGAGGAATTCTCTGAGTGAAAAATGTCAGCCTTTTGTTAGTTTTACATATGGTTGATTTTAGTTTCAAATTATGAGCTCTAGTAAAATTATTTACAAAGTATTTTTCTAATCCAATAGAGTTTAACACATAGTCATTTTGGTATGCTTTATAAGTGTAAATTGGATCACCTCTTAAAGTTCTATACTTCAAGGAGTATAGTTGTAATGTTTTTAGTCTGGTACCATAATCTACTTCGGACATTTTATCAATCCTTTTAGTTACTCTACACTGTACTCTTTCTGTCATTTGTTGATAGACTATAGATGTTGAGGCACAAAATGAAGCACAGTAATCTAAGTGAGGACTAACCAAGCTTGTGTATAGGGGCAATATAACTGATAGTTTCCTACTTTTGATATGTGTCAGAAGTATTACTTATAATCATGTGACATCTTTCAACAGTTTTATTAGTATGGGAATTACATTTTAAATTATCTGTAACTGTTATACCCAAATCCTTTTCCTCTGTATTGGTCATTAATTTTACATTTTGTATTGAATATGTGTACTTTTTGTTGTTATTCCCCATATGCATAATCTTACACTTTGCTGGATTGAATTTCATTTTATTTTTTACTGCCCAAATTGTTAAATTATTTAAATTATCTTGCAATATGTTTGCTGATAAAGTATTGTTCACAATACAACCTATTTTACAGTCGTCTGCATATTTGTTTGTACAGACGTCTTTAGATGTTTGCATACTAGTTATCATTATATTGAAAAGTAGAGGTCCAAGGACGAAGCCTTGTGGTACTCCACTAGTTACTAGACTCCAGTTGGATTCGTGACCACGAACAACCACCGTTTGATATCTATTGTGTAACCATGATGAGATCCATTAATAATATGCGTATCCAGGTTTATGTTGTGAAGATGTTCAATCAGAATTTTATGTGAAACCGTATCAAATGCCTTTTCAAAATCCAAAAATATGACATCCATCGGAAAGCCATTATCTAGCGCAACGCTAACTGGCTCAAAGAAACTAAGAAGGTTTGTTAAGCATGACCTACCAGTGGAGAAACCATGCTGAGAAATATCTGTGCTACCAGAACTTTTAATATGATCAGAAATTTTTGAATGAATTAATCTTTCAATAATCTTGCTGATAAGTGAAGTTAAACTGATAGGCCTATAATTAGTTATTGTCTGTCTATTACCGCCCTTAAAAATGGTTGTGATGTTCACCACTTTCCAGGATTGAAGAACCCTTCCTCGATTTATAGTCATATTAAATAAGTAAGTTAGTGGTCCAGAAAGTTCTTTTGATACTTCTTTCACGAATTTGGGGTGGATACAATCAGGACCGGGAGATGTATTACATTTAATTTTGTTAATGACTTCTACTGTATCCTGTTCTGAAAAGAATGATATGATATCTGATGTTTGTTGTGTATCAGAAAGTATTAAGTCTGAGTGATTAAATATGCATGTGAAATATTGATTAAATTCTATAGCCATTTCTTTTTCACTAGTGATTATTTTGTCATCTAAATTTAATGGTCCTATTCCAGTATGAATTTGTTTTATTGAACTGATATAATTATAACACTTTTTCTTATTGTCTATAATGTTTTTTGCTAAATTTATCTCTAAATTTTGTTTTGATTTTTTAATTATTTGTTTAGTTTTCCTAGCAAGTTTTTTAAACTTACATCAATCAGAGGCCTTTTTGGACTTACTGTATTTGTTATAGGCACAATGTTTCTGTTTTATGATACACTTTAAATCTTTAGTCCACCACAAGGGTATTCTTTGTTTGTTTTATTTATTGTTATATTTTACTCTATCAGGCACCCAGGTGTTTAGACAGTGATCTATTTTAGCTTTTATTTTTTCCCACACATGCTCAGTCTCAAGGTTGCTTAGGTCATTTGGCCAATTCCATGAAGTTAAGAATTTTTTTTTATTATTGTAATCTGCTTTGTAATAATTTTTGAACTTACTTATCCCTTTGTTGCCATTTACATGTCTTATGATATTACATGGGGTCATATTATGATCACTATTGCCCAAAGGAGGCAAAATGACAGGAGTCAAAAGAAGGCCATCATTATTTGTAAAAAGGATGTCAAGTATGTTATTATTCCTAGTAGGAATAGTCACTAGTTGGTCCAAACCATGTTTGAGGGTGGTTTCAAGAAACTGTCGTTCAATATTACTGTTAGTTTTTAATGTTTTCCAATTTATATGGGGGAAGTTAAAATCACCAAGGATTATTAGATTGCCATTAACCACAGTATTATTTAACTGTTTCAAGAAGACTAAATTTTCATCAAGTTTCAAGCTAGGTGATCTGTAACAAAGGCCTACAGTCAAGGTTTCATAATCTAGTTCAATTTTAGCTCAAAGTATCTCAACTGTAGAATCTTCATTCACTATCTCATGACAGTTAAATTTATTAGATATATAGATGCTATACCCCCGGCCTTAACATTCTGTCTATTTTTTAAGAATTTTGTGTAACCAGAGATGTCAGTATTCCAGTCATTATCTGCAAACCATGTTTCAGTAATACAACAGATGTCAACCTCTTTGTTTACAAGAATGTATCTTAGTTCATCTAGTTTATTTGTTAGACTGCGAGCATTAGTCAATAGAATTTTAATTCCCTTGTCTCTTTCTTCATTATCGTAAATTTCATTAAATCCAATATTCTTCTGATTAGATTGGTGGTGTTGTGCTGTCGCTGTGCTGACGGTCAACAAATTTCTTGCCGCCGTGGCATAGTGGAACATTTAAAGAAAACAGTGACTTGGACAATGTGCTTTTGGCTGTATTGCTCCTAATAATTGGAATAAGATTCCTTTTGCCCTTAGAATAGCTACCTCTGTTGGGGTTTCTCAAAGATTGTTTTTCAGTATTTATGTACCCTATCTGAATATGCATGTTTTAATCAATGTTTTGTAAAATAACGCAGACATTTTGTCTTAGATGTTAATTTTTGTATGTGATGTATAATTGTGTTATTTGTGGGTCACATCTGTAAATGGAATTCATTCTAGTGTGGTTTACCTATTAGACAAATAAACAAACAACAAACAAATGAATCTGCTTGGTTTTAAATTGACATACCAGTGTCAAAATAAACCAGTGAAAGTGCCTGTTGCGCATGTGACATCTGAAAGGCCCCTCTTGGGTATCCTTTCCTTTCCTTTTGTTTTCTAGAGCAAAATACTCAAACATGCTCAGTAGTGTGGTGACCTGCTACTGGATCTTACATACGTGGCTGCTATGCTGCAATTAAGTCCAGTAACATTGCACTATGGAACTTTGAGGTATTGGTTCTTGAGCAGAATCCAAATTCTGCCATATTTCAGTTGGTGAGATTTAAAACCACAGGGACGTGCATGAATAGCACATTATTTATAAGGGTACCTGGGAGTGATGATGCAACCAGACCATTAGCTGGTCCGGGTTCCCGCATTGGACACTGAGTAGGTTCTTCTTCAGAAGGGGGAACAACTGTTAAAAACATGGCAGTGCTAAAAGCCTCTTTAGATTTGGGTTGTTATTGGGAGGCTTTAGAACATTTTTAGCTTGTGAAAACAACTAATTTGTTTTGCAAGTTGTTGTGTATTCCCACCATGTCAGATTGACAGATTTAACCCAAATAGGGCTAATCCACTCCCCACCAAGCCTGTTACACCCAAATACCGCAGGAGTCATAGGGACATCCCCAGATATGGAGCAGATTCCTGAGCTTATACTTGATAAGCAGCAACTATATGTAAATGTTGTGAACATTTTTTTTAAAAAAACAAAATACCAGGAATGGAAATTGCAGTCAGGCCCCTTGGTGGACCTGGCTTTAAGGTAGGCCTTGTGAAGGCTGTGGTCGAAGGGTGTGTGCATGTAGTTTGTTGGGCACCTGCTGGGATGAGTTGCAGAGGGTGGGTATACAATTAGGTTTGTGGAACCACATGGTGTTGCATGTTCTTTTTTTATTAAAGAAGAATTTTGGTACCCCACCACTCTGTGTTTGTGGATTTGTAAAAGGGGGCTTGGCCTGTCTGTGCTGCCAGGCATTATGGTTAGGATTGGCAGGGTCTTTTCAGGATATGCCATCTGGAACCATGGATAAATTAGGAGAAGCTCATGTATGTCTGGAAAGGTGGATATTTCTTGTTGGCTAGTCAAAGTATTTTGCATTATCCTGTGAAGACAAGAAGGAACAGGTGACGGTACAACCCCCCCCCCCCGCTCAGCTGATTACTTATTAGGGGGTTCAGGCTCTAGCACCAGGCCGGTGCTGGCTGGCATGAAGCCACCTGTTAATAGGTTTTGTGCAGTTTGGTCACTGCACTTGACAAACAAAGGGGCTGAGCTGCTTTAGAATATTAAAGTACATTTGGCTTTTTCCAAACTTTAAGCAAAAAAGTGGATTATTTGCAGACATTTCTTTTTCTGTGTCTTTGGAGAGATATTGGTAACGCTCCTTTCTTTCTGGATCTGCCATCTGTAGCTTAGTCAGGTCCAGGGCAACTTCTTTGTTTCTTCTGTTTGCAGCCACCATAGGTGTTGTACTGAAGGAGTCATGGTCCAAATCTTCCTCCTTTGAGCTTCTTCTTTGGTTAAAGAGTCAGCTCGATTATTGTAATGATGGAAGGGTTGTGCTTTGGGTTGACCAATGCTGGAGCAGAGGCCTGGCAACAAGTTAGTAAATTCCCACTAAATTTACCTGTAACAGTTTTGCATAGATGTCAGCTGACACTCTATTTACAACAGGGGTGTGGACATTTAACCACAAATGTTCTGGCACTCTCATTTGCCAATTAGTCATCACCTTAAAAGGTGTATGCTGAATAGATACTGATGGTGTGACCCTATGAAATTGGCCTACTGTTTTTTTAACACTTTATCGAGAATTAACTATGGTAGGTAGATCTTTCCTGGTTGCTGACTCCCCCCCCCCCGGGAGGGGTGGGTTTTATTTCATCTAGTGATTCAGTCTCTGGGCAGAGGGACCCTCTTCTTCCTGAGAGAGAAAAAAACAAAACACAACACAAAGATCAGGGTTTTTGTAGACCGTTTTCTCTGTGATAGGTTAGTACTGATTTTAAATTCTACTGTATTATTTTATACAGATGTGTGCCTTCGGTAGTATTGTTTAACATATGTTGTAGATAGTCCTGTGGCTGCTAGCCACACATTACTTGGTTCCTGAAAATCAAATAAAGTTAAATAAAACCAGGGAAAAGGCATGCAATTTTCTCTTGTTTTAGGTTAGAAAACAATCTCAGCTGAGTTACATAAAATCCGGATTAATGCCAATAGTTGTATTTCATGGCATTGTGTACGTACATTTTTATTTTACGTGTTGCATTAATAACATTCAGGCTTGTAACAAAAAGGTTAGAACAAGTAAAAACGGTTGGGAAAATTTCCCCACTGATCTGGGATACAATTCCCAGATCATCTGCCCCCTAGTGGTGCCCCATGGGCACATTAGGTAATGTCTGAAAAAACAAAAGTAATTTTTTTTCCCCAGCAGTAAACTGCTTTTAGCAGATGAGTTGGATTTTGTCTTGCATCTGTACGCTGCTAAAGTAAACGGCCTTCTATTTTTCTGTGAAGCTTGTCACAAATATTGGGTTTGTGACAGATCTGAGTCTCCCCCCAACTCAATCACTTTCCTTGGTAAGACGATCGACATGGCATTTGCAATGGGCAACAGAAACCATAGTTGAAAAGGATTGTAACATTTCATAGACCAAACCTTTGTGAAGTAGTAGCAAGCTTGCATGCTGCGTTTGGAGGGTGGGGAATGACTAAGGGATGCAAGCCATATGGAAAATGCTTTTCCCTCCTAGTTAGAAGACAATTACCAAGCATGTGCTTTTTGTAAAAAAAAGTAAAATTTTAGGAATCACCAGTTGATTTGTGTTCCTAAAAACTTGCATAAAAGGGAAAAAGAAAATTGTTTAGTTAGGAAAGGCATACCAAGTCGGAGCTTGTATTGAGTGTGATTTGGGAGCACAAAGAGAGCAAGTGACTTGCCAAAGGTCACACAGTATACAAGTAATGGCTGGTGGGATTCAAACCCAGTCTCTAGGTTCGTATTTGCAATGCCCTAAAGCACTACATTGTACCAAGGTTTTACGGGAGGTCCATGCCTCTGTCTATGATAAAAAAAAGAACAAATCATGTAGTTTGAGGCAGTTGAATTACAACCACTTAGGCATGTGGCATTTAAAAAATGCAGTGCAATAGGGAATAACCTTTCTGATTTCAAACAGGAAAGGGTGTTTTGAGAACAGTCTTATCTCAGTAACTGGCACTCTGCTGGTTTGGCCTTCTGCCCAGACATGACATATTGTAAGCAAACTAACCTTGTAAAAAACAAAACTTTTTAAACCTCTAGATGTTTTAATTTATCTGAACTCCAAACAAATCACAGATTCATTGTACGCTACACTTGAACCAAAAACTTAAACTGTACCACATCACATCTTTCTTCCACATTGGAGAACCTTTCAAAGTTCTCATTAAACCTACTACAGGCATTTCTGCAACTAGCAGGTCTTCATGCAGACACAATTCTGACGTTCTCATACTTTTATTGCACATGCTAAAACAATCTTTATCAACTTCCCTCCAGGCAAGCACAATTACTGCTAAAAAATAATTTATTCTAGTAACTAGATGAAGCTACATAACTTAAACAATCTTGAAGGCAGACAGCCCTCCCTGCTTTGAAACAAACACAGCATCTTTCTCCTGCACTAAACTGATCTCAGCACAGACTGACCTCGATGCTTTTAGAATCACACAACAGCCTTTATTGTTCAGTTTAACCAGGGAAAAGAAAAAAAAAACTTTTAAAGCTTTGAACACTGTTGATATTTACATGACACTTTAGAAAACTTAAATAAATCACAGCGCATACTTTCATTCCAAAACATCCAGATAATGAAAGTTAGAAAAGACAGATATTAGCTACCCAGCTTATAAACAAAAAGAGAGGTTCACAAAACAAAATGTACAGTTACTTACCACACATTACTGCTGAAAAGAAGTTTCTTGATGGGTCCAAAACCTTTTTCCTGGGCACACTTTTTAGCATCTCGAGGCATGCTATCAGTCTTACTGTCTTCGGCCAAGGATAGTAATTCTTATGGCTGGGCAGAGGGTTCAGTTTTCACATAACCCATGAGGATAACAGTTTTTATGTCTCCCAGACTCAGACTTGATCTCGTGTGTGCAGTTCACCCACATACTGTACCAGCTTAGCCTGCAATTTCACGATTTCTGTGCAAACGTCTCCCACCCCACCCTCATAGGGAGGCAGGGAGTTTAAGAAGAGCTTGGTTTGAATGAACATTTTTTGGTAGAGGTTCCCTTTTAGCTGCATTTTTACTGAGAATTGTCCCACCAAGATATTTACGTTTGAGATACAGAGTCCTTCAGGATTTTGGAGCTTGAAAGTTGTTCTGTGAAAAAGGGGGAGAGTGTAATGGTTTTTGACATCTGATGCCACAGCTTTTTGAGTCATGGAGCCCATTTGACAAGCATTAGGGTTGTTCCATAAAAACAGTTTTGAGACCAGATGGACAAATACACAAACCTAGAAAAGCATAGCAAACAAAGGTTTTTTCCTTAGAAATCCATTTTTAACCTTGACAGTAAAACTCAATGTAGTAACAGATATGCAGAATAAAGGTTTATCACTCCCTAATTCTTGCACTAACCGAGAAGTCAAGAGTGTCTGGAGCACTCTGAGCTTTCTGCTAAACAGTTACACTTTTGGAGCCATAGGGTCCTTCTGTGCATAAATGAACGGGGGGGGGGTACAAACATCCTTTATCTCAACCATTCCCCAAACTCTGCACATTACTGTTACAATTTTCAGTGAGTTAATGTTCTATCACAATCAGCTAAGCTTCTAGGGACTCCATGAGGAGATCCCTTTTACCTTGTAAGTAATCCTCTATTTCAGCAAGAAGGTATTGACCAATCTGACTCCTTTTTTCCTCTGTTTGATTAGGTGTCTCAGCCCCTGCGTTATTCCTATTGATCTGGGGTGTCATTCCCAGATCCTCTGCCCCAGGCTTACCTTTGACCAATCAGGTGCTTGCTCGCAGTCGCTATTTTGTAGAGCTTTCAGGTCCTACACTAGATGGCAAAGTACAACACAGGAAGCAGGTACTCACAGAGTAACGTTTTATTTCTAACAACATGGTACATGCATGCAGAAAGGTCAGCTTATTGTCAGCTGGGAGTTCTGAACCATTGTCCACTATAGGGATGTCATCATAGGAAAACTCAGAGAAAAACAGAATTACACCCAGTCTTATACTAAGTTAAGATCAAGTCACATTGCTATGGTGATGGGCTTATGTATGCATTAGCTGCATATTCTATTGGAAGGCTATAGCCTGTAGTTCAAGGAGGTGGTGCAACTGGCCACGCCTCTTTTTGCCTATTTAAGGGCTGGTCTCCTCATTCCACACACAAGCATCTTTCCTTGCAGCCAGAGGCTCTTTCGGTCTGCCTTCTCTCCTGGGGCCTACTAGGGCTTTGCTCTCTTCCCCCCCCCCCGGTGCATGCTTGGACTTTGCTTGGTGTATGCTGGACTCCTGTTTTTCTGCTTTTGGTTTGTATTACTCTGTGCTTTTGTGTGTCCTAGTTCCCTTCTTGCTCCTGTCCTTGTGTTTGCTTTGTTTCTTTTGGGTCTTCCAGTTTTCTAGTGCCCTGTCTGTACATTGCTACTTGTGCTTCAGGTTATACTCTGTGTTTCCTAGCCTCAAGCTGCCCTGTGCCTGTATGCCCAGGCTCCATTTCTCACCTACTATTGCAGCTCTCTGTTCACTGCATTGTTCTCTATATGCTTTAGCTCACCCTGCTTTCTGCCTAACAAGCCTCAGTCCCTGCTATTGTCATTGTCTGTTTCAGCTCACACTGCAATCTGCTGCCTTGTTCCCCCTTAACTGAGTACACCTGTTCATGGCTTTGTTGCCTAGCTAACAACTTTTCCCTGTTTTACTTCTTCACAATAACCTAAGCATCCTAGTCCATGGAGCTCAATCCTGCTTCCTGAACTTATACCAAGCAAATATTGCTGCTGTTTTCGGTGCATTGCCTCTCCCTACAGTTTCTATGTTCATTCCGATTGCTACCACTACAAGCTATAATTAATTGCTGCTGGATGCCACTCAATTACTTTTGCAGCCCTTCTGCAATACTCCTCACTTCTATGTTTGTGTTATTTAGACTCATTTATTGCTACTCCCACCTTTACCAAACCCTTAGCAGTTTGTTTCTGATGATAACCTAATCCTGCTTTCATGGCCAGTATGTATTTAACTTATTTCATTAGAAGCTTGGTGTTGTGGTGTCATGTTTGTGGATTCTTTGTTTTTCTTATGGCTGGGGACTGAGGAGTCATATTGGGCATCGTGGCTCCAGGCAGTGGGAGCAGTTATTAACTTCTTATATGTTTTATTGGTCACTGGCTTGACCCAGCCTTCTATTGCTGCTCCACACAGCCTTTATGGCATTCTGCAACCAGCTATTCCAAGCAACTCTACCTTAGAGCAGCTGGCTCCACCCAGCCTTCTACCATCCTTTCCCTGCTATTCTGCACCTGATTTACACAGTCATCCCAGCCTTCCTGTCCCTTGCAATCCTCCCAGACTTCCTGTCCCTTGCACTACCAGTATTGCTCATATACCAGCTGTCATGGTACTAACGCAATCAGCTTGCAAGTCTGTTCATTCCAGGACCTCTCCCCCTTTAAATCCTGTTATCCTCTTCCAAGTCTGAGAGCATGTCATGTTTACTTGCTTCAAACTGCACCACCTACCGTACTGGCTTTGCAGCCTCCTCCTACCTAACTGGCTTCACAGCCTCCTCCTCTCCAACCATTGGCCCTGGGCTTTGCCCAGCCTTGCCGTTCTCTTACTAATAATATACTATCCAATTCACTCCCAATTTGGCTTTCTAATGGACTTGGTTGGCATGCATTCCTGTGGTTTACAACTGCTATTTGCCTTACTTAGACCTATGAGAGGGTCCACAGTGTTCAGTCTGACCTATGTATCACTCTCCCCATGTCTCTAGCATACATTATGACCCACGTATGGGTCTCATGCACCATAATGTGTGCAGGTCTCATGCTCAGCTCATTACAACTTACTTTCCACATTTTGGAAACATGCCGACCATATCCATTCCTCTGGGACTTGGGGCTAGCCCTGTGGCTGATGGTCTCTCTCTCTCTCTCTGTGCCCCAAAGTCCATATCTTGAGCATGCGAAGCTTGGCGTGGGGTCCTTCTCACCTGGCACATAGTTGGGAAGGTTCTTGCTCTGGGTGGATCTTCAGTCATCAACTGTACCGACAGCACCTCTTGATGTAGCATTTTAGACTTCAGGGGTGAAGGGGTGGGGCCCTCATGGGAAGGCCCCCTTTAGCTGCCTGAGTGGGTTCAGAGACACCCTTTCATACTATTCTCCCTATGACCGCATCTGGTTCACTTGGTTTGTTCATTGATCGGTAGGCCAGCTGAGAGCCTCGGCAGTCGTTACTCTCCTCCTCCCGCTTTGGTCGACTCTTGTTGCAGAGTGCACTCACAATCCTCCATGGCATTCCCATTAGAGAAATAGAGTGAGAGTGTCCCCTGAAATTGCAATTCCCTTGGATTGGTCTACTAAATTGCAGTAGCAGAGTCGTCACTAACCAAAACTGTCCCAGAGCCTGGAGGGAAGGTGACCTAGGCCTTGGATCCCCAGAGGTTTCCTCCTCAAAGGTTTTTTTTTCCTCTCTTCCATGCCAATGGTCATAATACTAGATAGGCATCCTTGTAGTCCCTAGGTCACTTAGGTAGGTTTCATGCTTAGGTAGGTTTCCGCTGTTGGATGGAGTTCGGTGGATGTCCCATAATCATCCCGTCTCCCCCTTTGACTGTTCTAAGATTCATGCTAAGGTTGTGTAAGACAGTCTAGAAGGCTAAAAAGGCCATTTAAAGACTGTACCCACAATTCAGTGGTGGTAACAGTAGTCACCAACTGTCATGTGCTTATCCAACCTTTTCTTGAAAATGGTGAAGGATTCTGCCTGCACAACACATGCTGGTAGCTTATTCCAGTGTTCTATACCCCTACATACAAATCCATATTTTCTTAAATTTGTTCCACACCTTTCACTCACTAACTGTTTATCATGTTTTCTCCGGTTAAAGATTTTTTTCCTAAAGTGCAGACCCAATTCCATTCTTAGGCTATCCTGGTGCAAAATTTTATAAAGTAATAATAAGTCTCCCCTTATCCTTCTTTTAGAAATGGACCATAGTCTCATAGATTTTCATCTATTTACATATGATAGATTCTGCTGACCTGATATCATTTTAGTTAGACTCCTTTTAGGACGTTCCAACAGAGCCCTATACTTTTTCAAACAAGGACTCCAAAGTGAGGAGCAATAATCCAAAATAGGTCTTACATATGATTTAAACACTTTAGTAAGCACTTCTGCATTCCTAGTATGAAAACATCTTCTAATACAATTTACCAAGTATATAGATCTATTTGATGTAATTCTGCAATGTGTTTCAAATTTCATATCCTGTTGGATATGTATACCAAGATCTTTCTCACATATAGAGACCTCATTTTACTATTCTGAATATAATAGTCCTGTTTTATATTACTCTTTCCCCATGTTCAACATTATACTTTTATTGGTATTAAAGCTCATAAGGTTCTTTTTGGCGCACCCCACAATATCTAATAAATCCTGTCCAAACCTCAGTCTATCTTCAAAAGTATCCATTACCCCTCCTACTTTAACATCGTCTGCAAATTTAACTAGTTTATTTTCACTATTTAGTTTCAGGTCACTCATAAATATATGAAACAATAGTGGTCCCATTACCGAGCCTTGCGGCACCCCACTCTCCACCCTCACTGCCTCTGACAAATATCCCTGAACTCTCACCCTCCGGGTCCTATCCACCAACCAATGCTCAATCCATCCAATCAAACTCTCATTCACTTTCATATCTAATAACTTTGATAACAACAATCCATGAGGGACTTTATCAAAGGCCCCACTGAAATCCAGCATAACCACATATAAATTCATCCCCTGATCCAACTTCCTAGTAATCCAATCATAAAAACAGACCACATTGGTTTCACATAATCTATTTTTAATGAAACCATGTTGGCTATTATCTACCAATCCTTTCTCTTCCATAAAGTTCTTCATTTCGGCCGGCCCGGTGATGTTGAGGGTTGAGGTGCTGGACGCCACACCTCGCGCCACACTGGTGACCTGGGTTTGGGAATGAGCCCGGGTTGTCGGGGGTCGGCAGGGATGGGGAAGGATCGAGCATCCTATGGACTGCTCTCTTTCCTCGGGGAGGGGGGAATCCATCTGCTGCTGCACAGATGACCTCTAGTGGAGACTGGAGGCATCGCAGTGCTCAGCCACAGAATGCAGGGGAATGAGGCTGCGGTGGACGTCTTTCTGGGGCATGCGGGAGCGTGCACCTGCTGAGCTGGACATCATTGCACATCCAAGCCTTGGGGGAGAAAACAAAGAAAGACCCTGCCTTTGGGGATAGGCGATGGCACCACCTCCACTAGCCACACTCTCCAACAGGTTGGACTACCTCCTCTCCTGGGCCAAGCCCAGCCTGGCATGATTTGTAGATAGAGTGCCCTGGGCGGATAGGGTGGCCCTTCCTTGGGGGGCTTAGAGCTGGGGGGGATAGCCAGGCTGGTGCCAGGACATAGGAGGAGTCTCAGGCCAGGAGGTAGAGTTGGGGTAAGGTGGCTGCCCGAGAGAGTTCCCCGATAGGCAGTGAATAAAGTCGACAAAAAAAAAAAGTTCTTTATTTCATCACTCAAAATCCCTTCAACTATTTTACTGATCACCGAGGTTAGACTTACTGGTTGATAATTTGATGGAATACTTCTATCTCCTTTTTTATAAATCGGCACCACGTGGGCCAGTCTCCAATCAGTTGGTACATATCCCTCAGCCAGTGATTTTTGACCAATCATTGTAATAATTGGTGCCAATTCCATCTCAAGTTCCTTAATGAACCTTGGGTGAAGACCATCAGGACCAGCAGCCCTATCCACCTTTAGTGATCTTATCTTCCCAACTAATTTATCTTCATTTATTAATCCCTCAATATTTGATTTTTCCATCCCTTCTTTAATCACCTTTTTGTTATCTTTTCCCTTGGTGAAGGCCTTACTAAAACACATATTAAATTCCTCAGAGAGTAATATAGGATCACTACTCAACTCTCCCCTTACTACCAGTGGTCCCACAGATCGACTCAGTCCCTTTTTTTTATTCACATAGGGATAAAACCTTTTACATAATTTTTTGTCATTGCTAATCTAAACTCTACTTGTTTCTTTGCTTTCCATATTTCTTTTTTCATCTGTTTTACTATTTGTTTGTATCTTAAAATATTAGCTACTGTACTGGAATGTTTCATTTTCTTGAATAATACTTTTTTCTTTTCCCAGTTCTTATGATGTTTCTATTTAACCAAATGGTCTTCTTTCCTGTATTATCATATACTTTTTTCTTAGGTATAAATTTGTCAATCAATTTATTTATTTCATTAACAAACAGATCCCAATCATCTTGAGTAGACAGGTCCTTTATCATACTCTCCCAATTATATAGTGATAATGTCTGTTTAATAGCTGCATAGTCTCCTCTACTATAAATCAACAGGGTGGTAACTCCCTTTATTACCTTTTTAGTCTTATCAATATCAAAGGTAATTGAATTATGGTCACTTGTATCTATAGGAGGTCCAACTGTTAGCTGTTTTATTTCATCAGGAATATTTGATAACATGATGTTCAATATGTTACTACCTCTTGTTGCCTCATGAACATGCTGATTTAACCCTGCTGCTTGCAAATCCCCATCAGCCTAGATGCTAAGGTATTATAATCTACTTTCTTATTCCAATCTATCTGAGGCATATTTAAATCTCCCATAATCGCAATATCACATTTCTCAGCCAGGTTTATCACCTTATCCAAAAGGATCAATGTATCCTCCCTATTTGTATCCGGAGGTGTATCAAAGGTCAACATTTTTAGTTTTTTACCTTTAAGACCTATTAAGTTGACACTGATGGTTTCTGTACTACCCATATCATTCACCTCATTATTAACTATATATTCTACCTCCTCCTTTATATACAACGCTACTTCCCCTCCCCTCTTATTCACTCTATTTTTATTTATCAGACTAAAGCTGGATATCTTCTGGTTCCACTCATCACTATTGTTCCACCACATCTCAACTACCCCAATAATATCTAAATTTTCACTCTCAATATTCTCTTCCAATTCGGCCATCCCATCTTTTGACAGGCTACGTGCATTAAAGAATGAAATCTTTACTAATTTCCTTTCCTTATTTCCTTTGTATTTATTACTTAACACCTTATTATTCAATTTACACTTCGTTCCCTGATCAATTAGTTTAAACTTCTCTCAATTTCTTGTCGCAACCTTGTCCACAATACCCTACTACCCCTATAATTCAAGTATAAGCCGTCCCTGCTGTAAAATTCTCCTTTATTTTGAAAAGTCCCCCAGTGTTGTATAAACATTAAATCATGTTCCTTTGTCCATTCTTTCAACCATCCATTTGCTAGTGCTATCCTTTTTGCTTTGTATGCTGTGGCTCTTGGTTCTGGTAAAATTTCCGAAATCATAATATCGCAGCCTCTTGTCCTTAACTTATCCACCAATTTAGAAAAATCTATTTTGATCTCAGGTAGTGTTTTCCTTTTCAGGTCATTTATATCAACATGTAACACTGCTAATGGATTTTCACCTGCTCCAGCAAAAATATTATCAGCCATGTCATATAAGTCTGACACTCCTGCCCCAGAAAAGCTACAAACCATATTATTTGCTTTATCTTTCCTGCATATGTATTGGTCGGTATATCTGATAATGAAATCTCCAATTACCACAACCTGACGAGGACCTTTATTTAAATTGGGTACCTGAGGGGCCATATCTTCTCCCCTTCCCTGTTCTTACTTTGCTCATCCTGAATATTTTGCAACACTCCATAACTATTTGTTATTGATAAATTATAAGTAACCCCCCTCCATTTTGTTCTTCATAATTATCTCTGGGCTCTTCAGTGTCTCTGGTACTGGAGGCATTCGCTAACCTTGAGATATCTTCAGGTACTCTTTTTAAAGGGCTTCTCCCTCTCTGTTTCTTTTTTACATAGGAGACTTTGCTCCGTTCCTTATCTCCTATTAAATCATCATCATTACTAGCATCTTTTCTCTTTCCCTCACCAATCAGCTTCCTACTCTCCTCTCTCAACGTATTATCTTTATTTAAACTAGACAGTGTTTTTAACCTTAAAATTGCATTTAATTGACTTTGCTGTAACCATTCCAATCTTTCCATGACTTTATTTAAGTTATCTTGAATATCCTTATTTTGGGCACATTTATGAGCAAGTCACCATTTGTTGTTAATAATGAATTAGCCATGTTATGCAAATTCAAGTAATCTGCACCTTGTCTACCTTAATTATTAACAAAATTCCAATAAGCAATTTACCTTCTCAGTAAATGGTAAGATAGCCCCCCTTGCCTATTCATTGTATTTAGTTACTCCTTTCAGCTACACAGATCCCCACAACAGTACTTTACATGCTGCTGTTCTATTATCAGACTATTATCACAATGTACAGCACATTTTTCTGTCCCCTTCTATATGATGCCAAAAGCCCTGCTCACACCTTCAATAACTTCCCTACAAATAGGATTTACTAACTTACTTTTCCCTTGCTTCCCCAGCTGATGCCGGCAGATGACACTGGCCTCTGCCCGCACTGCCTCTGCTCCATGCTCAACTCCGCTCGCTGGAGACTGGAGGCATCACAGTGCTTATGTCACCGGTTGCTATGGTGACACTCGCTCCCTCCTCAGGTGAATTGCGGGGCAAGGACAGTGTATATAGCCTACCTTTAAAAAAGTGAGCTAGCCAACACCAGAAACAGCTGAAACTGCTGCTTCAAAGCACCCAAAGATGCCTGCCCAAGTCCCAGACCCCTCAAGTAGTGGGAGGTCGGGAACGCCTCTATGCAATCAGTTTACAACACCTCCACTACGTCCCTAGAAACGTAATGGCTTTCAAACTGCTGTATGTCTCCACAGCTCCTTGCTCTGAACAGCTTGTTGGAGACGAGAAATTTATATTGCTGCAGTGCTTACATCACCGGTTGCTATGGTGACACTCGCTCCCTCCTCAGGTGAAGTGCGGGGCAAGGACAGTGTATATAGCCCACCTTTAAAAAGGCAAGCTAGCAAACAGCTAAAACTGCTGCTTCAAAGCACCCGAAGATGCCTGCCCAAGTTCCAGACCCCTTGGGTAGCAGGAGGTCTGGAACACCTCTACACAATCAGTTTATAGCCCCTCCACTAGTTTTAAAACACTTTGTCCCTAGAAACGGAACGGCTTTCAAACTGCCGTATGCCTCCACAGCTCCTTTCTCTCACTCCTTAGGAAGCCAAGCCTCCACACCTTACAGTCAGACCTCCAAGTAGGTCACAATTCACCTGTCATTTCCTGCCTTCTTTACTCAAACAATACAATCAACTGATCTATGCTACCAGCTGAACCCCATTACCAACCAACCTATGAACAGGTCTTCATTGACCCATGCTACTAACTGAACCTATAGTACCACCCGACCTATTTACAGGTCTTCATTGACCCATGCTACCAACTGAACCCATACTACCAACCGACCTACGTATGGGTCCTCAACCCCAATATGTGTTCACTACCTTGTATGCTTCTGCTTGACACTCTTTTTGGGCTTCTTCCAAAGGTATATTTAGCTAAGGGAATCACTCCTGCAGCACCTCAAGGGGTGGAACCCTCCCCTAGGGTTCCTTGCCATCATACCCCTGAAGGGTGGTATATCCCATGGATAGAGAGGCGAACAGCCACAAGCATGAAACCAGTTGCACAGGCATACTGAATTGAAAGGCTATAGCCTGTAGTTCAAGGGGGCGGTGCAACTGGCCACACCCCCCTCTTTGTCTGTTTAAGGGCTGGTCTCCTCACTCCACACACAAGCATTTTTCCTTGCCCCTCCATCCACCTCTCCTCCTCCAGCGGCATGTCTCTGTCTCCTGTGGGCTTCTTCCTAAGGTACCTTTAGCCAAGGGAATCACTCCTACAGCACCTCAAGGGGTGGAATCTGCCCCTAGGATTCCTTGCCTTTGTACCCCTGAAGGGTGGTATATCCCATGGACAGAGAGGTGAACAGCCAAAGTTTATCTATGTTACACAAGCCCAAAACCAGTTGCACAGGCACATTGAACATTATCTTGATTGGCTAAATTGGTGAGCAGCACACTGTTATCTAACCTGGCCTTTCGGCTGCAACCTTTGTATGTAACATATTAGTACAATATCATCAGACTAATGCTACAGTCACAAATATAGCTAAGTAAGCAATACTACCCAACAGGGTGGGCGGTATTGTGCTATACCAGACCGCCCAGAGGCATAATGAGGCCCGACGCCACAGGCGGAGGACCTGATAGCCCCTGGAAGGTCCGGTATAGCACAATACTGCCCACCCTGGAGGGTATTATTGCACTTACAAAATGGGCACGTAGAACAATATTAATTTTATTAAAAAATTGTTAACTAAATAATTAGTTTAATATGACTTTTATAATAAAATAGTTCCTGTACATGGATTTAACTGGTCATCTTGGTTAACCCCCAACACACAGACACACACACGAGTTGCTTCATTTGTTGGGAAATATGATTTCTATTAAACAAACAGAGGAAGCACTGGTGTATGGCAAGCAGCAGTACTGTGTTGGGCTGCTATGGAGAGCCTCGCATTCTGGTAGCTGTGTGTGTCAGTGTACTCCTTGCTATCTCAGGAATGCCCCGTCACTGAGCACGTGAATGGCAAGCAGCAGTACTGTGTTAGGCTGCTATAGAAACGCTCGCGCTGCCCTTAAAAAAAACAAAAAACTTCACTGCTCATGATCGTTTCTTTTTGATCATCTACACTCTCTCCATTCTTGTGTTTGTAGGGGCAGTTATGGTCCTTTTGGCTTTTGTTCGAGTACAACAGTCAGGGGAGCCATTCGGACGTTAGGAGCGTGCTGTACAGCACCGATTAGATAAAGCTGATAGGACTAACGGGTTCTTTTTCCTTTCCTTCACTCCATCCGCTTTCTTTCTCACTAAGGAGTGTTTGAGGGGGGGAGGACTCTACATAAAAAAGGAAACAGAAATAAAAAGAAATATGAAGAGCAGCAGCTTCCACTAAACACTACGGAGTTCTGGGGACCAGTAGCTCTTGCTAAGCGAGAGAAAAAAATGGCGGAGATTTGAAATTGTATTGGGTACTTTATGCCAATAGAAAATTAGGCTGGGCACAATGATACAGGACTACGTGAAGGGGCTAGTACTTTTTATCTACTGGGCTCTGTTGTCAGATAGACCAGGGCTTTGGGTAAGGAACTGGCCAATCAGAAGCCAGGATTTTACAAGCCCATTTTCTAAGTGATCATTATTATCTGCTGATGTCAGCAGAGTGCATCTTGACTGTAAAAGGTGCTGTAAACCACAAATGTGTAAACAAGATCTCTTAGTACATTTCCACACAAGGATCACTTAGGCTGGAAAGGTCTACTTTTGGTGATAGCATTTCATAGCAGAATTACATCTAGACAAGCAAATAACTAAGCATAATCACAGTAAATAAGGAAAGAAGATACACATAATACAGTACATCCTAACTAACCTAACTAGACATACAATACAACAATGGGTAACTAATGACATTACAGTAGTCCACGTGAGGGACTGTAGGTCAGGCAGGTCTACATGTATACCATATGCTAAGCATAGGATTATGGGGATGACCTGAGCCAACATATATCCCCTGCTTATTGCCTGCTAAACTGGCAACACAAGATAGGGAGTGAGGATAGAATGGGCAGCATAGCTGTCTGTGATGATGTCTGAGGGAATGCATAGGTAGCAAATGGTACAAATAAGAATCAAGATAGCCTGTCAAATGACAAGGCCTTAAACAAAATGTTAGTAGTGTATGAGTTAAAACCAGATGCAAATTACCATCAAGCATTAAAACATTCAATTCTGTATCAGCTTACTGAATAGCATTGCTGTGTGAAGACGAGTACCTTATCTATGGATGAGGGTGTAAGACTGAGGGTGAGTGTGTACACTGGAAGACAGGAGGGTGTTATAGAGGTCTCTAAATACCTCACAGTGTAAACAAGGTACAAGAAGTATGTATTTTTCAGAACAAAAGGTGTTCAAGGACAAGGGGGCATGATAAGAAGCTGGAGGGGGTAGATTCAGGAGAGATCTGAGGATGTACTTCACAGAAAGGGAAAGGGGAAATTGTTTAACCAGGAAAGGCACACTAAGCTGAAGCATGTTTCCAGGTGCAACCTGGAAGCACAAGAAAGTTAAGTCACTTGCTCAGGGTCAATCAGTATGCATGTGGGGGCTGTGGGATTTATTTATTTATTTCAGGTTCAGATTAATACCTTTGAGCCAACGAGCACTTTCACAAAGGTTCTAAGTCAGTTATGACACAGAATAATACCTATTGTGCAGACAAGTTTTACAAGACAGAACATTAAAATATACAGGAGCTCATTATATTGATGGTTACAACAGTTGTATGGTGGAAACAATAGCAACAAATACGTGCAGCACACTACTTATTGGGCTGTGAAAGAACACTTGAGTAATATAAGTGCAAGACCAAATGGGATAGTAGCAGCCTAAGCATGCATTGTTAGAAGGGTGGGGTGGAGTAGGGGGCATTGGAGGGGGGGTAGAAGATAGGTGAGAGGACAGGGGTGTGACATCGATAGTTGTGCATTGGGTCAGCATGCGTCTAAGTGGGATTCAAACTCAGGTTTCCAGGTTTGTAGCTCAGAGCCCTAAACCATTGTGCTATACTGCCTCCTAGAAAGAGTGGTGGATTCCTGGAACAGTCTTCCAGAGTAGGTGGTGGGAACAATAGTGGTGGGTTTTAAGAATGCATGAGATATGCATAACAAGGTAGCATATCAGGCAGTATAGTGCAGTGGTTTAAGGCTCTGAGCTGCAAATCTGGAGACCTGGGTTTGAATCCCACAGCCCCCGCTTGCATACTGTGTGACCCTGAGCAAGTCACTTAACTTCCTTGTGCCCCTAGGTTGCACATGTAAACAATCTTTCAGCTTAGTGTGTCTCTCCTGGTAAAAAAAAAAAAGGAAGTACTTGGGAAAGGGAAGAGAGGGGTGAAGGGGCTAGAGAACAAGTAGGGTCCGCAGTGATACTATAGGTAGGGAAAAAAATTGGCAGACTAGGTAAGCCAAATGGTCTTTATCTGCAGCTGAGTTCTATATTGCTATGTTACAGTGATTACACCACATCTTTAAACATCCACCCTCTGGTTTGAAAGTGCATTAGTAACATTATGGGCCTGGTTTTAAGGTGCTTTTATAAATGTAATTCTTTGTATTGCATAGTCCTAGTTCATAGATTGCACATTTCTTACTAGTTCTGATGGCTCAGTGCCTGTCTGTCCATTTACATCTGAAGTATTGCACAGTCTCATAAGTTTCCTCAACTTCAAAAATTCCACAGTTTCAACAGGATCAGCTCTGAACTGGTGCTAACAGGGTTTGTGCCAGCACTATCCAAGTTTGTGGCTGTTTTTTGGGGGGTCTATATTCAAAAGCCCCTGTAGCATGTGCTAAACCCATTAGTACCCAAGTATTAATATAAAATTACACCCATTAAAATGAGAGGGTCCCTTCCTGAATAGGCAAGGCAAGGCAAAGCAAATTTTATTTAAAAGACACCCAATCCCAGAGACTCTGGGCGCCGTACACAAATCAAATCAATTGCAATAATAAAACCAACAATACAATAAACATTATAATAAATATGACTAAATTAAATCACACAATTATAAAATTTAAATAAATAAGTCAGAAAAATAACTAAATATGTGGCATGGGGCAGAACTGAATCACAGAAGTCAGGCCAAGGCAACATTATAATGCAAAGTCTGGGAAAGCCTGATTGTACAGGGAGGCTTTGAGGTGGGCGTTGAATACCTCTACTGAAGGGATCTATCTTACAGCTGGAGGTAGTGAGTTCCTCAGGATGGGGCTGGCGACATTGAAAGCTCTGTCACCGGCCATTTTTAACCTCATCCTGGGAATCACAAGGAGGCCCCAAGAGGAGGCGTGGAGGGAGCAGACCGAGACAGCAGGTGTAAGATGGTCCACCAGGTAACCAGGGCCCAGGCCATGTACGGCCATAAAGGTGAGCAAGCCCACCTTAATGAGGACCCTCCACCTGACCAGCAGCCAGTGTAGTTTTCACAGCACTGGGATGATGTGGCAGTACTTAGACTGCCCCATCAGCAGCCTGGCAGTTGCATTCTGCACCAGCTGCAGCCAGCAGAGGGTACCTCCAGAGACCCCAAGATGAAGGGCATTACAGCAGTCAAGCCTTGATGTCACAAAGGCATGCACCAAAGTGGGGAGGTCTGGGGCAGAACTAGGTGCTTTATCCTGGCAATATTCCTCAGATGGTAAAAAACTGGTATGGACAATGGACGATACCTGGGATTCAAGCGTCAGTCCGCTGTCAAGAATAATGCCAAGATCACGCATCCTAGAGGATGCCTTCAATGGTACAGATCCACGAAAAAGCCCCGTCTCTGTGCCAGAGGCCATTCTATCATGCCCTCTGTTCAATTCCACCACCAGTTCTTCCATCTTGTTGGGGTTCAGTCACAGCCAGCTGGGGGCCATCCAGTCATTTGATCTCGGCAAGGCAGGTGTTAAGCACATCAACTGCGTTGGATGTCCCAGGGGCAAAGGAAAGATACTGCTAGGTATCATCAGCATAGCAGTGAAAACCCAAGCTGTACTGTCTAATGAGCTCCCCTAGGGGCAGCATGTACATGGCAAACAACATCCACGATAAGACCGAACCCTGGGGTACTCCACACGACAGGAGGCTAGGGGAGGAGAAATTCCCCCATCACTACCTTTTGCCTCCTGTTGGTGAGAAAAGACTTAAACCAGTAGATGACAGTGCCGGCGAATCCACAGAATTCCCTCAAGCAGTTGAGTAACACACAGTGGTTCACCGTGTTGAATGCTGAGGAGAGATCAAGGAGAACCAGAATTGTCCCCTCTCCTCAATCTCTCACCCTAAGGAGGTCATTATGCACCTGAACTAATGCAGCTACAGTGCTATGCCTTGCACAAAACCCAGACTAGAGAGGCTTGTATAGATCATGGGCCATGAGGTGCTTCCGAAGCTGAAGTGCCACAACCTTCTCTACAACCTTACCCAGGAATGGAAGACTGGAAATGGGACAGTAATTTGCCTTGAAGTCAGGGTCTAAAGATGGTTTCTTTAGAAGGGGTCTCACCAATGCCTCCTTCAAGGCATTGGGGAAGACCCCCTCTGACAAAGAACACCGGATAATCAAGGCAAACAATGGGTCAATGGAGTCAACACATCCCATCAAGAAACATGTCAGCACTGGGTCCAGCTCACAAAATGTGTGCATCAGCTTGGAAGCAAAATCAATGACCTCAGCCACCTCCACCAGTCTAAACTCACCCCGACTAGGCAGAGTGCTCTCTGGATGCCCACAGTGACCACTGTCAGCCACAGTGTGGCTCACTGGCAGAATCCCTTGCCAGATAGCAGACACCCTGTCTGAGAAGAATTGAGCAAACTCTTCGCTTAAAGCATCAGAAAAAAAGCTTTTTTCAGCTACAGACAGGCTGGATGAAAGAACCTGTCTACAGTCTAAAAAAACACAGTTGGTCAATTCCTCCTAGCTGCAATCTCCCTGGACAGGAACTCTGCATTCAATAGCACTCCTATAATTAGGGTTGAGTAGCATGTTTAATGTTAAACCTCAAATTTTTAACTTTAATAACTTTTCAAGTGATCAATGGATTTGCTTAAAATTTGGTATGTGCTGTCCCATGTGGTTAGAACTCTTGATGTGGTAAGTTTCATTTTGGTTGGATGTGCGGATTCTGAGCTCTGTACTGCACAAAAAGTCATCAAGTTGCCACTTTTTGAGTTTTTTTTTCTCATCACCCTGTTTCCAGATGGTGTGGAATTTTGGTGTGATTTTTTATGGTAGAATCAGCTTGGGTAACAGAACAGGCATGCTTAGTTTTGTGAAAAAATATTAATCTGTTGCAAAGTTGTAACATTTTTCATTTCCCATTATTTTCAATGGGAAGATCACTTTTCAGGATAGAGGGAGAGAGTTCGACCTAGGATTTGTTCTTGGGGGGGAAAAAAGGATTCACTGTCATGAGACCCATTCCTTTTTTGTGAGAATGAAATCCTTTTTCGTGAGAGAAAATTATTTTTCGTGAGCTGCCATCTTGTTTCAGTTTTTTCTTAATTTTTATTTTCAAAAAGCCACAAAAATGACATCCTGGAGAGAGACCACCACACCTAGCTGGCTCATCGGGACCCCGTTAGGTGCAATCTGCACTTCAAATTTAGAAATATGCCCCTGAAATGTTTTTCTTTAAATATAATGAATCCTTTTTCATGACCACGTGATATGTAAAAATAATAATTTTTCATATCACAAATCACAAAAAAAGGATCCTTTTTTCATCACTCGAGAATCCTGCTGTGTAGAATACACTCTGTATATGGTGACAATGATTTCTGTGCTGAAAGACATTACTGGGGAGTGCAGTTGGAGTTCTTTTTTTATCTGAACAACATATATTTGCTCTTGGGGTGGTCCTGCTATTAAACTATAGCTCAGGGGAAGTCTGGGATTTGTAGTTCTCATTCTGTTAAGAGAACTACAAAATACTGCTATACTTGTTTTTATTGCATAATTTTAAATTGTATTAAAGGTTTTGCACACTTAATTGCAGGTAGCACAATAATTCTGCAAGGGACAATTTTAGGAGTTATTTTTAACATTTTGAGATGCCAGTGAGATTGCTAGTAGTCACATGACCAGAGACTTACTTCCTGGTTACGGACCATATAAAACCACATGCTCCACGTGAGTGGAGCAGTAAAATACGCTTTGTTCATGGTGACAGTGATTTCTGCCCTAAAAAATATTACTGAGGAGTGCAGCTGGAGTTCTTTTTATTTCTGAGCAATATATATTTGCTCTTCAGGCAGTCCTGCTATTAAACTAAAGCTAAGGAGAAGTCTGGGATTTGTAGTTCTTATTCTGTTAAGAGAACTATAAAATGCTGCTATACTTGTTTTTATTGCATAATTTTAAATCGTATTGAAGGTTTTGCACACTGAATTGCAGGTAGCACAATAATTCAGAAAGGACAATTTTAGAAGTTATTTTTAACATTTTGAGATGCCAGTGAGATCGGGAGCAGTCATGTGACCAGAGACTTGCTTTCCTGGTTACAGACCATATAAAACCAAATGCTCTAAGTGAGCGAGGCAAGCCCGAGCAGGCGAGCGTGTGGAGACATGCGTAGAGACAAGCGTGTCTGTGCATGTATGCTGTGCCTGCTGGGTACACTGGGTAAGAAGATTCTGCAGGGGGAGACATTCAGTATTTTAAGGGATTAAGGGCATGATTAGACAGCTGTACACTGATTACAACCAGTGTGATCAGGGAAGCCATGAATCTGTGTCTTCATGTTAAATGTTTGCCCTGAGGAAGGCAATACAAACGTTTGTTTGTGATAAATGTTTATTAATAAATACATTACAGAGGGAAATCATGTTATTATATAGTATACTGTCAGTCCAAAATGAGATTATACAGCTTGAAAGCTTTATTGATGAAGCATCCCTTCACTTAGAAAATCCTGGCCAAACAGAAGTACAGGGGGTTGAAGCAATGGAGGCAAACATGGAAACACAATCTAAAATGGGGGAAAGGGTAACCAGTCAAATGTGTGGTAAAAGGAAATGAACAGTGAATGAAGAAAACCTGGATGAAACTGGGATTGAGGACTGGAGTATTGTGCAGGGCGGCAGTAAGAGATGTAGAAGGAAATCAATACAAGAGAAACAGATGGAGTTACAAAATAGATACGAGTGTTTGTGGAAGCAGATGGAACAATAGATAGTAATGAGAAAGCAGAATGTGACTTGGTGAACAATATGGCTAGGTCAGAACATAACATCATATTAATTAAATGCAGCAAATGACACGAGAGAAGGGATTCAGCAATTACAAGCTTCACAGAATGAATCAAGGAGGGATACAATGGAAAGAGACAGAGCATTGTTGGATGGAAAACAGCTAAATAGGGACATCCTTGTATTAGGTACCTCTATAATTACATACACAGACTTTATAATAACCCATGGTAGGAAAGAAAGTACAATATTTCTTTGCCAGGAGCTAAAATTTGTGATGCAAAGGGAATGTTACAAGATCTAATGGAACATATAGATAAACCTCTGACTGTCTTGCACTTGGGGTAAATGACATTGGGTGAAGACAGCTTGTGGATATACAAAGGGAATTTGAAAAACTGGGAAATATATTAAAAGAAAAGGGTTGTGACATCATTGTATTGAGTATCCTCCTAGTCCCTAGAGCCAGTGCTGCCAGAAACAGGGAAATCGGGGATCTAAATGTATGGTTAAAAAGATGGAGCCTCAGAGAGGGTTTTACTTATTTTGGTCACTGTGAACATTTTCAAGATGAAAGATTGTATTGGGGTGACAGACCACATCTTAACAAGTATGGAACCAGAATTTTAGCAAATAGAATTAATAAAGCCATTTCTAGTTTTTTAAACTAGATAGCGGGGGAAGGGCAGGCTTGGAAAATTGAGATGTAACAACAAACATATGTAATAAAAATAAGGAGGTTCTTGAGGAATGGAGATGCCTCCTGGTCAATGCATGGAACTTGGATAAAAAACTCGAAGAATTAGAATATATTCTAAGTTCCCAATCTATTGATATATGTGTTGTTACCAAAACCTGGTGGGATACTAATGATAATGTGAATAAACATATACAGGGCTACAGAGCTTACAGCAAAGAAAGGTGTACCAGGAGAGGGGGAAGGGTGGCGGTATTTGTCTCCGAAAATATCGCTTCAGCTCAGTTAGACAGCTGAAACACTGATGGTGAACAGATATGGCTTAAGACACAACCTAGTAAAAATGCTAAGATAATTCTGGGAGCAGTCTACAGACCTCCATCTCAAACTGCTGATGAAGATATTTTACTATGTCAGCAGATAGAGGGCTTAGATCTGGCGGACAGGATAATTATACTGGGTGACTTTAATTTACCAGGTATCAGCGTGAAAGATCATGGTAGTATAACTGCTAGAGAATGTGACAAAGGCAAGAAGGACAGGGATGGGGCAAAAGGGAGTAAGGCCATCAGGAAATGGAGGGTAATGAGTACCAATGCCCGTAGTCTGGGCAACAAGCTCCCTGAGCTGGTGGCCTTGATGGAAGAGGGATGCCTGGATATCGTAGCAGTCACAGAAACATGGTACACAGAGAACCATGACTAGGATGTTAACACACCAGGGTACATAACCTACAGGAGAGACAGGCAGGGGAGAAGAGGGGGATGAGTAGCTCTCTATGTAAAGGAAGAGATAAAAGCAACTGAACAAAAGAGTAAACAGGGAGGAGAGGAGGCACTGTGGGTCACCTTGGAGACTGGAAAGGGCACCACAATCCACACAGGGGTTGTGTACAGACCCCCATGTCAGGGGGAGGGAATGGACAAGGATATGCTAGAAGGCATTCTTAGAATGGCAGAGAAAGGGGAGATACTGTTGATGGGAGATCTGAATATGCCAGATGTTAACTGAAGCACATTTGCTGCCGCCACATCCAAGAGCAGGGCCATTCTTGATGCTCTATAGGTGGCAGGCCTCAGATAGCTAGTTTTGGAACCCACTCGTGAGGGAGCAATCTTAGACCTCATACTCTCAAACGGGGGCAGTGAGAGGATCTCAGATCTAGAAGTGGGTTGCCATCTGGGGACAAGTGACCATCAAACAGTGTGGTTCACATTAAACTCAGCTACAGAGTCAAGCCATACAAAAGTGAGGGTACTGGACTTTAGGGGGGCTGACTTTGGCAAGATGGGAGAAGTCCTCAGAAAGCACTCAGCAAACAGGCTAGAAGGAGGTGTGGAGCAACAATGGGGAATCATCAAAACTGCCATCACAGAGGCAACAAGCCTTTGTGTGAAGCAAATAAACAAATCAAAATGAAAGAAAAAGCCACTATGGTTCTCAAAAGAGGTGGATGTGAAAGTCAGGAAGAAAAATATAGCATTCCAGAAGTATAAGGAAACATAGAAGGAGCAGGACAGAAAGCTGTACCTAAAGCAGGCAGAAGAAAGACAGGAGGGAAGTCAGAATAATAAAGGCCCAAACTGAGGAAAAGATAGCCAACTCAGTTAAGAAGGGGGATAAACCTTTATAGGTACATCAGCGAGCATAGAAAGACAAAGGAGGGATAGTGAGGCTGAATAGAATGAACAGTGGGTGGGCAGAGGGGTCAGTGAAAGCAAGGATACTGAACAAATATTTCTGCTCAGTATTCACAAAAGAGGAGGGGAAGTGCCTAATCCAATTAACAGAAGCACTCTTGATAGGGGTCGATTCCAGTCCTTTCACAGAAGAAAGGATTCTGCAAGAACTCCTAAAACTGAAGGTGGACAAAGCAATGGGTCCCGATGGAATTCACCCCAGAATTCTAAAAGAATTAAGGGAGGAAATAGTGAAACCACTGACTACTCTTTTTAATAAATCATGGGAGGGTGGTGTGGTACCCAAGGACTGGAGGAAGGCGGATGTGAATCCCCTTCACAAAAGTGGGACCAAGACAGAGGCAGGAAACTACAGACCTGTCAGTCTGACCTCTGTGGCAGGGAAAGTGAAGGAGTCACTTCTGAAGGAAAGAATAGTTGAGTACCTAGAGGCCAGTGGGCACAGGACCCAAGGCAGCATGGGTTCACAGTGGGAAGGTCATGTCAGACGAATCTAATAGATTTCTTTGACTGGGTGACCAAAGTAGTAGACCAGGGAGGGGCTGTGGACATGGCCTACCTAGACTTTAGCAAGGCATTTGACACAGTCCCACACAAAAGATTAATAGTCAAATTAACCAGCCTGGGAGTGGGTCCCAGGATGGTAGCCTGGTAAAACATTGGCTGCACAACAGGACACAGAAGGTAATTGTAAATGGAGTCCACTCTGAAGAAAGAGGGTTACTAGTGGATACCTGAGGTTCAGTATTGGGTCCAGTCCTTTTAATGTCTTCATCAGTGACATTGCAGAGGGACTGGAAGGAAAAGTATGCCTTTTTGCAGATGACACAAAGATCTGCAACAGGGTTGATACACAAGGAGGCGTGGAAAGGATGAAAAGGGACTTGGCAAGGTTGGAGGAATGGTCAGAAGTATGGCAGCTAGGATTCAATGCAAAGAAGTGCAAAATAATGCACCTAGGAAACAAGAACCCAGAGGAAGAATACACAATGGTGGGGAGGTAGTAACAACAACAAAAAAGGAAAGGGACCTGGGGATAATCATATCAGATGACCTTAAGGTCAGCAAGCAATGTGAGAAGGCAGTAGGGAGGGCTGGGGGTATACTGGGATGTATAGGGAGAGGCATCAGCAGCAGAAAACAGGAAGATGTTATCCTCTGACAGACAGTTGGTGAGACCCCATCTGAGTACTGTGTCCAGTTCTGGAGACCCCGTCTCCACAAGGACATAGACAGGATAGAGGTAGTCCAGAGGAGGGCAACTAAAATGGTGCAGGGTTTGCAAGAGAAGCCGATGAGGAGAGACTAAAGAAGCTTAATATGTATACCTTGAGGAAAGAAGGAGAGGGGGACATGATAGAAACTTTAAGTACCTCAGTGGAATCAACAAAGTCCAAGAGGGTAGCATCTTTCAGAAAAGAGACATGCAAGAACAAGGGACACAATTTAAAAGATAGAAGGAGGGCGGTTCTAGGGCAATGTGAGGAAGTATTATTTCACAGAGAGGGTAGTGGATGCATGGAACAGCCTTCCTGAGGAGGTTGTGGGGTCTAAAACTGTGGGAGAATTCAAGAATGCATGGGACAGACATAAGGCAATTCTTGTGGGGGGTAGGAAGAAATAGGCTGTTGGTTAACTAGGATCTGCGGCCTATCCTGTAGGTAGGGAAATGGGCAGACTAGATGGGCCAGGCGGTCCTTATCTGCTGTCAAAGTCTATGTTTCTATGTCTATGTTCTATGAATGGGAATTCCTTGCAGCCTTTGACTCAGTAGGGTTGGAGCAGTTTGTGGCTCAACCTACTAGAGGAACACATATTTTGGACCTAGTACTAAGTAATATGGGTGATAATGTACAGGACTATAAGGTCACTGAACCACTGGGCTCCAGCAATCATGCCATGGTGGAGTTCAAATTGTTGGAATCAAGGGGGACAGTACATAGGACTACAAACTTAAGGAATTTTGCAAAGATGAATTTAAATCAAATGAGATTGGAACTGAGTAAATAGGATTGGAGTAAAGACTTTCAGGAGAAGTCCCTGGAGGATATGTGGAATATGTTATTAAATAAAATAAATATCCTCATAAACAAATATGTACCGGTGAAGCAAAAATATAATAAATCAGGTAGAATTCCATCATGGTTGACACCTAAAATTAAGAACCTAATAAATAAGAAAAAAGGGCATATAAAAGGGCTAAAAACAGTAATGCAGCTAGCAGTTGGACAAAATACAAAATCCTGTTAAAAGATACGAAACGGGCCATTAATAAAGCAAATAGGGATTATGAGTTTATTTGGCAGCTAGGGTAGAAAACAACTATAAATCTTTCTACAAATATATTAATAATAATAATAAGGGGGGAGGTGGAGAGGTGGGGCCTTTAGCAGACAAAAATGGGGTGTTAGTCTCTGACATAAGAGAAATGGCAGAATTACAAAACCAGTATTTTGTAACAGTATTCAGTATAAAGACTGTACCTAGTAAAACACATAGGGACTTGGCTAATACTACACCAATAACCCTTAATACTGATGATGTAAGGATGAGGCTCAAGCAACTAAATCCCAACAAGGCCCAAGGTCTGGATGGAGTGCATCTGAGACTGCTGAGGGAATTGGCTGGGGAATTATCGGGACCCCGATGCAGATTTTGCAAAAGTCCTCAGACAAGGAGGCTGTAGTGGACTTCTGGAGAAAAGCCCATGTGGTTTCGTTGTATAAAAAAAGGAAGCAGGAAAGATGTTACACATTACAAACCTGAAAGTCTCACTTCAGTCGTGGGTAAAGTTCTGAAGGGAATAATAAAAGAACAAATTGAAACATTTGTGAAGGAGACTAGTTTAATAGACATTACACAACACAGCTTTACAAAGGGTCGCCCCTGTCAAACAAATTTGTTGTAATTTTATGGGAACGTTAGCAGAACCTTGGATCGAGGGGAATTGTTGGATGTGGTATTTCTGGATTTTACCAAGGCTTTTGACACTGTGCCCCGTGGTGAATTAATTGATACACTTATTGATAGGAAGATCCACAGTAGCATAACAAGATGGATATCCTCATGGCTAACCAATAGGCATTAGAGAGAGTCAGAATAACGGGGTTTAGTTCTGGATGGGCTGAGGTGACCATTTAGGTCCCTCAGGGGTCCGTACTGGGGCCTTGCATTTCAATCTGTTTATTTCTTCCATAGGGTGTGATGCAGGAATATGGATGTCTAAATTTGCTGATGACACACACATTGGAAACAAAGTGGATAATTGTGAAGATATAGAAAACGTGCCAGGGAAGAAGAAGTACTAAATCATGATGATAGTGAAGACAATATGGCATGGTATAAAGTCCAAAGCTGAAGAGCAAGCAAAAGGGGCAGAAAGGCGCAACAATATGCCATTCAAGTACATAATAGATTTGATCCCCTGCTTTCTGAGGTTGCTAGTTCCAATGTTGGGCTTTATAATAACACTGACAATATAGCTATAAAGCATTGTCATACCTTGCCTAACACTAACACATCTTATACTGAGGACTCCTCCCCTGTTTGCTTAGTTTCAACCGCCTTATTTACACCTACAGAACTAAACACTGCTGGACTAAGCACTGAAAATTCTACTTGCATACTGTGTGACCCTGAGCAAGTCACTTAACCTCCTTGTGCTCCCAGGTCGCTCCTGTAAAAAAGCTTTCAGCTTAGTGTGCTATACCTGGTTAAACAATTAAATAAAAAAAAACAAAAATTTTCTCATGCTTGCACTAATTTAATTGATGATGCCACATCATCAGTGCCTTTAACAGACTTATTTACTGAACCCCCTCTCCTTAATCATTGACAAGTCACCTGATTCAAAACAAATCTTTGTTTTAGGGGATTCTATCACTAAACACCTAGACAGTTCCATCTGTAAGCCAGACAAAGCAAACAGAACATGTTCCAGCTTTAGTAGGGCAAAGATTGCTGATATTACTAGAATGGTAGATAATATTCTTGTGAATAGTGGCCCAAATTCCCTCATTATAATTCACGCTGGGGCTAACAATATATATCGAGACTCTGTTCAGCATATTAAAGAATCATATGTGGCCATGACTAATAAACTTATTGAATATGGATGTGATATCTGCCTTTCTGAGATTCTTCCAATCCCCTGTTTTTCCACTGCACTCAATCGTAAAATCAAGATTATTAACGAATGGCTACGTAAGTGGTGTCTGTATCAGGGCATTACTTGTGTGACCCACTGGGAAGAATGCAATGATAATTGGTTCAGCAAGGATGGGTTACATCTTAACAGACAGGGGAATGCTCTCTTAGGACAAAAATTTCTATCACTTATTCATAAATACTTAAACTAACTATGGGGGAAGGGTGGGTGCAGTATATTCATCTCAGGAATCACTTTCTAACATCAACAAGTGTATCAGTCATTCTTTAAAGTGTATAAGCTTCAATGCTAGATGCTTGACTAATAAACTTGATAATTTAAAAATTAAAATTTACACTGATAATGTGGATATTATCTCCATTAGTGAAACATGGGGTGATGATAAGGCGTCTTGGAAACTCACGATCCCTGGCTATACTGCATATACTTTAAACAGGCTGAACAAAAAGGCGGAAGGGGTTGCCCTGCTTATTAACAATTAACTTAAATCTGTTGATGTGTCCAGTCACATTAAAACACATGATAAACAAACTGAGACAATCTGGGTGAAAGTGTATTTATCCGTTAATGACTACTTAATTCTGGGCTCATGTTATCGCCCTCCAAATTCGGCAACAAATATTTTGGATGCTTTGCTAAGTGAAATCGAAACAGCAAGCCCCTTAAGAAATATTGTCATCACCGGCGATTTTAATTTGGGCAACATTAACTGGCATAATTATACGGCAACTGGTAGCAACTGTAATAAATTTCTGTCCACCTGTTTAAACTTAGATCATAGACAAAATGTTCTTGCACCCACCAGAGATGACAAATGTCTGGACCTAGTAATTACTAATGACACACTTGCAGTTGATAATGTGGTAGTTGGGGACCCCATCGGCACTAGTGACCATAATACCATATTGTTTCAAATACACAAAGAGAGTGTATACCATTCTAATTTAACTACAGTGTACTTGTATGATACAGCTGACCTTGATTCAATCAATAATTATATGCATGCACTTGACTGGGATACATTATTTCTTAATTAATCCCCTGAGCAGTACTGGGACACATTTAAAAACACACTTTCCTATGTTTGAGATTCATTCATTCAGTCAAAGCTTAAAAAATTGAACTCTAAACGGGTTCCGAAATGGATGAATAATTCTATTAAAAAATTAATCAGACTTAAAAGAAAAAAATACAATCTGTTTCTAAAAAATAAATCGAACTTAAATTGGATCGCCTACTGTAATATTCAAAAAAGGTGTAAATCCATGATTAAGAAGGCTAAGAATAGATGGGAATTTAATCTGGTTTTAAAAGCAAAGAAATCAAACAGCAGGTATTTCTTTTCATACATCAATTCATTAGAAAAGCCTTGCTGTCAGGTTGGTCCATTATTTTATAATGATATACTTATTATTGACGCTGCTCCTATGGCTGAGATATTTAACACCGAATTTTGTAATGCTTTTTCTGTTAATTTTCAAAATGTTAATATCAATCCATCAACATGCACGGATTCCCCCATTAGTTTTTGTAGTGACAAAAATCTAAACAAAATTAATATCTCTAAAAGGAAAATATAGTCCTGGCCCAGATAACATTGCAGGTCACTTACTGTTTCTCTTGGCTGATTTTCTTGTTTATCCTTTAAAGATTATGTTTGATTTATTCATTTCTGTTGGTTATGGCCCAAAGGATTGGAAAGAGGCCTATGTTATACCCATCCACAAAAAGGGCATAAAGAACAACTGGGAGAATTATAGGCCTATTAGTCTCACGTCATCTGCACGTAAATTATTTGAAAGTCTTGTTAAGTATATTATTTCCCCCTTTTTGGATAATCATGACTCAGAACAGCATGGTTTTAAAGCCGGCAGAAGCTGTTTTACTAATTTGCTCTGTTTTTATGAACAGATTAGTGGTCTGTTGGATAGACGTGTACTCTGTGATGTAGTGTTTATTGATTTCAGCAAAGCGTTTGATGTCATGCCCCATTGGGCTATGATTAAAAAATTATTCAAGCTTAAAATTAACACCTTTATTATAGGATGGATTAAAAATTGGCTTCATAGTAGAACTCAGTAGGTTCTTATTAGTGGTGTTAAGTCTGGTAAGGGCATGATGAGTAGTGGCGTGCTGCAGGGGTCTGTTTTAGGTCCCTGCCTTTTCCAGGCTTTCATTTCTGATCTTACTACCGATTGTCTATCTATTACTGTCAAGTATGCAGATGACATTAAATTGGGGGGGGGGTTCATGTATTACTCCCTCATCAGTGATTGACATCCAACACGATCTTGATGATATTTACAACTGGGTTAATATCTGGGGGATGAAGCTTAACCCATCCAAGTGCAAGGTCATGCATTTGGGTACTAATAATTCGCACAATACATATAAATTGGCTGGTTCAATTTTGGGCAAAACTACAGATGAGAAAGATTTAGGTATCATCATTTCAGAAAACATGTCATATACTAAACATCTGCATGAAGCTAAATGTAAAGCAAACAAACTCATATGGTCCATTCTAAGAAATATTAGTTCTAGGACTCCGGAGGTGATGATGCCTTTGTTTAGAGCCTATGTCAGGCCTCATCTGGAGTATGCTTCCCAATTATGGTGCCCATATCGTAAATATGTTTGTAATTCATTAGAAATGGTACAGAGGAAGTTTACTAAACATTTATTAGGGTTTCAGACCATGTCTTATGATTCTAGGTTGCAATCCCCAAATTTTATGCCGTTAGCAACTCACTGACTTAGGGGTAACTTATTGTTGCTTTACGATATTGTTCAAGTCCCTTATTTATTATGTGAATTGGGATTGCAATTTAAAGATCATTCACATGATACTCGTGGACACCCTCTACAACTGGTGGGCAAATCCTTTCAATCCTCTGATCGTAAATATTTTTTTACCTTAAGGATCATAGGTCTGTGGAATAGATTGCCACTGTATGTTGTAGTTAGTGGAACCAAAAGCATTTTTAAGTATCGGATTGATAAGTTGCTCACCTCAGGCTTTGACCTGTCTTATTATTGTCTGGATTAGTATAAGAGCAATTATGGGCAATGCCCCTTCACTCTTTATTTCACCATAGTATGAACCATAATAGCTATAAGAGAACTACAACAGGCATTGGATGGTCACAGTAATTGGGCAGATAAATACCGATTACATTTTAATTTAGAGAAATGTACCATAATGCACTTGGGAAGCAGGAACAGCAAGGCTGACTATATGTTGCTGGGCCAAAAACTTAAGGTGGTAACCCAAGAAAAAGATCTGGGCATCATGGTAACTAGTGAGTTGAAATTTAAAATGCATTGTAAGCCGGTTATCCAAAAATTCAATAGGATACTTAGTAGCATCATGAGACATATAAGAAGCAGGCAGAGGGAAGTGATTATGCCACTGTACACCTTATTAGTGAGACCTCACATGGACTATTATGCCCAGTTTGGGGCACCAAGTATTACAGAAATTCATAATCTGGAGAGGGTTCAGAGGAGGGTGACAAGGATGGTTAGTGATCTAAAAGGCAGACCATATGTGGAGAGGTTAAACTCTTTGGGTCTGTTTTCCCTTGAATATTGAAGATTAAGGGGATATATGTGTCTCCTATATGGGGCAATGACTAACTTAAATCTATAGGATTGTATAGGTCTTGAGATACAAAATCAGACTTATGGTACCAGATCCCACCCATTACAGTTAAAAGGTGAATTATGTCACACAAATAGGGGATCAGCTTGGTACAACCAGAGTGTGGTGGCTTTTTGGAACTCACTACCACTGAAGGTGATTGGTAGTGATAGCATGACTGCCTTTAAGGAAAACTTGGATAATCGTTGTACAAAACATGGCATAGGAGGCTATAGATAAACACAGTGGATGAGCTGAAAGGACGCAAGTCTGCTACGCTCTGTATCTACCTGTGATACCTATGATTGTCCCTCTAATTGCCCTCCCCAGTGCTGAACTGTTTTTCCCTGGCATCTAGTGCCCCCCACCCTCCAATACCCCGTCCCTTCATTTGTCTGTGTCTAGTGGTACTCCCCACCCTCCAATAGTGGTCCTCAATGTTTCACTGGTGTCTAGTGGCACCCCCACCCTTCAATCATGGTGCCCATAATTAAATTAATTTCCCTGGTGTCTAGTGGCACCGCCCACCCTTCAATTACCATGCCTGTAATTTAATAAATATCTCAGGTGTCTAGTGGCACCCCCCACCCTCTGATTGTGTCCCTGATGTTTCCTTGATGTCTAGTGGCACCCCCACCCTCCAATCACTGTCCCCTTGTTTATGGGACACTGGGGAGCCCACTCCCAGTGTCCCAAAATATTTTACTTATGAATTCCTGTAAAGAAGAGAACTGTCCCCCAATGTCTTTAAAAAAAAGTGAAAAGAGAAAATGGTCCCTCGTCGTCACCACCGTCCCTCTCCCCCATCCTTACCCTCCCACTGAGAGCCCACTACACCACAGTCCCCTTACCCTATACTTACCACTGGAGGTCCTGGGCTGTCATCTTCTGTGGACCGAGACATGTCTACACTCTTCAAAGCCGAACCGTGAATTTAAGAATCAAGGTACGTGCCGTATAATGCATTTCAATGCGGTTTAGAACTTATGTTCATAATATTGCCATTTGTTTGGAATTTTTTCACCAAATTTTCAATATGGCCTTTTTAGGACCCCACTTCATGATCACTGCAACTGTTGTTATATTAATTGGGCAAAGAAGGTGATTTCACGGTTTGCTGAACAAAATCACCTTTGGGCCTGATTAACAAAATGACAGTTGCAGTGCTCTCATAATTAAGAGTCTAAAATAACCATATTGAAATTTGATAATCTAATAAATTATCTTTGATGTCTGTTGAAAATTTTCTACACACGTGCATAACTTTGGTAATTTTCGATATTTTGAGCCCAAATTTTCAACATAGCCATTTTCTCACACCATCTCATGAACAGTACAGCTGTCAGTTTTCACCTCCTGTCTGAAATGTGTTTTCACACCTGTGGAACGGAATGGTGTTTTGGCACAGATTTGAAAATGTTCACCTACTTGGTTTATGAGGTGGGGTCATAAGAAGACTGTGTTGAAAATGTGGGCTCAAAATATGAAAAAATGTCAAAGTTATGACCATTCCTTACAATTTCATTATGCCCGCTTGTAACTTTGGAAATGTTACATATTTTTACCCCAGATTTTCAAAATAGCCTTCTTATTACCCCACATCATGTGTGTCACAGCTGTCATTTTTCAAATCCTGGCCAAAATGTGTTTTCACACCTGTGGTGCAGAATGGCATTGCAGTTATGCAGAATTATGTTTTGGCGGGGATTCAAAAATTTTCTGTATTGGGTACATGAGATTGGGTAACAAGAAGACTATGCTAACTATTTGGTCACTGTTGTCCTATAAATGGAAGTGCAGGGCCCAGAGGGCCCTGTGCTTCCACAGCTACATACATATATGCATCTATGGAGGAATGGGAGCACAGGATCAGAACTAAAACAAGCATACTATTATACTATCTCAAAAAGTAAGGAAATAAATTGCAAAAAATGTCATTAATGCATCAGTTAGGGCTAAAGCTACAAATGCAGGGAAACATAGCTTTAGGGTTTCCAACCCTAACACCCCATCCCCACACTGCACAGACCAAGAAGCATTGGGGAGAGGCACTTGGGTTGTCAGCCCTAATACTCACCCCATTCTCCTATGCTGTACCCACCCAGCTTATTTTCTAATGGAATGGGGTGAGCGTTGGTGTTGACAACACCAATACTGCCCCCATGGAGGTGGGGTTTTAGGGTTGGAAACCCTAATGCCACATTTCCCTACTTTTATCCATTTAACCCTAAATGATACATTAATGAAGTTTTGGCAATACATATATATATATATATATATATATATATATTATATATATATTAGAGGCAAAAACTCAGTTTAATGCAACAGTTAGGGTTATTCACAGTAACAAAAGAAATTCAGTGTTAGGGTTGGCTTCCTTGGACCTCGGCCCCACCCCAACCGTGAGTGCGCGTGGGTGCGCTGCCCTAACTCTCATCCCATCACATGTGTAAAGAAGCTGAGGTATAGGAGAATGGGGTGAGAGTTAGGACCGAGGACCCAATGCACCTTGATGCCAGTTGGGTGAGCTGGGGGTCGAGGGGCTTTCAACCTAACACTGACTTCGCTCTCTTTTGTTGCTGTGAACAACCCTAACTGATGCATTAAACAGAGTTTTTGCCTCTAATTTCCCTTCTTTTTGAGAATGTGCAGTAGAAATAGTGAATGGAATGTGGTGGTGGGACCGTGGGGCCCCACCACATGATTTTTTGTGACATAGTAATGGTAAGGGCAAGCGAAACACAACCGCTAATGGTTGCATATATGGTGACAGAAACATAAATGGAAAAGCAAATTTTACTAGAAATGCAAGTGCAAAGTGATGAAGCGAACAGCGACACAAAAGGAGACGCAAGTGCGTCAGGAAATGCAAACCGTGACATGCACAGTAAAGGTACCGCAATTGGAAATGCAAATGGTAATGTTAACAGCAGAAATAACGCCAAATGGAACAGAAACAGAAAGACAAACGCAAGCGCGTATGGAAACGCAAAACGCACAGTCACAGTACCGCAATTGCAAATGCAAATGGCAATGGTAACAGCAGAAATAATGCAAAATGGAACAGAAATGGAAAGGCAAATGAAGCGCATATGGAAACGTAAAGCGCAACATGCACAGTCACGGTACCGCAATTGCAAATGCAAATGGTAATGGTAACAGCAGAAATAATGCCAAAGGAAACAGAAACGGAAAGGCAAATGCAAGTTCTTATGGAAACGCAAACCGTAACACGCACAGTCATGGCGCGGCAACTGGAAATGCAAATGGTAATGGTAACAAGTAAAATAATACCAAAGGAAACAGAAACACAATCACGTACAGAAATGCAAACTGTTATTACACTTGCGGTCACGATACGGCAATTGGAAATACAAATGGTAATGTTAACAGCAGAAATAACGACCAGAAACAGAAATGGAAATGCAAATGCAAGCATGTACAAATGAGAATGCAAAGATGGCACGCACACAGTGGTAGTACACGGGAAGAGTAATGTAAACGGGTACAGAAACAAAAGTGGTAACGCTGAGTGTAACAGTAACGTAAGCGCACAACCTGGTTTTGCCCAACAGCTGCACAGAGAAACACAGTGTGTACAAAGAACGTATGCATAATAATGGGCCTCAGAGCAGAAAATTAGCTGTTGGAATAGTAAATTGCTTATATCTCAGGAACCGTACGACGTAGAGAAAAAAAAAATTCACATGATTCATGATTTTTTTGGCTACGTTTTCGCTACATGCGTAGCAACAGGCTATGCATTTTCACGATGAAAATTCCATATCTCACACCGTTTCCGAAAAACAAGCTCCGAAAGGCGCGGCGTATGCCACCATGTTAGTCTATGGGAAAAAATGCCAACTTCCGAGTACCATAACTTGGCATCTGTGCAATATTTTTTCACCAAACCATGAAAATGCACATCTGTGAGATGTTGGCTGCCTTCCCTTCAAATTTCAACTCAAAAGACCAAACCGTTCTTTTGCAGCAGGGTGGCAAACAATTCCTGTCATTTCACCATAGTCTGAAAAAGTACTTTCGCAAATTGCGACACTTTTTGCAAAAATTTGCAAAAGTGTCGCAGATACGACACTACTTTGTGACACTACTGTTTCCAGACATTTGAAAAATACATTTCGTGGGTGTTTAACTCCAAAATAAAGACATAGCTAGCATCCTCGGGGTCCGACTGGGTGAATACAGAAAGAATTGTGTCCCTGGAGGGTCCCAATTTTAAATGCCAAGCATTTTTCTGATCAGTAACTGAAAACAAAATGAATTAGCAAAAAAGCATAATTGCATTTTTGGTTGTCACTTAATAACTCCGCAGCTGTATATCCGACCAGTACGAAAGTTGGCAGATCCCAAGATCTACCACGCACAACCATGCCTTCAGGCAAATCCATTGAACGGTGGCAAAGTTATTAAGGTGCAAAGTCTCACCCTTTAACCTTAAAAATGCTACTCAACCCTAACTATAGTAGCACTACCATGCTACAATAATATATATATATATATATATATATATATATATATATACACACACACACACACACACATACCGTGCTACCATAGTTAGGGTTCAGTAGCACTTTTAAGGTTAAAGGGTGAAATTTTGCACCTTAATAACTTTGCCACCGTTCAATGGATTTGTGTGAAATATGGCAGGCACGGGGGAGGCACCATAGGTCTTGGGATCTGCCAACTTTTGTACCAGTCGGATATACGGCTGCGGAGTTATTAGGCGACATCTGTGTGCGCAATTATGCTTTTTTGCAAATTCTTTGCTCACGCCTACAGGTCGCATGGTTTGCACGACCGGTCCGAAAACTTCAGGGAACATGCGGTTGGGGTCCCCAATGTGCCTTTTGAAGATTTTGTGAAAAAATATTAAAAGGTTCAAAAGTTATTCAAACAAGTTCCCATTATAAATCAATGGGAAAAGTTAACAAAAAGTTCAAAAGTGTCACAAATGCACTTTTGAGTGTCGCAAATGGCCCTAGTAGTGTCGCAAATCTGCCATCTTGTTTTCAGTTGGTGATCAGAAAAATGCTTGCCATTTAAAATTGGGACCATCTAGGGACACAGTTCTTTTTGTATTTACCTAGTCGAGCCATGAGGATGCTAGGCATGTCTTTATTTTGGGGTTAAACACCCAAGAAATATGTTTTTCAAATTTCTGGGAACAGTAGTGTCACAAAGTAGTGTCGCACCTGCGACACTTTCACAAATTTTTGTGAAAGCATTCACAAATTGCGAAAGTACTTTTCCAGACTATGGCCAAAATGACAGGAATTCTTTGCCACCCTGCTGCGAAAGAACGGTTTGGTCTTTTGGGCTGAAATTTGGAGGGAAAGCAGCCAACATCTCACAGATGTGCCTTTTCATGGTTTGGTGACAAACTATTGCATGGATGCCAAGTTACGATACTCCAAAGTTGGCTTTTTTCCCATAGACTAACATGCTGGCGTACGCCGCGCCTTTCGGGGCTCATATCTCAAAAAAGGTATGAGATACGGAATTTTCATTGCAACAATGCGTTGCCCAATGGGCTACACATGTAGAGAAAATGTAGCCAGGCAAATCATGAATCATGTGAATTTTTTTTATTTCTACATCATACGGTCCCAGAGATATAAGCAATTTAGTATTCCAACAGCTCTGTTTCTGCTCTGAGGCCCATTATTATGCATACATTCTTTGTACACACTGTGTTTCTCTATGCAGCTGTTAGGTAAAATCAGGGTGTGCGCTACATTACTGTTACACTTAGTGTTACCACTTGTGTTTCCGCAGCACTCCATTTCATGCCACTGCTCCTGTGTACCACGCCAATTCTTTCATGCTCTCATTTGTGTACATGCTTATGCCTGTTTCCATTTCTGTTTCCTTTGGTGTTATTTCTGCTGTTAACATTACCATTTGTGTTTCCAATTGCCGTACCGTGCCCGTGCGCATCACGGTTTGCATTTCTTTACGCGCTTCTGTCTCCTTTTGCATCACTCTTCTCTTTCGCATCAACTTGCACTTGCATTTCTATTTACGTTTGCTTTACCAGTTACATTTCTGTCACCATGTGCACAACCGTTAGTGGTTGTGCTTCCCTTGCACTTACCATTACTATATCACAAAATATCATGTGGTGGGAGCGTGAGGCCCTTCAAAACCAGGGTATGTGCTTATGTTACTATTACACTTAGCGTTACCACTGGTATTTCCGTACCCGTTTGTGTTACCATTCCCGTGTACGCCACTGGGTGCGTTACGCTTTGCATTCTCGTTTGCAAACGCGTTTGTGTTCGCATTTACATTTCTGTTTTCTTTGGCATTATTTCTGCTGTTAACGTTACCATTTGTGTTTCCAATTGCTGTACCGTGACCGTGCGTGTCACGGTTTGCATTTCCTTACATGCTTCCATCTCCTTTTGCGTCACTCTTTGCTTTCACGTCAATTTGTGCTTGCGTTTCTATTTACGTTTGCTTTACCATTTATGTTTCTGTCACCATGTGCACAACCGTTAGCGGTTGCGTTTCCTTTGCACTTACCATTACTATGTCACAAAACATCATGTGGTGGGAGCGCAGGGCCCTTCCCACCACAACATTCTATTCACTATTTCTACTGCACATTCTCAAAAAGAAGGGAAATTAGAGGCACAAAACTCAGTTTAATGCATCAGTTAGGGTTGTTCCACAGTGACAAAATGTGAAGAAATTTGGTATTAGGGTTGAAAGAACCCCCTTGGACCCCCAGCCTAACCAGCATCGGGGTGCGTTGAGGTCATTGATCTAACTGCACCCCATTCTCCAATACCTCAGCTTCTTTACACATGTGATGGGGTGAGTTGTGCCGACGACCCCAGCGTGCACCCTGGTGCAGGTTGGGGAGGGCTGGTGGGTCCAGGGTTTTTTCAACCCTAACAACCGAATGTCCTCACTTTTGTTGCTGTGGAACAACCCTAACTAATGCATTAAACAGAGTTTTTTGCCATATATATATATATTTATGCAATGGGTGTGAGACCAAAAGCCATTGAATAAATCCATTTATTTCTACATATGTGGAATAAATCTAACCAACCTAGATTTATCCCACATATGTGGAATAAATGAAAACTGTCAATCACAAACACTGTGCCGGACCTACATTCTGCCACCCACACAGCTGGCACACATAAACGCAATCAACACTGGCACAACCAGTAAATCATCCACCTGCAGAACCCCTCGTGCACTCAACAAGAAAACTGCAGGTAAACGACACTTCACCATACTACATTACTATCGAAACAGCACAACCATTTTCGATACAGAAAAGACGCTGTTTCCATAAAAACTATAAATAGCACCAACAACTTCGTGACTCTGGATTCGATACCTTTTCCGATCCAAGTATTACAGAAAAAACAACTGTTACTGCATACAAAATGGCAACACAGGAAACTGCTGTAAACTTTCAAATGGAACTAACCCAAATACTAACACAATTTGAAGAAGACACTGAACCTCTACTGGAACCCCAGCAACAAAATAACTCACAAACACAGACATACCAGAAGAATCAAAACCCAGCACTAGCAATCGCAGTGAACATAGACGAAGATGCCATACAAAATATATCCAAGCAGGCAAAACACCAACACGATGAAAAGACTCACAGTGATGTCTTGACCATTCAAAAATACCTCAAAGAAAAGCACAATATAGAAACTCCGCTTGAAACCATTACACCAGTAAACCTGGATAAATTACTTGCTACCTTTTTCATGCACTCCACCAGAAAAGACGGAACTCCCTACGAGCCCTTAACACTACGTTGCACATTCCAGAGTGTTGAAAGATATTTAAAACAAAAACGCTATCCAGAATCTCTATCAACATCAACTGCTTTCCTCACAACCAGAGAAATTCTGCAGTGCAAACAAAAACGCCTCAAAAGTTATGGCAAGGGTAACAGACCAAAAGCAGCAGATGAGCTCACAGATTCCCTTATCAACAAACTATACGAGACTCAACAACTAGGCCCACACAGCCCTGATGCCTTGCCACCATGTGGTTAATAGTTACCCTATACTTTGGTGTCAGAGGCATAACGGAAATGAGAGCAGTCAAATGGGGAGACATCATCATGCAAAAAGATGAAAACGGACTGTGCTACCTCCAGTATACCAGTGAACGCCAAACAAAAACTAGACAAGGCTCCAACCCAAAAGAATGTAGAAAACTAAAGCCACGAGCATACAAGTACAACAAAATCCTACTAGATGCCCAGTCACCAATTACAAACTCTACAGTACCCACAGACCCAGCCAAAGTAACCACCCTGAAGCACCGTTTTTAGCTATCAACAACAACATAAAAACCTCAAAAGTACACAAATGGTTTAAAATCAGCCTGTGGGTATTAATAAGCTCTCCACTATTGTCAAAAACATGGTTACAAATGCAGGCATACAAACTGATAAACGCTAACTAACCATTCTGTAGTGAAAGCATCTGGTACAAAATTAGTGGACAGTGGAATACCACCAACAAAATCATACAAATTTCAGGCCACAAACAGCTCCAAAGCCTCAACGAATATTCAAAGCTCAGTGACTCCAAACAACAAGAAATAAGCACTTTACTAAGTGGCGATCAGACTCCACAATCCAAACCTTCCTGTCAACAACAACAACTGACCACTATTCCTACTAACTACAAAGACCTACTTGGAACCTGCATCAGCAAACCCACCATACATGCAAAGCAAGTCACCTTCAATATAATTCAAGGTAAGCATAATTACACTACCAACAAATTCACAAAACTACTACATAAAACCCCTCCTCCCACCTAATACCCACCCATCACCACCACTTCCACCCTTCCAAACACCACTCCACATTACAAACCAAACACATAATGCTCTTTTTTTTTCTCTCCCCCCCCATGCAGGTAACAAGTATGACACCTCACGCCAAGAAAAGACCGATGGTTTTAGATAGTGACAGCGACTCTGAATAAAGTTGCAAACGACTTATATTCTCGATGAAAAATATCAAAAACCTCTAGAAATGAAGACAAGATCTGAATACAGCAAAGAAAAAGACATCAACAATAATTCACCTTCCTACAAAAAATACTCTCAAGCCAGAAAGAAGATCTGTGCAGACCTAAACATCGCTCCTGAAATACTGTGACAATAAGAAAAAACCTCTTAATAAGCTGAACCTACAAGCAAAAAAAGTCAAATGAAGGCTCGCAAACTAGAACAAATTTCTAACAAAAACTGGACTTTCCTTTCTTCAAAACACATCCTGGATATTCACCATCTTTGGAATACAGAACAACTACTAGCTGAAAGACAATCTGAATTAACCGAAAAAGGAAAATAAATACAAATTCTACACAGTAAAAATACTCTATCAAACCCTATGGACTACAACACAAAAATAAACTTAACCCTCACCCCACTACCCTTACCCCACCTCAACCCCCATACCCAAATCTTCTAAAAAACTCTTCTTTTTTGAAAATGAACTCTTTACTGCAAGTTGCAAAAATCATAGAAACCCATACAGTGTTCTAAACTATGAAAATTCTGCTCTGTACAACAAAAATAAATGCTACTGTTTCTTTTTCTGTTCAATAAATTTTGCAAAAACTTACCTTCTCAGTCTTGTTCCTTCCAATCCACCAAGCCAAACTCCGACATACCAAAAAAAAAAAAAATAATAAAAAAAGCCCCAATACATCAATCTCGAACAAAAATAAAACACCCAAACAGGATACCACTCCAAATTCTTCAGATCTTCACGAAATCTTCCTCCACGGTCGATCGACGAAGAAAACAGCACGCCACACTAAAATCCACAGTGTCCTCCTCAAACTTTTCCATACATCCACCGACCGATGCTGTAGTACATCGACGCCCACAACAATGCAACGCTCTCCAGCAACACCAAACACGAAGTCCCGCTCTCCAAAAGGCCACCACCTCGAGCAATCCAACAGCACATCCTCCTCGAACTCCTTTCTCCCGAAACTGCGCCACAAATCTCAGCCACTCCCACCAACCAATCACAAAGCACGCTCACCACACGCACACCCAATCACAGCAATTCACATGCACATCAATCACTCCAACCCTCCCACTGTAAGACACGCCCCTCCAGCCAATCAAAACTACTTTCCCACGCTACGCCAGCCAATCACATCACACCAAGCACTCTCCAGCCACCACAACCAATCAAATCCTACAACCACACACCCATTCACACAGCAATAAAAAAACCTTCCACCATAAAACCAAATAGTCCTCCATCAAAAAATTACATACCACACACAGTTTAACGATAAACATCATAAACATCACCACAAAACCCATTGCATAATCAAGATGATAGTGACAGGATTATGTAGTATTACGCCCCGGTGACCTTTGTAATTATTTGGTTCCGCTTACGCCACGCCACTCGTGAGGTTACCCGAGGTCACCGAGGACTTGAGAAAATAACTACTTTATTCCATGGTCCACCATCGCATATCCCCTATATATATATATTAATATATATATATATATGTGTGTGTATATATATATATATATATTAATATATATATATATATATATATATATATATATTTTAACGGTTGAGTACCCCATTTAAGGTTAAATCTTGAAATTTTAAACTTAATAACTTTGCCACTGTATGATGGATTTGTCTGAAATTTGGAATGCACAGTCTGGTACCATAGATCTCTGGATCTACCAAGTTTTGTAACAGTTGGATATACAGTTGTGGAGCTACAGATTATGCATTTTTGCAAATTCTTTGCTCGCACCTACAGGGCACGCAGTCTGCACGACTGATATGAAACCTTCAGGGAACATGCAGCCAGGGTCCCCGATGTGCCTTTCAAAGATTTTGTGAAAAAAAATATTAAACGGTTCAAAAGTTATTCAAAAAACAAGTTTCCCTTACAGTCAATGGAAAAAGTTAACAAAAAAAATTCAAAAGTGTTGCAAATGCAGTTTTTAATGTCGCAAATGACCCTTGTGGTGTTGCAAATCTGCCATCTTGTTTTCAGTTGGTGGTTACAGAAATGCTTGGCATTTAAATGTGGGACCCTCTGGAGACACAATTATTTCTGTGTTCACCTAGTCGAGTCCTGAGGATGCTAGCCATGTCTTTTTTGAAGGGTTAAACACCCCAGAAATATGTTTTTTAAATTTTTGTAAAAAGTATTGTCGCACATGTGACACTTTCATGATTTTTTTTGCAAAAGTGTCATGATTTGCGACACTACTTTGCAACACTATGCCCAAAACAATAGGGAATCTTTGCCACCATGCTGCAAAAGAATGGTTTGGTCTTTTGGGCTCAAATTTGAAGGGAAGAAAGCAACGATCCCACAGATGTGCCTTTTGGTGGTTTGGTGACAAAATATTAGAGGGCTGCAAAGTTACGGCGCTCCGAAGTTGATGATTATTCCCATAGGCTAACATTACGGCATTCGTCATGCCTTTCGGGGCCCATATCTCAAAAACTGTTCGAGATATGGACTTTTCGTCAGACAATTGCTTAGTCCCCCACTAGGGAGCTAAGTGCAAAACTATCCTGGAAAGTCATAAATAATATGAGCTTTTAAATTTTTTTCTACATCGTACGGTTCCTGAGATAGAAGGAATTCTATCTCAGGAATCGGACTGGATGGGCCTTGCGGTCCTTATCTGCCGGCAACTTCTATGTTTCTATGTAGTATTCCAAGTGCTGATTTTCTGATCCGAGGGCCATTATTATGCATACATTCTTTGTATTCACTGTGCTTTTGAATGCACCTTTTTGAGAAAAAAAGGGTGTGCGTTTGCGTTACTGTTACCGTTAGCGTTTCCGCTTGCGTTAGCGTTTCCATTTCCGTCATCATGTATGTTACCCTTTGCATTTGCACTTGCATTTGCATTACTGTTACTGTTTTTGTTTGTGTTTACTTTTGCATCACTGTGTATGTTACCCTTTGCATTACTTTTTACCATTTGCATTTCCGTAACCATTTGCATTAGCGTTTCCCTTTACGTCACTGTGTGCGTTACCCTTTGAGTGTGTGTTTGCGCTTGCATTTGTGTTACATTACCATTTGAGTTTCCGTTACTGTTTGTGTTTACTTTTGCTTCACCGTATGCATTACCATTTGTGTTTGCGTACACACTTGCGTTTGTGTTTACATTTATAGTTGTGTTTCCTTTGGCATCATCGTTGGTGTTACCATAAGCATTTGCATTTCCAATTGCGTTACCGTGACTGTACGCATTACCATTTGTGTTTGCATACGCACTTGCATTTGCATTTACGTTTGCGTTAGTGTTTTCTTTGGCGTCATCAATGGTGTTACCGTAACTGTTTTTGTTTCCAATTGCATTACCATTACCATTTGCGTGTTCATTACCATTTGTGTTTGCGCTTCCGTTGGCCTTAGCGTTTGCATTTTCGGTGGCGTTTCCGTTGTCGAGTGCATTACTGTTTCCTTCTGCGTCACCACTGCCGTTACTGTTTGGGTTTCTGTTTGTGTTTGTGTTACCATTTGCATTTTTGTTACTGTTTGCGTTTCCATTGGCGTTAGCATTTGGTCTACTGTTTTCGTTAACGTTTGAGTTTCTGTTGCCGTTAGCATTTGCGTTACCATTTCTGTTTTCATTAATGTCTGCACTTGCATTTCTCTTACCATTTGCGTTATCATTTATGTTTGCGTCACCATGTGCATTACCGTTGGCACTTGTGTTTGCATTACCGTTATGGGCCCCGTGCTCCCACCAACACGTTCCATTCACTATTTATAGTGGTCATTCTCAAAAAGAGGAGAATTCATGTAAAAAAACTCCATGACCATCAGTTAGGGTTGCTCCTGATGACAGCGGTCGGTGTATCGTGTTGTTACTATCTGAGCCAACAGGCATCAGTGTGTTAGTCGTTTGTCCCAACTCTCACCCCATTCTCCTATACGTACTGCCTCAGCTTATTTACACATGGAATGGGGTGAGAGTTAAGACCAATGACCCCAACGCACACCCGATGCCTGTTGGTGGGAATGGGGTGAGCATGGGGTGCAAGGAGTGGCAACCCTAACACCAAATTTCCTCAATTTTGTCACTGTGGAACAACCCTAATTGATGCATTAAACTGAGTTTTTTCCATAGATATATGTATATATATATACATATACATATACTTATATTATAGTGGCATGATAGTGCCAATATAGTTATAGTTGCATAGCCATTTCTATGTTAAACCTCAAATTGTGCACTCTAATAACCTCTGAACCATTTGTATGATTTGCCTAAAATGTAGAATGTACAAAGATCTATGATAGATCTCTGGATCTGGAAATGTTTGTGTTGGTTGGATGTACGGTTGCGTAATCGTAGTGCGCTTAATAAGTGAAAATTCCCCAAAGTTGCGATTTCTTTGTCCACCCATAATGCACTGAAGAATGCATTTGAAAGGGTTCAAACTGGGTTGTCTGCATGCGTCCTGGGCTGCACTGGTGCTTTTTGAAGATTTGGTGAAAACATATTGCTCCGTTCAAAAGTTATGACATTTTTTCATGACCCATTATAACCTATGGGAAAATTTATATTTGCACTGCGAAGCAACCATGATCACATTATTTGATCAAGCTTGCCCAAAAATGTTGTCATACTGCCATCTTGTTTTCAGTTAGCAAGAGAGAAAAAATGTTGTAATTCAAAAAATACTGCATTTTAGAACACAGGAACCATTGGGTTGACCTCATCGGGTCTCGAGGAACATGCCCCTGGTATTAATTTTTGACTACCTAGCCTGGAAATATGTTTTTTTAAATTGTGTCTGTTTTTTGCAACATGCTAACATTTTTTTGTTCTTAATCACGCTAACTCTAGAAAGTAACTGAGCTAACATTTTTTTGCACGTGATAACATTCCCATTATAAAGATAGGAGAATCGTACTAACATTAAAGTGATCGCGCTAAGACTGCACAACCCAATTTTGCCAAATGCTGTTTTCTTTGTCACTTGATTGTGGCAAGCTGGATTGTGAGATTGGCCTGAAATTTTCAGGGTGGCAAGCCCTAGTGCCACAGATGTGCCTTTTGGTGGTTTGCTGCGGAAATATTGAACAGGCTCATCGTTATGCCATTCCAAAGTTCAGACATTTTCCCATAGGATAACACTGCAGAGGTTGTTTTCTTTGTCACTTCACTGTGGCAGTGTGGATTGCACCATTGACCTGAACTTTTCAGGGTGGACAACCCTAGTCCCACAGATGTGCCTTTTGGTAGTTGGTACAGAAACATTGAGCAGGCCCATAGTTACAACATTCCGACGTTCAGAAATTTTCCCGAAGGATAGCACTGTGGCTCCCGTCGTGCCTTTTTGGGGCATGTATCTCAAAAACAGTTTGAGATACAGACTTTTTGTCACAAAAATTCTGAGTCTCCATACAGAAGTAGGTTGGAAAGCCATGAAACCCATAGAATTGGAATTTTTTTCCAACTTCTATGGTTCCTGACATATTTGCTAATTAGTGTTCCAATTGCTTACTTTCATGTGCGTAGGCCACTATTATGCTGTCAGCGTTAATGGTCACAGCGCTTTTCAGGCCCTGTATGTTGGAAACACTGTGAGATATGGATTCAGTCAATGTTATGTTGCAAAAACTACTTACTCTCATGATTACAACACTTGATTTTTTTTTTCTAGCTCCTATAGTTCCCGAGATATGGGCAAATTAGTGTTACAAGGGCTCCTTTCCTTATAGGGCTGCTGTATTGATCCATACTTATCTGTAAGGGGAAATGCAGGACCTGGAGGGCCTGCACTCCCACAAACACATATAATTATGCACAACTGCTCAGCTTGCTGGGAGGGGCCCCACGCTCCCACTAACATATTCCATTTACTACTCACATTACACTTTAAAAAAAAGAAAGGAAATTCTTTGCAAAAACGTAATTAATGCATCAGTTAGGGTTGTTGCCACACCGATAAAAGTGTGGAAATTCCACGTTAGGATTACCACCCCACCACTCCACCCCATGCCCCCTCCTCAAAACCCTAACTCCGCATCCCCCCAACCACACACACACACACACACATATGCAAGACATATGCAACATTGGAAAACACCATGCCACTATGGCACATATGTAAGCACAAGCATCACAACATTGTACTAATTTCACATAACACTATGTAATGAAAAAACAAATACAGTATAAGCGACTCTATACTGCCAGCACAATATGATGACACATTATTGTTTACATATCTTCCTAATACAATCACACTTAGTCTGTACACATTTTCAAAATACTGATTTATATGTGTCATAATCCAACTATTGGGTCACTGCAAGTATAGTTGCTACCACATAGGCATCTGGTAGCAGGACAGATACACCTGACACTTCCACACTACTTTGGAGATACTGCTCCGGTGGGACACTACCACCAACACATGTTGTTATGCTGCTATGTTACCTGGAAATACTCATTAACAGTAAGGTATGGTTACCTTTCCATGTTACAACTGTTGCTTTTACATCTTACTTGTAAACTATGCTACAAGCCATTACTTTTATTAGTACCACTGTTTGTTATTAGGACTGACTCACTGTATCACAAAACAAAATAAAACATACAATGACTGTTGCTAGGCTCACAGAAACTGTTATTTCTAACACACTATGTGTGGATAACATACTGTGTGTTTCATCAGCTGTTAACTATTAAAATATGCACATCTGCGCCATAATTGCCCAGCATGTGCGTGCACCCCCAAGCCACCATGATGGCTGCAGAACTCATACACTTGCTGGACTGTCATGATGCCTGTGTCTTGTGGAACGTTTACAGACTTGTATGTCACTTCTGTAATCTGCTCCTTCTTGTTCCTTGGTTGCTTGTCTTGCCTTGGCCCTTCCCCTGCTTGCATGTGAGTGTGTGTGGGGGGGAATGCGGAGTTAGGGTTTTGAGGAGGGGGCATGGGGGTGGAGTGGTGGGGTGGTAACCCTAACAAGGAATTTCCACACTTTTGTCGGTGTGGAAACAACCCTAACTGATGCATTAATTATATTTTTGCAAAGAATATCTATCTATATATATATATATATATATATATATATATATATATGTATATATTTGAATGATATATATATATATATATGTATATATTTGAATGATACTGGCACAGTAGCACCAGTATAGTTAGGGATGACCATGCAGTTTAATGTTAAACCTCAAATTTTGCACTTTAATAACTTTGCAACCATTCAATGGATTTGCATGAAATTTGGCATGCTTTGCAGCTAGGGGCAGGTCTCTTGACATGCTAATTTTTTGTGAATCCCTTTTGTAGTTTTTGAGATACAGAGTGGTAAAAAATTAAAAATTTACATGGTTTTCTGGATTTATTTTGACAGCCATTTTTCAGAAATGGCTTTTGGTTGTGGTCTGAAATTTTCACTGTTGAAAGCCTTTGCATCACAGATGTGTCTTTTGAAGATTTGGTAAAAAAATATTAATCCATTCAAAAGTTATTTCATTTTTTATTTTCTATTATTTCCTATGGGAAAAACAGATGTGCCGTGCAAAACCAAGCTCAATAACCCACACACCCCCTTGCCCTATACTTACCAATGGAGGTCATCGGGTGTAATCTCATATGCACCAGTACACGTCTGCACTCGTCAAAGCTGAACTGCGAACTGAAGAATCTAAGTTAAGTGCCATATAATGGCTGTCAATTATGTTTTGAACTTATATTGATACCATGGCCATTTTAAGGTATTTTTTCACCAAATTTTTCAACATGGGCTTTTGGGGACTCCTCCTCATGAACACTGTCACTGGCATTTTGTTAATTGCACCCATAAGCTGATTTCCTGGATGCTGTGCAAAACCAATTTTTGGGACCAAGTAACAAAATGACAGTGCCAGTGTTCATGAGGTGGGGTCCCAAAAAGGCCATGTTAAAAATTTGGACCAAAAATACCAAAAAAACACCAGAGTCATACACGGTTGTTGAAATGTTCCAATGAACATGCATAACTTTGCCAATTGTTGATATTTTCACTCCACATTCTCTACAGACATTTTTTCACACCACCTCATGAACAGTACAGTTGTCATTTCTCACATCCTGCTCAAAGTGTGCTTTTGTACCTGTGGCACAGAATGGCATGGTCATTGCGTTAAATCACCTTTTGTGATAGAGTAATGAAATGACACTGCCACTGTTCATGAGGAGGGGTCCCAAAAAGACTATTCTGAAAATTTGGAGCAAAACTACCAAAAAACACCTGAGTTAACTGCGGTCATTGACATTTTCCTACACATGCACATAACTTTGCCAACTTTTCATATATTCACTCCAGATTTTCAACAGAGCCATTTTTCCACACCACCACATGAACAGTACAGTTGCCATTTCTAACATCCTGCCTAAAATGAGTTCCCATGCCTGTGGCATGAAATGGTGTTTTGCCACAGATTAAGAAATTTTCCTCTATGGAGTTTATAATGTGAGGTGATAAAACTGTTGAAAATGTGGGATATAAATGAGAAAAAATGACAAAGGTATCATGGCTACTTACATACAGTAAGGCTATGATTATAGTATCTGAAAAAATAAGGAAATTCATTGCAAAAAAAAAAATTTTAATGCATCAGTTAGGGTTGTTATTAAAGCGACAAAAGCAGGGAAGTGGGGTGTTTGGGTTTCCAACCCTAACACCCCACCCCCACCCTACAGATATTGACAGGCATTGAGGGTGTGCCTTGGGGTTGTTGGCTCTAATACCCACCCCAATTCACCCCCACCCTGTAAACACTGACAGGTGTCAGAGTTGAGCCTTGGGGTCATCAGCCCCAATGCTCACCCCATTCCATAAGTAAATAAGCTGAGATGGGTACAGTATAGGAGAATGGGGTGAGTGTTAGGCCTGATGACCCCAAGGCACCCCTTATGCCTGTCGGTGTCTGCAGGGTGGGGGTGGGGCATTAGGTTTGGAAATTCTAACACCACATTTCCCTGCTTTTAACACTTTACTAACAAGCCTAGCTGATGCACTAATAATGTTTTTTTTACAATGAATTTCCTACTTTTTCAGATAGTTTACTAGTATCCTCATTTGCCTGTGGGAGTGCAGGGTCCTGTCATAATGTCACAGTGGGAGTGTAGGGCCCCGCACTTCAAGGCTCCATGATTTTCCTTATTTTACTGTGGGAGTGCAGGGTCCTTTGGACCCTGCACATCCATCCCTCCATAGATTCATCACCAAATTATCAGCATAGCAATCTTATTACCCCAGCACATGTACCCAATACACCAAAATTTCAAATGTGCAACAAAATGTAATTTTGTACAAGTGCAATGCCATTCTGCACCATAGGTGTGAAAACACATTTTGGACAGGACTTGAAAAATGACAGCTGTGACAAACATGAGCTCAGTAATAAGAAGGCTATGTTGAAAATCTGGGGTCAAGATATTTAAAATTTCTGAACTTTGGAGCGGGTGTACCAAATTTGCAACAAATGGTCATAAGTGTGGCATTTTTTATATTTTAATCCCAAATTTTGAACATAGTCTTCTTATGACTCCACCTCATAAACCCTGTAGGTGAAAATGTTCAAATCCATGTCAAAACACCATTCCATGCCACAGGTGTGAAAACATGTTTCAGACAGGATGTGAAAAATGACAGCTGTACTGTTCATGAGGTGGTGTTAAAAAATGGCTATCCTGAAAATTTGGAGCGAAAATATAAAAAATTACCAAAGTTATGCATGTGCGTAGAAAAATTTAAATGACCGTGCATAACATGGCCATTTCTAGGAATTGCTTCAACAAATTTTCAACATGGGCTTTTTGGGACCCCATCTCATGAACACTGGCACTGTCATTTTGTTAATTGGTCCTGAAAGGTGATTTCACGCAGTGACCGCAAAATCACCTTCTGAGCCCGAGTAACGAAACAACAGTCACAGTGTTCATGAGGTGGGGGTCTCAAAAAGCCCATGTTGAAAATTTCTTGAAAAAAATACCAAAAAATGGCTAACATAGCAACATAAGTTCAAAATGCCATTGTAACACATTATAGGGTACTTACTTTGATTCCTCAGTTTGCGGTTCAACTTTGAAGAGTACAGACGTGTCCCAGTCCACAGAAGAGGACAGCAGATGACCTCTAGTGGTAAGTATAGGGCAAGGGGGTGGGGTTGTGGGTGCTCAGTGGGAGGGTCAGGATGGGGAGGGGGATGATGGGGACAATGAGGGACCGTTTTCATTTTTCAGGTTGGCAAAAAAAAAGACAGCGGGTGGATGGTTTTCTTCTTTACAGTAAAAAAAATAAAATTAAGAAAATACATATTTGGGGACACTGGGAGTGTGCTCCCCAGTGTCCCAAAGTGCTGGTGGGTGGGCTACCATTGCCAGCACAGGGATTGAGCCCCCCGATGCCAGAAACCACAAACAGATGGGGGGCATCTGACACTTAGAGTGGGAGTCTCAGTATTGGATTATACATTTGCGTACACTGGGAGTGGGCTCCCCAGTGTCCCAAAGTGCTGGGGGGTAGGCTTACATTGCTGGCATGGGAATTGGGCCCCCCAATGCAGAAACCACAAATAAATGGAATGGGGGCATCTGACACCAGGAGTGGGCATCCTAATGTCAGATTATATATTTGCAGACACTGAGAGTGGGCTTCCATTGCTGGTATGGGGATTGGGCCCCCCGATGCCAGAAAATTAAACAAAAGAGACTGGGGGGCCTCTGACACTAGGAGTGGGCATCCCAGTGTCAGATTATAGTAAAATCATAAACTCCTGCCAATGGGAGGGTGTGTGCTGTCACTACACACCAGGTTAACATAAGGTGGGGGGATGCCACTAGACACAAGGGATAGAGGACAGTGGGCTGGGATAGTGATCAGCAGGTGTGGGGAGCCACTACAGAAGAGAAACAGCAGGTCACACCTATGAGTGCAGCCAGCAGCACGAGTTGCACCTGTGGCTGCACAACTCAAGAAAATCCCGCTGTTGTCATATAGAGAAGGCAAGGAACCTTTCCTTTCACTAAGCAGGGCACCAGGGATTTGGGGTGCCCAGAAAAGGTGTTTCTCTGCACACTTTAAAGAAAGAAACATCAGAATCTAGCTAAACAGCTCCCATTTAGCTGGATTCTGATGTTTCTTTTATGAATATCATTCATTTTCTTTCACAGTCGATACTAAGTGGTAGATGACATAGAGGGATGGAGGGGGGCTGCAGAAAGACTTGACCAAACTACAGGAATGATCGGAGACATGGCAATTGAGGTTCAATGCCAAGAAGTGCTAGGTACTGCACTTCAGAGCAAGGAACCAGGAGAGGAAATATCAGTTGGGAGGAGCACAGTTGGTAAGCATAGTGGAGGAAAAGGATCTAGGGGGACTAATAACGGGATATAGGAACCAATCAGCTCAGTGCAGGAAGGTGGCTACAAAGACAAACAAGATGCTGGGGTGCATAGCGAGGGGAATCTCCTCCAGGCACAGAAAGGTGATCCTACCACTGTACAGGACACTGGTCAGGCCACACCTGGAATACTGTGTGCAGTACTGATGTTCAGTCCTGAAGAGGGACATAAGATTGCTGAAGGGGGTGCAGCATAGGGCAACAGAAATGATACAGGGACTTGAAGAAAAATCCTAAGAGGAGAGGCCTGGAGAGCTGCAAATGTATTCCCTAAAAGAGAGGAGGGATGGGGGGATATGATCAAAACCTTTAAGTACCTAACGGTATTAACAGGATTAATACAGAAGGGATTCTTCAGATCAGTAGGGGGAGGAACACGAGAGGGCATAAGCTGAAATTGGAATGGGGGAGAGATTCAGGAGGGAACTCAGGAGACACTTTTTCATGGAAAGGGTGGTAGAGAAGTAGAAAACTCTGCCCAAGGAGGTGGTATCATGTAGAACCATGGGAGGATTTAAGAGAGGGTGGGCCAGAGTGAGGGGGGTGGTTATGAGGAGAGGAGGGTGGGACAGCTGCAAGTTGAGGGGCTAGCTGCACAATTGAGCAGACTCAACAGACCGTGAGGCCTGTTTCTGCTGGCATTTCTTATGTTCAATTTTTTTTTTTTTTAGCTGTATGCTTTCTTCCCTTCCCTGGCACTGGTCGGCATTCCTCATCCTGCCACCATCCCTGGCCTCTGTTCCCTTTGGGCCCTTACTCTTGCAGCCCCCACAGCTCACCCCCCATGGTGGGGCAATGGGAAGCCCCCTACTTACCCATCCCAAACAGGATATGGCTTAGGGTGTCACCTCTGGGAACGGAGCACCAGGGAACAGCCATCAAGCCACCATGACCAGCCACCAGGGTTTTTCTCACTTTCTCCCCCAGCGAGAACTGGTATGCAGTGATGCCAGTGATGGGCACACACATGCGTCCGCGCACGTCCCCGCCAGGCATTTGCCAGGCTCCCACCTGATTGTGTCACCAGTGCTACGCCAACCCCCAGCCTCTGCCAGGGATCAGATGTGCACTGACCAAAGGTGCCCCCCTTCCCTGAAATGGAGAGCAGTCCCTCAGATGCTCAATCCATCTCCTTCCCTGCCAACCCCAGCAACCCGCACTCATTCCTCAATGTGGGTCGCAGACATGGCGTGAGGTGCAGCGACCAGTGCCTCAGCCCTCAGTGCCACCATGCCAGCATATTTGTTTGTATTTTCAGACATTTTCTTTACTTTCGTTTTCTCGCTAACAGCAAAACAAGATGGCAGACACAACAGAGTTCTGTGAAAGTACAGCAGGCTCTATGTGACCCTAAATGTGAGAAGACAGTACGTTTTGTGAAAAAAATTGCTGTATGTGACCCTCCCCATAAAAGAAATGTGCAAAAAAAACTATTATATGCTCAAATAATCGTGCTTGCAAAAGAAATCCTTTCATGCCTAACATACACATTTTCCCATAGGAAATAATGGGACAATAAAAGCTTGAATAACTTTTGAATGGCTTACTATTTTTTCACCAAACCTTGAAAATGCACATCTGTTATTCAAAAGCTCTCTACCCTGAAAATTTCACACCAGAACATAAAGCTGTTTCTGAGACACAGGTGGACAAAGAAATGTCATAAAACACATACATTTAGGATTTTTTTCTGCTTTGTATCTCAAAAACCGCAAAACAGATTGCCACGACATTTGCCACATCAAGAGGCCCAAATTTCATACAAATGTATTGAACGGTTCCAAAGTTATTAAGGTTTAAAAATTCAGGTTTAATAGAGAAGTCTGCACTCAGCCCTAGCTGTACTGGTGCTACTGCACCAGTGTGTGTATATATATATATATATATATATATATATATATATATATATATATATACACACACACATATATATATATATATAAAATATGCATTAAAACAACTTTGTTAATGCATAGTTAAATAGTTAAAGTGACAAAAGTAGGGGAATATAGCATCAGTTTAACTCCATTCCCACTCTCCACCCCACACAGACCAGGAGGCAAGCATTGAGGGTGGCATCAGGTTGTCAGCCCTTATGCTCACCCCATTCTCCTATGCTGAACACACCCAGATTATTTTTTAATGGAATAGGGTGAGCATTAGGGATGACAACCCCAATGCCGCCCAGTGCCTCTTGGTCTGTGCAGGGTGGAGGGTGGGATGTTAGGGTTGGAAACTAGAATGCCACATTTCCCTGCTTTTATCACTTTAACCCTAACTGATGAATTAACAAAGTTTTTTTGCAATTAATTTCCTTACTTTTTGAGATAGCATAATAGTATCCCCATTTTATTGTGCATTCTAACCTGTCGTAGATACGCATATGCTTCCATGTGTAGAACAACTGTGACCAAACTGTAAGCACAGACATCTTGTTACCCCCACCTCATGTACGGTATAGAGAAATTATGACATACAAGCCAAAACATAATTATGCACAACTGCAATACCATTCTGCGCCACAGGCGCGAAAACATATTGTGGGCAGGGCTTGAAAAATAACAGCTGTGACATACTTGAGGTGGGGTAATAAGAAGGGTATGTTCTAAATCTGGGGATTAAAATATTGAACATTTCTGTAGTTACGAGCGTGCGTAGCGAAATTACAGTGAATGGTCATAACCCACCTCATAAACCCCATAGGTGAAATTTTCTTAGTCTGTGGCAAAACACCATTCCATGCCACAGTTGTGGAAACATGTTTTGCATAGGATGTGAGAAATGACAGCTGTACTGTGCATGAGGTAGTGTAAAAAAATGGCTATGCTGAAAATTTGGAGTGAAAATATTAAAAATTGTCAAAGTTACGCACGTGTAGGACAATTTCAATGACAGCGTGTAACTCTGACATTTTTAGGTATTTTTGTTCCAAATTTTCAACGTGGGCTTTTTAGGACCCCACCTTATGAACACTGGCACTGTCATTTTATTACTCAGTCCCAAAAGGTGATTTTTGCATAGCATGATTGAAATCACCTCACGGGTCTGAGTAAAGAAATGATAGTGACAGTGTTCATGAGGAGAGGTCCCAGAAAGACCATGTTGAAAATTTGGTCCACAAATACCTTAAAATGGTCGAGATATCAACATACAGTAAGTTCAAAACACCATTGACAGCCATTATACGTCACTTAACTTGATTCTTCAGTTCATGGTTTGGTTTTGAAGAGTGCAGATATGTCCCAGTCTACAGAAGATGACATCTGATGACCTCTGTTGGTAAGTATAGGGTAAGGGTGTGTGTGGGGCAGTTGGTGCTCAGTGGGAGGGCTGAGAAGGGGAAGGGTGATGGAGGCACGATGAGGGAAAGTTTTCCTTTTTTCAGGATTTAAAAAAAATGACATCAGGGGACTGTTTTCTTTCTTCACAGGTACACTTCCAGCCATATTTTGGGACACTGAGGGTGGGTGCCCAATGTTCTGCAGTACTGGGGGGATGACATAACTGGGGACACTGGGAGTGGGCTCCCCAGTGTCCCACACTGGCAGGGGGTTGGGAGTCTAGTACTGATACAGGGATTGAGCACCCTGATGTCAGCAAAAACATTTTTAAACATATAAATACTTTGTGGCACTGAGAGGGGGCTACTTAGTGTCTTACACTAGCAGGGGCAATGGAAGGCATCTCAGGACACTGGAAGTGGGCTCCCCAGTGTCCCACAGTTGCAGAGGGGTGGGGGGCTTATAACTGGGACACTAGGAGTGGGATCCCCAATGTCCCACACTGGTGGGTGGTGCTTTTACCACCGACACGGGGATTGAGTACCCCAGTGTCTGCAAAAACATTTTTTTTAATGTGCACAAAAAGTGTGCATAGCGACAGGAGGGTGGAGAAAAAGGATTCCTTTTTCGCAAGCTCATTAGAAAGAATTCCTTTTTCACGAGTCAATTCTTTTTTTGCCAGCTCATGAAAGAGGAATCTACTCACAAAAAAGGAACCGGCTTACGAAAAAAGAATTAAGCAACTCGCGTAAAAGGAATATAAATGCATAAAAAACACCCTCCAAGGTTGCTGTGCCATAAAACTACTTCAGAATCCATCTAAGGGAGCCCTGATGAACAAGATACATGTGTTGGTGTATCTGGTTAACAACATTTTTGTGGGTTTTCAAATTTAAAAAATTAAAAACTAACACAAGATGGCAGCTTGCAAAAAAGGAATTTTTCCTCATGAAAAAGGATTTTTGCTCTTGTGAAAGAGAAACAGTCTCATGAGAGTAAATCCTTATTCGTGAGAGCAAATTCCTTCATCGATTTTTCTCCCTCTAGCCTGAAAAGTGCTCCTCCCATTGGAAAAAATGGGAAATGAAAAAGTGTTATAACATTGCAACAGATTAATATTTTTTCACAAAACTTGGCATGCCTGTTCTGTTACCCAAGCTGGTTCTACCATAAATCACACCAAAATTCCACATCATCTGGGCGCAGGGTGATGAAGAAAAAACTGCAAAAAAAAAAAAATTACTTGATGACTTTTTGCACTGTCTGGATCTCAGAATCTGTACAACCAACCGGAACAAAACTTGCTACATCAAGAGATCTACCCCACAGGGCAGCGCATACCAAATTTTGTTCAAATCCATTGATCGGTTGCAAAGTTATTAAAGTGCAAAATTTGAGGTTTAACATTAAACATGCTACTCAATCCTAACTATAGGGACGTGAATGTGCCCTCTATAATATATACAGTATATATATATATATATATATATATATATATATATATATATATATATTAAAGGCAAAAACTCCATTTAATGCATCAGTTAGGGTTGTTCCACAGTGACAAAAGTGAGGAAATTCGATGTTAGGTTGAAACCTCCTTGCAATCCTCAGCCCACCCCAACCGAATCGGGTGCACGTGCTAGTCGCCGGCCCTAACTCCTCACCAACGTGCATCCCAAACTGAGTTTTTGCCTCTAATTTCCTTCTTTTGGGAAATGATAGTGAGAAATAGTAATGTACGCGCAGCAGAGCGCAGGGCCCGCGCCCCGCTTGTAATGCAGGTGGGAGCTGGGCCCGCCCCGCCACATGATGTCTTGTCACATAGTAACATTGTGCCCGCAAATGCAAATTGTAATGCATATGGTGACGCAGCTTAAACAGAAAGAGAAACAGTACTGTAGACAGAAATGTTAAAAACAATGCAAACGCAACCGCAAATGAAAACGCAAAGGGTAACGCACATGGTGGCGTAGACGTGAACGGTAAGTGAAACGGGTATGGAACCACAAGCGGAAACGGTAATGGTAACAGTAATGTAAGTGCACAGGCTGGTTTTCCCCAAAAGCTGCATAGAGAAAGACAGTGAGAACAAAGATTGTATGCAAAATAATGACTCTTGGAACAGAAAATGAGGACTTGGAATAGTAAATTGCTTATATCTCAGGAACTGCACAACATAGAAAAAAAAATTTGAAATTCATATGAATTATCACTTTCCTGGCTAGTTTTGTACTTAGCCCCGCATTTTTTCTGATGAAAAGTCCGTATCTCGCACCGTTTCTGAGATACGGGCACTGAAAGACACGACGAACGCCGTAATGTTATCCTATGGGAAAAAAAGTGAAGTTCGGAGTGCCATAACTTTGCCTTCCTGTAATATTTTTTCACCAAACCACTGAAAGGCACATCTGTGGGATGTTGGCTGTCTTCCCTGCAAATTTCAGCCCAAAAGACCAAACCGTTATTTTGTAGCAGGGCGCCAAATGATTGCTGCAATGCATCAGACGCCGTAATGTTATCCTATGGGAAAAAGTGTCAACTTTGGAGTACCATAACTTTGCTGCTGTGTAATATTTTTTCAACAAAATACTGAAAGGCACATCTGTGAGATGTCGGCTGCGTTCCGTCCAAATTTCAGCCCAAAACTCCAAACCGTTCTTTTGCAGCGGGGTGCCAAAGAATTGCTGTCATTTTCCCACAGCCTAGAAAACTACTGTCGCAATTTGCGAAAACTTTTGCAAATTCATTCGACAGTGTCGCAAGTGCGAAAGTACTTTGCGAAAGTTCTTTTTCCAGAACTGTGAAAAACATATTTCTGGGGTGTTTTACCCGAAAATAAAGACATGGCTAGCATCCTCAGGGTCCGACTAGGTGAATACAAAAAGAATTAGGTTGCTAGGAGGTCCCAAATTTAAATGCCAAGCATTTTTCTGATCACCAACTGAAAACAAAATGGCAGATTTGCGACAGTAAAAGGGCTATTTGCGAAAGTAAAAACTGCATTTGCGACACTGTCTAACTTTTTGTTAACTTTTCCCATTGATTTATAATGGGAACTTGTTTTTTGAATAACTTTTGAACTGTTTAATATTTTTTCATGAAATCTTCAAAAGGCACATTGGGGACCCTGGCCACACGTTCCCTGAAGATTTTGGACCGGTCGCGCAAACCGTGCGACCTGTAGGCACGACTGTAGAATTCAAAAAAAGTCTAAACGCATGCGCAGATCACACTTAATAACTCCGCAGCTGTATATCCGACTGGTATGAAACTTGGCAGATCCCAAGGTGTATGGTGGGTCTTGATTGTACATTCCAAATTTCAGGCAAATCCATCAAACAGTTGCAAAGTTATTAAGGTGCAAAATTTGGGGTTTCACATGTAAATGGCTCCTCAACCTAACTACGGTAGCACTACTGTGCTACTATATATATATATATATATATATATATATATATATATATATAAGTAATGATAGATATTATGGGGCATGATCATGCCCCTATAGTTAGGGTTAAAACTCCACTTCTACGTTAAACTCAAAATGTTGCACTTCAATAACTTGCAACCATTCAACTGACTTGCAGGTGCCATCAGGGACCGAAGATCTCTTGATGTGCCAAGTTTCATTCCAGTAGAATGTGTGGATGCGGAGATATGGAGTGCCAAAAAATTAGAAAATTGCCATTTGTTTGTAAAATTCGTTGTCATGCCACTGCACAATGGCTTGGTATTTTGCTCTGAAACCTTTAGGGTAGAAAGGTCTTGGATCACAGATGTGCCTTTTGAAGATTTGCTGAAAAATTATCAGTTCTTTCAAAAGTTATTACATTTTAAAATTTCCTATTATTTTCAATGGAAAAATTTAGATGTGAGCCACAAAATATGATTCTGTGTTTTGCAAATGGGCAATCCTGTGTTGCAACTGAGTAATCCTGTCACAAATGGGGAATCTTTTTCCGTTGGTTTGCACTTTAATATCTTCACAACCATTCAACCGATGTATGTGAAATTTTGCATGTGTCATCACGGATAGAAGGTCTCTTGATGTGCCAAGTTTCCTTCTGGTTGGTGTATGGGTGTGGAGATATGAAGTGTCAAAAAAATTGAAAATTACATTTTTTTGTAAAATTCTTCATCATACCACTGCAAAAAAAAAATGGCTTGGGATTTTGGTCTGACATTTTTAGGGTAGAAAGGTCTTGGGTCACAGATGTACCTTTTCAAGATTTGGTGAAAAAATTTTAATTTGTTCAAAAGTTATTAAATGTTAAAATGCCCATTATTGTTAATAGGAAAAGTTATATGTGAGCCTTGAAACAGGATTCTGTGTCGTAAATAGTCAATCCTGTGTCACAAATGAGTACTCCTTTGTCACAAATGGGGAATCTTTTTTGTGCTGCTGCCATCTTGTTTTTCTTAGTGAGGCAACAAAGTTAAAAAACAGAAAAAAATGATGTTTTCTGAAGTAACCGACACACGTGTTTGGCTATCGGGACCCATTCTATTGGATTCTGGTGTCATTTTGTTCATACATCACCTGGAAATGTGTTTTTTTTTCCAATTTATTTCTACAGTCCCTACCTCCAGATCTCTCCAGCATGGGCATCTCGGTCATTGGGGTTATCCTGTTCTGCCTGAAGCACAGTTCACACCATTCCGGTTGTGGGCTATCCCCCCATTACCCATGCGGCGTACCCAAGCTCCCTGGGTCTATGTCCTCCAGGGAAGGACCACCATCTCCTCTGGCATCCTAGCTACAGAATTGGTGGGGTAGTGGTGGATGTGGGGCCGATACCACTGGCCCCACCTTCACCTACTGGAGGGGGAAGGATTTTTGCTTTGGTTTCCTTCCCAACAAGGGCTGTGTAATGTTGACCCACCCATTACGTGTGCACTCCCACACACGTCCAGAAGTCGACTACCCAACGTTGTATCCCTTCGTTGGGTCCTGCAACTGTGGTACATCCAGCCATCACTGGGTGTCGCCACATGCACAGGACAATCCACGTATCCCTCCTCAAGAGAGAAGAGCAGTCTATGGATGCTCGATCCTCTCCTACTCCTGCCGACTCCCAACGACCCGAGCTCATTCCCGAACCTAGGTCACCGGCGTGGCACGAGGTATGGCGTCCAGCGCCTCAACCCTCAGTGCCACTGGGCCTGCTCAGGAATGTGTTTTTTAACATGCCAAAGTCCTTTTCTTTTCAAATTTGCAAAAAAAGAATCATGAAATAGGATCCTGTTTCACAATTTGCAAAAAAGGATTTTTCTTTTTTCACAAATTGTGGAAAAAAAGGTAACAAAACAGGATTATGTTTACAATCTGCGAAAAAGAATTTTTCTTTTTCACAAACTGTGAAAAAAGAAAGCTCAAAACAAGAACCTGTTTCACAATTTGCAAAAAAATAATTTTTATACAGTTGTTTTTTGTCGCTTCACACTGAAGAAACTGTTTGGAATTTTGGTATGAAATTGTCAGGGGTCCAAGGGCTTGCTCCACATATGTGCTTTTTGTTGGTTTTGCTTTGGCGTTAATTTCCCATAGGATAACACTGTAATGTGAGGTGTATACAGTCATTTCTTTGTCACTCTGTTGTGAAGACATGGCTTCCAATTTTGTATGACATTTCAGGATACAAAGGGCTTGCCCTACAGATGTGCCTTTTGCTGGTTTGGTGAAATGATATTCATTTGGTGTGGAGTTATACTAGTTTCCAATTTTTCCTGTGATTCCCATAGGATAACATTGCAATATGAGGTCTTTCTTTGTTGCTGCACAGCACGAGATGGGAGATGGCTACAGTATCTTTAAAATTATGGCTGGTTGGCTGGCAGTGCAGGGCCCCTGAGCCCTGCACTCCCACATGAAGATATGGATACTATTGTGGACTGATCAGAGTGCAGGGCCCTCCCACAGGGAAATAAGGATATGATTACAATATCTCAAAAATTATGGATACTAGCCTGTGCCCCCATGCTCAAAAACAAATACTATTATGGACTGATGTGAGCAAAGTGCCCACAGGGCCCTGTGCTCCCACAGGGAAATAAAATGATTACAATATCTCAAAAATTATGCATGGATGGGAGCGTGGGGCCCAGAGGGCCCTGAACTCCCCCAGGTAAATAAGGATATGATTATACTATCTCAAAAAGTAAGGAAATTCTTTGCAAAAAACTTTATTAATGCACTAGTTAGAGTTCCAGCATCAAAAGTAGGGACATGTCATGTTAGGTCAACCCTAACACTCACCCCATTCTCATATGCTGTGCCCATCTTATCTTATTTACTAATGGAATGGGGTGAGCATTAGGGATGACAACCCCAAGACACACTCCATGCCTGTTGCTGCCTCCAGTGTGGGGGTGAGGTATTAGAGTTGGAAACCCTAACACAACATTTCCCTACTTTTGAAGCTGAAACCCTAACTAGTGCATTAACAAAGATTTTTTTCAAAGAATATATATATTAGTGGTGTGATAGCACCACTATAGTTAGGGTTGAGTAGTATTTTAAATGTTAAACATCAAACTTTGCACTTTAATAACTTTGCAGCCGTTCAGTGGATTTGCTCAAAATATGGTATGTGCAGTCCCATGGGGTAGATCTCTTGATGTGGCAAGTTTAGCTCAGGTTGGATGTACGGATTCTGAGATCCAGACTGTGCAAAAAGTCATAAAGTCACAATTTTTTGCAGTTTTTTCCTCATTGCCTTGTGTCTAGATGGTGAGGAATTTTGTAGTGATTTTTGTGGTAGGAACAGCTTGGATAACAGAATAGGCATACATTTGTTTTGTGAAAAAACTATTAATCTGTTGCAAAGTTATTCAATTTTTCATTTCCCATTGTTTTCAACGGAAAGATCAGTTTTCAGGCTAGAGAGAGAGAGAGAGAGAGAAAAAGTTTGACAAAGGATTTGGCCTCATGAAAAAAAGATTCTTTTTCATGAGGGGCAATCCTTTTTCATTAGAAAAATTCCTTTTTCATGAGCCGCCATCTTGTCTTTTCCCCCATGAACTAAAAAGCGTGGAAAATACATAAAAATGTTGTCTCTTTTTTATTTTATTTTTTTTGCAATTGTTTAACCAGGAGTGGCATACTAAGCTGACAGCTTGTTTACAGGAGAGACCTAGGAGAACAGGGAAGTTAAGTGACTTGCTCAGGGTCACACAGTATGCAAGTAGCAGCTATGGGATTCAAACCCAGGTCTCCAGATTTGCAGCTCAGAGCCTTAAACCACTGTGCTATACTGCCTCCCCATCTTAAAGGGATGCTGTCAACCCCCTTAGGCCTCAAAGTATCCCTAGTTTAAAAAAATGCATTTTATGATTGTTCACATTCCATAGAGACTATTAATGCAGCTGGTAGTTTGATTCAGATCCCTTTTTCTTTTAAAAAGTGAAAAATTGACTGCCTACCTTACTGGTGTTACCACACCAAAACATGTTTGCTTACATTTCTTGACCAGCTCCCACTGCATTTTTCCTGGACTCAGGAACACCCCCAACACAATCTAGCCACTTATTATGCAGTGTGAGTAGAGGAGACTGTTGTATCAAGATTGGCTTCACTGTTGGAGGGTGTTTTTTTTCCTCCTTCCCCATATCTTCCACGTCGGCCTCTCCTTCGGGCCATCAATGGTCTTGTTTCCTCCCACTGCTCACTTGTACCCCTGCCTATTGCCACCATCCATCCCTACCTCAGATGGCAGCCACCCTCAGGGTAACCCGGTGTAACCTTTCACTGGATCGGTTCTCCTCCTCCGAGGCGAAAGGGGCCGGTAGGGTATGGCCAGTGCAACTACTTGGCCCTTCGGGTGCTGCTGAGGTATTCTTTCTGGGGTCCTGACCAGGTCGAGTGGAGGAGACATTTTCCTGTTTTCTCCCCGGGAGCACAGTGTGCCATGATGTCTAGGCATACAGCATGTTTGCCATGTCCCCCCAGTTTATTGGTCGGCACACTGCTATACCTCCGGTCTCCGCTGGGGGTCAGCAGACACTGGACCACATCCCCACCTTCCACTGGAGAAAATGAGCAGTCATTGGATGCTCAAGCCTTCTTCCCCTGGCTGGCCCTCCAGCGACTCAAGTCTGTTCCCGAACCCGGTTCACCGGCATCGCAACTGGAAATCCAACCGCTGTGCCAATGGGCCAGCCCTGGAGGGAGTTTATAATGTTCAGGAAGTGTACACTAAGAGTAGTTCAGTGATATGAAGCAAAACAAATCTGGACATAGCTATACATTATCATGCATTTGGTTCTAATAAGCAAAGAGGCAGAAAAAACAAGCAGCAACATCAATGAATTATAGAGGAAGTAAAGCACTCATAAAATGTGTTTTTTTACCTAAAAATAATACAATGCAAAAAAGGTTGACAGTGTTCCTTTAAAAGCAAACACCAGAACCTAACTAAATGGGCCCTGTTTAGCTAGATTCTGATATTTGATTTTACAATTAGGGCCAGAAATACTTTTTCTGGACACCCAAAATCCCAGGTGCCCAGTTTAGCAAGAGGAGCCTTCCCCTGTGTTGTCTGTTTGAGAACAGTGGATTTTCTTGATTTGTGCAGCCACAGCTGAACTCCTGCTGCTGGGCTGCAGTGTAAGCTGTGAGCCGCCCCACCATTTCCCCAGGGTTTGGTGGTGCGACCCCTCCCCCCCACTGTTCCCATGAATATGATCTTCAAAGGCGTCTAGTGGCACTCCCCAGCCGATAATCCTATTTTCTCCATTTACGTGGTGTCTAGTGGCACCCCCCACCCTCAAATCGCTGTCTCCATTTTTTTATTTATTATTTATATAATCTGACATCGGAATGCCCACCTCCAGTGTCAGATGCCCCCCTCCCTCACCCTCTTGTTTTATTAACTCTAGCCAGCCCAATCCCCGTGTCAGAATTTAGAGCCCCCCCAGCAGTGTGGACACTGAGGAGCCCACCTCCAGTGTCCCGAGATGTTTTACTAATCTGTAACATGACTAACAGAAAGGGTTTGGGACAACTCTGACTACCCTTTCCTTACCCATGTTACAAAGACGAGTTGGCAAGAGGAGCACTGTGACAAACTACGTTGGGAGTAGCAGGCATGATGGAATGATGGAAAAACACTGCAAGTGCGAACCCTGAAACTGACAGCCGTGAAACAGCATTGAGTTCTGAGGTGAGTTTGTACTTGACAGCCATGAAACAATTTCTGCAATGACTTTCTGCCTTGCAAGTGGGAGCAACTTCTGGTTGCAGGAGCACAGTGTTCTGTGTGTCTGTTTGTTTCTCAGTTCTCTCTCTTTCTCGCTCTCTCTGAGCACTCCTTCTGTCCCCTGGCTCTCTTGTGGGTTTGGTCCCCATAGTCCTGGTCCCAGGACACATGGTAACATCCCTCTGGTCCACCTGAGGCTCATGGGTTAATCCTTACTTATGGTACCTGCAATAGGAAAACTGTCCCCTGATGTTTGTGTTTCTTTTGTTAACCTTAAAGCAGCAGTACAACAAAAATGGACTAAAATTTGACCTTACCTTTTTTTCTTCCTAATTGATGCCAGATGTCTTCCAGTTTATTTTGGTGGTGACATTTTCAGTTTTCATTATCATTTAAGAATTTTATGAATGTTTTAAGGTAATTATTTCTCAAGAGAAAAAGATGGCCGCCTCATTTCTGCATAGAAATAATACTGAGGACACAAGGAGGGTACAAAAATGCAAATGTACAGAATACAGCATAGAAAGCATCCAGAACACCAAAATCAACAGTTTTGCCAATATTTTTCATAACCATAACAGAAAATTAGCTTTTTGGAATAACTTTTTTTTGTTGCACTGCTGCTTTAAATAAAGAAAACGGTCCCTCGTCAATGCCGCTGACCTGCTCCCCCCATCCTGACCCTCCCACTGAGCACCCACCTCCCCACACACACCCTTACCCTATACTTACAAGCCCATGTTGAATTCTGTCATCATCTGTGGACTGAGACACGTCTACACTTTTCAAAGCCGAAACATGAACTGAGGAATAAAGGTGCCATATATACTCATGGATAAGCTGATCTGTGGATAAACCAACCCCCCCAATTCACCACACGCAATCAATGACTTGAACTGTGACCCGCGTATAAGCTGAAAAGTAATTTATTGAGAATACAAATAATTCAGTGATAAAATACAGTGTTAAAGTGCAAAATGACTGTAGTGCATATTGGCTTTACTGCTAGTGCTTGTGTGAACAATAGTGCTACAGTGCGAGTACCGTGCGAGTGCCGTAATCATTTAGTTCAGTTTAGTTCATTTTAGTTCAGTTACAGTCTTAGTCTCTCTGTTTCATCTCACTCGTCTTGTTCTTCCTCGTTCTCCTCATCTGACTCTGAGATATCGAGCCCCCCTGATATTCTCATACAGGAACTCATCTGTGAGCACGTCATCAGTATAATCCTCCTGTTCTTCTTCTGGCATATCCACTGGTATGTCACCTTCCTCATCCTCAAAAAGTGTGTCATCCTCTGTACCATCCATGCGGTTGCTGATTCCGCACTTTAGAAAGGATCTGCGAACCATGTCAAGGGGTATAGAATCCCAGGCATCAACAATCCAGTGGTATACAACGTCCAGGTCAGGTCTTTTTAGATTTCCTGCTTTTGTAACTGGCACATCCCCTGAACACATCCACTCACTCCACTTTTGCCTTACTCTGTCTTTAAATGGTTTGTTAAGGCAAACGTCAAGAGGCTGTAATACTGAAGTCAGCCCTCCCGGTATCACACACAGATCAACCTTTGATTTATTGGCAACATTTTTTATAACATCTAGTAAGTGAGCACAGAATATGTCCCACACAAGAAGTGAGCGCTTAGAGTGTAGTGCCCCTTGATGTGTCTCCCAAACCCTCTGCATCCAAATCTGCACTAGTGACTCATCCTTCCACCCTTTCACGTGTGGGCACACCAGCACACCAGGTGGGAAAGTAATTTGTTTGGGCAATGTTTTTCTTTTGAACACAACGAGTGGTTTTAGCTTAGTACCATCAGCTAAGCATGAAAGAACCACAGTGAAACGGGTTTTCTCATGGCCAGTTGTACGAATCAGTACAGTTTTGCTACCCATAGGGTTTACAGTTCTGTTGCCAGGAAGATCGAAGGCCATGGGGGTCTCATCCATGTTCGCTGTCTGAGATAGATCATACATGTGCTGTGTTCTCATCTTTATTAGGAATTGTTGAAAACTATCAACTTCGTGTTCAAGGTCTGGTGGCGGTCTCTGTGAAATCTTGGTGCGTTGTCTGAGGGTTAGCTCATGGCACTCCATGAACTGCGAGTACCACCCAGCTGAAGCCAAAAAGTGACGCCGCAGCTGTGGAGCTGTACTTGTGCTCCTTTGCCAGCCTTAGTGCCTGTATTCTGATGGCTAGCAGGGTCACTATGTAGCCTCTGTGATGGCACTCAAGCACCCAGTAGTTACATTCAACCTCCAAATCACTGAAAGCAGGTCGATCTCCACAGCAAGCTTTTTTTGATTTTGGCATTTCCCTTAGTGTATCCTGCTGCTTATGCCATTGATCACAAAGTGTCTGGCCGCAGCAGAGTTGTTTGAGCTCTCTGCAAATTCAACAACACGCAGCTTAAAGGCTGCATCATAGGAGCTCCATTTTCGCTTGCCAGTACTGCTCATTCTCTGAAGACAGTGTAACTGAGATGCCGGGTGAGATACGGGTACCTACATAACACCCCAAGGTGATCACAAACATCTTTAACACGGCTTTTTCAGACTTTAGTGCTGTCCTACCCCATGACTTTTTTGAAAACAGGGCCTACTCCCCAAATACCTCAGCCCCACAGTCTAACTATCCCCTCTTCTACTTCAGGGAGGTAAGGCTGAATGAAGCTCGCCGCTATATTACTGCAGCATTTTAAATGGTGAAAAACCTGTAGATGCCTGTGGCACTTCTCTGTAAGCAAAAAGTAGGTAAGGCAAGTACTGGTCCCAATCTTTCCCTTCTCCTTTTACAAACCTTTTTAACATGTATTTTAGGATTTGATTAAAATGCTTGACAAGACCATCTGTCTGAGGGTGATAAAGGGAGGTTCTTATGACAGTGATACCTAGCAGTCGGTATAGCTCTTTCAGTAATGCTGCACCAAAATTACTACACTGATTAGTAATAATCTATGTTGGTATGCCCATCCCGCTGAAAAATTTGGCAAGCTCTGCTACAACTTTTGGGGATGTGACAGTACACATAGAAATAGCCTCTGGGTATTGAGTAGCATAGTCATATACTACCAAAAAGAATCGATTTCCCTTTTTACTTTTGTCTAAGGGGCCAACCACATCCATTGCAATTCTCTCAAAAGGCACGTCTATCAAGGGTAGGGGTACCTTGTCTTTTTTAGTCACTGGGCCACTTTCTGACACTCAGCACAGGAACTGCATTGGCAGCAATATCTTCATGAATTCCAGGCCAGTAAAATCTGTACAGAAATATTTACTTGTAACAATCACACAGGAGTGTGGTGTGCATATTTTATGGAACACATACAAACAGAGGTGAGAAAGAATAAGTGCCTCAGCTGAGACTTGAACCCAGACTGCCTGGAATATTGTTCCAATTGTGCTAACCAGCTACGCCACTGAGACAACTGGAACCTAGGCCATTCCCCAAGCTCATTACTCTATGGGTTCAGGTCCCAGCTGAGGCACTTATTCTTTCTCACCTCTGTTTGTATGTGTTCCATAAAATATGCACACCACACTCCTGTGTGATTTTTGCCATTGGGTTGTGCATTTGAGAAGAGTAATGTGCTCGGGGATGGTTCAGGTTCCAGTTGTCTCAGTGGTGCAGCTGGTTATCGCAATCAGAACGGTATTCCTGGCAGCCTGGGTTCAAGTCCCAGCTGAGGCACTTATTCTTTCTCACTTCTGTTTGTATAAAATCTGTACAGCAATCTGGCAAGGGTGCAATCCCTCCCTGAATGACCAGCCATAGGACTATCATGTGCCATCTGTAACAACCCAGATCTATAATTCTGTGGTATACCCAATTGTTCTATCTGGTCCTGTGTCTGAGGTTTAACCCAAACTCTGCACAGTAGCCCATTCAATTTTTTAAACATAGGTTCATCCTGTTTTGGTTTCACCTCCAGCTGCTTAAAATAACCCTGGAGAGAAACATCGCTAGTTTGTTCTGAAAGAAAATCACAATCAGTGATCAGTTTAGTTTCAGCATTTTCATCTGTTAACCTCTTGTGTCCATCAGTCATTTGTTGCCACTGTTTCTTCAGGTGTCGTCTTTCTTTCTTGGATTTTTGGATCTTGGAGCTGTGCTCAAACAAGTTTGAAACAAAATCAGTGAAAGGAAAAGAGTCCCCACCATCTGAGATTTTCTTTGCTTGAGCTCGTCGCCACAGCTGCTGAAACAACAGGGCAGGCAGCAGCTGACTAAAGAGCTAGAACTTTTCTTACTAATGGAACACTTCTAACTCAACAGGAGTCAGAGCCTGTTGGGATTAAGCAAATAGATACTTTATTAGAAGTGTGGGGTCTCATTTAGGGTAAAAAAAAAAAAAGAGTCAGTGTGTTTTTGTTTGTGTTGTGGGAAAGGGGACTGTATCAACTTCTTAGTTTGCTAAGTCAGGAGGAGAGAAGTTAACTGGAGGGTGTGGCTTAGGCAGTAGAAAACAAGGTGCCTCCAATTACAGTTCCCTGCTGCTAGCTTTTAGGAAGCCTCCCCACCTAAGGGGGAGGCGATATTGACATGGGGTCTCCCCTGCCACCATGGCCCCTGCGGTCCCCCTTCCTCCAGCGCAAGCCGGCTGCATTGAGACAGCTAGTGATGTGGCCATCACGGGGGCATTCCTTGCAACTGTATTCATGGGCTTCAGGTGGCATGGGGAGTAGGAAGAGAGGTGGAGACAGGGTAGAGCACCGGGGGTTTAAAAATTCCCACTCAGTGCAGCCCCAGTCTCTTTGCTTCTTCTCCGCTGGGCATGCCTGCTGATAATTTTGCTTTGCTCCAGTTCGAGCATTCGTTGGGGCCTGTGTGCTTCTCAGAGCCAGTCTATGCAGCATGACCCACCAGCATTGCCTGCCAGCATCTCGGGCCCCCTCGGCATTTCCTCCATGCAGTCAGATGCCTTAATCCCAGCAGCTTTTTTGTGGTTGGTCATCTTTTTTGCTGCATTTTACTGTGCCCTGTGCCCCTTTTTTGGCCATTTTCAGAGCTCTGGGATTTCTCCTGTTCAACGCCACATAGCTGGTGGTGTTTTTGCTTGCTCCCATCTTCAGCACTTTTTGCGAGTACTTTCTGTTTATAAGGATTTACCACCTGATACCATTTTAGTGACAATACATGTAACATCCCTCTACACTAATATTCCACACACAGAGATGGAATTGCAGCATGCCTTAAATACATACATGAGAAAGGACCGGAACAAAACATCAACCCTGAAGTGGTGGGGGAACTTATGGAATTCATTTTGACACATAACAACTTCAACTTCAATGGTAAACATTATGTTCAAACTATGGGAACAGCAATGGGCACCAAAATGGCTCCACAGTATGCTAACCTCTTTATGGCTGACTTGGAGGAGGATTTTTTATGGCAGTATCCCCACAAACCACTAGCTTATTTCCATTACATTGATGATTTATCATCTGGACGGAGGACACAGATGCACTCAAAGATTTTCATCACAAACTTAATAATCTCCACCCTACCATAAAGCTTACCCTGGAGTATTCTACCACCAAGGTTAACTTTCTGGACACCACGGTCACCATTAAGGATGGAACCTTACATATATGTATTTACAGGAAGCCAACAGACAGACAGAGATACCTGCACAAGAAAAGTAATCACCCAAACCATACAAAAAAAATCTGTCATGTGCAGTCAAGCACTCCAATGTCACCGTATTTGTTCAAATGAGGATGACAGAGATACACATTTGGCTATATTGAAAAACACCTTTATTGAGCAGGGACACTCTTCCAGGGAAATTGACAGGATAACAAAACGGACAACGCAAGTACCAAGACAACAACTACTTCAATAAAAAGAAAAGACAGCTACAGACAGAATACCCTTAGTAGTCACATATCATCCTGACCTTGAACATCTGCATAAGATTATTAAGGACCTCCACCCAATATTTAGTGAGGATGAAACCCTTAATTGTATTTTTAAGGAACTCCCACTACTATCTTTTAAACAACCACCAAATTTATCCAGCCTAATTATTAGGAGCAAACTTTCACCAGAACAGAATACCACGTCACACAATGGCACACAACCCTGCAATCAACGCCCCTGTAAGACTTGGGAGCTCATTTCTACTTCGGACTGTGTGGTTACATCACAAAACAGACAATTCTAGGTACATGGGAGTTATACATGAACGTCACAACATGTTGTTTATTTCATTCAGTGCAAGAGATGTTCCCAAACAGGTTATGTTGGAGAGACACGCCAACAGCTCCGCACTAGGATGAACTCACACAGACATACTATTACAGCAAAGAAGACTGAAAAACCAGTGGGACACCACTTCTCCCAGCCTGACCACTCAATCTCAGATATGTCAGTAATGGTCTTAAAAGGAAATCTCAAAAACATACAACAGAGACGAGCTTTTGAGGTTAAACTTATTTTACATCTCAATATGGTAGCAGATGGGATGAACGTCGATCTTGGTTTTATGGGACGCTACAGAAACTGACATCCACAGACCTCTTCTTCTTCAGACTGGCATATTATAGGACTTCAGCATGTGTGGGATGTGGGTGCATGTGTGTATGTATGTGTGTGGGTATGTGTTGTGAGGTATGTCATATAACAGGTGTGGGGCTTGCTGTCACATTGAGGTAGGCCTCTATTTAGATATATGGAGTTATAGTGTGTTACTATTCTTACTTCACACACATAATGAATATTAATTGCTCCTCACTTTTTATGTTTGCCCGGGGGGGGTTGGATTGATTCCATTGCACCATATTCAGATTACCTAGCCTGTTACTGTACATACAGGAGTGTTATCATATACTGTCACATATAATTTTTTTAACTCTGTACATATTGGGGTGTGTGATCTCATTTGCATGGGGGTCCTGGACAGATCTTTTTACATTAGGCTAATATTGTAGTAATTTGTGGATATGTAGGTATGTTAGACCTCTGGTCTTACACACATACTTTAAATTTACTTCTAGTTACCTTATCCTGGTGAGGGTGGCAAGTTTATTTCATGGTAGTTCTATCCAGAATCCTTGGAAATGTTACTATGCAGATAGTAGTACAGTTAAATAGTGTCACATTTTTGCTCTGTAGGTATTAGGAGACATGAGCCCTTTAACTTAGGATTTCATGACAAGTTGAATTCCTTTGGGGAACAATTGCAGTGACTGATGTGAATAAAGTTTCACTAGGAGAGTGTGTGTGTGTGTCTGTGGGAGAGAGAGAGAAGAGAGAGAGAGAGAGAGAAGGGGAGAGAGAGAGAGAGAGAGAGAGAGAGAGCAAGAGAACATCTCCTTGTGTTAGATAATTTCTACATTATGGTGATGTGGGGTGGGGTAGGGGTGATGTTTGTATGAAGAGGAGGAGAGAAATTACATTTTATCTCTTTTCAGATTCCTTAGACACTTGTGGTACATCAAGTTGTTACATTCTCAGTGTATATTGACATCAGTACATATCAGGCTACATGGTCTTAATTCCTTGAGGTTCCTCGACTAGAGTTTTTTGTTTGACACTAATATTGTCAGTTTATATTTAAATTGTCATTTATACAGTCCTGTCACTACACTAGAGGTTTTTGAAATTTCTTGGGCCTTATATCTAGCTTGAGAGTACAGCTGGGTGACAGGTCCAGCTAGGTTTTACGCATCACACAGTGTACACTGATGTTTTAAGACAACTTTACTGGCAAATTCTTGTCTATAATGCAGGCATTGAAACTTCTTGGAGCCCTAAGACAATCTTAGTTTGTCTTTAATCTGGGTGGGGGTTGCCTTTCAGTAATCACATCCTTATACAAACTGTGACACTCATAGCTTGAATTAAGAGTCATCTGCTTCAGCAGTGTTATCTTATGTCAATTCAATTTATGTGCAGTAGGATTCCTTGTAAGTGTGTTCCACCAAGCACCTTTGACTCGGGGACCCTCCTGGCTGAAGGCAGTATGGTACTGTTAAACTTCTCTGACATCATCTTCTGTATTTTTTAAATGAGTATTTTAAACCAATGGGGATTTTTTCTGTTTTTTTCTGCATGATCTAGCTGTTATAAGTATTGTATTTTCTAAACAACTGCCATTAGCTTCTGAAGAAGGACTGGTTGGTCTGAAAGCTAGAGCACTTTGTTCTTGTTGTTACATCTACTGTATGTTGGTCCATTAAAAGGTATCAAGTCATTTGCTTCTGGAACAATAAAGCAGTTCGCAAGTCAGTGGAACGTAACTTAGACACATCCTTCCCCGCACGCAGGGCATCAAGTGCTGGCTGAATCATAGGATCTTGTGATTGAGCCCACTGAATGCTGTCATTGTCAAATTGAGGTAGTGCACTAATACCTAGAGCAGAGAAGTGGCAATAAGCAGCCGGTATGCAAGTGTTAGAAGGGCCCAAGCAATCTACTAAACAGCCCACTGTGTCCACAGACATCTGTTCATCTCTATCAAACTTTCAGCACAATGCTCAGATGTCAGGTTCAGACAGCCTGACCCAATCAGTCTTGGAAGTGGGCCTTCATGATAGAGCATCAGCATCAATATGGTTCAGGCCCGGTCTATATTCGACAGCATAATCATAGGTTGATAATGCAGAAAGCCACCGGTGCCCAGTGGCATCTAACTTAGCTGAAGTCTGTACATAGGTCAACGGGTTATTGTCAGTCTTCACCAATATCTTTGCCCCATAGAGGCATTCATGAAACTGGTCAATGATGGCCCATTTTAGCGCAAGGAACTCCAACTTATGTACAGGGTAGTTTCGCTCTGATGGGGTCAAGCTCCTACTGGTGAAAGCCACTGGTCTCAAACCATCCTCATGGTCTTGATACAGGACAGCTCCTAGACACTGCAAACTAGTGTCCATATGCAGCACATAGGGTTTGGTGGGGTCAGCATAGGTGAGGATGGGGGCGTGGGTGAGCTGGTATATGGTCTCACGGAAGGCTGCTTCACAGTCGAGCATCCAGCAGGGCCCAAAGAGTTCACCTGGGCGAAAGTATACTTTTTCTGATTCTTTAACAGACCCTTTTTTGTATTTATGGTTGGTAGGAGTGTAACCCTGGGTAAGGTTCAAGAGTGGGCCAATCACCTTGGAATAGTCTTTTATGAACCTGCAGTAGTAGCCACAGAACCCCAGGAAATGCTGTAGTTCTTTCAGATTATGGGGCTGGGGCTGGGGCCAAGTAGTCAGTGCTTCAACCTTACTGGGATCAATCTCTATCCCTTTTGTACATACTATGTGCCCCACATACTTCACGGAGGTTTGGAAAAACTGACACTTGTCAATGGACAGTTTGAGGCCGAAGTCTTCCAGTCGGTCTAGGACTTTAAACAGTCAGTTCTCATGCTCCTCTAAGGTGCTCCCAAACACAATGATATCGTCCAAGTACACCAGGCATTCCAGCAAATTCATATCTCCCACCGCACATTCCATCAGTCACTGAAAGGTGGCCAGGGTGCCCGATATCCCCTGTGGCATCCTCAGAAACTCGTAGAACCCCAAAGGACAGATGAAGGCTGTTTTTTCATGGTCTTCCGGGACCATTGGGACCTGGTAGTAGCCACTGTGAAGATCCAACACCGAGAACCATTTGCTCCCATTCAAGCAGTCCAGGGCATCTTGTATATGAGGCATAGTGTATTGGTATGGGATGGTCCGCCGGTTCAGGGTTCAATAATCAACAAACATCCTTACAGACCCATTCTTCTTAAGCACAACCACAATGGGAGAGGCATATGGGCTCCTGCATTCTTGTGTCACACCAGCAGTGAGCATTTCCTGCAGGTGTCGTCTCACATCATCTATGTCTGCTGGGGCTAGGCATCGGGACATCTCTCGAAATGGCCATTTATCGTGTGGGTGTATGTGATGCTCCACACCCTGGACACATCCCACATCCCATTCCTTCAATGAAAACACTTGGTCTCTCTGGGCAAGTCTCTTGCTAATTCTAGCCTTCCATTCAGCTAGCAATGGGGAGTCACCAAAGTCAAACAAGTCTGGGGTCACTCACTCCTTCTCACCAGAGTGCTTGTTGCTGGGCAATATTGCAGTGTCCGTGCAGTGTACCGTAGCTAGGGTGCACCCTTTGTTGACCCGGATCTCCCGATCTGACACATTGTGAATCTGGACCATCACTCATCGTGCATAGGCATGGTCACGAGCAGGCAAGATGATGAGCTTGACCAATAATCCTTCTGGCAATTTTCTATCACCTGGTGCATCAAACATCAGTATATTGTTCTTGACATCTTTCCAGAGGTGGACTTCCCCTTGAGTGGTACACTGGACGTTAGAGGCCAGTACCACTGAATCTGGATCCTTCTTCCACACAATCCCCACTGGTTCGTACTGGTCTACTTCCTCGGGTTTCTGTTGCAAATCATAGGCCCTCTTGATCAGAGCCAGAATTCTCAGGGCCCCCCCAGTCCATCGCCCTTGTTTCTCGTGACAGAGTTGTACCAGTCTCCCAAACATATGGGCGTTTGTCCCAATTAACAGGGGGACCCCATCATACAGTCCAGTGGGGAGACACAATAGAGCCAATGTCTCTACTCACTCCTCTATGCCAGTTACAGTTGCAGGAAAAGACAACCAGAGGCGGACATACCCTAGTTAGGGATAAGACTTGTTGCTCAGGCCCCACACATGTAGGCCTTTCAGAGATTGCAAAGGCACATCACTTAAGTGTTTGTCATACCAGTCTTGGAATACAATGATCACTTGCAACCCACTGTCAAGCACAGCCCGAGTATGAATACCATTCACAGTCACCGTAGACTCTATTGAAGGGCCCACTATTTTGGACCAGTCTGGAAAGGCAGTAGCAGAGGCCTGGACAGACGATTTAGCCATAAAGAAAATTAAGTTAGGTTTTCTTGAACCCTCACTGTGGTCATTTCAGGTACCCCTTGGCCATTGATTTGCTTTTCAGAGCTCCCCTTGGAGTCTGTTTACTACTCTGTCTAAGTCCTTCTGAGACTGGCATTCTCTTTTCATATGGCCATTCTTTCCACAGCTGTGACAAATGATAGACTCCTGGGACATCCTGGGAGTGAACATCGTGTGAGGAACTGAAGCAGTAGTAAGAGATTGGGGTCTAGCATCTGCTTGCAGTGGTGAGAGTGGTGCAACATGTCTTAACAGTTCTTTTACAGTGGCAGTCAATCTGGTGATCTCAGCCTTGGAGCCACCTTCGGTAGCAGATGCCTGAGGGTGCACCCCCACCCCCATGGCAGTCACATCCTGAAAGGGACCAGAATCTTGTTCCATGGGGGAAACCCTTGCAGAGGCACCCATCTTCAACTTCTTGGACTTCCTTTAGTAGCTCGTCTTTCCAATGCTGGGTCCAAGGCAGGAAGTCCTTTGCATTCTCAGAGTGCTCATTAAGTGCTGACTTTTGCCCCTGAGCCTCACTTGGCTGATCACTCTTGGTCACTTGTGCAACAGCAGCAGATATGGGTGCAACTCCCCCATGGGGTCACCTTTGCTGAATCCCCTGAATTTCTGTCATTAGCTCGTCATAGGAGGGGGGCTATTACAGTCGGGTGGCAAGGCGTAACTGAAGCAGTAACAATCCTGAAAAGTGAGCCGACTTAAGGATCCAGTCCAGCCTAGTTCAATCTAATTAATTTGATGGCAAACTACCCTTTCTGAGGCACTCTTGAAGCAGCTTTTCAAGCCAAGATACATACACAGACAATGGCTACCCTGGGTACTGCTGCACGTTTCTTACTCTCCACCACAGATCCTCATCTGAATCCAGGCTCCCATACACAATTTCCAATGCATCAAGATAGTCCTGTGCAGTTGCTTCGGGGTTATTGGCCAGCTTGGCATGGATGGTAACCAGGGCAGGACCTCGGAGGCTGTCACTCAACCTCGTTTGTTTGTCTGTTTCTGAGCATTGCCATCCAAGTACTAGAGGGGCAACATAGTCTATCCAGGTCTCCCAGTCATCCTCCCCCTTGGGGGTGGGGAGGGTGCCCAAGAAGATTCTCAGCCTTCGGTAGGAGTCATGACTAATGGCAGGTACAGATATAGGAGCCAGCATTGGCATGGGCATAGAAGGCAGGGCAGTAACAGGTACTGGAGTGGGAGGGGGTGTTAGGGAAGGAACACCCCCAGGTGGCTGGAATAGTTTATTAAAGTCCTCTATGGTTTTCCCTTCCTCCAGCAACAACTTAGCAAATTTCTCCTCAAAAGTCTCAGATAATGGTAGGAACTCATCCACCCTGGGGTCTTTACTGTCTTTTGCTATCACTATCCAGGCAGCTGGAACCCCTTCTGGGGCAATAGTCTGTGGCACTTTGGAGCTGTCCATGAGGTCACTACACTCTACCAAGGCTATGAAAGTTTGGGGATTAAATCAGCCTGTCGACCCACCACCAAAGGGTTTTTTAAACATTCAACTTTGGAGAGTGCTCCCTCTACAGTGTCTTTACTGGTACCCAGGGGAATATCCAGTATAAGTAGAGCATTTTGGGGGTCGATCTCCTGCCCAGCACACCACCCCACCAACTGGTGTACAGCCATTTCTACTGGGGTAGCCATTAATCTTTAACAATAATTCATAATGTTTGGCCACTAGAAGGCACAAAATCCCAGTGGTGAGCCCCAAAATGTAACCCCTAGGTGGCAATATCCCAAGGGCTACTACCCCTGCCTGCTTGTCTAGTAGCTGGTTAAGTGGCCTGAGTTCTGAAACGGGTGCCTCCACCCAGAGGTCAGGGTTGGTAGTGGTCAAGCTAACCTGGGCACAGCCCTCGGGGACACTGTAACCCCCCTCTTTCCTTACTAGTGGCTAGAACAATACACAATAATCACTTTCACAATACCCCAATACACCACACAAGTACCCACACTGTTTGCACTTACCACCAGGGCTTTCCTCTGGATCGGCCCTGGGGAACCCCTGTAAAACAAGGTTATACACAGCAAATAACAGCAGTACAGTACTCTTGCACAAACTGGAACCACAGTCAGGGTAACTGCAAAAAAGAGTTATATCTAATTTATTCAAGGGACTTGAACAAGGGAGGGGCGTAATCAGGTTAATTTGCTTAAAGGCTGTATCAATCAAACAGTTATGCATGCACTTCAGGGTCCATAGACGGTCAAACACTCTGGGTACCCAGATGGAGAATGGTGGGCTAGCCAGGATTGTTGCAGCTGGTTGGGGCCCTGTGATGGAAGAAAACAACATGCACAACACACACTATTTGTAATCTGGAGCTGGAGGGCTCAGTTCGTGAAAAGAAAACAACAAGACAATCAGATGACACACTTTTAGATTAGGCTGTTGTTGCAGGGAGCTACCCTGATGATTACTCACGATACCCAAGACTGGACACAGGCTGAACGAAAATCGAGACAGCAGGTGGTTAATCTGGAGTGCCAGGAGAAGCAGGGCCCACACGAATTGCCGAGGCATCGTTTCTGTTCATGCGTGGAGCAGGGGGCTGATCCCCAGGCAGGTCTCTCGTTGATGGCTTTCTCTGTGCAGCGGGTAGTTTGGCTGGGTCAGTGTGGCAAGGCCCAGGCCAAATGGGGATAAATTCGGCTACAGTCTGTTTTGGGCTGGATACAGCTTCCAGCAAGCAGAACATAGTTCACACAGTGGGGAACCAAATCATGACCCACTAACAACTCACAGCACATTTACATGTAAGGAAATTCTACTGTACCAGGCAAACCGCTCTTCGGTCATGATCGCAGCGTCTCTGCACAAACCGGGGATTCAAAAGCAGCTGGAAATCCTGACAGGCCGATCGCATTCAGCAAAATCTTCAGTCTTCTTCAGGTATGAGCCTGGTAAAAAATCAGAGGCTTACTTCGTTCTCACAAACTTGGATTTAGTCCGAAATAATTCTCTTTGGGCAGCAGGCAGACATGCAGGCCACAACTCAGGCCTTTCCACAGTTCTTCCACGTGAAACTACTCAGATGGCTGCTTGACTGTCTCAAGTTGTTGCTTCTTCAGCTTCCAACTTAGATCTCACTCAACTTCCAGCAAGCCTGGGACTTTCCCCAGAATCTAAAAGGTTCAGTTGGCTGATCTGTCTGTCAAGTCACAATAAAGGCTCCCCCTTCAGGCGTAAAAAGGCGCCAAAAGCCAAAAACTACAATTCCTACAGATTTTGACTTCAGACAGCTCCTGTAGTCTGGCTCCGTGTTAGGTTCCACCAGAACTGATTGGTCCAATTCCCAGTCCCGGGCCAAATGGTGGGGATAAACAAGACAGTCCTTGCTGCAAAGAAGGCAGGTTAGACAAACTACATTATCATTATCACTCTAAATGATTTTCAGCAAGCAGGTACATCTTTCAACAGAGCTCGCTCTCAGATTACTTATGACTGCAATCTAGGCAGCTCTTAAAGAGACAGTACACAGAGGTTATACAGGCACTCTCTGGCAATCGCATTTAAACTGCTAAAATGCAGGACATCAGCCTGGCAGTGAGCATTTAGGCAAGCTCAAGGAAGACTTTTCAGGAACCCCCATTTGTAGGGGGGTTACACACATAAAACACGTAATGTAAATGAATTATAATTCTATAGCACACAGATAATGCGACTGTGAAAGTATGCCTATTCAGAAGGCAACACGAGTAATCACAGATGATCAGATCATAAAATACAAAACAGAAACTAGGTATGTCAGCACCACAGTGGATATGTTTATAAGAAAAATTGTTGATGTGTATTAACAAAGAACATTGTTCGAAAAAACAGTGTTAAATTCATTGTACATTCTTAAAGAACAGTCCATACTGAGAGTGTCAAAAGGCTGATAACGGCAGTGTATGGGATGGCAGCGTACGTTATTGATTGAAGGATCTAATAACAATGTCCTTAAAAAGGAACCAGTCCATAAGGTTCAAGCTCGTAACCACAAAGCAGTGTAGTTATATTGGAAATGTCATTCATTGAAAGTTTGTAACCCATAGGGCATACATGGCACATGGGATTGTGCAGACGTGTACCAGCACAGTAAGAAAGGTAATGTTCGTGTAGCTGGTTGCTAGTTGGCCGGATAGGCAAAGGCCTTGGCAAGGGTTGCATGAGAATGTCCATTGAATGTTTCAATGGAATAGCCATACCCACACAGGCATAACTTTTTGTAAAAAGAGCACATTTTGCATTAATATTGACAGTTCATAAAGAATATAATTCATGAAAGAGCAACCAAGAGCACAGTTCATATGAGGTGCCAGCCAAATATGGAAGACCAGCCACGAAGAAAAGATGCATGTATTGCTTGAAGATCTTACCAGTACCTCTCTGTAGAAACCTAAAACTTGTAAAACTTTGTTAAAAACTTAGTTTGAAAACACACATATAGTTGTTATTAAAAGGAAAATGGTAAGGCCATTAGCAATCCCTTTAGTTATGGTGTGGTATGACATAGACATGTGATGGAGTCAGCCATGCACTCGGTGGTGCAGGTCGAGGTCCAATAAGGAGGGTACCATTAGCTAGGTGGGCCTTAGGGATTTGTTGTCGATTGCTAGCAGTCTGCCATTTATTCTGTGAGATTGGTTAGGGGCCACCACTAAGGTGTCCAGGTGGTGTACATGGTTATCATGCTGTAATGAATGTGGATGGGACAGTAGTGCTGATCCCTTTTGTTTGGGAGTATGAATGGTAGTACACAACCCATAAGAAAGAAATAATCATTCATGGGGATGTTGTTGGGACATTTCAGCTTGTGAAAACAACTAATTTGTTGTGTAAGTGGTTGGTACTTGGTAACCCCCCATGTGGGGGTGACAGATGTCACCCTGATGGGCCTAATACCCCAAAATATCCACGGATGTGGGGCAGTTTACTGAGCCTATACTTGATAAGCTGCAACAATATGTGAAAACATAATGACAATGACATAATCCCAATGGAACAATAGTCATATCAAGCACATTGCAGAAAATACATTTTCAGTATTGACCTAATTTAAAATGAAGTTGGTCATCAGAGTCCAAGAATGACTGTTGAAATTATATTGTTTTCTACAGGAGCTAAAAAGACAAAAAGGATATGTGAAAGAACATGGACTGTACTCAGTCCCCCCGCCCAGCTCAGCTGATTACTTGTTGAGGGCCAAGGCTCTTGCACCTGGCTGGTATTGGTTGTTGGCATAAAGCCACTTGCAAATAGATTGTGTATGGTTGTTCTAAATGGCATTGTGATGGCAGAGAGGTTGAGCTGGTTTATAATGTTACAGAACATTATATATTTTATTTTTAATTTGTAACCAACAAATGGGTTATTAGCAAACACACATTTTTCTTCTTGTGTGCTCTTACTGCAGGGACAGTGGGTTCACCTTCCCCATTTCTGGATCTGCTAGCTGTAGCTCAGTCAGGTCCAGAAGTAATTTCATTTATTTGCAACCACTGTTGGTGCACTGTAAGGTGGCCTGGTTCAATACCCTCCTTGAGCTACCTGTATAGTACAGGAGGCTAGGCTTATAGTAGACCATATCTATGAAAATGTCATAGACATGGTGAATCACACTAAGAATGGTAGCAGCTGCAGCGCCATACATACTCATCACTGATGAACCATAAAAGCCTTGTATCAGTGAGTACAGTCTGTATGAAATAGTTCATATGCAGCTGACACCATCCAAGTTCCTGAAAATGAAATAAATTATTAATGTCAGAGTATTAGGTGTCCCTAATCTTCTGAATCATGACATTAGACCTGTGTAATTAACACACACATCATTCTGATAAATAACACAAGTTATAATACTGGCATTTTGTACGTACAAAATTGTTAAAAGGGATTAGGTCTGTAACAGAAGAGGTTAAAATCTTCTAAAACAGATATAATATGTCCTATGGCAGTGTACATTGTATAGCTATCCTGTGAAAGATAAGGTAAAAGGATAATTACAAATGTTGGGGTGAACAGCGCCCCCCCCATGATCGCCGTGTATTGCATGGAGATAAGTGATACAGGACAAGGACAAAGGAGGCGTGAGATCTTCCGTAAAAGGAAGGCATACATAGGAATGGGAGGGTGTGTAGATAGCAGCAGCTTCATGGCTGCAAGCCCAGAGAAAAAAAAAATTTGGTCCTAACGTCATGGACAGACGAGGAGGACTGGAAAAAAAAGTAACTTCTAACAAAAGTACTCTTGATGTGCACACCTCATCAAAGTTATATTTGGTTATGAAATACCAGTTTAATTAGGGAGATACATCAATTGTGAGCTGGAAAAATAGGTACAGCTCAAAAATACATGGAGGTCAAGTGATTTGCAAAAGGTCACACACCGTGCAAACGATGTTTCCTGGGATCAAACCCAGCTGTAGCTGCAGTGGCCTTGGACATTGCACTAAATGAAAGGTCTGACAGATAAAAGAATACTGTCTAGCCACCGGCTGAGGCATGAAAAACAAAACTGATGAACCATCACAAGTTCTATGATGGCAGATGGAGAGGCCATATTGGAAGAAAAAAAATATAGAAAACCTTTGCAAGCATGTGCGTCATGCTTCCATTTTCTTTTTTTTTTTTTTCAATAATAAACTATGATTAACTTGAATCAATACTAAGGACACCAGTCCACATATTTCAACATTAAACCAACCACTTATCTGAAAGCTAGAAAGTTTGCAGACAATGTGCCAACACTGCAAACCAGAACACGTCACTGGCAACAAGCCAAAGGTGTCAACCATTTTATGAGCTGATTTCCCCAGCACAAACGGTATGAAACATAAAAAATAAACCAGAGTAACTTCTGAAAACACAGTTAAACACCCTGATAATGGGTAACAGTGACAAATAACCATAGCATATGCTTAATTAGGCACAGTGTTTTCCAACTACAAATATTTCCACATATCAAATTCCAGGATGGCAAATTCAAAAACATATTCTGCAACACTACACCACTGACGAAGGTTAACCTGGAATAAAGAAACCAAGATTCTTTCAACTCAAAAAAACAACAACCCAATAATGAGCTGTAAGTGAACAAAGCCAAGTGAGTAAAAGACAGACCTAACTCTGGCATCATTATAGTTAATGAAGCTGATATCATGAAACTATAATATTCATTACCGAATACAGTAATGTTGCTATAGTTATTTATCTAAACATTCTCCAAGTAGTCAGTAACAGAACTGCAGAGAACAGCGTGACCTTGGGTAACCCAAGAATTCAGGGAATACATAAAATATGGTGTACTACTAGTACTGCTCCTAAAGTGAGTAGCAAGGAACAGCCATATAGACAAAAGTGTTTACACTTAGATTCATTATAGAACATAATAAAAGGTGGATCTGTTATTATAACCAGTAGACAAAGGCAGCCTGTTTGAATAAAAACAGGGGTCCCTAGTGGCTTATGAAATCCTTACGAGTCACAGCATCAGCCACGGACTGCCAATAATGTTAATTACATACTAGACATAATTAAAGTGGGTTTACCACAAACATGAAACACAAGGACAGGGCAACATACTGCTAGATGTAGTTTTTCATTGTAAAAAAAAAAACAACACCAGGGTCAGAACAGACCAATTTTAGATCTATGAATCACATCAATGAGGAGGATTCTTCATGGAAGTCTATAAATAAATAATAAATAACTTATCAAACGGTTTAGCCACTGATTAAACAATAGCCATTTAACCCTATCAGGCTTAAAAGCCTCCAAAGCAGCCCTCTGTCGGACTGCATTGTATTTGCCTGTCTCAGTTCAATATACTGCACACAGATCAACATAATTGTAATTGGATCCAAAATATATATAGTTAACTATTTCTTATTTAAGCACATCCCACGCACCAAGTGCGGGGACAAAAGCTGAGATGTCATCTCTCAACCCCAGTGCAAAAATTTAGACATGTCAATAAACAGGGAAATCTTTAAACCATTCTGTGGGTTAACTGCCATGTTTGCAACCACAGCACTCAAACACACAGAGATGGATGGTGTCAGTGAACTCCTTTGAAGGAGAAATTCACAAAACAATGAGTAGCAGTCCGCGCATGGAGTTCCTAAGCTACCAAACTCATAGTTACTTGCCTCGGAACTCAAATTACGAAGTAAAATGAGTGTTATTCTTTGCCAGACAAAACCAAGACTGTCATAGGTCACCATTGTTACGCTGTGACAAGATAACAGCTGAGGTTCTTTGCGTGGTATGCTGGACAACGGTAACAACAAGTAGCAGTTATAAATGTTTATTACATATTCACGCCATAATGAGTGAAGCAAAGCAAACACAAGGGAGCCGATTTCCCACCATTCCTCGAGGATGCTCTCTCTCTCTCTCTCTCTCTCTCTCTCTCTCCCCGAGGAACTGGTGTGCATACGAATGTATGAGTACAGTTACAGATATAATAAACATACAGCACTGGATAAGGTATGTAAATAAGGTGGCTCCCTTAGGCAATTACATAGGAAATAAAGTTGCAAAGTAAGGAAGAATGAATCTCTAAACAATGGAAATTCATAATCTGCAACCTGTTATCAGTCTCACTGGAGACAGTGAGTCTGAGAACACATGCAATGTCATCAGAAAAGCATACATGTCACAATAGTGGAAAACTACAGAATATGAGTGATTATGAGTATAGCAGAATATATGGCAGAAACATAACATATAGGTAAATGTATTTCAGACAGATGTAAGTGTAACCCCTAGGCGGCGCTATCCCAAGGGCTACTACCCCTACCTGCTTAGCTAGTAACAGGTTGAGGGGCCTAGGTTCAGTGACAGGTGCCTCCACCCAGAGGTCCGGGTTGGTATTGGTCAGACTAACCAGGCTAACAGCTCTCTGGGACTCTATGGCCCCACTCGTTTCCTACTAGTGGCCCACGTAATACACAATATTTACCTCCACCATATCCCTGATAGCCTATGCAAATACACATACATTTGGCACTTACCCCCAGGGCTGGTTTTCTCAGTTTGGCTCTGGGGACCCCCTGTAAAACAAGATTAGGCAGAACACAAAGCAACAGTACAATACATTAAGCACAAACTAATACCACAGTCTAGGTAAATTGCAGAAAAAGTAGATCTGATGTATTCAGGGGGTGGTAACACAGGAGGGGCACAATCAGCGTAATTGGTTTGAATACTCTGTCATTTATTTATTTATGTATTTATTTTAGTCTAGGATTACAATATCTTTGAGCCGAGGCTCTTTTACAAGGGTTCCACGTCAGCATGTGGAACAGTCATCATTTTTAGTTACAAACATATAATCATTGACTTACAGACATGTAATAACCAGTACAAAGACTTGAGCTATGAGCAGGACAAGGGAAGGGGGTCGGGGAGAAGTGAGGGTAGGAGATCGAGGGGGGAAGGAGGTGCAGGAGGTAAGGGGGAGTATGAGAGGTGGTTGGGGTGGGGGCAGGAGTGGAGATATGGGGGGGAGGTGGGCGAGGATGGGAGACAGTGCAGCCAGGGGGCCTTGTCGAGGGAATATGACAGGTAAGGTGCTAGGGGTGCGAAGACTGATTGTAAGTGCTGGGTGCTGGGGCATGTGCAGCTGGAACGGTGGAAATGTTAAGATGGGCAATCACAGGATACAAGCAGTGAGAGGCACAGCTTGGACTTGAAGAGGCCAAGAGTTGGAGCAGTCGCTATGTCGCTGCCAACAGAGTTGAGCCAGTTGGATGCCTGATTGGTGAATGATCTTTGTCCTTGGATTGTATGACATCGTGGGATATGTAGTAGATGGGAACTGGCTCTCCTTGTAGTGACGTTCCTATGTCTAGGCTAAAGGAGGGCACAGACACCAGGTGGGGCAAGCCACATTATAATTTTCTTGGCCGTGATGTAGGTTTGGTATTTTATGCATTTGTCCAGTTGAAGCCATCTAGATTGGGAATAAAGGTCGCATGTGTGGGTACGGCGATGTGAACCAGTGATGAGACGACAGGCCTTATTCAGGGAGGTCATGATACGTGTGACAGCAGTGGTAGCTGCAGACACATATATGATAAGACCATAGTCTATGATGCTGACGATGGAGCATTGGACGGCCACTGATAGTGCTTCTAGGGTTAGGTGTTTCCTGTGCCGGAATAATATGCCTAACCTTGCATTGGCAGACTTTGCAACATTGCTGATATGGACAGCGTATGAGAGGTGGGGATCAAGGGTGATGCCGAGGTACTTGAACGATTGTGTTTGCTCTAGGATGGCTTCTTGTTCAGTTGCAATGGAGGGGTGGAGTTGTTTGTTTTTGTTGTGGGGGCTGCAGAACACCATAGACTTGTTTTTTTTCTGATTGAGAAGCAGTTTGTGATTTAGGAACCAGGATTTGATGGAGGAGAAGGCCCGCTGAACTTTATTTTGTAATTGGATTGGGTCAGGGTCTACAGGGTTAGGATTTACTCTACAGTGTGGGCATTTAGAGTCCCTAAGGTAGTTACACTCTCTGGGTACCCAGGGGGATGGAAGATGGGCTAGCCAGGACCATTGCCTGGGGTAGGCCAGCATTGCAGCTGGTTGGGGCCCTGTGAAGAAAAGAAACAACCTGCACCACACCCTAATTGTAATCCAGAGCCAGAGGGCTCAGTTCATATACAAGAAAAGGAACAACAAGCAATCAGAGGGCACACTTTTGATTTAGCTATATGTTGCAGGGAGCTACCCTGGTGGTTATTCACGCTACCCAAAACTGGACACAGGATGGATGATATTCGAGACAGTAGTTGGCTGTTCTGGATTGCCAGAAGAAGCAGGGCCCGGACAATGCGCTCCAGCGTAGTTCCTGTTCAGGTATGGAGCAGGGGTCTGATCCCCTGGCAGGTCTCTCATTGATGGATCTTTTCCATGCAGCAGTGTAAGATGACAGAGCCCTCGTGGCAGGATCCCAGAGAGCAATCTGTTTCGAGCTGGGTACAGCTTCCAGCCCTCAGCATGCAGTTCAACTTGGGGAAAAACCAGATCACGACCACCTCCAGTTTACAGCACATTTATATGTTAGGATGAACTTACTGCACCAGGCACAGCACTCCCTGGACACAATCACTAGGTTCTCCACACTCCCCAACAGCATTGAGGGGAAAAAAGGGTTTCTGGCAGGCTGATCGCATTCAGCTCAATCTTCGGTCGTCCTCAGGTAAAGCCTGATCCCCTTTTCAATTGCTCTCTGGGATTCTCCAGACTCGGATTCAGTCCAAAAAGTACTTTCCATCTCTCTCTCTCTCTCTCTCTCTCTCTCTCTCCACACAATGAGCCAAAAAGCAGGCTGCTAACTAGGCCTTTGCACAGTTCTGCCGCTCGAACTACGACACGCTTGCTCGGCTATCACGAGCAGTCCCTCTTCCTCAGCTTCCAGCTTCGATCTGGCTTGACAGCAGACAGCTCAGGGGGTTTCCTTGGATCCAAAAGGTTTGGTTGGTTGGTCCAGCTGTCAATCACAGTAAGAGCTCCCCTTTTGATGCAAAAGGCACCAACCGTCCAGAATTAGAAATCCCACACTGGTAATCCACACAGTCCCACTCCACCAGGCTCCATTTTAGAGTCCTCAAGTCTGGATTTGTCCAGTTCGGCAGTTTGGGACCAAAATGGTGGAGCTAACTGAATAGTTCTTGCTGCAAAGAAGGCAGGTTAGAACAAACTACATTATCATTAATACTCTAAGCAATTTTCAGCAATTAGTTACATCTTTCCACAGGGCTCCTTCTGCACAATTAGCGATGGCAGAAATGAAGCGATTACTCAGCAGACTGAGCAGGACTCGAGCAGGGAAACACACAGACCCCCCATTCAGATTAATTATATCTGCAATCAGGCAGCTTTTAAAGGGACAGTACACGGAGGCCACGCAGGCACTCACTGGCAATACATTTAAACGGCAATAACGCCGAACACCAACCGGACAATGAGCAATTAGGCAAGCTCATGGAAGACCTTTCAGGAACCCCCATTGATGAGGGGGTTACACCCTTCCTTGCCTGGAAAACTTGGCGTCCGCATCAAGCAGGTACTATCACAGTAATTTAAATTGCAATTTATACCATACATGTATACCATTTGTAGACTAGGCCTATAACTTCTAAGGCATTGATCAACATATTCTACCTCTGCTGTGCACATTCCTTTCATTTCACAGTACAATATCCATTTGGAATCACATCGTGCATATGTCACACAAGTAATTTACACACTACTACACTGAATTTAGGTAATAATTTCCTGTACATTGAACAAGGTGAGAGGGGGCCCTTCCCTATAAGCTAACCTAAGGCTAGATGAGGCAGAGGCACCATACCTAGAGGGCAGGACAATCAACCTGGAGTTGTTACTTAGGCTCAGTTTGGGCAATGAGCTTTGAGAAACATAAAATCCCTTGTGGACCACATTGAGAGGCAAGTGTACTGGCCTCCCAAGGGAATCGCAACTGAAGCGTACTGTTGGTTTGACAGCTCGGCCAGTCCTCCCGGGGAATCACAGTCTCTGTACTTTCAACAACAGCCTTGGGACTTTCATCACTTGAGAGGGGTGCCTCTGCCTGGGCAGAAATGTCCAAAGTTGGAGCAGTGTCAGCTCCTTGCTCAGTAGGCTCTGTTTCAGTCAGACTTTGCTCATTTTGACAACACACTGGCACTGATGGGGAATTGTCATCACACCCAAAATACTCTTCCGGTTCTGGCACATCACCAGAGGGACTCACATCATCCGCCTCTTCCTCAGGCAAGTCATACAGTTCCACGATACACAGTGACTCAATGTCATCAGACTTGACACTTTGCACTTCACTTTCATGGAGCATTGGCTCCAAGGATGAAGCTGTGGGGTTAGGCAGTCCAGAAGGCCCAGCTTCCTCCCTACAATTGACCATGGGGTTACCTTGAAACAGCTGACTCAGTTCACGGGAGAGGTAATAAGCATAGTTGCACTCACTCTCATCTGAAGTGGACAGACAGTCATTATCATTCTGGGCTTGTGGTGGGGAAAACCTTAAGTCTGTGACCACTAGGGTAGGTTGGCTCTGTCTTTGTTTGGCAGCAGCATGAGTCACTGGTCCAGGGGGAACAATCTCAGGGGGCTCAGCCTCAATCATGACTTGACCAATGGGCAGTAAATGGTTACGGTGCATGGTCTTGACAGCTTTTGAATCATTCTCAGGCCGCACCTGGTACACGGGTAAGTCATCCAACTTGCCTACTACGATGTGGGGGGAGATGGTGCCATCAGTCAACAATTTTGTGTTTACCATGCAATCCTAGATTTTGCAACAATACATGGTCTCCAGCTCAAAGCTCTTGGGCTTTCACTTTTTTGTCATATCTTTCTTTATTGGCTAGGTTTCTCTTTGCGGCCATTGTCTGGGCTAGTTGGTATGCATGGTTCAATTGGGCTCTTAGTTTTTGCATGTACTGTAGATAATTTTCAGCTCAGATCCCATCTGGAGATACCCCAAAACAAACATCCACTGGCAACCGAGCCTCTCTCCCAAACATGATGCGATAGGGAGAGAACCCGGTAGCATCATTTCTCGTGCAATTATAGGCTTGTACCAAGGTGCTAATCTGCTGGCTCCATTTGGGCTTGTCTTTCAGGTGGAGAGTGCCTAGCATGTCAAGCAGGGTGCGATTAAAGCGTTCTGGCTGTGGGTCCCCCTGAGGGTGATATGGGGTGGTTCTTGACTTCCGCACTCCCCATAGGGAGAGCATCTCTTTAATTAAGTGACTCTCAAAGTCTCTACCTTGATCGGAATGAATTCTCTGGGGGGCCCCATAGTGGACAAAGAAATTCTCTATTAGCACATTGGCCACAGTGGAGGCCTTTTGATCTTTGGCTGGAAAGCTTGAGCGTACCTTGTAAAATGATCAGTGACTACCAACACATTACTGATGTTCCGTTGGTCAGGCTCCAAACTCAAAAAGTCTATGCAAACTAACTCCATTGGTGTGTTGGTGGTTATATTGACAAGGGGGGCAGCCCTCTGGGGCAGGGCCTTCCTCTGCAAGCAGCGACTACAAGTCCGTACATGATGTTCAACATCGGCCCCCATCTTAGGCCAGTAGAATCAAGACCGCACTTGGTCAAGGGTTTGATCGATACCAAGGTGGCCCATGTGGTTGTGCAGGGACCTCAGCACCAAGTCTCTGAAAGTGGTGGGCAAGACCAACTGTTGTTTGTCTACTTGACCCCCCCATCCACTGTCTCTCTGTACAGCAACTGATTAATTAGCTTCAACTTAGGACCTTCTTTGTACATTAACGCAATTCGCAAATCAGACCAGCACAACTTGGACACATCTTTCCCCACGTAGAGGGCTTCAAGTGCTGACCATATCATAGGATCTTGGGATTGAGCCTGCTGAATGCTGTCATTGTCAAACTGAAGCAGTGAACTAATGTCTAGCACTGAAAAGTGACAGTACACAGCTGGTATGCGGGTATCAGAGGGGCCCAAGCAGTCTACTAAGCAGTCCACTGTGTCCATAGACATCTGTTCATCTTTATCAAACTTTTGACACAGTGCTCGAATGTCAGGATCAGACAGCCTGACCCAATCACCTTTGAAAGTGGGCCTCTGGGATAGGGCATCCGCATCTATGTGATTTAGGCCTGATCTGTATTCAATAGCATAATCATAGGTAGACAATGCAGAAAGCCACCGATGCCCAGTGGCATCTAACGTAGCTGAAGTCTGCACATAGATCAACAGATTATTGTCAGTCATTACCAGTATCTTTGCCCCATACAAGTTTTCATGGAACTGGTCAACGATGGTCCACTTTAACGCCAGGAACTCCAGCTTATGCACAGGGTAGTTTTTTTCTGATGAGGTCAGACTTCTACTAGCAAAAGCCACCAGTCTCAAACCATTGTCATGCTCTTGATACAGTACAGCTCCCAAACCTTGTAGGCTAGCATCGGTATGCAACACATAGGGTCTAGTAGGGTCAGCAAAGGCGAGGATGGGAGCGTGGGTGAGCTGATATATTATTTCATGGAATGCAGCTTCACAGTCAGGTGTCCAGCGGGACCCAAAAAGTTCACCTGGGTGGAAGAATACTCTTTCTGTTTCAGAGAAGGCCCCTTTCTTGTATTTACGGTTTGTGGGAGGGTAACCCTGGGTAAGGTTCAGGAGTGGGTGAATCACCCTGGAGTTGTCCTTTATGAACTGCCAGTAGTAGCCACAGAATCCTAGGAAGTGCTGTAATTCTTTCAGATCGTGGGGCTGGGGCCAGGCGGTCAAGGCCTCAACTTTACTAGGATCAGTTTCTATCCCCTTGGTGGGTACTATATGGCCCACATACTTCACAGATGTCTGAAAAAAATGGCATTTGTCGATGGACAGCTTAAGGTCGAAATCCTCCAGTCGGTCCAACACTTTAAATAGTCTGCTCTCATGCTCCTCCAAAGTGCTCCCAAACACAATAACATTGTTCAAGTACACCAGGCATTCTAGTAGATTCATATCCCCCACTGCACGTACCATCAATCACTGAAAAGTGGCCATAGCACCCGATATCCCCTGAGGCATCGTCATAAACTCATAGAACCCTAGTGGACATATGAAGGCTGTTTTCTCATGGTCTTCTGGTGCCATGGGGATCAGGTAGTATCCACTGTGAAGATCCAACTCCGAGAACCACTTGCTCCCATTCAGACAGTCTAAAGCATTTTATATGCGGGGCATGGTATACTAATCTGGGATGGTCTGCCAGTTAAGGGTTCAATAATCTACACACATTCTTATTGTCCCATTCTTTTTCTGCACCACCACAACAGGTGAAGCATAGGGGCTTCTGGATTCTTGTATCACACCAGCTGCAAGCATCTCCTGTAGGTGTCTTCTCACATCATCTATATCAGCGGGATCTAGGTGCCGAGACCTCTCGCGAAATGGCCACTCATCGTGCAAACATATGTGATGCTCAGCACCCTGGACACATCCCACATCCCACTCTTTCAATGAAAATGCCTGTTTTTTCTGGGCAAGTCTCTCGCTGATCCTAGCCTTCCATTCAGCTCGCAATGGGGAGTCACCAAAGTCAAACAAGTCGGGGTCACTTTATCAGTTGCTCCAGAATGCTTGTTACTGGGTAACACTGCAGTATCTGCACAGTGTACAGTAGCTAGAGTGCAGCCTCTGTTCACCCGAACCCCCCGATCTGACATATTTTGGACCTGTACCATCACCCGTCATGCATAGGCATGAGCACAAGCAGGCAAAATGATGAGCCTGACCAACAAACCATCTGGCAATTTTCCATCGCCTGGCGTATCCTGCATCAGTATCCTATTCTTGACATCCTTCCACAATCAGACCTCCCCTTGTAGAGTACACTGTGTGCTTGGGGCTAGCACCAGTGACTCGGGATCCTTCTTCCATACAACCCCGATCGGCTAATCCGGATCCACCTCCTTGGTATTCTGCACAACTCATAGGCCTTCTTGATCAATGTGGGGATTCTCAGAGCCCTACTAGTCCAGTGCCCCTGTTTCTCGTAGCATAATTGTGCCAGTCTCCTGAACATATGGGTGTTGGTCCCAATTAGTAGGGGAACCCCATCATATAGTCCAGCAGGGGGACACACCAAGGCCAAGGTCTCTACTTGTTCTACCACTCCAGCCACTGAAGTAAGGAAAGACAGCCAGATCCGAATTATACCTAGAGTATGGATACGACTTCTCACTCAACACCAGACATGCAAGCCATCCAAGGGTTGTAAGGGTACATCAGGCAAGTAAATCCAATACCAATCTTGAAACATTATAGTCACTTGGGAGCCACTGTCCAGCACAGCCCAAGTGGACACTCCATTCACCTTCACTGTTGTCTCCATGGATGGACCCACCACCTCGGACCACTCAGGTGGCGCAGACTTAGGTGTCGATCTGGCGGTGGCCTTTAAAGAGTAACTTTTTCGAGCAGCCCCCCCCCGATGGCCAGTTGTTATTTAGTCAGATTACAGCTAATAATCTGTTAGTGACCCTCCTCAAATTCTCTGGCGAGCGACAGAAGAAATGGGTGTGTCCATCCTCCCCACAGTAATAGCAAAAAGTAGGGTCTCTGGGGGTTCGTGGGCCATCCCCCGGTTTAGGCGCAACAGGGGCATTCGACAATTCAGCCTGGACTAGTGCTTTGGGTTCTTGATCCTCTGGACTTCCACCAGATTTGGGGGTTTGTGTGATTCGCAGCAAGTCCCCCTCTAGGGCTCTCAACTGTCGCACTTCTTCCAATATGCTACCCTCAGTCCAGGGTTCTGGAGAAACAACATGCACCCCCACCCCACTTTTAGACTCCGGGGGTGCCTGATACACATCGGGTTCTCTGGCTGCCTCGGTCAATTCCTTAATCAGCTCTCTCAGCTGCTGTGCTTCATCTAGATCACTGCTCTCCGGGGTCTCGCAGGTACCAACCATCCCTGCATAGGGCTCCCAGCCCTCTTCATCTGTCTCAGTTTCATGAATCTCTTTCATCAGATGACAGTACTTGGGAGAATTAACTTTCCTGTCTTGTAACTTGAGTTTCAATATCATCACACTGGAATACCTGGCTGACTTTAGAATATGGTTCAATCTGACTTGGTTCGGCTCCTTCGTGGATACTCCTCCTTTCCTGTGGGCCCTCTGCAGCATCCTTTCAATTCTTGTGACAAATGCGGACAACTTCTCATTTTTCCATTGCTTAGTGGACTTGAATTTCCACAGTAAATCATCCCCCGATTCTGTGCTGCCAAACACTCCTTCCAGTGCAGAGAGGTATTCAACCACAGTAGCCTCTGGGCTAGTGGCTCACAAGAAGTGAATGGTCTCAAGTGCAGGGCCCCTTAAACTCTCCATAAGTCTCTTTCTCTTTTCCCCCTCAGAGCACTGCCATTCCTGTACTAATGGGGTAGCATAGTCCATCCATGTTTCCAGGTCATCCTCCCCGTGGGCACTGGGACTATGCCTGAGAAAAGTCTGAGTTTACGGTATGAGTCCAACTGTACAGATGGAATTATTGGGGGGGGGAGAGAGGGAACTACAGGGGAGCTCTTAGGGGAATCAGGAGACGTGACTGGGGACTGCAAGGACGTGTGTTCTCGGAAAGGTCTAGCACCTTTACTAACACTTGATCGGTTCATCCTTCAGATGCTAATAACTTGAGCAGCTTGTCCTTAAACCCCTCTATACTGGGGGACCCACCCGGGGTAACTGGATCATTATGCAAATGGATGACCCTCCACCCCTTCTGGGTCCCTTCGGGGAAAATAACCAGGGGCACCTTCTCTGGATCTATGGAACTACTACAGGACAGTAACACCACCATGGTCTGTTCAAACAGGTCTGAATCCCTTCCCTTCACTTCAACTTTTCCCAAAAATTTAACATGTTCCACAGTTTCTGTAATAACAGCGTTAGTGGTCCCTAATGGGACATCCAGTAACAAAAAGCTCTGTCGGGAGTCTAACCCCTCAGCCTCGCTCCACCCCATCATTCGGTGCACTAACAGCATAATTGTAATTGGATCCAAAACATATATAGTTAACTATTTCTTATTTACGCACATCCCATGCACCAAGTCCGGGGACAGAAGCTGAGATGTCATCTCTCAACCCTAGTGCAAAAATTTAGACATGTCAATAAACAAGGAAATCTTTAAACCATTCTGTGGGTTAACTGCCATGTTTGCAACCACAGCACTAAAACACACACAGATGGATGGTGTCAGTGAACTGCTTTGAAGGAGGAATTCACAAAACAATGAGTAGCAGTCCATGCATGGAGTTCCTAGGCTGCCAAACTCGTAGCTACTTGCCACGGAACTCAAATTACGAAGTAAAATGAGTGTTATTCTTTGCCAGACAAAACCAAGACTGTCGTAGGTCGCCATTGTTATACTGTGACAAGATCACAGCTTAGGTTCTTTGCGTAGTATGCTGGACAAAGGTAACAACAAGTAGCAGTAATAAATGTTTATTATATACTCACGCCATAACGAGTGAAGCAAAGCAAACACAAGGGAGCCGATTTCCCACCATTCCTTGGGGATGCTCTCTCTCTCTCTCTCTCTCTCTCTCTCTCTCTCCGAGGAACTGGTGTGCATATGAATATATGAGTACAGTTACAGATATGATAAACATACAGCACTGGATAAGGTATGTAAATAAGGTGGCTCCCTTAGGCAATTACATAGGAAATAAAGTTGCAAAGTAAGGAAGAATGAATCTCTAAACAATGGAAATTCATAGTCTGCAACCTGTTATCAGTCTCACTGGAGACAGTGAGTCTGAGAACACATGTAATGTCATCAGAAAAGCATACATGTCACAATAGTGGAAAACTACAGAATATGAGTGATTATGAGTATAGCAGACTATATGGCAGAAACATAGCATATAGGTAAATATATTTCAGACAGATATAAGTGTAACCCCTAGGTGGCACTATCCCAGGGGCTACTACCCTTGCCTGCTTAGCTAGTAACAGGTTGAGGGGCCTAGGTTCAGTGACAGGTGCCTCCACCCAGAGGTCCGGGTTGGTATTGGTCAGACTAACCAGGCCACAGCCCTCTGGGACACTGTGGCCCCACTCGTTTCCTATTAGTGGCCCACGCAATACACAATATTTACCTCCACCATACCCCTGATAGGCTATGCAAATAAACATACATTTGGCACTTACCCCCAGGGCTGGTTTTCTCAGCTTGGCTCTGGGGACCCCCTGTAAAACAAGATTAGGCAGAACACAAAGCAACAGTACAATACCTTGAGCACAAACTAACACCACAGTCTAAGTAAATTCAGAAAAAGTACATCTGATTTATTCAGGGGGTGGTAACACAAGAGGGGCACAATCAGGGTAATTGGATTGAATATTCTATCATTTACTCTACAGTGTGGGCATTTAGAGTCCCTAAGACAGTTACACTCTCTGGGTACCCAGGGGGATGGAAGATGGGCTAGCTAGGACTGTTGCCCGGGGTAGGCAAGTGTTGCAGCTGGTTAGGGCCCTGTGAAGAAAAGAAACAACCTGCACCACACCCTAATTGTAATCCGGAGCTGGAGGGCTCAGTTCGTATACATGAAAAGAAACAACAAGCAATCAGATAGCACACTTTTGATTTAGCTATATGTTGCAAGGAGCTACCCTGGTGGTTACTCACGCTATGCAAGACTGGACAATGGATGGATGATATTCGAGACAGTAGTTGGCTGTTCTGGATTGCCAGAAGAAGCAGGGCCAGCACGATGCACTCCGACGTCATTCCTGTTCAGGCATGGAGCAGGGGGCTGATCCCCTGGCAGGTCTCATTGATGGATCTTCTCTGTGCAGCAGGGTAAGATGACAGAACCCTCGTGGCGGGGCCTAGCTGCATTAGATAGCAGCGGATTCAGTCCATTTCGAGCTAGGTACAGCTTCCAGCCCTCAGCACGCAGCTCAACTTGGGGGAAAACCAGATCGCGACCCCCCCTCCAGTTTACAGAACATTTATATGTTAGGATAACTTACTACACCAGGCACAGCACTCCCTGGTCACAATCACTAGGTTCTCCACACTCCCCAACAGCATTGAGGGGAAAAAAGGGTTTCTGGCAGGCCGATCGCATTCAGCTCAATCTTCGGTCCTCCTCAGGTAAAGCTTGATCCCCTTTTCAATTGCTCTCTGGGTTTCTCCAGACTCGGATTCAGTCCGAAAAGTACTCTCCCTCTCTCTCTCTCTCTCTCTCTCTACACACAATGAGCCAAAAAGCAAGCCGCTAACTAGGCCTTCGCACAGTTCTCCTGCTCGAACTACGACACGCTGGCTCGGCTATCACGAGCAGTCCCTCTTCCTCAGCTCCCAGCTTCGATCTGGTTTGCCAGCAGACAGCTTGGGGGTTTTCTTTGGACCAAAAGGTCTGGTTGGTTGGTCCAGCTGTCAATCACAGTAAGAGCTCCCCCTTTTGGTGCAAAAGGCGCCAACCATCCAGAACAACAAATCCCACACCGGTAATCCCCACAGTCCCACTCCACCAGGCTCCATTTTAGAGTCCTCAAATCCAGATGTGTCCAGTTCGGCAGTTCGGGACCAAAATGGTGGAGCTAAATGAACAGTCCTTGCTGCAAAGAAGGCAGGTTAGAACAAACTACATTATCATTATTACTCTAAGTGATTTCCAGCAATTAGTTACATCTTTCAACAGGGCTCCTTCTGCACAATTAGCGATGGCAGAAACGGAGCGATTACTCAGCAGACCAGGCGGGACTCAAGCAGGGAAACACTCAGACTCCCCATTCAGATTAATTATATCTGCAATCAGGCAGCTTTTAAAGGGACAGTACACGGAGGCCATGCAGGCACTCACTGGCAATACATTTAAACAGCAATAACGCAGAACACCAACCGGGCAACAAGCAATTAGGCAAGCTCATGGAAGACCTTTCAGGAACCCCTATTGATGAGGGGGTTACATAAACATAGCAAATATAAATAAAGAACACTAACATAAGTAGTAAAACAAGATACACATTATAAGACTGTGTAAGGCACTAATACTGTGTATAAGGTTACGGTTACATGTGGGCCACTTGGTGGTATATAACCCAGGCATAACACAGGGTGGCCTTCTGCATCTATCTCAACCCGGCAGTCCACAAGTGGGCTGTGGCAGGGTGGTCTTCTGCATCAGTCATCTCATCCCCGCTGTCTGCCAGAGGACTGTGGCCAGATTCTTGCGCTTGTTCTTCAATTCCAGCAGCCCACCAGTGGGTTTTTAGCAGAGAAATTCTTGTGTCTGCTTCTTGTTTCCGGTAACCCAGGAGAGGTGTGTGTAGCTGATGGACCTACGACCTGTTTAGAAAACTTCTCCACATCCTTTTAGTCCCGCATAAATTTCAGGAGCCAAGCCAGCTGTTGAGCCTATTTTTTGCCCCTCAAGGATCCTCATTTCCCTTTTCTCCCTACAACTGATTGACCATCAGCTGGACAGAGACTTTGAAGATTGTGCCCAAATTGCAAACTGTAACATTCTAGAGTTTAGCTATAGCATACTGTACCAGTTCTTGTGTCTGGAGTAGAAACATAGAAACATAGACTTTGACGGCAGATAAGGACTACTTGGCCCACCCAGTCTCCCCATTTCCCTAGCTATTGGATAAGCTGCAGATTCTAGTTAACCAACAGCCTACTTCCTACAACCCCCCACTACAATTGCCTTATGTCAGTCCCATGCATGTTTGAATTCCCCCACTATTTTAGACCCCACAACCTCTCCAGGAAGGCGGTTCCACTGTCCACCACTCTCTCCATGAAAAAAATTTCCTCACATTACCCCTGAGCCGTCTCCCTCTATCTTTAAATTGTACCCCTTGTTCTTACACATCTCTTTTCTGAAAGATGCTACCCTCCTGGACTTTGTTGATTCCCTTGAGGTACTTAAATGTTTCTATCATGTCCCCCTGTCCCTCCTTTCATCAAGGGTATACATATTAAGCTCTCTCAGTCTCTCTTCATGTGGTTTCTGATGTAGACCCTGCACCATATTAGTTGCCCTCCTCTGGACTGCTTCCATCCTGTCTATGTCCTTGCGTGGATGAGGTCTCCAAAACTGCATGCAGTACTCCAGATGGGGTCTCACCAACTGTCTGTACAGAGGGATAACCACTTCCCTTTTTCTACTTGTGATGCCTCTCCCTATGCATCCCAGTATCCCCCTGGCTGTCCTTACTGACTTCTCACATTGCTTACCCACCTTTAGGTCATCTGATATGACTACCCCCAGGTCCCTTTCCATTATTGTTGTTGTTAGTACCTCCCCTGCTATTGTGTACTCTTCTCCTGGATTTTTAATTCCCAGGTGCATTACTTTGCACTTCTTTGCATTGAATCTAAGTTGCCATATGTCTGACTATTCCTCCAACCTTGCCAAGTCCCTTCTCATCCTTTCTACCCCCCCTTGTGTATCAACTCTGTACTCCAAAGGTAGCCCCAAGTGGGCAGAGATGCACCTCAGGGTTGGGGTAGAGTATGCTCATACAGCCTGTAGAGTACTGACACAGCCTGCAGAGCTATTAGTATAGTTTTTAGAGCTTATAGCACATTTTTTGAGTTTATGTTAGATATTTATAAGTTACTGTTTAGATAACAATGCTGCTCATATACCCTGTCATTTTTACTGTTGGTGTTTTCCTCTATGACCATGTCCTCAATCCCCTCTTGTCAATTAAATATCTTTGTTTCATTGTACCACTGTGAACAACTCCTGCCTCTCCTTGTCGGGTGCCTCCATCCACCTACCCACCTAGGAACCTATAGTGCCGCCCCGCCACAACACCTGCTCGGGAGTGACACTGGTGCTGGTAGTAAGACAGTTACATCCACCTCTCAGAGTGAAGAACCCAGAGCAGCACCATCACACATGTTGCTAAATTATTTATTTATGGCTTTAATTACTGGTAGGTGCACTGATCCGAGGGACCATTTTCAGGCACGACCCAGGCCATGGGAATAGCACAATACAAATAAGTACAATCATGAAAACAGCAACCAACGGAGAGGTGGCACATTACAGTAAGTACAAGAATGGCACAAATTATAGGGTTACCAAATGTTCTCTTTTACGAGGACGTCTTCTTTTTCAGCTGCCAATTATGCTTCATGTACCTTCTCTATCCGGTTGTATTTTTATATTTTTTTTACTCTCTCCTAGCCAGGACCTCCTTGTAAATGCGTTGTGAAGGCAGTGGAGACTTTAAGCCTATTTACTCATGGTCTGGCACAAGGGCTTATCAGGGAGGGAATACAATATACACAAGTAAGGTAGCACTGTTATACACAGAAAGATAAGATACTGTTACAGTTGAAGGGGCGATACTGAAGAACCCTGGTTGCTCAGTGTGTTTTTGTTGACTGCGGTAATTATGGTTGCCTGTCGCTGATGCACACTGTGTGAATGTTCAGCCCAAGAACTCTGCACAGCACATTTGAACTTCTTGCAGTGCACTGAAACATGAAAAGCTCCCAGAAACTTTGACTTTTTTGCAAAATTAAGTTTTAATTTCCCTGTGGTACAGAATACCTCCACCTCTCTGTGCATCCAATACGCACCTCACTTTCTAATTCAACTTCAAAACCTGGCTTCTGGCAGATGCTAGGTGCACTTGCTCACTTCGGTAGCCCTCCCCTCACGTTTGTACCCTTCCTCTCAGGATTTATTTAGTTTTTGTTTACCAGGTGGGTTCGCTAGCCATAGAGAGGACTATTTTCAGGCACAACCTGGGAGGTTACAAGTGTAACCCCTAGGTGGCACTATCCCAAGGGCTACTACCCCTGCCTGATTGGCTAGTAGCAGGTTAAGGGGCCTGCCTGGGTAATGAAATGGGTGCCTCCACCCGGAGGTCGGGGTTGTTAGTGGTCAAGCTAACCTGGGCACAGCTCTCCGATACACTGTAACCCCCCTCTTTCCCTTCTAGTGGCCTGAACCATATACAATAATTACTTTCACAATGACCTTTTTTCACCAGGCAATCACCCACACTGTTTGCACTTTCCACCAGGGCTGCTTCCTCTAGCTTGACCCTGGGAACCCCCTGTAAAACAAGGTTAAGCACAGCAAATAGGAACAGTACAATACCTTTGGCACAAACTGGAACCACAGTCAGGTTAAATGCAAACAAAGTTAAATCTGATTTATTCAGGGGACGTGAACAAGGGAGGGGCATAATTAGGTTGATTTGCTTAAAAGCTATATTAATCAGACAGTTATGCATGCAGTTCAGAGTCCCTACACTGTCACACAATCTGGGTACCCAGGTAGGAAAACGGCGGGCTAGCCAGGAACGTTGCAGCTGGTTGGGGCCCTGTGATGGAAGAAAGCAACATGCACAACACACACTATTTGTAATCTGGAGCCTGAGGGTTCAGTTCGTGAAAGAAAAGGCAACAAGACAATCAGATGACAACACTTTAAGAGTTAGCTGTTGTTGCAGGGAGCTACCCCGATGTTTACTCACGATACCCAATACTGGACACAGGCAGGATGAAACCAAAACTGCAGGCTGTTGAGCTGGAGTGCCTGGAGAAGCAGGGCCCACACGAATCACCGAGGCATCGTTCCTATTCAAGGCATTGAGCAGGGGGCTGATCCCCAGGCTGGTCTCTCGATGATGACTTTATCTGCATAGCAGGTATTCTGGCTGGGCCAGTGTAGCAAGGCCCAGGCAAACAGAAATTGATATGGATTCAGTCCATGGAGCTGGATACAGCCTCCAGCAAGCAAAACACAGTTCAGACACACAGTGGGGAACCAAATCACAACCCACTATAAGCACACAGCACATTCACATGTAAGGAAATTCCACTGTACCAGGCAAATGGCTCTCCGGTCGCAATTACAGAGTCTCTGCACAATCTGGGAGTTCAGAGGTAGCTGGAAGTCCTGACAGGACGATCACATTTAGCAAATCTTCGGTTTTCTTCAGGTTAAGGCCTGGTCACAATTCAGTGGCTTAACTCACTCTCCAAATTCAGATTCAGTCCAAAAAAAGCACACGTTCCCTCTCAGAAACAGTAGGCAGGCATGCAGGCCAAACACAGGCCTTTCCACAGTTCTCCCGCGCGAATCCACTATGGATTGCTGCTCGAACTATCTCAAGCTGTTCCTTCTTCACTTCCCAACTCAGATCTAACTGAAACTGCAAGCAGCGTGGGACTTTCCCCAAGATCCAAAAGGTTTGGTTGGCTGATCTGTCTGTCAGTCACAACCAGGGGTCCCCCTCCAGGTTAATTAAGGCGCCAAAAGCCCAAAACTGCAATTCCTACAAGTTTTGACCCCACCAAGCCCCTGTAGGCAGCTCCATTTTAGAATCCCAAATGTACTGATTGGCTCATTCTGACAGTCCAGGACCAAGATAATGGAAACAAACAGAACTGTCCATGCTGCAAAGAAGGCAGGTTAGAACAAACTGCAATATTATTACTACTCTAACAAATGATCAGCAAACAAGTACATCTTCTAACAGAGCTCTCTCTCAGATTAATTATGACAGCAATCTAGGCAGCTCTTAAAGAGACAGTACACAGAGGCTATACAGGCACTCTCTAGCAAAACATTTAAACTGCTAAAATGCAGGACACCAGCCTGGCAATGAGCATTTAAGCAAGCTCAAGGAAGACTTGCCTGCTTCTGTTTGAAGCTGAAACACTTGCTACACTGCAGAGAACAAACTAGAACGCATTTGAGGAACTGGGAACCTGGTAAAACATAATTTAGTTGGGGACTAGTTAGGAAGGTAAGCTACACTTTCTACAGAAAGTTTCATTATTTTCTTATTGGCATTAAGAATTGCAGTATTCCATTGAAGTGTAGTAATTTTATAACCAGAGGGGGTGAAATACAACTGAAATTGCTTGATTTCTGTGCTAGACACGTAGGATTTTGAAGGATATTTGTGCAATATTTTAGAAGTGTCCAGCTGGCTGAGCAGTGAGTTTATCCCTGGTTTCAGATAAAAGGTTTGTGTGTGTATTAGAAGCAGACATAGCAAATTGTCTTCACTGAAAGGCCTGCTTACATCACAGGTGTCACTAGTCAATCAATTGATTCTGGGTGGTGCAAACTACACAGGGAGAAGTCAGTCAGAAAAGACTTGTCTGCTTCTGTTGGCAGCTGAAAAACTTGCTATACTGCAGAGAACAAACTAGAATGCATTTGAGGAACTGGGAACCTGGTAAAACATAATTTAGTTAGGGACTAGTTAGGAAGGTAAGCTACAACTGAAATTGCTTGATTTCTGTGCTAGACACATAGGATTTGGAAGGATATTTGTGCAATATTTTAGAAGTGTCCAGCTGGCTGAGCAGTGAGTTCGTTTTTATCCCCGGACTCAGTAGAGTGGTTTGTGTAGGAGCAGTGGTCTAGTAAATTGTGGTGTTGGTTGACTTGCTATAAAGGGCAATACTCACCAGGGTGGTGGAGCAGTGGTGTATTTGTTTCTAACAGTCACCAGTGCTTGTGGCCTACCCACCCTCCCCCTCACTCCGCCCATCCCAGGCGGGGCATTTCCTTTACAGACAAGGTTTTGACATCACTTCCTCAACAGGTCTTGGGGCAGAACTGTCACATTCTTAATTACCCAGCACAGTGCATAAAGGGTAAGTACACACAAACACACACTCTTAATAATATTATAAGGAAGAGGGACATGTGGGGAGTGGTGCAATGCACTGGCTGTGGGGCAGCAATTTTCCGGGAGACATTCTGGAACCTGCATTGCTGCCCTATTTGCAGGCAACTGTCAGCACTGAGGGAGGAGGTTACCCACCTCCAGGCTGAACTGGCAAGGACTAAGGAGGCCTCCCCCACCCAAAAAGCACCAGTTCCACAACCACTGCCTCAGAGGTTGCCATGTGTGAAGAGCAGATGGACCACAGTAGGTTCTGGGAGGGTGAGGGTGGTGAAACAGAGGCATAGCCCCCAAGTTGTACCTCACGAAATCATAGTCCAGTCTGACAAATCAAGGTTCCTCTATGATGACACCCTCATTGGAGACCAAGAAGAATGCTGGGGACATCCACAAGGGAGACCCACAAAAGAGTTGCAAGGGACACAACAGGGGAAAGAAACAGCTTCTGATAGGGGACTCAATTGTTAGGGGCGTAGGCCTAGGGAAAGGAGAGGAGAGGGAAGTAAGGTGCCTGCCTGGTACCATGGCTTGGAGGGACAGGAAGCAAATCCTCAGGATTGCAGAAGCAGCATCATAGGAGAGGAAACTAGATATCATAGTCCACCTCAGGACAAATGACCAAGCTAGGCATGAGATCAGTGCAGTGCAGGATGAATTTGTGGAGTTGGGGAGGGGCCTCAGACAGGTAGCAAGCATGGTAACCTTCTCAGAGGTGCTGCCAGTCTATGGCAGGGGTGAGGCTAGGGTACTGCACACCATGCAGTTTAATGAATGGTTGCAAAAATGGTGCAGAGCACAGGGCTTTGGCTTCATTGGGGACTGGGGGTCCACCTGGAGAGATGAAGGTCTATACTGGCCTGATGGTATGCATCTGTCCAGGAAGGGCAACATGCTCCTAGGTGACAGGTTTAAAGGCTTCCTTGGCAAGCTTTTAAACTAGCCAAGGGGGGAGGTGCTGATAGGAAACAGGAAAGTTCAAGCCTCACCCCATAAAACATGGCAGGTAGTAGGGTAAACACTGAGGTACAGAGCTTGACAGAGGGCAGGACGGGGTAAATGGAAAAATGGACAAGGGCAATAAGAGCAGGGATGAGGTAAAATAGGATAAAGCCAACATTAAATGGAGGGCAATGAGTACCAATACCCGTAGTCTTGGAAACAAGCTTCCAGAGCTAGTAGCCCTGATGAAGAGGAACACTTGGATATTGTGGCAGTCACAGAAACATGGTACATGGAGAACCATGACTGGGATGTCAACATACCAGGGTACACAATCTACAGAAGGGACAGGGAGGGTAAAAGAGGAGGTGGAGTAGCTCTCTACATAAGGGAAGGGATCAAAGCTACAGAACTAAAAAGTAAAGGGGGAGGACAAGAGGAACTCTGGGTCACCTTGGAGACAGGGAATGGCATCACAATCCGCACAGGGGTTGTATACAGACCCCTCGTCTCAAGGGGAGGAAATGGACAAGAAAATGATAGAGGGCATTCTCAAAATGGCTGAAAAAGGGGAGATACTGTTGATGGGGAACCTGAATATGCCAGATGTTAACTGGGCTACATGGACTGCAGCCACATCCAAGAGCAGGGTCATTCTCGATGCCCTACAGGGGGCATGCCTTAGACAGCTAGTGGTGGAACCCACTCGGGAGGGAGCAACATTAGACCTGGTACTCTCAAATGAAGAGAGGATCACAAATTTAGAAGTCAGTAGACATCTGGGCATAAGTGACCACTGCACAGTGTGCTTCACAATAAACACAACCATGGAGACAAGCCATACAAAGACAAGGATACTGGACTTTAGAAGAGCTGACTTTGGCATAATGGGTGAATACCTGAGGAATGCATTAGCAATGGCCAGAAAGGAGGGGTGGAAGAACAATGGAGAAAAATCAAAACTGCCATCATGGAGGCAACAAGCCTTTGTGTGAAACAAATAAAGAAAACAAAGCGGAATAAAAAACACTATGGTTCTCAAAAGAGGTGTCAGGGAAGGTTAAGGAGAAAAGGCTGCATTCAAAAAGTATAAGGAATCACAGAAGGAGCACGACAGGAACTGTATCAATTAAAAGCAGAAAGAAGTGGGAAGGCAGTCAGAAAAGCAAAGGCCCAAATTGAGGAAAAGATAGCCAACTCAGTTAAGAAAGAGGGATAAAACCTTTTATAGGTACATTAGGAAGCATAGAAGGGTTAAGGGGGGATAGTGAAGATTAATAAAGGAGAGGGGAGGTGGGCAGAGGGGACAGTGAAAAGGCGAGATACTGAATGAATAGTTTTGCTCAGTATTCATAAAAGAAGAAGAGGAGGAGTTACCTAAACCAAACAGTAGAAGCACTCTCTGGTAGGGGTTGCGCCAGTCCATTTACAGAAGAAAGAGTCCTGAAAGAACTCCTAAAACTCAAGGTGGACAAAGCAATGGGCCTGAGGGGATTCACCCTAGAATCCTAAAAAGAGCTAAGGAGGACCTAGTGACACCACTAACCACACTTTTTAACAAATCATGGGAAGATGAGGTGGTACCTGAGGACTGGAGGAGGGCAGATGTGATTCCCCTTCACAAAAGTGGGAGCAAGGCAGAAGCAGGAAACTACAGATCTGTTAGTTTGACCTCAGTGGTGGGGAAAATGATGGAATCACTTTTGAAAGAAAGAATTGTTGAGTACCTAGAGGCCAGCGGGGCACAGGACCCAAAGCAGCTTGGGTTCACAGTACGAAGGTCATGTCATACTAACATACTAACATACTAAAATGCCAGCAGAATAGGCCTAATGGTCTTTCGTGTCTGCTCGTTTGGTCAGCCCCCACCCTGGGTGCTGACCTTGCTGTCCCCCTCGCCTTCTCTGGCTTCTTCCTTCCCAGTTCCGGATATTCTTGCTGCATTGGATTTTGCTTCCTGAACCCTTCCCCTGTACCTGTCCCACCCCCTCTTGAACCCCTCCACTGTCTCTGCCTCCACCAGCCCCCTAGGTAGTGCATTCCATGGCTCTACCACCCTCTCAGTGAAGTAGCACCTCCTCCTTTCTCCCCTGAATCTTCCCCCCTCCAGCTTCCACCCATGCCCTCTAGTGGCCCCCTCCTCCTTCCTTCGAAGCACCCTCACTGTTCCTCCCCTATTTACCCTGTTCATGTACCTGAAGACCTCTATCATGTCCCCCCGGTCCCTTCTCTCTTCCAAGTGTACATATTTAGCTCTTGAGCCTCTCTTCATAGGTCCTGTCCCCCAAGCCCCAAATCATTTTGGTTGCCTCCTCTGGACCCTCTCCAGGAGGTTAATGTCCCTCTTTAGTGCGGCCTCCAAAACTGCACTGAGTACTCCAGGTGCGGCCTCACCAAGCAGTTATACAGAGGAGTATCACTCCTCCTTCTGGAGGTGATCCCCCTAGCGATGCATCCCAGCATCCTGTTGGCCTTGGCTGCTGCCCTCCTACAAGTCTCAGAGTTGTTCATCTTGACATCCACCACCACCCCCAGGTCCCTCTCAGCCATTGAGACTTGTAGTATTTCCCCAGGGTGTACACTTGGCCTGGGTTTCTGGCCCCCAGGTGGAGTACCTTGCATTTCCCTGCATTAAACCTCAGCTTCCACTTTCTAGACCATCTTTCCAGAGCCTCCAGGTCCCCCTGCAGGGCCACCCTCCCCTCCTCCCCATCCACCACCGCCCCCAGTTTCGAGTCATCTGCAAAGAGACTCATCTCACTCCTGATTCCTGTCCTTATGTCAGATACGTAGGCGTTGAACAGAAGGGGCCCAAGGACTGATCCCTGTGGGACCCCACTAATGACCCTCCTTGGGGAAGAGACTATCCCACCAACTACGACCCTCTGGGTCCGGTCCTGGAGCCAATTGCCTATCCATCGGATCATCTGGTTTCCCAACCCCATTTCTCCTAGTTTATCCAACAGGCCCACGTGAGGAACAGAGTCAATGCCTTGCTGAAGTCTAGAAAGAGGACATCCACTGGTCTACCCAGGTCCAAGGCATGTCAGACGAAACTAATCGATTTCTTTGACTGGGTGACCAAAGTAATAGACCAGGGAGGGGCTGTGGATATGACCTACCTAGACTTTAGCAAGGCATTTGACACAGTCCCCCACAAAAGATTAATAATCAAGTTAGCCAGCCTGGGAGTGAGGCCCAGGGTGGTAGCCTGGGTAGCAAACTGGCTGCACAACAGGACACAGAAGGTAATAGTGAATGGAACACATTCTGAAGAAAGGGGGTTACTAGTGGAGTACCTCAGGGCTCAGTACTGGGTCTAGTGGTCTTTAACGTCTTTATAGGTAACATTGCAGAGGGTCTGGAAGGAAAGGTATGCCTCTTTGCAGATGACACAAAGATCTGTAACAGAGTTGATACACAAGGGGGGGTAGAAAGGATGAGAAGGGACTTGGCAAGGTTGGAGGAATGGTCAGACATATGGCAACTTAGATTCAATGCAAAGAAGTGCAAAGTAATGCACCTGGGAAATAAAAATCCAGAAGAAGAGTCCACAATAGCAGGGGAGGTACTAACGACAACAATAATGGAAAGGGATCTGGGCGTAGTCATATCAGATGACCTAAAGGTGGGTAAGCAATGTGAGAAGTCAGTAAGGAGAGCCAGGGGGATAATGGGATGCATAGGGAGGGGCATCACAAGTAGAAAAAGGGAAGTGGTTATCCCTCTGTACAGACAGTTGGTGAGACCCCACCCGGAGTACTGCGTGCAGTTTTGGAAACCTCATCTACGCAAGGACATAGACAGGATGGAAGCAGTCCAGAGGAGGGCAACTAATATGGTGCAGGGTCTACATCAGAAACCACATGAAGAGAGACTGAGAGAGCTTAATATGTATACCCTTGATGAAAGGGAGGGACGGGGACATGATAGAAACATTTAAGTACCTCAAGGGAATCAACAAAGTCCAGGAGGGTAGCATCTTTCAGAAAAAGAGATGTGTAAGAACAAGGGGACACAATTTAAAGTTAGAGAGGGGAAGGCTCAGGGGTAATGTGAGGAAATTATTTTTCATGGAGAGAGTGGTGGACGCATGGAACCACCTTCCTGGAGAGGTTGAGGGGTCTAAAACAGTGGGGGAATTCAAACATGCATGGGACAGACCTAAGGCAATTATAGCGGGGGGTTGCAGGAAGTAGGCTGTTGGTTAACTAGAATCTGCAGCTTATCCAGTAGGTAGGGAAATGGGGAGACTGGGTGGGCCAAGTGGTCCTTATCTGCCGTCAAACTCTATGTTTCTATGTTTCTAACCCCCATTTGTAGGGGGGTTACACCAGAAAAAAAACAATACAAACAATACTGGTAAAGCAGATGACAAGTGTACAGCAGGATATGAAACAATGTCATTATACATAGGTTGTGCAATAATTAGCAACATATAATTCATGTCAAAGCATTTACTACATATAAAGCAGTGTTTAACAACACACAATTCAGGTCAAGGCATTAAAAAAATTCAAACCGATGCATCTGGACAGGTAAACAGACTGGTGCTGGGCAGTACAGTTAAAAGATAGACTAGAGGAAAGCTCAAGAGAGGAGAGGTAAAGGAAAAGAGGGGAGAGACTGGGGACAGGGTAGGGAAAGTTAAAGAAAGGAGTTATTAAAATGAGGCTGCACTAGACCTTGTAAAAGGTAGATGGACAGTTAGATAAGGGGGAAGAAGTTCAAGAGAAAGAGCAGAGAGAGAGAGAGAGAGAGAGAGAGAGGGAGCAAAGTAGATGGGATGGAAACTAGGTAGATTTTTAGGGCTCTGAGGGCATGGAAACTACGGTGGGTTAAAACAGGTGCACATGGCAAGGTCAGCAAGCAGGGAGCGATGCCTCATTTTGAAGATGTGATGATTAGGTGCCTCACGGACATCGAGTGGTAAGGAGTTCTAGTATTAGGAGCAGCATGGGAAAAGGCACTGGTACCTTTAATAGTTTTGCATCTGGGGACTTCTAGCAGAGATAAATTCAAGGAGCGCAGGCTATATTGGGAGGTCTGTGGTATGAGCATGGAGGCAAGTGACAAAGGAGTATTTGATCTACTGATGTCATCCAGAAGGGACCCTAGGGCAAGAAGCCGTTAGGAGGCCAGGGAAGGCCAACTGAGGTCAGGATAAAGCTGACAATTGTGTTTTAGGCGAGGAGATGCAGAGGCATAACGACAGATGTTATTGTAGGTAACATCCCACTTACGGAGAGTGGCATTGGATGCATTCATGTAGATGATAGATCCATAGGCTAGAGATGGAAAAAGAATGCCACGGGCAATCGCTAGTCTTACTGAAGGCATGACAGCATAACAGGTGTTTTAGGCCACCCTTAATTTGCTGTTTACCAACTTGCACGTAGTCTGGATATGTAGGTCAAAGCTGAGAGTGGCAATAAATAAAATAAGAACCATTAGCACAGGTTACAGTAGAATGCTCGTGGCAATCTTTCAGTTTGGTAGCTGATCCAAACAGCATTGCCTGTGTCTTGGCCACACTGAGAACTAGCTTATGGCTAGTTAGCCAGGGTTGGATTTCCTGAAAGGCAATGGAGAGGTTGAGGTTGATATCAGACACGAGGGCGTAGCTACTGATACTCCACGTAAGCCATGGCATACCAAGAAGTTTAGTTGCAGGGGGTAGCAAATAAGCTGGCCAGCACTGGTCTGCCCTCTCTATAGTCCATCGCGTTTAAATTCCTTTGTTTGGCTTTGCAGACTTTTCTTTTCTCTTTCAGCTTTGTTTTGGGGGCGGCAGATTGGACCGCGGACGCTGGAAGCTGAACGCTCCCCAGTTAGGGTTTGGTATGGTCTGCCCGTAGCTAGCAATCAGCTGGTAGGGGGTGTGACAGGTCTGGGGCAGTGAGTTTAAATGCCACAGCAAAGTTAGAAGTCATACTATTAGTTCAATTGTACTGGGAGCGAGAGAAGCAGTGAAAGAACTGAGAAGCAGCAGATGGAAGAACAGACTCAGAGACGGCTAAAAGAATGAAGACTTCATGTGGAGTGGCAAGTGAAGCGAATCTGCCTACCTGCAGGGGGAGAGAGAAGAAATTTCTGCCGTGGTCTTGGACTTGTGGTGCAGTCAGTGGTGTTTACCAGCAGCAGCGAGCCCGACACTAGCAGCGCAGACAGACAGACAGACAACAGGTCTAATCAGTGGCGGAGCTGGGGGGGCTGGGGGCGGTTGCCCCTCCTGGCTGCCCCAGTGTGAGTAGTGGTGCCCCACCAACATCTTTATTCACTGCTTAGTGCCCATTGTGAAGTCCCATGATTGACTGAATCCCCCCCCCTCGCCCGGCTCCCAAACCTGGCTCCGTCACTGGGTCTAGTGTGGGAATCATCTGATTGGAGCCAGGAACCTTGGACTCCAGTCGTTGGGGTGGGTGGGTATGAACAACAGTGGGGGAGGGGTAGCAGTGTGGCAGGTTGGTGTACAAATCTGAAATGCCTGGCTACAGCCCTGATCAGACACACACCTGGTGCCAGAGTACAGGACCAGGTCATCCGCATAAAGGATAGAGGTGCAGGGGTGGGTGCGAAGTGATATGTTATTCTGTTTAGCAACCTGATTTGACCGAAGGGATAGGGGGTATCAGCTTAGCCACGTGATTGTCTTTTAATATGTGCTCTGTAGCCTTGGTTAGGAAGTAAGGAAATATTCAGCCATCAGCCTCTCCGTATACAATTCGCATTACTCCAGTCACCACCCAGGGGTCGCTATTCGTTGTCAGCCCTGGCCGTGTTCTTTTCCCTGTCACGTGATCAGAGCACAGCTTTTTTTGTTTGGCCTCATGGAGTCGGAAATGACGTAGTTTTCGCGCGCCACCTCCTCTCTTCTCCCGTGCTGTGCGGTTGCCATCATGCCCTCCGCGGGAGCAGTGAGAGCGAGGTCGAGCGCTACTTTTGGTAAGTGTTGGTTACAGTATCTGGGGAGGGAGATAGGCGGGCAACATGATGTCGTGCGCCGCTCTTAGGGTCAGCAGTGAGGGAGAGCCGGGGCTGCGGACAGCGATCAGGCAACAAACAGTGTCTGCGTGTGAAGGTTACAGCCACGCGGTGCGGAACGAGACAGTGTTTTTACTTTTTGTAAGTTTTGGGAGCTATAGGGGTTTTGAAAATTACTGCTCTCCTTTTTATTGATGGCTGTGATTCGAGAGCTGCAGGGGTTCACTTTAGATTTCGGGGGAAGGGAGGTTCGGTGTCTGTCTGATTCCACCATCCTACAGGCCCTTTCAGTTTCTCTCATCTGGAGTGAGACTTCCTCATTTGTAGGCAATTGCCCGCTTTCCCTCAAGAGGCACCACATATATATATATATTACTAGGATCTTTCTCCAAAGATCGCATAGTAAGTTCGTTAAAGTCTGTAATACAGTCTCTCCATTTTTTAGCAGTTATGCTTGCAATTGCAGTAATGGGAACGGGTGGTGCTACATGGGTGCAGACTTCTCAACCTTATGCTTCAAAATTGGGGACACAATCGGGGACAAGTGACCTTCACCAAAATCAGGGCCGTATCTTGAAAAATGTAATTCATGACGCTGCTACAGTAAATGGTTTAGTAGTAAAAGCAATGTCTGATGGAGAGCTAAATTGTAAAACTATTATCTGATATGATTTTACGATTCCGGTCTCTATTCTTAAGTGGCAGAAGTGCCAAATGCAGAATCAAGGATGTACCTGGAAATCGGGAACAGTCGAGAGTTATGCATGAGTGGGTGTGTGTAACCACAATTTTACACACACACCTGCGATGTGGGATGCAACATAAAGCATCCCACACTGAGGCAGCCTTTGTTGGGTGTCTGATCCGGTGGTACCAGAGCACTCTGACATCACTTACACTGACTGAAGCACACTGCCAAAACTGTCTTTTTTCTGATCCCAGTATGCAGGGGTTGATTTTCTCAGAATAAACAACAATAAATATGAAAGAATAATAGAGTATTCCAACAACTGAAGTGCCCCCCCCCAACAAAAACACTAGCATTAAAGAAAAAGACTACCATTGCTGTCTGCTCTCCGTTCACTTTTTAACTATCAATGAACATGTCTCACGATAATGGTTAGCGTCCCTGTTTCGACAAATGTTACGTAGATAGCTGAAATGGGTTGTGTGGGGGTGGAGCCCCCCAATGAAAGGAGACTAAAACTAACAATGAGAAAAGTCCCGGGGAGGGAGGGACATGTCACTTCACTCCTTGGCTAGAAATAAGTTGGCGTATCTTTACACAGAAAAACAAACAGTTCAAAGAGACTTGCTTACCAGTAGTAGCATGCTAAAGACTGTCGATTATTAATGTAGACTGCCGATTATTGACAATGTTTTACGTGCCATAATATTTGAACGTCTATGTGTGTGCAATAAATATTTGTCTTTCGATTGTGTTGCTGTGCAGTTATTTAAGCAATAAGGCATGACTAGGGGTTAGATTAGCCGGTTTTTATGGCTAGTGCACTTACCCGGTTAACAAAAGCTAAATAAAATAAATAAAAATAAAAGAGATAAACAGTCCAATTAAGCCCCTAGAAGTGTAATGTATACGGTAGCAGCGGTGCCATATTCCCCTAGTGGGTGATTAACTGACTGTTCATCTTTATTTTTATTTATTTTATTTAGCTTTTGTTAACCGGGTAAGTGCACTAGCCATAAAATGACTATTTTCAGGCACGACCCGGTAGAGTACAGACATGCAGAAACTTAACAGGATAACAAATTATAAGTGCTTTAAATACAGTGAGTTAAAGAGGATACAATTATCAGAACATACAAAGTAAAGCACTTTACGTGCAATAAGTTAAAGTGGATACAATATATCAGAGACATATAGAGTAGACCATTCATAAGTTCATAGGTGCCTACCTATGTAATGAACAGAGAGGACCTTGGACAATAAATTATCAGGTGACATATCATATGAACTTAACAAGGTACACAAAAACAGGTACTACAAAAGTAAGAAATAACCATTGAGAGCAGGGGGTGTCATTAAGGAAAAGGTTGGTAAGTGGGGAAGAGGGGAGCAAGCCATGAAATTAGATTGTATGAGTGTATGCAAGTGTAAGGATGATGCCTGCAGTGCAAGATTGTATATGGGCAGGGAAAGGGAGCCGGGACAGTCTAGCTCCTGGGAGTGCCTTATTGCTATTATAAAAAATTATTCCTAAAGAAAAGTGTTAAAAGTATACTTTTTGAATGTTTTCTTGATTTAGAGGGAGATTTTTAATAAAATAGTTCTTCCACCAACAGTTTAAGAATGCTGGTTCAAAATCAGACTGCAGCATTCCAGTCATTCAACAGTGATAGAGGATGTAATGCTGTCAGGAAGAATCCATGTTCCATGGTGATCAGGCTGTAGATGACAGTATAACTGGGATTAATGTGAGGCTGTTGGAATCCTAACAGCCAATCAGATTGCAGCATTTCTGTGACCTTTTTATAATAAGGTTAAGATTATCTATACAGTGTAATTCACTGGTACTATGCTGAAGCGTGTCTCTACGTCTTCACGAAGACGTAGACACAAGTACCGTAGTTCACCCCCCCCAAAAAAAAAAGAGCACATAGTGGGCCCGGAGTGCTCCGGTATCGCTTCCGATTCATAGTCTGTTACTAAGAATAGTGTGTTCTTGTATATAATTTAAATGTTTTTATTGTACATACTTTTTTCCCATTGTTTTCTTCCTTAGTACATTAGTTATCTGACTCTACATACTCCAGTTTATTTATGCTTTGTTCTCTGTTTAATGTGCAACCATATTCAGTTATGTACTCTGTTTTCAACTGTAAAGAATATACGTTCAGCTGGACATTTGTGAAAACGGGCATTTTTGCTGACATACTCTCCAGTATAAAATAAAAATTGACTGAGGGTGTGGGAAAATTCTGGTTTACATCCACCCACGTTGAGACGTATATCTTGTTTTTTTATAATTACTAGTGAGCATTTTTAATTAGGTTGGCAGTTGTGTGACTATAGTACTTGCAATGGGAGCTTGATTGACAGGGAGTAAATTACAACTGCGGGTTGTAACACATAATTACAACCCGGCAGTTATGATGCATCTTTTACACATCCGAACATTAAAAATGCTCACTAGTAGTCGGCCCAGTGGTGCGGAGGGCTGAGGTGCCGGGTGCTTTATCTCCACCCTTGTCGACAGCCCAGGTTTGGGAGTGGACTAGGGTTGCTCAGGAGATGGCCGGCTGGGGAGGGGGGATTGAGCATCCCAAGAACAACTCTCCTCCCTCAGGGAGAGGGTGGGACAATGAGTCCCACCACTTGACTGCCACCTAGTGGTGGCTGGGTGACATCATGGGACCAGTGATGCACCCTGCACGTGCGTCAAGGTGCACGCATGCAGTTGCATCATATGTAGTTCCTGATGGGGTGAAAATGAAGCAAACTGCTTTGGCTCGCTCATAAAATGCATTCTTTAAATGCAAGTTCTTCTGTGTTCATTTCGTTTTTGTTGACTGGGAAAGGAGGGCTAACCCATACTGCCTGTTTATCAGTCTCAGGTATTTGTTCATGAATGTGGGAAATTTAATCAGGACACTAGAATAATTCCCCTACTCTTCTCGAAGTGTTGTGCAATCCTTTTACATCCACCTGGGCAACCACTAGAAAAGGAAGATAAGACTGTAGTATAATGTCTTATCTGAACACAGGGCATGAATTAGTCCCCCACCCACCAAAAAAAAAATAAAAATACCTGCCTATTGTGGTATGTAAATTTAAAAAATACATACCCATCAGCTTATTTACAAACTGCCCCATGTTTTTTACTGCAACATTTTTGTTTCGTCATCAGTGGACATAGCATTCAATATCTGTGTTTTTCAGTTGTCAGTAAAGACAATTTATGAAAACAGAACTGTGTCTGTAGCTGATTTATTTTCAGTAAGGTAGGGTTGGAAACGGGTCCCTGGCCCAAGCCCTTTACTGACCCTGGATTAACACCTCAAACCTGATAAGTGCCACGTCCGTAAAAGGACTTGCTGCCCCTGGGTATTAACAGGGCTTCTGAAAATTTTATTTGCCTGCCCCAAGTCATTAAAAAAGAAACACCAAGGATTGCCCCAACTGGGTAGTGCTAGAACATCCCAAAAAGTCACAAGTGCACATAAAGGATTCAGCACTCAGGCCAAGTCTTTCCTCATTTCTTCTTTTATTGTGCAGTAAAGACAAATGGAGAGGTAGCCCAGGGAGGCTAACTCTGACCAACGTTTTACACTCCTTACAAGTGCTTTATCAGGCCTCCAGCCCATAAAATGCCTTGAAGAGGTTTACCTTCTGTTCCAGTCCTCAGTGTCATGGCCCTTAAAAAGGTTATTAAAACTAAATTGGCAGTAAGTGCTTTAGCCTCAGGTTGCACACTGGATGTTTCTTGGCTTTACAAACGAAGGGTCAGAGTTTTTATTTTGTTTTGTTAGGGGGTAGGAGACAGAGGGTAATGGTAAACTGAGTTCACTCTGAGGAAGGGAGAGTAACCAGCAGGGTACATCTGGGGTTCGTGCTGGGACTGGTCCTCTTTAATGTGTTTATAAGTGATAGTGGAGGAGCCGGAAGGGAAGGACTGCCTCTTTGCAGGTGACACCCAAGATCTGCAGCAGAGTGGACAGTGTGTGTGTGTGTGTGTGTAAAGGATGGCCAGGGATCTGAAAAAGCTGGAGGAGTGGCCAAAGGTATGGCAGCTGGGTTTTGGTACAAAATAATGCACTTGAACCATAGAAATCTGGGGTGGAGTACAAAATGTAGGAAGTGATACTGACAGTGACCAAGCAGGAGAGCGGCCTGGGGGTAATCATATCAGATGACCTAAAGGTGGCCAGGCAGTGTGACAGGGCAGACTAGAAGGCTAGTGGGGTGCTAGGGTGCATAGATAGGGGTATCACCAGCAGGAAGAGGGAGGTGGTACTGCCCCTGTACAGATCGCTGCTAAGATCCCCACGTTGAGTACTGTGTCCAGTTCTGGAGATCGCATCTCAGGAAGGACATAGAGCAGAAAATGGTGCAGAGTCTGCATCAAAAGCCCTACAAGGAGAGGCTAAAGGAGCTCAATATGTACACCCTGGAGAAGGGAGGGACATGATAGAGACAGTACAGTTGTGTAAGAACTTACTATAACAGTAGATCTTTGAGAGTATCTTTTGTAGCAGGTCATAACACATGGGATATCAGCCGCAGGCGTCATTTTCTTCAGTTGACTTCTCAGCAGTCGACCCTGGGATCGCCCCCTAACGTTACCGCATGGTGTCAGTATGGCACTTATAGAAGGGGAGGTCCCAGCCACTCTTTACATCTTTTCCATTCTAGCGACCAAATGAGAAACATTTCTCAGTCCTCCGGTGGGAACCAAGGAGAGAAATAAGGCAGCAGCTAGGGGAGTCATAAAAATACGGAGCAAAGCACCTTTCTGAAGTAACAGCAAGGGGGAAGGCGGATGGGGCAGCATGACCTGCTGCAAGAGATACTCTTGAAGATCTACTGTTATGGTAAATTCTTATGCAACTATACTATCTTTTTCGAGACTATTTCTTGCAGCCGGTCATAATACATGGGAAGATTCCCAAGTGGTTATTATGCCAAGGGGAGGAGGAAGCGAACCATTAGGACTTATGGCAGGAGGCCTTGTAGAACGGCCCATGCATAACTGGTCCACTTATTGGAAGTGACGTCTAGACTGTAATGTTTTGTGAATGTATGTACAGTAGACCACATGGCGGCTTCTCAGATTTCTAAGGCAGAAACACCCTGGAAACACACCATGGGAGCAGCAGTGCCTCTGGTAAAATGGGGTTTCGCAACCCCTGTGAGAGGTTTGTTGTATTTTATATAGATAAAATGCAGTTGGTCAACCATGTGGACAAGCACTGCCTTGAAATCTGAATGCTGTGGTTTCTAGGGGCGAAAGACACGAAAAGTTGCTCAGTTTTTCGCAACTGTGAAGTGCAGAGAAGATAAATTCTCAATGTTCGATGCACATCGAGAGTATGAAGCACAGATTCCCCTGGATTTGCAGGCTCCGTATAGTACACCATTAAGTGGATAGCTTGATTTAACGTAAAGTCAGAAACAACCTTTGGTCAAAACTACAGGTTTGTGCATAAAATAATAAGCTTTATTTTTATGGCGCCTTTCTAAAACCAAGGCGCCTAACTAACAATTATATAACAAACATAAAATTGATCAATATAAATACTTTAAAACAAATATTTCAGTTAAAACCAGAATATAAATCAGTCGCCAAATGCTTTTGTCCACAAGTAAGTTTTTAGAGCAGATTTGAATCCCTCCGTGGTCGCACATTCCTGAAGCTGATGGGGTAGAGAATTCCAGCGGGAAAGGGCCACATGCATAAATGCCCGGGCCCCAGAAGATTTTAAGCAAACCCTCGGAATCTCTAGCAACCTCTTGTCAGCCGATCGGAGCAATCGCCCATGGCTGTAAGGGACCAGAAGCTCTTTCAGGTAGTCCAGGCCCTGTCCGTGTAAGGCTTTATGAGTCAGAAGTCTGACTTTAAAGGCGAACTGCCACTGTACCGGCAGCCAGTGCAGTTCGCACAGCACCAGAGAGATATGACAGGACCGACAGGTTCCCGTCAATAACTGGGCTGCTGCGTTCTGCAGCAGCTGCAAGCGGTGGATATCCACCCCAGGTAGCCCTAGTTAAAGGGAATTGCAGTAATCCAGGTGTGAGGACACACAGGCATGTATAATACCCTATCATTATGAAACTACAGGTAGTGAAGTTTACACAATGCCTATAACTCTGAAATACGTTTTCCAGACGTAATGGCAACTAAAAATATGGTTTTCCAAGAAAGATAACTGAGTTCGGTGGAGTTGGTGGGCTCGTAGTCAATTTTTCAAGCACAAAATTCAAATCCCACACAGGGAGAGGATCCCGGATAGAAATATGAAGGTGCAGAATACCTTTTAAAAAGGTTTGAATCAAAGGTAACTGGGACAGTGGTTTGTTGCTCACAGGTAAATGAAGTGTGGTGAACTGTGTACTATTACAGAGGAATATTTCAGTCCACTCTCCCAACAAGGAGAGCAAATAGTCTTAAGATGCTCAGAGGGGAACACTCATAAGGATCTAAGTCCTGTGTAGATGCCCAAATGGAGAAGCGGTTCTACTTCACTAACTGGGAAGACCATGTAGATGGCTTCCTGGCAGCCCGGAGGATTTCTGCCACCTTTGGAGACACCCTGAAGCGCGCGAGAGGACTATGTCCTCAGGAGCCAGGTGTGCAAATGGTGGGAGTGAAGGTCCAGGTGTAGCAGGGAGCCTTGTGCCTGGGATAGCAGAGCCTGGCAAATTAGCAGAGGTAGGGGATCTTGTTTTGAGAGCTGTAGAAGGAGAGGGAACCAAATCTGTCTTGGCCAGAACGGTGCTATGAGAATCATAGATGCCCCGTCCCAAACCAATTTTGAGTAGTACTTTCTGAATGAGAGGAAGGGCATAAAGAAATCTTCCTGTCAAGGAAAGAGATAAGGTGTCTTGCCACACAGTTCCAGGACCTCGCTCGAGAGAGCAGTAAAGAGGCAGTTTTGCATTTTACGGAGAGGCAAATAGGTCCAACTCTGGTTGGCCCCATTGGCGGAAGTCATTGTTTAGGACATCCGGTAGGATTTCCCACTCATGGGCCAGGGAAATGGATCTGCTCAGGGCATCCGTCAGGGTGTTGGACAATCTGGGGATGTGGACTGCCACAAGATTGATACTTCTTTGGATTGCCCTGTACCAGATCCTCATTGATTCTCTGCACAGAGATACGAATGGGTGCTACCTTGCTTGTTTAGGCAGTGAACTACTGCAAAATTGTCCAATTGCACCTGAAGGCAACATGGGAGAAGGAGGGTCTTGAATGCCTGGAAGGAGTAGATGACTGCCCTCATCTACAAGACATTGATGTGAAGACTGGTCTCCACCAGTGGCCAGATCCTTGGGATCGGACTTGCAGGAGATGAGCTCTCCACCCTGTCAAGGAGGTGTCTGTAGTCAAAATAATATGGGGGACAGGAGACTGAAACGGCAGACCTCGCATTAAGTTGTCCATGGACTTCTACCATTGTAGAGCTCGAAGGGCCAGGGAAGACATCAGGACTGGGGCATCGAAGTCGTCCCTGCTAGTCCCATTGGACTCTGAGACCATTGAAGGACCCTCATATTTAGTCTGGTATGGGGGACCATCTATATTGTAGCTACCAAATGACCCAGGAGGTGCAGGTAGTCTTATGCAGAAACCAATCTGCTGGACTCGGGTCTGCGCGCCAAAGGAATCTGGGCGTTCGCCCGAGCCTTGGGCAAAAAATGCCATCCCCAAGGAGGTGTCTAATATGGCTCTGGTGTAGAGGAGGCGTCTCACGGGGTCTGTCTTGGATTTTGGACAGTTTACAGCCGCCCCTACCCAGGCAAACAACTGAAGGGTTTTAGAAAGCGTGAACAGCAGCCTTTGGCTGGAAGACGCTTTCAGGAGCCAATCGTCCAAGCAGGGAAAGACATAGAGGTCTTCCCTGCGAAGGGCTGCTGCTAGGCATTTTGTGAACACCCTTGGGGCAGAGGAAAGGCCGAATGGGAGGGCTTTGAACTGGTAATGATGATCCTGGAACAAAAAAACGGAGAAACAATCTGTGAGCAGGGTGCGTCTGGATATGGAGGTTCGCATCCTTCATATTGAGAGAGCAGAGATGATCTCCTGTGTTCAGCAAGGGAAGAAGTGTTGGAAGAGACACCATCCTGAACTTTTGCGGTAGGGCCCGAAAACCTTGCTGGTGGACCAGGGAGCTCCAGGAGGTGGTGCGGGGAAAGAAGGCAGCCTATAGGCAATTCAAGTGCTCAAGGAGTGAAAGGGATCAAGGGGAGTACGAGCTGATAGCTAGAAGGGCCACTAGGCTGGTGAGGGTGGCTAAGGCAAGGAAGGAGCAGAACCTGGCTAGGGAAATTAGGAGAGGGAACAAGCGGTTCTTTAGATACATTAGGGAAAAACGAAGGGTGAAGGGGCAGATTAGCAGGATTAAAACAGGGGAGAGATGGGCACAAGACCTGGGGGAGCAGGCTGAGGTACTAAATGAGTACTTCACCTCAGTTTTCACCAAGGAAAATAGGGGTGCTGCGTCATACATGGGAGGAGACAGTGATACTGAGGGGGTACCCTTACCGATCCGCGGGTCTGGGGAGAGGGGGAGGCATCACTGGCAGGAGGGGGAAGGCTAAACACCCTGTCCTCAGAGGGAGGTGGTACTGCGGTAGTACAGAGAAGAGGTAGCGGAAGTGGAAATCACAGCAGAGAGAGAGAGTGAGGGAAGCCCTCAGGTCCCTTAAGACGGAGAAAGCACCAGGGCCAGATAAATTACATCCCAGAGTGCTGAAGGAACTTGCGGATGTCCTGATGAAACCCCTGGTGGAGCTTTTCACCATCTCTCTGAGGACAGGGTGGGTGCCCCAGGACTGAAAGGTGGCGCGTATAGTGCCTATCCACAAGGGGGGATCAAGGGAGGTGGCAGGGAACTACAGGCCTGTCAGCCTGACATCGGTGATGGAGAGCATTGTCAAGGAGAGGCTAGGGGGGGACCTGGAAAAGTCAGGGTGCCTGGACGATAGGCAGCATGGATTCGTCCCGGGGAAATCGTGTCAGACAAACCTTGTGGAGTTCTACGACTGGGTGACGAGTGCCTTGGACCTGGGTAGACCAGTGGACATCCTCTTCTAGACTTCAGCAAGGCATTTGACTCTGTTCCTCACGAGGGCCTGTTGGATAAGCTGGGAGAAATGGGGTGGGGAACCAGATGATCAGATGGATAGGCAATTGGCTCCAGGACTGGACCCAGAGGTGAGTAGTTAGCTGGATAGTCTCATCCCCAAGGAGGGTCATTAGTGGGGTCCCACAGGGTCAGTCCTTGGGCCCCTCCTGTTCAACGCCTATGTCTCTGACATAAGGACAGGTATCGGGAGTGAGATGAGTCTCTTTGCGGATGACTCAAAACTGGGGGCGGTGGTGGATGGGGAGGAGGGGAGGGTGTCCCTAAAGGGGGACCTGGAGGCTCTGGAAAGATGGTCTAGAAAGTGAAAGCTGAGGTTCAATGCTGGGAAATGCAAGGTACTGCACCTGGGGGCCAGAATCCCGGGCCAAGTGTACACCCTGGGGAGGGGGTTGCTACAAGTCTCGATGGCTGAGAGGGACCTGGGGTTGGTGGTGGATGTCAAGATGAACAACTCGGAGACTTTTAGGAGGGCAGCAGCCAAGGCCAACAGGATGCTGGGATGCATCGCTAGGGGGATCACCTCCAGAAGGAGGGAAGTGATACTCCCTCTGTATAACTGCTTGGTGAGGCCGCACCTCGAGTACTGCGTGCAGTTTTGAGGCCACACTTAAAGAGGAACATTAAACTCCTGGAGAGGGTCCGGAGGAGGGCAACCAAAATGATTTGGGGCTTGGGGACAGGACCTATGAGGAGAGGCTTGAAGAGCTAAATATGTACACATTGGAAGAGAAGGGACATGATAGAGGTCTTCAGGTACATGAAGGGGTAAATAGGGAGGAGCAGTCAGGGTGCTGTCAAGGAAGGAGGAGGGGCCACTAGAGGGCATGGGGCGGAAGCTGGAGGGGAAGATTCAGGGAGAAAGGAGGAGGTGCTACTTCAGTGAGAGGGTGGTGGAGCCATGGAATGCACTGCCTAGGGACTGGTGGAGGCAGAGACAGTGGAGGGGTTCAAGAGGGGGTAGGACAGGTACAGGGGACGGGTTCTGGAAGCAAAATCCAATGCAGCGAGAATATCCAGAACTGGGAAGGGAGAAGCCAGAGAAGGCGAGGGGGGCAGCAAGGTCAGCTCCCAGGGTGGGGGTTGACCAAACGAGCAGACGTGAAAGACCGTTAGGCCTATTCTGCTGACATTTTAGTATGTTAGTATCTGATGTAGAGGTTGAGACTCCTTAGATCCATAATAGGGCGTAAGCCCCCCATCCAATTGGGAACCAGGCAAAAATGGGAGTTAAATCCCACACCCTACTGTGGTAGGGGGAACTGGTTCAAGGACATGTTTTGTGAGCAAAGCATTGATTTCATTCTGTAGAACCAATGGTTGGTCTGGGGGGTAATGAGTGACCCTTGGTGGCAAAGCAGGGGGCATCTCTGTGAACTCCAGTGTGTGTCCTGATTTGATCAATTACATGAGTCACAGGTCAGAGGAGATGGCTTGCCACCCTTGTAGGTGCAGGCAAAACCTGCCCTCGATGGCCGTGGGAGGGTTTCCTGAGGTTCAAAAACCCGGGGAGACGGGAAGAGCTGGCCGTCCTCTGGGTCGAAGAAGGCCAAGATGGAGCAGAGACGGGAGCCGACCCTTCACTTGGTGCGGGAGGTTGAGGGGTCTTCGTAAGGTCCAGGATAGTATTTACTAGGGCCTGGACATCAATCACGACCATTTGTCTAGCGGAAGTAGCCGGGGTAGAATGGACTGAATGAATAGGAACCACTGACGGTATTGAAGACGTCAGTGGAACCAAGCAAGCATCCGTTGATGTGGATGTGTTTAAGACCCCAGGATCGTCGACGAGGGTGTTAACATAGAGCCCTTTGTGGTAAGGCTGGTCGTCGAGAGAATCATCGACGGGCCAGAAGTCATCGTCAACGGATGATGGCTAGATACCACAGACGGGAGGCAGCGATGGAAGCTGAAAATGCACCCGGGAACCCACCGTTGATGGAGGAGCAGTCGACGAGGGATGAGACGAGCCACCAGTCATGGACAGTGTAGAAAATGATGTTACAGTGGCAACCTTGACTGTACTTAATTTTTTGGTAGTGACTGGGGTACTTGTCGATGATGGTGTGGCAGAAATGTGCTTCGTTTTGCTGGCATGTTTCTTACCGGGACCCTGTCCTGTCGATGAGGAGGGCTGACTCGCAGAGCAGTGAGACCCTGAGGAGGACGTCGAAGACTTCCTGGGCTTGGACCATTGCTGCTACTCCAGAAGAGCGACCCTTTGCTCCATGAGGAACTCACAAAGCTTCTGAAGCCTTCAACCTTTCGTGGCCCTGTTAAACTGATTACAGAGGATGCAATCCCAGGTGTCTTGTTCAGGACCAAGGCACCAAACAAACGTTGTGGAGGTCCTCTGTAGCGATTCTGTGACCACAGGTACGCTTTTGGAATAAGGGATCTGAAGACATCAGTAGATGAACCTGTTTATAATGAACGCTTGGTCGGTAGAATGCTTCGTCGACGACTGGTAAGAGCTCTGAAGGAGGATTTGTTGCATGCAGGTCACGATTGAAAAGAACTGAGAAGTAGCTGGGATCTCCCCCTTTTATATGTGCCATACTGACACCACGTGGTAACGTTAGGGGGAGGTCCCTGAGTCGACTGCTGAGAAGTCATCCGGAGGAAATGACTCCTGCGGCTGATATCCCATGTGTTAGAGATTGTCTCGAAGATCTTTAATTATCTCACGGGTTAATAAGGTACAGGTGGGGTGTGTTTTTCAGAGAAAAGGGTGCTGTAGAGCAAGGAGGCATGATATGAAGCTGGACGGAGGTAGATTCAGGAGAGATGTGAGGAAGTACTACTTCACAGAAAGGGTGGTGGATTCCTAGAAAAGCCTTGCAGTGGAGGTGATGGGAGTGAAAACAGTGGTGGGGTTCAGATATGCCTGAGACAGCGTTGTAGATCATGTTGGGCCTGCAGCAAAAATGAAGATAATAAATATGGGCAGACTGGATGGACCTGCCACCATTTTTCTGTGTTTCTGTCCTTTGAGAGATTTTAAAATGGATACTTTGCTTGCTTAGCTGCCCCAAGATTTAACTACTAGCCCCCAAACAGATTAAAAATTATTACTATTCGCCTGGTCTAAGTCCTCCTAACTGCTTTAGTTTGCCCCCTGGCACATCTGTTAAAAAGTCTTTTAAAACAAATCAGATGGTGCTGGCTCAGGTCCTTAAAATGTCTATTGCCAAAAGAAGTCATCAAAAAAGCTTTAAAAGAAAATTAGATATATAATCCATAGTATGAATTTGGTTCCTTAAAGGGAAACTTCCATGTCCCATCGAGCCCCACCTCCGTGTGAAGCGGGGCCCGATTAGTAGATGTAAAAAAAAGTATTAAATGTGGCACTTACGTATTATATTATTTTGATTCATATCTGGTTGATCCTCGCCCTCCCGCTTGACATTTGGGTTTCAACACCCTCCCGTCGTGCCGACAAGCACCGGGTTGTCCCGATGATGGCGTGGCAGGCGGGGAGCAGCCGGGTGTCCCATAGACTTGCCATACTGCAGGATTTTAAACAGCTCCGTCTGGAGCCCTGTGTTGCCGAGAGCACGGAGACCAGGTACAGACAGCTTGTGTGCCTGTTAGTCTGTACCTGGTCTCGGTATTGCAAGGACACCGACAGATTCCAAACCTAAAATGCCTGCGGGGAGGGTGTAGGATCAACCAGATATGAATCAAAATAATATAATAATCAGTAAGTGCCACATTTAATACTTTTTTTACATCTGCTAATTGGGCGCCGCTTCACACGGAGGTGGGGCTCGATGGGACACGGACGTTTCCCTTTAAAAGGGTAATTGTTCTGCTAATGTGAGCCATTAAAAGGGCATTTACACCCAGGTTACAGTGCATGCTGCCTGTAAAGATCTGTCACTGCTGCTCCTCCTCCTCCTCCCTCTAACCCACACAAAACATTCTGGCATGCTGCAGTCAGCACTGGCAGCAGCCAGTCATTTGCTGACACCATCCCTGCTTTCTCTCCCTAGACTTGTCTGACTGTATGCTTGTAGTAATTGAGTGTCCACATGCTCCGTCTGCAGGTGGGTCAGAGGACGAGTCTACAGCGACACAGCACTCTGCTCTTCCAGTCATACTAATGCACAAACTTGTGGGATTCTCCACTTGCACTGACACGCTGCATTTTGGGAGGGGGTGGGGCTGAAAAATAAGTGTCAAAGTCAGCAGCAGTCTTGGGTGCCCTAGTGGGCAGGCACTGAACAGGTTTACGTGTCTGCAGTCAAAAGTGCCATCTCTGGGGCACAAAAGGTGTAGGAATTTCATACCCTGGCACACCCCGTCAGTACAGCATTCCTCCAGTACTGCATCTGTGTGCCAGTGTTTATGGTATGAGTGCAGTCCCGATGTGCCGTTGGAACCCATGAGCTTCTGTCCCAGAGGCAGATTGCATTTGAATTATGCCGTGTGTGTGTGTGTGTGTGTGTGTATATATATATATATATATATATGTATGTGTTTCTATACGTACACTGCACCCTGTTTTTCTCCCTGAAAGAGTACATTTTCTATTTTGTGTAATACTCTGCAAAATAGAAAACTTTCTGGGTTGTGTGATACAAATGTACTGGAACTTGGCAGCTTATCTCCCCCCCGCCCCACCAGATGCCGCATATTTTTTAATTTTTTATTCTGCTGGTAACTGTTACTCAATTCACTTTTAAAAAAAATTTGTATGCTTTTTGCCCTCTGTATCACTCGACTGGCCCATCATTGATCCTAACCAGCTCATCCTGCCACATCGCCCATCTTCCCTGGAACTTGCCTCTCTCTAGCTTCCAGCCTGACTTGCCTCCCCCGGTGTGGTGCTGCTGGCCCCCAACAGAGTCTTGGTCAGTGGTACTTGGGAGTGCCATGGTCGGCCGGTTGGGGCCTGTGACAAGAAGCGGATGTCCTGCTGTACTCGGGGGAGGGGGTTCCGCTTTCCAGTCCCAGCCCCTAGGATGGTGAGAAGAGCTTGCCGATGCAAATGCAGTCTCATGCATCGCATGTCTGAGCATGTCAGTGTCCTCCCGCCCAGTGACAGCGCTAGGGGCATTAAAACATGGGTCAAATTAGACCCACTAGTGTAAAAAATGTGGGTCAAAGAGAGAAACAACTGGGTCAAAACCTAATCAGACAGAAATTTCACCAATACAGAAGCTTAAATATGTCAAGTGAAAATACTTGTGTTTATTTTTCCATCTTTCAGCTATTGTTACAGACAGGTGCACCATTTTGGACCCACTGTCATGTGGAAAGTGGGTCATTTCCGAGCAAGCTGCAACTTTTTCCCTTTTTGCCCTATCTAGCGCTGTCCCTGCTCCCGCCCTGCTCCTCGGCTCCTTGCACTATTACCTGTGGTTGCCCAGGTGGCGGTACTGCAGTGGAGAGCGACCTCTGGGATGCTTATCACACCTCCCCAGCGTGCCCTTTTATGACTCGGGCTTGTTCCCAACTCCGAGCTGCAAGTGGTAGTGCTACTGTTGCACTGATGGTCCTGCTATATTCAGTTTACTTTTTAAAATCTCAAGCAGTGATCCTTTCTCTGTGACCGCTTTCTTTGAATTGTCTGTGTGGTCCTTTCTCAGCTAGCATTTCCCATGTTCCAGATATATATTTTTGGATGACGTGTATTCAAAAGTAAAGCCACTGGGTGTAAATACACCCAGTGTACTATCACTCCTGAGGAAAACAAAAATTATTTTAGCAAAAGCAAACCTTTAATGAAAACTATTTGTGCGTTAGTCCTATTGACATGAATCACAGTTCAAAGATCAGTACGTTTAGTACCCATCGCAGTAGTGGAGGAAGTTTCACCCTCATCAGAGGACCTTCTCTCTGGTTCCTTCAGTTTCTCCTTGGAAGAAGGAACTGACTGTCCAGCCGTGTCAGCAGCCTTTTCGGACTTCTTCTCTTTCCGTCAGTTAAAACATCTGTCAGGCGTCGACTGAGGAAATTTTTTGTGCAAATTTCACAATCTGCTTTGTAAGTGGTCAAAACCCCAAGCAGAACACATACATAAGATGAGGATTGGCGTTCGCAGATGTTTCACCACGCTCTGTGCAGTGTTGGAAACCAGTTGGGCCAGTTCTCTTTTTTAGGTTTCTGTGACATAACCTAAAAATCTTTGAATAAGCGGTTCTCAAGTAACTCTTTTCAGGGAATAAAATAGATGGTTAGGCCTAAGAGTTGCTCTGTTTGAGTTTTGTTTTTCTGTTTTATTTAGTGACTTTAAAAATAACTGAGAAAAATCTTAGTAATTTACAAAATGAGAACTGCAACAGAAACACAAAATTAATGAGACTTTTACCTCAAAGTAGAAAAACCTTTGGTTTCCCGCCGGTTGTGAAAACTGACAAGGAACCGGAAAAACTTACTGGAATAACCTAAACCTAACTAATTTTACCTGAAAAACCAAGGACAGTACTATGAAAATAAATAAAAATAAAATGGTAACTTGAAAACCGGCAAAAAATGACTTCAAGAAGCTGAAGGAAAGCTCTCCAAGGCTTCTTTACTAGGCAGGCGGAGTAAGACATCTCATGTTTACATAGAATGCATCAGGGACAGTAGTTTGAAAACCGAGCTTGAGCCTATCAACGTTCTACTATTTGCATAGGTTCTTTAACTCTAAATTCTCTGGGGCAGTTCAATGATGAAGGCTAACTGCATATGTCAGAATACAGTAAGATTCCCTTGGAAGAAACAAGATTACTGTGGTGAGTAATTTTTTTTAATAGAAACCGCAATTTCACCTTTGGCAGAGTTTGCACAGTACAAGAGCCATTTTTGCTTTGGGCTCTGTACAGCATTGTTTTTTGGGAACTATTTTCTGTAATTTTAAGGTTCTCTGAAATTGGTTTGTCAGAAAGACCTTGTGGACCTTCAAAAAATTGTAAAAATTGTTTCCAGCTCCTGGCAAGGGCACACTACCACGAGTTTTGTATAAAGTACCTGTGTCCACAACACGACTTTATAATTGAAAGTTATCTTGCCATATTTTTTTGCCCAAAACCTCATCAAAAAAGTGTAACACTTTTAAAAAGAAGCCAGTCTTCTCAGTATGCCTCTGTGTCACCTACAAATAAGAAAAAAAGGTGCTGAGGGAGTTTAGTGAAAGTGGAATGCATGCATTTGAAGGGTTCATCTCCTCATGTTCAGCAGCAAATAAAGGTGGCAACAAAAAAAGAAAAAGCTGCACAGCCTTCAGATAGGCGTAGTAAAGATGGTTTAGACATCAGGGTGTCCAAAGGGGAAACCCTAAATCCAGTGATTGCAGAAATATAAATAAAAGCGCCTCAGGGCAAACATTGCAAGTGGTGTTTGCCAAAAAGAAATTTAAAGACAAGACAAGACTGTCGCTGCCACTGTTCCTGAGTGGAGATTGTAACATGGTGAACAGAAAGGGTTACGCAGGATTGGTTCAACAGTATCAGGTCACTATTTATTAATTCTCAGGTATTCCATGGTTGCCTGAGAATGAATCAGTGGTAAAGTGCCCCACATTCTATTTATTTATTTATTTATTGAAATGTTTCACCAGGAAGGCACACTGAGCAACAAGTCGCTTATCTCCCGGTGCGACCTGGGGGGAAGGGGTACAATAGGAATGAGACATTAAACATTCAGTTCTGTTCCCCATGTTAGTTTCCTGTCTCTGCTGTTCAGCCATCTGTTGGCCAGCCGTGAATTGAAGGCTAAGACTGTTGGTATGTAGTGGTTAAAACAGTTAGCCTGCAATTCACGGCCGACCAACAGATGGCTGTCAAACACGAATAGATATGCTCAAGTGAAATTTCTGCTAGTTCCGACATAGGTAGTTTGAAAACATCTATAGGTCTATGTAATGTGGTGTTTTTTTTTTTAAACTTGGTCTGTTGGCTCAGAAACACATACCTTTTTAGTAACTACACAGTAATGTATGCCACGTATGATTTTCCAGATTGCCTGATTTCCCAGATTACCTCCATGTCTATTTTAAATATTTAAAAAAACTACTTAAACAGTGGGACCTAAAAACAACAAAAACACACTTTGGACCAATCTCTATCAAACCTGAAAGTTTCAGGTTTCAAAGTCTACCATTTTTTTTAGTTATCAGGTGGCAAAAAAAGGCTGAACATTTTCAAAAACTGAGACTGTTGCATTTTTTACACCTCTGTAACTTTGTCTCCCCTAACCGATCTTCATGGAATTTACAGGCTCAAGAGTTCCTGACACAGAGGATGTGCTCTCTAAACGTCATGTAAATCAGTTGAAAGGGGGCAAAGTTATTAATGTGCAGTGTTGGCTGTAAAATTTACAGATTAAAAAAGATGCAAGCCTCAGTGTACTGCCATCTGTTGGTCGGCCGAGCGAATTGCAGCAACTACCACCAGATCTTAAATTTGCTCTGCTTTTAAATATATGCATTTCCCATAATGCACAGCAGCCAAATCCCAAACATCAAACATAGCAGACAAACTGAGATGATTCCACAGTTTACAAAATGAGAATATATTCTGAAATGTTAATCACATCTGCATGTAATCAGTAATTGTTCACTGTTGCAATCACAATATATAAAAGTTAAGCATGTACTTTCTTCAGTTAGGTGCAACCCCCTTTTTCTTCCCCATGGTAGGAACCCTAGTATCCTCCTGGAACCTTTGTAATTTTGCACTTTAAAATTACTTTTACGCAAATGTAACACGAGGAAGAGAAACATATAAAAAGAGTGCTGAACCCTTTCTCTTCCATGTTACAAGTGAATTAGCTCATTCCAGAGCATGGGTCTACTGGGGATTAATGTATGGCTGGGTGGTTGGAACCACTCGGCCTTCGGTCTCTTGGCCCAACCTCCCCCCAGCCATACATTTAATCCCCAGTAGACCCATGCTGTGTCGTGGGTTAATCCCTTACAAGGAGTAGGCAGATGGCCTGAATTCACAATCTGCTCTTCTGCCAATGCCAGAATTGTGTTTCAAAGTGCTTTCTGGTACTGTGCTATATGTACTGAATAAGCTGCCTGCCTGATAAGCAGGAAAGCTGTGACATAACCCTTTCTGGCCATGGTGCTCAGTTTTTTACAGTCATTTTCAGGAGGCTATGCAGATAAGAGTGATTTTGCTCACTCACAAGAAGCAGCCTGGACTACTCCGAGATAAGGATAGACGTACAAGTATTCTGCTCCTTGCTTGTTCACCTAATATTTTCTTTCGATGTTCTTATCTATGGTTGCAGCTGAGGTGGGTGCAGACATGATTTTTGATATGGCCTTAGTGGTTTATGTATAGGAAGTAGCATTCCTCTTGGTGGAGCTACTCCCAAAATGTCCATAAAATCAGCATCAGGTCCTGATTGCTACAACAAGATCAGTCCCGGATGCCACAAAATGTGTGTGGTGGACACTAATGACATTGCTGCTAGAGTTTTTACTCATGCCGTGTCCTTCCTCGTGTCCTGCAATAAACTTGAACTTAAGGTTTTCCTGCCTGAGGCAGGGGAGGTTGGACCACGAGACCGAAGGCCGAGTGGTTCCAACCACCCAGCCATACATTAATCCCCAGTAGACCCATGCTCTGGAATGAGCTAATTCACTTGTAACATGGAAGAGAAAGGGTTCAGCACTCTTTTTATATGTTTCTCTTAGTCGTGTTAACACTAGTGCGTGGACACTAATGACATTGCTGCTAGAGTTTTTACTCATGCCGTGTCCTTCCTCGTGTCCTGCAATAAACTTGAACTTGAACTTAAGGTTTTCCTGCCTGAGGCCTACCATCCTTTCTCAGGATACTCAAAACAAGGCCATGGATTTCTCATTTGAGGGAACTTCCTCATTTGATGACAGATCAGGGGACTACATGAAAAAAAGTGGATGAATACAAAACCACTTTCAAAAGTAGCAGTGAAAAGGAAAAGGCATCTACCTCCTACAGAAGGGGGAGGCAGATGCAGGGGATATTCAAAAGCTTGTTGTCCCTTATGTTCTTTGTGAATACGAGTCATAAAGAGGTTACTATAAGGGAAGGGGGAAAAGGACTTCCAGGCATAATGCTACAGTGCCAGTGCCTAAGCTCCAGACAGAACAATACCTTTAACAGTTTGGCCCAGCTCACCCAACCATTGCCAGTGGGAGGAAAACTGGCACACTGCTTCCAGTAATGAGTAAACATTACCACAGGCAAGTGGGTGCTGGAAGTAGCAGGTGGGGGTTGTGTCTGCAGTTCAAGCACTTTCCAAACCTGCAGAAACACAGATGTTTTCCAGTTCTCTCTCACTGAATGACGTCTGGTGGAAATGGAAGTAAAAAGGCAAAAAAAAAAAAAAAAAAAGTAGCTGTCACAAGCCATAGAAAAAATCCCTGCCTCCCAGTGGGGCGGGGCCTATTCTCAAGATACTTCTGACCCACAAGAAAAACCCGGGAGTGGCCACCCATTTTAGATCTCAGGTTTCTGAATAAACATTTGAAAAAAAGGAAAATTCAGGATGGTCGCGCTAAGGACATGCCCATTTTCACATCCCAGTCAGAACAACCCACAGAAAATGTCTCCCGATTCAAGATGGGGAACTGCCAGTACCAGTTCACAGCTCACCCATTTGGTCTCATCTCCATTCTAGTGGTTTTCACAAAGTGCTTAGCTGTGGTGGCAGCACATCTGAGGAAACGAGGCATGGTGGTTTTATTTATTTATTTGCTTTTGTTTACCGGGTGAGCGCACTAGACAGCCAAGTGCCTATTTTCAGGTGCGACCCGGGAGGGTTACAGTGGTACAATACATGAACATCAGGCATAAACAGGGTTACCATACATTAGGTTCAGGCACATGATATATCATAAGAATAAGGTACATAGCTTAAGGCACTTATGTAACATACGAATAAGGTACATAGTTGAGGAACATAGATCACAATTTGACTGAGCACATCGAATAGACTCATCAGTGAGGTAGCATGGATAACTACATGAGTTGGCAACCAGCTGAGTACAGGAAAAATAGGCGACGGTAGACTCCCAACGATCTTGAAGAATACTAAGGTACAAGGCAGCAGGATAAGTCAGAACAGGGGTACAAAGAGAATCATTTAGATTACCAACCAGGACCAGTCACTAAAGGGTAATAGAGCACCAGACAGGGTATGACAGGTGACACGGGCTAGACCAGCTGGGCAAAGTGCAGGTTATAGCCACAGACTGGCCACCCAGTGGTAGATACCAGGTGAAAGCAGCTCAGGTACAGAGACATGTGGCGGCTGATTTCAGGAAGCCCCATAGGGAGGTTCTGAAGTGGAAAAGTGATGGAGAGGTGCAAGTGCAGGCTGGCAGGGAGTTCCACAGCTTCGGTGCGAAGGCAGGGAAGGCCAGGTCACCCACACGAGTGCAGGTTTTAGGAACCAGGAGGACTTGAGAGTCAATGGATCTTAGGTGGTTGGGGGGAGCCGCCGGAGTGAGGGACAGGGCAAGTGCAGAAGGAGTGCGGTACGGATGATGTTGTCTAAAAAGTTGCCAAGGATGAAGGTACGGTGGGACTCCGGTGGAAGCCACTCCAGCCGGGAGTAAAGGTCACATCAGTACGTGAGGCGGGGAGCAAAGTGGCATACATTGTTGTACGCTGTGTCCCATTTAGAGAGACTGGATTTAGGGACATGGGCAAAGGATACAAGGCCACAACAGAGCATGGGTAGGAGGACCCCCCTGGCTAGGGCCAGTCGAGCCGCAGGAGTGAGGCATGATTTAGTTCTGTAGGCCAGGCCCAGCTTGCAGTTTGTAGTTTTGCGGGTGTTGCGGATGTGCAGGGTGAGATCCAGCTGAGGGTCAAGAGTAACCCCCAGGTACTTAACCACTTCACTAAGAGGCAGTGGGGACCCATCGGCTCCTAGGATTTTAGGAGGAGCAGGGCAGGCTTTTAACTTGGCAGAGGAGCCAAAGAGCATGACCTGAGTCTTCTTGAGGTTAATGGAAAGTTTGTGGTTCTCGAGCCAGGACTGGACACGGTTAAAGTCAGAGTTTAACCAGGTATTTATGGTCTTTGGGTCCCGAGAGCTTGCTAGGATGACAAGGTCATCCGCGTATAGGGTGGAGATCCCATAGGCAGAGGCTCAGGGTGACTCGTTTATAAAGAGGGAAAACAAGATGGGCCCGAGGACGGAGCCCTGGGGGACACCACAAGTCACTGGAGCGGGGTTGGAGAGGGCCTTGTTAAAGTTTGTATACTGCTGCCTGCCCGAAAGGTAGTTTGTGAACCGGGGGGAGCCCATGGTCCAAAGGGTGGATCGCAGGAGCGAATGGTCGACCCGGTCAAAGGCTTTGGAGAGGTCTACGAAGATGGCTCCAGTAAGTTTGCCTTGGTCAGTGGCGAGCCGGGTAGCAGATGTAACCACCGTGAGGGCAGTGGAAGTGCTGTGCCCTTTTCTGAACCCACGTTGAGCTGGAGAGAGGGGCTCATAGCTCTGAAGGTAGTGAGTGAGCTGGGAGGCTACCAGCTTTTCGAGTAACTTGATGATAACAGACAGGATCACAATGGGACGATAATTGTTAAGATTTTTCGGGTCCCCGTTTGAGGACCGGGACGACCTTGGCCATCTTCCAAATGTCTGGGATGGTGCCAGAGATTAGGGGGCCATTGAAGATGTGGGAGATAGGCCAGGCGAGGAGGGAAGCCCCCAAGAAGAGCAGTTTGGGCTCTACACCGTCGTGCCCAGCTCCCATGTGAGGAGAGAGACCCGCGAGGAGCCTCTGGGTCTCCTGGACAGTGACTGCTTTTAGGTAGAAGGGAGGACGGCTGGGGGTTGCCCTGGGACCGTACGTGGGACAGGGGTTGAGGGAGGAGAAGTTGAGAGGACGGACAGTCAGGTCAGAGAACTGATGGTTGAACGTGTTGGCGATAGTAAGGGGGTTATTGCAACTCGCCCCTTCAATGAGAAGGTCAGAGACCTGGGTTCTGGCAGACCCGCCAACTAAGCTTTTAATATTTTGCCAGAAAATCTTCGGGTTTTGGGCCATGGAAAGCAGGGCTGACTGGCAGAAATTGCTCTTGGCTGAGTGGATGGCTCTTTTACAAGAGTTTCTCAACCGACGATATTCATAGTGGTCAGTGCGGGAGTTGGAGGACTTGAATCAAGCCCAACACTTGTCTCTTTGCTTCATGAGGGATAGGAGGCCCCCATGGAGCCACTTGGTGACAGCGCCCCTCACCCTTCTCTTGGTGAGTGGGGCGTGTTTATTTTGCAGGGACCCAAAGACAGCGAGGAAGTTGTCAAGGGCCACTGAGGGATCATTAGAGGCAGTGACCTGGGGCCAGTCCGCTAGACGCAGGTCAGCAAGGTAGTTTTCAGTGTCAAAATAGGAATAGTCCTGCATCTGGATCACCTTGCTAGGTATTTTAAGAGAGGAGAGGCCCCAAAAGCAATAGGTAGGGGAGTGGTCCAGGATGACATCGGGGAGGATTCCTGAGGAGGTTATATTGCCAGGTCTGTTACTCAGAACCCAGTCGATGAGGGATCCCTTCACTCCATGAGAGGAGAGCCTCGTAGGCTCAGCAGTGAGCTGGCTGAGGGCGAGACCAGACAGAGTCTCGTAAAGCTTGGCATTGCCCCCTAGCCAGTTCAGGTTGAGGTCACCCAGGACAAGCAACTCATTTGGGCCAACTTTGTCTCTTGAGAGTCAAGTAGAGAGGAGAGCCTAAGTGTTCTTCCCTTAGGAGGGTTATAGGCGCAGACCAGGTGAACCTTTTTGGTGTTGCCTAGGACCAAGACAACTGGTTAGTCTCGGGGAAGACAGAACAACAGACAAGTTGATCAGTTCATTTGGTAAAAAGCACCTAGGAGAACCTGGGACTCTTGATAAACCTGCAGAAGTCCCGGGTAAAGGATGTTCAAGTGCTAGACTTCATAGGAGCAGAGCTAAGTACCCTGCAGGGAAAGCTTTCCTCCTGCAGACCAGAGTTGCAGCTTTGATAGCAGCAGCAGATAGTCTTTCACAGCAGGTTAGTCAAGGCCTGCAAGAGACTTCCTGCAGGTACTAGGACACATGACTGCATCCTCAGCTGTGGTTCCATGGGCCAGGTTGCAGATGAGAGAGAATCCAGTACCACTTAAGAGACGTCTGGTCTCAAAGATGGGTTTCTTTTGTAAGGGTAGTGTCTGTGACAAAAGCACTAGTAGAATCATTAAAATGATGGGAGGAAGAAAGCAGCCACAGAGAGGGCATTGCCTTCCTTCAGCAGTTACCAACAAGTTATTCTTACTACAGATGCTTCACTCCTGGGGTGGAGTGCCCATGGGCACATGGAGCCTACGGGAGTCACTGGAACCCATCAACCTCCTTGAGCTCAGAGCAGTACTGCTGGCAATGCAGTCTTTCTCCTCCCAGCTACAGTTAGTCTTTCCAAATCAGGACAGGCAACACCAAAACAGCGTACTACATAAATAAGCTGGGAAGAATAAGACACTCAAAACTGCACAGAGGCGATGAAGATCTAGGACTTGGCATATTCCTTAGGAGCAAACATAAATTTGCAGTTCATCTGCCAGGCAAAGACAATGTTCTGGCAGATTCCTTAAGCAGAATCAGCTAGGGAAAACCACAAATGGGCCTTAAACCAGAAGGTTCTGGCCACAGTGTCCAGAAGGTGGGGCACTCCCAATATAGACCTGTTCGCACCTTGGGAAAACTGTCGGCTCACACAGTTTTGATGCAGACCAAAAGCCAAAGGGACAGTGCCTGAGGACATCTTGGTACTGTACTGGACTGGACGGGGATTTATGTATGCCTTCCCACTGTTCTCACTTATTCAGAAAGTACTCCTGAAACTTGGGAGAGAACTTGCAGCAATGATCCTGATAGCCCCAGACTGGGCCAGACGAGCCTGGTACTCGGTGCTCTTGGTCCTGTCCAGCAAGAATCCAATCAGCTTGCCACTCAGTCATACTGTATTGGCTTTGTCCCGGGGCAGAATAAAAATTCCAAACCCCAGGACCCTATGCCTGAGGGCATGGTTCTTGAGGAGTTAGAATTTTATGGATTGAAACTTTCAGAGGAAGTCCTGAAGGTTCTTGGGGTTTCAAGGAAACCTCACTACTGTACCAGGAAAGCATATCCCTTTAAGTGGAAAAGGTTTTCTTACTGGTGTATGCCCAGAAAAATAAAACTGATAGATGCAGGGTTGCCTATAATTCTGGAATACCTAATATACATACAGTAATTAGGCCTACAGTCTTCACTAAAGGTGTATTTAGTAGCAGTATCAGTATACGTATCAGCTGGCAAGGGAAAATCTTTGGCCTCACAACACATTTTCTGAAGGTTTTTTAAAGGCCTTAGCCATTTATATCTACCAGTGAGTGACAATTTCCCATCTTGGGACCTCAGTATATGCCTTGCCCAGCTTATGGACGCTCCCTCAGAGGCTATGGAAACAGTTGGCCTGAAGTATGTCACATGCAAAAAGCATATTCCTGATTGTAGTGATCTCTGCTAGGAGGTTACTGTAAGTGAGTTGCAAGCCCAGAGCCAAATTACGTAATTCCCCATAGAGGTCTTCCTGTACCCTCCTGTCCCTATCAACCCCCTCTTGAGCTTTTTTCCTCTCTCTTTGGCGCCCCCCCCCCCATCAAGGCTACTTGTGACCCCGCTTGAGGTCTCTCCTGGACCTCAGTAGAAACATAGACTTTGACGGCAGATAAGGACCGCTTGGCCCACCCAGTCTGCCCATTTCCCTACCTATTGGATAAGTTGCAGATTCTAGTTTACCAACAGCTTACTGCCTCCTACCCCTCACTATAATTGCCTTATGGCTGTCCCATGCATTCTTGAATTCCTCCACTGTTTTTGACCCCACAACTTCCTCAGGAAGGCGGTTCCATGCGTCCACCACTCTCCCCATGAAAAAATATTTCCTCACATTGTTCCTGAGCCGTTTCCCCTCTATCTTGGAATTGTGCCCCCTTGTTCTTGTACATCTCTTTTTCTGAAAAATGCCACCTTCTTGGACTTTGTTGATTTCCGTGAGGTACTTGAACATTTCTATCATGTCCCCCCCGTCCCTCCTTTCCTCAAGGGTATACATATTAAGCTCTCTTAGTCTCTCTTCATATGGCTTCTGATGCAGACCCTGCACCATTTTAGTTGCCCTTCTCTGGACCGCTTCCATCCTGTCTATGTCCTTGCGGAGATGGGGTTTCCAAAACTGCACGCAGTACTCCAGATGGGGTATCACCAAGTGTCTGTACAGAGGGATAACAACTTCCTGTTTTCTACTTGTGTTGCCTCTCCCTCTGCAGCCCAGTATCCCAGCAGCTCTCCTTACTGCCTTCTCGCATTACTTGCCTACCATAAGGTCATCTGATATGATTACCCCCAGGTTCTTTTCCATTTTTGTTGTTGTTAGTACCCCCCCCATTCTGTAGTCTTCCCCTGGGTTTTTGTTTCCCAGGTGCATTACTTTACACTTCTTTGCATTAAATCTAAGCAGTCATACGTCTGACCATTCCTCCAACCTTGCCAAGTCCCTTCTCATCCTTTCCACCCCCTTGTGTATCAACTCTGTTGCAGATCTTTGTGTCATCTGCAAAGAGGCATACTTTTCCTTTCAGACACTCTGCAATGTCTCCTGTAAAGACGTTAAAGAGGACTGGACCCTACGGTACCCCACTAGTAACCCCCCTTTCTTTGGAGTGAGTTCCATTTACTATTACCCTCTGCATCCTATTGTGCATCCAGTTTGTTACCCAGGCTACCACCCTGGGACCCACTCCCAGGCTGGCTAACTTGATTATTAATCTTTTGTGTGGGACTGTGTCAAATGCCTTGCTAAAGTCTAGGTAGGCCATATCCACAGCTCCTCCCTGGTCTACTACTTTGGTCACCCAGTCAAAGAAATTGATTAGATTTGTCTGACATGACCTTCCCGCTATCAGCTGTCCCCGACTGGCACTGCACACTCTGTCATCCTCTCACATTTGTCTACATATCATTGCATTAATCCATGTTGTTAATTGTTACCTGTTCACCACATTGTTCCTACATTCTGTACTGTTGCTCATGTAACTGCAGTCTGTGTTTTGTAATTTTATCCTCTCTGTACTCCTTTTTCACCCTCCCCCGAATTGGGCCTCAGTCCAGTGTGCCTTTCCTGCTTACCAATTTTTGAATAAATGAATAGGAATTAGTTATTAGAACCAATAGAAATAGTGTCTGAATTCCACCTGAATCAGTCAGTGACCCTCCTGTACTCTTTCCAGAGCATTCTGGTCCAGATGAGGAAAAGTTGCTTAGCCTGTACCCAGCATGAGTCCTGACTATCTACATGGACCAGACAAAAGAGGTCAAGTCCCAGAGTACTCAGCTTCTTGTTACCTATGGTGAGGTTGGCAGAGGCAAACCAGCTACAAGGAGATCCATCTCTAGCTGGATAGTGTCTTGCATTCAGTTCTTCTGTGAAAAAGCTGGGGAATGCCTCCATGAGGTTTAAGGGCATACTCCACAAAAGATTCCTCAGCCTCTGTGGCATCATCAAGAGGCATCTCATTGTTAGACATTTGCACAGCAGCTACCTGGAAAACAGTGTACACCTTCAGAAAAACGCTACCATTTCGATATGCAGTCCAGAAGCGATGCCAGCTTTTGAACTGCTGTCCTGCAGAACATTTTTCCTAATCAGGTTCTGGACCCAGCCTCCCAAGGTACTGCTACTGAGTCTGCGTAAAGTGTAAACATTAAGAGAGTGATTTCACGGGTTAGAAGAAAAAAATACTCATCGTAGAATTATTGTTTTTTCTTATGGGATCACTATGTTTACATTCCCTAAGCCTGTCTTCCTTTTCAGGAACTGAAATAGGATCTCATAAGAATGGGTTCCTTTTTTCACTGAGGTTGCTTGAGCATCACTATTTGCAGGTCCTACAACAGTAGGCTTGTTTATTGTTTATATGGTAACATTTTACAAGTCTGCTTCAATTTGTTTGTTGTATAAAACTTCCATGAAAATGTTTTAAAAAAATTTGGGGTGCCGTGTTTAGCTAGTTTCATTAACTGTTGTTCCACTCTGGGTTGGAAACAGATCTGAGCAATGGCCATATTTGAGTGTGGATGCAGAGCTTGAACCTACATTCCGAATTGTAAAATTTGCATAGGTTCTACCTCTGGAGCGTCCATCTCAGCTGAAGTGACTGCATAAAGTGAGTGATTCCATAAAAAGAAACATTACTATGGTGAGTAATTTTTTTGTGCGTAATACTCACCAAAATGGAAACTGTTCCAGATGGTGTGATTTAAAAAAAAAAAAAAAAAAAAAAGTGTTGGCCTCTTACTGCCAGCACACCGACCCGGTGCCTCTTGCAGTTTGTGTTCGGTTAGTAAATGTTATTCAGTTTACTTTTTACACTGTCCAGTGACAATCCTTTTTCTGTAAAATGCCTGCGCTGAACTGTTTGTCTGGTCTTTTTTGATCTAGCGTTTCCTAGATTCCTGTGAAATGGCAACTCTTGGGAGGCATCCATTTTGTTTTGAACGCGTTGCGATGATGTCATGGCCTCAAACCAGTTTTAGCAGTGTGTAGTGAAGCAGGTGAGAATCAAATGGCTACTGCTGTGAGCATGTTAGATTATAAAGCTAATCATTACAGTTTTATTACGTTTTCCTGAATATATCTGTTAAATCGAACACAGTTATTTGATCACACTTGTAACTTTTATAGAGCCTGTGGCATTACTGGAGGTTTGTAAAAAAAAAAAAAAACACACATTACTGCATAACTTTTAGCTTAAAGAGCAGCTGACACGATCATGCAAGCAACCCATACAATGGAGTTGCCTTCCATAGGAGCTGTCTTAGCTATCTTTTATCATTTTTGGTGCTGTATTTAAAAAGTTATATGCTCCGTAACACTTGGCTCGTAACTTCCATATACCAGCCGAGCGCTGCTGCCCCACCCCTAGAAACGACATACTTTTGACGTGAAGTAGGGAACAAGACTGCAGGAGCTCTATGGACAGTGTAATTGAATCGTGGGGAGGGTGGCTGCCTGAATGTACCTACATTATCTTTGCTGGCAGGTATACATGTATGGGGCTAGAAAACTGGTGTCAGCTACTCTTTAAGAGTTTCATATTCTCTTAGACGTGCTAAAATACAAACATTTTCACAGTATGATAACCTTGAAAAAAATTATTGTGGTTATCCCATAATCACAGTGTGTAGCCTGGTTTGAATTTTGTGGGAGGTACCCTCTGCATCCTAAATTTTTTTTGGGGGGGTTTGCAGGGCCAAAAAAAAAGAAACCGAATTTTCATACAGAATTATAATTTTGTGTGCAAACCCGTTATTCGTATACAAGAAAACAGATACAATATCTGAGTTAAGTATTCTCAGTGAAAATGATTGTGGCTGTTGTAAAACATGATTAACGTGACATCCCTATTCTCTCACGCTATTGACTTACTAAGTTTTTTGTATTGATATAAATACTGTGTACTCTTCTCTTAAATAATAAACAGGTTAACCCTTCCGGGGGTCTAGTTCACCTCAGTAATGTGTTGTGGCTCGAAATACAATAAAGTAGATTAAGCTTAACATTGGAGGCAACTATGTAGAGAATGGATAGGCAAGTGTGTGTTATGGATTTTTTTTTTTTACACAACCGAGGTGTGTGATGACTCATAAACCTCGAGCGAAGCTCTGTAGGGGACAGTGATTCTGTATGCATGTTAATGTGCAGAGCTGTAAAGAAGTGGAAGGTAAGCACACAAAATCTATGAAATTTAAGCGAATGTGTCCTTAATGCATTTTTAAAAGTCTCCCCTGAAAGAATCTAGGGCTCATCAACACTATGACAATGGGATTGGCGCAGATTAATAGCAAGTGCTTGTAAAGAATCATGTTAGGGGAGGCTACATAGAGCTGTTGGTTTACTGGCCTTCCAGTTGGCAATTTTTTTTTTTTGTCCAAGTTTGCACCTCTGGTTTTATAAATCAGAATGAGATTCCTGAGAACAAACTAATCGAGCTTTACTGTTCTCCTAGAAGGCAAAATGCCATCTAACTGGCAGTTATTAAACCATGACTGGAAATGGAGCATTCTGAGTGACTGACATACATTCTAAAGGGGTCATGGCTGACATGTATTCTTTAAGGGTTGTGCTAACTCTTGGGGAAACCCTCATGTATAATGAAACAAATGGAATCCAAAGAATACAAATGTAAAGCAAAATGTTACTTTAGTAGTAGTAACTCCAGGGGCTGGGTAACCTTCATAAATCTAATCCGAGGGGGATAGGCAAAAGGCGAATGCCCCCTGGTTAGGGTAACTGATGAGAGTGCAGTCAGTGTCCTGCTGTGACTTGAGGTTTAGTCTAATTGGCAGTCATGTCAAATTCAGTGGTACCTTCCCCATGGTACTTACTTGCCTAAACAGCTGCTACAACAAACCTGTAGTTCATGGGCCTCGCATCTACATTCCAGGGTGCTGGGGATAATCAAATGCTACAGACATTTTATGGCTGAGAAACTGGTTCTAGTTTGCCTGAGAATTTAATAACACTTTACGCATTTCCAAAGAATGTTTGGCATTTGTGGACAGGAGCTGATATAATCTGCCGCTTTTCTCATTACCTCCTGGGTGGCCATTTTGTGTCAGGTAAACAATGGATAGTTCGGACTTTATAGGGAGGTAATGAGTTAAGAACTCAAAATATTGCTGGCCTGGTAGCGGGGAGGGCAAAGGCGTTGACTGCCTTATGTTCTGTCATGCTGGTGACCTGTGTTTGGTGGTGCAGGAGAAGATTGAGCATCCCAGGGACTGCTGCGCTGTGTGTGGGGGGGGGGGAGGAGGACAGCCGTCTCGGCCCATGACTGCCACCAGGAGGAGGCCAAGTGGCAGTGCAGGCTCCAGGGACTCGAAGGTAGGGGTTGCGGCTGTGCACAGGACGTGTGCGCCTCCACACAGACATACTGGTGCGGCCAGTGCTCCAGATAATTTTGGCAGGCAAGAGTAATTTACTCCCCATGTTTTAAATTAGGTGAGTAAAATACATTTTTGGTGAGTAAAAGTGCGTAATAGCTTAAAGAAAAATGCTCCTTTTAAAGCAGTAACAGTGTTATGCAGCAGTCTTTTTCTGGGTATGGTGGGGATGAGTATTTGTGCTCATTAAAATCATTTTAACATTTTCTAAAGAGTTTTCCCCTTTAAAATTGTGAGAGAATTGGCCTGTACTTGCCTTATCTAGAGCACTGGGTGCCAGAGCGTGGGCAGGGGACAGAAAGGTGGAGGATGGGCTATGCAGAGCCATGCTTGTCTCCCTGTGGCCCGCTCCGCCTCTTGGGTGGGAGTGTCTGGAACTGTTGAAGGTGGGGGGGTGGTCCTCCACTTACTGACCAGTCCACGGAAGATGAGACCCCCCCTTCCCTGAGAGAGATAGGAGCCGGACGCAGGGACAGAGCTGAAGAGCTGTCTGTTGTGCCAAGTAAGATCAAACATCTTTATCTGTTCAACAATGTTAATGCACTTGAGTATTTGCAAGATGGACTAAAATAATGCAACATCTCTGTCTCATTCACCAAAGTGAACATGTTTAGGGCTGCTAGTCTTTCCTCCTAGTCATTGCCCTCCATCCCCTTGCTAATTTTTGACATCATATTCTCTACAGCAGCAGATTGTGATGTCACAAGCTGAGGATTGTGATTGCCGATGTAGACAAGCAGCCAGAGCAGATGTAATCTAGGGGATGGCAATCTTGTATTCATGTTAATGTGCAGCGGTATAAGGAAGTGAAAGTGAAGTACAAAAAGTCTATGTAGTATAAGCTGGTGTGCCCTTAATGTATTTTTAAAGATTCCCCTGAGATTGCCTCCACCCCCCTCATTAGGGTAACTGTGTCCAGTGTCCTGATGTGACTTCAGGCCTAGTCTTGTTGGCAGCCTTGTCAAATTCAGTGGTACCTCCCCCATGGTACCTACTGGCCTAAATGGCTGCTATAGAGAACCTGTAGTTCATGGGCCTCACATCCATGTCTAGGATGCTGGGGGATAATCAAAATGCTTCAGACACCTAATGACTGAGAAACTGGTTCTAGTTTGCCTCAGAATGTAATAATGTGTTTTGCATTTCCAAGGGATGTTTGGAGTTTGTGTACTGGAGCCTATTTTGTTTGCTCACTTTTCTTTTAAGAACCAAAAATATTCAGGAAACCTTACATCGTAGTGCTTTATGCTGGTGTGTACTCGTAGAGAACTCTGGTTCAGAATAAGGCTGGGTTCCTAGTCAGGTCAGCTGGGGGCTGTGTGTGCTCACAGTAACCAGGGGGGAGTGGATACACATAAGCGGAGCTCCTAGTGAGTGTTGGCCACCTCCCCCCCAAAATACAGCTGGATGTGTCTGTCCAGGCATGAGGTCACATGGGCATGACAGCTCTGCAGTTCACCTTTACCACCACCAGCAGCTGGGCTTAAGCTCCTCCCTAGGCTCATTTGATCTAGAGAGTCCAGCCTGAAGTAGTGGAGGCAGGCTGTGGGTGTTTGCCAAAATTGTAGAGTGCCTTAAAGAGCAGGGCATGCAAAGGGGAATACTGCTGAAGGTGGAAGTGTGTGGAGGAAAGTAACAGAAATGAGGAGGAAAAGGTAAAATGTATTGAAATCAGTTTATAAGGAAGGAAATGCCCCTTTTCAACTGTACATCTGCATCTGCTGAACAAATTTTACCATAATGCATGTCACTTGTGTGTTAAGTTTTTGTACAGCTATTTGTGCCTAAAGTATGCTGCATGTAATCAGAGTTGTGTCAGAAGTTACTGTTACTCATAAATCTATAAGACCCAAGCAGAGTGGGACAAAATGGGTAGCCAGTAGCCACTAAAAAAAATTGGTTTGGCTACTGGATTTTGAAAGTTACTGGCCAACTGGTTACCTGTGCCCAAAGTGATTTGTGAGCCCTTAAAAAGAATGGCCACAGCCGGCCTGCTGGCACAGCTGTTGGATTTCCGCTTGTGATGCCAGTGACCTGGGTTTGGGAACAGATCCAGGGAGCTGGAGGGCCGGCCAGGGGAGAAGGATGGAGCGCCCTCTGGGCTGCTCTCCTTCTCCGGGGAGAGGGTTGGGGAATGCCTGGCGTGCAAGGACTCCTGGTGGAGGCCAGGAGGAATTGCAAGCGCCAGTGTCAGACGGGGGCGGGGTGGACGCTGGATGTCATTGCACGTCCCCTCCCTTGGGGATCCAAGAAAAAAATCCTTCCTCTCCGCCACGAATGATGCCTGCCCCTGTCCGTGATTAGCTTACGGGCTGGCTCCCGACTCTAGTCCCACGATTGCGGCACTGGGCCCAGGCGCCGCAACCCCTCCCCGAGGGGGAAAGCCAGGGGAGTAAGGAGTCCACGACCAATATGGAAGTGGGAGTCCAGGGGTTCGTGACCAGGTGGATGTGCCGGTGGACGAGGGGAGCAGAAAAAAAAGAGAATCAATAAAAAAAAAAAAATAAATAAATAAAAGAATGTCAACAAAAAATATTGATTTGCCTATCAAGATTTAGAAAGCTAGTAGCCAAACTGACCACCCACTCACAAAATGATTTGTCCCGCCCTGGACCCAGGACAGCATGGGTTTACTGGGGGGAGGTCATGCCAAACTATCCTCATTGAATTTTTTTAATTGAGTTACTAGGGAGCTGAATCGGTGGGGCAATGGACGTGGCCTACCTGGACTTCAGCAAGGCCTTCGATACAGTGCCACTTAACAGGCTATTAAACAAGCTGGGGGAAATGGGAGTGGGAAAGACAGTGGTGTGGTGGGTCCGAAACTGGCTGGATGGCAGGACACAGAGGGCGATGGTTAATGGCTGTCACTCCGCATAGGGGAGGGTCACCATTGGGGTGCCACAGGGATCAGTACTGGATCCAGTCCTTTTCAACATCTTTGCAGGAGATTTGGAGAGGAAAAGTTGCTTGTTCACTGATGACACAAAGCTGTGTAATAGGGTGGACATGCAGGAGGGGGTAGAGAGAGAATGAGGAGAGATCTAAAACTTGAGGACTGGTCAAGGGAGTGGCAGCTGAGATTTAATGCCAAGAAGTGCAAGATAATGCACATGGGGCACAAAAACCCGGGAACAACATATCAGCTGGGGGCGGGGGAGGACATACAATGCTGCAAGCAGGAAAGGGACCTGGGGGTTAGCATCTCTGACAATCTTAAGGTAGGGAGCTGGTGTGACAAGGCAGCAGGTGAAGCAAACAGGATGCTAGGATGCATAGGTGGGGGTATCGCCAGCAGGAAAAGGGAGGTCATAATGCCACTGTACAAAACATTAGTGAAGCCACACCTGGAGTACAGTGTCCAGTTTGGAGGCCCTATCTATGCAAAGATATAGACGGGGTTGAGGGCATTCAGAGGAGAGCAACAAAGATGGTGAAAGGATTGCATCACAGAACCTATGAGGACAGGCTGAAATAATTAAACATGTATTCACTAGAGGAGGGACATGATTGACATACAAATACCTAACAGGGAGGAACAGGGTGCAGGAAAAAATAATTTTGCATTGCAAAAGGGGCTTCAGAACTAGGGGACATTGGATGAAACTGGAGGGAGGGAGATTCAGAGGGAATGTGAGGTGGAATTTCTTCACGGAGAGGGTGGTGGACAAATGGAATGCCCTGCCGGAGAAGGTAGAGGCAGCTGAATCAATTACAGGATTTAATCATGCTTGGGATAGGCAGTGGAGGATCCTAGTAGTTGGGGGTTGGGGGAGAGGACGACACAGTTCTGGAGAGGATTGAAGAAGCGCAGTCAAGTGTGCAGTTGGGCAGACTAGTTGGGCCGTTGGCCCTTATCTGCCCACAACATCTTTGTGTCTTTGTATAAGTTAGAGCAGATGGCATTTACAAAGAAACATAGACAGTGACGGCAGAAAAAGACCAAAGGTCCATCCGGTCTGCCTGAGTTCACTGTTTAGCCCTGGGGCCTTCTTGTTCCTCCAGGCTCCTAGCCCTCCTCACCCCTCTCCATTCTCCTTCACTGATTCTGACATCCCCTGCAACCAGTATACCCTTCATTCTGTCCCAGCAATGCTTAAAACCACTAACAGTTTTTGCACCCACCATCTCAGCTGGCAGCCTGTTCCATGGCTCCACCACTTTTTCTGCAAAATAGTATTTCCTCACGTCCCTCCTGAACCTCCCTCCTGTTAGCTTCCACTCATGACCATGTGACTGTGAGCTGGTAGTTAAGTTAAATAGTTCCTTGCAGTTCACCCCATTAATTTCTTTCAGGAGTTTGAAAGTCTCTGTCCTATTCCCCCCTCTCCCTTCTGGTCTCCAAAGAGTGCGTGTTCAGTGCCTTGAGGTGCTCCTCATAGGACATGCCCTGCTGGCATAGAATAATTTTTGTTACCCTGCACTGCACTGTCTCAAGCCTGTCCCTTTTCTTTCTGAGGCGAGGTTAATGCGGGGAAGTGTTACCTCCTTTATTCTGCTATCAGTACTCCTTCTGATACATCCAGGCATCCTATTTGCCTTGTTGTAAGTCTCGCTGTGCTGACTCGATTGCTTTAGGGAGTCACTGATAATTTCAAGATCTCGCTTCTCCACTGTGGTACTGAATCTCACCTCTCCCATCCAGCACTCCATTTTGTGATTCTTGTTCCCTAGGTGCAGCACCGTGCACATTTTTGTGTTGAATTACAACTGCCAAACCCTTGACCACCCCCTCCAGTTTTTGTAAGTCTCTCTACATTTTTATTATTCCCTTGTCACTATCCACCCTCCCACAGAGCTTAGTGTCATCTGCGAAGAGAGACAGCCTGCCCTGGATCCCCTCACCAGTGTCACTGATGAACATGTTGAAGAGGACAGATCCCCTGTGCAACCCCACTTGTGACCTCCCTCTCTTCTGATTTAACCTTGTTGACCACTCTCCTCTGCTGGCTCCCCTTTAGCTAGTTACCTACCAATTTTACTATGACCGTAGCTACACCCAGATCCTCCATCTTCTTCAGTAGGCATCTGTGGGGTACCAAGTTGAAAAACTTGCTGAAGTCGAAGTAGAGCAGATCCACAGCATGATGCCTATGCAAGTCTGTTGTCGCCCAGTCAAGGAAAACTATCAGGGTAGTCTGACAAGATCTCCCTCCTATGACTCCATGCTGCTTACTGTCCTGGAGACTGTTGCTTCCCACGCAGTCCACGGAATGTTCGCGTTTCAGACTCTGAGAAGATGCTTGTTAATTTTAATTCAGCTGTTAAAGATCGACTGATGCCTTTAGAATAACTTAAAACATAATATTTAGACACATTTCAGTTTATATTTCACATTTGTTCTGTATTTTTCCGTCCCATTATTTATTTCTGAGGCTATTTGCATGAAAACAGGATGCTTGCTCCTGAAGAGTTCATCTATTCTTTTTGCTTTCTCCCTACCTGAGATTATAATGCACTGCTTGTGACATCACAGTTACTCCCATGGCAACAGATTGTGATGTCACAACAGAGAATTATGACTTGAAGTAGGGAGTCCGCTATAGAGGCAGATGAACGCCAACAGAAAAAGATCATGTACTCATGCAAATTTCATCTGTAATAAAAGATGGGGAGGAGAAATCTATAGAATAAATTTGGAATGTAAGCTGAATTGTGCCTAATTATTATGTTTTTCAAAGTTTTCTTTGAGGCGTCAGTTGCTCTTTAAGGTTGTTACAGTACCAGAGTCTCTTTGGTCTCAATAAACAAATGGCTGTATGTTTCATCCTTCTTTCTGGGACTTTTAAAAATCTTAGAACATTTAAAATATATATATTTTTTAATTCTTCCTGATTAGTATTCACTTGCAGTGGGCTCGGTTTAAGGAACAAAAACGTTTTTTCAGACTTACTGATCATGAGGTCGTGACATGATTTTTTCATTGCTGCTCCATTCTTAATCTTCCAGGCCCACACACAGTACAGTACTGTAATGTCATTTTAGTCCTACTTCTCTAGGGTGTGTGTCTGGCAAGGGGAGCCATGATGCTTCAGATGACAGAAAGCAAAACATTCTTTCAGACCAGCAGCATACTACTACTACCATCACTAGAAAGAGAAAGCAAAAGAAAAAGTACCTTATGGTTGCTCTGCCTGAAAAGCAAATAAAGGAACCGGTGCCAGAGAGGAATGTGCCCTTCCTGGAGGACATTAAGAAAATGTGACAGTTTTTCCAAACCATACAGAATTTTAGAAAGCTTGTCCTTAACCCCCCCCAACACAAATCTGCACCAAGAGCAGACTTAGGAGAGGGAGGACAAACTGATATCCCTAGATGATACTGCTGAGTATGACTTTGGTTTCCCAACAAGGGTTGGTAAATATTCCTCTCTTACATAGCATTTGTGGGCCAAATGGCTGGCAGGTTGAATCTGCAGTCCACAGAAACACTGATGTCGAGGAGGTTGGATTTTGACCTCAACAAAAAGGGTTTTCATCCCCTAGTCACACCACATTCTTGATTTGCCTTCTGACTCTTCAGCCATAGACAAGAAGGTAGATTGTAAAACTGTGATTACCAGGAATGATTTTGTCTGTATCTTCACCTACCTTGATCCTGGGGGGGTGATTCAAGCCGCTGCTTGTAAAAAGGCAAAGGTTTGTCTGGCAGCTGCACCTATGATAAGAATTCCAGAAAGCTGGACCACATGGAAGAAAAGGTGTACACTACCTCTGCCCTGTTACTGAGGCAGGCAGTCTACCTATAAGGTATTGTGCACAGTGCCAGCCGGCCCTGTGGAATACAATCTTGTCTTTATGGGTGAGTTTTTTGTTTCCCCCACAGGAGAAAATACATCTCGCACATACTGTGAAAGCTGGGTTGGAAACTGTAAATTGCCAGTTTCAATTATCTATTGATGTGAATGACGCTTCTTTAACTGAAGGCCTGCATAAAAAAAGTTGATGAACAGAAAGAAACCTTTAATAACTGAAAAACAGAGGTCATCTGTACCATATAGGCCCTATAGAAGAGAAGGTACTGGAAGGGCAAGGCAAATTTAATTTGTTTGGTGCCCTATCTAGATGCTGCGCTTTATAACAAAAACAACGAAAAACTACAAAGTAATAAATGTAAACAAATAAATACTGAGAGTAATCTAATCAGGCTAGGCCTGTGCAAATAAAAGTGTTCAGCAGGGCTTTCCTGCATCAGATGCTATGTGTACCATGAACACCTTAGGAGCCAGGCAGAAATTCTGCCTCTGCTCCTCCAGCCCAGGCAAAACCCCACCCCTGACAGTTCTGCCCATGTCCCCATAGACCCACTGCCAGTCGAATGGCGCCTGTCTTGCTACCTCCAGGAGTGAAGGATTACCACATGCAAGTGGGTCCTGGAGGTAGTCGGACAGGGCTTAACCCTTCAGTTTGTAAAATTTCCAGAGAGCAACACCAGAGTGTTTCCAGCACAGAATTTAGAGCATAAACACCTACTGAGTTTGGAAGTGAGAAAGTAAATTCAGTTCAGTTCAGTGGAAAAGATTCCAGTTTCCCAGATAGGAAAGGCTTCTGTTCCAGATACTTTGTCACTCTAAAGAAAAACACTTCCAACTAGAATGTGCATTGGCATTATTATTTTAATGATTTTTAGATAATTTCCAGCCTGCCCTCTACCAACTGTTTTCTGGACCCGGGCCCTATATTGCTAATCCTTGACTGTGTTGAGTTTCTGGGCCCAGTGTTTGCTGACATTAATAGGTTCTTTACGGAGGGAGTATTCCCAGTGGTCTGAGGCAGTGGTTAGACCCATTCGGAAGAAACCATTGCTGGACCCTGATGTTATTGCAAATTACAGACCTGTCTCTAACCTCCCCTTCCTAGGGTGGTGGCGTAGCAGCTGACAGATCGCCTGGAATCTTTTTCCATTTACGAACCTCTCCAGTCTGGCTTTTGGTCCAGGCATAGCACTGAGACTACTTTCATTAGGGTAACTCGTGACCTCCTCCTAGCGAGGGATCGAGGGCAACGTTCTCTCTTGGTGCTCTTGGACTTATATTCAGCATTTGACATAGTTGACTGTGGTGTGCTTTTAGATCACCTACAGGACTATGTGGATCTCTCTGGTGCAGTTTTGCAGTGGTTTGAATCCTACTTAGTTGGGAGGACACAGCAGGTTACTTTGGGGAATTTCACCTCAGGGGGCCTGTGTGCTCCCCTCCCCTGTGGAGTCCTGCAAAGCTCGATCCTTACCCCTACATTGTGTTCTGTGTGTATGCTGCTGGGGGAGGGGATCAGATGGTATGAAGTTTTGTTTCACTGCTGTGTAGATGACACCCAGCTGTATATGTCTTGTTCCCCTGACGATGATATGGCGGCCTTGGTGCTGAATCAGTGCCTGACTGAGATTATTGACTGGATGGCCCTGAACTGGCTGTACCTTAACTCGGGTGAGACAGAGGTCATGGTGATTGAGCCGGGTTGTCGAGGCATAGTTGCCATGGATGGTATGGCTCTCCCTTTGTTGGGAGGCCAACCTTTCTTAGCAGCTGATAAGGTAAAGAACCTGGGTGTCGTTTTGGACAGCAGATTGATGCTCAAGCAGCAGGTATCATCTATTGTTCGATCTGGCTTTTATCGTCTACGGGATATGACCAGTATCAAGTTGTTTCTTGCCCTGGACGACCTAGCAACAGTCATCCGTACTTCCGTCACTTCAGGATTGGATTATTGTAACACTCTGTACTTAGGGTTATCTGGGGGGGGAGGAGGTTGATGCAATGCCTGCAGCTAGTTCAGAATGAAGCAGCCTGGATGATTGTGAGCTCTTCACGGAGCAAACATTTCACACTGGTCCTGCGTGCGCTACACTGGCTGCCGGTGGGTTAGTGCATCACCTTCAAGATTTGCTTGTTGATGTACAAGGCCCTATGCAGTCTGACTCCTGACTACTTAAAAGAGCTCCTGTTTTCCTACCACCCAATGCGCCGTCTCCGCTACACCAATCTAAACTTGCTCACTGTCCCCTCGTCTAGACTGAAATTATTTGGGTACAGCTTTTGGAGTGGCGGCTTCACGGCTTTGGAATGCACTTTCTTTGAATATATGAACAGCCAACTCTGTGAAGGCCTTTAAAGCCTCCCTGAAAACGTATGTATTTCGGAAAGCACTTCTTGACTAAATACTGTTTATACATATTTTATAGTGTTTTAATATTGCTGCTACTGATTTTTTTTATTACTCTGTACAGTGCTTAGAATCTCTTGGAATGGGCACTTTGTAAATAAACTTTGCTTTGCCTTATCATTTAATGGTATAATTTAATCCATTTATTAAATAATCCCAACTGGACAATATGTCCTGGGGTAGGATAGGGTGAAACGGCATACTGGATATAAAAGGGTCTTTTTCTGTCAGTATTTTCTCTGTTTAAAAATGGGGAATGGCAGCCCACTCTGGATCTAAGGCTCTTGAATAGACATCTGAAAGAAAGAGAAGCTCAGAATCCATGCAAAACATACATTGGTTAGCATTATTGGATTTGAAAGATATTGATTTCTGCATCCCAGTAAGACCCTGCCACAAGAAGTATCAGATTCAGCATAGGGCGTGCTCAGTACCAGTTTAAAGCAATGCCCTTTGGCTTGCCATCAACACCCTGGGTGTTCACAAAGTGCTTGTCAGTAGTGGCAGCACATCTGCAGGTCAGGCAATAGTGGTGTTCCCCTGCCAAAATGACTTGGCTAATGTGTGGGAGAACACAGGAGGAAGCGGTGAAATCAGTTCAGATTGTAAAGAGCGCACTAGAAAACTTTAGTTTTCCCCTAAATGTAGAAAAGTCTCACCTGGAACCCAGACAACTACTGGGGGTCATGGGCACATAACTGAACACCTGTATGGGAGAGGCTTTCCTCCCTCTACAGAGGGCAGACTTCTGAGTCATTGTGGGCATTAATGGGAAGGGGTGGGGTGGCTATTTATGTTCGGGAGGGGATTCTATGCAGCAGAGAGGAAGGGGATGAGGGTGGAGCTGACATTTGATGGGTACAGCTCCAAAACTCGAGGGAGAGAAAGGCTAGGCTGGGGGTAGTATACAGGCCACCTTCTCAGAATGAGGAAACTGACAGGGATTTGGGGGAGCTAATCAGGAGGTTCTGTGGCAAGGGTAGTACTGTTCTTGTGGGGGATTTCAGTTTGCCTGGGGTTGATTGCAGCACCCTGTCTACCTCTAGTGCTAGGGAGCAGGTCATTCTGGAGGCCTTCCAAGACAGCTTACTGACGCAGATGGTAACAGAGCCAACCAGGGAGGGTAGTACACTGGACCTAGTGTTGACAGATGGAAGTATTTCCAAAACATATGGGTGGAGGACCCCCAAGCAGGAAGCCACCACTGCACAGTGTGGTTTTTCCCTCAGTCTAGGAAAGGATGCAGCCAGGACCAAGACAAAGGTGGTGCACTTCAGAAATGCAGACTTCAGTAGAATGAGGGAAATACTTGTGGGGCATCTCGCCAAAATCTGCCCAGACATGGATGCTGACCAGAAATGGTCCATCATCAAGCTAGGTCTAACAGAGGCCACTGATACATGTACTAAGTCCCAAAGTAAGAAGTCAAGGACCAAAAAGCTGAGCTGGTTAAACAAGGAGGTAAAGGAGAAAGAGAGAGGGAAGAGGGCCGTATTTATCAGATATGAAAAATCTGGTTGGGAGGTAGACAGGGAGGAGTACGCCAGGAAATCCAGGGGGTGAGTAAAGTAGTCAGGGCGGCCAAGACTTCAAAGGACATAAGGTTGGCACAGGGGATCAAAGAAGGGGGAAAAGGATTTCTTCAGGTACATAAGGGAGAAAAGATGCTGCAAGGATGAAATAGGATCAAAAAAGATAGAGGGTGGGCAGAAGAAGGGGATTAGGCAGAGGCACTTAATGAGTACTTCTGTTCAGTGTTTACCAGGGAGAAAGATGAGCCTATGCCGTGAAGGAAGGGTAGGGTGGGCACGGGAGGGGTGGTGATTACAGATGGGGTAATCTGTGGATAGGTACTGGAGGGCCTTAAGTCCCTGAGGGTTGATTAAGCTCCAGGACCGTATGGTGTGCATCCAAGAGTCCTGAGGGAGTTGGGGGTCCTGGCAGAGCCCCTGGCAGACCTGTTCAGCACCTTTCTAGAGACAGGATGTGTGCCTCAGGACTGGAGGATGGCACATGTGATGCCCCTCCATAAGAGTGGGCCCAGGGATGAGCCAGGTAACTACAGGCCGGTCAGCCTTACCTTCATTGTAGGGAAGCTAATGGAATCTATTCTCAAGGAGAGATTGGTGATCTTTATGGAAGAGAATGGGCTCCAGGACGATAGGCAACATGGATTTGTTGCAGGTAGATCCTGCCAGACCAACCTGGTCGACTTTTATGATTGGGTAACAAGGGCATTTGATAAGGGCCATGCGATGGATGTCTTATATTGGGACTTTAGCAAGGCCTTTGACTCGGTGCCCCATGGGAGGTGGATCAGTAAACTGAGGGCCCTGGGAGCTGGGGAGAAGTTGGTAGGGTGGGTTAGGAGCTGGCTGCAGGGTAGGCGACAGAGGGTAAGTGTTAGGGGGAGCTCTCGTCTCCCCGAGTTGTCAACAGTGGGGTCCCACAAGGCTCAGTACTCAGGCCAGTGTAATTCAGTGTCTTTATTGGAGACATAGCAGACAGGATCAAGAGTAAAATTAGTCTGTTCACTGACGACACTAAGATTGGTGGGGTGGTGGACAGTGAGAAGGGGAGGCATGTTCTGCAAGATGAACTGACAAAGCTTGAGCGCTGATCTGACAGTTGGCAGATGAGATTTAACGCTAAGGAGTGCAGTGTCATGCACTTGGGAGTCATAACTCTAGGTATGGATACTGGCTGGTGGGGGGAATGCAGTTGTCCACCTCAGTGGAGGAGAAAGATCTAGGGGTACTAATTACAGGGAACATCCACTCATTCTGCGCAGTGCAGGAAGGTGACAACTAAAGCAGATTACTTCTCGAAGGAAGGACGTCATCCTACTATTGTACAGGTTGCTGGTGAGGCTGCACTTGAGAGTACAGTGTGCAGTTTTGGCACCTGTACTTAAAGAAATACATCAGTCTACTGGAGGGGGAACAACGCAGGGTGAAAAATGATCCTAGGCCTGGGGGGCATGCCATATAAGGAAAGACTGAGGGAGTTCAACATGTATTCCCTGGAGGATGGGAGGGGGAGAGGTGATATGATTGAGACCTATAAACATTTAAAGGGCATAAATAGGGTAAGTTCTGAGTACATGTTCAGACTAATGGGGAGGAGGGTATACGAGAAAGCATAATCTGAAATTGAGGGGGTGATTCATGAAATGGGAGACAATATTTCACAGAAACAGTGATGGCAAAGTGGAACTAACTGCCAGAGGAGGTGATTTGCTGCCAACTGTGGGCAGTTTACAGTAAGAGGGTGGGACAGGGTAAGAGGTAAGGTCATAACTGAGGGGACACGGGAGGGGGTGGAGGCGGTCACGGGGGATGACAGAGGTGTTTGGGGGGGGGCGCTGCAGTAGATTAGATTGGGAGCTGCACACTTGAGCAGGCCTGATAGACCGCTATGGCCTATATCTACTGGCATTTTTGTACGTTCGTATTGTGCAGAAGCATGTCAAGCAGGTCAGGAAAATGCAGCACATGAATTTTTGAGACTTTAATGCCACATAGCATCTAGAACTGCAGTAGTGCCATGGGCAGGGTAACACATGAGGGATGTCCAGTAACAGCTCAGAATGCAGTGGTGCCAGAGAAATGCACCACTTCATGAACGGGTACCAGTGTCAAGCAAGTTTACACAAGCACTAGAGTGGTAGAAGGATGTGAGCAACCTCAGAGAAGATATTCTGTTAATTCTTTGTTCACCAACAAGAATTTTAACCTCTGATCCAAAAGATGCTGAATTCGATGTTTTTGAGATGGGGTGTGCCAGAACTGGACTCCTTTTCCTCTTGGGGCTACAGGAAACTGCCGCAGTTTTGTTGCAGATGTTGCTCAGCGGGGACTGTTCCTTGGCATGCCCTTATTCTCCCATGGAAAGGGAAGTTTCTTTATGCGTTCTTCCTATTTCCACTAATCCACAAGGGCTTGCTGAAATTGAGAAGGGAGTCTGCAACAATGATTCTGATAGCACCAGACTGGGCAAGGCAGTCTTGGTATTCAGTTCTGCTGACAGTATCATAGAGAATGTTTAGTTAAAAAAAAAAAAGTGCCAAGGAGACAAGATCTACTGCCTGTCTCAGGGAAGAGTGTTTCACCCAGATCTCAGATCACTTCATTTGAGAGCAAGGTTCTTGAAGAGCTACAGTATTCTGGAACTAAATATGTGGAATCAGGTTACAAGTTCTGAAATAGGGACAGTACTAACATGCACCAAAAGGACAAAAGTTGCATCCTGCCCAGGAATGACTGTTCTTCCCTTTGCCAGTGTGTCTGAATCAATGCACCTTCTCTATAGCGGTATCTAAAGGAATGGAACTATCTGCCATCTATCATGTTTTGATCTGGAAGTCTCCTCTTTAAACCCACATTTTTTACACCAGTGGGTCCAATTCAGCCCATGTTTTAAACCCTGCCCCCAGCGCTGTCACTATTTTGAAAGTTGCTGGGAAATGTGCAACAAGAAAAACCTACAAGTCCAAATGGAAACGATTCAGTATCTGGTACAGCACACACCAGGCCACTGCAGTGGATGCAGATTAGTTAGTGGTTTTGGATACTTGGTACATTTACAGTTCCAGGGCTTAAAACCACCCTCCCTGAAAGTTCATTTGGCAGCGGTGTCAGCTGTCAGATCAGCAGGCCAGAAAAAATCCTTGGCATCATAGGCAGTATTCAAGAGATTTCTCGAAGGTTTAAACTTGGTTCTCTCACAACTTATGAATCCTCCTTTTGAGTCTGTGTTTTCTGCAGAACTCAAACATTTGGCATGGAAAACAGTAATCTTACTTCGAGGGCTCTTGCAGTAGGTAATTATCATTAGGACTAGAGCCATCAGACACTAGGACCACACGGAAAACTTCAGCTAGCATTGTCTAGTGGGGAATCGGCCACCCAATGTCAGCGTGGCACTATATAGTGGACGGTCCCCACACCCGCCCTGCAGTTTTTTCCCGCTGTCGACCTGCGCACGTCTGACCTTGCGGAGAACGCTGCTTCAGTCGACCGCCATTTTCAGATGAGTATTTCACTGATTTTCTTTCTAACTTTTTTGTGCATGTCTTCTTCGACACCTTCCGAGTCACATAAGAACAAGTGCGATTCCTTTGGCACTCAGCTCCCTCACAAGGACGGCCATTCCCTCTACCTCTTCTGCCTGGGCCCAGAGCACAAGGCCGAGGACTGTGAAGCCTGCCAGAAGTTCAACCAGGCCACATGGAAACGCCACCAACAGGCCCTGGAAGCCCACACTTTGAAGCCAGACAGCTTCCATGGAAAAGGAGCTGCAGAAGCTACGGGGATCGTCCTCTCCTCCCCGGGGGGTTCTTCCGACTCCCATAAGAAGAAGGACAAGGAGAAGCATCAGGACCATGATCTGTCTCCTTCCTGCCTGTGGCCTCCGGGAACAGTGAGCAATGAGCGGCCTCCTGTGGGTGTGGGTACCGCTCCCCCGGCCAGTACTGCAACTCTGCCTGAGGAGCAGCCTTTGCCTCCCCCCGGAGCTGAATACAGTCCAGGTGGGTGCCTTTGAGCCTTCGGAGAGCTCCGCCACTCTCAGAACCATCAAAACCTCAGCGTCTAAGCCCGGTAGCACGTCCTATAAGTTGCTCGTTGCCTCCTCTGATGAGCGCCCGGCCTCAGCTGATAAGTCAGACGCCAGCTCCTCTGGCGTCTGCCCAGACAGTGCACTTCTGTGGGGCCCCGATAACAGGCCTGGCAATGATCCTTTAGATCAGCGCATGCTGCCACTTCTGCCACAGTACTCCCCTGAGAACTCACCCTCTAAGGAGCCTCCTTCACCACCTTCTCCGGTGGTGCCTCTGAGATCCCCTGCATATTTGGAACCAGAGGAGGAGGTGTGTCCGCGTTACACGATCTGGTTGCCGGAGCTGGACCTCCTTTTGAAGTCGGCGCCTTCTGCACTGCAGGCTTCCTTGTCTGGGCCGTCTCTGATGGGATCCCCGGCCCCTTTGGGGCCAATGCTGGAACCAACTCCGTTGTTTCTGATGCTGGACCTGACATTGCCGGGTCCTTCTTACCCTCGGGGCCCTCCTATCAGGCCCCTTAGCCCCTCCATCGGGGCCTACACCTGGCCTCCCTCTGCTGGGACCTCCTCCAGGGCCCTGGGCTCCTCCGGATCCCACGCCAGGCTGTCCGCCATCAGGACCTTTGCCTGGTCCATTGGTGCTGTCGTCTGGCCCTTCACTGGGCATTCCGACACCTGGCTTCCCTGTGCGGCATTACCCTTCACCAGGGTACTTGCCACCGGGATACCATACGCTGGACTTTCCCATGCCAGGCTACCCGCCGATGGGATATACGTCCTATGGCACGTCGGGTTTTCATTACCTGACGACGGGCTACCTACCAACAGGCCATCCTCCACAGCCTTACTTGCTGGGTTATCAGCCCCCGCTGCCTCCTCCTCCTCCTCCTCCACCTCCCCAAACATAGGTAGATTTTCAAGAGGCACACCAATCCTGGTGGTCCACCACAAAATCCCAGTTGGTTTTAGAACTGGAATAGTGACAACTGGCCATGGCCTCTGTGCTGGCCCATTCGGACCCTACTCCGGGGTCCCTCTCGCCTACAGTGTCTCACCTCTCTACCTCGGCACAGACTTCTTGCTGTGCTGGGACAGCAGGAGCAGGCAAGGAGCAGACGCTCTCCCTTTGAGAGATCCTGCTCCCACGGGCTTTATCGCTTGACAGAAGTCTGTCAGGCTCCACATCGGACTCAAGACGATTTCTCTACTTCAGGGTTTGAGACCCCCACGCCGGTGGATCCAACACCCAAAGAGTCTCTCAAGTCTCCTCCGGAGGACCCCTCCTTCACTGAGGTCCTCTGCCAGATCCAGGAGGCTAACGGGTGGCAGACGAAAGATCAGGATCCTCAATGTAAGAGGTTGGCGGAGCACCTGGACATGCCAGAGCTGTCCCCTCTGCTCATCCCTCCATGGATTGGACCACATGGAGACTTGGCTTTCACTGTGTGGCAACAGCCCTTTCCAGTGGCTGCAGTTGCCAAAAAAGCAGATGGGCTGTATAGAGCCCCGGAGGGGAACGACCATCTTTGTTCTCACCCCACGGTGGACTCGGTGGTCATCAGTGCTGCTCACAACAGGACAGCCAAACCTAAACACATGAGCACTTTGCCTCTGGATAAGGAGTCTTGGCAAATAGACCAGTTTGGACATAAGGTGTACTCTTCCTCTGCTCTGGCTCTCAGAGCACTGAATTATCTGGCTCACATGATGCCAGTTAAAGTTGGAATGCGAGTCCTTACCCGAAATCCAAAATAGCACAGATGGTCAGGATGATGGAAATCTCCTGCCGTCGTGCGTTAAGGGCTACCTGTGATGCGGTAGATGCCTCTTCTAGGAGTGCCGCCACAGTTGTTAGTATGCGCCGGTACTCCTGGCTGTGGGTTTCTGGGTTTGCCCGACATCCAGGTGGCCACCCAGGATGTCCCATTTAGAGGACCTGTCCTTTTTAGTGGAGACATTAAGAACATTATAACCGGACTCCAGGACACTGGCATGGCACTGTGTTCAGTACAGTCCATGTACTGACCCAGTACTGAGCCTAAGCAGCCATTTCATTGCCAGCAACGGCGTCAGAAGAGGCAGCAGCAAGGCTGACGTCAGAACAAACGTGTGGCCCAGTCCACGGGACCCACCCCTCCAGCCAAGTTCCAAACAGCTGCTGGGGCGGTGTCCAACCACCCCTCCACTGCCTTCTGACTCGTGGCAGTGCCCCACACCTCTGCCACCAGCGCAAGAGGAACCAGTACAGGGCAGATTCGCAGCCCACCTGGCAGGGTGGCAGATGATCACAACAGACTCGTGGGTCCTTCAGCTGGTTGCTCAAGGTCACACCATGGAGTCCGTAGAGAGTCCTCCAAGAAATTCTCCAGGTTTCTCTCATTACCCAAACGGCCACATTCTGCTCGTCAGGGAAGAGAGTCAGACTCTTCTGACAAAATCGGTCATAGAGCCTGTTCCTTGAGCCCAGGAAGGAAAGGGGTTTTACTCCCACTTCTTCCTGGGCCCCCCAAAAATGAGAGACCTTCGTCTGATCCTGGACCTAAGCACGCTAAACCTGTACGTGGAATACTAAAGGTTTTGCAGTCTGGCCCTTCCGGGTCTCCTGCCCCTTCTGCAGCAGGGCCAGCTGTGCACTTTGGATGTGCAGGATGCCTACCTACACATTCCCATTTTCCCTTCCCATCGTCGCTTCCTGTGGTTTGCATTCCAGGGGGAGCACTTCCAATTCAAGGCGCTCCCTTTTGGACATTCCTTGGCACCCAGGATTTTCACCAAGTGCTTAGTGGTGGTGGCAGCGGCTTTGCGCCATGAGGGGATTTATGTCTTCCCATACCTCGACAACTGGCTCCTGTCAGCCCTGTCGAGGGATGGCCTGGTGTCCTCACTTCAGGCTACGCAGAATCTGTCCAGCCAGGTTAGAATCATGGTCAACTATCCCAAATCCAACCTGGTCCCTTCCCAGCGCCTCCCAATTCATTGGGGCGGTGCTGGATATGGCTCAGGGTCGGGCTTTCCTCCCCTTGGACAGGGCGGAAACCCTTTGTCAGCAGGCCATTCAGGTGGCCTCCAGCCAGTGGACTTCAGCCCGGTCAGTTCTGCGCCTTCTAGGAATGATGGCGGTGGCTTTTCCTACTGTCCCCCTGGCCAGGCTCCACATGCGTATTACGCAGTGGACTCTCAGGGTCCAGTGAGACCAGAAAACCAACAACCTGGATTACAGGATTCTGGTGTCCAGTCCTATGCGTCGGGACCGCGTATGGTGGCAAGACCTATCCAGTTCACTTGGGAGTCCCATTTCAAATGCGACTGCCGACTCAAACCCTAACCACAGATGCTTCAGGTCAGGGCTGGGGAGACCATCTCGGCGGTCACAGGACTTGGGGATCCTGGTCCCAGCAGGAATTGTCTCTTCATATAAACGTGCAAGAGATGCGAGCTGTACTTTATGCTCTGCAAGCCTTCCAGCCCTTTCTCCTCCTGAGCCCTCTTCTGGTTCAGACAAACGGTAAGTGTGTGGTCTGGTATCTGAACAAACAGGGATGCACGCGCTTGTGTCCGCTCTGCAGGGAGGTGATGCGCGTGTGGCAATGGGCGGTACAGCACAACCTACAGCTCACGGCAGTGTATGTCCCAGGGGCTCAAGACGTCCTAGTGGATACTCTCAGCCGCACTCAGGGGCACATAAATGGGAACTGAGGCAGTCAGTGGTTGAAGAATTCTTCGATCGATGGGGTCGCCTAGACCTCGATCTGTTCGCGTCACCATCCAACGCAAAACTACCCAGTTTCTGCTCGCTCGTTCCCAGGTGTGGTGTACTCTGGTGAGATGCACTGTCTCTCAGCTGGACAGGCAGGTTCTTGTATGCCTTCCCTCCCTTTCCACTATTACATAGAGTTCTGCAGAAACTACAACAAGAAGGGGCTTGCGTGAACCTCATAGCTCCTTATTGGCCACATTAAGTGTGGTTCCTTCTGCTCCAGCAGTTGAGAGTGGACCCCCGGTTCCTCTTCCCCAGTGCCAGAATCTGCTGACTCAAGACCAGGACAAGCTGGTCCATCCAGTGCTCAGGTTCCTTCACCTTCACGCGTGGCACCTACTGACATAGTAGTAACACGTTTTGGAGTCTTCCAGAGTGGCGAAACTTCTAGTGGAGGCCAGAAAGCAATCCACAAGGACTACTTATGTGATGAAATGGAAAGATTCTCCATTTGGGTGTCTGCCAAGGGTTGGGACCTTTTTTCTTTCCTGGTACCCCAAGTCATTGAATACCTGCTGCATCTCTCTGACCTTGGCCTTAGTTACTCAGCTCTGAAGGTACACTTGTTTGCCATTTCTGCCTACCGCACTCCAGTGGATGGCAAAACGTTAGCTTAGTATGAGGTCTCCAAAACCTTTCTGAAAGGGATTCTCCATCTGAAACCCCCGATCAGGATCCCTGTTCCTCCGTGGGATCTGAATTTTATCCTTGAGAAGCTCACCATGGTTCCCTTTGAACCGGCTGTGAACTGCGATCTGCGCTACCTTTCTTGGAAAGTGCTCTTTTTAATTGCTGTTACTTCATTCAGCTCGAAGGATTTCCGAGCTTCAGGCCCTGATGTGTAAGGAACCTTATTTGATTTTCCACAGAAACTAGGTGGTTTTGCGTACAAGTCCTATGTTTCTACCAAAGGTGGTTTCTGAGTTTACGATGAATCAGACCATACACTTACCAGCATATTACCCTGAACATTCCAATCAAGGGGAGACCATTCTGCACACCCTAGATGTGCACGGAATTTTATGTTATTACAAGAATCGGATAGTCCGCAAAACAAATCAGCTTTTCATTTCCTTTGCATCCAAAAGAGAGGGCACAGTAGTTTCCAAACAATGATTATCCAAATGGTCGGCAGACTGCATTGTGTTTTGTTATCAGAAGTACAACAAACCCCTTCCGGGGGAAGTTAAAAGACATCAGCCAGAGGCATGACTGCATCTGCTACCTGTTTCAGGAATGTTTCTGCCGCTGACATGTGCGGCAGCCACTTAGAGCTCTGTCCACACATTTGCCAAACATTACAGTCTGGACATTGCCTCTAGGCGAAGGACGGGCTTTGGACTAGCTGTCCTTCAGGGCCTCCTGGCCTAATTTTGTATTTACTGCAGACCTTTCCTGCCTCCTGTGCTTCAGCCTTTGTCTGAATTACATTGCTTTGGACTCCGTCTTAATGGTAATTACCTACTGCAAAAGCCCTCTCAAAGTAAGATAGTACAGTTACATAAGAACTTACTGTAACAATAGATCTTCGAGAGAGGCTCTTGCAGTAGGTACTGCTTTCCCTCCCACCTTCCCCCTACTTCTGTGGCTTTTTTCTCTTTCTAGTCTTTTTCCTTGGCTCCAAGAGCCCACTCCTTTTCATTTTGCACCTTCTTAGGTTTCCGGCAGGAGAACTGGAGGGCGGGCGTGGGGACCGTCAACCATATAGTGTAACGCTGATGTCGGTCACATGATGTCGGGTGGGCGGTCCCCCCCCCCCAGACACTGCTAACTAATATTTTCCGTGTGGTCCTAGTACCTGATGGCTCTAGTCCTAATAGTAATTACCTACTGCAAGAGCCTCTATCGAAGATCTACTGTTACGATAAGTTCTTGCGTAACTGTACTTTTCTGATAGCCATTACTTCTGCAAGAAGGGTCAGCAAGCTGAAAACACACTTTTTAGGCTCTAACTGTATGGTGCTTCTTAGGGATAAAGTGGTGTGTAGAACAAGGAAAAAAATGAGTCACCGTAGTAATGATGTTTCTTCTAGAGGGTGTATTAGTGAGTCATCCAAAACCTCCCTTGTAGAACCTTTTATTGGAAGGGTTCTTCAGAAAAGTTTACAAAAATATGTTTATTGCTTGAGCATAGGTTTTTCAAAATGATAAACTTTGCAGTTTTGGCTATTTGGTGATGTAGTGATTATAATTATTTTACTGTTTTTACATATTCTAAGAATACATTCCATAGGTTATTTAGGTGCTCACTGCTCTCTTCTAATCTTCGGCTATAAATCTGATGGTAGAAGGCCAGGGGAGTGTGACCACAATGCAGAGTTTGAACTTAAATGTTATCACTACGGCAACAACTTGAGGCTGAGATGTTGCATGAGATTGTGCGCCTCAAATCGCATATTCAGGAGGAAATATAAGACCCGCCTGCCATTTCCCCAACATCCAACAGTAGCACCTCGACCGCAGAGGGTAGTTGGTCCAGGAGGTTGGCAGGTGGCTAGGAGGGGCAAATTGGGTGCCCGTCACTCGGTGCTCTCCACAAACTGGTATCTGCCTTTATCTCCAAAATCAAACAAAGGGGCAGAGGACACTGCAGAGCAGGACACTGCAGCACAGGAGCTAGCACAACAAAGCTCGCCCAAAACAGGAATAAAAAAAAAAGCAAAAAGGAAATCCAAAACACTTCTGATCATAGGAAACTCCATGATTCGGGGAGTTGATACCTATCTCCAGTCAGGGGTAATGGTCAGATGTCTCCCAGGTACATCAGCGTGGAGAGACACTGACCGCATTGCTAAAATTGTACAGGAAGCAGGAGAAAACATCGACGTCCTGGTACACATAGGGACTAACGATCTCGCCAGACGGTTAGTGGTGGAGACCAAGGAACACCTGACCAGGCTGGGCGACAAACTATCATCCATTTCGTCTGGCATCTCCCTCTCTCAGATCCTGCCAGTCTGGGAAAGGGGAGCAGATGGACAGAAGGTCAGAGAAGGGGAGATAGGGGAGTTAAACATGTGGCTCACGGGCTGATGCCAGGAAAAAGGACACACATTTGTAGGTAACTGGCAACAGTTTTGGGCGTGAAAGTTCTTTAAATGTGATGGACTGCATCTGACTAAGGAGGGAGTCAGTGCATCGGGGCAGACGTTTGATGTCTTTGCTGAATATTTAAACTAGCAAATGGGGAGAGGGGTGCAGCACCCGATACGTCGAATGGGAAGAACAACCCTACCCCTCCTCAGCTAGTTATCAAACAGGAGTTCAGCATGTTTGTAGTTCATTTGCATCACCAGGTAAGGAAAAAGGTCTGGCTACCCATACGATGCACAGGGGAAACACCAGACGTAGCCCAACAACCAACACACCAAAATCTGGCCAGTGGAAAATCATGTACACAAATGCTCACAGTCTGGGAAACAAGATCCCAGACCTGCAGGCAATAATGACAGAGGCTAAATTGGACATAGTAGCCATTAGCGAGACATGGTTCACCAGTAACCATACTATTGAGACTTCAGTACCCAGCTATGTACTGTTCAGAAGAGACCGAGGTGCAGAAAAGGGGGTGGAGTGGCCCTTTATGTCAATGAAAATATCAAAGCTACAGAAATTCAGAATACAAATAAGGAGCCAGAAGAACTGTGGGTCACCCTGGAAACAGGAAATAGGGTACAGGCAAAGTGGGCAAGTATTAGGGATGCAATACTTGAAGCAACATCCCATTATGTTAGAGAGAAAAGGAAGTGCAAAAGAAGAAGGAAACCACTTTGGTTCTCAAAAACAGTAGCAGAAACGGTTAGAGCCAAAAGGCTGTCCTTCAGGAAATATAAGGGAACGCAGCGGGATGAAGATAGGGAGGCATACCAAACTTCCCTAAAGGAAGCAGGGAAGGCAGTAAGGCAGATAAAGGCCCAAACCGAGGGAACACTAGCATGAACAGTAAAAGAAGGTGCCAAGACTTTCTATAGATACATTAGTGACAGAGGGGGTATTGCTAAGATCAAGGGGATAAGGGGGCGTGTGAGGAGGAGGACCATGTAAAAGCATCTATCCTAAATAGATACTTCTGCTCAGTATTTACTGAGGAGAAGGTAGGGCAGGGCCTACAGCTCAGCACCATGGACACGGAGGAGGGAGGTGTGCACTAGTCCCTTCACAAAAGAAAGGGTCCTACAAGAGCTCGATAAGCTCAGGGTGGACAAGGCAATGGGACCTGATGGTATACATCCCTGGATACTAAGGGAGCTAACGGTGGAACTAGCAGAGCCATTATCAGAAATGTTTAGTGAGTCTCTGAGCACAGGAGAGGTCCCAGAAGACTGGAGAACGGCTTGTGATCCCGCTCCACAAGAGTGGTAGCAAGGAGGAGGCAGGGAACTACAGACCAGTCAGTCTTACCTCAGTAGTGGGCAAGATTATGGAGGCACTCCTTAAGGAAAGGATAGTGCAACACTTGGAATCCACGGGAGCACAGGATCCAGGACAGCATGGGTTTACAACAGGAAGGTCCTGTCAAACTAATCTCGTACATTTCTTTGACTGGGTAACCAGAGTGGACCGGGGGGAGCAGTTGATGTCACCTACCTTGACTTCAGCAAAGCTTCGATACTGTTCCACGTAGAAGATTGATTAATAAGCTGGGTAGGCTCGGGGTGGGTCAGAAGTTGGTCATCTGGGTGGCAAACTGGTTGATGGGCAGAAAACAGAGAGTGATGGTAAACGGTATACAGTCAGAAGAGATGCAAGTCACAAGTGGGGTACCTCAGGGATCAGTCTGGGGCCATTCCTCTTTAATATCTTCATCAGTGACATTGCAGATGGACTGGAGAGTAAGGTTTGTCTGTTTGCAGATGACACCAAGATCTGCAACAGAGTAGATGTTCCAGATAGGCTGGGCAGAATGAGAAGAGATCTGGATAAACTGGCAAAGTGGTCAGAAGAGTGGCAACTGGGGTTTAATTCAAAGAAGTGCAAGATCATGGGAAGAGAAACCCTGAAGCCACCTATAGGTTGAGAAGGGAGTTGCTGGCATTCACAAGGGAAGAAAGAGACTTGGGCATCATCATCACTGATGACCTGAAATCATCCAAGCAGACCACTAAAGCAGTAGGTAAGGCTAGGGGATGTTGGGGTGCATTAGTATGGGTATCACAAGTCGTAAGAGGGAGGCAATAATTCCTCTTTACAAGACACTGGTTAGGCCCCATCTGGAGTACTGCATGCAGTACTGGAGGCCACACCTTCACAAGGACATTAACCAGATTGAGGCAGTCCAGAGCAGGGCAACCAAAATGACACAGGGACTGCATCAGAAAACATGAGGACAGATTAACGGAACTCAATATGTATACCCTGGAATAAAGGAGGGAAAGAGGTGATATGATTGAAACATTCAAACACCTTAAGGGCATTAACAAGATGAAAAGAGTCTAACATGTTTCAGTATAAGAAAAATAGCAGGACAAGAGGACACAGCATGAGATTAGAGGGAGGCCGATTAAGGGGTACTGTGAAGACGTTTTTCACAGAAAGGGTGGTGGATGCATGGAATGGCCTACCTCAGGAAGCGGTGGATACGAATACAGTGCCAGTCTTCAAACAGGCATGAGACTGGCATAAGGGAGCAATACAGATAAGTATGAATAGATAGGCCATTGACAGAGCAAATGCCGATGACACATTCATAAGGTAGAAAAAGAAATGGGCAGACTGGATGGGCCTTGTGGTCCTTATCCGCCATCAACTTATGTTTCTATAACGTAATCGTATGACTGATTAATACATTCTTTAGAAGAAATATGATTACAATGGTAAATAATTTTTCTTATGAACAACACTTCAGCTTAACTTGAATTGTGTTTGTAATTTAGCAACCTTTTACATTCTTACCATAGCTGGTCTGTGAAATGTTTGAGTTGTGGCAGTAAATTGCACAAAACCCTCCTCCATATATTGTGTGTGTGTTTGCAATGAATGCCATTTTTTCTCACTGAGACACTGCTCTGATACCTTGTCTCTGTTTCAGTATAGGTATCTTAAAATATGGAGCTGACGGGTGTATTATAGCTGCTCTCCCAGAAGTACACCATGGCATCTCGTATAGTGAGGCGCGCTGTGCGCGTCGTTGGGACGTCATTTGTTACTGCTCCGGCTACTCCAGGTGTGCGTGGCACCACAGTGAACTGGAAAGGACCAAAGCAGGGTCACAATCTAGTGCCCTTGGCCCACCTCCACACAACCTTCTGCTGCAAGTGTGCGGACAGAATTCTGGCTGAAGAGCAGGTGTTCAGCAGAGTGCCAGAGCGCACTGAACTGGATGGCTTGATCGAGTCGGCCTCCTCCGTGGAGGACTTGCTGCATGTGTTGGATGATTACAGTGTTGGTAGTAACCAGGCGGCGGCCCTTGTAACTCACCTCTCCCGAATTGCAGCGGAGAAGAAAGTGGAAAGAAGGAGCATCCTTCAGGATAATCGCTTCCAGAAGCTGCAGCATACTATAGAGAACCAGGTAATTTTATTCATTTTTTTGGCAAAATCTTTTTATACCCTGTTTTCTTACCTGGGCCAGGTACTGGGAAATTTGCTGCAAACTGGGTTATTGATAATTTTGATAACTGTCATAGGCCAAAACAGCCTTGTTTTTCACCATCTTAAAAACAGAGCCCTGTTCCTTGATGCTGTACTATAGCACGGTTTGGGGAGTGTGGCACGATATCGCCTGGCCTCTTATGTTGTTTGGATGATCATTATTTATTTGGAACTCTATATTAAATTAAATACAGTTATAGTTTTTCCACAGATGTTCAGCAGCCGTGTCAAATTCAGTGGTATCTTCCCCATGGTACCTACTGGCCTAAACGACTGCTACATTGAACCTGTATTTCATGGGCCTCGCATCTAGGTCCAGGATGCTGGGGATAATAAAATTCTACAGACACTCAACGAGCACTTGGGTGAGGAGGGCAGTTAAACTTCAGGGTTTGAAATTTAGAAAAATGTCTGCCTGCCCCACCTTGCATGCTTCACAGCTGAAAGATTTACCAACAGTGGCCACCACTGAAATCCTCCCCCGTCATAGGAACATGATCCAGCTCTTGGCTGCTCTTGTCACATTCTTGTCATATTGATGCCCCATCCCGTTTCCTATCTTTATATTTTTTCTTCTTTGTCCCACTTATATCTTCTCTTATGTTCAGTTCCCCCTGGCCCATTTATTTCTGGTTTGTCTCTTTCCTTTTCCCATCTTTTATTTGACTAAGTAAAATAAGGCAAGGGATCCAAAAAACTTTTGGAGGCAAATCTCTAATCTAAAAGATCCCATAAAACAAAGACAAAAGATCAGTCTAAGTCAAGGAGAAAGTTTGATAAAAGATCAAGAAGGAGTTGCAAATTATTTTAATGCATACTTTATTGATTTGCCTGATTTAAACATCCCTAAGTTAATTAAAAAGACATCTGAAATTTCCCTTGATAGATTAAAAAGAAATAAAGAATAAGATTGATCTTGGATTTAAATTCAAATTTAGAGATGTAATGGTAAATGAAGTAGAGAAGGAATTGAGAAACCTGAATGTCTCAAAATCTGGAGGTCTAGATGAAATTGATGCTAAATTTTTAAGATATGGGGCTGACATTATTGCTCCAGTTGTTACATATTTATTCAGTTGGAGCATGCAATGTTCTGTGGTCCCAAAGGTATGGAAAATGAGTAAAATAATACCTATCTTTAAAGGAGGAAAGTACATTAGTATGAATTATGGACCAATTGCCATATTGTCTATATTGTCTAAAATTTTGAAACATTAGTTCACATGCAGTTGACTCAGTATTTGGAAGATAATCAATTATTGACTAGTTACCAACATGGATTTGAAGGAAGTCAACAAGCACGACCTTGCTTGATTTTAATGATTTGGTAACAACATCATTGAATCAGGGTAAATGCACAGGGGCCGAGTTTGTTGACTTAAGTAAGGCGTTTGATTTAGTTCAACATGAACTCTTGTTGATTGGTCTGTTTGAATTGGGTATTCAAGATGAAACACTAGCGTGGATTAAATCATATTTATCTGATCGAAGACAAAGTGTTGTCTTGGGAGAAATTGCTTCAGTTCAAGGTGAAGTTTTTCGAGGGGTCCCACAAGATTCTATTTTGGGCCCCCTCCTATTTAATGTTTATGTGAATAACCTTCCAAGTCAAATGGAAAACTGTGATGTCAGAATGTACGCGGATGATACTGTAATAGTTGCATCTGCTGATAATGTGGAACAATTAACTCATAAACTTCAACAGGATATAAACTTACTACAGACCTGGTTTAATAACTGTGGTCTGTTGTTGAACTCAAAAAAAACTCAAAGTATGGTATTTGGAGGTCTGAAAAATAGAGGGAAATTTGAACTCCATATTAATTTAGCTTGGAATATACAGATTACAGCAGTTGATACTTACAGATATCTGGGGTACAGATTGATTGTGGTTTAAAGTATTCAGAACATGTTAGTATACAAGTGAGAAAGGTAACTCAAAAATTAGGGTATTAAGAAGAGTAGCAGGAGCCTGACTAAGAAGGTAAGGGAGAAAGTGGTTGGGCAGCTATTAATCCCAGTTTTAGAATATGGGTCCATATTATATATGCATTCTGGCACTACAGTATTAAATAAAGTAAATCAGGTTTATTATAAAATGAGTAAATTTATAATAAAGTAGGACGATGTGTATCATTGTGGATTTATATGAAAAATTAAATTGGTTAGACCCAAAACAGAGAAGGGTCTATATTTGGTATAAACAGTGTCATCAAATTTTGAAAGATGAACCTAGACATTGTTTGTTTGACCATATTACATTTAAAGATGATAGGATATTAACTATGCATACAAGATCCTTTGGTAAAGAAATCCCCATGATTAGATCTCAGAATAGGTATGGAAATGAAATGCTCCAGAATACAGTTGCTTATTATTGGAACAAATTGCCCCAGAGATTGAAGGTAATTAGGAATTCATCCATATTTAATAAAAAATTAAGGGCATATTTGCAATTAACATGTACCTGTTTTAAGTAAAAATTGATGTGTATTGTGATGTGATGTTTTGTATAATTGTATTGTTATTTATTAACAGGACTTTGTTGAAAACGGGACTGATGTCCCAACAAATGTATTCCTGTATAAAAATAAAGTTTTACAAACAAACAAACATCTTATAGCCATTTCATTTAATTCCCTCCCCCTTACAGATCTGAAGTTGGAGGGGCCATATCACCAGTCAGCTGTCTGCTGCTGCACAAATTGACATGTCTGTTCAGCCCGTGACCCAGGGATGCTAGTGCATCTCCTAAATTTCAAGTCCTTCAGGCACTTTCCTTGATATGCCTCCCTGTCCTTTCCCCCTTAGTCAGAAATACGGGTGTTCTCCTTGACCCGAGCTCAGCTGTACTCCCCATCTCTGTGGCCTGCAGTGTTCATTTCCATGATATTGCTGAATTTGTCATTTTCTTTACCTCCCCTCAGGGATGTAACTACGTTTTGGTATACAACGGAATTTCATTAAAATAGGAGGAAAGCTCATTTTCTGGGGCCAAACAGCAAATACACCTTCTGAGTTGGATCTCTTTGTAGCTGGGAAATGTATCTTTAATGGCTGCCGCCAACATCATATCTTGTCCTAAAAACCTATGCGTTCTAAATCTTCCAGCAGCCTAAGGGTTAATAGCAGGGAATTTGTGCCCCTCTGCTGACTCTCATTTATATCAGTGCTCCACTGCTGAGACCCTTGTTCATGCCCTGATCTCCTCTCGCATTGTTGTACTGGGTGGCATTGCATTGCATTTTGTGATGCGAACTGGCAGTCTGAGTGATTCATTCTGTAGTTTTTGAATTGCAAAAATGCAATCCATTTACTTTTACTCATACACTCCTGCAACCCTCTCCAGCCAATCCTTAATAGTCTCTTTTTACCCATCATACTAGTGCGTACCTTAAAATAACTTCTAAAAAATGTCCAACTCTGCACACTGATCCCGATCCTTTCAGTTGCACTGCTGGGCCTGAATACCTGTGAGTTCTCTCAGTAGCGTTTTGTTCTGTTGTATTCCAGAGCATTTACTGGCATTCAGGCCTGGTGGTAAAACTCGATAAGGATCTTCACGCAGTGTTGTGTTATTTAATAAAATTATTCTAAGCTTCATGGTTAGTGAGAGGGCCAAATAAAGGCTATTTAGAACTGGGTGGGGATAGTGGTGAGGGTGAGATGGGCGGGGGAAAGGTTTTTATACTAAACAGTGGAAAAATAAGCCAAAACATCTGTTCAGGACTGTGTGGTGATGGTGGCAGGATGAGATGAATGGGCGGAGGTATTTATGGGAACTGTTACAGTATTCAGCTTGCACCCACTGGATTTGTTGGGAAGTAGGGTACGGAAAATTGGTCTGCAGCTCCTTGAAAGAAAAATGGGGGGGGGGGGGTGGTATTGTAACTGAGGAAGTAAACAGAAAGTGGAGTCTTTTGTATTTATTTTACAAGGATAATAAATACTCTGTTAAGCAAGGCTGTTTTTTTTTTTCAAGGAGGTCCTGGGAAATATGGGCGTTTATTCAAGTTAAAACGTGAAAAGAAATGCATAAAATACTTGGAATTTTGTTGTATTTTTAATTTTACGTATAAGTTTGAGCCAGTGCTATGCATTTTCACAGTTGTGAGACTTATAATTGAGTTTTCTCGGCTTATTTAATACCTTGCTGCAATTCTATCCTCCGTGCTCCTCTCTAAACTGAGAACTGTTCAGTTATGCAGCTCTACCTGATTGCTGCCCTGCTCTTACAAGCAGATCCACACCACTCCCTCCAGCACTTACACCACCCCTTCCACTGATTACCTTTCTCATTCAACTCTTACCTCAAAACCCACCTCTTTCCTCTTGCATATGAGTGCTATGCTTCTGATCCATTCTCTTTTTGTTCTGTGGTTCCTCAGTGTTGCTTCTACTGAAAATAGCACTGCAAAATACTTTTGTTTTAGTCCTCGTTTGTGTTACCCTACGTCACAGTTGGCAGCACTTACAGTATTGCTTATTCATATTTTTCTTTTATGAATGCTGTATTTACATAGTTGTATTTGTGCAGTAGATGTGGGCATAAATGGGGTGTGATAAATGGCCATCTGCAGCCCAGCTGTTTTTTTTTTTTTTTTTTTTTTAAATAATAAATGCAAGCAAGTTTCCAACCACTTGGGCAGCAGCAGCTTTCCCTGACCAACTCTCCCCTTGCCACTACCTCCGGAGACAGCTCTCCTGTCTATACCAAGCTGCTTCCAAACAGTCTATTTTCCTTTTTTTTTTTGTCTTTTCGAAACTACCACTGTTCTATCCATTCACTGTCACGCCCCCCACCCGTCACCCTGATGTTCACTTTATTTATCTGGTTCCACTTTTAGCACTATACCTGTAAAAAATAAATACGTTATCTGTCTTCTTTAAAACCGCTGCCTCTGAATAGAAACCGCATTCTTGTCTTGATCACGCTGCATTGCTCTCTCTTTGGCGTGCCTCTTGGCAGATGACTTGCTCCTTTCTTTTTCTTCAGGTCAGCGGTTGGGGAAATGTAATAAACATAAAAAAAAAAAAAAACTCTCCCAACACCAGCACTGCTCAGCTACTGACTCCAGCTAACTCAGTGAGTTGACTCAGACCCGCTTCCTAAACTCGGCCGCTATATTCAGATTTTTTAGATAGCTACTGCCTCAGCCAATGACTGCTGACACAGCAGTATCAGTGCTGATGTCATGCCAATGCGTCCATGGCAACGCCCATGGCATCAGCTCACAGGAAAAAAAAGGACAAATACTACACTTCACCAAAAAGTCCCACATAATTTATTTATTTTACAAAACCGTTTAAAAATCGAATAAAATTTACACATCTCATAAGGTCCCCTGCCTATTACGTAAACTAAATACACAACAGGGACCTTGTGGAATAAATTATTTATTTTCACGCATGCTCTTTGACCTTGGGCACATCACTTGTGGCTTGCCACTCATGAGGTTATCTAAGGTCAACAACACTAGTGAATTAAAGCATTTGTTCCACAGGTCCCTGTTGTACATCTCTTATATTTTCATTCTGTTATTGAACCCTTATTGATAAAATGTGTATAAAAATCTTGTTCCTGATTGGTGGTGAAGGTTCCAAAGCAGTGCAGTTCACGAATAGTAACCGGACTGCGAAACGTTATTAAATTTTACATGGACCCATTTTGTAAGTGCAGTAAGACACTTCATGCTGCGGGTTACTATTCCTGAACCGCACGTCCAGGTGGTAGAAGGCATTTGCGCACGCGCATTGTGCTTTTCAACACACTTTGCCGTGCGATTCAGAAATAGTAACTCACATCCTCTGGTGTCTTATTGCTTGCATATACCAAACTAGTGGTAACTAAATTTGGTAAATAAATCATGTTTTATGTTGAGACAAATATTTATTATAAACTGAGTTGGAAATGTTCCGCTGCCTGATTGCCTAAATATGTTTTGAGACCCATGTGTAAATTCCCAACAAATGCAGTTTGCAAGTGGTCAGGCAGTGGGATTTAGAATATGAGCAAATAACCTGCAGAATTCATGCACCACTTAATCAGCCATCCCTGATTTCCGTAACAAACAGGGCTGCCACTTTTAGTCACTGAAAACTATCAATTAGGCCCTAAAATGTAAAAAAATTAAAATAAATAAATAATACTTGAAAGTTATTTCCTCCAGTAACGCCCACATCACACACATACACAAAAAATCAATGAAACACTATTTACAGTTTTAGTTTCTGGAATTTCTTCAGTGACAATGAAAAATCATCCTTTCAAACAACATGAAGTCTTGCTATATTATGACATATGCAGTGAGTCCCAACCTTCGAACTGCTCCGGAGGTGAAAGAGTTAACTTTCCATGCCAGGCATGGAACTTTGAGCGCGAACTTGGGTGAAAACTCTGTCTGTTGTTAATCAAACCCAAACTGTCAGATTCTTTACTCCACCTCACTGAACAGTCGCTCCGGAGATTTCTCCTTCTGCTCGGTTCGTTTGTCGGTTAAAAGTATTATTTATCGGTTTTGGCCGAAATTAAACGCAACCGTCGAGTTCAACTCTGTCTGTGGTATTGTAAGTAATAGATAGGCTTACATTTATTTTATTCTTTGTGGAACTTGTAAACGCTTTTCGGTTCGGTTTGAACCGATCAGGTTATTCTCAAACTTTACTAGTCCTTATTTAGAGTGCGGTTCCCGGTTCTTATCGGTTCTAAAAAAAATGGATTTCATTACGGTTTTTTCCACGACCCATGACACGGTTGGGAACCGATAAGAGAGTCTTGCTTGGCGGATTGCCATAAACGGGCAAGTTTGGTTAGGCTGGCACTATGTCTGAGAAACCCAAAAGAAAAACCGGGCCCACTGGGTTTCAGCACTGTAGTGTTTGTGGGGAAGCCTTTGCTAAGGCTGACCCACACACCACCTGTGTGTATTGTCTGGGGTTTGACCACCTCAATGCAGACTGCCAGATTTGTAAGAATTTTCCTGCTGCCACCATAGAAGAGAGAGTTGGTAGGCTCAGGGAAAGGGAGGCCAAAAAGTCCGCTGACCCGGATGGCCAGCCCGGTTCGGTTCCAACCGAACTGGAGGGAGTGCCCTCTGACCAGGGCGATACTTCCTCGGGCAAACGAAGAGCCAGCTCTGAGGAGCCGGTTCCAACTAAAAGGACTAGAAAGTCAGCTAGTGTGGAGCCAAAAGTTCTTTCTCCAACCGCTGAGGAAATAGCTAAAGCAATTCAAATTGTCCAGTCACTTTCGCGTTCGACCGAACCGACACCATCAGGCGCCGGTTCGGCCGGTTCCACGGTTCAAGATTATGATTTTGAGGATTTTTATGAACCGGAGGAGGGAAGAGGAGTATGAGGAGAGTGAATGTGGTTTTGAAGGTCTGGATGTGCCCATTGAACGGACATCTCTCCAGACAGACCGTCAGGGTTTCTCCCCAGGCTATCGAGTCCCCTTCTCATTTTATGTTCTATAAGAAAGTTGCTGAAACTCTCCAGCTCCCTGTTGAGGAAGCTGTTGATGACCAAGAGAGCCTGATTATGTAGAAATGATGGATATTCCAGAGTCTAGGAGACTGTCTATTCCTTTGCATAAATCTTTTGAAACCGACAGTAAAAATTCTAAAAACTCCTCACACTATACCTCCTGTTGATAAAAGGATGGACAAGAGGTATACATTATCAGGCTCTGATACGGAGTTCCTCACACAGCAATGCAGCCATGTGGGGGTAGTGCAGGCTGCAGCCTGTGACAAGGCAAATATTCCTCTAGCTTCGCACCCCCCCGAAAAGGACTCCAGGAGGATTGATGCCATGGCAGAGAAACAGGTGGCTGCGGATGGTATTGAGGCATCCAAGGTGCAATTTCATGCTGCAGTAGACTCTAATGATGTGTCATCAAGGGTCATGGCTACATCTGTGGCACTTCGCAGAATGGCTTGGCTCAGATGTACTACCCTTTCACAGGATGCCCAGTCTAAGGCCATGGATTTTCCTGTTGTGGGCAATTCTCTGTTTGGGGAGCAGACAGAGAATTACATGAAGAAAATGGATGAATATAGGACCACCTATAGGAGTGCACAGGCCAAGGAAAGGCAAGCCACTCCTCAAAGGCAGCATCCCAGGGGCAGGGGCAGGCCTTTTCATAGGTCTTTTTACTAAGTCCAGGCCTCCTCTTCTGCTTATACCCAGAGGGGTTCTTTAGAGGGAGAGGCAGACGGGGTACAAGCAAGCCTGCTTCTACCTCTCAGCCCAAAGCCCCTGCTAAGCAGGCACCCTGATGGGGTTGCCAGGGCCGATTCTCCACTATCTGTAGGGGGCAGGCTGGCTTACTTTGTCCAGGACTGGAAGTCTTTAACATCAGACAAGTGGGTCTTGGAAGTAGTAAGCCGGGGACTGGTTCTCAGCTTCAAAAAATTTCCAAAGATGAGAGCCAGGTCCTTTCCACCTGCAAATCCATCAGAGGCACTTGCCCTAGAAACAGAAGTTTCTACCCTCCTGGCTCTCAGAGCTGTGGAAAGGGTTCCACCCCTACACCAGGGCAAAGGGTTGTACTCCAGGTACTTCCTTACCCCGGAAAAGACAGGAGAATGGCAGGCCATCCTGGATCTCAAATACCTAAACAAGCACCTTTTAAAACCAAAATTCAAAATGGTGACTCTGGGAATTATTTTACCCTCTCTAAGGCCAGGGGACTGGCTAGCGTCCCTGGACCTCAAGGATGCCTACTTCCATGTTCTTATCAGAAGCTCCACGAAAGTACCTCAGATTCGAACTGCCCTCAGGCCATTACCAGTTCAGAGCAATGCCTTGACCTCACCTCTGCCCGAGGGTATTCACAAAATGCCTGGCAGTAGCAGTGGCCCACTTAATAAGGCAAAAGATTGCCATCTTTCCTTACCTGGACGACTGGCTCATAATAGGCCAGTCTCCAGACCAAGTCAAACTACACCTTCAGGTAACTCTGCAACTGCTCACATCTCTAGGTTTCCTTCTCAATCTTCCAAAGTCAGTTCTAGAGCCTGTCCAGCTTCTCACCTTCATAGGTGCAGAACTGAACACAAAGAGGCCAGAGCCTTCCTTCCTCTGAAAGAGCAAGGACCTTGGTCTCTCTGGCCTCCTCTTTCACCCTGCAGGTCTCTCGACCAGCAAGGCATTTTCTGCAGCTCCTGGGGCACATGGCTGCTTCTACAGCAGTTGTGCCGGGAGCAAAATTTCAGATGAGGGACATCCAGTTCCATTTGAGAGCCTTTTGGTCTCAAAGGAGAGACCCTCTGACCAATTTGATCCCAGTGACTCGAACCCTGATCCAAGCCCTTCAGTGGTGGCAGGACCAGAGCAATCTGAGACAGGGGGTCCCCTTCACCCCTCAGCCTCACTCTTTAATCCTTACTACAGATGCATCCCTCTTGGGGTGGGGAGCTCACATGGGCGATCTCACTACCCAGGGATTGTGGTCCCCTCAGGAATCTCTGCTCCACATCAATCTGTTGGAACTCAGAGCAGTTTTTCTAGCACTTCAAGCTTTTTCCACCTCTGTTCAGAACAAAGTTGTACAGATCAGAACAGACAACACCACTACAATGTGGTACATCAACAAGCAAGGAGGCACTCGGTCTACGGCCTTGTGCACTGAAGCAATGAAATTGTGGTCCCTGGCGTACTCCCTGAACACCTCCCTTACGGCAGTTCACCTCCCAGGCAAGGACAATGTCCTGGCAGATGCTCTCAGCAGGATTTCCCAGGGCCATCACGAATGGTCACTGGATCCCCTAGTATTGGAGGTAGTATTTGCCAGATGGGGCACCCCGCAGATAGATCTTTTTGCAGCCCCAGACAATCACCAACTTCCCCTTTTTTGCTGCAGGCCCCCAGTGTTGGGCTCAGTCCCTCTGGGTGGCTTCCTTCTCAGTTGGGAAGGGAAGTTTCTCTATGCTTTTCCCCCCCCTTCCCTCTTCTGTTCAAGGTGCTAGTCAAATCAGATCTCAACCCTGCAAGATGATCCTGATTGCTCCAGATTGGGCCAGGCAGCCCTGGTACCCACTCCTTATGTCCTTAGCAGTCCACCTTCCCCTGTGTCTTCCCAGGAATCACAACCTGTTAACCTGTGCTCAGGGGAGGGTTTGGTACCCGAATCTCAAATCTCTCAGTCTCAAGGCCTGGTTCTTGAAGAGTTAGAGTTTGCTGACCTACACCTCTCCCAAGGTGTATTGGATATATTGAAGTCTTCTAGGAAGCCATCTACCAGAGCTACTTATAATTCCAAATGGAAGACATTTTCCATTTGGTGCTCTGTAACATATTTCCCAGAATCTGCTGGTTACCACAGTCCTGGATTATATGGTGCATTTGAATACTTTGGGGCTGAGGCCAGCTACCTAAAAGTGCACCTGGCAGCCGTGTCTGCTTTCTTATCAGCAGGTAAACCCTCTTTCTTTCGGCTCATCCTGTATTCTCCAAGTTTTTCAAGGGGTTGCTTCACCAACCCTCCATTCAGGGACCCTGCCCTGCCTGGGATCTTAATATTTGCATTGCTCAGCTTATGCAACCCTTTTAGACCCTTGTCTTCAGCAGAGCTCAAGTACTTGACTCGGGAAAACTGTGTTTTGGTAGCCATCACTTCTGCCAGGCATAAGTGAATTACAAGCATTGTCAGTGGAACCTGATTTTATCTCCTTTCATAGAGATAAGAGTGGTCCTCAGGACTAACGAAAGTTCTTGCCTAAGGTGGTTTCAGACTTCCATCTTAATCAATCTATGTCTCTCCCTGTGTACTTCACTGACCATTCCTCCTCTGGCGAGAAGAGACTGCACAATTTAGATGTCAAAAGAGCCCTTAGTTCTAGGGACATGGATATGTTGTTCATCCACACTTATTGGCAGGTTCCTTGCCGCTTTAAATCTTGCCGGAAGGTCTTCAAGCTGGCTCCTCCCACCCACCCGGGTGGTAAAACTCTCGGCTCCGCCCCATGATGCCAGATCTTCCTTACCGCTTGGAAGCTCAGGTTCCCTCCTTAACGCGTTGCGATTCAGACTGGTTCCTAATTCTTCGAAAAGTTCAAAATTAAAAAGACTTCGGTCTTCTTCTCCTCGCGGCTGCGATGGACACATCGACTCCCGGTTTTCGGAGGTGCCCTTACGGGCAGAAGATGTCTAGGACGGATCCGCACTCCACGTGCGTCTACTGCGCAGGGCCTTGAGCCGACCCGCAGGCCTGCAACATGCTCTTCCTTTTCCGGACCTCGTCCCTTGAAGCTGGCCCGATTACAACTAGGCGCCCGAGAAAGTTCCGGTGAAATCTAAAGAGGCCCGATTGGCGGTGTCAGCGGCGGGTGGCAGCGAATAGCTAGAGCAGATGATCGCCCTTGAAGAAAGGCGGCGTGGGCGCTTCTACTCGGCTCACGGCATTTGTCCGCTCTCTCGGTTCCTCGTACTCGGCTTCTTTAAGGAGCTTTGTCTGACCCTCTCGACCAAGGTGAGGTCCAACTTCTTCGGGACCTTTCCAGGTCCAAAAGAGCAAAAGTAAGTCTCTCCGTCGGCGCTCTTGGGAGCGGGAAGAATCCCCTCCCTTGTGGACAGTCGACTTTGGTGACCCTTCCAGCTTCGCCACTGGCTTCACGGTGTCCCGTCAGGCCAGTTGACCGAGACTCCTGTCGGCAGCGGTCGAGATTTTTCTCGACCCGTTAGGCAGGTTGTCGGCTGGAGAAGCTGAGAATCCCCTCTCCCGGTTCTCGGTGGGAGTTGAGGATCCGTCGGCTCATCTGTGCCTCCGGTTCCGGGCCGGGTGGGATCGTCCTAGCCGAGGGTGCGATTTCTGACACTTCTCCCTGCCTCCTCGGCCTGAGTCAGACTCTCGGTCTCGGTCTCCGGACATCCTCGCGGTCCAACCGATCCGCCCGCCATAGGCGTGTCTTGGCACCTGCAGGCGGCGCCCGCTCTTCCTCAGACGAGGAGGCTAGCGCCAAGTTGCATCGGAGAATGCGAAGAACTTAATAACAACAGTTCCTTTTGACCCGGGAATAAGCCGACCCAGTCGTCTTCCCCGGCCATTAAGTGGCTGTCACCGGAGCAGCCGAAACAACCCCTCGTTGTAGTCGAGGAGCCTGTTCTCAGGCCGGTTGTTCGGCCAATTCCAGCTGTCCCACCGATTCTGGTGGAACCTCCGCCTCCACAGCCATTAGTTGGGGCTCCGACCAAAAATTCTCGGTCGGCTTTGGGTTTGCCCCATAGGCTGTCTGTCACCCTCACTCCCGATAAACCTCGGCAGGTGGAGGGTGGCTCAGGCCCAAGGCAGCTCTTTGAGGACTCTTCTGAGTCCGATGATGGTTCCTTCCTCTTCTCCAAGTGCATGGACTTGGAGTCCTCGGGAGGGCAGTCAATGGATGATAGCCCTTCGTCCTTCTTAGGGTTGCTTCGACTCATCTCGGAGTCCACCGGGATGAAGCTCGAACCCGTTTCTAAACGGGCCAGGTATCCCCTCACGGAGATTCTGGACAGAGGGGATTCTCCTACGGAGGCCTTTCCGGTGGCCGAAGCCATAGTGGGTCCGGCCTTGGAACTTTGGCAGCGTCCTGCTTCCTGCCCTGCACCTTTGGCCAGGTTGACCAGGAAGTATGCGGTCCCTACCGGTTCCCTGTCCGTTTTTTCGGAACACCCCTCGGCTGAGGGGTTGGTTACCGACAGCATTTTCCGGGGTGCCGGGAACGCCAGGGATGTGGACAAACCTCCCGACAAGGAATCCAAGAAATTGGATTATGCCGGGCGAAAAGTCTATGCTGCGTCCTCTCTCGGCCTTCGTCAGGCCAGTTCGGCCGTCCTCATGGCACATTTTTCTCACGCCCTGTTGGGCTCCCTGGATGAGGTTGTCCCTAATCTTCCCGCAGATCTGCAGACTACGGTCAGGCAGGTGCGGGACCAGGGCAGGGCAGTGGCTAAACAGCAGCTCCAGACTGCGTTAGACATCGGGGACTCATGTGCCAGGTCTGTGGCCGCCGCAGTGGCCATGCGTCGTCGGGCTTGGCTGATGATATCCACCTTTACCTCGGATACCCAGCACAAGTTGGCGGGTGTTCCCTTTTTGGGGACTGACCTCTTCGGCCCTGGGGTGGAAGGTCACCTGCAGAGGATCGAGAAGTCCAGTGCTACCTTGGACTCGGTCTCTTCCGCTCAGAAGGACAAAGGCCGCAAGCCACAGCCTAAGCCCTTTCGTCCTTCTGCGCCCGCGGCGCGCCCGGCCCAGCAGCGTCAGGGCCAGCAGGCTCGACCTTGGTATCCCAAACCCAAGCAGTCGGCTTCCTCCAACAGGAAGCAGGGAGGTAAAGGCCGAGGAGGTCCTCGGACGGTCCCTCCTCCAAGCCTGCCCAGTGACGGGATGAGGGTGTCGCCCCATCCCTGTCACCCTCACCTAGTTCCCCGTGGAGGACGGCTCAGACACTTCCTTTCCGCCTGGTCCGCTGTTACCACGGACAGGTGGGTACTGGAGGTGGTGGGAAAAGGCCTACCTCTGGAATTCGAGCAGGCCCGCCCTTCAGAGCCGTCGCACCTCGGGGGGCCTCGGGGTCCGCAGCCTCACTGGCGGCTCGCCGAGCCGACATCGCTCTCCTCCTCCAAAAGGAGGTGATCACGGAGATGGAGGACCCCCCTTCAGACCCGGGGTTCGTGTCCAGGTATTTCCTGATTCCGAAACGGACGGGGGGCTGGCGCCCCATTCTTGACCTACACGACCTGAACAAGTTCCTAAGGTCTCGAACCTTCAGGATGGTCACTCTGGCGCAGATAATACCATCTCTGGAACACGGCGTGTGGTTCTGCTCTCTGGACCTACAGGGACGCGTTCTTTCCGTCCCTATCCGTCCGTCACGCCGGAATTCCTCCGCTTCGGGCGGAGGATCCCTCTTGAGTTCGAGCCATGCCCCCGGCTTATCTCCAGCTCCCAGGGTCTTCACCAAATGTATGGCAGTGGTGACAGCATTCTCGGCGCCCGAAGGTCGGGTGTACCCTTACCTGGACGATTGGCTGATAGCAGCCTCCTCAGACAGGAGGTGGGCGGTCCAGAGATCTGGCCCTCCAGGTTTGCTCTCGGTTGGCCTTCTCATCCATGCAGGCCAAGTCGGAACTCGAGGCATGCAGGTGATCCTGTTCATCGGGCAGAGCTCGACTCTCTTGAGCCAAACACGGCTCCCGGCGGACAGGGCGAGGTTCTTACCTCCTTTGCCCAATTATTTCTGGTTGGGCAATCGCGCCCTGCCGGGACTTCCTGTGCCTTCTGGGTCTCACGGCGGCCTGTACCAGCGTGGTCGTTGGGCCCGCTTGCATCGCCCCTTCAGTGGGACTGGCCAGCCAGTGGTCTGGCAGCTGCGATCCTTTGGACCAGCTAGTGATAGTGACCCAGGAGATGAGGGACAGCTCTCCAGTGGTGGACGTTCCATTCCATCTGCAGGAGGGCATCCCGTTTGTCCGCCCGAGCGATGGTCTCTATCGACGATGCCTCTCTGATGGGTTGGGGTGCCCATCTGGGGAACACTGAGTGCACGCCTCTGGTCCCGCTGGAGCTCCAGCGGTCCGCCCTAGCTCTCACCGCCTTTGCTCCGTTTCTCCGGGGTCAAGTGGTCCGAGTCCAGACGGACAATACCACGACCATGTACTACCTGAACCGCCAGGGCGGGACGCGCTCCATGCTTCTATGCAAGGAAGCTCTCCGCATTTGGTCACTCGTGCGCATGCTGGAGGCGGATCTCCTAGCCATTCATGTGGCAGGAGCCTCCAACACCCTGGCCGATGCCCTGGGCGGATGGGGCTGCATCTCACAGTGGTCTCTCCTGCCGGTGGTAGTGCAAGATCTGTTCTCCCACTGGGGCACACCTCAGGTGGACCTGTTTGCCTCAGGAGAACACGAGCTGAGCTGTTTCATGCCCGCCCCGCTCAGCAGGGCTCGCTGCAGGGGGATGCCTTCTCGAGGCTGTGGACCCCGGGCCTCTTCTACGCCTTTCCCCCATTTCCCTTGATTCACAAGGTGCTTCTCAAAGCAAGGAGGGACAAGGCGCAGGTGATCCTGATAGCCCCAGACTGGCCCCACCAGTTCTGGTACCCAGATCTCCTCAGCCTCAGCTCCAGGCTCCTGAGGCAGCTTCCAGCTTGCCCGGACCTGCTTTCAGTCAATCAGGGGAAGGTGTTCCATCCGGACCTTCAATCCCTGCACCTGACGGCCTGGTTCCTGAGCGGCTAGAGTTCCAGGCCTTGGGTCTTTCCGACGAGGTCCTCAATTTGGTTGAGGCGTCCCGTAAGGAGTCGACCAGAAAATGCTACGCCTTCAAATGGAAGAGATTCTCCATTTGGTGTCAGGGCAAGGGCCTGGACCCTTCCTCCTGTTCTGTGGCAAGCATTTTGGACTATTTATGGTCCCTTTCTAGTCAAGGGCTTAGGTCGACGACCCTAAAGGTGCACCTGGCAGCCATCTCTGCTTACCGGGCGCGGGCCGGGAAGCAGTCGGTGACGCAGGAAAAGGTGGTCGGGCGCTTTTTCAAAGGCCTTGATCACATTTCCCCTCCGGTGCGAGAACCTCCACCTCCGTGGGATCTACTGCTGGTACTGGCAAAGCTCATGGGCAAGCCATTCGAACCAATGCACAGGTGTGATCTCTCTCACCTGTCGTGGAAGACCGCCTTCTTGGTGGCTATCACGTCAGCCAGAAGGATGGGAGAGCTCCAGGCGCTTTGCATCGAGTCTCCTTACCTCGTCTTCCACAGGGACAAGGTTGTCCTGCGCCCCCACCTGAAATTCCTTCCGAAGGTGGTGTCGGAGTTTCACCTTAACCAGGTGCTGACTCTGCCGGTGTTCTACCCCAGTCACACCTCGGAGGCCGAATATAGGCTCCATACTCTGGACCCTAGAAGGCTCGCTTATTATAAGGGAGCGAGGCTGAAATTCGGGGAGAGGTTCGCCAGCTGTTTGTCACCTATGCTGAAGCCGCATCTGGCAGACCTGCAGCCAAGCGGACGATAGGCAGGTGGGTCACCTCCTGCATAGATCGCTGCTATAAGTTGGTGGGCATGGAGCCTCCCAGAGGGATAAGAGCTCATTCTACCCGTCATACTGCTGCATCGGTGGCTGCTTCCAGGGACGTCCCTATCCAGGAAATCTGCAGGGCTGCTACCTGGAAGTCAGCACACACCTTTATTACCCATTACCACATCGACCTTGAGTCACGCCGGGATGCTGGTTTGGGGCCTCGGTTCTCCAGTCCTTATTTCCCAAGTAAGTATTGGGGGTGTGCGCCTTGCCTCCCTCCTCCCGGAGAACTGCTAGGAGTCTGCCAATAAGTGTGGATGAACAACATATCCATGTCCCTAGAAATACAGGTTACTCACCTGTAACGGAGTTCTAGGAGTGGTATATGTGTTCATCCACACGACCCACCCGACCTCCCGGCTTCGACGCACAACCTGAGCTTCCAGCGGGCCAGATCTGGCGTCATGGGGTGGAGCCGAGAGTTTTACCACCCGGGTGGGTGGGAGGAGCCAGCTTGAAGACCTTCCGGCAAGATTTAAAGCGGCAAGGAACCTGCCAATAAGTGTGGATGAACAACATATACCATTCCTAGAACTCCTGTTACAGGTGAGTAACCTGTATTTACTACATAGAACGTACCAAAGGTCACAGGTTTGACTCCCTCCAACTGTTCCTCACTTATGGTGAGGTTGGTAAAGGGAAACCTGCCACTAAAAGATCCATTGCCAGGTGGATTGTCTCTTGTATCCAATTTTGCTATGAAAAACTGGGTAAGGTTCCTCCCTCAGGCCTGAGGGCTCACTCTACCAGAGGTACAGCTGCGTCTCTGGCTGCTGCCAGGGACATCCCTATCCTAGAGATATGTCAAGCAGCTACCTGGAAAACAGTTCACACTTTTACCAAGCATTACTCCTGGACATCCAGGCTAGGAGTGATGCTCGTTTTAACACAGCTGTGCTTCAGAGCCTATTTCAAGTAGGTTCTGTCCCTCCTCCATGGAGGTACTGCTGTGTAGTCTGCATATGTCATAATATAGCAAGACTTCATGTTGTTTGAAGAAAAAATTGCTCACCTTAGTAATGTTGTTTCTTCTAATGGAGTCTTGCTATATTATGACCTCTCCGCTGCCTGACCCTCTCAGAACCTCTACTTTTGGGATGTGGGTGGGCAGTGCAGTGTTAACATAGTAGATGCCCACCTTATTTTTCACCCCTCCTTTTTGGGGTGTTTGGTTGTTATGTTTTAATTTTTGGATCCCCTGACTTGAGTCTTTGTTTTGGGACCAAGAAAATGTGTTCTTTATATTTAGTAGCCAGTTGGCTAGTGTAGGTTCTGGCTTCCACACAGAACCTTAGTGAGTTTTGCTCGTAAAGATCTGACAGTTTGAGTTTGATTAACAACAGACAGAGTTTTCAACCGAGCTCGCACTCAAAGTTCTATGCCTGGCATGGAAAGTTAACTCTTTCACCTCCGGAGCAGTTCGAAGGTTGGGACTCACTGCATATGTCATAATATAGCAAGACTCCATTAGAAGAAACAACATTACTAAGGTGAGTAATTTTTTCTTTTTTTTTATTGATTTTAAGAAAATTATACATTGCTGTATATAATATCCAAATACACCCATGATTAAAATGACAAGGCTGTGATTATAACAGTTTATTGGGTTCAGATTACATAGCAGGTACAGAGTTAGATTGCACTTTAAATTCCATCTGAGAGATAAATACATGTGTAGATCAAGACATAAACATATGGCTTGTGATATATGTCCGGGGGGAGGGGGGCAGTATTATCTACATGATCCATTAGTTGCCTAAATAGAACCCAGTTGTTTAGTATATCTTCTAATTCAATTTGTCTTTCTCTCCTCCCTCTCTGTATTCTTATGATACTCCAGTCATAATATGATTTCAGGGTACAAATTCTGAATAATGTTCCAATTGAAATAAGGTCAGTTTTTTTCCATAAATTATCAAAGCTATTAGTCTTGTTGTTTATTCTGGCTGAAATTCTTTTCAAGTTGTATATTTCATATGTTAGTTTTCTCCAGGCTTCCTTAGTTGGGACCTGCGTGGTAAACCAAAGTCTTGTAATTATTTTCTTAGCTGCAAGTATAAGAAGTGTCAGCATTTTATACAGCCCTTTCGGAATTCGTACTCCATTAGGTGGGGTAGCTGTCAATATAAAAGTCTGGCTGAGCACCTCTGGTCTCTCATATATTGCATTCAATTCTTGTATAACTTCTTGCCAATAACCCCCTATCAGTGGGCATGACCATATGATATGTCCCCACCCCGCCTTTATTTGGCCACAGTCCCTCAATAGGTATTTTGTTCCCCTTCGTGGAAACGTGCCGTGATATCAGGTGTTCTGAAAAACCTTATTCTGCCTTCCACGCGTATTCCCTTCAATACAAATTAGAAGAAAGCCTGGAATACATAATTGTAGAAATTTGCCACTGATCTTTCTCCAGTTCTATTCCTAACTCTCTGGACCACCTGATTCTAAGATATTCCAAGGAATCAGTGTTATACCCTCTAAGCGCTGAATACAAGGCCCCAGTTATATGCTCCCGTACCTGCCCCTTTAAATGATATATCACCATTAGAACTAGAGCAGAGGGAAAGTCCGCTACCTCTGAAAGAGTCTCCTCAAAGGGCACTAGACTTTAATTCTTACATATGTTCTATATTGGTCTGAAGGGAGTTTGTATTCTGATTGCAACTTAGCAAAATAATGGAGTCCTTATAGGTCCTGCTAACTGAAAAGTATACTGGAGACCTAATTTCTCCCATTGCTGGTTTGAAATCTTAGGAAGATACCTACGTTCTTGGGGGGGGGGGGGGCATGGTGCATCTCATCATTTGTTGCCAACTCTTAAGAAATTCTGAAGTATATTGCTTAAACCTCATTAAAGGTATATCTCTCAATGACTCCCCCAAAATAAAGGAGAAGAAATTTTCTAATCCATTCAGTGTAATCTCAGTCTCTTTCCTATATGTCTTATATTGGGTCGCAGCGTGTAGTAAAGCTATGCGGATCTGAGCTGCTTGAGCGTACCTCCTCATGTTAGGATATTAGGTAGGTTAAGCCCTCCCTGCACTCTAGATAGTTGCAAAGTATGATACCTTATTCGAGATATTCTACCTCCCCATATAAATCTAAAAAATAGTTTATCCTATGTTTGAAAATAAGTATCTGGTGGTACCATAGGGAGGGTCTGCAAAAAAAAAAAAAAGTAAACGTGGCAGTATATTTTGCTGAATTGCTTCTACCTGAGCTATGATCTCTATAGGGAGTGAGGTCCAACGTGATAGGTCTAATGTAGTTTGTTGAGTAATTGTGTCATCATTTCGAGATGTATGAATGCATATGGTATTTTAATACCTAAATATCTCATCTCCACCCTGTTTCAGTGAAAAGGAAAGTTTGTTTTAAGGGTCCTAGGGGGTTTAAAAGAATATGCCAAGACTTCTGTCTTGGTGTCATTAACCTTATATCCTGCCAGTCTACCAAACATAGTTAGCTGTTCCCACACCGCTGTGATCGAAGTATCTGGTGAAGTGAGGGTCAACCGAATGTCATCCGCAAACAGTGTCAATTTATGTGACCGTCCTCCCACCGGAATTCCCATTATTGTATCCTGTGCCCTGCTATTAGCCGCTATCAGCTCCAGGTAGAGAGCGAAGAGTAGGGGGGATAGAGGACATCCTTGTCTTCTACCCCTGGTTAGGGGGAAGGGAGAGGAGAGCATACCATCTGATTTGAGATAGGCCATGGGAGTCTGGTACATTGCTTTGAGTTGAGATATAATTCTGTCTGGGAATGCAAATCGTTCTAGGGTAAGGGGCCCTATCATACGCCTTCTCGGTGTCAAGGCCGAGAAGGACAAAGGGAATCTGCCTCTGTGATGCATATTCCATAGGTAGGAGTACTCTCCTGACTGCATCATGCGCCTGTCTCTTCATTATGAAACCCACTTGATCGCCATCTATTAAGTTTGGAAGCAAAAGAGTCATTCTATGAGCCAATATTGACATAAGTATTTTATAATCACAATTAAGTTTCAAAATGGGTCTATAAGAAGCCACTAAAGAAGGATCTTTTCTAGGTTTAGGGATAGCCACTATCTCTGTATATTTCCAAGAGGGTGGAGAGGGTTGTTCATTTTGAATATTAACATATGCAGAAGGGGTGGTATCAATAATTTATGAAACACCCTATAAAATTCCATAGGGTAACTATCAGGGCCTGGTGCTTTTTGGTATTTAGTCAGTTTAATGGTCTCCCATATTTCAGTGGGTGTAATAGGACGAAGTAATTCTTCCACCTGGGTTTGTGAAAGCTTAGGTACAGGGGCATGTTTTAGGTAGGTTTTTAACTGCAAGGCAGTGGGATAAGTCTCCTCGGAATACAGAGTCTGGTAGTAAACAGCCATTGCCTGTCTTATTTCCCCCGGATGACATAGCATACGGCCAGTACATGGGTCCCTTAGTTTTATCACCATTGTTTGAGCTTTCGCCCCTCTCAAACGTCTAGCTAGGTTTCTAGCACCTCGTGGCCCCCTCTCCTGATGCCTAAGTTTCAAATATAGCAGTTGCTGCTCTATCTGTTGATCCGCTAATTTCTGTAGTTGTTGCTTAACTCTAGTGATCTGATCCCTAAGCACACTTTCTCCTTGAAATTCTCTAGTCTTTAATAATAACAACTCCCTATTTAATTCCTTCTGTAATTTTTCCCTAGGTTTTTTTCTTACGTGTGGAAAATCTTATAATCTCCCCCCTTAGGACAGTTTTAAGAGTATCCCATTTTACCCCAGCAGCGATATCTCCCGTGTCATTTTCTGTTAGAATTCTAGGTACAAGTGTCTTAATTAACTTAATAAAGTCTGGGTCCTGTAGATGTATTAAGTTTAAGCACCAAAAAGAATTCTTCTGCGGATGTACTAAATCTATTTTTAAATACAATGGGGAGTGATCTGAAAGGATGGAAGAACTCACTGACATATCTCGAACTAAATCTAGGTGCTTCACTGAGGCAAACATATAATCCAATCTAGAAGAGGTATGCGTTTTGGAAGAATGGTGGGTATAGGCCTTTACAGAGGGGAAGAAGTGACGGCAGATATCCACCATACCCAATTTAGGGAGGGGAACTTTGAGGTATTTCTGTAGTGGTGTAACTCTGTACTTGGAGAGAGAGCTAGTATCCAGTTTAGGGTCAAGTATAACATTAAGATCACCCCCTATGACACACATACCCCTCACGTGGGGGAGAAGATCGTCCCAAGAATTTATCCATTATTTGTATTTTAGAACTTGGAGGGAGATATACTGAGGCTAGGGTAACCTGGGTACCGTATAGAGTACCTACTGCAGTAGCATCTCCCTTCCCCATCCAGAATCTCTCGCTCAAGCTGGAAAGGGACCCCCTGAGGTATCAGTATTGCAGTACCCCTTCGTCTACCAGACTTATGTGAAGAGGCCACCACCACCTGAAAACCCCATGATTTAAATTTAAGATGTTCAGTTTGGGGGAAGGTGCGTTTCCTGCAATAAAATTACATCTGGCTTCTCCTGTTTAAACAAGTTAACTGGTCTTGTCCTCTTAATTGGGTCATGCACACCATTGACATTAAAGGATAATATTAAAGTTGATTTTCCCATGACAAATAATCTTCCCCAAGCAAGTTATGTGATCTCTCCATCTCTGCCCATTTCTCCCGAATCATCTTCTCTGTTTGCAACATAAGCCATGTTTCCCCCTCCCCCCGAGGCGCAGTCCTACCTACAAATAAATCATATTGTGCCTTCTTATCTCTCAGACCTTTCATTATATCCTCCTCGTCCATAACCTGCTGTATATCTTTTTTGCTTGTAGTATTGGTTGTGGTTTATCCACTACAAAACTTGTTGCCGACTGGGCTAACTTATTACTATTAATAATAAATGAAAGTAATTTTCCCCAGGCAAGTTGTGTGGTCTCTCTGTCTTTGCCCATTTTCCTCAAATCATCTTCTCTATTTGGAACACAAACCGTGTATCCCCCTCTCCCCAAAACTCATTCCCACCTACCAATAAATCGCACTGTGCCTTCTCATCTCTCAGACCTTGCATTATATCCATCTCATCCATAGCCTTCTGTATATCTTCTTTTTCATGTAATATTAGATGTAGCTTATGTACTAAATAACTGGTTGCCAACTGGGCTAACTTATAACTGTTAATATTACATGTCACTGTAATCAACCCATTAGTTGCATTTAGTTTCCACCAAATAATAAAACAGACTTCCAAGGTGGGGGAAATTACATCTAATTTCCCTGTCACTTCTGGGAACATTCGGTTGTAATCATGCTTCAAACCAGAAGAGGAGGTAAATCCAGGGCTCACCTGGCTCTGGGCTCCCTGTGGACTATTTAGGTCCAAACAAAAAATAAATATTGGAAAAGTAGAAAACATAAAAGAGGGCGGTATAGTAAGGGAAGTCCAGAGAAATATCTCTGGTAAGCGCCTGGAAACTTGGCCTAGTGACTCGCCCCATCTGAAATCTCTTTTAAAATAGCCATCTTAGGTAGAATCCCTGGCCCAATAAACAGATAAAACGAAAAGAAGTGCTTTACAGTCCCGTAGTCCCAACCAGTGTAGACATAGCAGCAAATTAAATAGAGTCCCAATAACGTCCTCACTCAGCATTATTATAATTTCAGTTAACCATGAAAACACTCGGTCCCGCAATGTTATTTTATAAGCATAAACCAATCGCTTCCTTAGCAAGTCATTAATGTGAGAGTCTCCATGTTTTCGCAGAATAATTTTTCAGTTATGTTACAGGGGACATGTAGAGATCCCTAGAGGAAAGACCACATGGTGTCACCACAGCAAGCGGCCGCAAGGAACCCAGTTGGTTAGAAGGCTGGTTAATCGTGTTTAGCGGCCTAGAGTTGTACCCACCATTATGACCCAGGTAGCTCAAGCCCAACCTGCTCACCTCCGCCCTCCCCATCATGAACCCCCCTCCACTTCCCTCAAAACAAGGGTACCTCTGTCATATTACTGTCCTTATAGCATTTTCTTGCTTCTCAAGTAACATAGACACATAGAACATAGACCCCGACGGCAGACAAGGACCGCCTGGCCCATCCAGTCTGCCCATCTCCCTACCTACAGGATAGGCCGCAGATCCTAGTTAACCAGCAGCCTATTCCTTCCTGCCCCCCAACAAGAATTGCCTTATGTCTGTCCCATGCATTCTTGAATTCTCCCACAGTTTTAGACCCCACAACCTCCTCAGGAAGGCTGTTCCATGCATCCACTATCCTCTCTGTGAAAAAATACTTCCTCACATTGCCCTTGAACTGCCCTCCCATCTTTAAATTGTGTCCCCTTGATCTTCCTGGACATAAGTCTCCACCACTCATTCACACTATTGGGATCTCGCCGGAGGCACTAGGACCCATCGGGGAACAAACTTTGCTGGAGGTCGACACCAGAGATGGCGCCCCAGCGAGGCATAGGCGCCTTGACGCACTAGCTCGGCCCGGCAATGACTATCTCGGCCGACCTCCAACCGCCTCAGTTCCTTTTTTCCCACCGTCAAAGTGCGCTTCAGTAACGCACGCCGGCACTCTATGGAGTCAAACTTCAAACTAGTAGCATAGTTTTCAGTTTATTGTTTTGTAGTATTATCTCGATATAGTATCGCTTAAGTTTATTCTATTTTAATATACAATAAAAAGTCTCAGCCTACTTGGCGGAGTCGACCATGAGCAGGTCAGGTGACGGTGGGGAGACTTAGTGTAAAGCTGTTATTCAGTCAGTCGGGCTGGGTCGGTCCGCCTCCTTCTCCCGGGCAGGGGTCCGACAATGGTCAGTCCAATGCCTGGGGATGGGCGGTCCCCGGTTGCATAAAACAAGCGGTCGCATTCTCAGCACCGTTCGCCTCGAGCTCTTCTTGACCCACAGGTCTAAAAAGAGAAGGATCACTCAAGTCGCCCGCTGATATGTCTGCGCGTCGGCGCTCTGTTATCGTGGCTAGTTGCCGGTCTCCTCCTTCGGAGTCGCCAACTTCTGCTTCCGGTAGCCGCCGTCTTCGGCATCGGAGTCCTACCCCGCCTATTGGTAGGTCTTCAGATGAGCAGTTTCATCAGTGGGCCGCTCTTATGGAGCAATGGGCTCGGAGGTTGGTTCTGCTACCTGGCTCGGTTGCCCGTGGGCCTTCGGGCTTGTCGGGCGACCAGGTAGGGCGGTTGGACTTTCCTGGTCACGTGGCACCTTCCTCGGTGCCGACAACTCCGCGCTTAGGTGTCCCCCCCCCTCACATGGCTGCGGCGCAGGGGGCCACACCGATGCCCTTATCTCCTGCTATTTTCCCTTCTAACCATGTTTCTCAGGGTCCTGGGATGCTTTCAGCGCCTATGGTGCCGTCCGCGGCGTCGCGGGGCTTGTCGGCGCCGTTTTCGGCGTCGCGGGGCTTGTCGGCGCCGTGTGCCTTCTCGTCGCCTTCCTCGGCGCTACGCTGTTCTTCGGCACCGTTTTCGGTCCCGTTTGCCTCCTCAGCGCTGGGAGCTCTCGAGGACTCCTCTTTCCTCTCAATTCTTCCTCCCTCTTCTGTATTTCACTCCTTTCCTGTCCAAACAGTCCTCCCTGGACTATCAGGAGATGACGTTGAGCCTGACACAGACCTTCGGTTGGGTGATGAAGTGGACGAAGCAGGTTCTTTCACTGCTACAGAGCCTGTGGTCGAGGACCTGTCCTTTAAGTCTCTGTTGAAGAACCTGAGCTCCACTCTTTCTCTCCAGACTACAGACATCGATCCTGGGAAGCGGTTAAGACTCCAATATCTTCATGCTTCGAGATCCCTACGGTTTGACTCCTCAGATTCAACCTTCCTTGAGGCGCTGTCTCAAATGGTATGGAATAATCCTGCTCTTACCCCTTGGTGGCTAAATCCATTGATAGGAAATATTCAGCCCCAAGGATCGTCCCATTTTGGCATCTCAAGCCTTTGCGGATCCTATTGTAGTCCTGGCAGAGAATGATAAGGTCGTTCTTCCTCAAGCTACTACAGCTCGACCTATTAACAAAGAGTCTCGTAAGATTGATACATTAGGTAAGAGAGTCTTTGCTGCGTCCACTTTAAGTATGCGTTTGCCAGTTACCAGGACTATTTTTCTCAGTATGAGTATATCCTGTGGCACTCTATCAAGCAAATGGTTGAAGCTCTTCGGACTGGACTCTAAGTCAGAGCTTCTTCTGACCATTACCAGAGGTATTGAATCTAATAACCAACAGGTCAAAGCAGCCATGGATGCTTTCGACACTGCTTCTCGTTCAGCAGCCGCTGGTATTTGTACTACTTGCGTCACTCCTGGCTCTGCGTGCTTGGGGACTTCACGAATGATGCACAGCAACCAGGTGATGGCGTTCGCAATGACTCGTGTCTTTTTGGTCCTCAGGTACAGCAAGCTCTAGAAGCTACTCAGAAGACTAGGTCAGCCATTAAGCTGGCTCGACCCCCTCCTACCCCCTCTCGAGGGCATGTCGGTAAACGTCAGTTTCATAATCGTCAGTCCTTTCGAGGCAGGGGCAGAGGAAGTTTCCATAAGAACCAACCTGCCCAACCTCAAAAGAAGACGCAACAGAAAGCGCAAGGGCCCAAAGCACCCAGCGCTACCTTATGAGTTGCCGGCCCAAGTTCCATCTCCACTGCCCGAGGTGGACTTTTCCTCTCCGGTGGGAGGTCGTCTGATGCACTTCTACAACCAGTGGAAGTCCATAACCTCAGACAAATGGGTCCTTCGGATAATTCGCGAGGGGTATTCTCTCAATTTTCTGGAGACCCCTCCGAATCGTCCTCCCAAACGACAACCCAGGCTGTCAATCCTTCAGTCAGACCTTCTTGCCGCCGAGATCCAGGGCCTTCTGAACAACAGGGCAGTAGAACTGGTACCTCTGCATCAGCGAAACACAGGGTTCTACTCCCACTACTTTCTGGTTCCAAAGAAGTCTGGGGGTATGCGCCCCATTCTAGACCTCAGAAAGCTAAACAAATTTCTCCCCAGGGAGAAATTCAAAATGATTTCTCTAGGAACCCTGTTACCTTTGCTTCATCAACACGACTGGCTAGCCTCCCTGGACATGCAGGACGCTTACCAGCACATTCCTATTCACCCAAGGCATCACAAATTCCTGAGGTTTGTGGCTCTGGGTCAACACTATCAGTTCAGAGTCCTGCCCTTTGGGCTATCCTGGCCTTGAGTCTTTACAAAGTGTTATGCAGTTCTACTTGGCGCATCTCAGGAAGCTTCCGGAATCCGAGTGTTTCCCTACCTGGGCGACTGGCTCTAGCAAGCCCTTCCAGACAGGGACCATGGAAGCCATTCAGACAGCCTCTCAGCCTTCTTCCGTCCATGGGAGTTCTGCTGAATCTAAAGAAGTCACAGTTGCAGCCCTCCCAGAGACTCCTTTTCATAGGGACTCTACTGGACACCTCTTGTGAGGCTTTCCTTCCAGAGGACAGAAGGCTCGATATCCTTCAGATGGCCGTTACATTGGGAGAACAGATCAGTTACAGCTCTCTCATGCAGCATTATGTTAGAACTCATGGCATCCTCAGTGTTCACTGTACCCCTAGCTCGGCTACACCATGAGAACCACCCAATGGCTGCTCAGTGCTCAGTGGTCCCCAACCACTCGCCCACAGTCTTATCATCAAGGTGACAGAACCCTTACAGAGGTCTCTCACCTGGTGGTCTCAAGAAACAATCTCCTGGAAGGATTTCCCTTGCTCCTCTGGATCATCAAATCTCCATCACCACAGGCGCATCGCTAGCAGGATGGGGAGCCCATTGTCTCTCTCCACACTCAAGGTGTAAGGACTCAACTCGAGGCCCAGCTTCATGTAAATGTCCTAGAGATGAGACCCGTCCTTTATGCGTCCGGGCTTTGAAGGACATCCTCTGTCACAAGAACATTCTCCTTCAAGCGGACAACAAAGCTGTGATGTATTACATCAACAAGCAGGCGGTGCTCACTCTTACCCTTATGCAGGGAAGCGATGAGGGTGTGGGAATGGTGCTTGGAACACAAATCTCTAATTCAAGCGGTCTACCTGCCAGGTGTACAAAAGCGACTTGGCGGACCGTCTCCAGCAGAACAGAGGCAGATCCTCACGAGTGGTCTCTCGACTCAACCATAGTTCAATCACTATTCGGAGTGGGAACTCAGATCTGGACCTTTTGCATCCCCTCTCAACGCAAAACTGCCTCTCTTCTGCTCCAGAAATCCAGGGCCTGGCATTTTCTGTCAGGATGCGTTCAGGCTGCGGTGGACAAAACGCTTTCTTTCCGCCTTTCCGCCTCTTCCTCTAATTCAGAGAGTACTTCTCAAATTCGAGTCCCAGGGGACCAAGATGATTCTCATTGCCCCCTCTTGGCCTCGACAACTATGGTTTCCTCTACTCAACAATATGTTGGCAGCCCCTCTGAGACCACTCCCCCTGCAGATGAACCTGTTGACTCAGGGTCCGGTGGTCCATCCCAACCTGAGATCGCTTCACCTTCACGCTTGGCTCCTGAAGAGGTAGAAGTGAACCGGTTCAATGTCTCTCGAAGAGTTTCAGACATTTTCTGGCTGCTCGGAAGCCAGCTACTCGGAAAACTTACACGTCTAAGTGGAAGCGTTTTTCGCTCTGGTGTGCAAAGTCCTCTTGGAATCCCTTTTCCTGTCCACCAGACAAGGTTTTGGAGTACCTTTTGGACCTCTCAAATTCAGGTCTTCAGTACTCTACAGTCAAAGTTCACCTTAGTGCCATTTCAGCGTATCATGAGCCATTTCTTCTTTGTCTCTGGCTCAGTTACCTATGGTTAAGAGATTTCTTAAAGGAATTCTGCATACCAGACCCCTATAAGGCGTCCGGTTGCAGCCTGGGTAACCTTGTGCTAGACATGCTCACTCGGAAACCTTTCGAACCTCTGGCTACCTGTGAGCTAAAATTTCTCACCTGGAAGATGGCCTTCCTAGTGGCCATTACCTCAGCCCACAGGGTCTCTGAGATACATGCCCTGGTTACGGACCCTCCGTATACTGTGTTCCATAAGGACAAAGTAGTTCTTCGCAGTCATCCTAAATTTCTTCCCAAGGTTGTGTGAATTCTATCTAAACCAACCTTTGGTCCTTCCCTCTTTACTGCGGACTTCCAAAATGAAGGAGCGATCTCTTCATTCCTTGGATGTTAAGAGAGCTTGCGTTTCTATCTAGATAGAACCAAGGATTTTCAAAAGCCAACAACTGTTTGTTTCCTTCAGCGAGACCGGCTGGGTCAACCTGTCGCTATCAGATGCATCTCATCATGGCTAGTGGCATGTCTTCGACATTGCTATTCCATGGCACGGGTTAAATTGGAAGGTAGGGTTTACGCTCACTCTACCAGAGCGGTCGCGGCATCCCTAGCGGAAATTCGCAATGTTCCGATTGCAGACATCTGCAATGCCGCCACCTGGAGCTCAGTGCATACCTTCGTTAAGCATTATGCACTGGATGTTCATGCCGGGCGACATTCCAGCTTCGGCAGAACTATCCTTGATGGACTTCTGTCCTAGAAACGTGAGCTCTTGGTCTTCCTGCTGCCCTCTCGGGGGATTATTAGCTCGGTACTCTCCCAATAGTGTGAATGAGTGGTGGAGACTTATGTCCAGGAAGATGTGAAAGTACGTACCTACCGTAATTCTTGATCTTCTTGGACAGTCTCCACCACTCTCCTATCCTCTCCATCCCCGAGCTCACCGCTGTGTTGGTCTTCACTCCCTCAAATCTTTAGGCCATGAAGACTTCTTTATTGACCCTTCTTACACAGGTTCGCCCGGACTATCTTATGTCCGGTCTTAAGGTTAGGTTACTCCTACGTTAGTTGCGCTGCACCTCCTTGGAAAAAAGGTATTGGAGGCGGTTGGAGGGTCGACGCCGAGATAGTCACTGCCGCAGCCGAGCTACCGCGCGCCATCTCTGGTGTCACCCTCCAGCAAAAAGTTTGCTCCCGATGGGTCCTAGTGCCTCCGGCGCAGATCCCAATAGTGTGAAAGAGTGGTGGAGACTCATCCAAGAAGATCAAGAATTACGGTAGGTATGTAATTTTCATTTCTTGCATGTCTCTTTTTCTGAAAGATGCTACCTTCTTGGACTTTGTTGATTCCGCTGAGGTACTTAAAAGTTTCTGTCATGTCCCCCCTCTCCCTTCTTTCCTCAAGGGTATACATATTAAGCTCCTTTAGTCTCTCCTCGTACGGCTTCTCTTGCAGACCCTGCACCATTTTAGTTACCCTCCTCTGGACTGCCTCTATCCTGTCTGTGTCCTTGCGGAGATGGGGTCTCCAGAACTGGACGCAGTACTCCAGATGGGGTCTCACCAACTGTCTGTACAGAGGGTAACAACTTCCTGTTTTCTGCTGGTGATGCCTCTCCCTGTGCATCCCAGTATACCCCAGCCCTCCCTACTGCCTTCTCACATTCTTTGCTAACCTTAAGGTCATCTGATATGATTACCCCCAGGTCCCTTTCCTTTTTTTGTTGTTGTTACTACCTCCTCTCCCCCCATTGTGTAATCTTCCCCTGGGTTCTTGTTTCCCAGGTGCATTATTTTGCACTTCTTTGCATAGAATCCTAGCTGCCATACTTCTGACCATTCCTCCAACCTTGCCAAGCCCCTTCTCATCCTTTCCACACCCCCTTGTGTATCAACCCTGTTGCAGATCTTTGTGTCATCTGCAAAGAGGCATACTTTTCCTTCCAGTCCCTCAGCAATGTTTAATATCATCCGTTCTACGGAATTCCGACAGACGCTGCTTCAGATCTCTAGGCGTAGTATTACTGCCTCCTCGAATGTGCTGTTTTCCTCCTTGAGTTCGCCATCGCTGGGGTTGAAATTTCTGAGTTGCAGGCGTCTCCGCATGTTCTGGAAAGACCAAGCCTTGTTTGACGAGAGCCTCACAAGCCTCTTCTGCCGTATCAAACTCTTGTTTCCCATTCTGTAAGTGAACTATTAATCTTGCAGGATATGGAGTAGTGAATTTTATCCCCTGAGTTTTTAATGTGGGGAGCAGTGGAAGATACACTCTACGAAGTTGCATTGTCTTTGGTGCGTAGTCGTGATCTATGTAGAAACGTTTCTGTCCATGGAAGATTTGTTTTTTTTTACACCATGCTAGTAGTAGGAGCTGTTCTTTAGTGGCGTAGCTACCAAAGCGTTCTATAATAGAACGAGGACTAGCTGCAGGAGATATGGGCTTAGGTGCCAGGGCTCGATGTATGCGCTCAAAATCCAGCGGCATATCTGGCGGCAAATCCAAGGATGATTTTAACAAATTCACAATAAATGCTTTTATATCTGTTCCTTCGGCGCCTTCTGCAATACAGTAGAGCCTGATATTCTTTCGTCTTGCCCTGTTCTCAGCATCCTCTTGTCGAGCCTCTAACATTTCCTGGTGATCTTGTAATTGTTGGACTAGGCCTTCCAGAGCGTCCTCCCGATTTTCATTTGCTGTGACCTGTCTCTCCGTATCATCTGCTCTTTGCTCTAGTTGTGTAATGTCTTAGCGCATTTCAATGTAAAGTTGTTTGATATCAGCTTGAAATGCGCATAATTCGTTATATGTTGTGTCCAGTTTGACTCTCTTCCTTGCTTTGGGGTTTTTCTGTGAAGCTGGAGTAGATTTAAGATAAGCTGAGGCCGGGCGGGAAACCACACCATCCATGTCTGTGATATCAGAGTCTGATCGTTCTTCGTCTAGGAGACCATTTTCCAGCTTTTGCGCCATTAGGGGCTCATTTCCCTTGTTCCCCCTCCTATTCATTATTGAAGGCGCCTTGTTTTACCAAAATCACATAATGGAGGGAGGTCAAAGTTCGGGGGATTGAGCAGAGCGAGTCTATGCAGCCATGGATCTCCGAGGCGGAACTGGAAGTCTCGAAAAATCCCCCTTCTGTCCTCACCAGCCTGCCAAGGGAAATCTTTTGCTGCTTACCCTGCCACAGATAAATTTGAGGCCCTAGCTCTGTATGAGGCCTTTGGTGTGGGTGGGTGTGTGTGTGTTATGAACATTCTGCCAGTGGAATTAAACAGAATTTTGAATTCTTGTGTTCCATAGCATCTGTACATTCTGGGTGAATTCTACTTGTAGAATGTTAGAAGGGATATTTTCTCTGTGGTATAAAAATACATTTTAAGATTACTGCTGAACTATTTTTTAAACCTAAAACTTCTCATTTACTTATTGCTAAATGTTGACCTGATTTATAATAATAGACACTCCGATGCTTTGTTGTGGTATAACAGCACAACGTTTGTGGTAGAAGGCATTTGGCGATGCCTCATGCCTCACAGCACACCCAAAGCGTGTCATTCTACCAGTGCACATCCTGACATGTCTTATTGCTTAATTTTCACTTGGAACACATCAGCACACTTAAAGCGGCAGTGCTAGGAAATGGAATGTTGTGTGTAGTTATGTAATATAAGGGCATTGGTTGTTTTTTCACATTTAGCATAGTATTTTATTTTTTATTTATTTAAAAGTTGGTAACCGGGTGAAGGACATAGAGCCGAGGCTCATTTCCAGGTGTAACCTGGGGAAGGGGAAAGAGAAGCAAATACAGTACATACATGAAAATGCAGACAGTTAACGGTGTCACAGGCAGGTTACAGTCTAGCCTGGGTACAAGGTAAGTGTACAGTAGTGCAGTAGTAGTAGTATTTAATCTGGGAATTAAGTATTTTTTTGTTTCAATTTGTTTTGTTTACTTACAGTCTACACAGACCTTTGCCAGGATCGCCATGTTGAAACGAGCTGCATCATGGGTGGCTTTTTCTAAGTCGCTTGTTTACCGTAATGCAGCTTGAGACTCCTGTGAGTTAGTTCTGTGGCTTTGCACATTCATGATTATGATTAGGAAATGAAGAAGGTGGCTAGTATTACAACTCTGACACCCTGACCCCGTTCACTTGTATATACATAACTGGGGGTGGGGGTGGAGTGGGGCATTCAGACACAGTACAAATGGTTGATTTTTTTAATCGGTCTGGCAGGGTTCCACTGATTATGATGAGTCTCACAGGCGGTTCGCAAGTCGGACACCAGACGTGCAGTGCTCACTCCATGACGCCCGCTGCTGTCGGTCTGCAGCCCTTCTCACCCAGCCAGTGGGGGATGTCGGCTTCAGTTGTGCACAGGAGACACACCTCTAAATGCCACACACACACACACACACACACACAGACGCAGTAGCATCATAATGATGCTGGCCGCCAGCTAGGCCCCCTACTAATGTTCACACAAGGCACAACCACAAAAGAAAGCGTAACAGTATACTGTGGTTAACATCAAACAGTGCCAGTACACCGACCACCATTTTGTGCCAAATATGTTAATCTGTGATAGTCCCTCTGATAAGGAGACGTTGAAAACTCTAAAACATTTACCACAGAAAAAAAACTACCAGGCACTTATACAGCTTGTTTTCCTGTCAGCAGCTTGGGGACGAGCACGCACGTAAGGCTTAATGCATGCTCCCAAAAGCATTATGGGAGTACAGTGAAGACTACATACATGGCAGACGAGTGGTTTTTTTTGCACTAATTAAATGCCTTCAAACAAGAATATTAAAAAAAACAGGCAGTCAAAACAAAAACCATGGTCATAACCAGAAAATGGAAGTTTTACTTAAAACAGCGCTGTATACAGACAGCACACATCATCTTTTCACAAAGGTTTGTTGCACTGCTGCTTTAAAACACACGTTATTGCACTTAAAATATTCTGTTTCCACTTAGAATCTGGAAATAGAACACAGATAACAATAGAGCAGATAGCTTACAGTGGAAATAGAGGCAGTTGTAAGCTAAAACAAAGTAAAACAGTAATAAAAACTTTTAACAGTAGTCTGGTGTATATCAAATACATAATGGATTGCACAAATGAGCGCTAAGACCTTTATAACTAACTCTGACTTCTCCACTCGCATTAACAGGAGAGCAGAGCTCACTGCCTCATGGGAGGAATGCGCATTGCTGCTATCCCAGTGATTTTCCAAAGAAGGTTGTGATGCATGTGCTGGCATTTCCTCCCTGGGAATGCAGAGCTGCCAGTGACCATTCAGTTCTGATGGCTTCCCAAGCAGGTCAGAACAGGATGGACGGCCGCATGATAGCTGACATCCATTACCTGGTAGAGATGTGGCAAAGTTTTAATTTGCTGGTGAAATTGCCGCGAAGTGGCCAAAATTTGCATTTGCGGAGCTTCATGAAGTTTGCCCTGCCTTCAGTAACTTTGACTATGCCAGAACCGCTGAGTTTTTCATTACGAAGTGTGGAATTTCACCTGCGAAGTGGGTATTTGTGGGTGAAGGTCTGCACTTCGTACTTTGTGACAAAACTTTGCACTTTGAATGCTCTGTACTCCGTGAATTGCGCTACATTCGCAGATTAATTCACGGAGCAAATTTAGCCGGCTTTGCCCATCTCTATTACCTGGACACAGCCTTGCAGCTGGATTCAATGTCTCCTTGAGCTCTAGGGGTGTAGGTGGGCCTGTGTGGTGTAGGCTCCTTGATGCAGAAAAAATAAATAAGAAGTACACAAAATTATAAATCACTGTGGGGCTTCAGCCAATCAGTGTTAAAAATTTCAGGACCTCTTATCTTGCAACAGTTGCTGTGTTATGCAGTAGCCAACATGAAGCATTCCACTTCAGAGGCCGGGGAGGATTGTTAACATTCATTTTTTAAAATAACGAATGGAACTTTAATCAATAACAAACTCCAGTGTGATCTATGTTTATGGAGTTCCTTGCAGATGTCTTTAGTATTATCGTCTTGTGGTGTTTGGACTGATAGAATCATGAGTCAAGCTTCGCTTTGTGGTCCTTTTCTCCAACAGCATGAGGGGACGCTCTTACATAAGTTTATGGATCTGGCTGGAGGACCTCTTATGGATTTAAGAGTGTCACCGCTCACGTTCTTAGAACAAGAAAACTGTGAACCAAAGGTGAGTAGTTCTTGCATCTTAAGGACACAAGAGGTGATGTTCATAGCCATAAGAGACCCTCAAACCAGACCCATAAACTTATGGATCACACTAGTTTTGTTTATTGCCTTTATGTCTTCAAAATGTCGGCACATGTGGCAAGCGAGCAGCTCATTACTGCAGTACAGCATGTGAGATACTCTTACTGAATAAGAATGTCTTGTGCAAAACTGATTCAAGTGCTGTAATTAGGAGCATCACATGACACTCATGCAATCTGTAATGCAGTTAGAAGCAATTCAAGGAATCTCATAAACTTTAATGCTGTTGCATTTTTTTTTATATTATGAAATGTTTTTCTTTTTCGTTAAACAGGTCTCCACCATTTGGAATGGAAACTTGGTCAGCCTCTTGCGGAGCCTCTATCTGCTGGGGCAGGATGGCAATAACAGGACTCTGAGATTAGTGGAGAATGAGGTGCACTGGAGGTTGAGGCGGCTTAACTTTAAGAACTTGGCTTCCCTGGCAGACTTTTATGTTACCTATGTGAGGACCGCTGGCCAGAAAGCACTCATGGATGACATCATTAAAAATCTGGAGCTTCGGTGGACCGAGATCGAAGATGCCAAATTGGTGGCAGTGTTGATGATGAAAGTAGGGCACCTGTCCCCGACCCTTATGGATAAGCTGGAAGACAAGGTAATGGATGGATGGAGAGCTGGATGGATATATATAGGGATACACAGGTACACATTAGGGAGGTCACAGTATTGATACTGTGGGTAATTTCTGATACCATGGGAACCAAGGTTCACAGTATATCGGGGTTTCTAACATCAGTGTTTTCATCTGCTTACCACTTCAAGCAGATAGCCTGCACATGCTGTCTACCCTGGAATGTCAGAGTAGTTTGAACCAAATCCAGACGTTGATTACGCGACCCCCTAAGCCTCAACTGCCAGGTAATTTTGAGTCACAGTAAAATGACCCAACTCCTCGGGCATCGCTCTGTAAGTATCCTAGTTTTGTGAGTAATAACGGTTGTTCCTAACTCCATTTGTACTTGTATTTACAATAGTTCTGTTTCAGCACTAATCTTTTTTGGGTGAATGTGTTTATTTTCCTGATTCTTTGGAACTGGTCACAATTAGTTCCTTAAGTTTTGGTCCCTTTCAAACATGGTACTAAAGTTTTTTTTTCACTATTGCAGTTTGAATTTTTGGTTTCAAACCACAGTTATTTTAAATGGAGTTTCATTTTTATTTACTTTTTCGTACAACACCTTTTATCACAGAAACCCAAGAAACGCACATGCCCACCAGGATTCAAACAGTGTGTGGGCTGAGAGAGTAAGGTCCTTAAAGTCAGCGGCCACAGTTTATGCTTTAAGTGTTTGGGACCTGATCATTTTAGGCAGAATTGTGATTCCTGCTTTAGGGCCCTGTCCAGAAACTGTTAAAATGAGAGAATCTAAAAGCTTTGCAAGCAGAGCAGGGCTACTACGGTACAGTGTAAAAAAAAAAAAAAAAAAGGTTTGGTCAAAGTTAAAAGGCATTTATTTTTCCTTAAAAGACATAGCAGCAGCAGCACCCCTCACCAGACGCCAGATGTTTTTACGTCGCTCTGACACTTTCTCCAGGAATCTAAAAACCTGTCACTGTATCTGCACAGTGTCACCCAGTAAAGAAAAAATTAGTTGATGTGAAAGGAACTAGCATTGTTAATGTCTCTCCGCAGGATTTGTTGAAACCCTTCTCTATCAGTGGCAGTACCACTAAGGTCAGGAGACCTGCAGAGGGGAACAGTTTGTCTCTTGATGCTTTTTGGTATAAGAATCACACAAGGGAGAGGATACCATGATAGAACCAGGGACTAAATTCCTTAGTGTGGATAGTGAAATCACCTATACAGCCGGAGCAAAACTGAAAGATCCATGTAGCAAACCCACTGCAGAGGCTACAGAGTTGGACCAGCTTGTACCTCAGTTGGACAGACATCCTTCCTGGAAGAATTAAAGAGTTAGTGGAGCAGGGTGGGACAAATCAGTTTGTGAGCTGGTGGTCAGTTTGGCCATTAGCTTTTAAAATCTGGTAGCCAAACCAGTATTTGTAGTGGCTGTCTTTTTTTAAGGTCTCAAAAATCACTTTGTAGGCAGGTTGCCAAATTAGCCAATAACTTTCAATATCTGGTATCCAAACCAATTTTTTAGGTAGCCATTGGCCACCTGGCTACCTGATTTGTCCTACCCTGTAGTGGAGCCAAAATAGGCGAACAGGAAATTAATACAGGTTTTTAAGAAGTAGTCAGTTGTAAGTTTTTATCTCTGAAGTATTTTTCTTTTTCCATGTACTTACCAGAGAGTCTTCTGTGTGATAATATTATGTTGGATGTGTGGAACAACTCTCATCCTGACAACTGACATATCTAAAATTTAAATGTATGAGCGGTGCAGCGCTGCACTTTTACAGCAAATGGAGTCGTGCACCACCCACCATATTCCCAATTCGCAGACTTTACAAAATAAAAATAAAGTGGCAGCTCATGAAAGAGGGGCTTTTCTGTGCAAATAGATTAATCGGGGGGTGGGGTGGGGGGAGAATGTGCTGTTAGGACAGCTTTCCTTTAAATGTGGCTAATGTTTCCGGTCATGCAGGAATCGTAGGGCCCTTCAGTACTTTTTCACCTGTTTATTAGAGCCAGTGATTTTCCATTTTCAAAAGTAGCGAATTCCGTTTGGTGTACTCTTTAAATCCTTTTTTTTTATTACATTTTTTCCCCAAAATTGAGAACAAAGCAGCATGTTTTGTACAAAACGTTCATTGAAAATGGAGGGTTCTGCCCAAAAAGCTGGTCGAAAGTGGGGTTTTTCATGAACAATTGACTCCCAAGTGCTGGTTTAAAACTAATGAATTCCAATTTTTATCTGCGTTTTCTGTTAAAAACTGTCAATCATTTGGCCCTACTTTACCCAAAGAAAGCAAGGAAGGAGAGGAATTTGTTGAATTTGGCACAGAGGCAGTATGATGGCATCTCTCCTGCTAGTACAGGGGATGAGGAATTTGGCTCTCCTTCTCACCTTTCAGATGACTATTTTTATTTGTTTTTTGCAATTTCTGTTTATACCCCCTTCACTTTGCTCGATCTTCTTGTCCCCAAGACTAGTCATGTGTTCCCCCTTACCTGACCAGCCTGAGGTGCTGTCCCCCATAGAGCTATGGTTTACCCCCAGAAGGGGACAAGATGAGGGACCATACCCTTGCACTTCTAGTTTCATTGGGCAGCAGGCTCAGAGGTCCAGGCAGGGAGATCTGATGGCACCGGGGAGGGGCACATCATCATCGGGCATAAGACACAAACGCATGCTGTCACACACAGCCAGGCCCGCTCCTCTCGCCTCAGGTCTTGTCAAGCCCTACTGTCCCCTGCATCCAAGGGGCAGTGTGGCAGCAGCAGATGAGGCTCTTCCACCCCCGGGGAAGGAGAGTGTCCTTTGGGATGCTTAATGCTTCCCCCACCTTGGCTGGCCCCGATGACTCAGATTTGTTCACGAACCTGGGTCGCTACAGGTGACTATTCTATAATTACAGTATGTTTGTTACAATATTTGTGTGACCGGTTAGCTGTAGAAGGTGACATTTTTGAGCAGCCACAAGTAAAATGTCTTAACCAAAAAAAAAAAAAACCTGGACCATACTCATTCTTGAAGGGTGTTTCTCCCTATCCGTGAAAAACTAAAATTTCTGTCTGCAAACATTTTTAAATAGCCTGCTTCAGCACAGGCATTTGATTAAAAAACTGGAGAGAATATGCAGTATGCTGCGTCTAGAGAGAGTACTGAACTTTCATTTGCAAATGCTTCTTCTGAAAGATTTATGTGGACAGCTGGTTGTGAAAAAACTGGGACTTCTTTATTAATAGCCCGTCCTGACAAAGAGTCTAGAAAAATTGATTGTAACTTACTCAAAAAAAAAAAAACAATATTCGTCTGGAACCCTGACACTAAGGCAGTATTAGCTATTATTAAATGACCAGTTTTTGTACTGGTCTTCCATACTACCTCTGTGAGAATATTGCACAGGAAGTCAAAGCGCATATCGCTCATATTGTGATGGCTGACCTGGAGGCTTCCAGGCAGTAGCATCAGATGTCTGTTGTTTTGAATGACAGTGTGTCCAGAATGCTGAGTAATGCAGCAGTCACGAGAAGATTTGCTTGGCTCCAGACAACTAACCCGTCTGGTGACCTACGGTAAAAAGCTTCTGATTTTCTCTTTGATAAGAGACTCTTATCAATTGCGATAGGACAGAAGTCTTTATGGAGAAGGTTAGTAAGCAAAAAAACGCATACACAACCCCCACCAAACAGAATAGCAGATATCATAGTTACTATACTCATTACTCCTGGGGAGGTTATGGAAGAGGCGCTCGTAGCAGACCCTGCTTCCAAGTCGATTGTTCTGTGACAAGGATTGCTAGAGGATACAGGCCTCCGGCTTCTTCTGCTCCACTTGCTCCTACCAACTCTAATCCCTGATTGTTGTTGTGTCACGCTACCGCTCCCCAAGCCCAGCCAATAGGAGTCGCTTTTCCTTTTACCTCTTTTTTGCGGGGGGGAGTCACCAGAGGAAAGGCAGTTTTATTTTTATGGCACCCAATCCCAAGGGCTCTGGGCGTCTTACAAACATAAAACAGAATAGAAGATTCAAAGGTTAAAACATTACAAATTTAACATCAGCAATCAGACCTGTAACAGATGGCAAAAAAAGTGGGTCTTCAGTCTTCTTTTGAATTTTAGTTTTCTTTTGAATGTGTCCACTGAGGGGGCTTCTCTAACCTCTGAGGTCATGTGTTCCAAAGATGCGGGGCTGCAATCCTGAATGCACAATCCCCCGAAGGTTTATGCATTTATTTTTAAAACAATTTTTTTCCTACTGTGCTGATTGGATGGCTTTTCAGCCCTGTCCCCAGGTGTCGTTGGCGGCCTGCTGCCTCTCTCCTTCTAGGAGTTACGTCCCCTGCGGATTTCTTCCATAGCAGGGGCAGGAGAGGGAAGGCTATCTCCTCTCCCCCTGAGACACTCATCCAAGTGTCCCCCATTGGAGCGGTAGGGTGGGCCGTGGCACCTCTGGCAGAGCTTCATGTAGCCCGATCCCCTTCCATTTTCCTCCTAGGTGTCCCCCGAGGCTACAGCAGATATGGGAGATGCCTGCATGTGGAGCATGCATGTGCTCTGGAAGCACCAGCCCCTTCCACCCACACAACTTTTGTCAGCCACCCGAGCGTTGTGCTACCACCGGGCTCCACCTGGTGGCAGCCAAGAGCTGGGATGGCTCACCACATTAATCCAAGAGAGTTGAGCTGCCAGGCGGCTGCTTGATCCCTCCTGCCCCCCCGCCTCCCATTACACAACCCCAGCAACCAAGGCGCATTCCCGAACTCGAGTCGCTAGCATGGTGAGAGGTGAGACGCTGCCAACATCTCAAGCCCTGTATGCCACAGGGCTGATGAGCCCCCTAAGAATTAAATCGGGACCTCTGGATGCAGAGGAAACTGGCTCAGAAGACTAGAGAGAACGATTGGGAATGTATGGGACTATGATGTCTTTCAGCTTGCTTGGGACCAGAACATGCAGGTCCTTGTAGGTCAACAAACACACTTTGAAGCTGATGCACCACTGAATTGGCAAGCAGTGCAGCTCACGGAGCAGTGCCATGATGTGCTCAGACAAAGCGGTCCTAGCAGTCATCCGGGCTGCCATATTCTGCACAAGCTGTAAGCGACGAACCAGCATCTCAGAGAGCCCCAAGTAGAGAGTGTTGCAGTAGTCTGGTTTAGATGAGATGAATGCATGCACCAGGGTCACCAGGTCAGTAGGCATAACAGTGTTCCCACTGCAAAGGGTGCAGCGTACCCTTATCAGAATTTTTCAGGGGTACGAAATGAGACTTGAGGATACATCCGTATCCTTATAAAAAAATTTCGGGAGGTACTGCATGTACAGTTTTGAAAGACAGTATCTTCCCTTGTCAGTCTTCACCATTCATTACTGCTGGGTGTAAGATGGATGTGTGCACCCACCACGGGAGCTTTTTTTTTTTTTTTTTTTGGAGGGAAGAGTCAGCGCCAACGGCGCCACCCACATGAAGCGACACATTGTGAGTGTGCATGTGGTGGCCGTTAGGCGCCGCAGACTCCTCCTGCTTCCCAGTTCTGTTTCTCCCGCTGTTGAGGCCCGTACCTGCTGCGTGAGTGACAGTTAGTTGCTACGCCATTGGGCTTTCAACTTTTTGACGCCGAGTTTTCGACGCCGTGCCTTCATCCCGGTTCTCCAATCCCGACGCAGTTGAATTTGGTAAGACCGTTCTTTGTTATTTCTCAATGGCGCCGGGATCTTCTGCTTGTTATTGTTTAATTTCGCATCATGTCTGGTTTGGGGGCCAAACAGAAATCTGAAGTGGCCGTGCCCCTATGCGTTGGTGCCTCTGTGGCCAGCATGTCTCTGTTACAGATCGGCATGATGTTTGCCTTTGGTGCCTGGGACCGAACCATGATATGGACCACTGTGACTCCTGTTTCTCTATGGACGCGGCAGGGCTCCACCGACTTTTGGAGCATGACGTTGCCTGCGGGCCTCCCAGGCCAGAACTTTAGACCCTTCCTCCAGGGTCCCCTCCCAGGACTGTATGGCCTGGCGAGGAGGAGGCCTCCTCCAGTTCCAGCCTTGCCGAGGAGGGGGCATCTTCTGCGGCGCTGGAGGAGCGTCATGATTCCTCCTGGAGTTGCACCACTAGCGCTGCCCAGGCAGTCACCGCCACGAAGGTGCAGGCTCCCCCAGTGTCGCGGCCTATGGTTGCTAGGCCCGGCACTGACGGACCCTTGGTGCCGCTGAGTGGTGCTGTTCTGGATCCTGGTGCCTTTCGCGGTGCCGGTGATTGGGGCGGTGCTGTGGGCGCCGCCGTCCCGGGTCGTCACAGCACCGATGACTCGGGCGGTGCTGTCGGTGGCACAGCTTGGCGTTCTGGAGCCGTTCGCGGCACTGGTGACTCGGGCGGAACCATTGCTAGGAACTTTCCTAGAGTCACTAGCCTGGAGGTCCTTCTGGTCACCTCCTATTTGGAGAGGGACGATTCGGAGTTGGACCCGGACTGGTGGCCTGCCTCTTCGGAGTCCGAGGGCTTGGTGGGATGTGGCGTCAAGCGGCCCTATCCCTGAGTCCCTGGAATATGTGGCCACAAGGAGCCTTTGGCTGGGGGTGGCCTTGGATCCCTCAGGGGTGATGGCTCGGGGACTCGGAATGGGGTGTCCTCTTCTGTGAGAGTCCAGGGCAGCTGCCAGTTTTGGTGCTGCTAGGGCCCCTGGGGGACCCCTGCTTCTGTGCCTCCCTCGGTGGGGTCTGCGGGACGGGAGACCCCTACACACAACCTCGAGAGGCTCCTCAAGTCCGAGAGGTTGAGAGGCCAGGCGAGGGCAGTGGCACTCTCTCACCACCCTACAGGGGGTTGGGAGAAGTTATAGCTGTGAGCCCCGCCTTTCCCTCGAGGGTTCGGGGGTACCCTTGGGTGGCAGCGCAGAGGGTTGCCCTTCTGTACGCATGCAACCCCAGACACATCACAGGGGAGAGACACTGATTTCAGTGAATATCAGTGGTTTCTTTCGAGGCTGGTTAGGGAGCTCCGTATTTCTTTCGTTCACAGGGACAATACCGGGCGACAGACACATACTTTCCTCATTGAATTCAGTGCTCGCCACCTCGTGGTGCCTTTCTGGCCCATCCCCTTCTAGGAGGCATCTATCCGCATCTGGCAGTCTCCAGCTGCCCCTTCTCCAGCCCCAGCAGACTGCATGAGACGGTATTGTGCCCCCTGGGAGTGTCTAGGTTCTCTACCTAACATAGACTTTGACGGCACATAAGGACCACTCGGCTCACCTAGTCTGCCCATTTCCCTACCTACAGGATAAGCTGCAGATCCTAGTTAACCAACGGCCTATTTCTTCCTACCCCTCCACAAGAATTGCCTTATGTCTGTCCCATGCATTCTTGAATTCGCCCATAGTTTTAGACTCCACAACCTCCTCAGGAAGGCTGTTCCATGTGTCCACCTCCCTCTCTGTGAAAAAATATTTCCTCACATTGCCCCTGAGCCGTGCCCCCTCTATCTTCAAATTATGTCCTCTTGTTCTTGCACATCTCTTTTTCTGAAGAATGCTACCCTCTTGGACTTTGTTGATTCCACTGAGGTACTTAAATGTTTCTATCATGTCCCCCCTCTCCCTTCTTTCCTCAAGGGTATACATATTAAGCTCCTTTAGTCTCTCCTCATATGGCTTCTCTTGCAGACCCTGCACCATTTTAGTTGCCCTTCTCTGGACTACCTCCATCCTGTCCATGTCCTTGCGGAGATGGGGTCTCCAGTACTGGATGCAGTACTCCAGATGGGGTCTCACCAACTGTCTGTACAGAGGGATAACAACTTCCTGTTTTCTGCTGCTGATGCCTCTCCCTATACATCCCAGTATCCCCCCAGCCCTCCCTACTGCCTTCTCACATTGCTTGCCAACCTTAAAGTCATCTGATATGATTACCCCCAGGTCCCTTTCCATTTTGTTGTCGTTACTACCCCCCAATTGTGTAATCTTCCCTGGGTTTTGTTTCCCAGGTGCATTATTTGCACTTCTTTGCATTGAGTCAAGCTGCCATACTTCTGACCATTCCTCCAACCTTGCCAAGTTCCTTCTCATCCTTTCCACGCCTCCTTGTGTATCAACCCTGTTGCAGATCTTTGTGTCATCTGCAAAGAGGCATGCTTTTCCTTCCAGTCCCTCTGCAATGTCACTTATAAAGACATTAAAAAGGACTGTACCCAGTACTGAACTTTGCGGTATCCCACTAGTAACCCCCCTTTCTTCAGAGTGGACTCAGTTTACAATCACCTTCCATGTCCTGTTGTCCAGCCAGTGTTTTAGCCAGGCTACCACCCTGGGGCCCACTCCCAGGCTGGTTAATTTGTTTATTAATCTTTTGTGTGGGACTGTGTCAGATGCCTTGCTAAAGTCTAGGTAGGCCATGTCCACAGCCCTCCCTGGTCTACTACTTTGGTCACCCAGTCAAAGAAATCAATTAGATTCGTCTGACGTGACCTTCCCGCTGTGAACCCATGCTGCCTTGGGTCCTGTGCCCCACTGGCCTCTAGGTACTCAACAGTTCTTTCCGTCACAAGTGATTCCATCACTTTCCCTACCACAGAGGTCAAACTGACAGGTCTGTAGTTTCCTGCCTCTGTCTTGGTCCCACTTTTGTGAAGGGGAATCACATCCACCTTCCTCCAGTCCTCAGGTACCACACCATCCTTCCATGATTTGTTAAAAAGGGTAGTCAGTGGTATCACTAGTTCTCCCCTTAATTCTTTTAGAATTCTGGGGTGAATCCCGTCAGGCCTCGTTGCTTTGTCCAGCTTCAGTTTTAGGAGTTCTTTCAGAATCCTTTCTTCTGTGAAAGGACTGGGATCGACCCCCCTATTCAGAGTGTTTCTGTTAATTGGATTACGTACCTCCCCCTCCTCCTCTTTTGTTAATACTGAGCAGAAGGCCTGTCGTCCCTAGACACTCCCTCTGGGCCTTGGCGCATGCCTAACCCCTGGATCTGGATTCTGTACAATTCGACTGGTGGGGACAGAGAGTTTTCTCTTCAGTTCGTGTATTAATGTGCATAAGTTCTCATCAGGCACACCACACTGCCTATAACAGGCATATGTGGTCAGTGATAGCCCAGGTCCTAGCATCGCTGCCTGATACGGAGCAATCTAGACAGGCCATTGCCCTCTCAGCTCAAGGTCTGGAACTGGCAAGGCACCAAGCAAGGGCATCTTATGACGCTAATGAGGTGGCTTCCAGACTAGCTGGGACAGCAATCTGCATTAGGCGGATGGCGTGTCTTCGTCTATCCAGATTGTCAGCTGTTGCCCGTCGTATGGTGACTTTCTCTGCCTTCCGGGGGACCTGTCTTTTTTCCCGTAGGGCAAGGAGGGTTCTTCAGGGGCGTCCTCCGTCCACAGGGGACACCTCCTCGCTCTCCACAGCCTTAGACTTGCTTAGTCTAGTATGGCTAGGGTCTCTCCCTCTTGCTTTTCACTAGTAGGAGGCTGAGGGATCTGTTCCCTCAGGACTGTACTGGGTCCCCTTTGGGGGGGCTTGGTACTCACCCAGCAGTAATGAATGGTGAAGATTGACAAGGGAAGATATGAAAATTACGTACCTACCGTAATTCTTGATCTTCTCTTGTATATTCACCATTCATTACTGATTCCCACCCACCTTCCCCTCATGGGCTTTAATTCTTAGGCGTTTTCTCCACTCTGCTCGCCCTCCCTCTCCTTGAGGCCAGTTGGGGGCTGAGTCCCCCTGGTACCTCAGAGCTCTTTGTTCCTACTCTAAAGGCACAGAGGGTTCATCCTGGAGGATGGCGAGTAGGGTCATTGTCCTGAACCCTCTGAGGGAACTTCCTCTGATTCTCTAATGCTTGGGTGTCCCCCGTTGGGGTTTGGTATAACCTTCTGGCTTGCCTTCATTAGCTGTTTTTATTCTTGTAATCCTAAGAGAGTCCGAGGGGGTTTCCTCCCTCTCCTTCCTTTCCTGGTTGTCCCATGGTCCTCTTCTTCTGAAGTGGGGACTACACCAGTACTCAGTGTATGCACTGTTTTAGATTTCTCCCTTACTCCTAAGTCAGGACTCACTCCTCTTCTGAGCAGAATCGCTTCCCTTCTAAGGGGACAATTGTTGAGACCTAGGCTCTAGTTTGTTGTTATTTTGGATAAGAGGGTGAGAAGGAAAGCCTGCCTTTAACCCCTCCAAGACCAGCAATTCCTCTCCGAATTTGCCCCCAACTGGTGGGATCCTTGCTCCCTTGTCTTCAAATCCCACTGGAATTTGAAACTTCCAAGCCAGTGGTCTTCCATTTTTTCTTGGCAGGTCTTCTTCCTTCCCTTCCCTTTCTCCTGTCTCTCCTTTTCAAACAACATGAAGTCTTGCTATATTATGACAATTGCAGTTTGTCCCACCATTAGAACTGCTCCGGAGGTGAAAGAGTTAACTCCATTCCATGAATGGAACTTAGAGCACGAGCTCTAAAGAGAAGCTCTGTCTGGGTAATTTCAAACCTAAACTGTCAGATTCTTTACTCCGCCTCACTGAACAGTCGCTCAGATTCCTCCTACTGCTCAGGTTCATTTCTCGGTTTAAACAGTGTTTTCTCGGTTTAATTTAACCGAGAATAGTTTTATTTAACCATAAAACCGATCGGTTCAAGCTCTGTCTGTGGTATTGTAAGTAATTCATGTTTTAATTCTGTGAAACTATAAAGTTTATCGGTTCGGTTTTGAACCGATCAGCTTATGTTAAAACTTGAAGTATTTAAACTTGAGATTTTAGAGTGCGGTTCCTGGTTCTTATCGGTTCTAAAAAGCAGTTTCATTACGTTTTTCCAATACCGTAACACGGTTAGGAACCGATAAGGGTGTCTTCTGCTAGCACTGCCCGTTAAAGGGCAGGATTTTTTAGTTAAACTGGCATTATGTCTGAGAAACCCAAAAGAAAAACCGGGCCCCTTGGGTTTCAACACTGTGATGTCTGTGGGAAGTCTTTGCCAAGGCTGACCCACACACCATGTGTTTATTGTCTGAGGTTTGACCACCTCAATTCAGACTGCCAGATTTGTAAAATTTCCTGCAGCCACCCTGGAAAAGAGATTGGGCAGGCTCAGGGCGGAGGCCAAAAGTCCGCTGACCCGGATGGCCAGCCCGGTTGGTGCCAGCCGAACTGGAGGAGTGCCCTCTGACCAGAAGCGAGACTTCCTCGGGCAAATGAAAGCTGGCTCGGATGAGCCAGTTCAGTAAAGAAACAAGAAAGTCAGCAGGTTTGGAGCCAAAATCCTTTCTCTAACTGCTGCAGAGATAGCAAAAGCTATTCAGATTGTCCAGTCACTTTCTCCGGTTCCGTCCGAACCGCCACTATCTGGTAAAAGGTCGGTTCGGTCGGTTCCATCGGTTCAGGAATATGATGTTGAGGAGTTTTATGAACGAGAGGAGGGGGAGGATGATTATGAACAGTATGAATGTGATTTGGAGGGTCTGGGTGTGCCCATTGAACCGGACATCTCACCAGACAGACCTTTAGAATCTCCCCCTATGCTTTCTGAGTCCCCCTCTCATTTTATGTTTTACAAAAAAGTTGCTGAAACCCTCCAGCTCCCTTTGGAGGAAGCTGTGGATGAGCAAGAGGAGCCTGATTTTGTAGAAATGATGGATATACCAGAGTCTAGGAGATTGTCTATTCCTTTGCATAAGTCATTTAGGAAGCAAACAATAAAAATTTAAAAACTCCTAATTCTGTGCCTCCTGTGGATAAAAAGATGGACAGGAGGTACACACTGTCAGGTCCTGATACAGAATTCCTTTCTCAGCAATGCAGTCATGTTGGGGTAGTTCAGGCTACAGCCTGTGATAAAGCTAACATTCCCCTGGCTTCACATCCTCCTGACAAGGATTCCAGGAAGATTGATGCCATGGCAAAAAAACAATACATGGCAGCGTCCTTGGGACTCAGGCAAGCAAATTATATGGCTTGTGTAGCAAGGTATCAAAAATCCAGATGGGACACTGTTATGAGTTTAGCCAAACAGGCCTCTGGCCAGCTTGCTAATGAGCTGGAGCAGGTGGCTGCCGATGGCATTGAGGCTTCTAAGGTGCAGTTTCATGCTGCTGTGGATTTTAATGATGTTTCCTCTAGAGTCATGGCCACATCTGTAGCTTTCGTGAGGTTGGCCTGGCTCAGGTGTACTAACTTGTCACAGGATACCCAGACTAAGGCTATGGATTTTCCTGTGGTGGTAAATTCTCTGTTTGGGAGCAGACAGAGAATTATATGAAGAGATGGATGAATATGGGACTACCTATAAGAGTGCCCAGGCCAAGGAGGCGGCAAGCCACTCCTCAGAGGCACACCCCCAGGGGTAGGGGTAGGCCTTTTCACAGGTCTTTTTACCAATCCCAGTCCTCCTCTGCTTATGCTCAGAGGGGGTTCTTCAGAGGCAGAGGCAGACGGGGTGTGGGCAGGCTGGCCCCCACCCCTCAGCCTAAAGCACCTGCCAAACAGGCACCCTGATGGGGTGCCCAGGGCCGATTCTCCTTTACCAGTAGGGGGCAGGTTGGCTTACTTCAGTCAGAACTGGGTGTCTCTAACTTCAGACAAGTGGGTTCTGGAAGTAGTAAGCCAGGGTCTGGTTCTCAGCTTCAGAAAGTTCCCAAAGATGAGAATCAGGTCGTTTCCACCTGCAAGCTCTTTAGAGACCTTTACTCTAGAAATAGAGGTCTCAACCCTGTTAGCTCTCAGAGCGGTAGAAAGGGTTTCTCCCCTATACTAGGGCAAGGGTCTGTACTCCAGATACTTCCTTACCCCAAAAAAGACAGGAGAATGGCGGCCATTTTAGACCTCAGATATCTGAACAAACACCTTTTGAGAACAAAGTTCAGAATGGTAACTCTGGCAATGATTTTACCCTCTCTAAGGCCAGGGGACTGGCTAGCTTCCCTGGACCTCAAGGATGCCTATTTTCACGCCCTAATCAGAAGCTCCCACGAAAGTACCTCAGATTGGAACTGCCCTCAGGTCACTACCAGTTCAGAGCAGTGCCCTTCGGCCTTACCTCTGCCCCAAGGGTATTCACAAAATGTCTGGCAGTAGCAGTTGCTCATTTAAGGAGGCAAAGGATTGCTGTTTTTCTCTATCTGGATGACTGGCTCATTGTAGGCCAGTCCCCAGAACAGGTAAAATCTCACCTGCAAGTCACCCAGCAGCCTCTCACCTCCCTAGGCTTCTTGTTAAATCTACCAAAGTCTGTTCTGGAACCAGTTCAGGTGCTCACCTTCATAGGTGCAGAGTTGGACACAAATCTGGCCAGAGCCTTTCTTCCCTTAGAGAGGGTAAGGAACTTGGTGGCTCTGGCCTCCTCCTTCACTCTGCAGGTCTCTCGACCAGCAAGACACTTTTTGCAGCTCCTGGGGCACATGGCTGCGTCCACAGCTGTAGTGCAGGGAGCAAGATTTCAGATGAGGGACATTCAGTTTCACTTGAGAGCCTATTGGTCTCAGAGAGAGACCCCTTTCCAAGTTGGTCCCAGTGACCGAACCTTGATCCAGGCCCTCCAGTGGTGGCAGGATCAGAGCAATTTAAGACTGGGGTCCCCTTCATTCCTCTTTCTCACTCTTTGACCCTCACTACGGATGCTTCCTCCTGGGTGGGGAGCCCACATGAGCGACCTCTCCACCCAGGAGTGTGGTCCCCCAGGAATCTCTGCTCCCACATCAATTTGCTGGAACTCAGAGCTGTCTTTTTAGCACTCGCGTTCTCTGCTTCTGTTCAGAACAAAGTGGTACAAGTCAGAACAGACAACACCACAACAATGTGGTACATCAACAAGCAGGGGCACTGGCTTCGACCTTGTGCACCGAGGCAGTGAAGTTGTGGTCTCTGGCCTATTCCTGAACACTTCACTCCATAGCAGTTCACCTTCCAGGAAAGGACAATGTCCTAGCAGATGCTCTCAGCAGGATTTCTCAGGGCCATCACGAATGGTCTCTGGATCCTCAAGTACTGGGGATAGTTTCTGCCAGATGGGGCACCCCTCAGATAGATCTTTTTTCAGCCCCAGACAATCACCAACTTCCACTGTTCTGTTGCAGGCCACCAGTGTTGGGCTCAGTCCCCCTGGACGCCCTTCTCCCGGATTGGGAAGGGAAGTTTCTTTATGCTTTTCCCCCCTTCCCTCTCCTATTCAAGGTGTTAGTCAAAATCAGATCCCAGCCTTGCAGGGTGATTCTGATTGCCCCAGATTGGGCCAGGAGCCCTGGTACCCACTCCTTCTGTCCCTTACAGTCCATCTCCCCCTGTGTCTCCCCAGGAATCACAACCTGTTAACCTGTGCCCAGGGGAGAGTTTGGTATCCGAACCTCAAATCCCTCAACCTTAAGGCCTGGCTCTTGAGGAGTTAGAATTTGCTGACCTACACCTTTCTCAGGGTGTTCTTGAAATCCTAAAGGCTTCTAGGAAGCCTTCCACTAGGGCTACTTATAATTCTAAGTGGAAAAGGTTCTCCATTTGGTGTTCTAGGAAACATATTTCCCCAGAATCTGCTGATTTGCCCATTGTGTTGGACTACATGGTCCATCTTAATTCTTTGGGTCTGAGACCAGCTACCCTTAAAGTTCATTTGGCAGCTGTCTCTGCTTTTGTTTTCAACAGGAAAGCCATCCTCTCTTTCCACTCACCCTGTATTTTCCAAGTTTTTGAGGGATTACTTCATACTAATCCACCTTTCGGGATCCGCCCTGCCCGAGACCTTAATGTTTGCAATGCCCAGTTAATGCAACCCCTTTGAACCTCTGTCTTCTGCAGAGCTTAAGTATCTAACTTGGAAACTGTTTTCCTAGTGGCTGTCACTTCTGCTAGGCAGCATAAGTGAGTTGCAAAGCCTTGTCAGTAGAAACTGACTTTATTTCTTTCCACAGGGATAAGGTAGTCCTCAGGACTAACAGGAAGTTTTTGCCTAAGGTGGTTTCAGATTTCCATCTTAACCAATCTATCTCCTTCCAGTGTTTTCACTGAACATTCCTCTTCTGGTGAGAGGAGATTGCACAGTTTGGACGTTAAGAGGCCCTAAGTTACTATATAGAACGTACCAAGGGTCACAGGTTCGAATCCCTCCAACTTTTTCTCACTTATGGTGAGGTCGGAAAAGGGAAACCTGCCACTAAGAGATCAATTGCCAGGTGGATTGTCTCTTGTATCCAATTTTGTTATCAGAAACTGGGGAGAGATCCCCCCTCTGGCCTGAGGGCTCATTCTACCAGAGGTACAGCCGCTTCTCTAGCTGCTGCCAGAGACATCCCTATCTTAGAGATATGTCAAAGCTGCTCCCTGGAAAGCGGTACACACTTTCACCAAGCATTACTCCCTGGATGTCCAGGCTAGGAGATGCTCGGTTTGGCACAGCTGTGCTTCAGAGCTATTCCCTAAGTAGGTTCTCCCTCCTCCATGGAGGTACTAGCGTATTTCTGCATTTGTCATAATATAGCAAGACTTCGATGTTGTTTGAAGAAAAATTACTCACCTTAGTAATGTTGTTTCTTCTAATGGAGTCTTGCTATATTATGACCTCCCCCCCAGCCTGCCCCTCTCAGAACTTCTATTTGGGTATGGGGTGGGCAGCCTAGTGTGGGCACTAGTTTATGCCCATTATGTGTTTTCACCCCTTCTTGGGGTTTGGGGTGTGGTGTTTTTTCATTTTTCATTTTTCCTTATATTATTTCTCATATTGTTAAATTATACTATTAGTTCTGGTCCCCTGACTTGAGTCTTTGGGGTTGGGACCAGCAATGGGTGTTAATATTTAGGTAGCCAGTTGGCTAGTGTAGGTTACAGCTTCCACACAGACCTTAGTGAGTTTTTGCTCGTAAAGATCTGACAGTTTAGGTTTGAAACTACCCAGACAGAGCTTCTCTTTAGAGCTCGTTCTCTAAGTTCCATTCATGGAATGGAGTTAACTCTTTCACCTCCCGGAGCAGTTCTAATGGTGGGACAAACTGCAATTGTCATAATATAGCAAGACTCCATTAGAAGAAACAACATTACTAAGGTGAGTAATTTTTTCTTCTTTTCTCTTATTCTTTTCTCCTTTTCCCCACCCGAGGATTGAGGCCCTGTGGCCCCTTAGAATAGGGTTCTTTTCCTCTGTCTCCTGTTCAGCTTATAACTTTTTCAGTTTATATCTTTTCCTTTTCCTGTCCCTCGGCTTTCTTGACTCGCTCCCTTTTCCATAACCTTTGTTTCTGCCTCTCCAGCTGCACAGAACTGGGATGGAGGAGGAGTCTGCGGCATCTAATGGCCGCCCCGCGAGCACCACACAGTGTGTCGCTCACATGGGCGGCGCTGTCGGCGTGGGCTCCTCCCTCCTTAAAAAAAAAAAAAAGCTCCCGTGGCGGGTGTGTGCATCCGGCTTACACCCATCAGTAATAAATGGTGAAGATACAAGAGAAGATCGAGAATTACGGTAGGTACGTAATTTTCATTTATATACTATCCAGATTAAAAAAACATAGGGCAGCTAGACAAGAATAAAATAACCAGCAGAACATTTTGGCATTAAGGCATAACAACAAGCTGGTTTAGTAAAATCAGTATTGGATCAGGCATGCAAACTAGACAAGGTTAAGTGGCAGGCTGGTAGCATAGTGCAGTTGCAGTTGAACAGAAAAAGTGAGTCAGTTTGACTGGGTAAACCATCTGAAATACTAGGGAAGTTAGCAGAAGTACATGCTCATTGTTGAAGTAGCAACTGCCATAGTAGTAGCACTACTGCACTAGTGACAGGACTTCACCTGCAATATGCCTGGCTTGCCATTCAGCTTAACAAAGGAGTCACCCTGACCCACAGTGCACACAGCATGTGCATTTGGGTTGGGACCCCCACCGCAGCTCATTTAATGCTCCTACATGTTTGTTGTGCTGCAAACCGCCACAGTGAACAATCTGCTGCCCCCCCCCAAGTTGGTGAACATTTCTTAACCTCTCACCCCATGTCCCCACAGCTTAGTCCCAGCTCCGAGACTACAATCCTGACTGCAACTCTATCACTCATGGTCCGTTCCTGATCTGGCCCTGATTCTGGAAGCGCTCCCTTGTAGTTGTGCTTAAAGGGAAAGGAAAGGGAACATTGTTTAACCAGGAGTAGCACACTAAGCCGAAGCTTGTTTCCAGATGTGACCTGGGAGCACAAGGAAGTTAAGTGGCTTGCTCAGGATCACACATTGTGCACCTAGGTGGCTGTGGGATTCAAACCCAGGTCTCCAGATCTGCAGCTCAGAGCCTTAACCCACTGCGCTATACTGCTTCCTTAAAGAAAAGTAAAATAATGAGACGAGACAGTGTTGGGCTGGCGAGGCACACTTTCTGGGCCTGGGCTCACATTTGCGCCACAACATGCGCACCGCGCCCCCAATATCACCACCACCACAGCAACTCCAGTTATGCTTCCTGCTGCTTCTGCTAGCTTTTGCTGCAAACAATACTGCCACAGTCCCAACAACTTGGCAGGGGCACATTCTATGGGCCTAAGCGCTCGCACTCTACAGGGACACACACTCTGTCTCTCATGACAGATGCCTGTAAGCAGTTAGTCAGTACGGAGAGAGGAAATGTTACAGACCCATAATACCTGCATGTTGAGAGGATCCAGTGATCTGATTCTCCGAATTCAATTTGCCGCTTCCCTGCAGAATGCGACACCCCTCCTTGCTAAGCATGCAGATCCCGCAGCCTGCCGCCGTCATGGCTCCAGCCTCCAGTGCAACATCTGACCACTGACTGAGTTCAACGCTCTGTGTAGTGTGAGGGGGAAACTTCAGAAGGAACCAGTTGCTGCTGGCTAGAGGAAGTAACTGGGGAAACAAAAAAGTGTGTGGTGTGTATGTTCTACAATGCTTATGCCTGTATGCACTATATAGGAAAGCAGTCCTTTGTGTGCAGTGCACTCCCTTCAGATGTAGATGTATGTGAATTTCGTAATTTGTATGTGATTCACGCACATTTATGCATGAAAGGGAACACTGAGGCATAAGAAAGGATTTATTCCAGACAATGTTTCGCGGGTGGAAAAATCCACTGGGCAGCAGCTGACACCTCATGTTCTAGTGTCAGCTTGGAATCCACAATAACCCCCAGATTTCTTGCCCTATCCACAGCTCCTAGAATGGGTCCGTTAAAAGATGGCGACATCACACCAATGCCATTCACTGCCATACCGGCCTGGTTCCACCAGTAGTACCTCCGTCTTTGTGGTATTCAGGTTAAAACATCTGGCGGCTATCCAGCCTTGAATTGCCTGAAGGCACTTGCTCGGACACGCTATTGTGGCATCCTCATCCAGTGCGAGAGAGGTCCAAGTTGGTATCATCAACATAGCTGTGAAAACCCATCCCCTGCCATCTGATAATCTCCCCCAATGGCAATATGTGCACAGTAGACAGCATGGGAGCCAGGATTGAGCCTTCAGGCACTCCACAATAGAGAGCAGTGCTTTCTGAGATGTAAAACTCCAATGTCACTTTTTTCTGTCTGCCGGATAAGTAGGGCTCAAACCACCATCATGTCACATGCCAAGGAAAGGTCAAGGAGGACCAGAATTGAACACAGCCCACTATCCTTTGCCAGGTGGAACTCATGATGCACCTTGACAAGTGTGGTCTCAATGCTGTAATGAGGCCAGAAACCAGATCGGAGAGGCTCGTAGATGCCACAGTGATACAAGCTGTACCCCAACTGTGTCACTGCCACCTTCTCAGTAACCTTGCTGAGAAACATAGAAACATAGACTTTGACGGCAGATAAGGACCGCTTGGCCCACCTAGTCTGCCCATTTCCCTACCTACAGGATAAGCTGCAGATCCTAGTTAACCAACAGCCTATTTCTTCCTACCTCCCACAAGAATTGCGTTATGTCTGTCCCATGCATTCGTGAATTCTCCCACAGTTTTAGACCCCACAACCTCCTCAGGAAGGCTGTTCCATGCGCCCACCACCCTCTCTGTGAAAAAATACTTCCTCATAATGCCCCTGAGCTGTCCCCCCTCTATCTTCAAATTCTGTCACCTTGTTCTTGCACATCTCTTTTTCTGAAAGATGCTACCCGCTTGGACTTCGTTGATTCCACTGAGGTACTTACAAGTTTCTATCATATCTCCCCCCCCCTTCCTCAAGGGTATACATATTAAGCTCCTTTAGTCTCTCCTCATATGGCTTCTCTTGCAGACCCTGCACCATTTCAGTTGCCCTCCTCTGGACTGCCTCCATCCTCCCTATGTTCTTGCAGAGATGGGCTCTTCAGAACTGGATGCAGTACTCCAGATGGGGTCTCACTCACCAACTGTCTGTACAGAGGGATAACAACTTCCTGTTTTCTGCTGCTGATGCCTCTCCCTATACATCCCAGTATACCCCCAGCGCTCCCTACTGCCTTCTCACATTGCTTGCTAACCTTAAGGTCATCTGATATGATTACCTCCAGGTCCCTTTCCATTTTTGTTGTTGTTACTACCCTCCCCCCCACACTTTGTATTCTTCCCCTGGGTTTTGTTTCCCAGGTGCATTATTATTCGCACTTCTTTGCATTGAATCCAAGCTGCCATACTTCTGACCATTCCTCCAACCTTGCCAAGTCCCTTCTCATCCTTTCCGCCTCCTTGTGTATCAGTCTTGTTGCAGATCTTTGTGTCATCTGCAAAGAGACATTCTTTTCCTTCTAGTCCCTCTGCAATGTCACTAATAAAGATATTAAAAGGACTGGACCCACTACTGAACCCTCAAATTGCCACTAGTAACCCCTCTTTCTTCAGAGTGGACTCCATTTACAATTACCTTCTGTGTCCTGTTGTCCAGCCAATGTTTTACCCAGGCTACCACCCTGGGACCCACTCGTAGGCTGGTTAATTTGATTATTAATCTTTTGTGTGGGACTGTGTCAGATGCCTTGCTAAAGTCTAGGCAGGTCATGTCCACAGCCCCTCCCTGGTCTACTACTTTGGTCACCCAGTCAAAGAAATCAGTTAGACTCGTTTGACATGACCTTCCCTCTGTGAACCCATGCTGCCTTGGGTCCTGTGACCCACTGGCCTCTAGGTACTCAACAGTTCCTTCCTTCAGAAGTGATTCCATCACTTTCCCTACCACAGAGGTCAAACTGACAGGTCTGTAGTTTCCTGCCTCTGTCTTGCTCTCACTTTTGTGAAGGGAAATCACAAACACCTTCCTCCAGTCTTCAGGTACCACACCATCCTCCCATGATTTGTTAAAAAGGGTAGTCAGTGGTGTCACTAGTTCTCCCCTTAATTCTTTTAGAATTCTGGGGTGAATTCCATCAGGCCCCATTACTTTGTACACTTTCAGTTTTAGGAGTTCTTTCAGAACCCTTTCTTCTGTGAAAGGACTGGAATCAACCCTCCTATCCAGAGTGCTTCTGTTAATTGGATTAGGCACCCCCCCTCCGCTTTTGTGAATACTGAGCAGAAGTATTTGTTCAGTATCCCTGCTTTTTCACTGTCACTCTCTGCCCACCCACCGTCCATTCTATTCAGCCTCACTATCCCTCCCTTTGTCTTTCTACGCTCCCTAATGTACCTATAAAAGGTTTTATCCCCCTTCTTAACCGAGTTGGCTGTCTTTTCCTCAGTTTGGGCCTTTGCTATTCTGACTTCCCTCCCTGCTTCCTTCTGCCTTAGCTGGTATAGTTCTCTGTCCTGCTCCTTCTGTGTTTCCTTATACTTTCTAAATGTTATCTCTTTCTCCCTAACCTTCCCCACCACCTCTTTTGAGAACCATAGTGGCTTTTTCTTTCGTTTTAATTTGTTTATTTGCTTCACACAAAGGCTTGTTGCCTCTGTGATGGCAGTTCTGATGTTTCCCTATTGTTGCTCCATCCCTCCTTCTAGCCTGTTTGCTAGTGCTTTTCTAAGGCACTCTTCCATTTTGCCAAAGTCAGCCCTCCTGAAGTCCAATACCCTCACTTTTGTATGGCTTGATTCTGTAGCTGAGTTTATCGTGAACCACACTGTTTGGTGGTCACTTGTTCCCAGATGGCTACCCGCTTCTAGATCTGAGATCCTCTCACTGTCCCCATTTGAGAGTACAAAAAGAGGAAGTTCGAAACAGGTCTGTAGTTCGGAAGAACATTGTGTTCCAGAGATGGTTTCTTCAAGAGGGGCTTCCACCACCACCTTTTTCAGTGCAGTGTAAAAGACACCTTCTTTCAGGGAACACCTACCTGACAGTCTCCACGAATATCGGAACCAGTTTCCTCTGCACTACACAGAAGTCTTGTGGGTCCTGGATCCAGCATACATTATGTAGGGCACAGTCCCGAGACCACCTGGAAGACCTGTTCCTCCCGAACAGGCTTAAACCTCTCCCACTGATACAGGGGTGTCCTCACCCATTGTTGAATGGACACTGCTGGCCCATGACAGACCACCAGATGAGATCCTGGCCCATTCTATGGAAAATACTTTTCTGGACTGCTGACAGATTGAATTTAACAGTATGTCCACAGTGTTAGAAAGTTAAGCTGGTCAGTTCTTCCCAGCCGTAGTCACCCAGGAATGCTAAACTTTTCCAGAGTGATTGCCCACTAATACTCACCATAGTAAGTTCTCAGTAGTAAGCCATCCGTCTCTGACCGGGTCTCCGTCAGGAATACTCCGGCCTCTGTCCTTTAGGTCCTGTACACACTGGGACCGATTATAAAATGTTATTAAAAACATTTTATAAACCAGTCCCTAGCATGGTTGTCTGAGCGTCAACATTGTATTCAGACTACCGTGCTACTTGAGCGGGTTCCCAGGCATGACTGCGGCACCAACTCAAGGCATTATGGGTGCCGCAGTGCATGACGGGATACCTGTGAATTGGCACCAAAACCAGTTGGGATACAAAATACATTGCTGGAACCAGGGATCTTACTTTGAGAGGGTTCTTGCTGTAGGTATTCACAAATAGGACTAAGCTGCCAGGCATCAGGACCCCACGGAAAAATCTCTAGCTAGCAGTCTCTGTCAGGGGACCGCCCCCGTGTCAGGTGACCTGCGTCAGCCGACGTCAATATAAAGGGGCGGTCTCCCATGCCTGCCCTCCAGTTCTTTCCCGCTGTCGGCTTGCAAAAGTACCTTGCAGAAGAACAGCGGTCGCTTATCTCGCCATTTTGGATAAGTACAAGTCTTTTTCGACATTTTCTACATTATTCTGATAATTGTGTGTTACTGCCTTGCTGTGCATGTCGTACCTGATGCCATCAGAATCTCGTAAAAACAAGTGCGACACGTGTGGATCCCAGCTCCCTCATAAGGACTGCCATTCCCTCTGCCTCTTTTGTCTGGCCCAGACCACCACGTGGAGGAGTGTGAGCACTGCCGAAAATTCAACCCTGCTACCCGGAAATGAAGGCAGCAGTCCCTGGAGGCCCATTTACTCAAAAAGAAAATGGCATCCATGGAACAGGAACTGGAGAAATTGAGGCAGGTGTCAACTTCTCCTGGGGGCCATCATAAGGAAAAGAGGGATAAGGAGAGACACCGGGATCGGGACACGCCATCCACAGCAGCTGTGACTTTGGCTGGAGTCGCGGCTCTCCAGGTAACTTCTCCTCCGAGGGATCGTCCTTCGATGGCCCCCTTAGTGGTTTCTAAGCCGGCATCGACCACCCCCCCCACCCATGTTGGGCTTGCGCTCGGGCCCGCCGGGAGCCTCCAGGGCAAAGGAGGCCCGCACTCCTGCTACGGCCTCTAAACCCAGGCCTACCGGTAAGAATGCGTCTGATAGGCCTGGCGTCGGCCCTACTGATGTCCGCCTGGACACTGCTGATAAGTTGGTCGTCGGCACACCCGACGTCCGCCCAGCTGGCGACCCGTCGACAGGCTCTTCCTCCACGCCTGACACCGGAGAGTCACCACAATGCTGGGCCTCCCGCCGTTGGGTTATGGGTACTGTTATTACGGGTTCCCAGGTTACCCATATCTAAGCCCCCCTCCACTGCCTCCTCTCCCTCTTCCACCTACCCCGCAGCCTCAGGTGGACTTAAGGGAGGTCCTGGTGGGCTGAAGGTAAAACACAGGTCACCCAAGAGGTTGAGAAACGTCTACTAACGCCGGACGCCCTACGTCGGCGAGAAGAGACTCCCCTACCTCTGTCTGACACCAGAGCTGAACCATCTGGTTCTCAGACCAGGGAGGACACGCTCTTTCAGCCCCCCCCCCCCAAGAGGGCGATCCTCCTCCACCTAGGGAGGACTTTTCTTCTTCTCCTTCATCGGAGTCTTTAGAGTCTGAGTTGGATTCCGGACGCTCTGACCTAGAAGACGAGCCCTGTACTCCAGATAAACCAAGGCCGCAAGGTTCTCTGATGTCTCCTCCAGAAGACCCTTCCTTTCTGGAGCTGCTAAAGAAAATCCAGGCTGCCTGTGAGTGGCAATCAGTGGAGCTGTAAGAAGCTCGCGGCCCATCTGGACCTCCCGGAGACTTCTCCCACCCTGATTCCACCCTGGATAGAGCCTCACGTGAATCTTGTTTCCGGTATTTGGAAGCAACCTTCCTCGGAAGGCAGACACGCTATATCAGGCTCCTATGGGGATGGACTTTCTCAGCCTTCACCCCAAGGCTGACTCGGTGGTGATTAGTGCTGCACACGACCGATCAGCCAACCCTAAACACTTCAGCTCGTCCCCTCATGACAAGGAGTCCCTTCTTCTGGACCAGTACAGGAAGAAGATTTATGCTTCTTCCACCCTGGGCATGAGGTCCTTCAACTATGTTGGCCACATGGGGAATTACCAGAAGGCCACCCTTAGTCAGTTGAAATCAAAACTGGACTTCCTCCCAGATCAAGCAGGAACTGGAAGATCTTGTACGCTTCGCGCGTTCGGCCTGTAGACCTATGCTTTGTGCTACATACGATGCGGTGGACACAGCAGGCAGGAGCTCGGCCTTTGCCATATCTTTGCAGCATCATGCCTGGCTCTGAGTGTCAGGTCTGGCCCCTGAAGTACAGTTGGCCATCCACGATGCTCCCTTCAGAGGGTCTGTACTGTTTGGCGGTGATGTCAAGGATATCATCACCGAGTTGCAGGAGAAGGGTTTGGCATTGAAGTCTGTGCAGACAATGTACAAACCCTCTCTAGGGCAGAAATGGTCCTTTTGGTGCCCCAACCGCCAAAAGAACAAACTGACGCAAACCAGACGTCCTAACAAACGTAAAGCTGCATCAGCTGCCAAGGCTCCCCAAGCAAGAAAGCTCCCGGACCCTCGGCTGCTACCCTGCCATCCGCCTCCTGACTCCTGACTCTCCCACTGCCTCTGTCCAATTCAGAAGAACCGGTAGGGGGGAGATTCTCCTCCCATCTACCGGGTTGGGAGAGGATAACAGCAGATGCCTGGGTGCTCGAGCTGATTTCAGCAGGACACTCGATAGAGTTTATTAAAAAAAAAATCCACAGACCCCCTCCTCCCTCATCGTACTCTCACACTCACTCGCAGTTGGTACTGGAAGAAATCCACTTTCTTCTGCTGAAAGAGGCAATGGAACCTGTCCCCTCCCATCTCCAAGGGACAGGTTGATACTTTCACTTCTTTCTAGTACCAAAGAAAACCGGGGACCTGAGGCCCATCCTCGACCTCCACTCCCTCAGTCAGTTTGTGGAGTACAAACAGTTCTGAATGCTCTCCTTCCCATGCTTCGGCTGGGCCTGTGGCTGTGCGCCTTGGACATGCAGGATGCCTAACTCCATATCCCCATTTGCCACTCCCACTGCAAGTACCTCCGCTTTTGTTTTCAGGGGTCCCACTACCAGTTCAGGGCCCTCCCATTTGGTCTATCCTTGGCCCCCCGAGTATTTACCAAATGCCTGGCAGTGGTGGCGGCTTTCCTGCGTACCAAGGGGGTCCAAGTCTTCACCTATTTAGACGATTGGCTTCTGGCAGCCCCATCCAGGGAGGAACTCTTGGCTCCTTTTCCCTCCCCCTTCAAGTTTTCTCTGACCTGGGGATTACTGTCAACCCCCATCTGATCCCTTGCCAATGGCTGCAGTTCATAGGGGCAGTACTGGACACGACCCTGGGCGAAGTGTTTTTGCACCCAGACAGAGCCGAAACACTTGTCAAACTGAGCTTGGCTCTTATCGGGTTTCAGAAGGGTCAAAGCCAGGAATGTCCTTCGCCTTCTCGGCGTGATGGCGGCCGCCATCCCTACCCTCCCACTGGCTCGTCTCCACATGAGGATCACTCAGTGGACCCTACAGACTCAATGGGATCAGTCTCAGGACAACCTAGATCACGAGATCCTGGAGTCGGACCCAGTGGTCAGCTGTACCGCCCCACCCACTGAGACCCTGACGACAGATGTGTTGGGGACAGGATGGAATGCCCATCTCGGGTCTCACCGGACTCAGGGCAGCTGGTCTCAGTTCGAACAAAGACTTTATATATACGTCCTCGAGCTGAGGGCAGTCCTCTATGTTATCCAGGCTCTCCTCCCAGCTTCTTCCCGGTCACCTCCTCGTACAATCGGACAACATGTGTGTTGTCTGGTATGTCAACAAACTGGGAACTCGTTCCTATCCCCTCTGCAGGGAAGCAGTGAGAGTCTGGTACTGGGCGTCTCAGCACAGCCTCCATCTGACGGTTGTCCACGTGCCGCGGATGGAGAACAGTCTCACGGACTCCGTAAGTTGCTCGTCAGCCAAATCTCACGAGTGGGAACTCAACCAGGTTGTGCTAAATGACATCTTCCAGCTCAGGGGGACTCCTCAAATGGATCTCTTTGCCTCCCCCAACAATGCCAAACCTCCCATCTTTTGCTCGCTCGCTCCAGGGCGAGACTTTTTTTGTCGGGATGCGCTGTCTCTGTGCTGGAAGGACAAATTTGTTTACGCCTTCCCTACGATCCCTCTGATCCCGAGAGTGCTCAACAAGCTAAGGTCAGAAGGAATATGAATGATCCTCATCGCTCCTTTTTGGCCGAGTCAAGTCTGGTTCTCTCTTCTGCAACAGTTTTCCGAGGAACCTCCTCTTCCTCTACCACTGTCGCAGCACTTGCTGACCCAGGAGCAGGGAACCCTGGTCCATCCAGGCCTCAAGTCTCTCCACCTTCATGTGTGGCTCCTTCAGACATAGCTAGAGCTTGTTTCGGGGTTTCCCCCGCGATAGCAGACATCCTGGTGGAGGCCAGAAAACCTTCCACCAGGTCCACCTATGCCATGAAGTGGAAACGCTTCACTATTTGGGCTGGATCCAAGAATCTGGAACCTTTCTCCTGCCCAGCCAATAAGGTATTAGACTAGCTGAGACATCTCTACGATTTGGGCCTCAGCTACTCTTCTGTAAAGGTCCATTTGGCAGCCATTTCGGCCTACCACATCCCCTTCGGAGACTGGACTTTTGCCTAACTAGAAGTTTCCAAGACTTTCTTGAAAGGGGTCTTTCATTTAAGGCCCCCAATTCACAATCCTGCTTCCCCTTGGGACTTAAACTTCATCCTGGAAAAGATCACACTGCCTTCTTTCGAGCCGGCAGCTGAGGCAGAGTTGAAGTTTCTTTCTCGGAAGACACTTTTCCTGGTGGCCATTATCTCCGCTCGGAGGATTTCCGAGCTGCAAGGCCTAATGTGCAAAATACCATACTTGATTTTTCACAAGGAAAGGGTGGCCATGCGTACCAATCCTAAGTTGCTTCCGAAAGTGGTGGCTGAATCAACTTTGAATCAGTCAGTTGAGCTCCCGGCCTTTTAAATGGAGCACTCCAATCATGGAGACTACTTTCTGTACACATTAGATGTATACAGAATTCTGAGATACTACACTAACAGGACTAAGGCTCTCAGAAAAACAGATCAGCTTTTTGTTTCTTTCGCTCACAAAAGAGAAGGCAACCCTGTTTCTAAACAGTGCCTCTCTAAGTGGTTAGCAAATTGTATCACTTTCTGTTATGACAAGTATCACAAAACCCTACCGGGTTAAGTCAGAGGTCACTCCACCAGAGGTGCTGCCTCTGCTGCTTGTTCAGGAATATGTGGTGACAGAATCTGTGCAGCATAACTTGAACTTCTGTCCATGCTTTCCATGACTTGGCCAGGCTGGACATTGCCTCTCGCCAGAACAGGCTTCGGGTTGGCTGTTCTACAGGGTCTCCTTTCATGAGCCCTGATTAGATTTCAGTTATTTGTGAATGATGTTTCTTCCTCCTGGTTTTTTTATTGTTCCAGGCTGCTTGTGACTCACTCCTATTTGTGAATACCTACTGCAAGATCCTTCTTGAAGTAAGATAGTACAGTTACGTAAGAACTTACCGTAACAGTAGATCTTTGAGAGAGGCTCTTGCAGTAGGTATTACCTTCCCTCCCTCCCTCCGTCCCCCTCAGTTTCTTCTTGTCGTCTGTGGGGACATATCCTCTTCTATCCTGTCAGACCATTGGCTCTTGGCAGGAAAGAACTGGAGGGCGGGTGTGGGGGACCACCCCTTTATACTGACGGCTGACGCAGGTCACCTGACATGGGGGTGGTCCCCCGCAAGAGACTGTTATCTAGAGATTTTTCCATGGGGTCCTGATGCCTGGTGGCTTAGTCCTAGTTATGAATATCTACTGTTACGGTAAGTTCTTAACGTAACTGTACTATTCTTCCTCTGCTTGGCGGTGCCAGTAACTTTTTTTTTTTTTTTTTTATTCTGCATCTCATAAAATGGCTTTTCACATATGGCAGGTTGCCTTAACCCGTGTTACAGCACGGTTTGCTTGCACAGTGCTGTTAACAAGGATTAAGGCAACTGTGCAACTAACTAAACCCGTGCTAAAGACCACCTCTCTAGGGTTTAGCATGGTTTTCAGAACACAGTTATAACGCTTTTAACCGTGTTATAATGATGGGACGAAACTGTGTTCGGGAACTTAAAGCGGTTTAGGCACTTAAACCATTTTAAGCTTCCTGGTGTGTACAGGGCCTTGGTCTTTAGCCGCCACAGACCATCATTATACCATGGTGACCTGTGGCAGAAAATCGATGGATGAACACGGAACAGTGCCAAGGAGTTAAAGGCAGACGTAAGAGCCAGGTTATAGCTTTGAACAGCTTTCTCTGATCCCGCAGCACAAGCCTTTACAATGCCCAAGGTGTTCAGTACCAGACCAGTGGATCCTGGAGATAACAGGAGAGGGCCTTATCTTGTCTTTTGTAAACATCCAGAATGTCAGGTCATTACGAAAGAAAGGGCTCTTATCAGCAGAAAACCTGCATTTTTCTTCAGATAGGAATTGAAAAATTGTTAACTTTAAAATGTTTTAGAATGTTCCAGAAGGTAACTTCTCAAGGTACTTCCTAACCAGAAAGAAAAATTGGGAGTGTTGGCCAATTCTGGACCTCAGAATTCTAACCAGGTACATGAACTTTAAAGATGATCATTCCATCTTACAACTAGGAGATTGGTTATGTTCTGTGGATTTAAAAGGTGCACACTTCCATATCCCAATAAGGGAGAATCACAGGAAGTTATTAAGGTTCTAGTTGTGGTCAGCGCCAGTTAAGAACAATGCCTTTTGGTCTCACTTCAGCTCTAGGAGTGTTCACAAAATGCCTTTCTATAGTAACAGCAGCCCTACGGAGGCAGTCTTACCATGCTTGGATGACTTGTTAATTTGTGAGAACTTTTTCAGGAGACTCTGATATCTTTGCAAAAACCATGAGTCTCCTTTATTCCCTAGGATTTCTCATAAACTGGGGGAGTTCAGTACTGGAACCCAGGCAGTGTCTGGAGTTCCCAGGTGAGGAACTGGACACTGTAAAAGGCCAAGGCCTTTCTACTCCTTCACAGGGCATCAGACCTAGTAAATTTTACTGCCACTTTTGTTCCAGATTCGTATAGGACTTCTTAAAACTACAGGGATACATGTCATTGAATAGAGCTGTAGTTGCCCTGGTCAGATTAAAAATCAGGGAAATGTAGTGATATCCGAAAGAATTTTGGTATCAGAGAATTGCTCCCATGACACAATTCTAGTCCAGCCGAGGCTAGTATCGTCCCTCAACTGGTGGAAAGGTTCTTCTGTCCTTAGAAAAGGAACTGCCTTCCATAAATCGGTGTGATCCTTACTACAGGTGCCTGTCAACTGAGATGGAAAGGTCATCTGGAGGAAAACTAAGTGAATGTGGGGTATGGTCCCCTCAGGAAAGATCAGAACATACATATTTATTGGAACCGAGGGCAGTGTTCTGTCATGCAAAAGTCAGTCTGGTCGTTCACAACAAAGTGGTACAAGCCTGACAAGCAGTACAACCAGAATATTCTACATAACAAACAGCGGTTTCAGATCTTCAGAATGATGCAAAGAGAGCTTGGAAAACTGGAACCTGGCATTCAGCTACCAGTTTCAGATCTCTGCAGTGCATCTAGAACCGAAGCTGAATGTGTTAGCAGATTCTCTGAGTATACTAGGTCTACGGCTTGCCATAACCCCCTGCTGAAGTCCCCAAATGTGATTTCTGAGGATTCTGAAGCATGAAAATAAAAGCAGTGCTTCATCACTGACCCTGTATTGTTGTGTTTGAAACTTTCATTAGCAGGAGAAAGTGTTGGGTAATGTGGTAAGCCAATCCAGACAATTTATGACCACCAGATTTTCTGTTTTGACCCCCACTTTTTGAAGCAGAGGGCCAAACTGACCCCGACTTTACTTGTGCTAATGCAAGCCCTAGTCATTCGAAACACAAATGGTCCATAGCCCAGGGTGTGGTGGAGCACATTTTGCTGAAGTGATCTGGTTGCATCCTGGGAAAACAAGAAATTGAATCTGTTTTACTGCAGGCCTTCAGTGGTTGGCACATTATCAGAGGAGACTGACATTGTCTTGGAGAGGAAGATTGCTCTATGCATTCTCTCTACTTCTGCAAGTCTTTCTCGAAGAGAGTGCATAAATTATTATATTAGCTCAAGATTGTCCAGACAGCCCTGACACCTTCTCTCGCTCAGACTGTCCATCAAGAAACCTCTCTGTCCCCCTCCGAGGCAGCCCCTCAAATCTGTGTATACCGGTACTGTGTAGTTGTCATTTTTTTATTTTAAGAACGGTCCATGACTGATGTTGCTCTCAAATTTATGTAACTGTTTGTAGCTGATATTGTATTTTGACGTTTGCTCTTTTTAGTTTGTAACTCTCCCAGGTAGTGCCTGAAAATAGGCAGATATATATATATATATTTATATATATATGCCTAGTGTATCTTTCCTGGTATCAAAGAAGTAAATAAATAAATAAATAGGATGCAAGAGGTGAGTCTCTTTCAAATGCGTAAGAGAACCAGGACCAGGGAGCAAGCCATGAAGCTGGAGGGGGGAAGTTTAGGGGGGATGTGAAGACGCAATACTTCCCTGAAAGGGTAATAGACATCTGGAACAGACTGCCAGTAGAAGTGGTGGATGCAAAAACTGTTTGTGTGTGTGTGGGGGGGGCCTTAAAATATGCGAGGGATAGACATTAGATAGTCAGGGAGGGCTGCCAGAGACCAGTTGGGGTTTACTGAGAAAGATTAGGCAGGGAACATCAAGGCAGACTGGGTGGGTCAAGTGGTCCTTTTCTGCTGACAAATTCTAAGTTTTCTAGGAAAAGGTCTTGGGGTCCGTTTGAAATTCTTCCCCAAAGTGGTGACTGAATTTGAATCAGGCTGCTACTCAACCTGTATTCTTTCCCATGGCCCATGCAAATTCAGGTGAGTCACAGCTTCTCAAACTAGATGTAAAAAGGACTCTCTGTTATTAAAGAGCTGCTGGTGCCTCAAAAATAACTTTGAAAAGCTTAATATTAGATGCACTTCAGCTTGCATTCCATATATATTCTATATGATTTCTTCTTCCTCTTATTTATTACTGAGGAAATTTGCATGAATACACAACCTTTATCCCTTAACGTTCGTATGTCTCTGTAGCTTACTCCTTACTTCAAATAATCTTCTGTTGTGACGTCACAATCTGTTACCATGGCAGTAACTGTGGTATCACAAGCAGAATATTATGACCTCAGGTAGGGAAAAAGTAGAAGGAATAGATGAACTCTTCTGGAGCAAAGATCCTGTTTTCATGCAGATGACATCATAGTAAATAATGGGGAGGAGAAATACAGAAGTAATGTCAAATATAAACTGAACTATGTCTAAAAATTCTGTTTTGATAAAGTTCTCCTGAAGGCATCAGCTGCTCTTCAACATTAATATAACAGAGACCATTAGGAGTGACAGTACAGTTGTCACACATGATGAAGTGGTCGTGCAGTCACCCAGCAGCTAAAAAAGCCTGTTTCTCACTGGTTTCTTGTATATCACATTGTAACAGTAAAGCTGACAAAGGGCCCCCCACTGGGCTTAGGGCTGATTCTACTAGGAGTATAGACTCAGTATTTCCCTAGCATCTGCAAGGGACATCCCACTGCTGGAAGTCTGTAAACTTGCAACTTGATCCTTTACCCACAGCTTCACATCCCATTATTGTATTGATGTGCATTCCAGAAGGGATGCAAGGTCTGGGGTAACTGTCCTTCAGAACCTGTTCACCAGGTAAGCCTAATTCCCACCTCCTTGTGGTACTGCTATCTGCTTAAAGTGGTAAGCAGAGGAAAACAGTGACATGGTAAGAAGTAAAGGTTACTTACCAGGGATCAATATTGACGCCGGCCTGCTAGCCAAATGCTGGTACATTTTGTATCTGGCTAGTAACATTTTTCTTTGAACTAGCCCTGCGGGCTTGTGCTGGAGAAGGCAACACTTCAGTATGTACATCTACTGGGGCAGTGGAAGAGTCTGTGGGCCAGTGGATTTTCCCAGTCACTAGCCCTGCTGGATAGTGGCTGCAAAACTTAATTTCGATCCCTGCTTACCTTGTAACTGTAGATCTTCATCGAGGATGTCTCTTACATCCAACCACACCTATGGAACTATAGCCACCAGGTACTAGGACCACACAGAAACTTTTTAGCTAGCAGTATCCTAGGGGCTGTCCATGACAACGTCAGCCGTCAGTGGCCTCACTATGTAAACATGTGCGGCCCTGCCCCCTCCTCAGTTCTTTTCCGCCATTGGCTATCGCACAAAGGGACACCACTGAGACAATGCTACTTCAGTAGACAGCAAACATTTTCAAATTCTTTTTCTTTTCTCATCCTAGGTTGCAAATCACTTTATTTTATAAAATGTTTTTGCATTTGTTTATTTGTTATGCTCCTGGTTCTGCTTCTGGGCGTGAGTTTCAGCGGGCGGCCCCTAGTAACGGCTTCCTGTAGGAGCAAGGCGCAAGACTTTGGCGGCTTCGGCAGGGCAGGCGGATCTTCAGTGGGTTCCTGGGCAGGTAGCGGAGGGTCCACGGCAGCACTGGGGGTCGAGTTGGAGGGTTCCTAAGCCCCGACGGGCCAGGAGAGGACCTGAGAAGGACAGCAAGGGAGAGACTTGAGTAGGAGAGCTGAGAGACAAGGCGCGGTCAGAGGACAAAGAGAAAGGGCGGGAGTGTGAAGTAGAGGAGGGGATCCAAGGAAAACAGTGAGAGAAAAGCAGCTACTACACTTAAGTCAGGTAAATCAAGCTCTAAAATTAAATTCTAGGTTTCTCTACAATTTGTGACTATAGGCTCTATAAAAATCAAGCACTTTAAGTATATGGACTTAGCACAGTAATTGAGTTAAAACTGCCACCGAAGGGGCTGTATCACTTAAGTCTTGTGACCGCTCGGAGTTAACCTTAAGCGGGTAGGGAGGCGCTTTTGAGCGGCGCTCCTAGTCCCAGGTCGAAAAAGTTCCCCAAAGTCAGCGATTTCAGGTGAAAACAGCTGCTTTTCCTGAGAGAGTACAGCCAGGCAGCACTTCAGACTGGGCTGGAAGCAACCGGCAGCTGGATTCGGTGAAAAACATACCTGGCGGCTTTTACGGCTTTAGCGGGTCTAAGGACCAGGGTGCGGCCGGGCTCCTGGTTCTGCTTCTGGGCGTGAGTTTCAGCGGGCGGCCCTTAGCAACGGCTTCCTGTAGGAGCAAGGTGCAAGACTTTGGCGGCTTCGGCAGGGCAGGCGGATCTTCAGTGGGTTCCTGGGCAGGCAGCAGAGGGTCCACGGCAGCACTGGGGGTCGAGTTGGAGGGTTCCTAAGCCCCGACGGGCCAGGAGAGGACCTGGCGGCTTTTACGGCTTCAGCGGGTCTGAGGACCAGGGTGCGGCCGGGCTCCTGGTTCTGCTTCTGGGCGTGAGTTTCAGCGGGCGGGCCCTAGCAACGGCTTCCTGTAGGAGCAAGGCACAAGACTTTGGCGGCTTCGGCAGGGCAGGTGGATCTTCAGTGGGTTCCTGGGCAGGCAGCGGAGGGTCCACGGCAGCACTGGGGGTCGAGTTGGAGGGTTTCTAAGCCCCGACGGGCCAGGAGAGGACCTGGCGGCTTTTACGGCTTTAGCGGGTCTAAGGACCAGGGTGCGGCCGGGCTCCTGGTTCTGCTTCTGGGCGTGAGTTTCAGCGGGCGGCCCCTAGCAACGGCTTCCTGTAGGAGCAAGGCGCAAGACTTTGGCGGCTTCGGCAGGGCTAGGCGGATCTTCAGTGGGTTCCTGGGCAGGCAGCAGAGGGTCCACGGCAGCACTGGGGGTCGAGTTGGAGGGTTCCTAAGCCCCGACGGGCCAGTAGAGGACCTGGCGGCTTTTACGGCTTTAGCGGGTCTAAGGACCAGGGTGCGGCCGGGCTCCTGGTTCTGCTTCTGGGCGTGAGTTTCAGCGGGCGGCCCCTAGCAACGGCTTCTTGTAGGAGCAAGGCGCAGGACTTTGGCGGCTTCGGCAGGGCAGTCGGATCTTCAGTGGGTTCCTGGGCAGGCAGTGGAGGGTCTACAGCAGCACTGGGGGTCGAGTTGGAGGGTTCCTAAGCCCCGATGGGCCAGGAGAGGACCTGGCAGCTTTTACGGCTTTAGCGGGTCTAAGGACCAGGGTGCGGCCGGGCTCCTGGTTCTGCTTCTGGGCGTGAGTTTCAGCGGGCGGCCCCTAGCAACGGCTTCCTGTAGGAGCAAGGCGCAAGACTTTGGCGGCTTCGGCAGGGCAGGCGGATCTTCAGTGGGTTCCTGGGCAGGCATCGGAGGGTCCACGGCAGCACTGGGGGTCGAGTTGGAGGGTTCCTAAGCCCCGACGGGCCAGGAGAGGACCTGAGGACTTTAGTAGTATATACAAAACCAAAGAGGGAATAAATCTGGACCACCTTAAAACCTCTAATAATCCAGTATTATTTACAAAATCTGAAATCGTGGCCTCAATAAACTCTACTAAAACTAATTCCTCTGCTGGATCAGACAGTATTCTGCCTAAATTCCTAAAGAAAACTGGTAAATGAATTATCTGGCATACTTGTATTATTATTTAATACATCTATCAATGAAGGTATTGTACCAAAAGATTGGAAAAAAGTGATAACTCCCATACATAAAAAGGGTACTAAGCAAAACCCTTCTAATTACAGACCCATTAGTCTCACATCATGCATAGGGAAAGTAATGGAAAGGCTACTGTTGAGCAAAATTTACACACATCCAAGCTTCAGACCTCATTGACATTACACAATACGGTTTTACTCACAGCAAATCATGCCAAAATAACTTAATAAATTTCTTTGAGCCAGTCAGTAATGCACTGGACAATGGTTTCCCAGTTGATGTGATATTTTTGGACTATGAAAAGGCATTCGACTGTCTCCCATAGAATACTGCTTGAACATCTTGTTAGGATAAAATTGAACCTGAAAATTATCATATGGATCAACTCATGGTTAAAGGACAGAGAACAGTATGTTAACATCAAAGGTCAAATGTCTAACTCAGCTAAAGTTACCAGTGGAGTGCCCCAGGGATCAGTCCTGAGGCCAGTATTATTCAATATTATGATGTCATCTATGCAAACCACATACGGGGTCTGGATAAATAAATACGCTGATGATAGTGAAATTGGCTGTATCACTAATGACACAATCAATTCACGCCCTACAAAGCAATCTAGATCAACTAGCACTATGGGCAGTTCAAAATAAAATGTCTTTTAATATTTCTAAATATAAAGTCATGCATTTTGAAAAAAAATAACAGATTAGCACAGTACACTTTAAATAACATTCAGTTACAGGTAGTCAAAGCAGAAGTCGACCTGGGAATCACTGTTACGAATGATATGAAGTTTAATACACACATAAATAAGTCATTAAAAAAGCTTAATGGAATAACGACTTGTATACTGAAACATATTAAAAGTCGAGCACCTGATGTTATAAGCCCCTTATATTCTAGTATGGTGAGATCCCAAATTGACTTTTGTGCCTCCTTTTGTGCTCCAACTTCTATCGGCACAAAGACCTCAATAGAGCGAGTCCAGAGAAGAATGACCAAAAATATTAACAACATAAAAAATCTCTCATATGAGATAGATTAACCACATTAGGGCTCTGTTCTCTTGACTATATGTCCTTGAGGGGAATCTTTGTTTAACTTACAGGGCTTTTAATGACACTGCCCTATTTGAAACGTTGTGCCTTCAGAGAAAACTTAGCAACAAAAATACAAGATCTCATAAATTAAAATTAGAAGCGAACATAAATCGTACTACAAAAAGGAATAATTATTTCACACAAAGAGTCCCTTCAATTTGGAACTCTCTACCAGAGTTTGTGGTATTTAGTGCTACTATTAAGCAGTTTAAGAGGAACCTTGATCAACATATGGGAAACAGAAAAGTTCTACTCCGCCACTAGGTCTGTGGCGGTGAGTTCATTAAGGGTTCTTTCCTTGCACTCGTAAGCTCCTATGAACTTACTGAAAGGGGTTCCCTTCCTGATCCCTTTTCCTCATCAGATCCTCAACACGGATACTTCGGGGGTGGGCTGGGGGCACATCTGGGGCCTCATCAGACTCAATGTACATGGACTGCTGTGGTGAATTCCCTCCACAGCTGCATCTTAGAGATGTGGGCTATTCTATATGGCCTTCAAGCCTTCCAGGCTTACCTGTCCCTGGGATCGCTGCTGGTGCAGACGGACAACATAGAGGATAGTGCATGGTAGCCCATACACAACAGCGCTGTTCTTACACCGAGTGGTTACTGTGACATTAAGGACCTCGAGAGCGAAGCTAGAGAGGTCCCTCTGACGTCATAGTAACCACGAGTTGTGAGAAGAACAATGTGACATTCATACTAATGCAGAACGAAAAGTCGTTCTGCCTGCATTAGTATGAACATCACTACTGCAGCAGAACAACTTTTTACAGTGTACGGATGTCCGTACAAAATCACGTTCAACCGTACACTGCATCAGTGTAGTGCACTATGTAAAAAACAAGGGGGACTTGCTCATACCCCCTGTGCAGGGAAGCAGTGAGGGTTGACAGTTCATGTCCCTGGCACTCAGAACGTCTTGGCAGACAGTCTTGAGTCGGTTGCAGTCCAAAATGCATGAGTGGGAGCTGCTAACCTCTGTAGTATAAGACCTGTTTGACAGGTGGGGTCGTCCAGAGTTGGACTTTTTTGAGTTCCCATGCAACGCAAAACTGCTGCTTTTCTGCTTGCTCAGTCCAGGGCCTGGAGTTTTCTGGCAAGACATGTTGTCCTTCTCCTGGAAAGGGTGGTTTCTCTATGCCTTCCCTTCCTTTCCTCTGATTACAAGGGTGTTGATCAAACTTCATTTGGAAGGGGCGACTCTTGATACTCATCGTCCACTTCTGGCCTCGCCAGATCTGGTTCCCCTTACTGCAGTAGCTAGCGGTGGAACATCCGGTACCCCTACCCCTGTGCAAAGGCTTGCTATTACAGGAGCAGGGCACCGTAGTCCATCCAGATCTCAAGTCACTCCATCTTCATGCATGGTTCCTGAAAACATAGCCATTGCTAGATTTGGGGTGTCCCAAAAGGTGGCTGATGTTCTGGTGGGTGCATAAAAACCCTCCACTAGAGCCACTTATTCCATGAAGTGGAAGTACTTTGCTCTGTGGGCTGCTTCCCATGACTTGGATCCCTTCACTTGTCCAGTGTATCAGATTCTAGAGTACTTGCTATCCCTGTCAGATGCCAGGCTACAGTACTCTTCCATTAAGCTGCACTTGTCTGTCATCTTGGCTTTCCACGTGCCCATTGATGGCCGTTCAGTAGCTCAGCTGGAAATGTTCCATACATTTTGGAGAGGCATTCTTCATCTGAAGCCTCCAATCCGCAATCCAGTCCCACCTTGGGACATGAATTTTGTGTTAGAAAAACTTACTTTGCAGGGTATTAAGTAGTTGGTATAGCATAGCAAAATGCTACACATATCAGAGGGTAATGTTAACCATTTTCTGAATTGCATAGCACTGGGCTTCTAAAGATATGTTTTATTTTTTTATTCAGGTTTACACATTTTAAACATATTTAAAATAAAGCATATTTAATTTTGCTAATCGGTACGTTTTGTGTGCTATACATTATCACAGTGGATTAACACTTTCATGCACAAAACTGCTAATTAACATTTTTGACTAATTTAATACCCTGCTTTGGCTTCTTTTGAGCCTGCTGTGACATGCGAGCTACACTATGTGTCATGGAACGTGTTATTGTTAGTTGCTGTCACTTCTGCTCAAAGGATTTAAGAGCTGCATGCTCTGATGTGTGTCTCCTTATTTGGTTTTTCCAAAAAACAGGGTGTCTTTGCGTACCAACCCTAAGTTTTTATCAAAGGGTGGTGTCTGTGTTTACCTTGAATCAAACCATCCATGTGCCTGTTTATTATCCAGAGCATGCCAGTCCAGGGGAAGCATGGCTCCATACTTTAGATTTGCATAGATACTCCTATATTATGTTTATCGCATGAAGGACTGCAGGAAATCATCGCAGCTGTTTGTTTCTTTTGCCCTGGAGAAAGAGGGCATGCCAGTTTCAAAACAGTGTCATACTAACATACTAAAATGCCAGCAAAATAGGCCTAATGGTCTTTCGTGTCTGCTCGTTTGGTCAGCCCCCAACCTGGGTGCTGACCTTGCTGTCCCCCTCGCCTTCTCTGGCTTCTCCCTTCCCAGTTCCGGATATCTTTGCTGCATTGGATTTTGCTTCCTGAACCCTTCCCCTGTACCTGTCCCACCCCCTCTTGAACCCCTCCACTGTCTCTGCCTCCACCAGCCCCTAGGTAGTGCATTCCATGGCTCTACCACCCTCTCAGTGAAGTAGCACCTCCTCCTTTCTCCCTGAATCTTCCCCTCCAGCTTCCACCCATGCCTCTAGTGGCCCCTCCTCCTTCCTTCAAGCACCCTCACTGTTCCTCCCTATTTACCCTCTTCATGTACCTGAAGACCTCTATCATGTCCCCCAGTCCCTTCTCTCCTCCAAAGTGTACATATTTAGCTCTTCGAGCCTCTCCTCATAGGTCCTGTCCCCCAAGCCCCAAATCATTTTGGTTGCCCTTCTCTGGACCCTCTCCAGGAGGTTAATGTCCCTCTTTAAGTGCGGCCTCCAAAACTGCATGCAGTACTCCAGGTGCGGCCTCACCAAGCAGTGTCTGTCCAAATGGTTGGCCAACTGTATTGTCTTTTGTTACAGGAAGTACGGTAAGGAACTTCCCGGTGTGGTTTGTGACCATTCCACCAGAGGCATGGCCACTTCTGTTGCCTGTTTCAGGAATGTGTCGGCTGCAGAAATTTGTACCACTGCCACCTGGAAATACTGTCCACACTTTCACTGAACATTACAGTCTGGTCATTGCCTCTCTGAGAAAGGCAGGATTCTGCTTGGCTGTGCTTCAGGGCCTCCTTTCCTAAGCCTATAGCTTCCAGCTGTCCAGACTGTCTCTCTGTCAGTACTGCTTAGAACTCATTCCTTAGGTGTGGCCTGATGCAAGAGATATCCTCGATAAAGATAGTACAGTTACGTAAGAACTTACCGTAACAGATCTTCAAGAGAATCTCTTGCATCAGGCCATGCCGTTCCACTCTCTATCCCCCTTAGCCTCAAGTTTTCTCTGTTCCTTCTTTCCGGGATGGTCTACCTTCTGTTTCACATCATAAGTGGCAGGAACCTCTGGCTCCCCCTCCGTTCCCAAGGAGGAGGTACTTTGCTTATGTTCTGCTGTGGGGGAACTGTGGGTGCGGGGCTTGCCACGTTTATAGAGGGAACACATCACCGTTTAACGTTGTCGTGGGCGGCCCCTATTCAGCTACTAGCTGAAACATTTTCGCGTGGTCCTAGTGCCTGACAGCTATAGTTCCATAGGTGTGGCCTGATTCAAGAGATTCTCTTGAAGATCTACTGTTATGGTGTAAGTGCTTACGTAACTGTACTTTCTTCTAATCAATGTTTTCTTCTGATTCGCATTACTCTCCCTGCTTCCCCTAGGACAGGTATAGGTCCATATTTATAGATGTTTTTATTATTATACTAACATACTAAAATGCCAGCAGAATAGGCCTAATGGTCTTTCCCATCTGCTCGTTTGGTCAGCCTCCACCGTGGGAGCTGACCTTGCTGCCACCCTCGCTTTCTCTGGCATCTCCTTTCCCAGTTCCGGATATTCTCGCTGCATTGGATTTTACTTCCAGAACCCTTCCCCTGTACCTGTCCCAACCCCTCTTGAACCCCTTCACCGTCTCTGCCTCCACCAGCCCCCTAGGCAGCGCATTCCATGGCTCCACCACCCCCTCAGTGAAGTAGCACCTCCTCCTTTCTTCCCTGAATCTTCCCCCCTCCAGCTTCCACCCATGCCCTCTAGTGCCCCCTCCTCCCTTGAAGCACCCTGACTGTTCCTCCCTATTTACCCCTTCTAGTACTTGAGAGCCTCATCATGTCCCCCAGTCCCTTCTCTCTTCCAGTGTATACATATTTGCTCTTGAGCCTCTCCTCATAGGTCCTGTCCCCAAGCCCCAAATCATTTTGGTTGCCCTCCTCTGGACCCTCTCCAGGAATTTAATGTCCCTCTTTAAGTGTGGCCTCCAAAACTGCACGCAGAACTCTATGTGCGGCCTCACCAAGCCGTTATACAGAGGGAGTATCACTTCCTTCCTTCTGGAGGTGATCCCCCTAGCGATACATCCCAGCATCCTGTTGGCCTTGGCTGCTGCCCTCCTACAAGTCTCCGAGTTGTTCATCTTGACATCCACCACCAGCCCCAGGTCCCTCTCAGCCATCGAGACTTGTAGCATTCCCCCCCTCCCAGGGTGTACACTTGGCCCGGGTTTCTGGCCCCCAGGTGCAGTACCTTGCATTTCCCTGCATTGAACCTCAGCTTCCACTTTCTAGACCATCTTTCCAGAGCCTCTGGGTCCCCCTGTAGGGCCACCCTCCCCTCCTCCCTATCCACCACCGCCCCCAGTTTTGAGTCATCCGCAAAGAGACTCATCTCACTCCTGATACCTGTCCTTATGTGAGAGACGTAGGCGTTGAACAGGAGGGGCCCAAGGACTGATCCCTGTGGGACCCCACTAATGACCCTCCTTGGGGATGGGACTATCCTGCCAACTACGACCCTCTGGGTCCGGTCCTGGAGCCAATTGCCTATCCATCTGATTAACTGGTTCCCCACACCCATTTCTACCAGCTTATCCAACAGGCCCAAGTGAGGAACTGAGTCAAATGCCTTGCTGAAGTCTGGAAAGAGGACGTCCACTGGTCTACCCAGGTCCAAGGCACTCATCACCCAGTCATAGAACTCCACAAGGTTTGTCTGACACGATTTCCCCGGGACGTATCCATGCTGTCTGTCGTCCAGGCACCCTGACTTTTCCAGGCCCCCCAGCCTCTCCTTGACAATGCCCTCCATCACCTTGCCAACCACCGATGTCAGGCTGGCAGGCCTGTAGTTCCCTGCCACCTCCCTTGATCCCCCTCCTTGTGGAGAGGCACTATGTGCACCACCTTCCAGTCCTGGGGCACCCACCCTGTCCTCGGAGAGATGGTGAAAAGCTCCGCCAGGGGTTTCACCAGAACATCCGCAAGTTCCTTCAGCACTCTGGGATGTAATTTATCCGGCCCCGGTGCTTTCTCCATCTTAAGGGACTTCAGGGCTTCCCTCACTCTCTCTGCTGTGATTTCCACTTCCACTACCTCTTCTCCCTGCCTAGCCTTCCCCCCCTCCTGCCAGTGATGCCTCCCCCTCTCCCCAGACCCGCCGATCGGTAAGGGTCCCCTCCTCCTTAGCATCACTGTCTCCTCCCATGTATGATGCAGCACCCGCATTTTCCTTGGTGAAAACTGAGGTGAAGTACTCATTTAGTACCTCAGCCTGCTTCCCCGGGCTTGTGCCCATCTCTCCCCTGTTTTAATCCTACTAATCTGCCCCTTCACCCATCGTTTTTCCCCAATGTATCTAAAGAACCCCTTGTTCCCTCTGCTAATTTCCCTGGCCAGGTTCTGCTCCTTCCTTGCCTTAGCCGCCCTCACCACCCTAGTGGCCCTTCTAGCCATCAGCTCGTACTCCCCTTGATCCCTTTCACTCCTTGAGCACTTGAATTGCCTGTAGGCTGCCTTCTTTCCCGCACCACCTCCTGGACCTCCCTGGTCCACCAGGGAGGTTTTCAGGCCCTACCGCATTTCGCCTTATTCTTGCACAGGTGCTGGTAGCATCCTGCACCCCTCTCCTGATGATTTCCCACCTGCTATCAGCGTCCATGTCTGACCCAATCCCATCCAAATGCTCCTTAAGGATCCTTCCATTTCCTTAAAATCCGCCCCTGAAGTCAGTTACCTCCGTCTTTTTGCAGCTTTCACCCTCCTAGGTCCAGGCAGAACCAGACCCATTGGCATGATCCTCCCTGCCAACCCGGTCCCTTACCTCCAGGCTCAATCTGGTCACTGTCTGCCAGACCACATCCAGTACCCACGCCTCCCCTGGTCGGTTCCCCCACCTGCTGAGTTAGGAACGCCTTGAAAGACATCCAACAACCTCTGTTCCCTGGCCACCGAGGATGTCATAATCTCCCAGTCTGTTCCTGGCATGTTTAAGTCCCCCAACACCACCACCCTTCCCCTGCCCAGTCTGCAGTGTCTCCCAACATCTGCCTCCAGACTCTCCTCCAGCTCCTCCACCAGTGCAGGGGTCTACGCCACTCCTATTTTTACTCTCTTGCCCCCTTGTTATCAAGGTGATCCATCGCCTCTCGGTTCCCTCCGCCTCCTCTACTCCCCTATGCCAATGCAGTTTTGACTATCATTGCTACCTCCTCCCCTTCCCCCCCTGTCCTTCCTGAACATAGTGTAACCCTCCAGGTTCAGGTCCCAGTCGTGTCCTGCGGTGGCCCAGGTCTCAGTGACCGCTGCCACATTCACTGCTCCCTCAGTTAGCATCGCCTGGAGCTCAGGCGTTTTATTGCCCAAGCTCCTGGCATTTAGCAGGACTACCTTCCACCCTTTCCCTATACTTCCATTTCCCCTGCTCGTGTTCCCATGGGGATTCTGTTTTCCCCCGGTCTGCACTTTACCAGTCGGCCTTTTCCCACATTCCTCCAGCTCCCCAGGGTGGTGGAGACAGAGTCCCTCCTTTATCGGCCCCCCCTCGACAGCCTTTTCTCCCATCCCTTCCCCCTTCACAAGTTTAAACCCCACTTTTCACCAATGAACTCCTCTATTTTCAACTTCAGGATTCCCCTTCCCTCCAAATTGAGATGGAGCCTATCTGTAGCATACAGCTCCTTATCCTCCCAGGTCTCCCCCCAATCCCCCATCAACCCATACCTTCTGGCCTCACACCACTCCCTGAGCCACTGTTTTATCTCCCTAATCTTCCTTTTGTGTTCCCCATTAGCCCTTGGCACCGGCAGGATTTCTGAGAAGGAAACTGTGCATCCTATGTCATGACAGACCCTGGCAAGCTCCCTGAACCTTTTCTGTATCTCTAGCTCGCTATTTCCCTCAATGTCATTTGTACCCAGGTGGACCAATATGTCCGGGGAACCCCACAATCCTTTGCCAGCTGATATATATCGTGCTTGGCCCTGTGCACCATTAGTCCAGGGAAGCATTTTGTTCTTACTGGCCAGGCTTCTCCCTTCCTATCCCATTTGATACCCCTGATCATAGAATCCTCCAACAGGAGCACTATGGCCACTCCTTTTCCTCCATTTCCCTCCCTCCCTTCCATGTCCCTCATCCTTTCTACCGGCCCCTCCACCCAGCCGGCTCCTTGTTCCTCCCCCTATCTGGGTGCCACATGCTGCCCCCTCCTTATTTACCCTGGCCACCCCTTCCCCTTCGATCCTATGCCTCTCCTCCTCCCGAGTATCCTTCTGTACCTCGCTAACTCCCCCCTCACTGCTTGTGACTGGTCTTTCTCCCCCATCCGCTAAACTAGCCTGGCTCGTCCTCCCTTCCTTCCTGTCTCCATTTAGTCCCTTCTTGCTTGTCGTGCTCCCCTGGCCTAAACCCTCAGCTCCCTTTACTGTATCCTCCTTGTACTTCTGGTCCTTCTCCTTTCCTCCCAACTGGTCTTTCTCCTTGCGCTTTCCTCCCTCTTCCTCCTGCCCCTCCTGCTCTGATTCACTGCTTCTCCCAATTTTCCTGCATTCCAGGTTCCCCCCGTTCCTCCTGCTATCTAGCCCCCGCCTCCTGCCCCCACTCCCTTTCCATCTCTAACCACCCTGTCATGGCTACATCACCCCTCATCCTCAAGCAGAAGAAGAGTGAAGCAGTTACTGAGCCGTAAGGTCCAATCCACCTCCTGCCTTGCTTCCTTCTGTCCAGCCCCGCCATCTGCCTACTTCCTGAGAATGTTGTCCCTCTGGCCCCCCTTTGTGAGGGTCCCCAGTTACCTGCCTGCTTCCTTGGTAGTGTCCTCCTTTTGGGCCCCCTCTGCCAGGGTCCATATGTGACCTCCGAGTATTCTCCTGCACTCCTTTCCCTATGCCCCCGGCCCTAGTGCTTGGTGCAACCCCGTGGGAGATCCCCTGCCCCAGGGCTAGAAATAATTTTTTTGAGATGCCTGTCCGAGGGACAGGTGGGTTGTAAATTTTGCCTGTCCTGCCAAGGTTTTGCCTGTCCCCATGGTAGTGAGGTGAAATCTGAAATATGTGTCCCTGCCTAATCCCTTCTTATAGTTCTTTTCTTTCTTTAATTTATTATATATCTCAATTCAGTCCCTCTCCCTCTTCACCAGAGAGCCTAGTACACACCAGCCCTCAAGGTAGATGTAGGTGGATGTTCCCTTAATTTTTTTTTATATAGTCCCTCTGATTAAGTGAGACTCAGGGCTCTTTCTTGGTGGATGTTCCCTTAATTTTTCCCCAAATTCAGAGTTAGAATATTGTTTTATATGTTTCCTCTGATTGAGAGATCGTTCTTAATTCAGTCCCAGACAGGGCACTTTCCCCCTCCTCAACCATGTGGAGAGAACAGCCTGCCTAATAAATCAGATTTCAAGGCAGCCCTACCTCTATTCTGTGTTTTTTCAACAACAACGTTATTTTTATTAACAGCCCTGCTATTTGTAGGCTTTTCCTCCTTTTATAAGTGTAGAGGTAAAGGTAGTAAGTTCAAGCTCTCAGACTCAGACTAACAGTGCTATTCCCCCTCCTTCGCCCCTCTGCTAGCCTGAGAGCGCCAATTCTTTTTTCTTGTACAGTTGCTTGTGGATAGTATCTGTATCAGGCTCACTGGCTCAGTCAAATGCTTTTTTTTCGCCTGGTAGAATGGCAGTGAATTACAGCATTGGCTGGCCCTAGCTAAACACTCGCTCTGCTCTCCGACCGTCTCCGAAGAGATCTGTGCTGAAAATGAGCAGAGCGAGTACTGAAACGTCAACCGCACATTTGCAACAGTGATCTGTGTATGCGCGGTTGACAAGAATGCCCGTTGTTGCATCAGCTCTTCCCGCCCGCACCACTCCAACAACCACCAGAGCAGAGAGACAGATGTCAGGTGACTGAGGCAATGGTAAGTCACCTGACATTGGCATTGATGGGCAGGGCGGGTGGTCGGGCACAATATGCGTGCTGCCCCTCCACGGCTCCTCCTCAGCTCTGATCTCCACTGGGTCCTAGTGCCCAGCACATCCCCTTGCTGCAGTAAAGACGGAGATTCGGGGATTCAGTGATTCAGCGCTAGTAAAGCGCGATTCAGCACTAATAAAGCGCTTGCCAGTAAAGCGCCTGTCCCAGAGACAGGCATGAGACCACAATCAGCTGTCCCAAGTGAAAACCGGCTGTCCCAGACAGGCGGACAGACGGTTATTTTGAGCCCTGCCCTGCCCCCTTCCCTAACCATACCCCCTCTTCCCCCAGCTGTCTCCTAATCCCCGCAACCTCCTTCCTAAGCTGTGCCAGTTGGTAGCACACTGGGCAACCACCGAACTTCCAAGCCCAGTCCAGTATCATGGCTGCTGCACATCCTGTGCACCCCACCACCCTCCCAGAGATGCCGGCCCTAATGACGTGTGGTCCCATCCCCCTCCCAGTAGGTTTACTTGGGTGAGCCACCAGGTTCCCCACTAGTCCAAGATACACCCCTACTGCCTAATCAGGTCACCCACTAATCCTAGATACAGTCCCACAGTAAACTGGTAACCCTGTTACTAGGTGCAGTACAACACAGTAAACTTATAAGGGAAGTAAACAACTCCCTAAGCTCCTCTCTCCCAGCCTTTAAATCCAACCCCCAGTGGCTAGAACTACATGAGCTGCACCTGCAGCCTTTTCCTCCAATTGCAGGGCAGGTGTTCCCCTATAAATCAGCAGAGCTCTCGGGAGGGTGGGTCTTGGGCCTACACCCGACTCTCTCGAGAGTGTATCAGCCCTGTGTCTGCCCCTGCAGCCAAAGAACCAGCCCCAAGCAAATCCCACCAAATAGGTTTTAAATCAGAAGAAATAGGCCTCCACCAGTGCAGCCTGTTACACAGTGAAACATCCAACAAATGAGCCCACTTACAGCCACCAAACCAGTTTTCAAACTGCCAACAGCCCCAAAAACAATACCCTGCTAGCCCCTTAGAAGTAAGAATGAAAAGAAATAACCTTCTACCAATTAAAATCCACAAGAAACCCCGTAAAAACAACAAGAAGCAGCTACTGTACTGGAACACAACTGATCCTGTCCCCTTCCAGTTCCTTCCGAGAAGCCAAAGCAACTAACACCACAAACCTGATTCAGCTCTGCCTCCAGTCAGTTAGCTGAGTGAGACATGGCCAGACCATTAACACCCTTCCCCCACTATGCACTAACCCAGTAGTTCTTAGACTTTGTCACAGTGAGCCTCCCGAAATCCATGAAAAAGATTTTGAGCCTCCCCCAAAAATTGAAATAATCTTGGGCTTCCGCAAAGAAAAATAACGTACTGTATTTTACACAGTACACCATGAATAAACTGAAACCCCTTTGAGTACTTGACTCACATTCAGTTCTTTGTCTTATACTGACTTGGAACTTTAGAAAAAGAGGTCCTGTGCTCAAAGGTGTTATATCGGAATAACAAATAAAAGAAACAAATATTATTATTCAGCTTATTGTAACCCCCCCCCCCCACACACACACACACAGGCCAACCTACTTGCTCTGCTGTTTTTATTCTTGAACTATTGTTACCCCTTGTTGCAGTACCTTCATGGGTCAGACTACTTCCTCTGTTTCCTTTCCATATGAAATAACCTTCCTACACACTTTGCCTCTCCCCTTCCTTCTCTGCTCCTAAGCAACATCCCAGGAATTACTTTGCTCCTTCCTGCTATTGCTTTTAGCACTTCTATGCTCAACCCTTGTATTTGGGCTGTTCTGAGATCAGTTTATAAATCGATCAATTACCACCACTCATTATTAATTTATTGTTCATATTTATTTGCACTATTGCTCATTGTATATTTCTTGATTGTTTTGCAGTTACTTTTTGAAATGTATTCACTCCCTACCCTTCCACTGGTACACCTTGGCTCATTCACCTTCACTTGTCACCCATTAGTAAATAAATACATAAAATTTACCTACCATTATTTCCTCTTTCAGTTTGCTTCATCTCTTCACACAAAAAACATAAAACCCAAAATTTAAATACAGTACTGTTTCAGACTTGCTTGAGCCTCCCCTGGAACAGATTGGGGCCTCCCCAAGGAGGCTGGCCTCACCATTTGAGAACCCCTGCACTAACCTTTGCAGCTAGTGAAGTCAGCAAAAAGAAATCAAAGTTCAACTCAAAGCCCCCAAAATATGTTTGCTGCCAAAGGAAACAGGTTTTCAGTTTAATCAGCTTCACTAACAACACATCTAAATAGGCTTGAAATTAACAGATATAGGTCTCCAATTCAAATAACCAGCCCCAAGCAAATCCCACCAAATAGGTTTTAAATCAGGAGAAATAGGCCTCCACCAGCGCAGCCTGTTACACAGTGAAACATCCAACAAATGATTATGTATGTATTTTTTTTTATAAGTGTAGTTTATGTTATTTATTATAATGGTATAGTTTTTAACATAAAGCAGTGGAACTGCCTTGACCAATCAGAGTGCAACATTACGGTATCTCTTATTGAGTGTACAGTTGCTGCCTCGCTGCTCCGCACAACTGATTCCCACTGCTGTGACTCTCGCTTGTTACACTGTTCGTTTCAAAGTTGCTGTGGCGGAATTAGCTGTGAGAGTAATCCCCCTTAAAACAAATCTCTGTAGGCCGGCCTGGTGGCGCTGAGGGTTGAGGTGCTGGACACCACGCCGGCGACTCGGGTTCGGGAACAGACTCGGGTTGCTCGGGGGTAGGCCGGGGTGCGGAAGGATTGAGTGTCTGTAGACAGCTCTCCTTCCTCGGGGAGGGGAGATTACTGTAGCCTGAAACCCAGCAGTGGCTGGGTGTCAGCACAGCCGCACAGCCACACACAGGGTGGGCCCACTTCCAAGGCACTAGACTGCCTCCGTGGAGGCGGAGACAGTCGCCCCGCCCATTGCACGCACTTGGGCTTGGGGGGGAAATCAGAGAAAAAGCCGGGAGCTGACAGGACTCGTGATGGCCTGGTGCGTCCCTTTGCAGTGCCGCCCCTGAGTTCTGGATTTGTGCTGGAGGTGGAGTAAGCCAGCGCTCCTCGCCCTGGCCCCGCCGCAGGGGGAATCATGGGGGTTGGCGGAATGGAGGACGACCGGAGCCAGAGAAAGAGCCTGCCGAGGGAGGACTGGAGCCACCTGTCGGCCATGCGGAAGAGGCGGCATAAAATGTAAATGTAAAAAAAAAGAAAATCTCTATTCAAGCAGAAAAGTTCCTGATGAACTGCCACCATAATATTAGAAATTAGCACTCCTTCAGGCACGTGACTGATCCGCAAGTGTAACAAATAGCAAGTCAGTTTGTTTAGTCAGAAAACCTTTTAAGAAACTGTAACAGCAAACGTTTGAAATAAATGAAACATTTTATAGTGTACCTTGCAGTTTGATTTCTTTTACCTGCAGTAAAAACGCTGTTTCTGTTACTGCTAGTAGCTAGCAAACCTCAAAGATGTTGACAAAATGTTTAATAAAAAAAAAAAAAATGAAAAGCTTTAATCCATGGTTCCTCCCTGCCGCCACCATAGAAGCGATGCTCAGTTTCAAAATGCAGGAACATACCACTACCACATTAAACAGCGGGTGAGACCAGCAAAATGGGCACAAATAAAACAAACATTCTCAGCAAAATTTTTACTCTTTTGGGCAAGAGGCAGTTCCACTGCTTCATAATATAGTAATACATAGAGTGAGGGATGTCTGTTACGGGATAAGAAAGTTATCTCGTGCTGTTTTAGGCTGACAGAACTGCACAGCTTTGCTTTGCATTCCTCTCGCCCAGAACAACACGAGAAAACACTTTTATCCTGTAAGAAACACCCCTCATTCAATGAATTGATATATAAAAATGTCCATTCAAGATGTGGGGTTTGAAATATTTTTATATTCCTACTAAATATACTTGTATTTTTATTTTAGTACAGGCCTTTACTGCTAAACAGTCTGGCCGTTGAGATTCCGGGACCCTGCGAGAAGTGCTTGTTTTGGGTCAAACTGCTTTGACATTCTGGGGCAGAGAGCATGTGCAGACTATCTGCTTAAAGTGGTAATCATGAAAAGATTGATTAGTAGAATTATAGTTACAAAGTAGATAACTTTTTCATTTCTGTTTTTTTTATCTTATCAGTCATACAAGCACTTCCTACCTCCTTTTCTAGCACTTGAATAAAAAGTGATGATCTTCAAGGATATCTCTTTCATCAGGCCACACCTATGGGAACTATAGCTGCCAGGCACTAGGACCACACATAAACTTTTTTGCAAGCAGTCCGCTAGGGGCTACCCATGACGATGTCTTACATTGACACTCCTTATATAAATGTGGGCGGCCCCTTCCCTTCTCAGTTCTTTTCCTGCTATCCACTGTACTCGTAGGACCCCTATGGAGATGCTGCTGCTACAGTCGACTGCTAGTTCAGGTAAAAGGAGACTGCACAGCGTGCAAAAAGTCACAGGTATCAGATGATTGGCCATTCTCAACACAACAGATGATCCTCCTCCTTGTAGTAGTAGTGAGCCCACTCTTGTTGTGTCTGCCCCGGCACTACTCTCACGCTATCCTCAGCAACATAACTGTATGCCCCTTATCTTCCCAAAAGCATGCTGTCTCCTTGGTCAACTTGTATACTGACACCTGCAAATGGTCTTACTTTCCTTTAGGCCTTATTGTATTAGTGCTCCTAGTTTATGCTGATACTGGAACACTGCTGCTTTTGATGCCTGTACTTGTACCTCCGTAGTTAATGTGCCCATTTTCCCAGTGGGTGCTCGATCTTGCTGCTATTTATGGTATTAGCAATTGAGTTGTATTCGTATGTAAATATCTTGTGTGCATTGTTTATAAATATCCTGTGTGCACTGTATTGTATACTTCTGTGCCTGAAAACTGTCCTCTGGATCAGTGCACTTACCGGGTAATCAAAGTAATAAATAAATAAAACTGTTCACAAAATATATCTGAAGACTTGTTGTCCCATTTGCTTCAACTTTTTTTTGAGGTAAAAAAAAGTGTAAAACAGCATACCGCACCTAGCAGTACCCCATAACAGCAGTCTTCTACATTTCAAGCCACACTGGCTCTTTTTCAAGAAGTGAAAAAGAGCCAGTGTGGCTCGAAATTTAGAAGACTGCTGTTGTGGGGTGCTGCAGGTGTAGTATGCTTACACTTTTTTTTTAACCACAAATAAAAGTTGAAGCAAATGGGACAACCAAGTCTTGAGATGTATTGTGTGAACTGTGGTGTTGAGACCAGCTAATCCTTTGGTACAATTGACTACTACTCACTGTATTTCAATTTTTCTCTCTCTAGTTCGCCATCACTTATTATAAGTGATCGCCGTTGTTGTGTGTGTCTTCTAAAGAACCCGTGAAGCTCTTTAGATACTGCAAATGCATTGAAAAGTTTTACTCGAGCAACTTGCACGATGTCTACAGATGCTGCCTTGGCGCCGACTCCATAATGTCAAGGCCTGTGATGCCAAATAAAGTTCAACACACAGCTACCTGGCGAATTTTAAAGAATGCCCTGGAAGTCACCTTTTATTAATTTATTTTGTTATGTCCGAGGTTTCCCCCTCCCTGACATGCACCCCTGTGGAGTTGAAAATCCTAATTTAGGAGTGTATGGAGGGCGCCCCCCACATAGATGCATAGATTTTCCGTCACTGTTGTCGGGTTCGCTGGGGAGTATACATTGCCGTTTTGATTTTCAGCAATGTACACTCACTGTAACAGCGATCGCTGTTATGACATGGAACCATAAATGCATCCCATGATAAGTCTAAGGTGCCTAAACATCTTAGTTCCCACCCTCCTGACAGGGAGTCCAGGAGGGTAGATGTCCTGGGGAAGAGGACATTCGCTTCTGCTACCTTGAGCCTGAGAATTGCAAATTATCAAGCCCATATGATAAAATGCCAGAATACTATCTGGAGAAAGGCCAAGGAAGTGGCCCAAGCCCTCCCAGAAGGTACTCCTAAGCAGGAGTTACTAAAGGTCCTCCAGACGGGGGGCAGATGTAGGTGAACATCTGTTAAGGTCTACCTACAGTATCTCTGATGCCTTGGCTTGGGCAGCAGCTTCTGATGTCTTCCTAAGATGGCACTCTTGGTTGAGGGTGGCAGGATTGGCTATTAATGTGCAGCAGTCTATCTTAAATTCGCCATTCAGAGGATACAGGCTGTTTGGGGCAGACATATAGGATTGCCTCTCAAACCTACAGGCTTCAGGTAGGACTTTGGAACCTGCACACTTCCTTTACCATACACAACCAAAAATAGGCAGATGGTGCCCTTTCGTCCGGCCACCACCAAACACCGTTCAGTGGCCAGACAACAGACTAAAAACAGAGGAGGATCAGCTTTGCCTGCTCCAGGACTAACCCCAGGCGCCCACTCAAAAGCCCCTAGAGGTGGGAATGCTGCTGCAGCTGGAGGACCTGCATCTGCATGACTCAGTGAGACCCCCCCCCCAATCCTGCAGTACCTTGAAGGTGGCAGTTGGAAATCTCTTCCCTCAACCTGGACCAGTGGAGGAAGGTCACATCAGATGCTTGAGTCCTGCAGATAATAGAACAGGGCCGTACCATAGAACTTCTGGAGCTACCTCCAGACCATCCACCAACTCCTTCAGCCTATCCTCCAGAACACATACTGGTGTTGCTAGAGGATGTACATACCCTAATGCAGAAAAGGGCCATAGAACCAATTCCTTGTGAACAAAGGAACAGGGGATCTATTCTCATAACTTCCTATTCCCCAAACACACAGTGGAACCTAAGGGCCATTCTGGACTTAAGGAATCTGAACCTCTTTATTCGGTACAAGAAGTTCAGAATGGTCACTTTTCAAGGCCTGCTGCCACTACTACATGGAAGGGACTGGATATGTTCCCTGGATATGCAGAATGCTTACCTGCACATCAAGATTTGTCCCCCTCACAGGAAGTACCTTGGGTTCTTTTTCCAGGGGGAACACTACCAGTTCAGAGTGTTGCCATTTGGCTTATCATTTGCGCTACTGGTCTTTACCAAATGCTTAGCAGTAGTGGCAGCAGCCCTCAGGAGAGAAGGACTGTTTGTCTTCCCCTACCAGGATGACTGGCTTTCAAAGCTCACTCCAAAGAGCAGCTTTGCCAGACCCTAGCACATACCAGGCAGTTGTTCAGTGCTCTGGGGATCACGATCAGTCTGTTCAAATCAGTCCCGACCCCTTGCCAGTGCCTGTAATACATTGGGGTAGTCTTGGACACCCCTCAGGGCCTAGTCTTTCTGCCCCAGGACAGGGCTGAATGCCTGATTGCACAGGCCCAAGTGGTCTACAGCAACAGGTATATCACAGTTGGAACATTCCTAAGAATCTTGCTCCTCATTGTTATGGTACCACTGGCAAGGCTGCATATGAGGATTCCCCAGTGGATTTTAATGGTCCAGTGGGATCAGCGCACCAATGACCTAAAGCAGGTCTTAGCAACATCCCCTGTCAGAAAAGTGCTTCAGTGGTGGATGGAACGCGACCATTTACTGTAAGGGGTTCCTTTCGTGAGTCCTTCCCCCATCACATTCTCACTACAGATGCCTAGGGGTCAGGCTGGGGGAACATCTGAGATCTCATCTGATTCAGGGTACTTGGACAAAAGAGGAGAGCACCCTCCACATAAATGACCTAGAAATGAGAGCTTTTCTGTATGGCCTGCAAGCCTTCCAGACACATCTATCCCCAGGACATCTGTTGGTGCAAACAGACATCATCAGCAAGCAAGTGGGGACTCATTCCGACCCTCTGTGCAGGAAAGCAATGAGGGTTTGGTATTGGGCTCTGGAGCACGGTCAAGAACTGTCGGCAGTGCATGTTCAGGCATCCAAAACATCTTGGCAGACATGCTAAGCAAGTCGCAATCCACAGAATGCACGAGTGGGAACTGTTGACCTCAGCAGCAGCAGAATTGTTTGACAGGTGGGGTTGTCCAGAGTTGGACCTTTTTGCATCCCCAGTCAACGCAAAACTGTGTCTTTTCTGCTCACTCATTTCAGGGCCTGGAGTTTTTCGGCGCGACGTGTTGTCCCTCTCTTGGAAGAGGAGGTTCCTTTATGCCTTTCCTCCCTTCCCTCTAATCCAGAGGGTGCTAATCAAGCTCCAAATGGAGGGAGACACTCTGATACTCATTGCTCTCTTTTGATCTCGTCAGATCTGGCTCCCCTTATTGCAGCAGTTGGCAGTGGAACCACCAGTGCCCCTGCCCCTGTAAACAGGCTTACTCTCACAGGAACAGGGAACCCTGGCCCATCCGGACCTCAAGTCACTCCATCTGCATGAATGGCTCCTGAAGACATAGCCATTGCAAGGTTTGGGGTGTCTCAAAAGGTGGCTGATGTTCTGGTGGCTGCCAGAAAACCTTACACCAGAGCCACTTATTCCATGAAGCGGAAGTGGTTTGCCTTGTGGGTCGCTTCCCATCAGCTGGATCCTTTTACATGTCCAGCGTGTTGGGTTCTAGAGTATCTGTTGTTCTTGTCTGACGCAGGACTGCAGTAATCTTCTATCAGAGTGCACCTGGCTCCCATTTCAGCTTTCCATGTGCCTATTGATCATACGGTTGCTCAGCTGGAGGTAGCCTGTATGTTCTTGGGAGGCATTCTGAACTTGAAGCCTCCTATCTGCAATCCAGTCCCAGCATGGGAACCTGAATTTTGTGTTAGAGAAGCTTACTTTGGCTCCTTTTGAGATGGCTGCGACTTGTGGCCTACGCGTTCTTTCTTGGAAAATATTACTTTTAGTTGCTGTTACTTCTGCTTGAAGAATTTCAGAGCTTCAGGCTCTAATGTGTGAGCCTCCTTATTTGATTTTCCACAAAGACAGGGTGTTACTATGTACCAGTCCTAAGTATCTACCAAAGGTGATGTCTGAGTTTACTTTAAATCAAACCATCCACCTGCCAGTTTATTTTCCTGGGCATGTCAATCCAGAGGAAGCATTGCTCCATACTTTAGATGTACATAGAATACTTGGGTACTGTATACACTGCACGAAGTCCTCACAGTTTTTTGTTTCCTTCCCCCCCGGAAAAGAGGGTGTACCAGTTTCTAAACAGTGTCTGTCCAAATGGTTGGCCAACTGTATTACTTTTTGTTACAGGAAGTACAGAAAGGAACTTCCTGGCATTCATGGTCATTTCATCAGAAGCATAGCCACTTCTGTTGCCTATTTTAAGAATGTGTCAGCTGCAGAAATTTGTGCTGCTGCTGCAACCTGGAGTACTGTCCACACTTTCACTAAACACTACAGTCTGAACATTGTCTCATGTAAAAGGGCAGGCTTTGGCCTAGCTGTACTTCAGGGCTTCCTTTCATAGGCCCATAGGCTCCAGCCACCCAGACTGTTTTATTGACAGTGCTGCTTGGTGCTCGTTCCATAGGTGTGGCCTGATGAAAGAGATATTCTTGAAGAAGATAGCACAGTTACGTTCTTACTGTAACAGTAGATCTTCGAGAGAATCTCTTTCATCAGGCTATACCATCCCACCCTCCATCCCCTTACAAGGTAGAGTTCTGTGACACCTGTGTCTTTCTCCATGACAGTCTGCCTGCTGTTTCCAGCCTCGTCTGGTAGCTGGAGCCTTAGGTTCTCTCCCGGTTCCCTAGAAGGAGGTCTTCTGAGCATGACCTCCAGCGGGGAACTGAGGAGGGAAAGGGCCGCCCACATTTATATGGCGAGGCTCTACATACACGCTATCGCAGGCTTCCCTAGCGGACTGCTTGCACAAAAGTTTCCGTGAGGTCCTGATGCCTGCCAGCTATAGTTCCATAGGTGTGCCCCGATGAGATTCTCTTAAAGATCTGCTGTTACGGTAAGCACATAACTGTTCTTAAGTTTCATGTATACAGTGTGTAGCAACATGTTTTTAATTTCTGCTTGAGCATTTGAAATTTCATTAATCTCATTGCCATGCAAACTTTACATTTTTTACAAGTTTTCCTTTAGTGATCGGTCATTTCTTAATACATAGCACAGGTTATTTAAGTGGTCTTCTGCTCTTCAGCTGTAAGGTTGCAATGGGGAGGGGGGTCCACTGGAGCATGATCATACTGCAGTGTTTGAACTTTAACGTTCTATAGTTCTATCTCCAGGGTAGCACCTTAAGGCTGAGATGATGCAAATTGTATGACTCATACACCATCTAGGGAAAAAAATCATTACTGCGGTAATTTTTTTTCTTTTCACTCTGAAATTGACCGAAGGATCATAATTGGCTGTGGAAGCAGCCATGTGACCGCAGTCTTCCAGGTAGAAGATTGGGAAACACAAGAGAACAAAAATAGGGACCTACAGTTAACAGTTTAACTGCTTACTTGAACTCTCCTGGCAGAATGTTTACTTACCATCTACCTTTATTAACTGTCATGGGAAATCCCCAGTTGGCTGTGACTTGACTAGTGCCGGATTATGCAAGCTAGTGCAGTTTTTAAGTAACTTGACCCAATGCCTTGTACAAGCCTTTGTAGTTAAAGGCATCAGTGGATTTAGTGAAGGGAGACCCAGCCCGTGTTGTGGAGGACATCAAGCAGGAAGGAGAGGATGAGAGACCTGAACAACCAGATCTCAGTGACCTTAGAGAGGAGTGTCTCTCTCTCTCTCTCTCTCTCTCTCTCTCTCTCATGTTTCTTATCTCTAGGATCCCCATTAACTGAATTGTTTCTGAATACAGGTGCATAGACATCCTAATAATTTGTCTGTGACCCCCTCCCTCCTCCAAGAGAGCTTAGAATGTGAAACACATCCTTATGCATCCCTTGATCTCTTGTTTCTTTATGATTTGTGGCTACAGCTACATGTTTCGCACCAACCTAAGGAGATGATTGATCTGAGTCCTGCAGATGTGTTTGCCAGATATTCAGCAACCTTGTCAAATTCAGTAATACCTTCCCAGTGGTGTCTACAGGCCGAAATGGCTGCTATAAAATACCTGTAGTTCTTTGGCCCCAAGTTCACATCATTGGTCACTGGGGATGAGCGTGTGCTACAGACAGGGCTTTTGTTTAATTCCTGTTGTACTCCTGTCACTGTAGGTGTTTTGAGCATTTGAAGGAGGTAATAAAGTGAGCAGTTTAAATCACTTACAAACCTGGCCAGTCTTGTGAGGCATTCAGGTTTGTTTTTTAGCGATCATTAAATCATGATTCATGACTGCGAAATACAGAACATTCAGACAACACTGTCTAGAAAATTTATTTATTTATTTATTTTGTTAAAAATGTTGGTCTATAAATTATATGTCAGTGGTACAAGTTACACCCCTTAGCGTGTAATATCAGGCATGCAACGAGCGAAGGAGTAAGATAAAGAGAGAAAGGGAGAGGCATAATGAGAGGTAACAGGGAAGGGAGGGGAACCAGTATTTGGAATGGAAGGTAGAATAGTGATAGGTGTTCTGAGCCACCAGGGAGGGGTGAGAGCAAGAGATTAAGGCAAAGGAGGCAGCAGAGGGTGGTGGTCAGTGAGGTTAATTCAGAAGATGGAGGTTATGAGTGGAGATCGGTCCTGGGTCTGGTCGTCTTCAGCATGGTTATTAGAGACATTGGAGAAGGAATCCAGGGCAGGTTGTGTTTCTCCGCAGATGACACAAAACTGTGGGAGGGCGGATAGTGACGAGGGAATAAGGAAAATGCAGAGAGACCTACAAAAGCTAGAGGAGAGAGGTCAGAGGTCTGGCAGTTAAAATTCAATGCTAAAACGTGCAAGGTAATGCACCTAGGGAAAAAGAACCCCATGACAGAGTACTGGATGGGAGGAGAGAGGCTTAGCACTACAAATGAGGAACAGGATCTGGGAGTTACCGTTAGCAACTCATTGAAGCAATCAAGTCAGTGCAGCAAGGCCTATAGCAAGGCTAACAGGATGCTGGGATGTATTGGGAGGATATTGATAATAGAAGAAAGGAGGTAATACTTCCTCTCTACAGAACCCTAGTGAGGCCTCACCTAGAGTACTGCACCCAGTTCTGGAGTCCTCACTTCAGAAAGGATAGGGATAGACTGGAGACAGTGCAGTGCAGAATAACAAAAGTGATTCAGGGCTAGCAGGGCAAATCTTATAAGGAGCACCTCAAGGAGCTAAATATGTACTCACTGGAGATATGATAGGGACTGTCAAGTTCCTTAAAGGAAGACCACAAGAGCTCTTTGAGACTTCTTCCACTTGTGCCCTGTATACTCTTAGCACCGCATCCTGGGTCTTCTAACAAAATAAAGCCATAATTCGCATGCCACAAACAAATGTGAATACCTGTTGAACCATAAGTGCTACACACAAAGTACAGATGGCAAAGTTGTTCATCACAACATTACCTTTCCAATAGTGCTATGCAATCAATTGTAATCAGTTTGGTTTTTATTTTATACTAGCTGAAATACCAAACAACTGCTTTTTTTCAGATTTTTTTCAAGGTACTTAGGTGTAGCTTGAGAGATGAATGTCAGCCATGCACACCATACCTTAAACAAATGTGAATAACTCCTAAAGTATACATGGCAGACACGAAGTGTCAGCAGCAAAATTGTTCAGCACAAAATTACCTTTTTAATGGTGCTATGCAATCAATTGTAATCCATTTAGTTTTTATTTTATACTAGCTGAAATACCAAACATCTGTGGTTTTTTTTTTTCAGATTTAGTCAAGGTGTTTAGGTGAGGCTGAGAGACAAATGTCAGCCATGCACACCATACCTTAAACAAATGTGAATAACTCCTAAAGTACACGGGATAGACAGAAAGTATCAGCAGCAACATTTTTCCGCACAAAATTACCTTTCTAACGGTGCTATACAATCAGTTCTAACCAGTTAGGTTTGTTTACTATTTAGGTAAAAACTGCTGACTTCCCCAGACGTTTCCAGGCCTGAGTGAAAGTCAGCTGAGTACGTCTACAGGCGTTATTGGCCTGAGTGGCTATGCTTTCAGACGCCACCTACAGACGTATCTAGGCCTGAATGAGTTAACAGAGTGAACTGCAGGGAATTATTTAGCCTGAATACCAATCCGCGGTCACGTGTACACAAATGGAAATTAACAGGCGGTAGGTTCAGGAGGGATGCATGTGAGGAGGTACTACTTTACGGAAAGGGTGGTGGGACCTTGGAACAGTTTGTCGGCTAAGGTGGTGGGTGCAAAAACAGTCTGGATTCAAGCAGGGCTGGGACATTATGAAGGGGATAGTGGTAACTGGGGGCAGCAGGACCAGGGGAGGAGAATAGAGAGATGACTGGGGAGGGTTAGTACCCTGGAGGAAAGTACAGTTACGTAAGAACTTACCGTAACAGTAGATCTTTGAGAGGAGCTGTTGCAGTAGGCAATAACCATAAGGACTAAGCCACCAGAACCCCACGGAAAACTTCTACCTAGCAGTCTACAGTGGGGACTGCCCCCTGATGTTGGCCCGTCCTGATGTCAGCCAGTGGTATAAAAGGGGTGGTCCCCAGCACCACCACCTCAGTTCTCTCACCGGAGACCCTGAGTTTAGGAGAAAAGGAGAACTGAGGAGGTTTGAGTTAGAATAAAGGAAAGCAGAATGAGTACTGGGGGAAGGAGGGAGGGAAAGCAATGCCTGCAGCAAGGGCTTCTCTCGAAGATCTGCTGTTACAGTACGTTCTTATGTAACTGTACTGTCTCACTTCAAGTTGGAGCTCTTGCAGCAGGCAGTAACCATAAGGACTGAGTCCCAAGCAGTCAAGGAAAAGAGACTGACAGACACGGGTGGAGGCTAAAGGAAGCCAGAAGCCTTCAGGACAGCAGGCCTTGGAGGACAGCCAGGCCAAAAGCAGTTCTGCATCTGGAAGCAATGTCCAAACTGTAGTGCTTCACAAAGATATGAACAGAACTCCAGGTGGCAGCTGCACAGATGTCTGCTGCGGAAACATTCTTTAAAGAGGCAAAGGAGGTAGCCATACCCCTGGTAGAATGACCTTTTACTGGACCCAGTAAAGGCTTGTCGCACCTAAGGTGGCAGAAAACGATGCAGTTAACTAACCACTTAGCGACTGTTTAGTAACAGGTACCCCTGCAGATCTGGGGGCAAAAGAAATAAACAAGTGATCGGTCTTTCTGAAAGGACCGGTGTGTTGGAGGTAGTAATAAAGCATCCTGTGGACGTCCAGAGTATGGAGTAAAGCCTCCTCTTTGTTCTAATACTCTGGATAATAAACTGGAAGATGGATGTCCAGATTCAGGGTGAACTCGGATACCACCTTCAGCAGAAACTTGGGATTAGTTCGCAAGAACACCCTGTCCTTGTGAAAAACCAAATAAGGCTCCTTACACATCAGGGCCTGAAGCTCGGAAATCCTTCGAGTGGCAGTAACTGCAACTAAAAATAATGCTTGCATTCTGCGGCCGATTCAGAGGGAGGCAGGGTAAGTTTTTCCTAGATCCCAGGGAGGGACGGGGTCCCAAATGGGAGGTTTCAGGTGAAGAATACCCAGCAAAAAGGTGCAGGACAAATCCAACTGGGCAAGGGTCTTGCCCTCTGCTGGTGCATGGTACGCAGAGATGGCAGAAAGGTGCACCTTGATAGAGGAGTAGCTTAGACCAGAGTCAGATAGAGAGAGAGAGAGAGAGAGAGAGAGAGGAGATGCCCTGAAATGGAGTTCACTGGACAAGTAAAAGGATCGAGGCGGTGAGCAGAGGCCCAGAGGCAGAACCGCTTCCACTTCATGGCATAAGTGGACCTAGTGGAAGGCTTTCTCGTGACCACTAGGACATCACAGGGTTTTATTTAAGTCTAAAAATTGATTAGCGTTTTGCTCATAAAAGTGCTAAAACTTTGTGAAAATGCATAGCTCTTGCCTCACTGTGTTTAACAAACACAGCACTTAGAGAGCCCTGGTCCTGGGAAAGCAGGTGTGAGCTCTAGAGGTAGGGAAACCAGACATTCCGTTGCTAACTGCTGTAGTAGCGGGAACCAAGTCTGACAAGGCCAGTAGCCAGCAATGAGGATCATCTCCGCTCCCTCCACCTGCAGCTTGAGGAGGACCCTCTGAATGGAGGGAAGGTGTAGAGAAACCTCCTTGTCCAACAGAGGGACAACATGTCTCGCCAGAAAATTCCAGGCCCTGGCTCTAATGAGCAGAAATTGGGCAGTTTGGTGTTGAGTGGGGATGCAAAAAGATCCAACTCTGGTCATTCCCATCTGTCGAACAGCTGCTCTGTGACTGGAGAAGTTCCCATTCGTGGGCTTTGGCCCGAGACCTGGTTATACTTTCGGCCAAAACGTTTTGGGTGCATGGAACATGCATGGTGGTGATCTCTAGGTGATGTTCCCTGGCCCAGTACCAGAACTTCATGGCTTCCCTACAGAGGGAATATGAGTGAATTCCCCCCTGCTTGTTGATATAAAAGAACACTGACATATTGTCTGTCTGGACTAGAAGAGGGCCTTGATGAAGGTCCATCTGGAACGCTTGAAGGGCGTAGAGGACCGCTCGTATCTCTAGAATGTTGATATGTAGGGTTTGCTCTATAGAGGACCAGATCCCCTGGGTTTGCCGATCTGCTAAGTAGGCGCGCCCTAGCTTTTCCCCGATGCATCTGTTGTTAGGGTCTGCCAAGGGGACCCCTATGGAGAGATTGATAGGGTCCATCCACCAATTCAGGACCCGGTGCACTTGGTCAGAGACCGAGACCAGTTGTTCCAGGTTGTCTGAGCATTGGTCCCACTGCACCCTGAGTGTCCACTGGGGGACCCTCATGTGCAGGTGAGCCGGGGGAGTGGTTGGTATGGCGGCCCCCACGTGACCTAGCAATCGTAGGAATGCCCTGGCTGATGTTTGCGGGGATGAGGACACCTTCTGGGCCTGGGACAGAAGGCGATCTGCCCTGTCTGGTGGTAGAAAGGCCTTTCCCTGTTCTGTGTCCAAGATTGGTCTGATGTATTGGAGCCTTTGTCTGGGCCATGGAGAAGACTTCCGGCAGGTTCAGAGTGATCCCCAGTTCTCTGAAGAGAGTAAAGGTGTCTGTGAGAATTCCTAGCAGCTGAGCCCTTGAACGGACTGTTAGGAGCCAGTTATCTAGGTATGGAAAGACATAATGGCCTTTCCTCCTGAAGGCTGCAGCCACCACCGTGAGGCACTTGGTAGAAACTCTTGGAGCCGAGGACAGGCTGAAAGGCAGGGCTCAGAACTGGTAATGATGTCTCTAAGAGGAAGCGCAGGTACCTTCTGTGTGGCTGGTACACTAGGATGTGAAGGTATGCATCTTGCATGTCCAGAGAGCATTGCTAGTCCCCTTGGTGAAGAAGGGGAAGTAGGCCAGGTAGGGTGACCATTCTGAACCTCTTGTACTTGATGTATTGATTCAGACGACTGAAGTCTAGAATCGAGTGAAGATCCCCAGTCTTAGGGCACGAAGAAGAAATGGGAATGAAATCCCTTTCCCCTCTGACTGGCAGGAACTGGCTGTATGGCCCGTTTCCGAAGAAGCGCCTGAACTTCCTCTTCAATTAAGGCAGTGTGTGACAGGGGTAGTGGGAGACACTGGCTGGTTATCCGGTGGCCTCTCCAGGAACTCCAAAGTATGACCTCTCTCTCTGAGTCGGAGGACCCATAATTCGGTAGTTATTTTGCTCCATCCCTCCAGATAAACAGAGAAGCGACCCCTCCCCACTGCCTCTCCCAGGGCCTCTGCTTTGGGGGGGGTTCTGGCAAGGAGTCAGGCAGAAACCCTGGGGTGGGAAGGATGGTCTGGGAAGACTTGGGGGTTCTGGAAGAAGACCCTCCAGGAGTTTGGGAGGCAACCTTACGTTTGTAGCCTCCTCGCTGCTGCTGGTTATGGGACTGCTGACAGGAGGATCTCTGAAAGGACTGCTTCTTGAAAGGCTTCTGGTTGGCTTTGAACATTTTTTGGATGGACCTGGTAGCCTTGCTGGAATCTTGGAGGCAGGTGATCAACCTCTCAACCTCGTCTACAAAGAGGACAGAGCCCTTGTAAGTGAGGTCCATAATACCGTCCAGAAGGTCCTGGGTAAACCCTGAGACCCTGAACCATGAGTGGCGTTGAATACAGACACCAGTGGCTGCCACCCTGGTAGTTGTATCCACTGTATTGTAGGCGGCCCGCAAAATGTGTGTGCCTACATTGGAGCCAGATTTCAGTAGGTCCAGGAGTTCTGTCTTCTGTGGTGAATACAGCTGGGCCTGGGCAAACTCCATGCCCTTTTTCCCACAGGACATTTTGAAATTGTACCATGTGGGTGAGAAAATATAGGGACCTAATGGAGCAAGTAGCTGAGGTATAAACCTTCTTGTCCAGCTGATCCAGATGTCTGGGCTCTTGGTCGGGAGGCTGATTACTGAGGTGTGTAGTCTTCTTTGCCCTATCATGGACTGCGGTAATGATCATAGAATCGGCCACTGGATGTTCCGGAAGGAAAGGTTAATCCCGAGGTGCTCTATAGAGCCTATTCGATTTTTTTTCGATACCGCTGGAGAATATGAAGGATGCTTCCAGGTTAACCTAGTGAGGTCCTGGAAGGTATCCACCAGCTGGGGTACCACTAAGGGTTTCGGTTTCTTCTGGCACAGGTACTTGGCGAGCCTATGCCACTCAGGATTCAGATCTTCTGTCTATGTCGACGAGGCACAGGTCAGGAAGCATGGGAAAACCAGGAGCAGTTTCAAAATTCACAAACAGCATTTTATTATTAATAACAGCAAAATGAAAAATAAAAATTGTTTAGGATAACTATTTACAATGGCAGTACAAACATAGAAAACATAGTACTTCTGAGTTTTTTTCCTTCTCAGTTTCAAATCTCGGTCTCTGTCTCTCTGTTGTACAGGCATTGCTGCTCTTTTTAGAAGTCTGTGCCTGGGAAACTCATTAAGAAAACAGCATGCTTCTCACACAGTGTTTTTGTAAGTTTCCAGTGTTCTTGCAGGCGCAGCATAAAGAACATGACCACCCAGAACTGGCCCCTTGTTTACAACATCCGAGAGTTTGTAAACTAGCTTCTCAGTTTAACCCCTTGAGTTCCAAATAGTTTTTTGCAATAATTTCAACAGTATAACTATATACAGCTTTAAACAAAGGGATACCGGTATCAGTGACATTTCCACATCAAGATTCACATATATTTTTATAACTCAGATATGCAAGGGGGAAGAAAAGACAGAACAGCAAGAGAAGGCAGAGAGATAGCAAGAGGCAGAGAATTGCGAAACCATCGGAGTGATCAGTTCCTAGGTCTCACAAGAAAATGTGGTTGCGTAACCAGACAGACAAGAGACAGAAGAGGATAGAACAGACCCTTGCATTTAAACTCTTTCTGCGTGCCTAACAGCAGAGACAGGGCCTTATTCAACCCTGTCACAGTCTCCCAGCCGTTAATGGCCTAGATGTACCTCATGACATCCATGAATGATGGATCTTCGGGAGGGGATCTAGGGGTGTCCTGGTTGTCTGGCATGGGGGGGATGACCCTTGGGTTCAGAGGCTCTGGAGGAGGATGAAGATGAGCTACGGCTCGAATCCTCTGAACCAGAGGGGGAGAGGAAGAAGACTTATGCCGACGTTCGCTAGTGAAGCGATGCCAACGTCAACCTGATGACTGAGAAGACGAATGTCTATGCCTTCGGCCCCTGTGCCCGCTGTCAGGGTGCAGGGAAGGACTTTTAGGCTGAGGGGTAGGGGCTCCCTGGGTTCCGGCTCAGGTTCCACTATGACTGGCTCGGAAGGCTTAGAGGGGGAGTAGGTCGCCCTTGGTTTCGTTCCAAAAGAACAGGAAGAGGTCTTAACCTCGCTAAGACAGATCTGAGGACCTGAAGGTCCGGCGGGCGCCTGGGGCTGCGGTTCAGCAGGCATCGGTGCAGCTGGCGTTGGATGGTCTGGCGTCTGGTCCTGGGGAGCAGGGACCATGGCTGTCTGATCCCCTCTCATTGGTGTGGGGGAGGTAAGCATATCCACCGGTGACACTGGAGATTCCGGCGGTGACTGAGGGTTTGACGCCAGATTGTCAGACATTGTAGTGGTGGGTGCATGCTAGCAATGGTCCAGTGACGCGGCTGACGCCGACTTAGCAGGAGCCTGTGGACATGACACTGGAGTGAGGCAGGCACATGCTCCTGGTGTTTGGGGGCTTTGTCCGAAGATATGGAGGCTGATGCTGGGTGGATGACAGGCACTGACCCGCCGTCCGAGTAGACAGCGGCCCCACCACCTGAGGAAGGGCCCGTGGATTTAGGAAGGGCCTTTACCTTCAGGGGCTGCAGGGCTGAGACCGAAGTCCTGGACCCTGACTGACCTTTGCCTGATGTCAGGACCAGGGTGGGAGGTTGTCTCCTGGCTGCCCGGAGGAGGTGATGGCTAGCCGGGCTGAATGGTCCAATCCCCTCTTGGAGGAAGAACCAGAGGCGGTCTTCTTCTTGTGGGGAGACGCAAGCAGGAGCATATCCGGGTCTTCTGCATGCCCTCGTCCCGGGACTTACACTTCCCCGAAGTCTTCTTGTCTTGGTGAGTCGTGGACGACGTTGAGGCCTTCGAAATGGAGGAGGAGGAGGAAGAAGGACTTTTCCCCAAAGATTGCTTCTGCATGGTGGCAGGTTGCTTCTCAAGAAGGTGGGCTTTAAGGGTCTTTTGGCGGCGAAGCCCAGTCCTTTGGTTAAAGCTCTGGTTGTGCTGGCAGCCCTTGTGTCGTGGTTTGTGCCCAGGCAAAAAAGACAGGCCGTGTGGCTGTCTTTAGACTGTAGTTGCTTGTCGCATGCACATTTAGACTCTGGGCGTTTGACAGAAGAGGTCGGTGATGAAAATATGCAGGAAAAAGAGTAAAATAATCACTATTTGAGAAAAAGGAAAAGCAACACGGTTAAATACTCAGTGGCGGTTGACTGTAGCAGGAGGTGTCCATGGAGCCGATATGAACGAGTCGACGGCAGGAAAAGAACTGAGGTGTGGCTGGGGACTGGCCCTTTTATACCATTGGCTGACGTCAGGGGCGGGCCGAAGTCAGGGGTCGGGCCCTGCTGTAGACTACTAGTTAGAAGTTTTCCGTGGGGTCTTGGTGCCTGGCAGCTTACTCCTTATGGTTATTGCCTGCTGCAAGAGCTCTAACTTAAAGCATCTGATTCCAATATGGCGGTCGTGCTGGACTAGCCTTTACCTCGTCCTTACCTCGCTTTTGTTTAACTTGGTTTTATTTGTTTTTAATACGTTTTATACGTTTTTATATGGTTAGTTTATTTTCTAGTTTCTTTACGTTCGAGTTTTAGTTGCGTTGCGTTGCCGTGTCTGTGTTTTGCTGCGCTTGTCCTGGCGTGGTCGTGGTTGAAGGGCGTTCTAGCGGGGGAATTGTACCCCTTTTTTTGGTTGACTGCTGTTTCGTTTTCCCTACAGCAGCTTTACTCAAATAATTCTCGCCCTTGCCTTGGAGAAACTAGCGAGCAAATTCCTGCTGGGAATTAGATTTGGCTGCCACTCCACCGCTTTTGCAGCTGCTCTCTTGGTGTTACTGTGTGTGGGAGTTTTTGGGATACGAGTGAGCAAATTCCTGCTGGGAACCAGATTTTGCTGCCATTTCATCGCCTTTGCAGCTGCTCCCTTGGCATCTCTGTGTGTGGGAGGTTCGAGGAAACGAGCGAGCAAATTTCTGCTGGGAATCGGATTTTGCTACCAGTTTACCACTTTGCAGCTGCTCCCTTGGCGTTTCTGTGTGTGGGAGTTTCGGCTCAATTGAATGTTTGCTGGCCCCAATCCCAGGGATTAATGGTCATCATTTGACACAGGATGCATTCTTTTTTGACGCTGGATATACTGTGAAGGTTTCTACAGTGTCGTACTTGGTGAAGACCTGGATTAGTTGGTGTCATTTGCTGTGACTGCTATACGACTTTGGGCATGAAAGAATAGTTTGTTTGCCTTAGATGTATCGTGAGTACTAGGACTCGATTCATCCGTCGATGTCCTCTGTTTCTCTGGGACTTTAAATTTGATTTCAAGCTGTGTTTAAGGTCTCTTGGGGTAATATTGCCACATTGTTGGTCTTGGTTTTGGGAGGTTATACCCCCCCTCTTTTCTCTTTGCGTCGGCATTTTGTGTTGTGCTGTCTGGGACCAAGCAGGAGCTTCTCCTGTTCCTTCAAGGAGTTGGGGTTATTGGGGGGGCTTCTAAGTTACTCTAGGGCCGGCCTTATTAGTCCGGTCTGGGGGTATCTGAAGCTGTGGGTCTCAGTGGTATAACTGGGCCTGATTAGGCAGTTTGGGGGTGTTGTGTGGGGGGGGGGGCCTCATGTGCCCTACAGTTAAGTCGATAGCCATCTTCAACTTTACAAGAGACATTTTTTCCTTCCATCTATGAACTTGCACTAAGTCTGCATACTGTTGTTTTTTGAATGTACATTTATAATATTTTGGATTTTGACTTGGTTTATCGCTACACTACTGGATTTTTATTGGAAGGACAGTGTGTGCAGTGAGAGGGCCTCACTGTCCTTACATATTTGGACCTTTCAACATTATATTCATTGGCAGTGAGTGCGCCTAAAAATAATTGCAATTTCATTTTTTATTGGATCCTGTTTCATCATATGAAGGACAGTGTGTGCAGTGAGAGGGCCTCCCTGTCCTTATATATTTGGATTCTTTAATAATTGCTTACAGATTATTTATGGTTGTGTAGTTCAGTAGGTTTTATTAGTTTTGTTTTGTGTATTTGTTTTTGGATTATGTTATTGGGTGGGCTTTTAGTCTAATTGTAATTGTGGGTATTTTATTTAAGAGGTATTCAGGAATTTTATTTACCTGTTTGCAGCTAGTTTGCTTCTTGCTTTTGTTATGTGTTGTTTAGTTTCCCCGGTTGTGCATTATTTGTCTTCCGATCTCCACATATCCCTTTTGCCTCCTCCTCCATTTCCATCTACCAGCACTGTCGGGCGCTTGGTATTGTTCGTAGGGGGGGGCATGGTGGGGGCCGTGGACTCGGTAGGGCGAATGAATGAACCTTTCGTATGGGGTGGTTAAGCCCAGAAGACGCCCTGGGGCGAAATGGAGCCTGGAACGTGGTGATCCATGTCTAGTCTCTGTACCCAAGGGCTCCACCTATTCGGATGGGCAAGTAGTCGGGACGGCTTCGGAGCCCTGTCCAACTCGGGCAGTGTTGTGCAATGCCAGATCTGTCAAAAACAAATCAGCTGTTATTTCTGATTTTGTTGGGACAGCAGATCTGGCTTGCATCACCGAGACCTGGCTGGATGGAAATGCTGGCCCCATTTTGGAGGCGACTGTTCCAACTGGGTACTCTGTGATTCACCGCCTGAGATTGGGGGTAGCATCTGTTTCAAGACCAGGTTGGGGCTCACGGTGTACCAGTTGAGAAGCTGAATCCTTTGAGTGTACTGTGGTGGCTGGTGTGGGTTGCAGGATGGCCCTCGTCTGCCGTCCACCAGGAGGCGAGAAGCGATTCCTGCAAGTAGCGGACTTACGTCAGCGATGGCGTTAGGTCCCAGATTGATGGTTCTGCGACTTCAATGCCTGGGTCGACAGAACTCTCTGCCTTTGGTCAGCACTTCCTCCAGTTGATGACATCACTGGGCCTTACACAGATTGTTTCCTCAGCCACTCATAATCACGGTCACTCTTTGGATTTAGTTTTTCTCCTGGGGATTGAGGCCTCTGATTTGGTGATGGAACCTGTCAGTTGGTCTGATCAGTACTCCGTGGGCTTCAGTTTTTGTGCTCCCCTTCGTAGGTCTGCCCCTGTGGAGATGGTTTGATACCGCCCTTTACGGGATGTGCGCCCTGAAGACCTGATGGCGGTGTTGAACCTCTCAGAGTTTCCGATTGCCAGCTTGGGTCCAGAGGCCATGGTCTTGGCTTATAATCAGGCCATTTCCTTGGTCCTGGACTCAATTGCTCCTGTCCGTGTTCGTCCCCTCTCTCTCCGCCCTCGGGTCCCATGGTTCGATGGGTCCTTGAGAGATTTGCGACGTATGGGACGACGGTTAGAGCACCGTTGGAGGAAATCTGCTCTAGATGCCGACCGCCTTAGTTTGGAGGAGCATTACCGGCTCTACCAATCAGAGATCTCCCATAAGAAGGCAGAATTCCTGTCCAGGGAGATCTCTGTTGCTCAGAATCGACCGGCTCAGTTCTTCAGAACTGTGGACAGGCTGTGCAACCCAGCCTGTCTCCAGCTCCGTCGAGCCTTTTCACAAAAGGAGTGTGATGAGATCACTCAATTCTTTGCGAATAAGGTTGCCGACATCAGATCAGAGATCCGTCTGATACACTCTAAGGGGGAAGCCGTTGGTCGGCGTTTGGTCACGGAATCCTCTGCCTCCTGGTGTTCCTTTGACCTGCCGACGTTCGGTGATATTATGCGGATCATCCAGGGGATGCGCCCTACATGCTGTAGTCTAGATCTGGGTCCTGCCTCCCTGATTTTGGGTTGTGTTGAGATCGTCGGCCCGTTTCTGGCTCAAATAATCTGGTGCTCCCTAGAATTGGGTGAGTTTCCTAGTTCCCTAAAGGAAGCTGTGGTGACTCCCCTTTTGAAGAAGGCTTCTTTGGACCCAGATATTTTTTCCAACTACAGACCGATCTCTAACCTTCCCTTTATTGGGAAGGTTATTGAGAAGGTAGTGGCAAACCAGCTGGAGGACCATTTGACTATCCATAGTATCTACGAACCTCTCCAGTCTGGTTTTCATAAGAGGCATAGTACCGAGACTGCTCTGGTTCGGGTGCTCAATGATCTCTTGATGGCGAGAGAGATCAGAGGAACCACTCTATCTTGGTCCTCCTTAATCTCTCCTCAGCCTTTGACACTGTAGACCATGGGGTTTTGCTCGAGCGTCTGGAGTCCATCTGTGGACTGTCTAGTACAGTGCTCAGATGGTTTTCATCTTTTCTATCTGGGAGAACGCAGAGAGTTGTGTCAGGGATTTTTTCCTCTGACCCTTTTTCTCTGCAGTGTGGTATCCCCCAGGGCTCGGTGCTTTCCCCCATGTCGTTTGCAGTGTACATCTGCCTCGGAGACATTGTAAGAAGGTATGGGCTGAGTTTCACTGCTATGCTGATGATACCCAGCTCTACTATCTTTGCCCCGACCAGATTTAGTACTCTCTGAGTATTTAATAGCTGCCTCGCTGAAATCCAGGACTGGATGAATGCGATCTGGTTAAAGTTGAGCGCCGGTAAGACTGAGGTTATGGTTGTGGACCCAGGTTGTGGGACAGGGGTTGGGGTCTGGTCAGTCCTCTGGCTTATTGCGGGGATCCGATCCTTACCTCTGAGCGGTGCGTAACCTGGGGTAGTGACTTGACGAGGGCTGACTCCTTCGTCATCAGGTGTCAGCAGTCGTTAAGTCCGCATTCTACCATCTTAGCAACATTGCCAGGGTAAAACACCTTGTTCCGCCCAGCGCATTTACCCATGTTGGTCCATGCTTTGCGTGACATCACGCCTTGACTATTGCAACTCCCTTTGCCTGGGGCTTCCTGGGGTTGATATCACGCTTGCAGCTAGTGCAGAACGCTGCTGCAAGGTTAATGACAGGTGACTAGAAGGACATATTACCCCAAAGTGTGCGACGGCACTGGCTGCCTATACAGTGGCGGATCACCTTTAAAGTAGGTCTTTTGACCTTCAAAGCCCTGCCGCGGACTTGGTCCCGACTACTTGAAGAGCTTCTGATTCCTTACACTTCGTCTGACAGCTCCGTTCAGCCTGACGAGGGGGTTGCTAGAGGTTCGAGGGTTATACTGAAGTTTTCTGGGGCTAGGGCCTTTGTGTTTGTGGCCCCAACCCTCTGGAACTCTCTGCCTCGCCGGCTTAGGGAATGCACGACCGTGGAATCCTTTAAGCGGGATTTTAAGACTTTTTTGTGGAGCAAGGCTTTCATAAATTGATGTTGCTGTGAATGCTGATTTTATATGTATATTTTGATTTTACGACTCATCTGTACAGCGCCTTGGTGCTTGAAAGGCGCTAAATAAATAAAGTTTTATTATTATTATTATTAAAGTAAGATCAGTAGGTTCCAGGGATTATAGAGAACTTGGGCAGACTGGACGGACCGCAGGTCTTTTCTGCCGTCATTGTCTATGTTTCTATATAATGGGGATAGTGTTGGGTACAAGGAAGGCACTTAATAGCGAAACAACAGGAGTGGAAGAGCAAATCCAGTCTGACAGTGGGTGATCCCAATTGCATAGTCCAACATCAGTGTGAACATCTGAAAGATAATCTTGTGGCAGGCAGGAGTTATTGTGGTACAAAGCGCCGACTAGGAGAAATCAGGGTTCTAGGGACGTGGATATGTTCTATCCTCACATTCCAGCAGTGTCCTTTCCCCTTTAAATGTTGCCGGAAAGTCTTCAGGCTGGCTCCTCCCACCCACCCCTGGTGGTATAACCCTCAGCTCTGCCCCATGACGCCAGATCTTCCTTTCTGCTGGAAGAAACAGGTTCTCTTCTTACCGCTCCCGCGTTGAGTAGGCCCTAGCGCTAAAATCTTAGGATTTACTAGCAAAACTTTAAACTCTTTAGAGTTTCGTCTTCAGTTTGATCATCAATTACGACAGCGATGGAGGAAAAGTCCTCACCCGGATTTTGCCGGTGCCCATGCGGGCAGAAGATGTCGCTTACCGATCCCCATGCCATGTGCGTTTACTGCCTGGGCCGTGCACACGATCCCCAGGCCTGTGATGCCGGTCGTTTCATGTGTCAGTCATTGAGGACTGCCTGAAGTTGAGCCACCCGGGAAAATGACATCCACTGGTCAAATTCAAGGACACCCGTTGTGTGGTCTCCACGGCTGCTGGGTCCGCCGAGCAGCTAGAACAACTCACAAACTTCTTTGAGGAGGCTGCCTCCTCGCTCGGCCTTCCTGATGGCACATTTCTCCCATGCCCTTTTTCGCTCCCTGGATGAGGTGATTCCTCATCTCCCTGCAGACCTCCAGACTACGGTCAAGCAGATCCGAGACCAGGGCTGGGCTGTGGCCAAGCAGCAACTTCAGACGGCTCTGGATATCGGAGATTCCTGTTCCTGCTTGGTGGCAGCAGCAGTTGCCATGCGTTGTAGGGCTTGGCTGTGGATCTCGACCTTCATGGCAGACAATCAGCACAAGCTGATGGATGTTCCGTTCTTAGGCACCAATCTGTTTGGGCCCAGTGTGGAGGGTCACCTCCAGTGTATCGAGAAGTCCAGTACCAACTTGGACTCTGTTACATCTGCCCAGAGGGATCCCAAGGCCTCTAAGCAGCAGAAGCTTAAGCCCTTTCGGTCCTCCACTACTGCAGCAAAACCAGCCCACCATCAGCCTGGCCAGCAGACTCAGTCCTGGTGACCTAGGTCCAAGTCCGTGGCTCCGGTGGTCCAAATGCCCGGAGGGGGAAGGGACCTGGTGGCTCCTCAGCCAGGTCCTCTTCCTCCAAGCCTGCTCAGTGACAGAATGGGTGCCTCATGCCCGTCACATCTCCCAAGGGTCCTCCCTGTAGGGGTCAGCTCCGCCACTTTCTTCCCGCCTGGTCCACTGTCACCACGGACAAGTGGGTTCTGGAAATGGTCAGTCAGGGTCTGCCTCTGCACATCGACCAGTACCCTCCAAGTTGAGCCCGCGCCCCATGGGAGGATTTGGTATTCGCAGAACTTAGTTGGCTCTTCAAGACGACATAGCCCAGCTCCTCCGCAAGGAGGTTGTGTTCAGAGCTGTGGATCCTTCAGAACATCCAGGGTTTGTCTCCAGGTACTTCCTAGTGCCAAAGCAGATGGGGGGGGGGGGCTGGCGCCCCATTCTAGATCTGCACGACTTGAACAAATTCCTCAGGTTCCACACTTTCAGGATGGTAACTCTGTCCCAGATCATACCATCTGTGGAGCAAAACATGTGGTTTTGCTCTCTGGATCTTCAGGACGCGTTGTTTCATGTCCCGATCCATCCGTCCCACTAAAGGTTCCTCTGCTGCCGAGCAGAGGGAGCCCTTTACGAGTTCCAAGCCATACCTTTCAGCCTCTCCTCAGCCCCAGGGTTTTCACCAAATGCATAGCAGTGGTGGCAGCTTACCGGAGGCGCCGAGGGGTCCAGGTGTACCCCTTCCTGGATGACTGGCTTGCTAGCAGGTCCTTCCAGACAGGTGGTGGAGTGGTCCAGGGACCTGGCACTCCAGACCTGCATTGACCATGGCCTCCTGGTCTATGAGGCAAAGTCGTAACTCGTGTTCTTGCAAGTGATCAGCTTCAGGGCAGAGCTCAACTTGTGCCAGGCCAGAACTCGGCTCCCAGCGGACAGGGTGGGGGTTCTCTCCTCCTTTGCCCATCATTTATGGTTGGGCACTTGTGCCCTGCCTTGGACTTGCTGCGCCTTCTGGGTTACATGGCGGCCTGCACCCACGTGGTCCAATGGGCCTGTTGCCATATGCACTCCCTGCAGTGGTAGCTGGCCAGCCAGTGGTGGTAGTGCAAAGCTCACTTCGACCAGCTGGTCACGATGACCCAGAGGATGTGGGATGCCCTCCAGTGGTGGCTCTTCCCAGAGCATCTGCAGGAAGGGATCTCGTTTGCCCGCCCTGAGTCGATGGTCATCCTGACGACCGATGCCTCTCTCATGGGCTGGGGTGCCCACCTGGTGGGAACACAGAGTCCACAGGCTCTGGACCCTCAGGAGTACCGGTGCCACATCAACCTGCTGGATCTCCAGTGGTTCAGCTAGCCGTGACCACATTTGCTCCGTTTGTCCGGGGTCAAGTGCTCCAGGTCCAGATGGACAACACCACAATCATGTACTGCCTCAACAAGCAGGGCAGGACGCACTCCCTGCCTCTGTGCAAGGAAGCTCTCCACATCTGGACCCTCGTGTGCAGCCAGGAGGCAGATCTCCTTGCCATTCATGTGGCAGGAGCCTCCAGTCAGCTGGCGGATGCCTGCAGCCGGGTGGGCGAGGCATCTCACGAGTGGTCCCTCCACCCAGATAGTTCACAGTCTGTTCTGCCAGTGGGGCACCCCTCAGGAGAACCTGTTCACCTCCAGGGAGAAAGCAAAGCTGAGGCTGTTTTGTGCCTGCCCCCCTCAACAGGACTCACTGCAGGGGAATGCCTTCTCAAGGCCATGTACCCCAGGCCTCTTCTGTGCCTTCCCTTGATCCACAAAGGGCTCCTCAAGGTCAGGAGGGACAAAACACAGGTGATCCTGGTGGCTCAAGACTGGCACAGCCAGTTTTGGTACCCCAATCTCCTCAGCCTCAGCAACAGGCTCCCGAGGCATCTTCCAGCACGCCTGGACCTGCTTTCCATCAGTCAGGGGAAGGTACTGCACCCGGACCTTCAATCCCTACATTTGACAGCCTGGTTCCTGAGCAGCTAGAGTTCCAGGCTTTGGGTCTCTCTGCAGATATCCTCTCAGTAGAGGAGGCATCTCACAAGGAATCGACCAGAGAATGCCACGCTTTCAAATGGAAGAGATTCTTCATTTAGTGTCAGGGCAAGGGGTAGGACCCTTCGACATGCCCGGTGGTTAACATTTTAGACTACCTTTGGTCTCTCTCCCAAGGGGGACTTTGGTTGATGACCCTTTACCTGGCAGCCATCTCTGCTTACCGGGAGCGGGCTGGTCAGCAGTTAGTGGCAAAGGAGAAGGTTCTTCAAGGGCCTTGACCACATTTCCCCTTTGGTGCGTGAACCACCACCACTGTGGGGCTTGTTGATGGTTTTGGCAAAGCTCATGAGCAAGCCATTCGAACCGATGCACAGGTGTGACATGTCTCAACTGTCCTGAAAGACCGCCTTCCTGGTGGCTATCACGTCAGCCAGAAGGATCAGTGAGCTCCAGGCGCTCTTGGTGGAGTCTCCTTACCTGGTCTTCCACAGGGACAAGGTTGTCCTGTGCCCCAATCCAAAGTTTCTCCCGAAGCTTTTGTCAGAGTTTCATCTTAACCAGGTGATGACTCTACCAGTGTTCTTCACCAGTCACACCTTGGAGATTGAACACAGGCTGCATACGTTGGACCTGAGGCGAGTGCTTGCATATTATAAAGAGTACATAGCTGGAGTTTGGGGAGAGGTTCGCCAGCTGTTTATCACCTATGCTTAAGCTGCACCTGGCAGACCTGCAGCTAAGTGGACGATTGGCAGGTGGATCACATTGTGCATTGATCTCTGCTATAGGTTGGCGGATAGGGAGCCTCCCATAGGGCTAAGGGCTCATTCCACCCGCCATACCGCTGCATCGGTGGCTGCTTCTAGGGACGTCCCTATCCAGAAAATCTGCAGGGCTGCAACCTGGAAGTCAGCACACACCTTTATTTTCCACCACCATATTGACCTCTAGTCACGCCGGGATACTGGTTTTGGGACCTCCGTTCTCCAGTCCCTGTTGCCGAAGTAGGTGGTGTGCACCTTGCTTCTCTCCTCCCAGAGAACTGCTAGGAGTCTGCCAGAAAGTGTGGATAAAACATCATATCCACATCCCTAGAAAAATATTATTCACCTTTAACAGTAATTGTAGGAGAGCTATATGATGATCATCCACACAGACCCACCCGACCTCCCCAGCTTCAGCGCACAACCTCTGCCAGCGGGCAAGATCTGGTTTCATGGGGCGGAGCCATGGGAGTTACCACCCGGGTGGGTGGGAGGAGCCAGCTTAAAGATGTTCTGGCCAGAGTTAAAGGGAAAGGCAATTGCCAGAAAGTGTGGATGGACATCATATACCACTCCTAGAACTACTCTTACAGGTGATTAACCTGTTTTTCCCTGCCTCGTCTTTCTGGTCTGTCTCTATGAAATGGTGTATAGCCTTGTATATTTTTCCCCAACTGCAGCTTTCATTCCACCATTTGTCAGCTGTTGCAACAATCTCGAAATGTTTTATTGAATTTAAGGGCTCAAGCTCATCCATTTTATTATTCGTTCTCCCGAGCGTTTATTAATATGCTCTTAGTGGTACTGTGATTTCCCCAAGTATTGTTTTTTTGCAGATATTATGTTGAGTATTATTTTTTTGATGATTTGCAGACTGACTGTATGCCCCCAGCCATTTAGTTTAGCTCTGTTACTGTTTAGTTGGTCTAGGATTTGTTTTCCCCAACACCTGTGCGCCTTTTTTTAGTTGGATGTAATCCATCTCTTGCAAACAGGGGGATCCGTACAAAGTCTCCACACTGAAAATCCCGACTCCTGAGAGCCCGACAGCCACATTCCCAACTGTGGCAAAATCTTGATGTCTGGTGATTTGTACGGTTTTGGGAAATTTCACCTGTGTTGTCTGGCATTGTCGGGTTTTTGTACCAGACCCCAAACAGGTGGGGTTTATTACGAAAAATTCCCCAGTTATCAGTAAGGGTAGTACCTTCCCCTTTGCATCAGTTAGATAGATACACAGTTTTTTTTTGGGGGGGGAGACCTTAGAAATCATATGAGGACCCTTTCTAGAACTCTGTTCTTAAATCATCTGTAATGGTTCAACATACTGCTTAAAACTGTGTAAATATTACTCTCATTAGTATTTTATGTTATTGTAGATGTGCACAATGATAATTTTAATGATTGTGATTGTGTCATGCTTAACTACTGTAATATAAGGCAGTTTTTCCTTTTTTGTTGAAAACTCAATAAAAATCTGAATTAAAAAAATTAAAAAGATAGTTTTATAATTTGCTTTTTTATGTGTGTTTTTTTTTCTGTGTTTGCTTCTGGCACTGGAAAGATGTCCAAAATTGCCACCCTAGAACCTGTAGTTTTTAGGTGCTTACCTAGAGCGAGGAGGTCATGACAGATGACCTTACTTTGAGAGTGAAGTCTTGCAGCAGGCGACACTGGTAGGACTGAAGGCGGCAGGCACCAGGACCATACAGAAATTTTGTAGCTAGCAGTATACAGTGGGGGACCGCCCCCAACATCACATACACAATAAAGGGGGCGGTTCCCCAGCGTCACCTCAGTTCTTTTCCTGCTGTCGACCCGCACACATCGGTTCTACAGACGCCTTCTGCTGAGATCAACTGCCATTTTGACCGTGTTTTTAACGCTTTATTCTTTTGCCAAAAAAGTTCATTTCTTCCATTCTCCATCTGTATGTCGTCTTCCCCCATCATCATCCAACGACCGACACCAGTCGAAGTGTGTCTGTGGCAAACTGATACCATCTAAGGATGGACACTCAGCCTGTCTTCTGTTCCTAGGCCTAGATCACGACACCAAGGCCTGCCAACACTGCTAGAAGTTTAATAGCAGGATGAGAATTTGCAGCTACAAAGCCCTCCAGGACTTGTTGCTCCAACATCAGCTTGCTGCCATACAAAAGAATTCTTCATTTCAGGAGGGCCCCTCTCTCAAAATGTATTCGGGGAAGCACCGCCACAAAGAAAAAAGGAGACAGAGGGAAAAAGACGGATCTTGCTTCGAAAAACAGTTCTTGCAGCAGGTTACACCATTAGGACTGAAGCCAGCAGGACCCCACGGAAAACTTTTAGCTAGCTACATACAGCGGGGGACCACCCCCAACGTTGGCCCTGCCCCCGGCATCACATACGTTATTAATGGGGCGGCCCCCCAGCATTCCTCAGTTCTTTTCCCGCTGTCGACTCGCAAGCATTGGCTTCACGGACGCCTTCAGCTGTTGAACAACGCCATCACTTGAGTATTACTACTTTATTTCTTTTTTTTTCTTCTTTGAAAAATTCCGATTTTTTTTTCCTTTTGTATGTCACCTTCCCCAACATCATCTGTTGAAAGGCACTCCTCCAAGTGTACTTGTGGCAAACAAATTCCTTTTAAGGATAAGCACGCGGCCTGTGTCAGGTGCCTAGGCCCAAAACACGACAGTAAGGCCTGTCCCATTTGCCAAAACTTTAACAGCCGCACGAGGTTCCGTTGACAGAAAGTTTTGGAGACCTTCCTATTAGAAAAAAGATTAGCAGCCATGCAAAAAAGTTCCTCCTCATGGGAAGAGTCCTCCCACAAATCGGGGAAACGTAAGGAAAAATGTCGGGGGAAAGGGAGAAAGCGTGCTTCCCATGCACGCAGACATCAGACTCCAGGGCGAGCTCTGACTTTGCCTGCTCCAACAAATTTCTGTCTCGGACAAAGACCCTGCCTCCCCCGGCCAAAATCCAGATGTCGGGTGGTGGTGGCGTTTCATCTACCCTCCAGCCGAAAGAATCTTCACGCAGCCGGCCTTCGGGCTTTTCAGGTTGATCTGCTTCCACAGATCGCCCAACCAAGGCACAGTCCAAATCAGCCGTTACTACAGGCCCCGACTCCCTGGACCGGCGCGGGACTCTGACCACTGGAGGTTGGCTTTCCAACCCCCCATGGGAACCTCGGGGATGTCCACTAAATGGACCTCAGATCTGACGTCCCTCAAGCGGACCTCAGACCCGAAGTGGACGTCGGAACTGACGCCCACAAAACGTCCTAAGGACCACCGACAGAGGTCCATTCTCACAGAAAGGACGTTACCTCATCCATACCGGACGTCAGTCTGTCCAGTCGTTCGGATGACGAAGGTACCGACGCCGGGGTCGAGCAACTCGGCGATGACCAGGCGTCAGGAGACAAGCAGGAAGCAAACCTCCCACGTGACCTGACGCCACCCAAAGATCAGACAACAGGTGCATCAGGCCACAGACCGTCAGACCCAGGCGACGGTCAGACGGCACCTGGAGAGGAACCGACGCCAGGTCAGTCGTCGGATCTTAGCATCTCCGAAGTGAAGGAATTGTTTTCCTATTGGTGGAAAACCATTAGGAAGGATGTAGTTCCCACCAAACCACTGGTGGAGAACCTGCCTCCTCCAAACGAGAAAAGCCCGGACAGACCACCCACTAGAGAGGACAGTCCCAAACCTTGGGGACGGTCTAAGAACAAGAAGTCACATGCAGAGAAGAAGCGGCCAAAGTCTCCTTCACAGGCCCCTTCCCGCTCTCTTAGCGTGCACAGACCTAAAAAGCACCACAGTAGGTCAGACTTCTCCTCTTCCTTGGACGAGTCTCACTCATCCTCTTCAGAATCTTCCAGATCCAGTTCTCCTGTTTAGTATCCCTTCACCAGACCCAAGGGATCTACCTAGGTCCCCCCCGATGACTCAACATTCATGGATATAATGTGGCATATCCAAGATAACATGAGGTGGGACACAGAAGACTTGGATCCTAAGAGGTGACGCCTCGCCAAGTATCTAAGACAGAAGGATCCAAAACCAGTGGTGGTCCCGCCATTAGCTGATACCTTCCAGGATGTGACAAAAGCTGCTTAGAAGCACCCCTTTTCTTCCTCAGCTGTCCCCAAGAAGGTGGACTGCCTATATAGGACCCCCCTTGAAGGATCCTTATCTAGGGGAGCAACCAGTGGCAGATTCTGTGGTCATCACTGTCACTCCCGACAGGTCACAGAGGCCCCAACACCTAAGCACCCAGCCCCCGGACCGAGAGTTGAAGCAACTTGACTCCATGGGGAGGAAAATGGATGCCTCAGCAACATGTTCGATCCGTTCATTAAATTTCCTGACCCACGTGGTCTAATTTCAAAATGCCCTGTGGGAACAAGGTCAAGACTTGATTAAAAACCTTCTGGATGGAGACCAAAAAAAGGAACTAACAAAGCTCCTTCAAACTGGTGCCCAGAACCAAGACCTCGTTAGCCCAGAGGTCCTTCCATTACCGAGCCCCTGCTTGGTTCAACTCCCTCCCACCCTGCATCACAGACATTGCCAAAATTGGTCCCTTCAGAATCGCCCTCCAGAACGTATTATGTAACCTATGTATACTCTATGTTTAATGTTCTGCACCTGTATTGTTCTCACTGTTGTAACCACACTGTGTAACTTTGTTTACACCCCCTACGACGAGGTGCCTTTGTAAATGAGTCCATGACTCAAAGGTTATAAATCCAACTTTTCAAATAAACAAACAAGCTCTGATGTAGGCACACGAGTACTCAGAGCAGCATACGACTCGGCAGATTCAGTCGCAAGAAGCGCAGCATCAGGAGTATGCCTCATAGAAACATAGAAGTTGACGGCAGATAAGGACCGCAAGGCCCATCCAGTCTGCCCATTTCTTTTTCTACCTTATAAATGTGCCATCGGCCTTTGCTATGTCAGTGACCTATCTATTCATAGTCATTTGTATTGCTCCCTTATGCCTATCCCATGCCTGTTTGAAGCCCTGCACTGTATTCATAGCCACTACTTCTTGTGGTAAGCCATTCCATGCATCTACCACCCTTTTCTGTGAAAAGAATTTCCTCACATTCCCCTTAATCGGCCTCCCTCTAATCTCATGCTGTGTCCTCTTGTCCTGCTATTTTTCTTATATTTAAACATGTTAGACTCTTTCACCTTGTTTATGCCCTTAAGGTGTTTAAATGTCTCGATCATATCACCTCTCCCTCCTTTGCTCAAGGGTATACATATTGAGCTCCGTTAATCTGTCCTCCTATGTCTTCTGATGCAGTCCCTGCACCATTTTGGTTGCCCTTCTCTGGACTGCCTCAATTTGGTTAATGTCCTTGTGAAGGTGTGGCCTCCAATACTGCACGCAGTACTCAGATGGGGTCTAACCAATGTCTTGTACAGAGGATTATTACCTCCTACGATTTGTGATACCTCTACTAATACACCCTAACACCTCTCTAGCCTTACCTACTGCTTTAGAGGTCTGCTTGGATGATTTCAGGTCATCAGTGATGATGATGCCCAAGTCTCTTTCTTCCTTTGTGACTGCTAGCAACTCCTCCCAGCCTATAAGTGGCTTCAGGTTTCTCTTCCCTATGTGCATGATTTTGCACTTCTTTGCATTAAATCCCAGTTGCCACTCTTCTGACCATTCTGCTAGTTTATCCAGATCTCTTCTCATTCTGCCCACCCCATCTGGATCATCTACTCTGTTGCAGATCTTGGTGTCATCTGCAAACAGACGGCCTTACCTCTAGTCCATCTGCTAGGTCACTAATGAAGATGTTGAATAGGACTGTCCCCAGGACTGATCCCTGAGGTACCCCACTTGTGACTTGCATCTCTTCTGACTGTATACCATTTACCACCACTCTCTGTTTTCTGCCAGTCAACCAGTTTGCCACCCAGTTGACCAACTTCTGACCCACCTGAGCCTACCTAGCTTATTTATCAATCTTCTATGTGGAACAGTGTCAAAAGCTTTGCTGAAGTCAAGGTAGGCGACATCAACTGCTCCCCTTGGTCCACCACTTGGTTACCCAGTCAAAGAAATCTATGAGATTAGTTTGACAGACCTTCCTTTGTAAACCCATGCTGTCTTGGATCCTGTGCCCCTATGGATTCCAGGTGTTGCACTATCCTTTCCTTAAGGAGTGCCTCCATAATCTTGCCCACTACTGAGGTAAGACTGACCGGTCTGTAGTTCCCCGCCTCCTCCCTGCTACCACTCTTGTGGAGTGGGATCACATGAGCCCTTCTCCAGTCTTCTGGGACCTCTCCTGTGCCTCAGACGACACGCTTGGCTGAGGGTATCAGGCTTTACACTGGACATCCAGAAGGGAATTCTGGACATTCCCTTCAAAGACTTGGTTCTTTTCCGGGAAGAATCTGAGAAAATAATCACAAAACTACAAGATGCCGGAAAGGCAGTAAGATCTGTACAGGCCATGTACAGACCCAAGCTGAAACCATTTCAGAGGCAACAGAATTGCTTCAGAGGCAAGCAAGGACAGCAGCCCTGATTTGGACAGCAGCAGAGAAGCGGCTTTAACCGCAAAGGCCCATCTCGAGCTGTAGGAGGTTCAGGTGCCAGGAACACACAAACTCCTCAGGCAACTCTCCCCTTCCCCTCCACAGCCTGACTCTTTGCAGACCCCTCCTCCCCATCCGGTTCAAAGGGAAGAGAAGGTCGGGGGTTGCTTCTCAAGACACTTAGCAGGATGGTGACAAATCACTTCAGCCCAATGGGTGCTTCAATTAATTCAAAGAGGGCACTCTATCGAATTCACTGGGCAACCACCATCCAGACCATCACTACGGTCTCAGTATTCGAGACAACATGCCACACCGGTCCGAGAAGAAATCAATTCCCTTCTCAAGAAGGAGGCAATAGAAAAGGTCCCATGTATCCAGAGAGGGAGAGGGAAAGGGTACTATTCTCACTTCTTCCTAGTACCCAAAAAGACAGGGGACCTGTGCCCCATCCTAGACCTCAGCATGTTTAAGCATGCCTGGGACAGGCACAGGGGAAGCTGGAGAGGGGAGGGAGGGAGGGGAAGTGATGAAAAGGCATTGATCCCATAGGGTCAGTGGCCACATACTATGTATAGGGCCTATGGGCAGACTGGGTGGGCCTAGCGGTCCTTATCTGCTGACAATTTCTATGTTTCTATGTATCTCAACACCTTTGTGGCATACAAACGCTTCAGGATGGTCACCTTACCAGGCTTAATCCTGATGCTACGCCCAGACGCTTGGCTAGCATCGTTGGACATGCAAGATGCCTACCTCCACATCTCAATCGTGAAACATCATTGGAGGTTCCTGGGATTCGAATTCCAGGGTTACCGCTGTCAATTCCGAGCCCTGCCTTTCGGCCTGTCATCAGCTCCGAGGGTATTCACCAAATGCCTGGCAGTAGTAGCGGCGGCACTCAGGAGAAGGGGCCAGTATGTCTTCCCCTACCTGGATGACTGGCTCCTGACGGCTTCGTCCCAGAGAGCTAAATCACGCTTTACAAGACACCTATTTAATATTCGACTTCCTAGATGCCACTGTCAGCCTGTCAAAATCAACCCTTACACCTTGCCAAAGATTGCAGTTCATTGGCACAGTACTCGACACCAGAAAGGGAATGGCCTTTCTACCAGAAGACAGGGCAGAACGTCTATGAAGCTTGACAAGGAACATCATGGGACAAAAACAGGTCCCGGCAAGGACCATGTTGCAACTTCTAGGCCACATGGCGGCCACCATAGCCACAGTTCCCCTATCATGCTTGTACATGAGAACCATTCAGTGGACACTCAGGGTCCAGTGGGACCAACGGCAGGATGACTTAGACCAGCTGGTCTCGGTCCCCAACTCTGTTCTCCGAGTCTTGCAGTTCTGGCTGATCCCGGAACACCTCTCAGTAGGAGTTCCCTTTCTGTCTCCTACCTATCCACTGATCCTAACCACAGATGCGTCAGGATCAGTCTGGGGCGCACACTTGGGCAGCAAAAAGACTCTGGGACTATGGTCAGGGACAGAAGGAGCCCTTCACATAAATGTCCTTGAGATGAGGGCAGTCCTTTTCGCCCTTCAGGCCTTGCAAACGGACCTAACCCTGGGACATCTACTGATCCAAACGGACAATATGTTGGTAGTATTCTATATCAGCAAGCAAGGGGGCACTCACTTATATCAACTCTGTCGAGAAGTGATGAGAGTGTGGTACTGGGCAATAGAGCACAATATCACCCTGTCTGCAGTGCATGTTCCTGAGTTACAGAACATGCTGGCGGATCTCCTCAGCAGATCTCGATCAAGCGCACACAAATGGGAGCTCCTACAACCAGTGGCAGAAACTCTGTTTGCAAAATGGGTGATGCCAGATTTGGATCTGTTTACTTCCCAATACAACACAGAACTGTCCAGTTTCTGCTCGCTAGATCCAGGGCCTGGTGTTTTCTGGCAAGACGCGTTGTCCCTCTCCTGGACAGGCAGGTTCTTCTATGCCTTTCCTCCCTTCCCTTTGATCCAGAGAGCCCTGCTTCAAACTGCAGGATGACAGAGCAGTCATGATTCTGGTGACCCCATATTGACCCAGACCGAGATAGTTTCCTCTTCTTCAAGGCCTGGCGAGTGAGCCACCCTTTTCTCTTCCGCTCAGCTCACACTTACTGTCACAAGACAACGGGTCCCTGATTCACCTGAATCTCAGATCCCTACGCCTGGCTCCTAAGGGCCTAGCTGTGTCTTGCCATGGAGTCTCAGACAGTGTAGCCGATGTCCTAGTGGCAGCAAGGAAATCCTCTACTAGTGACACATATGCCATGAAATGGCGCAGGTTTTGCTTTTGGTCCTCAGCACGTGACCTGGACCCTTTAACCTGCCCAGTGAAATTGGTATTAGAGTACCTCCTTTCCTTATCAGAAGCAGGGCTGAGTTACTCCTCAATAAGGATGCACTTTTCTGCAGCATCTGCGTACCATGCACCCTTTGGGGACAAATCCTTGGCTCAACTAGATTTGTTATGCACCTTCTTGCGTGTCATCCTCCACTTGAAGCCACCTACTAGAGATCCTATTCCTCCTTAGGACCTTCTTTTCGTTTTACATGGTTTTAAATAAGCTCAGAAAATTGATTAGCAGTTTTGCATGTGAAAGTGCTAATCAAGTGTAAAAATGAATAGCATATGCCTCGATTTGATTAACAAAATTAAAAATGCTTAAATATTGTAGCCTAAATAAAATGTTTCATTAAAATCAATTCTGTCTTGGCTTCATCTGTTTCAGTAACACCCCCCCCCCCCAAAAAAAAGCACACACACACCTCAGTACCACAACCTCCCACCCCTGTCCCCTTTGCCAGAACCACAAAAACCCTCCTCCCACCAATCTCAGTGGCCAACCACCCACCTCACCCCCACCCATAAGGTACATGCCAAAAAAAAAAAACCCACCCATCTCAGCCTCCCCAGACAGGACTGCTTTGCCACAAACTAAAGCCTGAGCTGATTTACCTGCCACAACCCTCCGCCTACCATGCCTCTCAACCATTATGACTTTTACTGCCAACTAATAAATATACTGCTGCTTTTATCTTTAGGCTCACAACACTGTTGCAACCATTGCCTTTACTTATTTTTTTATTTCTGCTTTAAAGTCTAAATTTACAGCACCTTTCTCTGTGTTGGCAGCATCTTTTCTGTGAAGGATGGAGGGGGGACAGAATAATTTTGAGGGGTGAAGTGAGGGACATCCTTCATAATCGGGGTCAGTTGACAGGTATGAGTAGCTTCGATCCCACCATGCCAGAATCCTCCACCCGTCCATCTCAGCCCCACCACCCTCCCCACCCATGTCCCCTCAGACACTCATCCACGTAAGACAATTCAGAGTGCCTCCCAGTCTTTCCGCCGCGGCCTCGAAATAAATCCTGGCAATCACTCTCGTAGTTCTGTGCATAAGTAATCCTGAGTTACTTAACAGTGCCGCCCATGGTATCCTCAGTCTCACCGCCGCTGGCCCGAATGCCGGCAATCATGCCCAAGTGCTTTCTCCGTTCCAAGGGACCTGAGGGCTTTCCTTACGCTCTCTACTGGGATTTCAGCCTCCACGTCCTCCCCTTTTCACCCTGCACTGCTGGGCCACCACCTGTCTGTGGTGGTCACTCCCTTTCCCCAGACCCATCAGGGCCCCAGGTCTCAACCGGTCTCACCCCTTGCTCCGGTTTGCCCCCACTCCCCTCGCAAGACATAGCCCCTCCATCCCCCCTGGTAAAAACTTTTGCCTGTTCCCCCGCCTCCTGTGCCCAACCATCCCCTATCCTTATCTTGCTGATCTGCCCCCTTACTTTCCTTTTTTCCCCTATGTATCTAAAGAACCCCTTGTCTCCCCTCCGGATCCCACTGGCCAAGGACTGCTCCTTTTTTGCCTTAGCTGCTCTCACCACCCTGGTGACTCTCTTGGCTGTCAGCTCATACTCCTCCTGATCCCATTCACTCCTTGAGCACTTGAAGGGCCTATAGGCCTCCTCCTTTTCCCTCACCACTTCCTGTACCTCCCGGGTCCACCAGCAGGGTTTTCTGGCCTTACCAAACTTACGCCTTTCCCTTGCACAGGATCTGGTAACCTCCTGTATTCCCCTCCTAATGATCCCCCACCTGCTGTCAGCATCCATATCCGGCCTTATCCTGTCTATACGGACTTTAAGGATCATTCCCATCTCCCTGAAGTCTGCACCCCTAAAGTCAGTTACTACTGTCCTTGTTTGGCTTTCCTCTCCCCCCTAGGTCCAGGAAGAACCAGATTGTGGCGTGATCACTCCCGGAAAACATGTCCCTCACCTCTAGGCCCCTAATTTGATCACTGTCTGCCAGGACCACGTCCAGTGTCCGGGCCTCCCTAGTTGGCTTACCCACCTGTTGTGTCAGAAATGCATCCTGGAAGACATCCAGCAGCCTCTGCTCTCTGGCCACTGGTGACGTCATAGTCTCCCAGTCTGTTCCTGGCATGTTGAGGTCCCCCATTACCACTACCCTTCCGTTTCCCAATCTACAGTGTCCCTCGACATTTGCCACCAAACTTTCTTCCAGGACCTCCGCCAGTGCTGGTGGTCTGTATACCACTCCGACCTTTACTGTCTTACCCCTCTGCGTCAGCAAGGTGACCCAAACAGCCTCCACGTTCCCCTCTGCCTCCTCTACCCCTTCCAATACCCATGCCATTTCTGACTAACAGTGCTACACCACCCCCTTCCCTCCCCCCTATCTTTTCTGAACATAGTGTAGCCCTCCAGATTTAGGTCCCACTCGTGCCCTTGAGTGGCACAGGTCTCAGTGACTGCTGCCACATCTACCTCCCCCTCAACAAGCATCGCCTGGAGCTCAGGCATTTTATTTCCTAAGCTCCTGGAATTTATCAGGACCACTTTCCACCCCTTTTCCCTCCTCTCCTTTCTCCCCCTTGAGCTCCCATTTCTCAGCTCCTGCACCCTACCTGGTGACCCATTTCCATATCTCCCTAGCCCCCTAGAGGAGTGGAGACCATGTCCCTCATTTATCGTACCTGCTGGCACTGCCCCTTATTTTATCCCTCCCCCCCTTCACAAGTTTAAACCCCACCTTTGCTGATGAATCCAGCTAGTTTGAGCTTAAGGATTTCCTTCCCCTCCAAATTAAAGTGGAGCCTGTCCCTAGCGTACAGCCCCTTATCCTCCCAGATTTCCCCCCAGTCCTCCACCAGGCCATACCCTAATTGCCCACATCACTCCCTAAGCCACTGATTTATCTCCCTAATCTTCATCTTGTTTTCCACACTAGTCCTTGGCACCGGCAGGATTTCCAAAAAGGAGCTCTTACAGCCCGTGGAAAGGCATACCCTGGCCAACTCCCGGAACCTTACCTGAATTTCTAGTTCACTATTACCATTTATGTCATTTGTCCCCAAGTGCACTAGAATGTCCAGGGTCCCCCCGCATTCCCTTGCCAGTGCATACAGCTCATGCTTGGGCCTTGTGCACCATCAGGCCTGGGTAGTATTTGGTTCTGATCATACAGGTTTTACCCTCCTCCTGCCCCTCCCACTGGATGCCTCTGATCATGGAGTCCCCCAGTAGCAGTACTCTAACCTCCCCTTTGCCTCCCTGTTCACCCCTTGGGTTCCCCCTCCTTCCATGCCCCTTCTCATCCCTTCGTCCGGATTCTCCCCTCAACTGGCTCCTCGCACCTCCCACAATCTGGGTATTGAAGGTAGCCCCTTCACTATTGTCCCTGATCACCTCCTCTACCCGTGTCGTGGTCTTCTTTATCCCCCCCCAACCCGAGTATCTTTCTCTGTATCTCTTTACCCACTCCTTACTAATCCATCCGTCCTATCCATTTACCTACTTGGCTTTCTGCTTGCTATCATCCCATTTATGTCCTGCACCTTCCTGCCTGTCATGCTCCCCTGTTCCATACCATCAGCCTCCTTCTTGTTCCCCTGTTCCTTTTTCTCCTCCCCTCCTACCCCTCTTCCCCGATCCTGTCTGGGACCCCCTCTATTGCGCCCTTGCCTTTTGCCCCTTCACTCTTTCTATCCGTTCCTGCTCCAGCTTCACCAGCATCATCATCATCCTCCTCCTCCTCCCCAACACACCCCTCTTCTACCAATGGGCGTAGAGGGTTAAAACAATTTGTGAGCCTTAGCCCATTCCCCAGTGCCCCCGTCCCTACTGCCCTCTTGGTTTCCTTCGACGCCCCAGACTATTGCCTACTGCTGTGGAAATTTCCACCTTTTGGGCCCCACCTGCCAGGGCCCCTTTGTACCCCCCTTCCCTCCTCTCCTAGTGTGAGCACCTCTCTTCACTCATCCCTCAGCTTGGGAGGCCCCAGCACCTAGTGCTTCCATGTAGGTGACCGCTTGCCTCTTACCTCTCCAATCCTATCCTCCCCCAGCTGCCTTCAGATCCCCTCTACCTCCTCCTTAAGCTGTGCCAGCTGGTAGCACACTGGGCATTCCCCAAACTTCCAAGCCCAGTCCAGTATCATGGCCGCACCACACCCTGTGCACCCAACCACCCGCCCAAAGATACCTGCTCTAGTGATATGCGGTACCTTCCCCATCATCACAGCAGTCTTTTCTAGGCCAAATTACCAACTCATTGGCTCTACATTTTCTCGAGCTACCAGTACCTATACCTAGGCGATCCCCCCCATACAGCATGCAGACTTTTAAACTTGCAATGCTTGAGTGGCAGAACTTTTCCCCACCTGACTATTAGACTTAAGAGTTAGCTTATAGGGGAAGTTTACAACTCCCTAAGCTCCTCCCTCCCAGCCTTTAAACCCAACCCCCAGTGGCTCTTCCATATTTAAGAAATGCTAGTACAATGGGTGTGTGGGAGAGCTTCCCCAGAAAGATTTTAAGGAGTTAGGCCACATTTACAACATAACAGAAAAACTTACAAAAACTTATGACAAAGATAAGTTAGCTCTCCAGAACCTCACCACCTCTTCAAACTTCCACTGCTACCTCTGCCTACAGCAATAAGATTTAAGAATTAACTAATCCTAGCCCAGCCTCTAACATAAAGTTTACCTGATGTATTCCAGTTGAAGGCCCTCCACAATATCCAACTATCACACTAATCAGCAATTCATTGTGGATGCTGTACACCTGTTTGAGACCTATCTATGCTTTTTCCTCTGCCCCATGGCTGCATTATTGGATAGAACTACATGAGCTGCACCTGAAGCCTCTTCCTCCAACTGCATAGCAGGTGTTCCCCTATAAATGAGTTGTGCTCGGGTGGGGGAGGGTATCAGCCCTGTGTCTGCCCCTCACTGCACCTCCAAATACTGCACCCTCCTCCGGAGGAAGGTCCCACACAAACACTATGTTAAACAAGTCAGCACTCCTGCCCTAAAGTCCGTAGACTGATAAGAATTTAAAGCTTATCCAGCAATTAAAATCCTTTCCCCAACTGCTCAGCAAAAGCAGGTTCACACAACCTCTGCTAGACCCCAACTGTTTCTGCAGTACTGCTATGTGAGAAGCCCTGGTATTTAAGCCCCAATGAGCTGTAAATTGATCCTGGCTGAGAAGGACAGAAACTTCCAGAAAGCTGCTCACAATACCTGTAGAAAAGATAAATGAATATCAAGCTTCCACTGTGGATCCCCCACACCACACAACACTTATTAAACAAGTCAACACTCCTGCCCTAAAGTCCACAGAATGCTAAGAATTGACAGCTTATCCAGCAACTAAAATCCTTTCCCCAGCTGCTCAGCAAAAGCTGTGCATACTATGTGATCCTGAGCAAGTCCTTTAACTTCCTTGTGCTCCCAGGTCACATCTGGAAACGAGCTTCGGCTTAATGTGCTGCTCCTGGTTAAACAGTGCCCCCGGACCATTCTCCACTCCCAAGGGAACCTACCCCCGAGGACAGAGGCTGTGGGCCATAAGAGCCGACTTCTCGACAAGCGAGCCAGAGCTCTTCCCACTCTACTAAACGGCATAACTGCCAGCATCAGCGTACGAGGTCTTGGTCCTCTTCCTCCGGAGAGTCAGACCATTCATCTCATCAGAATCCTCCTTGGTAGGAGGGACTCCCGTCACCTGACCCAGTGGACACCCCTAGGTCCCCACCAGATGACCCCTCCTTTATGGAGGGTGTTTTTTTTGTAAACTTTATTTAAAGTCAGCATACAGTTTATCACATTTCAATCAATAGCAGCTGTGTCTGGTGTCACAAAGCCACTCAGCAGGTCAGCCCTCTACTCCCAAAGTGCCAACCTCCGAGCGCAGTCTTGTGAACAGTTAACAGAAACAGGGTAACCCTCCTGTCTGTTTTGTGGGTTTGAATCAACCTTTGGTCTCAGTTTTGGAAGGATTCAAACTGTGAACCTCTTGTTAGCGTACCCAATGCACAGGCTCAGATAATTCTGTCTTCGCGGGGCCAGATATCTTTGCCTATGGGCACCTAACCAGGTGTACAAAATGAATCCTTAAAAACTCTAATAAAGACCTCAGATTACTCTTACCTTTTTTCAGTTTGGTATTACCATTCAAGCTTATGCACAGTGTCTGCTTTCACCATACTATATATACAGTACTTCACTTGTTAAAGAAAATAAATTCAAAGACAGACCAAGTAGGTTCTAAAAATAGAGTTTTACTAAAATAGATAAAAGTATATAAAACATAAAATACAGAACCATTATATCACAAGAACCATACAGTCTTTTAAAAGAACAAGGTTTTAACAGTGCAGTTCCTACTACAGTACTTAGATTTGTCTCTCTCTCTCTCTAAATACCTGCTTAAAGTACTCAAAGATGTTTTTGTCAGAGTGTAGATGAAAGTGTCTCTGAAGGAAAACAGAATCTGTTTAAAAAACTGTCTTTGCCAACCCCTTTGTGTGAGGTCACCTAGCTCCTCCTCTGTTTATGAAAAATCATACACCCAGGATATTTTATCATTTTAGAAGGTAAGATAATTAAGGTTACATCAGCAGAAACTCCTTTCCCCATGTGACTTCCCCAGTCAAGTCCGTGAAGTTTCTTTCATCTGTAAGCAGTATCCTCTCTCACGCAGACATCAAAACATTTATGATTTTGCACCAGTGTACCGTAACCTGGTTTCCTCCTCTAACGTCATAAAATTGATATTGATTTCCCTCTTAGCAGTTAAAGCTATGTTTAACTTAGATAAACAGGAGATTCTTGATTAAGGCCTGTTCTAGTCTGTAATTAGCTTCTGACCTTCCAGGTAACACCTTGTATGTAAAACCTGTGTGTGTGTGTGATCTCATGCTGTCTCAGCATCCCTCATGAGAGAGAGTCCATAACACATTTTTTTTTTTTCCTACTTATTTTTTATCCCCTCCTTACTGTCCCTTCCAATCACCACTCCTTCCGGCCTACAAGGAGTGACGGCCCCCACCTCTACCGACCAGCTTGGTCTGCCCCTAGAGTGCCACACTGCTATTGGGGGCATCTTGATGGCCCGGATTACGCCCCGGGCGGGGCGAGGAGAGGCCCCCCTTTCCCCCCCTTTCCTCTGCGGCAGCGGCACATTGGGGTCTGCCCCTGGTCGGAGGGTGGCAAGGCCAGCTCCAGAGGACTTCATCTAGGTGACCGGAGGGCATTTTCTTCCGAGTTGTCTTGTTTCCCTCCTTAACCCCACCCTCTGAGACGCCGGCGCAGAGTGTCTGCATGTTGACGACGCCTTCCTGGCGCCTAACGGGCGCCCTTCTCCCGCTCCGATAGACGGAGCCTGCGGTCTTGCCGTGTCCTTTTCGGGAGTCGGTGCATCCACCGCCCTCCCAGGACGCCAGGCGCCTAACGCGCCTGGCATCCCACCCTGAGGAGGAGAGCATCCGCTGGGACTCTTCCATCCTCCTCCTCAGCCGACCTCGACGACCCGGTCCGCTCTCGAACCCGGCTCGCCGCGTAGCGCAGGTGTATGCCCAGCGCCTCAACCCTCAGCGCCACATAACACATTTTTATATTACTAAAAAATCATAGTGTACTCAGAACTGGCTGTCCACGTGTCACATCTGGTACATCTGAATCAGAACTTTCCATGTTTTATACATCTATTTGACTGCAGCTACATTGGTATACAGGCGTATAAGATGGAAAGTACATAAGAATTATACCTGTTAAGGCATCTCAATTCTCAGTTCTTACGGAATGTCGAACATCCTCATACCATCTGGTCACATTTTAGGCATCTTTTCAGAAGACCGGGAACCATGTTTCATAATTGCGAATTCAGACGGGGCCCATACCTTGCTATATTTGTCAAATTGATGCATGGCTTGGTATTGTGTGTGCCCTAGTTTCATACTATGAAGGAGACTCTCTGTCCACATTGTGACTGTGGGGGGTGACTGCATCATCCAACATTGGGCTGGCACCTGTTTGCCAACCCCTGTTGCCAGTCTTCTCAAGGGGTGATCTATGGCTTTGCTTCTGGGCCTTCCCCTATGTAATCCCAGTAAGATATCCACTGTATCCGTAGGGATTTCATTATCCAGTGTTTTATTTAATAGACAGTTAACGGCATCCCAAAAAGGACTTATTTTTCAACATGTCCAAACCATATGGTAGAAAGTGCCTTCATGAATATTACATTTGGGGCACATGCTTTATTTTTGGGGGTAAATTTTGTGGGCTAGACTAGGTGTAAAATAAGTTCTATTTGTGATATTATAGTGAATTGCACGCAGTCTGTTATTTACTGAACAGGCCAGTCCCTTCTTCAAGATCTGTTTCCAGTCACCATCCATCAATTCACCCTCCTACTTTATGGAGGCTGTTTGGCACAATCAAGCAAATATGGGCTGGGACACAGAAGGCCTTGACCCAGAGAGGCTTCGTGTGACCAAATATTTACGCCAGAAGACCCCAAACCAGTTGTGCCACCATTAGTGGACACTTTCCAAGATGTGACAAAGGCACCATGGAAGCACCTGTCTACATCCTCTGCAATCCCCAAAATGTCAGAGTGCCTCTATAGGGCACCCAGAGAGGAGCCCTTCCTAGGTGAGCAGCTGACTCGGTGGTCATCACGGCTGCCCATGACAGGTCCCAGAGACCACAGCACCTGAGTACGCAGCCACCCGACAGGGAGTTCAAGCAGCTGGACAGCATGGGCAGGAAGGTATATTCCTCGGCCACCTGCACCATTAGATTGCTCAGTTTCCTCATGCATATGGTAAAGTTCCAGAATGCCCTAGGGAAACATGGGATGGACATGATTCATGACATTCCCGACTGCCCCCAGAAGGCAGAGCTGGAAAAGCTCATAAAAACAGGCTCGAACATTGACACCCGCGTCCTCAGATCGGTGTATGACTCAGCAGACATGGCAGCGGCCACTGGGGTGTGTCTCAGGCGACACTCCTGGCTTAGAGTCTTGGGCTTCTTCCAGGCCGGCAACTTAGATGCCCCATTTAAGGGCTCGGTTCTCTTTGGCAGAGAGTCTGAAAAGGTCATTATAAGGATACAGGACTCCGGCAAAGCCATTTGAGCGGTCTAAACCATGTACAAGTGTAAACAAAAGCCTTTTCGTAGGCAGCGTTTTTGAGGCAAATTGGGCCAACAGCCCAGAAACCAACCACAACAGCAGCAGGTTACAACCATGAGGGTTCCTCTCGAAACTCAGGAGGCTCCAGCTCTAGGGCTGCAAAGTCCTCCCAGGCCACCCTGCCCACCCCTACCAATGCCTGACTTCTTGCTGAACCCTCCTCTTCCTGCGGAACTGGCAGGAGAGGTGGTCGGGGGTCTTTTTCCCTCTATCTAGAGGGCTGGAGGAAGATTACCTCCGACCAATGGATTCTGCAAATGATCCAAATGGGGCACTCGATAGAGTTCGTGGAGGTACCACCAGACAGGCTTCCACTACAGCTGCTAAACTCTACCTAATGTTTTTCCAAAATGTAACGTGAAACATGACTGTATGCAACTGTAATCAAGTACTCCTGTTGCTAATATAATTCTCGTATGTAACCCATAATTCCATCATGCTGTTACTATGTATTTTGTATGTTCTGTTTTCTGCACTCTGACGCGGAGCTTTTATAAATGAGTCGTTGACTCAAATGTTGTAATCCTAAAGTATGTTAAATAAAATAAACACTCTCACTATTCCCCATCTCATGCAGCTCTTATCCACGATGAGATCCAGGCTGTTCCAGACAAATGTGCAATAGAGCCCGTGCCGGCCTCTCAGAAGGGGAAAGGGTGTTATTCCCACTTTTTCCTGTTAACTAAAAAATTCGGGGACCTATGACCCATCCTAGACCTCAGCGACCTCAACAGGTTCGTAGAATACAGGTGCTTCCGGATGGTTACCCTTCAGGTCCTAATACCCATGCTCCATCTGAGAGACTGACTGTCATCCCAGGACATGCAGGATGCGTACCTACACATCCTCCTAGCCAAGCCCCACAGAAGATTCCTGAGGCTCGAATTCTGGGGACAGCACTACCAGTTCAGGACTCTGCCCTGCGGCCTGTCATTGGCACCCTGGGTCTTTACCAAGTGCCTGACAGTTGTGGCAGCAGCCCTTCGAAGGATGGGCCACTATGTCTTCCCCTCTCTTGGACGACTGGCTTCTCACGGCCCCATCTAGAGAAGATCTGCTCCATACCGTGGAAGACACCTTTTCTCTCTCTTAAGAGAGTAAGGGATAACCCTAAACCTGCTGAAGTCATCCCCCCCGGCCCCTCCCACCGGCCAAGCCAGAGATTTCAGTTCATAGGAGTCCTTCTGGACACCATCTAAGGAAGGGCCTTCCTTCTGGAAGACAGAGCAGACCACCTTCTGGATCTCGTCCGACACATCTTGACCACCAGGCAGGTCCTTGCCAGGACAAATACTCAGACTTCTAGGCCACATGGCAGCAGCCATCGCTACTGTGCCCTTGGCCAGGCTGCATATGAGGACCTTTCAGTGGACCCTGAGAGTCCAATGGGACCAGCTCTAGGAAGACCTGGATCAACCCGTCTCAGTCTCAGACCCGTTCTGTCAGAACCTCCAGTGGTGGCTAACACTGTCTCACCTCTTGGCAGGATTGCCTTTCCAGAGGACATCTCCTGCACAGATCCTGACCACAGATGACTCTGGCACAGGTTAGAAAACCCTTCTGGACGACCGCAAGACTCTGGGGACATGGTCTGCACTAAAGGAGTCTCCAAACATCAATGTGTTGGAGATGAGGGCCATCCTCTATGCTCTGCAAGCCCTGCAGACCGATCTGCCACCAGGACACCTCCTTATCCAGATGGACAACATGTCGGTGGTGTTCTGCATCAGCAAGCACGGAGGAACCCACTTGTACCCACTTTGTCACGAGGCATTGAGGGTATGGAACTGGACCATAGATCATCACCTGGATATCTCGGCAGTCCATGTCCCAGGTGTACAAAACACTTTGGCAACGTTCTCAGCTGGTCAAGGACCAGAGTACACAAGTGGACACTCCAGCAATCCATCGTACAACCTTTTCAACAGGTGGGTCCACCAGAATTGGACCTCTTTGCATCCCCTCACAACACAAGACTGCCCAGTTTCTGCTCGCTAGATCCCGGGCCTGGTGTTTTCTGGTGAAATGCATTGTCCCTCTACTGGACAGGGAGGTTCCTCTATGCCTTCCCCCTTTCCATTGATCCAGAGGGTGCTCTTCAAACTGCAGTCAGAAGGAACGGAGATGATCTTGTGGCTCTCTTCTGGCCTCGGCAGATATGGTTCCCTTTGCTTCAACAGCTTGCGACAGAACTGCCTCTGCCCATCCTTGAAGTTACGCTTGCCCTTGCAGGATAACGGGACCTTCGGCCTTCCTGATCTGACATCACTGCACCTGCATGCTTGGCTTCTACGGACCTAGCCATTTCCCGCTTCGGAGTCTTGGCTAGAGTGGCTGATGTTTTGGTCTGCCACTTAGATCCATTTGCCTGTCCAGTGAACTCAATCCTCAAGTACCTCCTTTCACTTTCAGACTCGGGCCTGAGCTATTCTTCCATAAAGGTGCACTTATCTGCGGTGTCAGCCTGTCACACATCTATACAGGGAAATACCCTGGCACATCTGAACTTGTCACGCACTTTCCTGCGTGGCATATTACACCTGAAACCTCCCATTAGGGACCCCATCCCCCCGTGGGATTGTATTTTCGTTTTGGAGAAGCTTACTTTGCCTCCCTTTAAGCCAGCCTCAGATTGCGAGCTATGTTTTCTCTCTTGGAAAGCGTTATTTTTAGTTGCAGTTACCTCGGCTCAGAGAATATCCAGGCTTCAGGCTGTGATGTGTAAAGAGCCCTACTTAGTTTTCCACAAGGATCGGGGTGTCTTTGCGGACCAATTCTAAGTTCTTACCAAAGGTGGTGTGCACGTTTACCCTTAATCAGGACATTCACTTACCTGTTTATTACCCAGAGCACTCTAACCGAGAGGAGGCGCTCCTTCATACTCTGGATGTCAACTGTGCTCTTTGTTATTATTTGACTTGAACGCGAGGCTCCAGACAATCTGACCAATTGTTTGTTTCTTTCGCCCCCGGATGCTAGGGGCACCTGTTTCTAAACAAACCCTTTCCAAATGGTTGGTTAACTGTATTTTCCACTGTTACCAGAAATACGATAAGCCTTTACTGGGCCCGGTAAAAGGCCAGGAGTGCATCTGCTACAGATATCTGCGCAGCTGCCACCTGGAGTTCAGTCCACACATTCATTAAGCATTACAGCTTGGACATTGCTTCCAGGCGCAGGACAGGCTTTGGCCTTGCAGTCCTGCAGGGACTTCTCTCATGAAGGATTCAGTCTTTTCTTCATCTGTCTCCTCCTCCCAGAGCCATAGGGCCTCTTTACTGCTTGGGACTCAGTCCTGCCGGTGTCACCTGCTGCAAAAGCTCACTCTCGAAGTAAGATAGTACAATTACGCAAGAACTTAGCATAACAGTAGATCTTCAAGAGGAGCTCTTGCAGCAGGTGCTGCTTCCCACCTGCCTTCCCCCTTGGGGATTCCTTCTGCATTCACAGCTTGACCTTCTGTCTTCCTCCTTGAGAGGAGCATCCTCTGCTCTCCATCCAACTTTTCATCTGTGCTGGAATCTCCGGCGGGAGAACTGAGGTGACGCTGGGGGACTGCCCCCTTTATTGTGTACGTGACATCGGGGGCAGTCCCCCCCTGTATACTGCTAGCTAGAAGTTTTCTGTGGGGTCCTGGTGCCTGACGGCTTAAGTCCTACCAGTGTCACCTGCTGCAAGAGCTCCTCTCAAAGATCTACTATTACGGTAAGTTCTTACATAACTGTACTTTCTTCTCATGGGTCTTTTCCCACATCGTCTGTTCCAAGATGTATTACTACAATTTTGTTTTTTCATTTGTTCCGCTGAGTGTTTCAATTCTTTGGTTTATATTTTTTTATTTAGTTTTTGTTAACCGGGTAAGTGCACTAGCCAGCAAGTGACTGTTTTCAGGCACGACCCGGGAGGTAAAATTACAGAACATAACGATACAGTAAGGATAACGAAAATACATGATGCACAGAAATACAGGAAGATACATATGGCAGGATACAATGCATGACAAAGGAAAATACAAGGCAAAATACATTTCAAGGACATTTTCCATTGAGCGCATACATAAAGTGCATTGAAGGACCTAGGAAAGGGGAGAGGATAGGTGTAGGGGTAAGCCAGAAACAAGATGGAAAATGACAAAAGGGGGAAGGTGAGGAGGTGAGGAAAGGATAGAGGGAAGGATAGAGGGGCAAGGGGCCAAAACGGGGGCTAAAGAAATGGCTAAGAATATAAGGACAGAGAGGCGGTGGCAGGAATAGGGAGGTAGGAGGGAGTAGAGGAGGGATGGCCGGGAGAGGGGAGGGAGGGAGTGAGGGTTAAAAGAAAGCCGGCCAATACGGCAGCGGCGATACAAGGTTCCAACATGCGGCCTAGTCGGTGGAGCCGAAAGACGGCAAGCGGAGAAAGGGTGACAGGGGGTTACGGCAAAAGACGACAACAGCGGCAAAAGGTAGCAGAATGAGGCTGGGCTGGTGGAACCGATAGACGGCAGGGCAAGGGTGATGATGCTGGTAAGAGGAGGAGAGAAGCGAAAGAGTTACGGCAGTAGCGGAAAAGGTAACAACGCCAAGCCGAGCCAGTGGAACCGAGAGACGGCAGGGCAGGGAAGAAGAGGTCGGTAGGAGGAGGAGGTAAGTTTACGGCAAGTGGAGGTAATAGGGAACAGTGCTCAGCTGGGAGGGTGGGACTAGCGAACAGGCAGGGGTGACTCAGGAGGAGGTAAAGGTGAGGCAAGCAAGCAGAGAAAGGAAGGGGGAGGCAGAGGGGGAGGGGGAAAAGGAGAGTGCAGGAGATGTGGTGGGGGAGAGAGGAGCAGGGGAGTTGAGTGAAGGAAGGCTGAGAGGTGAGGGGAGAAGAGAACAGGGATCAAGGGGAAGCCAAGTGGTGGCAGGAAGTAAACAACAACTTGTAAATGGCAAAAGCTAATATTTGGCATACAGTCAAACAGATTCAAGCAGCAATTATAGTAAAACACCACATAAAACAACCATTGGGAAAGGCACAAGTGCTAGCAATAAGGAAGTGGGAAAACAGGTTAAGAGCAAGGGATCAGGTAGGATCAAAGCAAATACATTTGTCCAAAGCAGTAAGAAAAGTCCTGAGTTTGCCCTTAAAAGTTGCATGAGTAGGGACATCCCTTAGTTCCTGAGGCAGGAGGTTCCACAGGTGAGGAGCATAATGGAAGGAGCCCATGCCCTTTTTGTCCGACAGAGGGGATGGATAATAAGGTCTGATCTGCAGATCTAAGGTTCCGTGTGGGAATAGCTGGTCTAAGGAGTTCTGATAGGATAGCAGGTTTGGATGTCCTTATGATGGTATCTGATAGATTGTACAGGTAGTATTGTCTGGTAGAGGAGGGAGAGAGCCAGCCAAGGTCTTGATATAGTTGGCAGTGATGCTGCAGTCGAGGTGCTTTGGTTGCATACCTGCATACATTATTGAAAGTAGTGTCCCACAGATGCAGTGCAGATTTATTGGCCAAAGACAGAATGGGACAACCATATGTAAGGGTTGGCAACAGTATACCTCTAGCTACTGCCAGTTTAGCAGCAGGGGTAAGGAGGTAGTTGGTTCTGTAAGCAGCCCCTAACTTGCAATTGACTGACTTGCAAGTATCCTGGATGTGTGTTTTTAGGTCCAAGGTTTGGTCGAGGTGGATGCCCAGGTAACGGAAAGAAGTGACAGGTTCTAGTGGGTTCCCATCAATGTCAGGAACAGAGATAGTCGAAGGACATGATCTGAGCTTGTGAGTGGAGCCAAATAGCATGACTTTGGTTTTGTTTGTGTTTAAAACAAGGCGTTGAGAGTTCAGCCAGTGTTGTGCCGAGTGAAAATCAGCAGTGAGGGCAGCATTCAGTTCCAGAACGTTGTCAGAGTGAGCATAAACGACCAGGTCATCCGCATACAGCAGTGAGTGACCAGTGGTTACCATCTCTGGGAGATTATTTACTGAATAATGAAAATAGAAGAGGCCAAGTATGGACCCCTGAGGGACACAATGTTGATGACAGCACTGTCTGAAATCGCTGAATTAAACCTCACAGCCTGGGTTCTGTTGGTGAGGTAGCTTTTAAACCAGGTAGTTGCTGGAAGGGAGAAGCCCAAGGTACTGAGGGTAGAGAGTAGTAATGTATGATCAACCAGGTCGAAAGCTTTGGTTAAGTCAATGAAGACTGCCCCTGTTAACTTCCCTCTATCCATGTTTGTGACAATGTCAGAAGAGAATTTTACAAGTGCAGTCATGGTGCTGTGATGCTTTCTAAAGCCATGTTGGGCTGGACTGAGCAGATTGAAGTTCTCAATGTATTCTGTGATTTGTGTTGATACTATTTTTCCAGGATTTTGTTCAGGACAGACAAAATAGCAATAGGCGGTAGTTAGATGTGTCATTTTGCTACCTTTCTTAAACACTGGAGTGATTCTGGCTGCTTTCCAGACTTCAGGGACAACGCCATTGGAGAGAGAGAGGGTGAATATTCTTGCTAGGGGGCCAGAGATGTAGTGAGAAGCCATTTTTAGTAGCCTTGGTTCCAAGCCATTGGAGCCAGTGCTGGTGTTGTCAGAGAGGGCTCTGAGCAGCTTGAGAACTTGATGCCTAGACACTGCCCTGAAGTAGAAGGGGTTAGGTAGGTTAGATGGTTCGCCAGGTGCTGAGAAGTTAGGTTGTGAGGCAGGAGATTGTGATTGAAGGGAAGCTGTGTAGGCAGATAAGTCCGAAAACTGTTGATTAAATGCATTAGCAATTGTGGTAGAGTCATTGCAGTGTACGCCATGTAGAACCGTATCAGAAGGAGTGACATCTTTAGCAGATCCTAAGAAGGACTTAATGTGACCCCAAAACTTACGAGGGTCATGGGAGGAATTAACCAGCAGGTTTTGGCAGTATTTACTTTTATATCATTTATTTTTGCTCCTAGGAAGCAAAATACTGTAGTGTTTTCCTTGTTGTTCTTATTACAGATTGTGGTGTCTGTTTAGCAGATGATTGAGTCTCCTGTGATTAGTCTTACTGTTACCAGAGGTGAGCTTATATCTGGTATGTTTGTCTCATTAACTGTTTCACCATGTTGTAAGGCTTCAGATCTGTTTATGAGGGGAATCTCAATAGATGGACTTATTGCCCTCCCTTTGTTTTTACTTTTGGTACCTGTGAGTGAGAAGACACTAGTTATCAGCACTGTTGCTTTTTTCCCTTCTCCTTTTGGGTTTATTGCATTATAGATAGGCTTCATAATTCCTCATCGTTCTCCCAAGTTCGTTGTTTTTTTTTTTTTTTTTTTGCGTCTGTATGGGTTTTTCCGCTATGTATTAAGCGAAGGAAGCAGTTTTGTCTGTTTCATTATTTTCAAAGGTTTGTTAAAGTCTTTAGTGATCTTATCTCATGGAGTATGGACTTACAGGCAGTGCATTTACCACATATAAACATGTCACTAAGTTTGTATGTACGAGTGAGGGTGTATGTTTTACATTTGTTACAAGCCACAATAGAACCCTCCCTACAAAGAAGCTTGAGTATATTCTCTGTTAACATGTGAGGTATAGGTCACACATTCCTTACCTTGTACTGGTGCAAGGCATAAAATAAGAGGATTTGTATAGCGATTTGCCAACCAAGTGCTTCCTTGATTAGCAGAAGTTGCTAATCAGCTGATTTGCCACACTGTTGTAAAAACTGCCAAATTGCAGTACTTTTCTTCCTGCATCTGTGGCAAAAAGTACAGAACTGCTGTAATTTATCTCACAGTTCAACACTTTTTCCTCACAACTGCATTCTGCTGGACTGTAGCCAATAGATTAAAAAAAAAAACATTTTGTGAAATTGCTCCTTAAACTTGACTGGTTGCTAATCAAGTTTCCAAAACTAATTTATGCCTTGCTGGAGTGAGTGTAATGGGGTCCTCCATTGTCCTTACGGGTGTAGTGGCTTTTAAGGACTGAAACCAGAAGTTCCATCCTGCAGCACTCCCAGTTTCGGCACTGTGCAATAAGCTTGTTTTTGTTGCTAAAATATCTTTATAAGGTTGCTAAAAGCACTTTTATGTGCTAATTTACAGTTTAAAATGCCAGCGGTGCTCTAAAATCCCTGGTTGCTAGAAACAGAGCTGCTTCTTGAGGTGTGGGAAGATTGTTCTCCTGATGACTGGTCTAAGACCAGTTTCAGAGCTGCCTGGTCTTAGACCAATTTCCGTGCCACACCTGGACGACTAAGACCAGTTTCTCCTTCCAGCTGAACTGGTCTGGGATCAGTTATTGTCACATATGTGTCTAACCACAGGCTTGCTAGGCAACAACCACTGTAGTGTAGTGGTTAGTGCACTAAGCTGTGATCCTCAAAGTGTGGGTTTTTATTTATTGGGAAATATTCAGAAAGACGTTTGAGTCAAAGACTTATTTATAGAGGTTCCACGTCATACATTAAAGTACAGAGCAAACATTAGCTAACAGAGATGAGACAGTACAGTAAAATACATAATGAAGAATTACATTACATTTCATTACATGGCAGTCAGGGTTGATCAGGAGGAGGTCTAGGTCATTACAGTAATTGAGTCACACTTTAGCACAGCCACATAGTTGCAGAAAAGACTGTAACCGGGCTGATAGTCAGATGGTGAGGTAGTAGAGATTTTGAACTAGAAACAGAGATAGTTGTGGGCGCCAATAGGACAGCATGCTGCAGGACTGTGTCAGAGGCAATCACACACATTAGAGTCTTGGAGGAGTTCCCGTAGTCTAGCTTTAAAAGGACCTAGCCTTGTTTCATTGGCTATTTGGATTGGGAGACAGTTAGTCCAATTAGGGGCTTGGTAGCTGAAAGTCCTTTGCAGTTGGGAGGTATGGGGGCGGGGTACCCATAGTAGCGGCTTGTTCAAGTTTTGTGTGGATCTGGCTGGGGATGCTGGGCGAATAATAGAGGAGAGAGGGGGAGGGGCGAGACCTAAGAGCATCTTCTTTGTCATTAGGCATGTATGATACCGCGGATTCTGCTGTCTAGGTTTAGCCATTTAGAGGCATTGTAGAGTGTACAGGTGTGGGTGAGGCGATCACAGCCTAGGATGAGGCGACAGGCTTTGTTGAGTACCAGGCGGAGTGTGTTTAGCATGGAGTTGGGGGCAGCACAGTATATGGTAATACCGTAGTCAAGGAGGGCGAGGACGGAGGAATTGACGGTGAGCCATAGAGCCTCTGGGGTGAGGCAATGTTTGTACCTATAAAGCACACCTAATCTCGAGTTTAGGGCCGAGGCAAGGAGGAGAATGTGTTGTTTATAGTTGAGGGCCGGGTCTAGAGTGATCCCTAGGTATTTTAAGTTGCTAACTTGCTCGAGGGGGGGGTGTGGTTGACAGTGAGAAATGGGGGACAGAGGTTCTTGAGGGGGTTCTGTGGGTGGGAGAAGATCATGACTTTTGTTTTCTTGTAGTTGATTATTAGGCGCTGGGTGGAGAACCAGTGTTCTGCTTCGTGGAAGCTATGTTGGAGTGTTTGGAGTTTAAGTGGGTCGGAGTCGGAGGCGAACAGTACGGCGTCATCCGCATAGAGGAGCAGGTTTCCTGAGACGGCCAATGGGAGGGAGTTTTGGTATAGGCTGAAAAGAAGGGGGCCAAGAATCGAACCCTATGGGACACCAGAGCGGACCGGGAGGCAAGGGACAGGACAGTGCCTACCTTGACCTGTTGTGTTCTATCCGACAGGTAGCTGGCAAACCAGTTTAGCGTATTGTTGGAGAAGCCACTGAAGGTGAGAGTGTTAAGCAGTAGGGTATGGTTGACAGTGTCAAAAGCTTTAGAGAGGTCCACGAAGATGGCACCTGTGAGGTGGCCGCGATCCAAGGCGGAGTGGGCATGCAAGGTGAAGGCGAGGAGGGTGGTGGTGGTACTATGCCCCTTACGGAAGCCATGTTGGTCGCAGAGAAGATAGTATTTTGTGAGGTGGTCAGTGATTTGGGTGGTGACGATACGCTCTAAGGCTTTAGAGAGGGGGGGAGAATGGATATAGGACGGTAGTTGTTGGTGGAGGTGCGGTCCCCACTCTTAAAGATGGGGGTGATGTTGGCCAGCTTCCAATGGGAGGGAAATTTCCCTTGACAAAGGGAGCGATTTAGGATATGAGTGAGAGGGTAGAGGACTTCTAGGAGAGTAAGGCGGAGAAGTTTCAGGTCTAGGGAATCGCAGTTTGAGTGGCTAAGGGCTTTGGCTAGGTAGGGTTTGGCATCCTCGGGGGGAGAGAACGCGAAGGCGAAATAGAGGAGCAAGGGGAGGCGGGTGGGCCTGGGCCAGCGGAGGGTCGAAGAAGTTGAGGGGGAGAATATGGTTGAGATTGGTGAAAGCGGAGTTTAGGGCTGAGGCTATGCTGAGGGGATCCGTGGAGGTGTTACCGTCTATTTCTGATTGGTCTGGGGGCTGGTTTGGGGTTTACTGCAGAGTTCCTTAATTTTATTCCGGAATTTACGCCCATCACCCCAGGTGGATGTTAAGGACGCTTTGTAATGGTCTACTTTGGCGGTGCAGAGGACCCACGTGCATTTGTTGTGCCACTCCCTATAGCGTTGCATGTCAGCTGGTCATTTGGTTTCATTAGCATTATGCCAAAGGGAGTCACGCTGTTGCATTAGACCCAGGAGGTGATCAGAGAACCAGGGGACCTGGTTTCCTTTGGACATTTACTTGGTAAGGGGGGGCGAAATTATCTCAGATACTATTGAATGTGGAGATAAATAGATCAAGCGCATGATCGGGGTCTAGGGTGTTTACGAGGGGTGTCCAATCCCAGTTTCTAAGGAAGGCCTTGAGTTGGGAGAGTTTTCCAGGGCCAGGTTTGCACTGTAAGGTAATTTTGGGGGGGTGTTTGGGAGCCCTGCAGGACCAAGAGCAGAGCACAGGAGAATGATCACTTAGAGCGTTGGGGAGTACCTGGGTGTTGGTTATTCTGTGAGGGCGGTTTGTGAAGACCAGATCCAGGAGGGAGGATGTCCCTGTACGGGCATTTACCCTGGTGGGTGAGGTGACAACCTGGGTGAGGTTGAGCACTGCGGCATCATCAGTATATGGGGCTGTTTTTTTTGGCCAATCAGTTTATGTTGAAGTCACCCATGACTATTTTTTCATATTGAGGCGGTAGAGTTGCGATATAGTTCAGAACTGCCTGAAAGGCTAGTTTGTGTTCATTGGGTGGAATGTAGACAATGGTGAGTAAGAGGGTGGCAGTAGATCTGCCAAGAGCTAATTTTAGAATTGGAGATTGTGCCCTCGATGCTAGCTGCAGGGTAGGGAGCAGTTGGCCTGACAGCGAATTTTTAAGGTAGGCAGCGCAGCCACCACCTCGTTTACCTCCTCTATCAGAGCGATAGAGGATGTAACCGGGGAGGTTAACAGCAGAGTCTGGTACAGAGGGGGAGAGCCAAGTTTCACTCATTCCGATGTTATCAGGGTGGTGCTGGGTACCCACCCTGAAAGGGGTCCCATTTGTTTTGCAGGCTGCAGATGGTAAGTGGGGCAATGCGCAACCCATTGGAAGGGAGGGTGGGTTGGGGCAGTCTTCCAGCCAGGGTTGGGGTGGACATTGCCCGTTAGAAGTAGTAATAGGACAAGTGACCGGGCGTTTTTTCTCATTTGGGTGTATAGTTGGTGACGTTTACGCAGCATATACCCTGTGGCTGGATGGTAGGTGGGTATTGGAAGCTTCAAGGTTTGGGGGGAAGCCAGGAAGAGGAGGAGGTGGGGCAGGGGGCGGAGGAGCGGTTGTGGGATTGGGGGTAGGCAGGAGAGAGCAGGGCTACATAGAGTCCAGTGCCCATAATGATGCCTACTGATAGAGAGTAGGACGGTGGGAAGTTTTAAGGTTGCAGTTGTTGAGGGGGTGAGGGGTGCGGGCAGAGGGGTACCTGTCAGCCATTGTGGCAACTTCCCACTCAGGGGTACACAGGAGAGGGGAGGGCGGCAGGGAGAGTGCCAGTCTGTTAGCAGATGTAGAGCATGTGTGAAGTTCAACTTGCTGGGGAGGGAGGGAAATCAGCATAGTGATAGAGATGAAAGTGGGCAGTAGCATGCTGGACTGGGGAGGTGAAATTATGGTATGAAGAAGCAGGGAGCGAGAGGAGAGCAGCATAGTGATAGAGATGAAAGTGGGCAGTAGCATGTTGGACTAGGGAGGTGAAATTATAGCTTAAGAAGCAGGGAGCGAGACAGGTAAAAGTTATGGCTTGAACAGATAATGAGTGAGATCCTAGGAGACCGTGTGACCTCTGGTGGTGATAGAATGCAACCTACAGATGGGAAAGTTGGCTGATTGGTTACAAACGCAAATGAGCGGGACTTAGCTAAGCTATATAGTTAAGAGCCCACCAAGGGTGGTGGTGGGGCGGTGGGGAGCCGGCGCTCTGCGTCGGCGGAGAAAACACAGAGCGATCTTTTGAAATGTGGAGCCGAGCAAATGCGTCTACCTGCGGTCTGTGTAATGGTTGCGGGGGAGGGCAGCTCCTATGGTCCCTCATGACCTCCGGCTTTATCTTGACCCCTGGCTTCCTGTGGAAGACAGAAAGAGATGGTGAGTTTCTTTATACCTGATAGAGGGGGAGGGTCAGGAGATTACTTCGATAGGGAAGGGCTATCGTTGGAACTGACTTCTCTGTTTTAGCAGCAGTAAGTAAAGCAGAGAAAGAGCTCAGGAAAAGAGTCAAGGGGCACAATTTTTACAGATTTTACAGTGAGCCCAGCAAATAATTAAGGCAACCGTAGGGGTTGCTGCAGTTTTTACAGTGAGCCCAGGAATGAATTAAGGCAATCTTAGGGGTTGCAGCAAGAACAAGTTACCAAAGATAGCTCAGTAAAGTAAATTAATTAAGGTAACTTGGGTATTCCTGAAACAAAGTACCAGTTTTCACAAAGTAATTGTTAAAAAAACTATCTCCACTTGTGTGGCGACTGTAAATGCAGTTGTAAAAGCAAGCAGTATTAAATAAAGTCGCTAAGTTTGAGCATTGATCTGAAGTCCTTTTTTGTTGAAAGTAAAATGGTGCCAAAACACACAGCGATCTTTTGAAATGTGGAGCCGAGCAAATGCATCTACCTGCAGTCTGCGTAACGGTTTCGGGGGCGGGGGAGGGCAGCTCCTACGGTCCCTCACGACCTCCGGCTTTATCTTGACCCCTGGCTTGCTGCAGTCTGCGTAATGGTTTCAGGGGGTGGGGGAGGGCAGCTCCTATGGTCCCTCACGACCTCCGGCTTTATCTTGACCCCTGGCTTGATGCAGTCTGTGTAACGGTTTCGGGGGGCCGGGGAGGGCAGCTCCTATGGTCCCTCACGACCTCCGGCTTTATCTTGACCCCTGGCTTGCTGTCTTGAATCTCACTTTCCCCTAAAATTCTTTTGACCCCAAATTTCACTCGTATGCTGATCCATGGTGGTGTGGAGTTGGTAATACTGTAGTAAATCTTCACTAAAGGGAGTTGGTGCTGGACAAAAACTAAGTGCAACAAAGAAAGCTCCTGCACAGTGGTGAAACTGGCCCCAGACCAGGTTGCATGGAAACTGGTCTCTGACCAGTCGTCAGGGGAACAAACTTCCTGGAGTGCTTCTTGAACCAAGAAGACCACCACCTTCCCAGAGTGCCACTTCTGCCCCACAGACATTGCACAATAACAGGCAGGCTAGAGAGAGATTTTTTTTTAAGATGCAGCTGCCACAAAAGTGGGTTTCCTCAGGAGTCAGATTTCTACTCTAGTAAAATTTCTGTAGCCCCTCCAGACCTCCCCAAATGGAGGGTAAATCAGCATGTTTAGTACAAAATTTGGGCTAAAAAAACTGGTGCAAATTGTGGTTGTTTGCATGATAAAGTAGTGCTGAGTCGTTTCATGAAAAGGTGACTCCCCAGTGTTGGTTTAAAAACGTCAAATTCTGTGTGTTTCCGTTGAATACAGAAAATCATTGGCCTTACTATTTATTTGACCTTGAGAAAGTGTTCTGATCCATCCAGGTGTAAAGTTGGGTAGAAGCAGGAACCTGCTAAAACAAGATGCATCTCAGTTGGGCTGTTCGGCTTGTATATTATAAAAACAAAGCCTTTTTCTGGAGTTTTGTGTGTGTGTTAATGAACCTGTAGCTCTGTTTTTTATAACTTTGTCTTGCTCCTTTTTGTTAACTAGGGTCTTGAACTGGCAGAGCACTTTACTCCTGAAGACACTCGGAAAGTGGCACTGGCTTTAGCACATCAGAACCGCCGCTCCATCCCTCTGCTTCGTGCACTTTCATACCATCTTATGCAGAAGCACTTTGACCTCCGAAGCAGTTTGCTAGTAGACCTTGCGTTTGCATATGGTAGGTTATTTTTTCCTTTCCTATTCCTACTCCCACCTCCCCCGAAAAATAAAGTCCTCCATCCTCAGCACAGTCCTCCATCCTCCGCTTTGGACCATCCTCTTTCCTTGTGCTGCCACTTGTTTGACTTTTTAGCCCCTACTGGGCTACACTCACCTGTAGGGGGCAATTTAACAGAGTTTTGGTGCAGAGGTTGTATTCATTTTTTTTTTCCGGATAAAAACCATTGAGCAGAGCTCATTAGACAAAACTTCTGATGACAAGCGAACATATTACAGACATAACTAGTGCTAGATACAGTGAAGGTTGGGGAATGAACCTGAGCCATTATACATGACTGGGAGGAGTTTGTGTCCAAAGTTGTAACACATGATCTTCGGGCATATCTCTGGCATCATGTCACACATACGGAACTTAGGCGTCAGGATCACATGGAAGCTTTTTCTGCAGCAGTCTATTAGGGGTCATGTATGCAGATGTCAGGCTCCGACATCACATACCCTATATAAGCGCGCAGGTGGCTCTGCTCCTACCTCAGTGCTTTCCCGCTGTCAGGCATTTGCACAGGGGCTCTGTGGAAGCTTTGTTGCTCTAGTTGCCTTTGAATCACTTTGAGTGATTCCTTTTGTCTTTGTAAGTCAAGAACTAATCCCTAGTCAGCTCTCTTCCATCGCTGTCACTGTGGAAAGATTTCTTTCAAACAATATGAAGTCTTGCTGTAGTCTGACTATTGCGGTTAGCCCCAGCCTTTAAACTGCCCTGGAGAACAAAGGGTTAACTTTCTATGCAGAGCATAGAATGTTGAGCTCGAGCTCGGTTGAGGTCTCTGTCTGGAGCCCTTTGAAATCCAACCGACAAATTCTTTACTCCGCGTCACTGAACAGTCGCTCCGGAGATTTCTCCTTCAGCTCGGTTCGAAAGTTGGTTAAAGTCTCTGTTAAATTGTCGGTTTTAAACCAAATTTATTTCCGCACAATTGGTTCAGTCTCTGTCTGTGGTACCGTGAGTAATAGATAGGTTTTGTTCTGATTTTCTGTATGGAAATTGTAAAGTGTTAGATCGGTTCGGCTGAACTGATCCTTGTAGTGAATCCTTGTGTTTTACTTTAGAGAGTAGTTACCGGTCCTTATCGGTTCTAAAAAAAAACGTGTTTTGAACGTTTTTTTACAATACCGTGATTCGGTTAGGAACCAGTAAGGGAGCCTTGCCTGGCGGTTGCCATAAAAAGGGTAAGTTTGGTTAGGTTGGCCATGTCTGAGAAACCCAAGAAAAAACGGACCCACTGGGTTTCAACACTGCAGTGAGTGTGGGGAGGTCTTTGCTAAGGCCGATCCCCACACCACCTGTGTTTATTGTCTGGGGTTTGAACACCTTGATACAGACTGCCAAATTTGTAAAAATTTCCTAAATCTACCCTTGAAAAGAGATTAGGTAGACTGAGGGAAAAGGAGGCCGAGAAGTCCGCTGACCCGGATGGCCAGCCCGGTTCGGTTCCGACCGATCCAGAAGGAGTGCCCTCTGACCAGGGCGATCTTCTTCGGGCAAGAGGAGAGCCGATCCTGAGGGGTCGGTTCCTACAAAAAGGAAACGCAAAGAAAAATTGACTGGTTCGGATCCAGAGGTTCGTGTTCCGACCGCCGAAGTGACAGCCAGAGCAATTCGGATTGTGGAATCGCTTCGCCCGGTTCTGACTGATCCGGCACCTTTTGGCAGGGGTTCGGTTCGGTCGGTTCCCCCGGTTCAAGATTATACCCCTGAAGATTGTTATGAACCGGAGTTTGAGGAGGAGGGGGAGTTTGAAGATGATGGTGAAAGTCTGGATGTGTCTGTGGAACCGGACATCTCCCCAGACAGACCTTCTGGTGTTTCCCCTTCTAGGCTTTTTGAGTCCCCTTCCCATTCTCTGTTTTACAGAAAAGTGGCTGAAACCCTCCAGCTCCCTATGGAGGAGGCAATGGAGGATCAAGAGGAGCCTGATTATGTGGAAATGATGGACATCCCAGAGTCTAGGAGACTGTCTGTTCCTCTTCACAAATCCTTTGGGAAGCAGACACAAAAATTCCCGAAGTCTCCCAATTCTGTACCTCCTGTTGACAGAAGGATGGACAAGAGGTACACACTATCAAGCCCAGATACAGAGTTTTTATACCAGCAGTGCAGCCATGTTGGGGTAGTGCAGGCTGCTTCCTGTGACAAGGCAAACATTCCCTTGGCTTCACACCCCCCCCAGACAAAGACTCCAGGAAGATTGATGCCATGGCGAAAAAGTAGTACATGGCATCTTCCGTGGGACTCAGGCAGGCGAATTATATGGCCTATACAGCCAGGTACCAGAAGTCTAGGTGGGACACTGTACTGGCACTGGCTAAACAGGCCTCCCCCCAGCTAGCCAAGGAGCTGGAGGAGGTGGCTGCAGATGGGATTGAGGCATCAAACGTACAGTTTCACGCTGTTGTGGACTCCAGTGATGTGTCATCAAGAGTCATGGCTACATTTGTGGCTCTTCGAAGAATGGCTTGGCTCAGATGTACTAGCCTCTCACAGGACACCCAGGCTAAGGCCATGGATTTTCCTGTAGTGGTTAATTCTCTGTTTGGGGAGCAGACAGAGAATTACATGAAGAAAATGGACAAGTACAGGACCACTTATAGGAGTGCTCAGGCCAAGGAGAGGCAGGCAGCTCCTCAAAGGCAGCAGTCTAGGGGCAGGGGCAGGCCTTTTCATAGGCCTGTTTGCCAAGCACAGGCCTCTTCTCCCTTTTCACAGAGGGAGAGGCAGAAGGGGGATGAGCAGGGCTGCGTCCACTCCTCAGCCTAAGGCCCCTGCCAAGCAGACACCCTGATGGGTCTGCCCGGGTCGACTCTCCTATCCCAGTAGGGAGCAGGCTGACTTACTTTGTCCAGGACTGGATGTCTATTACTTCAGACAAGTGGGTCCTGGAAGTAGTAAGCCAGGGACTGGTTCTCGGCTTCAGAAAATTTCCGAAGATGAGAGCCAGATCTTTTCCACCTGCTGGTCTCTCAGGAAACCCTTGCCCTAGAGGCAGATGTTTCATCTCTTCTGGCTTTAAGAGCCATAGAGAGAGTTCCTGCCCTACACTGGGGCAAAGGTCTGTACTCCAGGTACTTCCTTACCCCAAAAAAGACAGGGGAGTGGCGACCCATCCTAGACCTAAGATACCTGAGCAAACTTCTTTTAAAACCAAAGTTCAAGATGGTAACTCTGGGAATAATTCTTCCCTCTCTAAGGCCAGGGGACTGGCTAGCCTCCCTGGACCTCAAAGATGCCTATTTTCACATTCCCATCAGCTGCTCCCACAGAAAGTACCTCAGGTTCGAGTTGCCCTCAGGCCACTATCAGTTCAAAGCAATGCCCTTTGGTCTAACATCAGCCCCAAGGGTTTTCACAAAGTGCCTGGCAGTAGTCGATGCCTTTCTAAGAAGGCAAAATATTTCCATTTTTCCATATCTGGACGACTGGCTCATAGTGGGCCAGTCTCCAGACCAAGTCAAGTCAGACCTGCAAGTGACCCAGCAAGTGCTCACTTCTCTAGGATTTCTTCTCAACCTTCCCAAGTCAGTTCTCGAGCCAGTGCAGCTCCTTACCTTTATAGGGGCAGAGCTGGATACTGTCAAAGCAAGAGCCTTTCTTCCCCTGGAAAGGGCAAAAGTTCTTATAGAACTGGCTTCTTCCTTCAGCTTTCAGGTGTCTCGACCAGCATGGCATTTTCTCCAGCTCTTGGGCCACATGGCAGCTTCTACAGCAGTGGTCCAAGGGGCAAGATTCCAGATGAGGGACATTCAGTTCCATCTGAGGGCCTTTTGGTCCCAGAGGAAGGATTCCCTTACCAAACTGATTCCAGTGACTCTGACCCTGATCCAAGCCCTTCAGTGATGGCAGGATCAGGACAATTTAAGGCAAGGGGTTCCATTTGCCACTCAGTCTCATTCAGTGGTCCTTACCACGGATGCTTCCCTTCTGGGCTGGGGAGCCCATCTGGGGGCCCTCACTGCCCAGGGACTGTTGTCCCCTCAGGAATCCCTTCTCCATATCAATCTGCTAGAACTCAGGGCAGTTTTTCTGGTCCTGCAAGCTTTCTCTCAGTCAGTGCAGAACAAGGTGGTTCAAGTCAGAACAGACACCACCACCACCATGTGGTACATCAGCAAGCAGGGAGGCACGTGGTCTACGGCCTTGTGCACAGAAGCCATGCAGTTGTGGTCCCTGGCTTATTCCCTGCAGACATCTCTGATAGCAGTCCACCTTCTGGGGAAGGACAATGTGCTAGCAGATGCACTGAGCAGGATCTCACAGGGCCATCACGAATGGTCCCTGGACCCTCTGGTCTTGAAGGTGATTTTTTCAAGGTGGGGCACTCCAGAGATAGATCTCTTTGCAGCCCCAGACAATCACCAACTTCCTCTCTTTTGTTGCAGACCCCCAGTCTTGGGCTCAGTCACTCTGGATGCTCTGATTCTGAACTGGGAAGGGAAATTTCTGTATGCCTTCCCTCCCTTTCCTCTACTGTTCAAAGTGTTAGTCAAGATAAGGTCACAACCTTGCAAAGTGATTCTGATTGCTCCAGACTGGGCCAGACAGCCTTGGTACCCACTGTTGCTGTCCCTAGCAGTCTTCCCCTGTCTCTTCCCAGGAATTACAACCTGTTAACCTCCTCTCAGGGGAGGATTTGGTACCCCAATCTTTTATTTATTTATTTAGCTTTTGTTGACCGGGTAAGTGCACTAGACAAATCCTGCCTATTTTCAGGCACGACCCGGGGGAAGGGATACAGATGAATGCCAACTGACCTTGAACCAGATTAATCTTCAGTCTCTCAATCTCAAGGCATGGCTCTTGAAGAGTTAGAGCATGCAGATTTGCATCTGTCTCAGGGAGTTCTGGATATTCTCAAAGCCTCTCGAAAGCCCACCACTAGAAACACCTATAACTCCAAATGGAAGAAGTTCAGCACTTGGTGTTCCAAGAAACATGTTTCCCCAGATACTGCTGAATTGCCTACAGTTCTGGATTATATGGTCCATCTGAATGGCTTAGGCCTCAGACCAGCTACTCTCAAGGTGCACTTGTCAGCTGTTTCTGCTTTTCTGTCAGTGGGGAAGTCTTCCTCACTATCATCTCATCCTGTGTTCTGTAAGTTTTTTAAAGGATTGCTTCATACCAATCCTCCCTTTAGAGACCCTGCCCCTGCCCGGGATTTAAATGTTTGCATTGCTCAACTTATGCAACCTCCCTTTGAACCTGTGTCCTCAGCACAGCTTAAGTACTTGACTTGGAAAACTGTGTTTTTAGTAGCCATTACCTCTGCCAGATGTGTCCGTGGAACCTGATTTTATCTCCTTTCATAGGGATAAAGTGATCCTTAGAACCAGTAGAAGGTTCTTGCCCAAAGTGGTTTCAGATTTCCACTTGAATCAGTCTGTCTCTCCCTGTTTTCTTCACCGATTCTACTTCTTCAGGAGAGAGGAGGCTACAGAGTTTAGATGTTAAAAGGGCCCTTAGCTACTATATAGAGCATACCAAGGGTCACAGGTTTGATTCCCTCCAGTTTTTCCTTACTTATGGAGAAGTGGGAAAGGGCAAACCTGCCACCAAGTGAACTGTTGCCAGGTGGATTGTGTCTTGTATACAATTCTGCTATGAGAAACTAGGAAAAATTCCACCCTCAGGCCTGAGGGCTCACTCCACCAGAGGTACAGCTGCTTCCCTGGCAGCTGCCAGGGATATTCCTCTCTTAGAAATTTGTCAAGCAGCCACCTGGAAAACAGTCCACTCCTTTACCAATCATTACTCTCTGGATATCCAGGCTAGGAGTGATGCTCGGTTTGGTACAGCAGTACTTCAGAGCGTATTCCCAAAGTAGGTTCTGTCCCTCCTCCTTGGAGGTACTGCTTGGTAGTCTGCAATTGTCAGACTACAGCAAGACTTCATGTTGTTTGAAGAAAAAATTACTCACCTTAGTAATTATGTTTCTTCTAATGGAGTCTTGCTGTATTCTGACCTCCCTCCCTGCCTCCCCTCTCAGAACCTGTTTTTGGGAAGTGGGTGGGCAGGTGCAGTGTTGCACCCCAGGGGTGTTTTTTGTTTGCACCCTCCTCCTTTTTTGTTTGGGTGCTGATTTATTATTATTTATAGTAGATTGGTTTTTGGGTTTCCTGACTCAAGTCTTCCTTGGGAATCCAAAACTTTTTTCAGCCAGTTGGCTAGTAAGAATGTTTACAATTTCCACATAGAATTTTTAGTTTAGTTGGGCTCATAAGAATCTGATGGTTGGATTTCAAAGGGCTCCAGACAGAGACCTCAGCTGAGCTCAAGCTCAACATTCTATGCTCTGTATAGAAAGTTAATCCTTTGTTCTCCGGGGCAGTTTAAAGGCTGGGGCTAACTGCAATAGTCAGAATACAGCAAGACTCCATTAGAAGAAACATAATTACTAAGGTGAGTAATTTTTTCTTAACTGCCGACCACGAACTCAGTATCTGGTGTTATGAGCCTGGCCACAGTGTTCTCGCCTGCGAGTTCTGCGTGAAGTTCAACCTCACCTGCCGACACAGGTAAGCCCTGCAGAAGTTCCTCATGGAGCAACAGGCAGCCAGTGGAGAGCAGAGGTCACCTGGAACCCCCATCCCCGGCGTCGTCTTTGGGTTCTCAGGCCACCAAGGTCTGGGACAAGTCCTCAGGGATACACTTTCATCGTCATAAGGAACGGCCCAAGGACCATTTCCCCTGATGGTTATCCCGCTCCCTGTTGGATTTTTTCTCCCCTTCTCCTAGGATTGCTTCGTCGACTGCTTTGGCATCGACACCTCACTCCTTGCAGGCCTATGCTCCTATCGGGCCCCCCACAGAGGAGTCTTCTCCCCACCTTCACAGGGCTGCGGAATGGCCGTTGTCCTCTGGGTCATCAGCCCCAGCCCCACTGTCGAGACCTCTCGAATTTCGAGGTCCTCAGGCGCTGGATCCCAGCACTTCTGCTGTGGTTAGCGGTGTTTCATGGGAGCTGGATTCTGTGCCCCCTCCTTTGTTACCTGTGTCGATGACACTTCCTTTTCCCGCCTTCAACCGTAATGCCATTCTTTCCTCCATTACCATGTTTCTCATACAACAGTTTGTTCCATAGACAGGGATGTCATCGCCCGAGCTGTAGGGTGCTGCCTCGGTGTCAACACTAGTTCAGCCCTTTCGCCCCGCATCTTCTAGAGAGCCGTTGGTACTCTGCCTCTGAACAGGCCAAGATTGAGGAGGAGTTCCACCCTGGTCGTATCCTCCCTGAGGAGGAAAAAATTGAGGTGGACTCCTCTGACAGGTATTCTGTCTCCTCCAGGAGTGAGGACTCCATGAAACACACCCCCTGGACCCCTGTTTCTTCAACATCATGAAGCAGCTCTGCTCCACTGTGGAGTTCCAGACTGAGGAAGAGGATGTCACGAGGAATCTGGTAGATTTTCTGGAGATCACAGAATCTCCACCCAAAATTATTCCTCCTCTGCTGCTGGCATTGAATGATGCTGCCACTGCTGCCTGACATAGGTCTAACCTGGTACCAGCCATGCCCAGAAAGGCTGACAAGCTTTGCCAGGCACCTCAGGGGCTGTCCTGTTATTCAGCCCAGCCGGAAACTGACTCTGGTAATTAAGACCGCTCGTAACAGGACTAAGGCCCCCAAGCACCTTAGATCTCACTTCGAGTGGGAGCTCTTGTAGCAGGTTACACCATAAGGACAAAACTGCCATGCGCCAGGACCCCACGGAAAACTTCTAGCTAGTAGTATTCAGTGAGGGACTGCCCTCTTGACATCGGCCTGCCCCCAATGCCACATATGGTATATAAGGAGTGGTCCTCAGCCCTGCCCCATTTCTTTTCCTGCCGTCCACATGGCTCCACGGACGCTTCTGCTCCAGTGGACCACCATTTTTTGCTCTTACCTGCGCTTTTATTTTATTACTTCTTCTGTATGTCTTCTTCTCCGACCTCTTCAGTGAATCAGCAGTGGTCCAAGTGTCCTTGCGGCAAGCAGATCGTGTCGAAGGATGGCCACACTCTGCCTCTTCTGCCTGGGCCCGGATCACAACCCAAGGCCTGCGATCACTGCCTGAAGTTTACCCAGAAGACCAGGAACTGCCGCCAACAAGCCCTCAGAATTTTCTTGCTAGAGAAGCAGGTTGCAGCAATGGAGAAACAAATCAAGGGAAAGAGTTCCTCCTCCTCTCTGTTTTCTGGGGCCTCCACCTCTTCTCCATCCCATCGGAAGAAAAAGTCGGATGGAAAATATAGCCACAGGGAGAAGCACAAGGAGAAGTCTTCCTCCCACTACCAGTCTTCTCACTTCAAGTCGACCAGTTCTGGGTCCTCCTCCCACAGGAAGTTGGACTTGGCTGCCACGGTAGCCCTCCTTCCTTCTGGGCTTCCCGTGGTGAAGTCCCCCACCCACTTCCAGTCTATGGGCGATGGCTCTTTGGGGTTGGGGACTCTGTCTTCCACCTCCCAGCCCCTGCTGCTTTGGCATCAGCCCTTGGACCAGCAGTCAGGTGGCTCAGCTGGGTCTTCCTTGGGCGGCAGGGCCTTGCCTGTCATCCACTCAGCCAAAGCGCCCGCTAAGTTGGCCTCGGGCTCCGGGGCTGATGCCTGTCAGCGATGCTAGGGACATGCCTTGGCCTTCGGCAGAGTGCTGCCTCTACCCTGTTTGGGAGTCTGCTCCCGTAAACAGGCGTCTTTCCAGAATGATGCCAGTTGCTTCTCTCGGCAGGCATGAGTTCACGCTGGTTCAGTGAACCCCGGCGCCGCTTATGGCTACTCCTGTTCGGTTATCGCGAGATCACCCTGCATCACCAGTGGATCTATGGCTACGGACCTGACACCAGAGGGTCTGCTGTTGGACCCCATGACACCTTCCTGGCTGACGCCAGATAACCTGACACCCATTAAGCCGATGCCAGCTAACCCAAATCCACAGGATCCAACACACAGGGGCCGCTACTGGAACCGACTCGCGTTCTTCAACCGGCGCCAACCCCCAATCCGCACAATCCTCTGCCGGACTTAACAGCCCTTTTTACCTTCTTGTAGAACACGGTGAAGGGTGATTTTCTTCGGCAACCAGCACCCACTCCTATGGCTCGTACTCCATCGAGGGTTCTAACTCCACCTCCTTCCGGGAAGCCTTCTCTGTCACCCAAGGAGCGTAGCCTACAGCTGGATGGCACGAATCGCTCTAAGCGTCATAGGTGGAAACATCCTCCATGTCCTCGGACAGGCACAAACGTCGGCCCCACGGCCATTGGCACCGACGTTCGACCTTGAGGTCTTCCTCCTCAGGGGAGTTGGGCTGCAGCTCCTCCTCTTCTTCAAGGTCATCTGATTACAGGTCATCGTCCTGTCCCGCTGACCTGAGGGGCACCCCTACATCAACCCCGGATGACCCGACCTTTATGGAGGTTATGCGGCACATCCAGTCAAATATGGGCTGGGATATCAAGGATTTGGACCCTGAAAGATGACGTTTGGCTGTCTTTCTTTGCCAGAAGGACCCAAAGCCCATGGTGGTTCCTCCTCTGGTGGACACATTTATGGACTTCACTAAGTCAGCATGGAAACGCCTCCCCGTGGTTTCCAAAAAAGCTGATTGCCTTTACAGGCGCTTCTAAGGATGAACCCTATTTCGGAGCAGCCAGCTGCCAACCCATGGTCATTACGGCAGCTCACGACCGGTCCCAGAGGCCACATCACCTAAGTACCCAGCCTCCAAACAAGGACTCCAAGCAGGTAGACTAGCTTGATAGGAAGGTGTATGCCTCGGCTACCTGTGCCATACGTTCATTAAACTTCTTGGGCCACATGGTCCAGTATCAGAATGCTCTGTGGGAAAACGCCATGGAGCTGGTTCAGACTCAACAGGATGACTCCCAGAAGATGGGGCCACTTCACATTTTAAAATCAGGCTCGAATGTGGGTACCCATGTTCTACGTTCATCCTATGACACGGCGGCTGCCTCAGGAATTTGCCTTCGCTGGTATTCTTGGCTCCGGGTCTCAGGATTTACACTGGACAAGCTAAAATTTTGAACGCCCCTTTCAAGGGCTCAGTGCTTTTTGGTGAAGACTCAGAGATCATCACTAATCTTCAAGAGTTGGGCATGGCTGTTAGGTCTGTACACACCATGTAGAGAGCTAATCAGAAGCAAACTTGTCGCCAGCCATTTTGGAGGCATTACGGCCAACAGTCCCGAGGCCAGCAAAATGAACATTTAAGCATAAGGCTACTGCCCAGACCTCCGGAGGTTCAGGTCCTAGGTCCCAGGGCCCTTAAAACCTCCCAGGCCTCCCTGCCTGTCCCTGGTACCTTGGCATGACTCCTTACCTGACCCCCCTTCTCTGTCAGAATCCCTGGGGGAGGCAGTAGTGGGTCGCTTTTCTCTCTATCTAGAGGGATGGCAAAGTATTACAATGGATCAGTGGGTCCTTTATTTGATAGAGAAGGGTCAAGTCCTGGAGTTCACAGAGGTACCTCCAGACAATCCTCCCATACACTCACATTCTAGGGACATGGATATGTTGTTCATCCACACTGTCCGGCAGGTTCCTTGCTGCTTTAAATCTTGCTGGAAGGTCTTCAAGCTGGCTCCTCCCACCCACTCAGGTGGTAAAACTCTTGGCTCCGCCCCATGACGCTAGATCTTCCTTACCACTTGGAAGCTCAGGGTCCCTCCTTAACGCTCTACGTATAGACTGGATCCTAACTCTTCGGTTCACCCGAAAATTATTTTAAAATTCTCAAGACTTCGGTCAAATTCTTCCCTCGCGGCTGCGATGGACAAATTGACTCCCGGTTTTCGGCGGTGCCCATGCGAGCAGAAGATGTCCAGGACGGATCCGCACTCCACGTGCGTCTACTGCCTCGGCCTTGACCACGACCCGCAGGCCTGCGAGTTGTGTAGATCTTTCTTGGCCAACGTCCTTGAAGACCGTATGTCTGCCACAACTTGGGTGCTCCGAGAACGTTATCCGCCGGTGAAGTCCAAGGAGGCCCGTTGAACGGTGTCCGCGGCGGCTGGCTCGGCTGAGCAACTCGAGCAGATGATCGCCCTCGAGGAGAAGGCGGCCCAGGCTGCATCCTCATCTTCCTCAGTCGCGGCATTTATGCGCTCTTTCTGGGATCCTCCTACACAGCTTCTTTTAAGGAGCTTTGCCAATCCCTCTCCACCAAGGGAGAGGGGCCATCGGGACACTCTTCTCGGTCAAAAAAGAAGGACTCGAAGGGTAAGTCCCACCATCGACGTTCGTGGGAGCGGGAGAGGTCCCCTTCCCCGGACAGTCATCACTCGACTTCGGTCGAGGTTGCGGCTAAGGCTGCTGGCTTCACGGTGTCCCCGTCAGGTCAGCCGGCTGAGACACCCGTCGACGCGGTTGAGATTTTTGTTGACCCATCAGACGGGCTGTCGACTGGTGAAGCCGACAACTCCTCATCACTGGTTCCCCTGGTGGAATCCGAGGACTTGCCTGCGCCTCCTGTGCCGGAGTCCCCAGTCAAGGTTCCCGAGCTGAGGGAGGAGTGGGTGTCCCCCGCTCCCTCCCAGACCTACCCTCGGAAACACCAAGGGTCTCGGTCTCGGAACTCGTCTCGGTCCAGTCGATCCCACTGACATCGGCGGTCTCGATCTCGGCACGGAGGTAAGCGGCGGCGCCGCTCGTCCTCGTCTTTCTCCTCAGAAGAGGAGAGACTTTGGCGCAAAGTGCGTCAACGCTACGAGGACTTAATGTGGCAGCAGCTCCTTTTGTCTGGGAACAAGCCGACGCCATGGCCTTCCCCGGCCATTAAGTGGCTGTCACCCGGAAGGCCGAAACAACCCCTTGTGGTGGTCGAGGTGCCCAAGCCTGGGCCGGTTGTTCGGCCGAAACCAGCTGCCCCACCGATTGTGGTGGAACCTCCGCCTCCACAACCGATATCCGGGGCTTCGAGCAAGGACTCTCGGTCGGGTCAGGGTCTGCCCCACCGGTTGTCAGTCACCCTCACTCCCGACCGTCCTCGGCAGGTGGAGGGTAGCTCAGGCCCCAGGCAGCTCTTCTCAGACTCCTCAGAGTCTGACGACGACTCCTCCCTGTTTTCTAGGCCCCTTGACCTGGAGTTCTCTGGGGGGGGCAGTCGATGGACGAGAGCCCATTATCGTTCATGGGTTTGCTTCGGCTCATCTCGGAGTCCACCGGGATGCAGCTCGAGCCCGTATCCAAGCGGGACAAGTATCCCCTCACGGAGATACTGGACCTAGGGGATTCTCCCACAGAGGCCTTTCCGGTGGCTGAAGCCATTGTCGGCCCAGCCTTGGAGCTTTGGCAGCGGCCTGCTTCCTGTCCTGCACCTTCGGCCAGGAAGTATACGGTCCCTACCGGCTCTTTGTTCGGTTTTTCGGAACACCCCTTTGTGGAGGGGTTGGTCACCGACAGCTTTTTCCGGCGCTCCAGAAACGCTAGGGATGTGGATAGGCCCCCCGACAAGGAGTCCAAAAAGCTGGACTGTGCCGGGCGCAAGGTGTACGCTGCGTCCTCCCTCGTCCTCCATCAGGCCAGCTCGGCCGTACTGATGGCGCACTTCTCCCACGCCCTCATGGGCTCCCTAGAAGAGGTGATCCCTCATCTCCCGGCCGACCTGCAGACTACGGTCAAGCAGGTGTGGGATCAGGGAAGGGCAGTGGCGAGACAGCAGCTCCAAATGGCTCTAGACATTGGAGACTCCTGTGCCCGATCAGTAGCGGCCGCAGTGGCCATGCACCGCAGAGCCTGGCTGAGGATATCCACCTTTACGGTGGATACCCAGCACAAATTGACGGGCATCCCCTTCTTGGGGGCTGACCTGTTTGGCCCTGGAGTGGAAGACCACCTCCAGAGGATCGAAAAGTCCAACGCTACCCTGGACTCGGTCACCTCCGCTCAGAAGGACAGGGGCCATCGTCAGCAACATAAGTCCTTTCGACCTTCTGCCCCTGCAGCACATCCGGCCCAGCAACACCAGCATCATGGCCAGCAGGCCTGCGCTTGGCACCCCAAAGTCAAGCCTGCGGCTTCCTCCAACAGGAAGCAGGGAGGAAAAGGCCCAGGAGGTCCCTCGGCTGGTCCTTCCTCCAAGCCTGCCCAGTGACGGGTTGAGGGGTGTCTCCCCCAGCCTCGTCGCTCCTTCCTGGGTCTCCCCCCCCCCCGTGTGGGGACGGCTCCGCCACTTCCTTTTTGCCTGGTCCTCTATCACCACGGACCGCTGGGTGTTGGAGGTGGTAGGAAAGGGTCTGCCTCTGGAGTTCAAGTAGGCCCCACCCTTCCGCGCCGTCGCCTCTCGGGGGGCTACGGGGTCTGCAGCCTCCCTGTCGGCTCGTTGAGCCGACATTGCCCTGCTCCTCGAAAAGGAGGTGATCAGGAAGGTGGTGGATCCTCCACCAAGCCCGGGGTTTGTGTCCAGGTATTTCCTGGTCCCGAAACGGATGGGGGGTTGGTGCCCCATTCTAGACCTGCACAACCTGAACAGGTTCCTAAGGTTTCCAACCTTCAGGATGGTCACTCTGGCTCAGATCATTCCATCCTTGGAACGAGGCCTGTGGTTCTGTTCTCTGGACCTCCAGGGCGCGTTCTTCCACGTCCCAATCCGTCCGTCCCACCAGAGATTCCTCTGCTTCAGGACAGAGGGATCCCTCTATGAGTTCCAGGCCATGCCCTTCAGCATTTCTCTAGCTCCCAGGGTCTTCACCAAATGCATGGCAGTGGTGACAGCATTCCTGCGGCGCCGAAGGGTCCGGGTGTACCCCTACCTGGACGACTGGCTGATTGCTGCCTCCTCCAGAATGGAGGTGGAGCGGTCCAGGGATCTGACCCTCCAGGTTTGCTCTCAAGTTGGCCTCCTTATCAATGAAGCCAGGTCGGAACTCGTGCCAAAGCAGGTGATATAATTCATCGGGGCAGAGCTCGACTCTCTGCGAGCCAGAGCACGGCTCCCGGCGGACAGGGCCGAGGTTCTTTCCTCCTTTGCCCGGTCATTTCAGGTTGGGCAATTGCACCCTGCGCGGGACTTCCTGCGCCTCCTGGGCCCAGTGGCGGCCTGCACCAGCTTGGTCCGTTGGGCCTGTTGGCACATGCGTCCCCTACAATGGGGACTGGCCAGCCAATGGTCACAGCATTCCAATCCTTTGGATCAGCTAGCGACAGTGACCCAGGAGATGTGGAACGCTCTCCAGTGGTGGACCGTTCCAGCTCATCTGCAGGAGGGCATCCCGTTTGTCCGCCCCGAGCCGACGGTCTCTCTGTCGACCAATGCCTCTCTGATGGGTTGGGGTGCCCATCTGGGGGAGCACAGAGCGCACGGCCTCTGGTCCCCTCGGGAGTCCCGATGCTACATCAACCTGCTGGAGCTACGAGCGGTTCGTCTAGCCCTCATCGCCTTCGCTCCGTTTGTACGGGGTCAAGTGGTCCAGACGGACAATACCACGACCATGTACTGCCTAAACCGCCAGGGCAGGACGCGCTCCATGCCTCTGTGCAGGGAAGCTCTCCGTATTTGGTCCCTCATGCGCAGCCTGGAGGCGGATCTCCTTGCCTTCCATGTGGCAGGAGCCTCCATTATTCTGGCCGATGCCCTAAGCTGGATAGGTGCTGCGTTCCACGAGTGGTCTCTCCTACCGGAGGTAGTACAGGATCTGTTCTCCCACTGGGGCATGCCTGAGGTGGACCTGTTTGCCTCCAGGGAGAATGCGAAGCTGAGACTTTTTCATGCCTGCCCCCCTCAGCAGGGCTCGCTGCAGGGGGATGCCTTCTCGAGGCCGTGGACCCCGGGCCTCTTCTACGCCTTTCCCCCATTTCCCTTGATCCACAAGGTGCTTCTCAAGGCGAGGAAGGACAAGGTGCAGGTGATTCTGGTAGCCCCAGACTGGCCCCGCCAGTTCTGGTATCCAGATCTCCTCAGTCTCAGCTCCAGGCTCCCGAGGCGGCTTCCATCCCGCCCGGACCTGATCTCAGTCAGTTAGGGGAAGGTATTCCATCCGGACCTTCAATCCCTGCACCTGACAGCCTGGTTCCTGAGTGGCTAGAGTTCCACGCCTTGGGTCTTTCCGACGAGGTCCTCAACGTTGTTGAGGCGTCCCGTAAGGAGTCGACCAGAAAATGCTATGTCTTTAAATGGAAAAGATTCTTCATTTGGTGTCAGGGCAAGGGCCTGGACACTTCCTCCTGCCCCTTGACAAGCATTCTGGACTAACTGTGGTCCCTTTCTCAGAAAGGGCTTCGGTCGACGACCCTTAAAGTGCACCTGGCAGCCATCTCTGCTTACCGGGCACGGGCCGGGAAGCAGTCAGTGATGCAGGAGAAGGCGGTTGGGCGCTTTTTCAAAGGCCTTGATCACATATCCCCTCCGGTGCGAGAACCTTCACCTCCATGGGATCTACTGCTGGTATTGGCTAAGCTCATGGGCAAGCCATTTGAACCGATGCACAGGTGTGACATCTTTCACCTGTCGTGGAAGACCGCCTTCTTGGTGGCTATCACGTCAGCCAGAAGGATGGGAGAGCTCCAGGCGCTTTGCATTGAGTCTCCTTATCTGGTCTTCCACTGGGACAAGGTTGTCCTGCACCCCCACCCGAAATTCCTTCCGAAGGTGGTGTTGGAGTTTCACCTTAACCAGGTGTTGACTCTGCCGGTGTTCTACCCCAATCACACCTTGGAGGCCGAATATAGGCTTCATACTGTGGATCCTAGAAGAGCGCTCGCTTATTACAAGGAGCGGATGGCTGAAGTTCGGGGAGAGGTTCGCCAGCTGTTTGTCACCTACGCTGAAGCCGCACCTGGCAGACCTGCAGCCATGCGGACGACGTGCCTATCCAGGAAATCTGCAGGGCTGCTACCTGGAAGTCAGCACACACCTTCATTACCCACTACCACATCGACCTTGAGTCACTCTGTGATGCTGGTTTTGGGGCCTCGGTTCTCCAGTCATTATTCCCAAGTAGGGGGTGTGCGCCTTGCCTCCCTACTCCTGGAGAAATGCTAGGAGTCTGCCAGACAGTGTGGATGAACAGCATATCCTTGTCCCTAGAAATACAGGTTACTCACCTGTAACAGGAGTTCTAGGAATGGTATATGTTGTTCATCCACACGACCCACCCAACCTCCCCGGCTTTGACGCACAACCTGGCTTCCAACGGGCTAGATCTGACGTCATGGGGCGAAGCCGAGAGTTTTACCACCCGGGTGGGTAGGAGGAGCCAGTTTGAAGACCTACCGGCAAGATTTAAGCGGCAAGGAACCTGCCAGACAGTGTGGATGAACAACATATACCATTCCTAGAACTCCTGTTACAGGTGAGTAACCTGTATTTATCCTCCATCACACCTCTGTCTTATCAGGGAAGAGATCCGGGTGTTTTCGCTGAAACATGCGATAGGGCCAGTTCTTCCAGCTCAGAGAGGAAAGCGATTTTAATCCCACTTCTTCCTGGTCCCAAAAAAGACAGGAGATCTACGACCATCCTGGATCTCAGCCACCTGAACAAATACATAGAGTACAAATGTTTCAGGATGGTCACCCTTCCAGGCCTACTCCCCCTCCTTCATCAAGGGGACTGGCTGTGCTCCCCGGATATGCAAGATGCATACCTCCACATACTGGTCTTTCAACCCCATTGGAGGTTCCTTCATTTCCACTTTCAGGGAAATGATTACCAATTTCGTGCCCTAACATTCGGCCTGTTCTCAGCTCCCCGGGTCTTTACAAAGTGCCTGGCTGTCGCAGCGTTGACCCTCAAGAGACGGGGGGTCAATACGTTTTTCCCTTTCTGGATGATTGGCATCTTGCTGCCCCATCCAGGGTTCAGCTGCTCAGCGCCATGGCGGACACCTTTACCTTGTTTCGGGACTTAGGCATAACCCTCAACCTCCTGAAATGTTCTTCGTGGCCCAGCCAAAGGCTGCAATACATCGGGCCAATCTTGGACACTGCTGTAAACAAGGCCTTTCTGCCCTCAGACAGAGTGGAGCATCTACAGGAATAGGCTCACTTATTTCCTCAGCTCGCCAGGTTCCAGCCAGTGTTTTACTGCGATTATTAGGACACATGACAGCAGCCATTGTGACAGTCCCTCTGGCACACCTACATATGAGGGTCCCCCAGTGGACCTTGCGGGTCCAATGGGACCAACTCTTAAACGAGTTAGAGCAGCTAGTTGACATTCTCCACTCTGGTGTGTCAAACTCTGGCCTTGTGCTTTGATCCCACCAACTTTTCATTAAGGGGTCCCCTTTTGGCAGGCAGGTCTTTCCCTCTCAGGTCATAACTACAGACTCATCAGGTTTGGGTTGGGGTGCTCATCAGGCAGACCATCAAACACAAGGCACTTGGTCTCCCCAAGAGGTTTATCTTCATATCAATATCCTGGAGATGCGGGCAATCTTTTACGCTCTCCGGGCTTTCCAGATGCATCTGCTCCCCGGTCCCCTTCTTATTCCAACAGACAACATGTCAGTGGTCTTCTACATAAACAAGCAGCGTGGGACTCGCGCCTAACCCCTTTTGCAGGGAAGCCATGAGAGTCTGGTATTGGGCCATCGAGCATCATCTGGAACTCACTGCCATACATATCCTAGGCATACAAAACTCCTTAGCCGACAGTTTAAGCCGGTCTTGGTCCAGGGTACATGAGTGGGAGCTCCTTCAGTCCGTGGCAGAAGAGCCATTCGACAGCTGGGGCTGGCTCGAGTTGGACCTCTTTGCGTCACCATTCGACACCAAACTGCACGATTTTTCTTGCTAGATCCAGGGCCTGGTGTTTTCTGGTGAGATGCATTTTCCTTCTCTTGGGCAGGGAGGTTTCTGTACACCTTCCCTCCCCATTGCTGCAGAATGTCCTTCTCAAGCTGCAGTCTGAGGGGGCAGAAATGATCCTAATAGCTCCTTACTGGCCATGTAAGGTTTTGTTCCCTCTCTGATGCTTGGCCAGCTGGTTATGATTGTTGTATGATATTTGTAATATAAAAAAATATAGTAGGTGATTGTCTCACATAAGACAGCCTGTGCTATGGGTGCCCCCCTTCCCAGGTTTCAGAGAAGCTACAGGATATATTAACCTGAAATCAGGAGGTAATTAAAATACCAGAGAGACTTAATTAAGGGTCTCCTGATTTTCTGTCTTAATTAGAATTGACCCAGCTGCCAGGATGTAGGGCTCGAAAAGTTTTATGATTCCTATAGGAAGAACATGTTATACCACCGTGGTGCTATAAGTTATAAAACCCTTTGATATGCCTTGGTAATAGGAACTGTTCAAGATCAAAGAGAAAATGTTTAATTAAGGAGTCATATTTAGGAAGTGGAATTTTTGCTGATGTCACCTTATTTAATATACCTCCTGATAGGACATCCTGTTTGTAATTTTTTTTATATTCTAAAAGGAGGAGCTAGATGACTCACAGAAGGGGTGTGGAGAGACACAGTTTAAACTAATATTGGTGTCTAATCTTTTCGGGCTCTTAAGAAACACAGTTCTCTAACTTTCAAGGCACTTATAGAGGTAATGCATTAGATAGAAAAAGTCTAAATGTATTGCTGTAGGAGTTTTTGTTTGGTATTTTGCCCTTGTTCTTTTAAGTGATTGTATGCCCTTTGATATATTGTTCTGTGTTTACATTTTTCATATTTTTATCATCTTGTAGTAAAGTATCTTTTTTTTCAAAAGACTGCCTGGGTCTGCCAGCTCTTTTTTGCATGTGATGTATAGAGGGTTAAGATTGACAAAAAAAAAAACTGTTCAGAAGCTTGATGGTGTTACTAAACTGGGAAAAGTTAAGAATATACCCAAGGTCTTTTATAGAGTTTTAAGGGTTCATTTTGGAAGCCTGGCTTGGTGCACCTGGCGAAAGATTGTACCGCAATCCCCGATGAGGGTACATATCTGAGCCTGTACATTGGGTACGCTAGTATAAGGTTCACTGTTTGAATCCCCCCAGAACTTGAGACTAAAGGGGATTCGGATCCAAAAGCAGACAGGAGGGTTACCCTGTCTGTTACCTGTTCACGTTACTGCGCTCGGAGGTTGGCACTGTGGGAGCAAAGGGCCTGACCTGCTGAGTGCGTTTGTGACACCCTCTACTTCAGCAGTTGGAAGTGGAACCCCTGATCACCCTGCCCCTGAGCTCAGGCTTGCTCTCCTAGGAGCGGGGCACACTGGTCCACCCTGACCTCAAATCATTGCACCTGCATGCATGGCTCCTACAGACCTAGCAGTTGCTCGGTTTGGGGTTTCCCCCAGAGTGGCAGACGTTTTGGTGGGTGCTAGAAAGCCTTCCACCAGAGCTACTTATTCGAAGAAGTGGAAGCGGTTCTGTATTTGGGCTTCTGCCCGCTGTTTGGACCCATTCATATGTCCTGCCAGCTCTGTCCTGGAGTACCTTCTTTCTTTATTGGATTTGGGATTGAGCTACTCCTCTATTAAGGTACACCTATCTGCTATTTCTGAGTATCATGCATCTGTAGAAGGCAAAACTCTTGCCCAGCTGGACATTTCCCGCGCCTTTCTGCGTGGCATTCTGCACCTCAAACCTCCCATCTGGGACCCTGTTCCCCCTTGAGATCTTTTATTCCTTTTGGAAAAGCTTACGCTGCCTCCCTTTGAACCGGCCGCAAGTTGCAGGGTTTTATTTAACTCTAAAAACTGATTAGCGTTTTTGCTCATAAAAGTGCTAAAGCTTTGTGAAAATGAATAGCTCTTGCCTCGCTGTATTTAACAAACACAGCTCTTCTAGAAAATCTATATAAATACTTTCTGTACAGTTAGTATCATCCCAAGAAAAAAACTGCTAATCAAGTATTTAAAACCCTGTTTTGCAAGCTATTCTTTCTGTCATGGAAAGCGTTTTTAGTTGCCATTACTTCTGCTCAAAGGATTTCCGAGCTTCAGGATGTGATATGCAAAGAGCCTTATTTAGTTTTCCACAAGGACTGGGTGTACTTGTGGACAATTCCTAAATTTTTGCCTAAGGTGGTGTCCGGACTTACTCTGAATCATGACATCCATCTTCCAGTCTACTATCCAGAGTATTTTGAGGGGAGTCTCTGCTTCATACTCTGGATATTCACCGGGTACTTCGTAACTACTTAGAGCGTACCCGTGCTGTCCACAAGTCAGACCAGTTGTTCGTCCCCTTCACCCCAAGGACTGATGGGGCCCCAGTTACTAAGCAGACTTTGTCCAGATGGTTAGTTAACTGTATTGTTTACTATTACAGAAAGTATGACAAGCCTTTGCCAGGACCAATCAAAGGTCATTCTACCAGGAGTATGGCTGCTTCCTTTGCATCCATGAAAAATGTGTCTGCAGCTGATATTTGCACAGCTGCCACATGGAGTACTGTACACACTTTCATTCGGCAGTACAATGTGGATGTTGCCTCTCGTCATAGGAAAGGCTTTGGCCTTGCCGTCCTACAGGGCCTGTTCTCATGAGCTTTCCAGCCAACTTTTACCGCCTCCAGGACTTGGTGATTGGTCCTTTTACTACTTAGGACCCAGTCCTTACGGAGAAACCTGCTGCAAGAGCTCTCCCTCAAAGTGAGATAGTACAGTTACGTAAGAACTTACCGTAACAGTAGATCTTTGAGAGGAGCTCTTGCAGCAGGTACTGCTTTCCCTCCTACCTTCCCCCTGGTATCTGTTTCTCCATTGTTGTTATTCCTTTCTTTGTTTTAGAGGAACCTCCTCGGTTCTCCATTTCTGTGTTTGCTGGGGTCTCTGGCAGGAGAACTGAGGTAGGACTGGGGGACCGCCCATTATATACTACACGTAACGTCGGTGGGGCGGTCCCCCGCTGAATACTGCTAGCTAGAAGTTTTCCGTGGGGTCCTGGCGCCTGGCGGCTTAGTCCTTATGGTGTAACCTGCTGCAAGAGCTCCTCTCGAAGATCTACTGTTATGGTAAGTTCTTACATAACTGTACTTTCCCTGCTGCCTGATCAGGAATCTAGGTGGCTAGACCTCTGGGCAGGGGTTTGCAAATCATATTGCCCCCTGTCCTGTGCAAGTAAATTTCCTTGAAGGGCAAGTACAAAAAGAGAGTTGATTTCTAATGAATAAGGGCAAGTGAAAATTGAGCTACCATCATGGCTAGGCAAGTCCTAAAAGTTTTGATTTGAGCACCCCTGCCTCTGGGGCAAGAGGACTTTTGCCTCTGCCACTCTAGGCCTTAGGATTGCAGTTACTTGGCTCATCTAATTAAGTACCAGAATACCCTCTGGAGGAAGGGAAAAGCTGCTGATTAGGCCCTCCGTGATGGTTCCCAGAGACAAGAGCTTATCAAAGTGCTCGTGGCCTCAGAAGATGTCAGTAAGCATCTCCACAGTCACCTGTGATATTGCTGATACTACAGCCAAAGCAGCTGCCTCCGGCATTTGCCTCAGAAGGCACTCCTGGCTTGGTCTCTGGCTTTGCAGCTGAAGTCCAACAAAAGGTGTTGAATGCCCCTTTTGTGGGTCAAAAACCTTTTGGTCCAGATGTGCAGGATATTATCAGTGACCGGCAGGGCTGTTCGGTCTGTCCATTCTCTTTACCATACCCAGCCCAGGAGTAGACTGAGGTCATAAGGTCTCTCACAAGTCTGATTCCGCAGCCAAAAAGCCAGGGCAAGCACAGGGTCAGCTCTGCCACTGGTTCCTCTGCCAAGCAATCCAGAGGAGGAGGTGCGGCCCCAGCTGCTGGTTCAGCTTCAGCTCGTCTCCTTGACAGACACCCCCCCCCCGTTCCAAGCCAGGAGGTGGTGGTTGCAGGTCAGTTCTCTCTCTATCTGTTCCAGTGGAGAACCATTACCACAGATGCTTGGATCCTGCAGATAATCGAAAAGGGCATTGCTCTAGAACTTCTAGAACAACCTCCAGATGTTCCTACGTCTCCCACTTATCCTCCAGACCACATAGAGGTGCTCAGTGAGGAGGTTCTTGCCTTGTTGCACAAAAGGGCAATAAAACCAGTGCCCAGGTATCAAAGGAACAAGGGGTTCTACTCCAGGTTCTTCCTGGTTACAAAAAGAACAAGGGACTTGAGGCCCTTCTAGACTTCAAGGAGCTGAACCTTTTTATTCAGTACAAAAAGTTCCTGAAGATCATTCTGCACAGCCTTCTTCCTCTGATAAGGCAGGGCGACTGGCTGTGCTCCCTCGATATGCAGGATGCCTATGTGTATATCATGGTTTGTCCCCCTCACAGGTGATACCTGTGGTTCCTTTTCCAGGGGGAGCATTACCAGTTCAGGGTCTTGCCCTTTGGCTCATCGTCTGTGCCACGGGTATTTACCAAGTGTTTAGCAGCAGCCTTCCGGCATGAAGGCCTGTATGTGTTCCCATTCCTGGATGATTGGTTACTGAAAGCCCAGCCCAGGGAGCGCCTGTTGTTAACTTTAGAGCATACCCTGGAGTTGTTCCAGTCCTTGGGCATTACTGTCAATTAACCCAAGTCTGTGCTGACCCCGTCCCAGTATTTACAGTACAAAGGAGCGGTTCTGGACTCTAGTCAGGGCAAGGCCTTCCTCCCCCAAGCCTAATGGCTGCAGCTGTCATTTTGGTCCCTTTGGCCAGACTGCACGAGGGTCCCGCAATAGGCAGTCCGGGTCCAGTGGGATCAGTGCTTAAATGATCTAGATCAGCTGGTCCTTGTCTCCTCCCCAGTCTGCAAAGTATTTCATTGGTGGATGGATCCGGTCAATTTCTTAAAAGGCGTCCCCTTACTTATCCCCACTCCTCAGCAAATCCTCTCCGAGGATGCTTCGTGTCTGGGTTCGGGAGCCCACTTTGGTCTTTATCAGACCCAGGGTCTCTGGTCCCAGTGGGAGACTCGTTTCCATATAAACGTCTTAGAAATGAGGGCAGTTTTGTATGCCTTACAGGCCTTCCAGAACCATCTCTCCCCGGCCTCTGCTGGTGCAGCCGGACAACCTCAGTGTGGTCTATTACATCAGCGGGGGGGGGGGTTGACTCATTCCTACCCCCCTGTGCCTGGAGACGATGAGGCTCTAGTGCTGGGCTGTAGATCACGGTCTAGAACTGTCAGCCGTCCATGTGCCAGGCACCCAAAGCGCCTTGGAGGACAGCCTCAGCTGGTCACAGTCCAGAATGCACGAGTGGGAGCTGCTGACTTCGGTTGCAGAAGACCTGTTCGACTGGTGTGGTTGTCCAGAGTTCTGTCTTTTTGCGTCCCCATGCAGTGCAAAACTGCTGCATTTATGCTCGCTAGAGCTAAGGCCTGGAGTTTTCTGGCAAGTCACGTTGGCCCTCCCTTTGAAAGGGAGGTTTCTTTGTGCTTTCCTCTGATTCAGAGGGTACTCATCAAGCTATAAATGGAGGGTGCTACCTTAATTTTGGTGGCTCTATTCTGGCCTCTGCAGATGTGGTTTCTGTTACTGCAACAATTGGCTGTGGAACCTCCAGTTCCTCTACCCTTCTGACACAGGCTCAGGGGACCCTGATCCATCCAAACTTCAAGTCCCTCCACCTGCATGCATGGCTCCTGAGGGCATAGCCAGTGTTCGGTTTGGTGTGTCTCAAAAGGTGGCTGATGTCCTGGTGGCCACCAGAAAACCTTCCATCAGGGCCACTTACTCTATGAAGTGGAAGCGGTTTGCTATCTGAGCCGCTTCTCGTCGCGTGGATCCTTGCACTGTCTGGTAAACCAGTTTCTGGAGTGTCTCCTGACCCTTTCTGATGGAGGACTCAAATATGCCTCTCTTAAAGTGCACCTGTCTGCTATATCAACCTTTCATATGCCCAATGATGGCCGTATGGTGGCACAGCTGGATGTGGCCCACAGTTTTCTGTGAGACATTCTCCACTTGAAGTCTCCTATCCGAGAAGCTGACCCCGCCTCCTTTTGAACTAGCTGCGTCTTATGAGCTGTGCTTTCTGTCGTGGAAAGTGTTATTTTTGGTTACATAGAAACATAGACTTTGACGGCAGATAAGGACCGCTTGGCCCACCTAGTCTGCCCGTTTCCCTACCTACAGGATAAGCTGCAGATCCTAGTTAACCAACAGCCTATTTCTTCCTACCCCCCACAAAAATTGCCTTATGTATGTCCCATGCATTCTTGAATTCTCCCACAGTTTTAGACCCCACAACCTCCTCAGGAAGGCTGTTCCATGCGTCCACCACCCTCTCTGTGAAAAAAATAGTTCCTTACATTGCTCCATAACTGTCGCCTCCACCCCCAATCTTCAGATTGTGTCCCTTGTTCTTGCACATTCTTTTTCTGGTTGCTATTTTCTTCTCAAAGAATCTCAGAGCTACATGGTCTCGTGTGTGAGCAGCCTTATTTGATTTTTCACAAAGACAGGGTCTCTTTGCATACTAATCCTAGGTTTCTTCCTAAGGTGGTGTCTGAGTTTACTTTAAATCATTTGATCCACCTGCCTGTTTATTTTCCAGAGCATGCCAGTCCAGGGGAAGCATTGCCCCATACTTTGTATGTGCACAGAATTCTGCATTACTGTACACATCGTATGAAGGACTGCAAGAAGTCCTGTCAGTTGTTTGTTTCTTTTGTCCTTGGCTGAGAGGGCGCTCCAGTTTTGAAACAGTGCCTATCCAGACAGTTGGCCAACTATATTGTTTTTTGGTACAGGAAGTATGGTAAGGAAGTTCATGGGGCTGTTAAGGGCCATTCCACCAGAGGCATGGCCACTTCTGTTACCTATTTCAGGGTCGTGTTGGCAGCCGAGATTTGTGCTGCTGCCACTTGAGTACTGTCCACACATTCACCAAGCACTACAGTTTGGACATTGCTGCCAGAAGAAAGGCAGGCTTTAGCCTAGCTGTGCTTCAGGGCCTTATTTCTTAGGTCTCTGGCCTCTTGCTACCCAGACTGTCCTTGCTGTTAGCACTGCTAGGGACTTGTTCCATAGGTGTGACCTGATGACTGAGGTATCCCCGAAGAAGATAGAACAGTTCCATCAGAACTTACCGTAACAGTAGATCTTTGCTGAAATCTCTGTTGTCTTGTCGTCTCTTCATCCCCCCTTTTTCTCTCTCTCTCTCCCTCTCTCTACAGCGCATCTGTCTTGTTGCTCCATCCTTTCTGCTAGCTGGGCACCTTCTCTCTCTCTCTCCTCGGTTCCCTGGTGGGACTCCTGTCCCCCATGGCCTCCAGCTTTGGAAAGAACTGAGGAGGGAGTGGGTCTGCTTGCGCTTATATATGGTGTGTGGCGTTGGAGCCTCATGTCGGCATGGGCGGCTTCTAATAGACTGCTGAAGAAAAAGCTTCCGTGTGTTCCCGACACCTGATGGCCAAGTTCCATATGCGTGACCTGATGACATAGATTCCCTAGAAGATCTATTGTGGTGGTAAGTTCTTACATAACTGTTCTTTCCTGTCACCTTCCTTACCTTCACTGAGCACTAGAAAGTTGTATTTCTAGGGGAGTGGATATACTCATGTGACATACTCAGCCCCTGTTTGCCCCAGATCCCCCAAGGAGGGACCTCAAATTTTTGTCTCTAGGCATTCCAGGCAAACCTAGTAGATTTGCTGTTGTTTTTTTATGCCTTTAATGATTAGGATTCTCCTGTTTCACACTGTGTCTAAACCATATTTAATCCCTTGTAGACAGTTGTAAAGTTCTAAAATGTATCTGTACTGTAACCACACGCTGCTTCAGCTTATCTCTGTATACTGTCTGTAATGTAACCTGAACTGTAATTTTTCGATTTCAACCATCGTATTGATCCAACCTGGATCGCACCTGGAAATGAACCTCGGCTCAGTGTGCCTTTCCTAGTCACCAGTTTTAAATAAAATACTTCACTATCCATACTCTGGCAGTCCCACTGGAACGGGCTTTCCATCGGATGTCTTTAAGTTAAGCTCCTCCCACCACCTGAGTGGTATATCCCCCAACTCCGCCCCTTGATGTCAGTCTTTGTTTTTGCTGGAAGAACAGGTCACCTCCTTCGCAGCTCTTGCCTTTGTTAATGTGTGCCATTGACGATCATTACATTAGAAGATTAGAAGTTATTCCTTGGTTTCATTTCCTCTGGTTTCAATGCTGTTCATTCAGCATATATGGAGCATCCCAAACCAGGGTTCAGATTTTGTGTTCGGTGCTGACAAAAAATGTCGGTCACTATCCCACACTGCACATCTCTGTACATCTCTGTACTGCCTGGGCAGGAAGCACAACATGGCCGGGTGTGGACAGTGCCTCTCCATGCTTCCAGAATCCCTGGAGGATCGGAAGCACTGACTTACCCTTAACCAGCCTTCGGAACAGGATCTGAAGACTCTGTGTAAAGCCTGCAAACAGGCCTTGGTAGCTTTTGAAGAGGAAGCAGCGGCCGTTGCATTGGGCATGTCCTTCTTTTCGGTGTTTCTCCCCGCTGAGTCCAACCTTGGAGGGTCCTTCACAGAAGGCTTCCTTGAGATGTGCATGATCCTCCAGAACTTGGGGAGAGTCCTAGCCACCGAGGCAAGAAACATAAGTGCTGCTGGCACCTCTCGTTGGACCGGGAGAGGTTGAGGTCCTCCTGATTCCTCGACTCGCTCGACTACTCCACTTTGGTCGAGACTCCCTCAGTCAAGGGAGGGAGCGAGAGCTCCTCGGTATCCCCATCAGGCTTATCGACCTCGACTCCAGTTGAGCAGGCTGTTGAGATTTTCCTTGAGCCTGTTGACTGGCTGTCAGATGAAATCAAGGACTTGATGTCCCGGTCCTCACTGGCAGTCAAGACTCTGAAGCCTCTCTTACTCAATGTAGCGAGGCATTTTGTCTGCTGTGACCCGCTGGGGGGCACTCCATGACTTAGACAGTCGGGTTGATGGACGAGGTCCAGGTTGAGATGTTGATTAAGGTGGTCCCATTTTTGATCCCATTCGACTGGGAGGTGTTGGGAGTTGATACTGCTCAAGCTCCTTGTCGTCTGGCTATTGGATCAGTCGTCCATGGTTTCCTCTTGGGCTCTTATCTTTGACTGGGGTTCAGAGGAGTTGACCTCTGACCATGTGCTGGTGTCATTCAGTTGCCTTTTCCATGGCTGTGGCCATATTGGGACCAGCCCTGGAGCTTTGGCAGCACCCAGCACCCTCCACCCGTGTGATCTGTAAGTATGCAGTCCCTACTAGGTCTCCATTGGGGTTCTTGGACCACCCTTTGGCCGAAGGACTGGTCTCAGACTCTGCCTTCTGCAAATCCGAGGCCAAGGTGCCATAGACAAGCCTTAGGACAAGGAGTCCAAAAAGATTGACCATACTGCTAAAAAGGTGTACGCTGCAGCATCCTTGGGTCTCTTATCAGGCAAGTTACTTCCAACATGATGGCCAACTTCGGACACTTCCTGTTTGGAGTCTTCGATGAGATCCTCCCTCACCTTGCAGACGGTCATCCTTACGACCAACGCCTCTTTGATGGGTTGGGGTGCCCATCTGGGGGAGCTCCGGGCCCATGGCCTCTGATCCCCTCAAGAGTCCCGATGCCACATCAACCTGCTGGAGCTTCGAGTGGTACGGCTAGCCCTCACCACCTTCGCTTTGTTTGTACGGGGTCAAATGGTTCAGGTCCAGACTAACAACACCTCGACCATGTACTGTCTCAACCTTCAGGGCGGGACGCATTCCTTGCCTCTGTGCAAGGAAGCTCTCCGCATTTAGTCTCTCGTGATCAGCCTGGAGGCGGATCTCCTAGCCATCCATGTGGCAGGAGCCTCGAACAGTCTGGTCGATGCCCTCAGCCGGATAGGTGCTGCATCTCATGAATGGTCTCTCCTGCCGGAGGTAGTTCAAGACCTGTTCTCCCATTGGGGCACCCCTCAGGTGGACCTGTTTGGCTTCAAGGAGAACGCGAAGCTGAGGCTGTTTCATGCCAGCCCCCCCTCACCAGGGCTCGCTGCAGGGGGATGCTTTCTCGAGGCCGTGGACCCCGGGCCTCTTCTGCACCTTCCCTCCATTTCCCTTGGTCCACAAGGTGCTTTTCAAGGCGAAGAGGGACAAGGCACAGGTGATTCTGGTAGCCCCAGACTGGCCTCGCCAGTTCTGGTACCCAGATCTCCTCAGCCTCAGCTCCAGGCTCCTGAGGCTGCTTCCAGCCTGTCCGGACCTGATCTCAGTCAGCAAGAGGAAGGTGCTCCGTCTGGACCTTCAGTCCCTGCACTTGACGGCCTGGTTCCTGAGTGGCTAGAGTTCCAGGCCTTGGGTCTTTCCGACGAGGCCCTCAGCGTTGTTGAAGCGTCCCGTGAGGAGTTGACCAGAAAATGTTATGCCTTTAAATGGAAGAGATTCTCCATTTGGTGTCAGGGCAAGAGGTTGGACCCTTCTTCCTGTCCGTTGGCTAGCATTTTGGATTACCTGTGGTCCCTTTCTCAGCTAGGGCTTCGGTCGACGACCCTTAAGGTGCACCTGATAGCCATCACTGCTTACCGGGCACGGGCCGGCAAGCAGTCGGTGGCACAGGAGAAGGTGGTCTGGCGCTCATTCAAAGGCCTCGATCACATGTGCCCTCTGGTGCAAGAACCTCCACCTCCGTGGGATCTACTGCTGGTATTGGCCAAGCTCATGGGCAAGCCATTCGAACCGCTACACAGGTGTGATAGCTCCCAACTGTTGTGGAAGACCGCCTTCTTGGTGGCTATAATGTCAGCCAGAAAAATGAAAGAGCTCCAGGTGCTTTCCATAGAGTCTACTTATCTGGTCTTCCACAGGGACAAGGTTGTCCTTCGCCCCCAACCGAAATTCCTTCCGAAGGTGGTGTCGGAGTTTCACCTGAATCAGGTGTTGACTCTGCCAGTGTTCTACCCCAATCACACCTCGGAGGCCGAATATAGGCTCCATACTCTGGACTCTAGAAGTGCTCGCTTATTACAAGGCGGACGGCTGGCAGTTTGGGGAGAGGTTCACAGCTGTTTGTCACCACGCTGAAGCCGCGACTCCGGCAGATCTGCAGCCAACTGACGACATAAGCAGGTGGGTCACCTCTGCATAGAAACATAGAATTTGACGGCAGATAAGGACCACTTGGCCCACCTAGTCTGCCCATTTCCCTACCTAATGCATAGGCTGCAGATCCTAGTTAACCAACAGCCTACTTCCTCCTACCCCCCACTAGAATTGCCTTATGTCTGTCCCATGCATTCTTGAATTCCTCCACTGTTTTTGAGTTCACTACCTCCTCAGGAAGGCTGTTCCATGTATCCACAACCCTCTCAGTGAAAAAATACTTCCTCACATTACCTTTCAGCCGTCCCCCCTCTATCTTCAAATTGTACCCCCTTGTTCTTGCACATCTCTTTTTCTGAAAGATGCTACCGTCTTGGACTCGGTTGATTCCCTTGATGTACTTGAAAGTTTCTATCATGTCTCCCCTCTCCCTGAGTGATACATATTAAGCTTCTTTAATTTATCTTCGTATGTCTTCTGGTGCAGACCCTGCACCTTTTTAGTTGCCCTCCTCTGGACAGCCTCCATCCTGTCTATGTCTTTGTGGAGATGGGGTCTCCAGAACTGGACGCAGAATTCCAGATGGGGTCTCACCAACTGTCTGTACAAAGGGATAGCAACTTCCTGTTTTCTACTGGTGATGTCTCTCCCTATGCATCCCAGTATCCCACCAGCTCTTCTTACTGCCTTCTCACATTGCTTGCCCACTAATCTCTGCTATAGGTTGGCAGGCATGGAGTCACCCAAAGGGATCAGAGCTCATTCAACCCGCCATACCGCTCCTTCGGTGGCTGCTTCCAGGGATGTCCCTATCCAGGAAATATGCAGGGCTGCTACCTGGAAGTCAGCGCACACCTTTATTTCCCATTACCAGATTGTCCTTAAGTCACGCCAGGATGCTGGTTTTGGGGCCTCGGTTCTCTAGTCCTTATTCCCCAAGTAAGTATTGGGGGTGCGCGCCTTGCCTCCCTCCTCCTGGAGAACTGCTAGGAGTCTGCCAGACAGTGTGGATTGAACAACATATCCACGTCCCTAGAAATACAGGTTACTCACCTGTAACAGGAGTTCTAGGAGTGTTATATGTTGTTCATCCACCCGACCTCCCCAGATTCGACACGCAGTCTGGTTTCCAGCGGGCTAGATCTGGTGTCATGTGGTGGAGCCGAGGGTTTTACCACCCGGGTGGGTGAGAGGAGCCAGCTTGAAGACTTTCCGGCACATCTTAAAGCGGCATGGTACCTGCCAGACAGTGTGGATGAATAACCTATACCACTCCTAGAACTCCTGTTATAGGTGAGTAACCTGTATCTTTAGGGCATTTTTTCACTCAAGGCCCTTTTTCCAGAAGCTGCTGGTTCACTGCAGAAATCAACCTTGTGTTGTCCATACTCGCCCGCAAGCCCTCTTAGCCTCTTGCGACATGTGAGCTAGGATGTTTTCTTGGAAAGCACCTCTCCACTAGCTATTTCTTCTGCAGGCTCACAGAGTATCTGCATCAATGCTTTGATTGCAGATCCCCCATAGACTTTTCCACAGGGACAAGGTAGTGCTCTGCACACGATAACTTCCTTCATAAGTGGGTTTGGGGTTCCTCTGCAACAGCCACTGTGCTTCCTACCTTCCCACCAGCTTCCATGATGGACAGGGAGCTCCCTTTTCCTTCTCTGTTTTCGGGCTCACTTTTACCTGGGCAAATCCAGGATTTCAAGCTATCTAGATAGCTTTTGGTCTCCTTCACTCCCATTTCATAGGTCAGCTTCTTTCAGTCGGGTGCATTCTTCCTGGATGGCGAACTGTGTGCACCGCTGCTACGCCATGGCACAGCCTATGCTGAAAGGTCAGGTACATGTCCTTTTCACCTCTGCAGTTGTCGCATCCTTCACATGGGCTCTCTTGTGCCTGTTGGTGATAGATACCTTGTGAAGCTGTAACTTGCACCCCCCTGCCTGCTGGTTATGCTCTCTGCCCTGGATGTCACTGCCAGGTAGTATGCCATTTCTGGCAAGTCTGGCCTGGATGGACTCCGGTCCTGAGTGAGCTCTTCGCTCCTACCTCCCCTGTCAGTGGTTTTTATCTAAGCTTGGTACTGTGACCCATTAGTGGGAATTAATGGTGAAGCTACATTCCTGGAAGTTAGGAAAATGACGTGCTTACCATAATTCTTGATGATCTAAGAATACAGGGGTTGAAATTGGCACCGGCCCACTAGCCAAATGCTGGTAGATTTTGTGTCAGGCTAGTTGGATTTTCCTTTAATTAGCCCTGCAGGCTTGTACTGGAGAAGGTAACATTTCAATAAGTGCATCAGCTGGACTAGTGGAAAAGTCTGTGAGGCTAGTGGATTCTCCCAGTCACTAGCCCTGCTGGCTAGTGGCTGCAAAACTTAATTCCGAACCCTGGAATATCTTCACCATTAATTCACACACCCACCTGCTATCCCTTGAGCTCTCTCTAGTATCTTAATAGTCTTCTCCCTTGTTCAAGGCTTGAACTATGAAGACACTATATTAGTCTCATACTGACCACTCTTAGCAGGCCATCCGGTCTCCTTATGCCCTTAGCATAAGTGCATGACCAATAGTTAGTTTATACTGCACCTCCTTGGTAAAACAAGGAACTTAGGTGGTTGGGGGCTGGTGCTGCAAGCCACTCTCGCAGTGCCGTGCATGCACATGGCTTGCCTCAGCGCCAGCCCTCCTGAAAAGTTCTGGCTCCCGCGTGGTCCCAGTGGCTCCGGCACAGTCCTGTTAGTGTTAATTAATGGTGAAGATATTCCTAGAAGAGCAAGAATTACAGTAAGTACGTAATTTTCATTTCCTGATGGTCACTCTGAATCAGATCATTTCTTCTCTGGAGCAGAGCATGTGGTTCTGCTCCCTAGACCTCCAGGATGCGTTCTTCCACATCCTAGTCCATCTGTCCCACTGCAGGTGCCTCTGGTTCTGTGCAGAAGGGGGTACTGTACCATTTCTAGGTCTTGCCCTTCGGTCTCTCATCCGTGCCAAGGGTCTTCACCAAGCACGTGGCAGTGGTGGCAGCCTTCTTGCGGTGCAGAGATGTCGGGGTACGTCCGTACTTGGACGTCTGGCTGCTAGCTGGGCTAAGGAGGCCATTGAGAGGTCCACAAACCTGACCCTCCAAACCTGTCATGACTTGGGATTGTTGGTCAATCAGAATAAGTCTGAACTGGTCTCCTCGTAGGCAGTTAAGTTAATCAGGGCAGAAATAGACTCCCTGTGGGCCATGGCCCACCTCCCTTTGGATCAGGCACTAGATCGTACGTCCTTTGCCTGATCATTTCAGGTTGGGCTCCTGTGCACTGCCTGAGATTTCCTGCGGCTGCTGGGGTACATGGCAGCCTGCACCAGTGTGGTCTATTGGGTCCACTGGCAGTGGTCCCAGCATCTAGGCCACTTGGATCAACCGGTCACAGTTACCCAGCTAATGTGGGACACCATCCAGTGGTGGCTAGTCCTGGAATATCTGGAGGAAGGAATCCCATTTGTCTGCCCAGAACCGAATGTTATGCTCACGACGGACGCGTCTCTGGTGGGATGTGGAGCACACCTGGGAGACCACAGAGCCCATGTGATCTCTTCACCTTGGGCGTCCCCTTGCCACATTAACCTCCAGGAGCTCTGTGCACTGTGGCTTGCTCTGACAGAATTTGCTTCTCTTCTTGGGTCAGGTCATGCAGGTCCAGACTGACACCACCATGACCATGATCTACCTGAACAGGGAGCTCAGAACCCACTCCCTTCCCCTGTGTTGGGAGGCCCTCCGCACCTGGACTCTCGTGCTGCGCAGCCTGGATGCAGATCTCTTGATGATGCATGTTGTAGGAGTACACAGTCAACTGGCAGACCTCAGCTGGGCAGGAGGGACACCACATGAGTGGTCCCTGAATCAGGAGGTGGTGAACTACCTGTTCTCCCTTTGAGCCACTGCTCTGGCGGATCTGTTTGCCTCCTGGGAGAACGCCAGACTGAAGCAGTTTTGTGCCCACCCCCCACAGTCAGGGGGCACTGTTGGGGGATACCTTCATGAGGCTCTGGACCCCAAGCCTTGTGTATGCCTTCCCTCTTTTCCCCTTGATGCACAAGGAGCAGATGATACTGATAGCTCCAGACTGGTTCAGATAGGTCTGGTACTCGGATCTCCTCAGTCTCAGTAGCAGACCTCTGTTGCTTTGCCTCTTTGCCTCTATCTGCTGACCAGACAACCGGGGTCGGTCCTGCACCCAGACCTGTTATCCTGAACTTCTCAGCCTGTTTCTTGTGTGGCTAGAGTTCTAGGTCTTTGGTGTTTCAGAAGAAGTACTCCGTGTTGTGGAGGTCTTCCGAAAAGAGTCAACTTGCAGATGTTATGCATTTAAATGGAAGAGTTTATCCATACGGTGCCAGGGAAAGTATCTTGATCCCCTTGCTTGCCCTGTGGTGAGCATCTTGGAGTGCCTGTAGTCCCTCTCTGTTGGGCCTGCAAGCAGTGACCAATAAGGTGCCCCTTTGGCCATCTCTGCTTACTGGGTGCGGGCTGGTAAACTGACGGCCCAGGAGAAGGTGGTTGGATGCTTTTTCAAAGGCTTTCAGCACCTGTCTCCTCCGGTGCGTGAACCACCACGGGACCTACAGCTGGTGCTGGCTCTGCTTATGGGCAAGCCATTTGAGCCTATGCACAGGTGTGAGATGTCACACCTGTCATGCAAGACAGCCTTTGTGGTGGCCATCACATCAGCCACAAGATTAGTGAGCTACAGGCACCCTTGTGAAGTCTCCATGCACCTGTTGTGGAACATTGCCTTCTTAGTGGCCATCATATCACCCAGAAGGATTAGTGTGCTCCAGGTGCTCTCATGGAGTCTCCATACCTGGTCTTCCGCAAGGAAAAGGTTGTCCTTCTCCCCCACCTGAACTTCCTCCCGAAGGTAGTGTCTGAGTTTCACCTTAACTATGTGATCAACTTACCGGTCTATTTTACCAACCCTTCTTTGGTATCCAACCATAGGTTCAATACACTGGACATATGGAGAGCGCATGCTTATTACAAAAAGTGCATGGCTGGAGTTCGGGTTGAGGCTTGCCAGCTGTTTGCAAAGTGTGCTGAGCTGTGCCTGCAGACTAGCTGCAAAGTGAACGGGTAGCTCACATCCTGCATCGACTTCTGCAGTAGGTTGGCTGGTAGGGAGCCTTCTGTAGGGCTTAGAGCTCATGCTACCAGACATACCACTGCCTCGGTGGCTGCTTGCAGGGACACCTCTGTTCAGGAAATCTGCAGGGCTGTTACCATATGCCACCTGGTGGTGAGAGGAGCTTTACTTAAAGACATTTGATGGAAAGCCTGTTCCAGTGGAACTGCCAGAGTGTGCCTGTGAACTGTATACCACTCCTAGAACACACGAAGAAGCCAGCAGAAGAAAGCCATTTGGTCTATCAAGTCTGCTCGTATTGCAGGGTCCACAGCTTGAGAAAATGTCCCTGCCCTCCCTTCCCACTCCTCCCATCCTCCCTACCCATAGTTCTTACCTTTCCCCTATGCCTGTCCCAGCCTCTCTTAATGCTGCCCACTGTCTTCAACGAGATGACCTCTTCTGGCAGCGCATTCCAAGTGTCTACCACCCTCTATGTGAAGAAGTGCTTCCTGACCTCCCTCCTAAACCTCCCACCCTCCAGCTTAAGACTGTGCCCCCTTGTGATATGGTTGCCAGTTAGCTTAAAGAGACTCTCCTTATCAACCTTATTTATCCCTTTTAAGTACTTGAATGTCCCAATCGTATACCCCCTCTCTCTCTCTCTCTCATAGAAACATAGAATTTGACGGCAGATAAGGACCGCTTGGCCCACCCAGTCTGCCCATTCTCCTGCCTACTGGATAAGCTGCAGATCCTAGTTAACCAGCAGCCTACTTCTTCCTAGCCCCACCCCCTAGAATTGCCTTATGACTGTCCCATGCATGCTTGAATTCCACCACTGTTTTTGACTCCACAACCTCCTCCGGAAGGCCGTTCCATGCATCCACAACCCTCTCTGTGAAAAATACTCCTTAAATTACCTCTGAGCCGCCCCATCTTCAAATTGTGCCCCCTTGTTCTTGCACATCTCTTTTTTTGAAAGATGCTACCCTCTTGGACTTTGTCAATTCCCTTTAGGTACTTGAAAGTTTCTATCATGTCCCCCCTCTCCCTCCTTTCCTCGAGGCTATACATATTAAGCTCCTTAAGTCTCTCTTCATACGTCTTCCGGTGCAGACTCTGCACCATTTTAGTTGCCCTCCTCTGGACAGCTTCCATCCTGTCTATGTCTTTGCAAAGACTGGGTCTCCAGAACTGCACGTAGTACTCCAGATGGGGTCTGACCAGCTGTCTGTACAGAGGGATAATAAAGTCCTGTTTCTACTGCTGATGCCTCTCCCTATGCATCCCAGTATCCCCCCAGCCCTCCTTGCTGCCCTCTCACATTGCTTGCCCACCTTTAGGTCATCTGATATGACTACCCCCAGGTCCCTTTCCATTTTTGTTGTTGTTAGTATCTCACCCCCCATTGTGTACTCTTCCCCTGTGTTTTTGTTTCCCAGGTGCATTACCTTGCACTTCTTAGCATTGAATCTAAGTTGCTATACATTTGACCATTCCTCTAACCTTGCCAAGTCCCTTTTCATCCTTTCCACCCCACCTTGTGCATCAACTCTGTTGCAGATCTTTGTGTCATCTGCAAAGAGACATACTTTTCCTTCCAGTCCCTCTGCAATGTCGCTTATAAAGACATTGAAGAGGACCGGTCCTAATACTGAACCCTGCGGTACCCCACTAGTAACCCCCCTTTCTTCAGAGTAGACTCCATTTACTATTACTCTCTGTGTCCTATTCTCCAGCCAATTTTTTACCCAGGCTGTCATCTTGGGACCCACTCCCAGGCTAGCTAACTTGTATATTAATCTTTTGTGTGGAACTGTGTCAGATGCCTTGTAAAGTCTAGGTAGGCCATGTCCACAGCCCTCCCTGATCTACTACTTTGGTTGCCCAGTCAAAGAAATCTATCAGATTTGTCTGGCATGACCTTCCTGCTGTGAATCCATGCTGCCTAGGGTCCTGTGCCTCTGGCCTCTAGATACTGCAGAAGTTCTTTCCTTCAGAAGTGATTCCATCATTTTCCTACCACTGAGGTTAAACTAACAGGTCTGTAGTTTCCTGCTTCTGCCTTGCTCCCACTTTTGTGAAGAGGATCACATCTGCCCTCCTCCAGTCCTTGGGTACCACCCCATCCTCCCATGATTTGTTAAATAGGGTAGTCAGTGGTGTCACTAATTCTACCCTTAGTTCTTTTAGAATTCTGGGATGAATCCCATCAGGCCCCATTGCTTTGTCACCTTCAGTTTTTAAGAGTTCTTTCAGAACCCTTTCTTCTGTAAATGGGCTGGTATCAACTTCTGTATCCAGAGTGTTTCTACTGTTTGATTTGGGTACCTCCCCTCTTCCTTTGTAAATACTGAGCAAAATATTTGTTTAGTATCTCTGCCTTTTCACAGTCACCCTCCCTTTATTAAGCCTCACTATCCCTCCCTTGGTTCTCCTCGCTCCTAGCGATACCTATGAAGGTTTATCCTCCTTCTTAACTTAGTTGGCTATCTTTTCCTCGGTTTGGGCCTTTGCTGTTGTGACTGCCTTTCCAGCTTTCTTTTTCTTTTAACTGATACAGTTCTCTGTCCTGCTCCTTCTGTGATTCCTTGTACTTCCTGAAAGCTTTCTTTTTCTCTTGAACCTTCACTGCCACTTCCTTTGAGAACCATAGTGGTTTCTTACATTGTTTAGTTTTGTTTATTTACTTCACACAAGGCTTGTTACCTTTGTGATGGCAGTTTATTATTCCCCATTGTTCTTCCACCTCCTTCCTGCCCATTTGCTAGTGCATTCCTTGGGCACTCACCCATTTTAGCAAAGTCAGCCCTCCTAAAGTCCAGTACCTTTGCCTTTGTATGGCTTGACCTCTACTGCTTGTGTTTATTGTGAACCATACTGTTCGATGGTCGCTAGTTCCCAGATGGCTACCCACTTCTACATCTGTGATCCTCTTTTCATCTCCATTTGAGAGAACCAGATCTAAGATTGCTCCCTCTCGAGTGGGCTCCAATACTAGTTGTCTAAGGCATGCCCCCTGTAGGGCATCTAGAGTAACCCCACTCTTCGAAGTGGCTGCTGCAACTGCACTCCAGTTAACATCTGGCATATTCAGATCGCCCATCAGCAATATCTCCCCTTTGTCTGCCATACTGAGTATACTTTCTATCATTTCCTTGTCCATTTCCTCCCCTGAGAGAGTCTGTCTAGCCCTGTGGATTGTGGTGCCATTGCCGGTCTCAATTTACCCACAGTGCTTCTTCTCCTCCCTGTTTTCCCTTTTGTTCTGTTGCCTTGATTCCTTCCCTTATGTAAAGAGCTACTCCTCCTCTTTACCCTCTCTGTCCCTCCTGTAGATAGTGTATCCTGGTATGTTTCGTCCCAGTCATGGTTTTGTCTGAACCATGTTTCTGTGACTGCCACGATATCCAGATGTTCCTCCTCCATCAAGGCCACTAATTCAGGAAGCTTGTTACTCAGACTACGGGCATTAGTACTCATTGCTTCCATTTTTGATGGCTTTACCTTCTATTGCAGCATCCCCGTGACCTTTCTACCTCGGTCTTTTTCTCATTTAGTACCCTGTTTTGTAGGGAGAGGCTGGGATTTTCCTGCTGCTTATCAGTGCCTCCCCTCTCTCTCTCTCTCTCTCTCTTCTGTCTTCCAGGGAGTACATGTTCAGTGCCCTCAACCTCTCCTTGTATGTCTTGCCCTGCTGACCAGCTATCATCTTTATAGCCCTCCTCTGTACCTTCTCCAGCAGGTTAATGTCCTTTTTTGAGGTGTGGGCACCAGTACTGAACTCCGTACTCTAGATGCGGCCTTACCAGTGACCTGTACAAGGGCAGTATAACCTCCTCTGTTGTACTACTGATCCCCCTAGCTATGCATCCCAGCATCTTGTTTGCCTTTGCTGCTGCTTTCTTGCACTGCGTGGAGTGCTTCAGGTCACTAGTGATCATCACTTCCAGGTCCTTCTCCTCCTCTGATGCAGATACTCGGACTCCACCCAGGTAATACTCTGTCCTGGGATTCTTGGCTCCACTATGCATAACTTTGCATTTCTTGGCATTGAAGCCAAGCTGTCAGGTCCTGGACCACCTCCCCAGCTTTTCCAGATCAGAGGTTACAGGTGAGTAACCTATTTTTTCTACCCCTGTGTACAGACGTATTGTTTTTGGGGGGGGGGAGACAGATGTTCTTAACCCATCCCCGGTTTTACACCCTGCTTGTGTACACAAGTTACAGTAGTTTTCTGTTGCCAGATCTCAGCTCTTTAGCGTGTATTCTGTAGTACATTGTAATATCTGAGATGTTATTTGTAAAAGTGCATACTTGTCCATAACAAGCTTGAAGTCATTCCTCCATTCCTGTCTTTGTACTAAAGCAGTTGCAGTGCTGTGCAGCCTTGTCAAATTCAGTGGTACCTCCCCATGGCACCCACTGGCCAAAATGGCTAGAAACATAGAATTTGACGGCAGATAAGGACCGCTTGGCCCACCCAGTCTGCCCATTTCCCTGCCTACTGGATAAGCTGCAGATCCTAGTTAACCAGCAGCCTACTTCTTCCTACCCCCACCCCCTAGAATTGCCTTATGACTGTCCCATGCATGCTTGAATTCCACCACTGTTTTTGACTCCACGACCTCCTCCGGAAGGCCGTTCCATGCATCCACAACCCTCTCTGGCTGCTACAGTGAATCTGTAGTTCATGGGCCTCACATCCGCATCTCTGGGTGCTGGGGATAAATAAAATGCTGCAGACATGTTAACTCGACTGTAGGATGGAGTTACGTTGAGCAGGTTCTCACAGGAGCTCCTTTGTTTTATTTAAGAGTTGCACATAGTAATGAGGAGTTTGTTCACACTCCTTAACTAATCCGTAGTTCATATAGGTAAAATTCATCTTCTTTATTTAAGCCACTGAACCCCCACTGCCATCTTTTCCTTATGCTGCCACTTGCTTGTGACTTTCTTCCCCCATTGAGTTTTACACTTGCCTGTAGGGGATATTGCATCAGAGTTGGAATGTGGAGATTAGGGACAGACCTAGAGCCATCATACATGGTTTGGAGGAGTTTAGGTCCAAAGTTGTAATGCATGATATTGTCACCCTTCTTATCTGCGTCGAGCACTTGTAAGTTGTATTTATAGGGGTGTGGATATAGTTCACATCCACACATTGGTAGTTCCACCAGAAGTGCTGATTCCTGGGAACGTCTTCAGTCTAAACTCCGCCTACCACCCAGGTGGTATATTCTCTGGCTCGGCCCCGTGCCGTCAGATCTTCCTTTCTGCTAGGAGAGTCCGGACTCCTCCTTCGCAGTTCTGCAACATTGTAGGCTACCACAGTGCACCTTTGGCATAATTGCTTCAGAACTTCTTTCTTCGGGTTTGCAGTTTTCCTCCTTTCCTCTACCTTCCTCGACTATGTTGAGGAAGATGGTCTCTGAGGAAATGAAGCTGGTTTGCGGCTTCAAATTCCATGTCACATGTCTGTAGAAAATATTGAAGATAGACCCACACGTCTTGCCTCTACTGCCTATGGACTGCAGACAGCGTCTGTGACTTTGGCCTTTGTCTGGTAGTGCTTCCGTTGTTCTTGAAAGATCGTGCGGCCCGTTTTCTTCTTGGCTGGCTGGCCGGCCGACAGGGATCCTGAACTCTGGCTGAAGGAGTCGATCAAGACCCTGGTTTTCCCGGTCATCACCCAGGAGGACGTGGTCCAGTCGATGTCTCCAACTGATTCCACGTGGGATCAGCATCCAGCGGTGGTCATGCTGCTGAAGCCGGTGCTCGTCAGTGCATCTCAGCACATGGTCTATACCGACCCTCTGGTTGCTTCTCGGTGTCGGCCCTGGGGTCGAGGTCATGGTTGAGGCACTGTTTGTGCTTTCGATCCTGTTTGAACAGGAGGTGTCCCCATCGATGTTCCTTGGCTTTCTTGGGTGAGGAGAGGTACCGCCTAAGGATGTGACGGCACTATAAGGAACTTTTCTGGCAACAGTGGGCCATTGCGGAACAGGGTGGGGCTTTACTCCCAGGTGCTGTGGCCGGCAGATGCCAGCATTGCCCACTCTGGTCCACCCTCACCAGATGTCCCTGGCATCTGCGTCTTCACCCTTGCAGGTGGAGCTGCCTCCACCACAGCCATTGTGGGAACCCCAGCCAAAGATTCCCATGCTGCAGCCAGCTAGCCAGGTCAGCTTTTGGTGGAAATCACCCAGTTCAAAGATCATTTGGTGGTTGGGGTGTCAAACGGTTACAGGCCATCTTCGAAGAGTCCTCGGATGGGTTGTCCATAGTGTTGTCAAGTACCCACACCTTTGACCATGTCTTGATCAAGGATCTGTCTACCGACCATGGGCTTGTCATTTGGGATTGCCCTCCATTTAACAGCTAAGACCATTTATTTATTTATGTATTTGTTGACTGGGTAAGTACACTGGTCCAGAGGACCTTTTTCTTTTGTTTTTTTTGTTTGTAATTTCTCTTTCTTCTTGTGACAGGGAGCTCCTGCCACTCTTGAGGACCGACCATTTCTTAAATCTGTTGCAACTGTTCTTCTATTTCTTAGCCTAATCTATTCTTTACAATTTCTAGTCCATGAGGTTGGCCACCTATGGGCACCCCTCTCCTTTCTTGACTATGCTGTAGTGTCCTCTTAAACTTTCCTTTTCCCTCTCAGGTCCTCATACAGGGAGGTTATTGTGGTGATCTCCAAGCTGATGTAAAACAGCAGGCTGTGTTCCTCGTTGTTGGATTTAGTATGTAATAGCACTTCGTTATAAAATACTTTAATGTATATACCGTATGTGTATAAAACCTGTAAATGTTGAAAATACCATGGCACTAGGGGCTGGATATTCAGACTGCACCGGGCAGTGGCGCAAGCCTGGGCGCAGCGCAACTGGGCTGTGCGGGGGCCAGGACCAAGCAATATTCAGTGGTGATGCACCATGGCACAGCACCGTTGACTATGGTACGGAGGGCGCACATACTGCAGCATGGTGCAGTGGCACTCCGCCAGTGCAAGACAGAGAGAGGGAGCATGGGGATGCGCAAGTGCAGTTGCACTAGGCGCATCACCCGCAATATTCAACCGGGGGCATGTAAATGAGGCCATAATACATGCAAGGCGCAAATGGGGTCATTTGCATATCATGACCCCATTTGCACGCGATGCGCTGAGTCCCAGTGAATTTGCCAAGCTGCTGCCATCAGGGGTTGGAACCCTGGTGAGCTATTACAGCACCCTCCCCCCTTCCGTATGCCAGATCGCGGGCATCTGAATAAATAAAAGTGACCCTGGTGGTCTAGTGGTCCCCCTACGCCCGATCACAGGCATCCGAATACATAAAAGTGACCCTGGTGGTCTAGTGGTCCCCCTGCAGCCCAATTGCGGGCAGTTTGGCGCCATATAGGCGTGCCTGGTGATCCCCCACCCTCCCACAGAGGACCCCCACCCCTCCAGTCATCGGGCGCGCGAGCTCCTCGCCCACATACAGCCCGTTCGAATTAGAGTACAGTATGCTCTAGAAAGCCTGTTGGTTCACAGGTTGGACTACTGCTTGTAGACCACACTGTACATAGAGCCAGATATGTGAATGAAAATCGCCTTATCTCACATATCTGGTTCTGGTGTAGTACAGTGTGGTCTGTAAGTCCATTGGTCCAACCTGTGGACCAATAGTCTTATAGAGCATACTGTACCTGCCATTCAAGGGCGGGGTCCTGCCGGGGTGCCGGGTGGCCGGGGTCCTGTGGGGGTACCACTGGACCACCAGGTACGCTCTGTGTAATAGCTGCCCGCGATCGGGCTGCAGGGGGACCACTAGACCACCAGGGTCACTTTTTTGTATTTGGATGCCTGCAATCGGGGATTACCACTAGACCACCAGGGTCAATTTTATTTATTCCATGCCCGCGATCGGGCGGGGACCGCTAGACCACCAGGGTTACTTATACGAATGCAGCTGCCCGCGATCGGGCTTACGGGTGGGTGGGGGGCCACTGACCACCTGGGAGGTATGTTTACTTGGCAACGGTAATTTGGTGGCGGGTGGCCACCCGCTGCTGTGGTGTTATGCCTTGTATTACAGCAGCCCGCGTGTGTGGTCGGGACTTCTTCCTGCATTTTCTGGGGCTCAACTTTAGCCCCCCATGAGGTGCAATGTAGGTAGGCGCCGCATATGCACCGCATATCCCCGGCTGAATATCGGACGCGGCCGCGATATGCATGGGCACGCTTCTGCATCTGCGCGCAGATAGGTTTAACCGCGCTCGGGCAGGAGATCTTTGAACTGCGCTGCTTCTGGCAGCCTTTTGAATATCCCGCCGGGGTGCAATGCGGGGTTGAGCCAGGCGCAACCTCTTTGAATATCCCGGCCTAGGTATTTTTGATAAAGGTAAAAAGTTACTAGGGGAGTGTATGACAAAAATGAAGTTAGCTGTGCTGTCTAAAATGTATGTAAATTGCTGTAAACTGAACAAGTGTGAAATTTCATGGTGACGAACCCACAAGATGCTGCAAATGCCTTTAATGTATTCCTCACTGACCTTGGCAGGTATAGGGTTCACCCTTGCAGCCCTAGTCAGGCATCCTCTGATGATATAATGACTCCCTCCTGATCACCTAACTTCCACCTTAGGTTGACATCCAAAACCGAGATCCTAAAGCTAATTAGGAATATTAAGGTCACTGGTTCTGCAGGCTACGACAAGCTTGAACCCAGGTTACTCAGACTAGCAGGCCAAGAGATTGCTGTGCCAATCACGTGGTTATTCAGTAGGTTGCTGATGGAAGGTAAAGTCCCCACAGCCTGGAAAACTGCCCTGGTTACCCCTGTCCCCAAGGGAGAACCCAGTGAGCTGGTCGAAAACTATAGACCGATTTCCATTCTCTGCCCACTAAATATAATGCTTGAGAGAATTGTGTACCAACAAGTCCAGGCATATGTTGAACAGCACAGCCTCCTCATTCCACGACAACACGGATTTAGAAAACAACATGGCACTGATACTGCCTTGGTGAGTCTTATATCCGACATCCTTGAGCCCAAGACAAAGGCCAACTAACTGGTGCGGTCTTCATAGACCTTACCAAGGCCTTTGATCTGGTGGACCATCAACTACTCATCTTGCAGCTTAGCTCACTGGGACTGGACAACCACTCAGCTCAGTGGTTCAAAGATTACCTGCAAGATAGATATCAGATAATCAGATGGCAGGGGGTGGAGTTAGGCAAGCGCTCCATTGCTGAAGGCATCCCCCAAGGTTCAATACTGGGACCCCTCTATTCTCCCTGTTTATCAACCACTTACCAAAGCACTGCGGTTGAGCCAAAGTGACCCTCTATGCCGATGATGCTGTGCTGTACAGATCTGCTTCAGATGCAGCACAGCTAAATCAACTCCTGAACCAGGACCTCTTCACATTGGAAACCTGGTTCCAGACAAATCGGCTAGTCCTCAGTGAGAAAAAAAACAAAGCCATCCTATTTGGACCCAATAAACTGGGCCCTGATAGATCATGCTTATTAGCCCCTTATCTGTCCAGTGGCCATCCTATTGAGGTGGTGGATTGCATTAAATACCTGGGCGTATATATTGATCAAGACTGCTCCTTCAAGGTTCATGTTGACCAATTAACCAAGACGCTGAACCAAAAGCTTGGTCTCCTGTACCGTCTAACCCCTTTTCTCACTCAGACATCCAAGCTAAGGATAGTCACGGGCATGCTCCTGACCACCGTATTCTGTGGGGCCCCACTGCTACACTCACTACAAAATATGGAGATGCGAAAGCTAGGAAAATTGTATCACAGAGTCGGACGCCTTGCCCTGGGTGCCCAGCCTCTAGAACACCATTGTAAAATATTGCACTTACTAAATTGGCACCCCTGGAGGGCAGACTGGCTTACGCTTCCCTATGCCTGGCCTTCAAACTTCTACAACCAAATGTCTCCCCAAGTCTGAGTTGTACCTTAATACTTAAGCAGCCTAAAAGAGCATTAAGGTCCTCGTATCGTTGACTCCTCCACGTCCCTAGAGTCCGAACATGCCAAGGTCTTCGGTCTTTCGCAACCTACACTCCATCCCTCTGGAATGGCCTTCCTGGCAATCTTCAAGACTGCAGCTCCCTTGGGGGCTTTATAAAAGGACTAAAGATGCACCTGCTAGAGCTAAGCCTATGTGCGTAAGCATCACTGAGGACCGTAGACTATCCTCTGAAGTTGCCAGCCGCCTGACATGCTGTTCTCCCATTCCTTGGAACTTTCTTACTGATTGAAACAATTGTAATTGTAATTTGTAAAATTGTCCTGCTGAATGAACATTATGTAACTGTTATTCTTGTGAAACTATTTTTACCCTTCCTGTTATCCTCAACTGTACCTAACCTGCCTGTGATTGTACAATATGTCCTGATTGTAATGTCTGTTTTGCTCACTTTCCCTTGAATTGTTCCTGCTTTTCATTGCACTGTTGCCTGTAACCAACCCTGGGTCGCCCCTGAAAAAGGGACCATTATGGTCTCAGTGGGCCTACCCAGTCACCAAAATTTTAAATAAAATAAATAAAAATTTACATACATTCCATTATGGAAGTATGTGTGACGTTGTGTTTTTTTGAAACTTGGCTTATTGTCAGTGCCCTTTGGGGTAACTCTTGTTTCAGTGCTTTTGCACTGAGGTTCTTTGTCTTTAGCCTTTTTTTTTTTTTTTTATCATTATTATTATTTTACTTGAGCCCCCACCATCCAAGCAAACGAGGCCCGCATAGGGGAGGCTAAATCTCAACAGATAAGTTAGATCAGAAATCAGTGAGTCAGTAGGTGTTGGCTAAGTGTAGAGGAAAGACTTACATATTCTGTTGCTACAAATTGATGTACTGAAAGAGGGATATGCTATTATTGAAGGTTCTCTTCTGCAGTGTAAATAAATATCGCACAGAGATTGTGTATTGAACTTTAAGTGTGATATCTAGTCCATCTGTTATCCCACAACCCCTCCACACTCCCCCTCAGCCAGCACTGTCACCCGACCTAACCCACTGCACCCTAGGAGCCCCGGAGGAGGACCCCCCCCATGGAGCTGAGGCTTGCCCCCAGGTGGGGACAGGGTGGTGGAGGTCTTTGGGCTTAGACCGACATCCCCCCCCTCCTCGCTGTACTTAGTCTTCGCTCGGGGCCCATCTTCAAGTCACTGAGCTTAGCGGCGGAGGCCAATGTACTGACCTCCTTGTGTGGGTGTCATGCTGGGCTGAGAGTTTTTGCACTGCACGCCACCCTGGAGTCGCTGAGACACCACGGGTAAAGCCAGAGGCAGTCATGCCTCCTGCTCGAGATGCTGATCAGCCACCGCTAGAGGCCAGTCATGCTCTGAGCCATGGTGCCCCCGAAGAAGATGAGCAGTCCATGGATGCTCAAGCCTCCTCCCTCCCGCTGGGCTTCCGAAGTAACCTCACGACTGTTCCGACTCAGGTCGCTGACGCCTTGAGCAGTAGCATCTGGCCACTTCACCGGGCGGTCGCCTCAGAAAGTACCTTTTTCAGGTATAACCCGGGCCATCTAGATGGCATGCAGTATAAAGACATTGAACAACAGCACATTACAATAACAGTTCCACATAGGTTACAGGGAGAATGCTGAGATGATTACAGCCATGCATGTGTCCTTGGAGCCAGTCCAGAAGTGGGCATAAATACCCCTTCACAGACGTTTTGGACAAGGACCATTACTCCCCCAGAGTTGCCTTTCCCATGGCTGAGGCCATTTTGGAACCATCCCAAGAGCCAAGGCAGCATCCTGCCTGGCACGATCCACCCGTATGGTCCAGAAGTATGTGGTCCCTACCGGGTCCTTTTTGGGGTTCTCGGACCATCCCTCAGCCAAAGGGCTGGTCTTGGCTTTCCAGAAGTCCAGAGGGACATGTACAGACCCCACCCCCACCCAACAAGGCTTCTAAGAAACTTGACAGTGCGGCCAAGAAGGTCTAAGCTGCCTCCTCTCTCCATCTTCATCAGGCAAGCTACACCATAATGCTAAAACAAGATGGAGCACACATCACTGAGAATCAAAGCATTACATTTATTAAAGTGCCTCCATATAAATGATGCAAGACCACTGATGAAGCCTTTGTAGGAAGGCACTACATAGGGGTACTTTGCCATTTTTGTATGGAAACACCTTAATTTAAACTTAATGCTTGGACTCTCAGTAGTGTGTGCACCTTGTTGTTTTCGCATGGTGTTGGACTGTGGCCCTTTGTGGGTGCACCTTCAGCTTCGTGGTGTGTTTTTTTTTTTTTTGTTGTTGAAGCCACACCATAATGATGGCCAACTTTGGTCACTCCCTGATGGGAGTGCTGGATGAAGCCCTCCTTCACCTTCCTGCTGACAGGCAACTGTCGGTGAAATTGGTAAGTGAGTAGGGTGAAGAGGTGGCTAAACACCAGCTCCAGATGGCCTTCAGCATGGGCAGCTCTTGTACCCGTGCACTGGCAGCAGCTGTCACGATGCGTCTTAGGGCCTGGCAGAGGTTGTTCACCTTCATTGTGGACTCTTGGCACAGTCGTCATTGTCAGTGGCTCAGCAGGTAGCACACTCGCCTCTGAGGCCGGGAGATCAGAAGGCTGTGGGTTCCGTCCCCACATCAGGTTCTTGGGTTAAATTCCAGTACTGACACTGTAGTGCAGCTTGGGGGGGGTGCTGCACTCCTGAGGTGCCATCTTTCAGATGAGACATTAAACTGAGGTCCCATCTGCCTGTTCTGGTGGTAGTTCAGGTGGATGTTAAAGATCCCATGACACTTCTCGAAAAGAGTAGGGGAATTTTTATTGAAACTTCAGAACACAATATTTATACAAAAGGTGTTAATTCACACAAATCATAAAGCATGAAATAAATTATATATATAAAGGAAAATAAGTATTACATTCATACACTTTTGAAAAGTTGAGAAAATCACACTCCAGGGGAAAAAGGAAACCAAAAGAATGTTATAAGAAAAGGAAAAGGAAACACCCTCCTGCACTTTACACAATAGGGGACCATACAATGTTCATTTCACACATAATATCCCATAATTCAGAAATCTGGCAAAAAAAAGAGGTAGAAGAAATTACTATGTTCTTTTCTTTTTTATAATACTATCAGAAAGGTAAACCTTACTTCCTAGCCCCCCCCCCCAAAAAGGGGGGGAGGGTTATATTAAAGGCTACCTAAACATACATCTAATGGGGTATACAGTTCTAAAAACCCTCCCGTGGAAGCAGAGCAGTCGGGGAGGTTCTGAATCGTAGAAGCAGTTACCTTAAAATCCAACGTTTATTGCCTTTTCGGCAACTTTTTTGTAACGCCAAAACCAGGAAACATTTTCAGTGCACCATGCTGATCGGAGGCTAAGACGGCTGGGAACGTCTAACGCGATGTAATCTTGGCAAGTCAAGACTTTCCCAGTATTCAGTCCCTATGGAGCCCTATGTTCTGTGTCTCAAATTAGTAATATATGTGTACCTTGAGAGCTTTATCGCTTTGTAGCCGGACCGGGACGCCACTTCCACGGCCACCGCAACTCCGGCTGGAATCGCCGTGTTACAGGTAACGTCCCCCCCTCCCCCAGGGGACCAACCTTCGATGGCCGTCTTGGCGGTGTCCAAGGCGGTGGCATCCCTCCTGTCAGGCTCGTGTTCGGATCCCTCGGGAGCCTCCGGGACAAAGGAGGCTACCGCTCCCAGGAAGGCCGCCACCGTGCGGCCCTCTGGGTCGAGCGGGTCCAGTAAGTCGGATGCTGGTGCCACCAACGTCCACCCGGACAGTCCCAATAAGACGCCCGCGCCTTCGGGAGAGCGGGTGGTCCCAAAGAAGCCCATCAATGCCGCTCCTTCCACGTGGCCTACGCCGGATCCACAAGTTGACGCTGCTCTCAGACGCCGCCGATCCTCGGGCCAGGGACATCGGGTTCTCCGACGCTACAAGACGATGATAGAGCCGACGCAGTACCCTCTGGTCGACCAGTCCGCCGCTCCTGGCTCGCTGCCATCCTGAGGCTCCAGCGTCTCCCCTGTTGGACCCCGGGGATTTCAGTCCTCCTTCCCCGGGTGAGACAGAGGACGCCAGTACGGCCCCGTCAGGTCTCCCTCCTGTAGGGCCGGATCCACTGACGCTGGACCCTCGGACGCCGACTCCGACGCTGGCCTACCAGATGCCGGGCGACATCCCATTTCTGGACGCTGTCCCAACGCCGGACCCGACACCCGTGGGGCCACCTGTTCCTGGCCCGTCCACTGGGCCTCTTCCAGGGCCTTCTGCTCCAACAGAGCCCCTGGTTCCTGGGTATCTGATTCTGTCCTATTCGACACTGTCCTACCCAGGACCGCAGTATCCTGTGCTACAGTACCCGGCATCGGGCTGTGGATACTCGCACTACGGATACTCTCAGTATCCGGATCCCCCTCCACCGCACCCCCAGCTGCCGGTGGATTTGAAGGAGACTCTAGCTGCCTGGTGGGCTGAGGCCAAGGCTCAGCTCCTCAGAGAGGTGGAGAGCCATCTGCCGACGCTGGACCCGGTACCAGATCCTCATCGCCGGGAGCGAGAGACTCCCTCTCCCCTGCCCAACACCAGAGGTTAGCCCTCGGGTGCCAGGGCTGGGGAGGACACGCTTCCCCGAGGGCTGCGCAAGGGGTCCGTTCCTCCCCCGCGCCAGGAGGGGTCTTCATACTCTTCTTCGGAGACATCAGACCTCGACACCGGGGTGCTCCGCCTCTGGAAGACGGTGCCACGACTTCTAGACCGTCCCAGGCCCAGGACTCCTCCGAAGTCTCCTCCGGAAGATCCTTCCTTTCTGGAGTTGCTGAGAAAAATCCAGGAAGTCCACCAGTGGCAATCTTTGGAGCCAGATCCACAGTGGAAGAAGCTCGCTGCCCATTTGGATCTGCCCAAAACTGCTCCAACATTGATTCCACCCTGGATCAGTCCTCACGCCGACCTTGTTTCCACCATTTGGAAACAATTGTCCGCGTTAGCCCCCCTTCCGAGCAAAGCGGATACGATATACCAGGCTTCTGAGGTGTGGATCTCGAAGACGCACCAAGGCCGACTCAGTCATGATTAGCGCGGCTCATGGCTGGTCGGCAAACCCCAAACATCTCAGCTCGTCTCCGCCTGACAAGGAATCCCGTCTTCTGGACCAGTATGTGAAGAAAGTGTATACTTCTTCCACTCTGTGGATCAGGGCCCTGAACTATGTTGTACATATGGGGGACTACCAGAAGGCTATCCTGAGTCAAGTGGAATCCAAGTTGGACTCCCTTCCTGAGTCTCGGACAAAACAGGAAGTGGCTGTCCTCATCTGTTCTGCTCATTCGGCCAGTCGGCACATTCTCTGTGCCACATACAATGCAGTGGACGCAGCTCTGCTTTTGCCGTAGGTCTTCGGTGTCATACCTGACTCCAGGTGTCAGGTTTGGTCTCTGAAGTGCAATCCGCTATTCAGGATGCCCTTCAGGGGTTCGGTGCTGTTTGGTGGGATGTCAAGGACATCATCATTGACCTGCAAGAGAAGGGTACTGCACTTAAGTCTGTCGACTCTATGTTCAGGCCCCCTCAGGGACAATGTTGCCCTTTTCGCAGGCGTTCTCAGCCTAAAGCGAAACCTCAGGGCAAGTGGGCCAACAAACGTCGGGCCCCTCCAGCTGCCAAGCTCCCCCCATCTAAAAAAGTGGTGGGAGCTCCAGCTGCGACACTGCCCCACACCACCTGACTCCTTTCCTCTCCCACAGCCTCTGGACCTCCCAGAGGAACCAGTAGGAGGGAGGTTCTCCTTCCATCTACAGGGTTGGGAGACGATCACATCAGATGCTTGGGTGCTCCAACTGATAGCAGCCGGACACTCAATCAAGTTTCTTCAGAAACCACCCAGAAACCCCCACCCAAGTCGTCTTACTCCCAGAACATCTTCCTCTGGTTTGAGAAGAAATTTCTCCTTCTCTAGGTGGCATAGAGCTCTGTCCCCAGCCCACCTTTGGGGGACAGGCTACTATTCCCATTTCTTCCTGGTTCCAAAGAAATTGGGAGACGTGAGACCGATTTTAGACCTCAGCTCCCTGAATATGTTCATGGAGTACAAACGGTTCAGAATGCTTTCCCTGCAGAGCCTTCTGCCATTACTTTGGCAGGGACAGTGGCTGTGCGCTATGGATATGCAGGATGCTTACTTGCATATCCCCATACACCCTTCCCACCACAAATTCCTCCGGTTTTCATTCCAGGGGGACCACTACCAGTTCAAGGCCCTCCCATTTGGTCTTTACTCAGCGCCCCGGTGTTCACCAATGCCTTTCGGTGTGCTTACGGCCTACCTCGCGTGCCAGGGAGTGCAGGTAATTCCCGTGCCTGGATGATTGGCTCCCTGGCAGCCCCGTCCAGTGAGAATCCTCTGCAATCCCTTTCACTCACCCTGTAGGTCTTTTCCCGCCTAGGTATCTCCATCAACCAGGCCAAGTCCCATCTGTTCCCTTGCCAAAGGCTCCAGTTCATAGAGGCGATCCTGGACATGACCCTTGGCATGGCCTTTCTGCCCCTGGATAGGGTGGATACCCTTTGGGCGCATGCAAGCCTGCTGTCCAGCCACAGGCGGGTCAGCGTCCGGTCGGGTCCTTGGCCTGCCGACCATGGCCGCTGCTATTCCGACAGTCCCAGCGGCGCTCGGCTCCAAATGAGGATCTCTCAGTGGACGCTTTGGTCTCAGTGGGACCAGACATTAGACAACCTAGACTAGGAAGTTCTGGTATCCAATCCCATTGTCTGGGACTTGCAGTGGTGGACGGTGCAACAGAACCTTTGTCAGGGGGTTCCCTTTTGCCGCGAACCCCCCTCCCAAACATTGACAACAGATGCCTCGGGGGAGGGCTGGGAAGCCCATCTAGGGTGTCACAGGACTCAGGGCTCCTGGTCCAGACTCGAGCAGACTCTTCATATAATTGTGCTCGAGCTCAGAGCCGCTCTGTATGCTCTCAGGCTCCTGAACTCTTCCACGTTCTTCCCGGTCATCTGACCGTCAGAGACGGACAACATATGCGTGCGCCTGGTACATCAAGAACTGAGCACAATATCCGGCTGCATGACGGAAGACCATTTCGTGAGAGGTCTCGACGCCTGGCACCTGCTGACATAGATGATGTGAGACGGCATCTGCAAGAGATGTTAGCTGCTGGTGTAATACAAGAATCCAGAAGCCCTTATGCTTCCCCCATTGTGGTAGTGAGGAAAAAGAATGGAACAGTAAGGATGTGTGTGGATTATCGCATCTTAAACCGGGCGGACTATCCCTGATCAGTACACAATGCCCGCATTCAGGATGCTTTGGACTGCCTAAGCGGGGCAAGTGGTTCTCTGTGCTGGATCTCCGCAGTGGGTACTACCAGATCCCGATGGCCCTGGAGGACCGTGAGAAGACGGCCTTTATCTGTCCGCTTGGCTTCTATGAATTCATGAGGATGTCTCAAGGGATTTCAGGTGCCCCAGCCACTTTTCAACGATTGATGGAGCGCAGTGGGGACATGAACTTACTAGAGTGCCTGGTATACCTAGATGATGTTATTGTGTTTGGCAGCTCACTGGAGGAACATGAGAGCAGATTATTTAAGGTATTGGACCGACTGGAGGACTTTGGCCTTAAACTGTCCATTGATAAGTGTCAATTCTTTCAAACATCAGTAAAGTATGTGGGACACATAGTATCCACCGAGGAATAGAGACCGACCCAAGTAAAGTTGAGGCCTTGACCACCTGGCCACAGCCCAAAATCTAAAAAGAACTGCAAAGATTCCGGATTCTGTGGTTATTATCGGCGCTTCATCAAGGACTATTCAAGAGTGATCCCCTTTACTTAACCTTACTCAAGGGTATCCCCAACCCACAAAAATACAAAAGTCAGCGCCCTCAAGATTGAAAGAGTGTATTTTCATCCGAGTGAAGTATTTGGGGCCCGCTGGACTCCTGATTGTGAGACTGCTTTTCATGAGATCATATATCAACTTACCCATGCTCCAGTGCTGGCCTATGCCGATCCAAGAAAACCTTACGTCCTGCACACTGATGCTAGCTTGCAAGGGTTGGGGCTGTGTTGTACCAAGAGCACGAGAATGGCCTGAGACCAGTGGCCTTTGCCAGTAGAAGCCTGACCCCATCCGAAAAGAACTATCCTGTACATAAGTTAGAGTTCCTAGCTTTGAAGTGGGCTATTGTTGACCAATTCCATGAGTACTTGTATGGGGCTAAAATACTAGTAAAACTGACAATAATCCTTTGACCTATGTGCAGACCTCAGCTAAGTTGGATGCCACTGGCCATAGGTGGCTTTCTGCATTATCTACATATGACTATGCTCTCGATACCGAGCAGGTCTGAACCACATAGATGCTGATGCTCTCTCCCGAGGCCTGTTCCCAGAATGATTGGGTCCGATTGGCAGAACCTGACATTCGGCACTCTGCCGGAAGTTTGACAGGGAGGAACAAATGTCCACGGACGCAGTGGACTGCATGGTGGATTGCTTGGGACCCTCTGAGAATTGCATTCCTGTTGCTTATTGCCACTTTTCTGCAATAGACATTGGTGCACTGCCTCAGCTGGACAATGACAGTATTCAGGCGGGCTCAATCCCGCGATCCCATGATCAAAGCAGCTTTAGAAGCCCTCTATGCAGGAAAAGATGTGTCCAAATTATGCTCCACTGATTTGAGAACTGCACTGTTATACAAAGAAGGTCCTAAGTTGAAACTGATCAATAAACTGTTATACAGAGAAACAGTAGACAGAGGGGACAAGTAGACAAACAACAACTAGTGCTGCCCACTGCCTTCTGAGACTCAGTACTGAGGTCCTTGCACAACCACATGGGGCACCTTGGTATAGACAGAACACTTGACTTGGTGAGATCCAGATTCTATTGGCCTAAGATGGGGGCTGATGTGAGCAACACATTCGAACTTGTAGTCGCTGCTTACAGAGGAAAGCTTTCATCCCCAGAGGGCTGCCCCCTGTTAACATCACCACCAGTGCACCCATGGAGCTGGTCTGTATTGATTTTCTGAGTTTGGAGTCAGATCAAAGAAATATCAGTAATGTGCTGGTGGTCACTGACCATTTCACAGATATGCCCAAGCTTTCCCACCAAAGACCAGAAAGCATCCACTGTGGCCAAAGTACTTGTAGAAAACTTTTGTTCACTATGGGGCTCCACAAAGAATCCATTCTGATCAAGGAGAGACTTTGAGAGTCGTCTGATCAAAGAGATGCTTTCTCTGTGGGGAGTGCGAAAGTCCAGAACCACTCCTTACCACTCCCTCAGGGACCCCAACAGCCTGAACGCTTCAACCGCACTTCTGCTAGATATGCTAGGCACCTGCACCCAAAGGACAAGCCTAGATGGAGCCAACAAATTAGCACCCTGGTACATGCTTATAACTGCACCAAAAGTGATGCCACTGGATTCTCCCCTACCGCCTGATGTTTGGAAGAGAAGCTCGACTACCAGTAGATGTGTGTTTTGGGGTCTCCTGATGGGGTTCAAGCTGGCAACTATTTACAGTATGTGCAAAGTTAAAGGCCCAGCTAACTCATGCATACCAACTGGCTCAAACCATGGCTGCCAAAGAAATCTGGCCAACAAAGAAAGGTATGATAAAAAGGTGAAAGCACAGGAACCCAGGAGGGAGATCGGTATTGCTAAGAAATCTGGGACTGCATGGCAAGCACAAGATTGCTGACAGATGGCAACATCTCCTCACATTGTAGTGGGCAAACTAGATGATCTGCCAGTGTACAAAGTAAGGCCTGAGAATAATTCAAAAGATGTAAAAACAATGCATAGAAATCATTTACTGCCCATTGGACAAATCTTAATTGAGTCTGAGCCCCTAGAAGATGCCCCTCTGGACCAGTGACTAGAGCTGCTGCTAAGAAAAGATCAAGAAAGTCTGCACCTACAGAAGCAAAGTTAAAGTGTTCCCTCCACAAGTCCCAGCTGAGCATGACTGTCAGTCCATATCGGAAGAAAGTGAGAGTGACTTTGAATACTATCCTTCTTATGAACTGAGTCAATTGTTTCTGGGCAATCCCTAGTCAATACTGGAGACAAAGCTGGGCCTTCTGGACTGTCTAAGCCCTCAGCTTCATCCCTGGAGCCAATGCTCCCAGAAAGTGAAGTGCAAAGCATCAGATCAGATGAAATGGAATCATTGTGCATGGTTGAACTGTTTGAGCTTTCAGGGGAGGAAAATGATAGATTGGGGCAGACTGGTGATACACCGAACAAGAAGAGTATTTTGAGTGCCCTGACAGTCCACTGCCAGTGTCCGAAAGCTCTCCATGCGAGCCAAATATTGTGGACTCAGAAACTGTAACTCCTGGAGCTGAAAGTGCCCCAAGTTCTAGCCTCTCTACCCCATGGAGACTCCTGACAAGTGAGGACAATGCTGAAAATGAGGCTCAGAGTGCAGAGACTATAACAGTTCCCCTAGAAAGACTGGTCGAACTGTAAAGCCTGTGGTGCACCTCAGTTATGATTCACTTGGGAGGCCTGTGGACTTGCCTCTCAATGTTGTCCATAAAGGAGTGTATGTGTCTCCCGAGCTCATTGCCCAAACTGAGCATCAGTGCTAACTCCAAGTTACTTGTGTTGCCCTTCTATATGGTGCCCTTGCCCCATCCAGCCCCAAGGTAACTGATAGGGAAGGGACCCTCTCTTCAGGTTTCATGTACAAGAGATAATAACTTGAGTTATGGTACAATGTGTGTGTAATACTGTGTAAAGAGTGACGACTGCAATGTTTCAGAAATGTATTCTTGGTAAAATGATATATTGACTGATGATTACATGTGTGAGACTAATGCAAATGTATATGGTTGCAGTTGAAACTTATGGGTACTTGCTTGACGCTGACGTCAAGCTTTCCCAGGCCAGGAAGGGTGTAACCCCTGCAAATGGGGGTTCCCTAAAAGACTTCCAGGAGCTTGCTTGAATGCTCCAAGCCTGAATGGTGTTTGGCATTTAAGCCATTTATCAGTGAGTGTTTTTAGAGCCTCTGGTACTGTCTCTTTAAGAGCTGTCTGCTTGCAGACATAATTAGTTTGTATGGGGGACTGTGTGCTTCTCTGAGTACCACTCGAGCTGCTGCCAATTCACTTCATTTTGCAGTCACTAGGAGTGCAAAGGGAACCTATCTGAAAGATGTAACTGTTTGCCAGAAATTATTTAGAGTAATAATGAAATTACAGTTTGTCTAACCTGCTTTCTTTGCAGTCAGAACTGTGTCTGCTAGTTCCCATTCTAGTTTTGAACTGCTGAACTGGACCAATCAGTGTGGGTAAGCTAGCTCTAAAATGGTGCCTTGTACGAATCAGAACTTGACTCATAATCTGAGCCAGCCACAAGAGGATTGTGTGGGCAGTGACTTGGGAGATGAAGTTTAGACTTCAGTGCCTTTTTGGACCAACAGCAGCAGTCTATTGTGAGTGACAGCCAATCCAGTCAAGAACTGGGAGGAACTCAAAGAAAGTGCCTGGTTTTGTCGGTTGGAGTTTGAGTTGAGCTTTGGCAGTGAAGAAGGAAGGAGCCCTGTGCTTTTCAGTGTGCAGTTTTAGTCAAAAACGTGTAAGGCCCAGAGTTCGGTCTGCAGCTTGTGTAACAGCTTGTTAGGACTGAACTGTCCTGTGAAAAGAATCAAAGGATCTCTGAAGAGTAGAAACCAGGCTCACCCTGTAGAAGACTGGAGGAATTGCTGAAAATTGCACTTGGTCTGTCAGGAACTGAATCTGCTGTGTGTTCTCCCGGTATTGTGCAGTAATTGCGATCGGATACAGATGCAGCCTGCCTGGTATAGTGCTTTCTTTTATATGGATGTGTGAAGAGGTTTGTGTACCTCAAGTGAGCCCTGCTGACATTGAAGGACCCTATCTTATTTGGAGGTCGTGAGTACTAATTCAGGGTCGCTCCTGTTGAATTGCCACATTAAATCCAAATGGAATTACTGTACTGCTGACTGTTTAATTCTCCTTTCTCTGTGTGAAAGGGCCCCTACCAGCTGCCACGGTTTGGACTAGCCACTAGGGCTTGGGTACCCAGGGACAGTAACTGATAGGGATAGGCCTGTGCACAGAGCCATAGGTAATTATTAGAGTGATAAGCTAATTAACCTGATTTCCCCTGTCCTTGTTATATCCCCTAAATAAATCAGAGCTGCTTGTTTCAGCAAAGTTATACTGCCTGAGGTATTTGTCTATGTTAAAGTACTGTACTGTGAATGTTGCACTGTATCTCATTTCACAGGAGGTCCCAGTGCCGGAACCAGACCTGGGGGTAAGTGTATACTGTGAAGGTAATTTGATATATTGTGTGGGCCACTAGTGGGAAGAAAGGGGTTGCAGTGTCCCAGAGGGCTGTGACCAAGTTAGTTTAACTATTGCAAACCCTGACCTCTGGGTGGAGGCACCCGCCATTGGATCCAGGCCCTCAACCTGTTAGTGGCAAATCAGGCAGGGGTAGTAGCCCTGGGATAGCCATCTAGGGGTTACACTACTTTCAGACTTTTGGGTACAGGTGTATAATATATCTGTAGGAGACTGGAGTTGGTTGCTCAGTGAGGCACAAAGCGCATAATATTCAATGAGAATGGTGTTTCATGTTTGATGGAGGCGTAGAGCCAGTATGTTAAATTGGGCATTGAGCCTGTAATATTGACTATGGTATGAGGCCAGCAAAGTTCTGTAGGGCACAGAACCCTATTATTTTATAGGTGCACAGAGCACTTACTTTAGTGTGGCCCAGAGAATAAATGAAACATGGAGCCTGTAGTTTTGCTGGGATGTGGAGCTCTATTATGTTTCAATGGCAGAGCTGAATGATTGTTAGGGCACCTAGCTTAGCACATTGAGTGTGAAGCCCTTGATGTTCATGGCTGCAGAACCCATTTATGATCAAGGGCATGAAGCATTTAGGTATCCATGAATGCACAGCCTTTTGATGTTTGCGGACACAGCCCTTGATATACGCTTGGGAGCACAGGCCTTGGTGAGTGCCAGCCATATCATTGAGCATGGTGACATTCAGGTATGGAGCCTTGTGATGTTTATGAGTATAGAGTCAATAAATATTAGTGCGTGAAACTCTTTGGCATTTGTTGGCACAAACCCTTTGATGTACTTGGGGCATGGAGCCCTGAAGATCTTGGGGTTTTATGTTAAAAGGGCACAGAGCCCTTTAATGTTCATAGTGTGTAGAGTCTTCATGTAAGCTGAGGCATAAAGAATCTTGAGTTGATGTGCATAGCCCTTTAATGTCATGGAGTACGGAACACTAGATGTTCATGGGTGCTGAGCTGATTGATGTTCATGGGTGCAGAGGCAACTGATGTTTGTGGGTGCTGAGAAGATAAATGTTCATGGGCACAGAGCCAATTATGTTAGTAGACATGAAGCCCTTGATATTGAGGGAATTAATCCCTAGAGCCCTTTGATCTCCTGTGACTGCAGTGCCTTTGAGGTAGGTTGTGGCATGGTGCCTTTAATGTTTGTGGGTACAGGTCTTAATATTAGTGGGGTATGGAGCCCTTAATGTTCTTAAGTGCTGAATCCTTGGTATTTGACAGCGTGGCACCTTCAGTGTTCCACGGCCATGGAGCTCTTTGTTAATTGTGGGTGTGGAACCCTATGATGTACATCAGAGCATAAAACCCTTTGCAGTTTGTGGCTGCAGAACCTGGTGATGTTAATGGGGTGTGGAGCCCTTTGATATCCTGTAGGAGCAGAGTTGAAAGTTAGGGAGCCCTTTAATGTTTATGGAGTGCAGAGCCCTTGCAGTCTGTAGGCATAGAACTTTTCAATGCTCATGTTGTGTGGAGCTCTTTGATATCATGTGTGAGTAGCTCCTCCCTGTGGCTCCCAGCAGAAGTGTTTCATGCTTCGTGCCAGTGACTCGAGTTTGGGAGTGGACTTGGGGAGCCAGGATCAGAGGGGCCAGGGCTGTGAGTGCTGCTGGGTATGTACGTGCCAGCCCAGGGAAGGAGATGTCTGGGTCCTGGCATCACAGAGGCCTCTCATTGAGTTAGAGAAACTGCTCCCTTATGAGGGGTGGCATCTGTCCTATGCTGCAGTATCCACGACTATTAGGGGCATGGCTTGCATTGGGGAGGTGGGAGGTTCTTAAAGAGGAAGAGGAGAAAAATGTAAAGTATTGTGCCTTGAGCCATCTAAATGATGGTCACCGCCCCCAGGACCTGCTCCATGTGGTCTCCAATGGCTTTGATGATGGAGGAATGGTTGTCATTGCTGGGAGGGTGCTGGCAGGGGCCTGAATGGCAGGAGAAGGTGGTGGCTCGATGGCCAAACAGCTATGTAGAAGATATCCTGTGGGAGCAAATTTTGAGGATTTGGAGCCCTTTAAAGTTCATGAGGTGTGGAGCGCTTTAATGGTTATGGGGTGTAGAGCTCTTTAATGAGCACTGGAGTACAAATAACTTTGATATGGTAGGCACAGAGACTTCTGTGTGCTTTGAGACAGCAAGCTTTTGGAATTTGAGGAAATGAAACACTTAATATTTGGAGGCTGGGAACCTTGATGCAGGTCACAGCATGGGGCCATTTGGCATCAGTACCGGCATTCCAGAATGAGAGCATTACAAGGCTTATGGTATGAAGCAGTTATAATGGCTTTAAAGCAAGGAGCCCAAAAATTTGCAGTGTTGGTCTTTTGAACTGGGTACTGAACCCAAAGAATGTGGTGGAAGCTGGGAAGATGGTGCATAGAGCCCAAGGTATGTGTAGTGTCAGCAGTGTGGCCACTTCGTTGTTGGGTAAGAGGCTGAAATCATGTGGCTTCAGGGCACTGAGCCCAAATGAGTGGTGACATTGTTGGGGCATACTAAAACCTGAACTCAGAAAGATGGTACCATGAAGCCTATAGTTGAAGCAAAAGCAGTCAGACCAGCAAAGTAGGGGAACAAACAGAGCTTCCCTAAACAAACTGAGGAGACTGATGACCAGACTGTAATGCACAGTAAGGAAGCACTGATATGCATGCCTGGTGTCACAGTTTCACATTTCAAAGCCGAATTTCACTGTGATACAAGGCCCTTTCTGCAAGTGAGTTAGTTTACTAAGTTTGGTTTACTGTGCAGTTTTTGAGACGCTCTGTCTCACATTGTTGGAAATGTTACCAATCTTGTCCACGGACGAGTTTACTTCAGTGCTTCTGTGCCACGCTGACATGCAAATGTGTGTTGACACTGGGCGACCAGGGATAAGGGCGGTTGGCAGAAAACTTACTACTACTATAAACTATTAAAAGTGGTTATTGTATGGCATACTATGGCATTCTGTAAGCATACTGTACATACCTTGACTGGCAATATAGACTGCTGCAGGCACTTATTTGAAAAGGGAATACACAAGTCAACCAAAAGTTGACAGTGTCCTTTCTTATTCATCAAGTCCCATTGTCATAGCACACATTCTGCATGCATGCATAACATGGGCGCTGTCTATGCCCAGCAACTATCCAGCGAATACTAGCAAGTGAACATGGTTGGCATTGGCTAATGCTTGTTTGAATAGTGACAAAATCTTTTTATACAAACATACGAAAACTGCCAGCAGAAAAGGTATTGGTCTATCGAGTCTGCTTGATTTTGCAGCTAGCTGCCTCTCCTCCTTACCCCCTCCCTTGACCCTCTCCTTGCTGTGTCCCAGACCCTCTTAAAGCAGCCCACTGTTCTACAGGCTACCACCTCCGCTGGTAGGCGCATTCCACTCTGCCACCACCCTCCATAAAAAGATGTCTCCTTATCTCCTCCTGAACCTTCCACCCTCCAATCTCATATCATGGCCTAGAGTGTCCCTCCTCACCCTTACTTGAATAGTCCTTCTGTACCAGTCTTGTTTATTCTTCTCAAGTACTTGAAGGTCTCGATCATATCCCCTGTCCCTCCTCTTCTCCAGTGAGTACATGTTCAACTCTCTCAGCCTACTTTCATTTGGTAAATCCCCAGACCCTGGATCATCTTTGTTGCTCTAGCTGCACCCCTCTAGTAATTTAACGTCCCTCTTCAGGTACGGGTGCCAGTACTGCATGCAGTACTCTAAGTGAGGTCTAACCAGCGATCTATACAATGGCAGAATCACCTCCTCCTTGAGGTTATACCCTCCCAATACAACCCAACATTTTGTTGACCCTTGCTGCTGCCTTCTTACACTGTGCTGAGTTGTTCATTGATCATGTAATGAGCACCCCAGATCTTTCTCCTCCTCCTCAGTCTTGGCTACCTGCACTCCCCAGTTTGTAGTTTCTCCTTGGATTCTCTGCCCCACAGTGCAGCACCTTGCATTTCTTGGCATTGAACCCCAGTTGCCAGGTATCCGACTAGGTCTCCAGTTTTCTTTACTGTTTGGTACTTATGCTCTTCTTTGAAGTCATTTTTGCTGAACCCATGTTTTCTCTGAATTCTATGTCTGTAATACTGCATTTCCTTTTCTCATAAAATAGGAAGGAAATGCTTAACCAGCCTGGAACTTACATATATATGACACCTGTACGAAAACTCTTACACCATAGCATTCTAACATACAGCATAGAAGTCATTTAGCATGTGTGGTCTAATCAAGATGAAATCTTTTTCTGTGCTACCACCAAACAGAAACTGACCAGGAAATCCCTCCCTCATTTTTATGAGTTACTGCATTCTATGGAGTATTGAGGAACCAACTTTAGTTTTAAGTTGAAACAGTAAACACCAAATGAGTCTCTTTTTCATTGGCAAAACAAAGCTAAACCACAGCACTTGCAGTCTAATTTGCACTGTATTATTTAAAAAGTGCTTTCTTTCATTAAAAGCAGATTTTGTCTTCACATCCAGGGTGGCCAACAAATCTTTCAGAGTACTGGCAGGCCACATATGAAGTCAGTGTGTAAGATAACATTTCAGAATCCCTATGTGTCCTTGGGCAATTCGTGCAGACCTCTTACTGGAATTACAGCAAGTGGGATGGATCACAAGGTATTCCTTTACAGGAACAGCATTCTTTACTAAATTAAACCTGCACAAGCTCTTCCAGAAGACCTACATTCTAAAATCCTTCTCAGAATTGTCTGGATACAGCATTTATTGGGAGAAGCCAAACACCTCACCTTTTTCAACGTGTTGCCCCAAACACTATCCCAAATGGCTCTAGTCTGCTGGCTGACAGATGGTTTAAAAAATAGTTGGGGAGGGGTTTCTGCAACTTCATATGTAGAACATCTGGTCAGTGATAACTGCATCCCGCTTCTTCATATGAACCAAACAAAGGCAAATGAATAGGTGCTCCAAGTTAAAGTAAATGTGTGGGTCAGGCAGATGTCATGAAGATGAATGGGAGTTGCCCTCAAATTTTGCACATATAGTAGTATTGTATTTTGCTGAAACTGTCTGCCTGGTTAAGACTTTTCTCTGGGGATATCAGATTCCAGCTTTACATTAACAAACTACGAACAACACTGCATAATGGTGGGGTAAATGTTTCTAATGTTAAACTCTGCAAGCTGGATTACATTATGCATGGGATGGATGACGTATGGTTGAACCAGAGCTAAGAAGTCAGGCTTTGATAGCAATAAAAGAAAAACTGGTATAACTGTACTATCTACCACAAGTTTCAGGCTAAATGGTACCACAGCTGGAGACATGGGCACCTTTTGGTCATATCCTGAGGCTGATGGCACCCAGGGTATCACTGAAATTAAACATGCACTCCATGATCACATGACAGTATAGCTTTGTGACACTAAACAGCAGTTCTTTAGATTGAGCGTCCTCAGGCTTATGGTTAGCTACTACTTTGGCACTGTTCTAATAGGCTGTAGACCCTTTGAGTACACATTCTCCCAGTGTTAAAGGAAAGGGGCAACATTTTTTTATTTTTATTTTAGTATTTTTGGTCCACCTCCCTCTTCAAAGGGAGCTCAGCCCATGCCCGCATGCTGTTCCCCAAGCCCAGGCTTACCCTCCCACGGTCATTGGTATCTTGCCCTGGCTTATCCCCCAGGGTGGGGCCACAGGAGCGGGACCCCCCATCCCGCAGACACTGGTGGCAGTGGGACAGCGGCAGAGTAGGGCGCCAAGCTCGGGGACCGAATTTTTGTAGACTTGCGGCAATCTGGGGACAGGAACATGCATTAATGGCCAGCATCTGCCCCATCCCCTTGCTTTATGGCACAGGCAGTGATGGTACCCCTAGCTTCTGCCAGAGGTCCACAGTGCACTGGACATTCTTCCCCTCCCCCAGAAAAGGAGAGCAGTCCCTGGGATGCTCAGTCTTTCTCCCCAGCCAACCCTCCGACTCCCAGGTCCGTCTTGAACCCGGATGTCGGCATCGCAAATGAATGCTTTGCACTGCATTGGCGGGCGGGCAAGGGGCAACATTGAAATTAGTTCTTTATAAGTGACTAAAGAAACAGGGATGTATTTCAAAGACCTACAGTTTTTGCCCTGAGTCTGCAAGTATCAAGGGTTTTTTTAGTCCGCCATGTTTCCAGTGGGGATGTATACAACTATACAAACTAGTGGACTTCATGGTTGCACTGCAGGTGCAAATTGCAGTTGTCCTTTGCAGGCAGCAGAAGTCTATGGCACACCTCTCAACCATTTGTCACTAAAATGTGTGAGAAAACACTAAAATGTGTTGTCTTCCCCTGCCCTCCCCCATCTGGCTCAGCCCTTCTTCTGACAAACACCCCAGCCACTTCACCTCAACGTCTGCTGGGACTTGCCTGCCGGCCTTCCTCCCCAGGACTTGACCTCCCCTCAGCGGGTCGGTGGGGTTCCCAAGCCCCACTGCAGAACAGATCCATTTTGGGCTGGGATGCCCAGCTGGTTGGGTGCGGGGCCTGTGGGCACTCATTGTCATCCTGCCGGCAGACTCTTTTTCATCTGGTTTTCATCCCCAGAAAGCCGTGGCATGCAATGAAGTCATGGTGCCTGTTACGTTCTCCCACATGATGTGCATCGACCTCTGCCATTCCTCCTGACCTTCTGACCCTTGCTGCCTTTCCCCAGCTTCCAGCCAGAGGGCAGCAAACATTGGGCTCTGCCCATCCTACCCGCCTTGGCAGAGGAGAGCAGTCTTGCAGACACTCGATCCTCCTCCCCAGCCAGCCCTCTGACAGCCTGAATACGCTTCCAAACCGAGGTTGCTGGCATCGATGGCGTAACACTACCACTGCATTGGTGGACCAGCTTAAACACAAAATTTGTGACAGTGGGGACACTGACCTCCTTAACGTGGGATATGTCATGAGATGGGGGTAGATGCTCAGGTCAATATGTAAACTAGTGCTTTTCATACAAAGATTAATTTTGATGCAGCATATTAAATTATGACTTTCTGCTTTAAAGCTCTAAATCTGCTGCATCCTCCTGTGTGAGCAGCACCTTTGCATGTGAAATGGATGTTGGACAGATCAGTTTTGATGGTTAAAATGAGGGTTGCCCTTGCAATGTGGGACAGTTAAAGATATGTTCCAAGATGGCAGACACTGTGTTTCTCATTTTTAATAAAATAAATGCATTGAAAACTACATCGGGAGGCTCTGTTTCCTATGAGAATGAGAAGGTGGAGATAAAATGTTTTTGCTGTATAGGTCTTTATCCTCAGGCCACACATCTTCATCTCCAGCTGGCGGGCAACTACCCAGTCCTGTCATCTGACCCTGCTCACGGTCCCTCACGAATCCCCCGCCATGGGCGAGATGAGGCGTCCCGCCTCTCCTGCTGAAGCGCAATCTGACATGGAAGCGTGATGCTTGCATGGGCTCTGAGTGTGCCGCTATCGCCATATAGGTGGCTGCCATTATCTGCCAGGTTTTCCTAAAGTCCCTCCCATGGCATGGAGCACTACCCCTTTAGGGCTACGAGACAGTGATGTCTTGCAGAGGAGGCAAGGTCCCTGGCCCAACACAGGTGTTCCTGTGATGAGGAATCTTGGTGCCAGTCCCACTCCACCTGGAAGCGCCTGCCACGCAACACCATTTCAGACCCACGCTGGCTGCCTGAGCCAGCTACCAAGTTTGCTCCTGGACCCGAGCACTCACACGGCACTGCATTGAACTGATGCTTGGTCATCATGAGGCCTTTCAAACATTTAGAAATGTAATGAGGTCACATAAAGAAAATGTGAATAACCCATGTCTACCCTTTATGGCTATGAGGAGGCTGTTGTGCAGTTACATAGCTTTCAAAAAGCAGTTTATGCCACAAAATACATTTGCTGTCCACAACTTAGAGATTTCTTTGAAAACAGCTTCACTACCAGAGGCTTATATTTGTGGACTAAACTGCAGAGTCTAGAGCTGTAGATCCTTTGAAAAATCTTGCCCGTTCTAGTGTAGTCCATGCATGGCGTCTGGTAACATGACTCATGAAAATCTGAGGATGCAACTAACTGACCAGATTTGGTTTCAGTCTCTCCGAGCTGTAAAACGGGCAGAAACAGGACCTCACTGTGTACTAGATGTTGCATCTCTGCTGGACCAGATATTTGCTAAAATATACTTGAGCAATAACACGGCAGGTTATTGGGAGACATAGGCATTCCTCTGGTGGGTGTTGAGGCACGAGGCCAAAGATGGCAGTCAATTCCTTCTAAGCACACACGGAGATGCGCCTGTATCTCCCAGTGAATGCAGAACATTGGTGTGTTATTGCACTTATAAAAATGTCCTAGTTTTATAAATTTTGGCATATAAAAATGTAGCACCATGTGCTTGTGAGTACATATAGGCATGGCAAGTAACTTGATTCGTCCAGTCACGGAGCAGTATTTGTGGCAGCCATTTTGAATGTACAAACTTCATTCAAGGAGAACATTACATAAAAATGCAGAAGCTATGTTTGATTACACAGAAAGAATACTGCCTGTGTAGGTCTCTATAAGAAATGTGCCACATTTCTCCAAATGACTAATCCCTGATTTTCATTCTTTGAAGTGCCATCATAAATTCACGCCACAGGCATTGTACTGTTTCATAAGGGTCCTTGCTTTTTGGATTAGTCTGGGACAATTCTTAAAGAGGTTTTCCAGTTTCTTAAAATACTTTCGTAGCTGGTATGAGCATAATGTAGTTTCAAACAATTCTTCCCAAATTTCATTTCCTGACCTTGCATTATTTATTTCTGAGGATCTTTCATCAACATAGGTTATTTAAGCAATATACCATGACGGGAGTGGTATGGTTGGATTTACATATGCCTAGTGTGGTTCAGTCACGAGGCACAGCCGAGTGACTTAACCATGCTGGAAGTGGTAAATCCACCATATACCTACTCCCTGAGGTATATTGCTATTATACAATGTGACCATTTTTTGTGTGTTGATTTATAATGAGAAAAATGTTTTTAGATACCCGTAGATATTTAAAGTTATTTTTGTTTAGTTTGTTGCTGCATGAGAACAAATAGTGCATGGTAGGTATCTTGGGTTGGAAGGGCGAGTGCACATGTGCAGGAGCATCTGGAGTACTGGCCTGCTTCATGTGGTATGCAGGGAACCGTCCTAGGCAGAGTACAGTGCCCGTGATGAATGATAGCTTCCCAGCCCCTCTTGCACTTTTTGGGTTGGGAAATAATGTTAACATTTTTGTGTGTGTTTGTCTGCCGCCTGCTCGCTCGGCGGGAGAGGGACAGAGGTCAGAGCCGCAGCAGCAGATTTGAAGTGTGGAGGCGCTGACTAAAGACGAGGAGCTAGCTGCAAGAGAGAGAGAGAGAAAGTCAGCAAGAGAGTTTGTAAATGAGGTGAAGTGACTTTGAAAAAAAAAATACTGTGTGTTGTTGAGGTTTTTTATATACTGTATTTGAAAGAAACAGTGAGTTAGTAAGGTGGGTTTTCGCAGCTGGTCACTTTGATGTTTCGTATGTGGCAGAGTGAGCAGTAGGAGTTGTGCCAGACGGGTTGGCAAGCTCAGAGTGATCTCGAGGAGAGTTAGAGATTCGGTAGATTGGTGGCTGGCACCTTTTCTAGTGGGTATACTGGTAGATTTATATTTTGCAAATGTAGAATTTACTGTAGATAAAGGAGCTATAACTAAATTTCTTACAAAATAATTCTCTGCAAGCTATATAAACTTTCATTAGATGATTACACTAAAAAGGAAGTGATTTTATTTTTAATAAAACCCTTATAGTACAATTGCCTTTGTTCTTCCTGTCCTAGAACCCCAACATCCAGCCATTAGAGTTATCTTCTTCTTCTTCCTTTCTGCAATAAACTTAATAAAAAACTAATGTTTCCTGGCAGTTAAATACCTCTAAACACAAAATTACAAAAATGTATATGTTAGGCAGGATTTTGATTAACCTATAAAGCCTTTATAATAGGGTTTTAATCACTCTGAGCCCCTGTAAACACACACAGGCACACCTAACACATTGGCTCCACCTCCTCTGGATATAATGAACACTGGATGTAATGGACAAAAACTGTGTGCACAGATGCATCCATTATAACAGGCTTGTACTATAGTTGGACCTGCACGTAGGTTGGAGGAGCAGCAAATATGGATAGTGGGGCAAGCCAGACAAGCATTCAAGGAAGCCAATGAAGGTGACAAATACTCTGAGGATTTGAGGTGGTAGAGGCAGGATTAGAACATAAAGTATGTATGCCACATGGGGCCATGACTCCTAACTCCTCCAAGTCCCCCCCCGTAGGAAAACAGAAAAGGTGTGAAAGTGCCGAGACCCACTTGCAGATATTAAAACTAGTTTACAGCATCAGTGGTAGCTTAGCTGACCTCCAGAGTATAACAGCAGTGTAAAACACAGAGATTAGCATCTGTATTGAGTAACCATGAGTTGTAGGAGTAGCAATTCAATGAACATAGACTTGAAGGAGGTAATGCTCTGAAAGCAGCAATTACTTGGCAGTGCAGTAAAACAACAGCAATGAGGTATGAGTGAGCTGATGGGCTAGGGTTCAGAGTGAGCCTGAACCAGGTGAAAATATTTAAGGGCATAGTATGAAGAGCAGTTATGTGGTATGAGTTGAAACACATATATAATGATTTGAAGTTGCAGTGTGAGTAAATGGGAGCAAGTAGCATGCACTCTGCATTAGCAATATACAAGGAGTTTAGAAACAGAACACCTCCCAAAAGAAAGCAAAACAAAAGACACACAAACACAGAAGAACAGGGACAAGCAACACAAGAAGCACAACTAGAGATGCAGCAAATTTAAGATCCACATGCGATGTAAGCGCAGTGGCCACTTTGTGTTGGCACTTCACTATGCTGAGTGCCTCATAGGAAAGGCTCACTTTGTTTTATTATTACTTCGCTGTCATTCCACTTTAAATGCGAAGTAAGGTAGAGTGACAATATTGGCAGCACCCCACCCACACAGTCACCAGAATTAATGTGCATCCCTAAAGTGCTACTGTCTTGCATTTAGTAAACTCCCAGTGCTGATGAAGTGAAATGAGAGCATAATAAAACAAGCATTTGTCAATGCCGAATGTTTGCTTGCTGACATTGGCAGTGGTAGTGTAGAAGTTACAGAGCTGCATAATAGGAATGGCAGTGAAGTATTGAACTGAAGCCAACCCCACCACCACTCCAGAGAGTGATAGGCATTGGGTTGTGCCTTTGGGTTGTCAGGCATAACGGCCACACCATTTCACCACACCTCACCCTGCAGACACTGCCAAGTGTCACGGTGTTCCTTGGGGTCTTTGGCTCTTATGCACCCCCATTCCACTAGGAAATACAGTGATATGGGTGCGATATAGGAGAATGGGTGAACTTTGGGGCCAAGAGTCCAAGGCATACCTCGGCGCCTCTCACTGGCTGCAGGGTGTGGAATGGTATGAGCATTACAGGCAAGAATCCCAAGTCACACCCCTGATGCCTGTCATTCTCTACAGGGTTAGGCGTTACGGTTGGAAGCTCTAATACCTCAGGCATTCGTTGGTATTTTCATTCCAAATGTTCAACATGGTTTTTGTGACCCCACCTCATGAACAGGGGGAATATCAGTTTCTTAGCGAAGCTGCTTATGCACAGCGACTACGGCATTTAGCACCACAGGTGCAAAAACATTCGAACAGGATGTAAAAATGACAGCTGTACTGTTCATGGGAGGGTGTAAAAATGGCAATGTTGCAAATCTGCAGTAAAAATATTTAAAAAATGGTGAGGTCATGAGCGTATATAGAAACTGTACAACGACACCCGTAATATAATTAGGTTGGGGATTTTTTACAGCAGATTGTCAACTCAGGCATTTTGGTGCCTCGATCATGAACAGTGTCACTGTGATTTTCTTTATCTGTCCCGAACAATGATTTCCCACAGCGACTATGCATCTCTGCGCTGAAAGTGTGAAAACACACTTCGCCATGTTGTGAAAAATGACAGCTGTACTGAAAATAAGGAAGTGTGGAAAAATGCCACTGGTGAAAATCTGGACTTAAAATATTACGAAGTCATGAACTTACGAAGGTGCATGGAAACTGCACAATACTCACTCGTAACACAGTCATTTTATGGACTTTTGTCACCAAATTTTCAACATAGCCATTTTAAGACCTCTGCTCATGAACAGTGTAACTGTGATTTTCTTAATCTGTCCCAAACATTACTTTCGCACACCAACAGCACCATTGTTGCGCTACATATCGAAAACACATTTTAAGGCGGCATATGAAAAATGGCAGCTGTACTGTTCATAAGAAAGTGCAATAAAATGGCAATGTTGAAAATCTGGAGTGAAAATATTAAATTCCAAACTTATGAGCATGCATAAGAACTGCACAACGCACGCTCATAAAACAGTCATTTTAGGAATTTTTCACCAAATTTTCAACATAGCAATTTTAAGACCTCTGCTCATGAACAGTATCACTGTGATTTTCTTAATTGTCCCATACATTGATTTCAGCACACCGACTCTTGCCGTATTGTGCGCTGCATGGCGGAAACACGTTTTAAGGTGAGATGTGAAAAATGACAGCAGTACTACTCATAAGAAGTGTGGTAAAATGGCAATGTTGAAAATCTGGAGTGAAAATATTTGAAAATTGCTTAACCATTTAGCCGCATGGAGAGGCGAAACACACCGTGAAACAGTCATTGTTAGAATTTTTCACAAATTTTCAACATAGCCATTTTAAGACCTCTGCTCATGAACAGTGTCACTGTGGTTTTCTTAATTTGTCCCATACATTGGTTTCGCACACGAATGCGCCATTGTGCGCTTCATGGGCAGAAAACATTTTGGGTGAGATGTGAAAAATGACAGCTGTACTACTCATAAGAAGGTGTGGTAAAATGGCAATGTTGAAATCTGGAGTGAAAATATTGAAAATTCGTGTGAACTGCAGTGATGTGTAGGAACTGTGCAGCGCCTTTCAGTAAAACAATCGATTATTTGGAATTTTTCACCAAATTTTCAAAATAGGCTTCTTGAGAGCCCACCTTATGAACACTGGCAGTGTTGTTTTGTTAATCAGTCCCAAAAGGTGATTTACGTGCAGTGACTGTGAAATCACCCTTTGAGGCTCAATAACGCCATGACGGTGACATCATTCATGAAGGGTTCCCAAAACCCCATGTTGAAAATTTGGTGCAAAAATCAAAAATGCCTGAGATGTGCAATAAAGTTGAAAACCCCTATCTAGCCCATTATACAGCTTACCGGCATTTCCTCAGTTCGGCGGTCAGCTTTGAAGAGTGCAGCGTGTTCTCGGTCCACGAAGATTGTCGCGCCAGTCCGAGGAAGTATGGGGTGGGGGGTGTGGGGAGCAGGAGTGCGCAGTGGGTGGTTGCGGGTTGTGGGAGGGCCAGGGAGACTATGTGGGGCCATTTTTCTTTACAGGTTTTCTCTTTTTTCTATGATGTGCGGGATGTTTGCCACGCTGGGGTGAGGCTCCCAGCATAGCACAAGGCGCGATTGGGGGCATTCAGCTGGACGGGAGATTGGGCACCCCTGTCCAACTGAAGCATCTATTACCATGCTGGGGTGGGCTAACGTGGCACCCAGTACTTGGGGGTGAGGACAATGGAGCTGACGGGGATTGGGCACCCCGTCGGCTATATCATGAGTTGACACGCTGGGGTGGGCACCTAGCATGGCATTTGGAAGGCTTTGGGGGGTGGGGCGCACAATAGCAGGATTAGGCACCACCGTCGGCTATACAGTGTGTGCGCTGGGGGTGCACGCCTGCGAGTGCGTGTGTGTGTGTGTGTGTGTGTGTGTGTAGGGGAGCTGCGCATGAGCAGGCAATATCTTATCACTGCTCACTGAAGTGTAGCTCCCCTTTCAACTGTGCCACTGCATTTTGGAGCTTGTCATAGACAGCTCCAGCATGCGATCAGCTTACAGGGCCGTGCCTGCACACACACTGACTGAATTGGAAGAGGGTGACACGCCTCTGAAATCTCAAATGATGGCACTATGTTTCTTGCACATATGTGCAAGCAAACATAAAAAGCAAAGTCTCCCAGAATTAATGGCGCACTCAGTCATGCACGCAGTGGTCTCAAACAAAGTCACCAGAATTAATGTGCATCCCCAAAATGCTACTGTCTTGTGTCCAGAAAATTCCCCAGTGCTGACTAAGTGAAATGAGAGAGTAACAAGAAATGCAGTCTCCCAGAATTAATGGTGCACTGCAAACGCACAGACAGATTAAGATATTGCGCGCACTCAAGGGATGCATATGAAAAGACACAACACCACCTAATTAGTGCAAATAAGTCACAAAACAAAGTCTGGAAAGGAATACATTTTGCCAGTTGGGGGATTAGTGCACGGCAGTAACAATCCACTACCAGTAAAGATACCACAAAGCAGTATAAAAATTCATGCAGGTACAGTGGAGAGCAGGTTCACACTGCTGCAATCACTCTATGGCACAATAAAAGATACTGTATCTGATTTAATGTCATGCATTGCACACACACTCACACACACACTACAAGTAATGCGTAGCAAATTGAAAAACTTCAGTAGTATAACCACATATTTAAAACAAACTAAAAATTATGCACTGCTGCAGCACAACAGTCAGCAAAAAATGGCAAGAAATATTGAAAATATTACTGTGTACATTAACACAGTTATACAAGAAAAATATCACCAAAACAGAAAGCACTCTTTTCTCCAAGTTAATCCACCTACACCACAGATACGCCCCTCCCCAAAGCACACTTCCACTGTCTCTCAGTACACAGACTGAATGGTGTACATTAACATTCAAAATCCATACACAAACAATAAATGCTCATGATATGAACACAGGAGGGTTTCCTATAATCGATGAACTAAAGTTTCAACAAAAAATGACTCAAAAGGCTTTTAACAGCTTTTAGAAGGTTTGAATCGCAGAGAGCTCTCAGAGCAGATTGTCTCCTACAGCTTCCTCACACATTACCCCAAACTGAGGCTGTGCAGAACAATCTAGAGCCCATGTGACCTGAAATCCCATGAATCACTGCAAAATTCGCCTTGGAGTTTAAAAACAAGAAGCCCGAAGTGAAGTGAAAATGCATTATTTTCAATGTACTTCGTCTTAAGGAATAGTGGAGTAGTGGTTTGGGAAGGCAGAGTGAACGTGAAGTCATTGTTTCAATAGACTTAGTACTCTGCTTCGCCATGGGAGCACTCCTGCACCACCTTCACTCCACGATCACTTTGTGGAGTGAATTGAAGCCACTTGCCCATCACTACACACAACCGGGAGGCAAATACAAACCAAAGAAGGAGACAGACAACAGAGTCCAGAAGAAACAGCAGAAGCCAAAACAGCAAGGCGGGGTGGGGGCAGCAGCAAAGGGCAGACTGACAGAGCCTCTGGCTCAAAGAAAAGTGCTTGAGAGCAAGGCTCAGAGGAACTCCTTACATAGGACAGGAAGTGGGAGAGACTGGCTGCTTGTCCACTGAACTATAGGCATAGCCTTCCAACTGTGATTTGGTAACATAATCCACCCTCCTGGACAGTATTGCATCCTTAATCTCTGACATTCCCCTGGTCCAGTATTGTTTAATACCAGATTCCCCTGAGAATAAAATACAGTCATCAAGTTCATGTTTATACAGTATCCAAAATACATTGAGCACAACAAGTTTACAGTGAACAGTGCAGATAATCTTATCACACCGACCATAACATTGCTAGCAATTTTTAACCATTCTCGCTTCAAAAAAACTTGTGATAAATGATTTTTAAGCTGAATAATATACTTTCAGATCTGGGCTACATATAGCTTCTATAATATGTTGCTCTGTTGTTGCCTTTATAAGTATTGTTATGTTGCGCTATTGTTGCCTATATAATACTAATCTGCATATACCTCACGTTCATACATAACATTAGATAATTGCATTCATAATAACTAGTGTACTGTACACAAATGTCCTCACTCCAAGGCTGCTGCTATATTGGGTATGTATTCTATGTAGTTTGTTGTACATCTATGTATTGCATCCTCAGTGCTATTATCATTGTTATATTTTGCTTATCTAGGCCCAGGTCATGCCTGAAAAGGTCCACTGGATCAGTGTACTGACCCGTCAACAAACAGACAAACACACACAAACAAACAAATAAATAATGTGATTGCTTTCTATTTCCATAGCTGTGTTTTGTATAGGACCTTGTACTGTAGGCTCACACAAGAAGTTTTGGGATGCAACATTGCACTAATCATCTGTCCCATTTGCATCCTTGGTGCCAGAGATTTCCTAAACTGATTTTGGTAAATCTAATATTTGATTCTATTCTTAAACAGGATAACCACTTATATCTTCTGACCATTTCAAAAATATTTTTTATTTTATAGTGCTTGAATTTATATTTTGAAAGATACAACTTTTGAAGTCTTGAAACTTAGAGCAGCAGTGCTTGATAGTGGTGAAAATTCTAACCTACACATTTTTTATTTTATTTTAGATTGACCTTATCTACTGACTTGCATTGTATACCGGTTCTTTCCTCATTTTCAGTCTGCATCAGCACTTTTTACATTTGAAATAATAAAAGTAGTAATCTTTTAATATGGCTTGGACCATGTTTTAGAGTATTCTCAGCTGCTTTTGTGCACCTGTTGTCCCATAAGGCCAGGGAGCAGTGTCTGCTGCATGCTAGTTTATTACAGTCACAACAGAAGTGGTGGTAAACAATGAGTGTTCAAAATCATCAGAGAATACTAAGGAAAACCTGGTCCAAGCCATATTAAAATGAGTGCTCCTTTATTATTTCACGTATGAAAGAAGCAGTAAAGCAGACTCAAAATGGGAAGAGGGTATCATACAGACAGGAGATAAGGGCAATCTAAAATAGATAAAAAGTACAGGTCAAAAAATGTCACCACTGTCATGCACCACTGCTTTCTTTTTAAATGAAAGCATGGAGTCTGGCTAACATAAATTAATCCTAACAATACATTTCTCATGTGGCTACTATACATGTCAATATACTATGTTGTTAAAAATCACAGGATTTTTATTTTTCTACATTTGTGAACCTTATGTTTTATGTTTGCTTGCACACATGTGCAGAAACATAGTGCAATGATCCAAAATGCAATGCTGTACAGTTGAAAGAGAGAACACTGCTTGAGTGAGCAGCGCTCCCCCTCCCCACACAGATGCACATGCGCATGCACGCATATTGTGTGCTCATGCACTCCCCGCACACACTGTATAGTCGATGGGAGTGCCCAATCCCCATCAGCTTCACGTCCCCCACCACAAAAGCTGTGCAGGTGTCACGCTGAGAGCCCACACTAGCGTGGCAAAAGCTGTATAGCTGATGAGGTGCCCAATCCCCATCGGCTCCAGCCCCCAACAGCCTTTCCAGCTGCCACCTGGGAGCCCACCCCAGTGTGGCAAACATCCAACGTTGTCTTAATAATAAAAAAAACCTGTAAACAAAAAAGGTCCTCATAGTCTATAAACAAAGAAAAAGAACCCAGCTAGAGCAGAATAATATGATAAATATTCTTTATTTTAATATAAAAGTGTGTAGCATACTAGGCTGAAAACCACAATGGTAGGGGTAAAAAACATTGTATGTTTTGCCAGGCAGAATGCCTGACTTCATCAGAGTCTTCCTGCCCCCACTCACACCCACCCACTGCGCACCCTGCATCCCCACCCCCACCCCATACTTATCTGTGGAGTCCGGCGTGACGATCTTCAGTGGACCGGGAACACCTCTGCACTCTTCAAAGCCAACCGTGAACTGAGAAATGCCGGTAAGCTGTATAATGTAATAAATAGGTTTTCAACTTTGCTGCATATCTCAGAATTTTTGTCATTTGGCACAAATTTTAACATGGGTTTTGGGACCCCTCCTCATGAATTCTGTCACTGTCATGGCGTTAATCGATCCCCAAGGGTGATTTCGCGGTCACTGTCTGAAATCACCTTTGGGACTGATTAACAGAATGACAGTGCCAATGTTCATAAGGTGAGCTCTCAAAAAACCTATGTTGCAAATTTGGAAACATTCCTAAAAATGACTGTTTCACGAGTGCGCATTGCGCAGTTCTCGCACGCTCGTGAAGTTCATGAATTTTCAATATTTGCACTCCAGATTTTCAACATTGCCATTTTACCACACCTCCTTATGAGCAGTACAGCTGTCAATTATCATCTCTCAGAAAATGTGTTTCCGCACATGTAGCGTACAATGGTGCAGTCGGTGTGAGAAAGCAATGTTTGGGACAGTTTAAGAAAATCACAGTGACACTGTTCATGAGCAGAGGTCTTAAAATGGCTATGTTGAACATTTGGTGAAAAAATTCCTAAAATGGCTGTTTCACTAGGTGTGCATTGTGCAGTTCCTATGCACGCCATAGGTTCGCGAATTTTAATATTTACACTCTGGATTTTCAACATTGCCATTTACCACACCTCCTTATGAGCAATACAGCTGTCATTTATCACATCTCACAGAAAATGTGTTTCGCACATGTAGCGCACAATGGTGCAGTCGGTGTCGAAGCAATGTTTGGGCAGTTTAAGAAAATCACAGTGACACTGGTCATGAGCAGAGGTCTTAAAATGGCTATGTTGAAAATTTGGTGACAAAAGTCCATAAATGACTGTGTTACGAGTGAGCATTGCGCAGTTTCCATGCACCCTCGTAAGTTCATGAATTTAATATTTCCAAATTTTCACCAGTGGCATTTTTCCACACTTCCTTATGAATGGTACACCTGTCATTTTTCACAACATGGCTGAAATGTGTTTTCACACTTTCAGCACAGTAATGCGTGGTCACTGTGGGAAATCATTGTTCGGGACAGATAAAGAAAATCACAGTGACACTGTTCATGATCGGAGGTTCCAAAATGCCTGTGTTGACAATCTGCTCTAAAGAATCCCCAACTAATTACATTACAGGTGTGTGTTGCACAGTTTCTATGCCGCCGTGACTTCACCAGTTTTTAATGTATTCACTGCAGATTTTCAACATTGCCATTTTTACACCTCCCCATGAACAGTACAGCTGTCATTTTTACATCCTGTTCGAATGTGTTTTTGCACCTGTGGTGACAAATGCCGTAGTTGCTGTGCAAAAGCAGCTTTTGGCTAACAAACTGATATTGCTACTGTTCATGAGGTGGGGTAACAAAAACCATGTTGAAAATTTGGAGTGAAAATACCAACTAATGCTTGAGGTGTTAGGGTTTCAGACCATAACGCCCCACCCTGTAGAGAATGACAGGCATCAGAGCTGTGACTTGGGACTGTCACCTGCAATGCACACCATTCCACCCCACCCACACCCTGCAGCCACTGAGAGGCATTGAGGTGTGCCTTGACTCTTCAACCCAAAGTTCACCCCATTCTCCTATACCACACCCATCTCACCATATTTCCTGATGGAATGGAGTGCGCGTAAGAGCCAAAGGCACACCGTGACACTTGTCGGTATCTGCAGGGTAGGGTGTGGTGAAATGGCATGGCCATTATGCCTGACGACCAAAGGAACACCCCAATGCCTGTCAGTCTCTGCAGGGTGGTGGTGGGTTTGCTTCAGTTCAATACTTCACTGCTATTGCTATTATGCATCTCTCTAACTCCTACACTACCAATGCCAATGCCAGCAAGCAAACATTCGGCATTGACAAATGCTTGTTATATATTGATATCTGGCAAATATAGTAATATTATATTGATATATCTTCCATATATTAATAGATGGAAGATATAGCAATATCATATATAAGGATATGCTACTAGCTATTAAAATATTATTTTTTGTTCGACTGCCGATTGATCCAATGACATCATGAGTGGCTAAGCCACAGTGGTGTCATACATGGATACATACATAGAATGTGATGGTAGATGGAGACCTAGTGATCCATCTAGTCTGCGCTGTTTTTAGCCTACCCTCCTCCTAGTGTCCCTTATACCCAAGAGGTCCATCCTGCTGGTCTCAAGCCCTCTTGAATTCTCCCACTGTTTTAGCTGCAATGACCATCTGTGGTAGGTTGTTCCATGGATCCACCACCAGTTCAGTGAAGTAGAACTTCCTTGCATTGCTCCTGAACCTTCCCCTTTAAGGCACAGATCATGGCCCCTATCTGCTGCTGCAGCTTACTTGGAAGATGTCCTGAACCAGGATATTGTTGATACCTTTGAGGTATTTAAAGGTTTCTATCAAATCCCCCATTTCTGTGTTGCTGCAGTGAGAACAAGTAGAGTTCTTTAAGCCTCATTTTGTTACGGATCATGGTGCAGCCCTGCACCATCTTTATCACTCTTCTCTGTACTGTCTCCAGCTTGTCTATTTCCTTTCTCAGTTGTGACCTCCAGAATTGGACACAATACTCCAGGTGCAGCCTCATTGGTGACCTATAAAAGCAGTATCACCTCTCGCCTCCTGCTTGTGATGCCCCTCAGTGCATCCAAGGATGCGTTGCCTTTAGAGATGCCTTTTCACATTGTCTACTTGACTTTAAGTCATCCGAGATGATGACTCCCAGGTCTCTTTCTTGCCTTGTGGCAGCCAGATTATCCCCTAGCTGGTATACCTTCTGTGGGTCCTTCTCCCCAGGTACATCACCTTGCATTCTTAATATTGAATTTCATTTGTGAAAGCCTGGACCAATCCTCCAGTTTCCTCAGGCCCTTTCCATTTTACATGCCTCCTCTGGTATATCTATCCTGTTGCAGTGCTTTGTGTCATCTGCAAATATATGCATACCTTCCTCCAGTCCAACTGCAATATCACTGATGAACACATTGAACAGAATGGACCTAATACTGACCCCTGTCAGATACTGCACCATTTACCAGCAATTATTTGCATATAGCCATCCAGCCAGTTCCTGACCCAGTTTGCTACCTTGCCCTACCTCCCATGGCCTCCAGCTTGTTAAATAACCTCTTGTGTGGGACAGTATTAGGCTTTGCTGAAGCCAGGTACCCGTCCATCACTCCCCTTGGTCAATGGTCTTAGTAACCCAGTCAAAGAACTCCAGCTGGTTTGTCTCACACAACCTCCCTTGGTGAAACCATGCTGTCTCAGGTTCATTTGTCCACTTCCCTCTAGAAAGGCTACTATCCTTGCTTTGAGAAGAAACTCGATTAACTTCCCCACTACTGATGTGAGGTTAACTGGCCGGTAATTTTCAGCCTCCTCTCTGCTTCCATTTTTGAGAATGGAACCACTGTAGCCCATCTCCAGTCCACTGGGACCTTCCTTCCTCAAGTGACTTAGTGAATAGTTCTGCCAGAGGCTCTGCCAGCTCATCATTTCATTCCTTTAGTATTCTTGGGTGAATACCATCAAGACCCATTGCCTTGTCTGCCCTCAGCTTGTTGAGTTCTTCTAGCACCTCTTTTGCCATGAATCTGCTTGTATCTATCTCCTGCTTTAGCTGCCCTTTGTTTTCAGGGAGACTCTTTACCTTCATCCTCCTTTGTGAAGACTGAGCAGAAGTATCCATTAAGTACCTCTGCTTTATTCCTGTCTTCCAAGGCATGGTCACCTCCCTTTGCCAGTCTGATAATTCCGCCTTTGTTTTTTTCTTTTTCTCTTATGTAACGGTAGAACATTTCATACCTCTTTTCACCACCTGTCAATCCTAAGTTCTGTTTGTGCCTTTGCTGCTCTAATTGCTTTCCTTGTCTTCTTCAGTTTATATTTGTATGTTTCCTGGTCCTGTTTGCTACCTGTCTCTTTGTACTTTCTAAAAGCTCCTCTTTTCCTTGCCATGGCCACAACATCCCTGGAAAACCGGAGTTTTTTTCCATCCTCTTTGCTTTGCTCACTTTTCTAGTGCACTGTTGTGTGGTGAGTGTGATAGCTTCCTTGATCTTGGTACAGTGTTCCTCTACTCATCCTTCCATCATGCAGATCATGCTGCTTCTTAGCATTTCTCACATACAGATGAAATCTGCTTTCTTGAAGTCAATAACCTTTAGCCTTGAGTGACTGGTTCCTTGACTTTGCTGATTTGGAACCACACAGTGCAGTGGTCACTGGACCCCAGGTGATCTCCCACCTTTACTTTCATGACCCTGCTGCTATTAGTTAGCACTAGGTCCAAGACTGCACCCTCCCTGGTAGGTGTACTTACCATTTGTGTTAAGCCAGTCCCCTCATAGCTCCTAGGAATTCCTGCTTTTTTCTGATGCAGCAGTGTAGGAGCTACAAGCAATGTCTGGCAGGTTAAAGTCCCCCCACCAGCAGTATTTCCCCTTTCTGATATTTTTAGAATGGATTCCAGAAGCTCCCTGACAGTCCTCTTCTCTTATTCTTGAGATCTGTAGACCAGGGAGCATTGTTGATAGACACTGTTGTGATCCACAGGGTTTCAGCCTCCCCCTGCATTCCTCAATCTCTGTAGCTTTTATATCCTCTTCAATGTATACTACCTCCCTCCCCCTTTTCTCCTTCCAGTCCCTCCTGAAAATGTTGCACCCAGGTCATCAGGTCAATCAGCATGAGAACAAGAAATATCAACAATATTTCCAGTGGGGAGTATATTCCATTTATGCCATACCTCCCAAAAGTGAAAAAATGTAATTCCCACCATTTTTTGCTGATTATAAAAAATCTAAAAGGTATCTATCAATGAAACACCACTCATGTTGTAGATATTTTGTAGATATTTTGTGTTGAACAACTTTTGTGATCAAAGTACCATGATATAATTTTTTTAAAGTTATTTAAGTTTGTTTGTTGCAAAAAGTGAAAACAAATGATTTTCTGTTTTTGCTAATTATAACAAACCAACTAAAAGGCATCTATAAATGAAACACCACTCATTTTGTAGATATTTTGTACTGAACAAATTTGATGCTCACAGTACCATGCTATCATTTTTGTTTTAAAGTTATTCACATTTTTTGTTAAAAAGTGAAACAAAATTGCATTTTCTAGTGTTTTTTGCTAATTATTTAAAAAACTGTAGTGATAAATGAAAACATGACTCATTTTGTAGATATTTATGTGTTGAACAGCTTTCATTGCTCACAGTACCATGCCATCATGTTTTGTTTTAAAGTTATTCACATTTGTATACAGGTTAGTACTGCTACTGAGACCAAATATTCAAATAAGTTCTGAATGAGCCAATCAGGACCTACTATAGTAATATTTGGATCTAGAGTGGTAATATTTTTTCAATATTTTCACTGTAGGTCCCCAGGAAGAAAAATATCAATGATAAATGCCCTGAAATATAACCACAGGTACTGTTTAAAACAACTTTAGATAGGTACATTGGACCAGAGAAATACAGGGTTCCACTGAAAATGGCAAGCTATACATAGATCTATGGCCTCCAATGCTGCATAATACCTATGAAACTATGTATGACATAAATTTATTTATCAACTTATCTAACTCCAAACTATCACTTAAAATAAGTTTCTAGCACAAGGGTTCTAAAGTTAGCCTATTTTAAAGAACTTGGGCAAGATTCACAAAGGACTTGTGCTTGGTGCATCTTGGATGCTGATACAAATGAGATGCCGAGCACAAACCATGGTATTCACAGAAGATGTGCTGGGGATGCTCGGCACATCACCTCTGTGAATACCACAGTTGTGCCCAGCCTAGGATGCACCAATGGAACCCCTGGTCTGGCTGGGTAGACAATGGCAGTGCATCTCCTCATGCACTGCGTCAAAGCTGCCATTCACAGACATGGACATGCAATTGGGGCCGTGGGCATACAATGTGCATTGGGTCCATTTCCCTGTCTTTATGGCCCCATTTGCATGCGCCTAGCAGGGTTGCACCAGCAGAATGCACCAGGCCCTTGCAAGGGCTGTGCACTGTATGGTGCACCCACGACTTCTGCCAGACACCCGGTGCCCACCAACCACCCCACCCATATCCCTGTTAACCAGCCTCTCTCTGCAGCAATAATGTAGATAACAGACACCCCTCCCCACCCGCATCCCGTTAATCTGCTGGTCTCTAAAGTGATATTAGTTGCTGAGCTCTCCCTCCCACCCACATCCCCATTTACCTGTCACTCTCTGCAGTGATATTGTTGAGTAGCAGAACCCACCCTCCCCAACCCGCCCTGAATGGCAATCCAGAAGCCCCTCCCAGTAGCCCAGCAGACCTCACCCCCACCCACTCAGGCACCCCCAACCCACCCAGCTCCCTCTGTTGCAGCTGAGTCCCACCATTGATGGGCAGCACAACCCAACCTCATACCACCACAGCTGCCCACTGACAGAGCTGTCTGTGAATGACAGCTGCTGTACAACTGTACATCCATTGGTCAACCATGTCGACCAATGAGCTTGCAATGTATACTGTAAGCTGTTGTGCACAACTGTGTGAATGAGTCCTGTTCTATAAGTACCTTGGAGTGATCCTAGATCAACAGCAAGAAGAAAGAGGTGCTGTTAGAGCTATACTTCTCTACTGGGACTAAAGAACTAGAGCTCTACTAATGGGACCTTCAATTTAGGGTAAAACGAGCAAAAAAAAGAGTGTTTGTCTGAGTTGGGTGAAGTGAATTGTTATTTGAGCAGTTATCTAGGTGTAGAAGGAAACAGTGAATTAGGTAGTATTAGCTTAGAAGTAAGCCAGGTGTTTTGGATTTAAAACTGCCCTAGATAGTTTCTGGCAGAGAACAGAAAGAGGAAGGAGGTGCTGTTAGGACTATACTTCTCTACTGGGACTATATTGCCATCCTTCCTCCCTCTACCCCCTCCCCACCCATAGCCAGTTCTACTTTTATAAGCACAGTATTTGACTGACAGGAACTTTCTATTTGAGAGCAGGAAGGGAGTGATCACAGAGGCACAAAAGACTCACCATCCTAGAAGGAAAAGAATAGCTCTCCAACCCCTAACCCCACCAGCTGCTGGAAGTCTGACTCTGAGCAAGTTAGGAGACTACTGAGAAACATAGGAACTTCCTGTCTCAGAATAGGAAGATCAGGAGCTTTAAAGGCACGGAGGCAGTAGGAAAGTGGGGAGAAAAAGAAAATTATATTAAAAATAAATAAATAAACAGAGAGAGGAAAGATCACAGTAAGTATACAAAACAGCAGTTAAGGGGCCACAAATAAGACATGAAGGAACAAATGACCTGACTGGGAAAGGGATCAGAAAGGTGGAGGAGGAAAAAATGGAGAGGGGACATAATAGAAACTTTCAAGTACCTCAATGGAATCAACAAAGTCCAAGAGGGTAGCATCTTTCAGAAAAGAGACGTGCAAAAACAACGGGACACAATTTGAAGATAGAAGGGGATGGCTCAGGGGCAATGTGAGGTATTTTTTCACAGAGATGGTGGTGGACATGGAACCACCTTCCTGAGAAGGTTGTGGAGTCTAAAACCGTGGGAGAATTCAAGAATGCATGGGACAGACATAAGGCAATTCTTGTGGGGGTAGGAAGAATTAGGCTGTTGGTTAGCTAAACTACCCTAGTGGTATTTCCTAACTTTAATGGGGGCCTGGTTAGTACCTGACCATGTCAGAGCTGGACTTTCCTCATAAGTATTCTACACAGCAGTAAACAATTTGTACCTGAATGTGATTCATCTTTCTGTGTACACTCTGTAATCGGTGACTTTGTATATATTTGTTCCTGTGCATGGGATGATTTTGTATATACATCTGTACTACTGGATCTGTGGCACTGTATTTCCTGATTTTATTCTGCCTCTCCCCTCCGTTGCAACTGGAAACAAGGCCATTTTGCACTCTATTTGCTTACCTGGTAAAATATGTTACAAATAAATAAAATAAAATTCCTTTAACTGTCTAATCCGACTGCTTCCCATACCTGACTGCTTGCTACTGCTGACCCATCTGACCACAGTGGGGGATTGGAAATAGATGTGACTATTAGGAAGATGCCATGTTCATGTTTTAAATAATCAGCCAGAACACTGGTTCCCAATGTTTGAGTAGACTGACCCCACCAGATCTTTCTACTACACTGATTGCAGTGTGTTTTCAGTACATATGTAACGTCATCTATTAAACAGTCCTACACTGCAAGATATTTCTTTGCTTGTGTAAGCATCCCTTTCCACGTCTAGGGATATGATAGTAAAAGTCCTGGGAGGGTGCAACTAAGCAACATAACAGTCCACATATCAGGTAAGCTAGGCTTACCAGACCTGATGAAGCTGGGTGTCCTTGGACCACTGGGTGCTGAACTGGACGTCAGGAGGATCAAGATGCTGGTCTTCACCTGCCTGGCCTTGCCATCTTCATCTAAAGGTCTTTGTAGGCAGTCTACACCAGGCAGGCCTCATGATACTTTCTTCACTGGTACTCCTGCTCCTTCTCTGCACCACCTGGAACACACTGCAGGGGCTGGGCCAGAAGTAAAATTCTTTTAGCAGCAAACAGTTCCTCCGAACAAATGAGGCACACACTAGCAATACAGGAACGAGGGGATCCCCTTTAATGAACAATTAATAAAACAGGAGCAGTCACTCTATGGAGCAGTAAAACACACAAAGAAGTCTTCTGGACCATGGGATCACATTAGAAACTTTGGTTCCTCTAGACCATGAAGGTCATAATAGAGCATTAAATCCAGGCAGCTACCTGATTTGGCAAGGTAGCCATAGTCCAAATGAGGCAGCCTAACCCTGGACAAATCATGCCTTTTAATCAAGCAGCAAACAGTACTTCTTCCTCAGAAACTGAACTGTCTTAAGATGGGGCATGTGGAATCAAGGGAATGCCCCAAACCCCCTAAAACCCAACAGCACTCCTATTTACAGTGTCTACATCTTTAGCACCACCACAAAACAGCTTCTGGGTTCAGGGGCTTTGCCCAGACCCGGATTCTTTCACCTTTCAGGTCCCATCTTCTTGCTCCTATCTCCTTCCTGGGAGGCACCACTCCAATGGCCATTCTCCCTCATTTTCTTTGTGCAGCTATCCTTTTCTTTATGCTTTCCCATGTACAGCTTGAGGATTCTCCCCACAGGAGCTCTGAATTGAAACATCAACTGCCATGTTACTGCTCTCCCATGCCCTAGACTGCACAAAAAAAACTGCAGCCTCAACTGGCAGAGGGGCAATCACCCCGTTCAAACTTCTCTCTCCCTCTCCTTGCTTAGATCTCCTCTGGCACCAAACAGCTGCCTTTCTATGGCCCCTGGATGCCAAAGTCTACCTGCCAGAAAACAAGGTCAGATCCTGGACTTTCCCCACTGGCACCTTCACAACTGTTCCCCCAAAGACTTATTGGAATTGTAGTCCCAAATTAACTATTTACGTAGTGCCCCAACATGCCAGCCAGCACCAAACTACAGGTGCAACTGCTCTTCAGCTTTTCCCCATCGGGCAGTTGTGCATGTGCAAAGGTATGGACTGCCAAAACTATTTAATTTTGTTTATATTATTTTTATTTTTTCTTCAAGGATGTGATCCTGAGCCTGGCCTGCTTCACACTGAACACAGAGCAGCTGCTCCATTCACTCTCTGCCCATCGGCAGCCAAGTGCACAAAGCACGGGCTGCCTCTATCTGCAATATTTAAACTCTCCCCCACTTGTGACCCCTTGAAACTCCGATAAAATGTCCAGAGGAGCAGAAGGAAAACAGACCTGGTGCTCGGTCACCCAAAAGAAACAAACACCAGGATACCTGAGAACAGTGCTGCAAGAAATGACTTGTTGGTGCAAATCCTGCATGGGACCCATCACCATCCCGGAGGACATGGAGCTGCAACTTCAGGATCCTGATTTTGGGCAGCTTACACTTGTTTTAGGCTTTGCAAGAATTGGCTGGTGATTGCAATATTATTTTCTTCCCACCACTGTGATATTATAAGGCTGAGGATGGCCAGGCTGGGCAGCAGCAGGTGGTACAGTACTATGAGGATGATCACTCTGGGGGGCTGGGTATGGGGCTGGTCTTCAGATTTCCTGCCTGAGAATTTGCTTTCTTGCTTTCCACTTTGCATTATCTCTTTAAATATTGCTGTCACAAATGCACTCCACAGGTAAGGCCCTCTGCTCCCACAGTGCCAAACCTCGAAGTGCAATATGTGAACAAGAGAGAAACAGGGTAACGCTTCTGTCTGTTTTGGGTCCAAAACACCTGCTAGTCTTGAGTCTTGAGGTAAAATATGAATCCTCTTTCATAGCACACCCAGTTAGCAGGTTCAAATACCACACCCTCTTTAGGAAATGCAGTGCAATACTTAACCTAATGGACACCTAGCCTGGTTCAAAAATCTCCCTTTTGACTCAATTTGAGACCTAGGTATTTTCTCACCTTTTGTGCAAAATGGTGACACTATAAGCCCTTTAACAGTTATGTCAGTAATATCAGCACTGTTCCAGCATTCACATGCAGAAATGAGAAAAGACTCAAGCAGGATTAAGGAAACCAAAACATTTACTGAAATTAAAAATAGTAAATATATACAATACATTGAATCTATATACATTAATACTTACGGTCAAAAGAAAAGGAATTTCAGAAACAAAAACACCTGTAACTGAATTTCTCATCTTAAACCAGTTTCTAGTTGGTATTACCTAACTGTAACAGAAGTGCCTTTAAGTCCAGAAACACAGTGTGTGTTCCTTTAGAAAAGACAGTGCAGTCCCCTGAGACTGCTTGGCAATATTGAAAGTTAATCTCTCCACCTCCTTGTGATGTCACAGCACATGAGGTCACTGTTAGTCCTGTAATTAATTTATTATATGACCAAGTATATCCAAAATGGTGTCATGTTACTGCTTACTGAAATCTGCAAAGGTAGCAATATTAATTTATACAGCCTCTTTGATCAGAGCAATCACCTTTGATCTTTAGAAACATACCCTGACAGCTATTTTCCTTCTAGCAGTGAGAAATGTAGCAGGTATCTGTTAGAACTTGTTGCTTCCTAAGATGTCATAAAAATGCAAGTCTTCTATGGCTTCATGGACTTCAAAGTAATTGAAGTTTTACAATGTGTTATAACAGCTGACACAGGCATGACAGGAGATGTCAAAGGAAGCTCTTAATTCATTCACTGGGTCAGCATTTCTATATCCAACTGTTTTCAGCAAGCCTGGACTTTTGGGGTCAAAAGGTCAGGCCCCTTTAAAACTACTGGCTGCATTTCCCAAAGTGCACATTCAAATAAACATATATTTATATCACAAATATGATACAATATAATAAGTAGATAGGCAGAGCATCACAATCGCTCAGTCCTCCCATGACTGCCACCACTCCACAGTATCGTACTTATTACCACCACTACTGATGGTACAGCTGACAGCTGACTTTCAATTTCTTTTTGTTCTTTATCCTTCTGTGCTACATCTGCTTCCTCATGCCCTTCATCCTCTCCTGCTTCTTCCCTCTGTTCCTCCTCTTCTCCTGCTTTTTCTTCTCCCTTGCATGAATCGATGCTTTCTTCTCCTTCTCATGTACTTCCCCTTCACTACCTCTTCACTCTCATGTCCCTACTCTGACACCTCCACTTCCATATCCTCCTCATTAGTTGTCTCCATAAGCGCTTTAGTGGCAGTGCCACTGGTTTGTTTTGTACAACTCTTGGACTGATATACCTTGCTCTTCTCAAGTCCTGCCCATACTCCTCATGGACAACTGTACATTACAGTCTAATTTATTATTTGTAAGCCTAGCAAGGCCCTGATTAGCTACTGAATTGGTAATTGGCATCTGAGAAATGATTGATTCAGCTGCCAAGGACCATGTGTGGCATGCATGGATCTCGCCATACAGCTAAAATTAAAAGAGCAAAATGAAAATTGTTATTGTGATTAGACTTATAATTGCAACAACAATCTCAAAACCAGTCATTTCCTTGGATTAACAACTGGCTGGAGGGAGGTGGCCCTGGCTGCATCTCAGGCCACCAATCCCCCAACCAATCGTTAATCACTTGGAAATGACCAGCTTCAGTTGTTAATACTTAATTTTTCTTGGGTGATGAGACAACCATATTGTCATTGCAGACTAAGGCTCACTGTCACCTTACTTATGAGCTACAGATTTGGGTTGGGTGGTACTGTGCTGATGTATGATTTGGCGCCATGGGGACAGCATATAGTGCTTCAAGTTGATAGAAAATTGTCCGCACCCACTCACATCACAGGTAGCTCTGGTGGCAGCTGTTGTGTTATTTATACAAGAAGGACAGAGGGTGAGCTTCCTTTACAAAGCTGAATGTCTGGAGCTATTTTGTCCTTGGTGGGGAACTGGAAGCACTTAAGGAGGAAGTGGTAGAGACCACTGTGCTTCTAGATTGCTCAGCATGGTTTCATCACCAGATGCACTGAATGGATGCCTGAGACAGATACTTGCAATGGGAGTGGCACCAATGGACATCTAAGAACTAGAAAACCATGGTTTCTTTGGCCATACTATCACACTGCCAACCCTAGTCCTCATCTCAGCATAGCCTCTGTCTCACAGCTGCAACTCCAAGTCCCTGTCTCAACTCCTTTTCCATCCCCACTGCTTGCAGAACTGATACTTGATGGAAATAGTACAGTGGAACCTTTTCTCCCATACATCCCTTTCTCCTCCAGTCCTTTTCCTAATAGTTTGTACATGACACCAAAGCAGCCACACACACACTCACATCTGCTGCCCACTCAGAACCCTCCTTCTCACCCTCATTGAGAGGGGCATATAAACATAGAAACATAGACTGACAGCAGACAAGGACCGCTTGGCCCACCTAGTCTGCCCATTTCCTACTCTGGATAAGCTGCAGATTCTAGTTAACCAACAGCCTGTTTCTTCCTACCCCCCCACAAGAATTGCCTTATGTATGTCCCATGCATTCTTGAATTCTTCCACAGTTTTAGACCCCACAACCTCCTCAGGAAGGCTCTTCCATGCATCCACCACCCTCTCTGTGAAAAAATACTTTCTACATTACCCTGAGCCGTCCCCTCTATCTTCCAATTATGTCCCCTTGTTCTTGCACATCTCTTTTTCTGAAAGATACTACCTCTTGGACTTTGTTGATTCCACTGAGGTACTTAAACATTTCTATGATGTTCACTCTCTCCTTCCTTTCTTCAAGGGTATACATGTTAAGCTCCTTTAGTCTCTCCTTGTATGGTTTCTCTTGCAGACCCTGCACCATTTTAGTTGCCCTCCTCTGACTGCCTCCATCCTGTCTATGTCCTTTCAGAGATGGGGTCTCCAGAACTGGATGCAGTACTCCAGATGGGGTCTCACCAACTGTCTGTACAGAGGGATAATAACTTCCTGTTTTCTGCTGGTGATGCCTCTGCCTATACATCCCAGTATCCCCCAGCCCTCCTTACTGCCTTCTCACATTGCTTGCCAACCTTAGGTCATCTTATATGATTATCCCCAGGTCCCTTTCCATTTTTGTTGTTGTTACTACCTCCCCCATTGTGTACTCTTCCTTGGGTTTTGTTTCCTAAGTGCATTATTTTGCATTTCTTTGCATTGAATCCAAGCTGCCATAGTTCTGACCATTCCCCAACCTTGTCAAGTCCCTTCTCATCCTTTCCATGCCTCCTTGTGTGTCAACCTTGTTGCAGACCTTTGTGTCATCTGCAAAGAGGCATACTTTTCATTCCAGTCCTCTGCAATGTCACATATAAAGACATTAAAAGGACTAGACCCAGTACTGAACCCTGCAGTACCCACTAGTAATCCCCTTTCTTCAGAGTGGACTCTGTTTACTATTACATTCTGTGTCCTGTTGCCCAGCCAATGTTTTACCCAGTCTACCACCCTGGGACTCACTCCCAGGCTGGCTAATTTGTTTATTAATCTTTTGTGTTGGACTGTGTCAAATGCCTTGCTAAAGTCTAGGTAGACCATGTCCACAGCCCTCCCTGGTCTACTAGTTTGGTCACCCAGTCAAAGAAATCGATTAGATTCATCTGACATGACCTTCCTCTGTGAACCCATGCTGCCTTGAATCCTGTGCCCCACTGGCCTCTAGGTACTCAACAATTCTTTCCTTCAGAAGTGATTCCATCACTTTCCCTACCACAGAGGTCAAACTGACAGGTCTGTAGTTTTCTGCCTCTGTCTTGCTCCCATTTTTGAAGGGAATCACATCTGCCCTCCTCCAGTCCTCAGGTACCACTCCATCCTCCCATGATTTGTTAAAATGGTAGTCAGTGGTGTCACTAGTTCTCCCTTAATTTTTCAGAATTCTGGGGTGAATCCCATCAGGCCCCATTGCTTTGTCCACCTTCAGTTTTAGGAGTTCTTTGAGAACCCTTTCTTTTTTTCAGAATTTATAGTTTATTAACATTTTAAACAAAAGAGATCTACATCATGTCAGGAATGTGAAAGACGTGTATACTATTGAGAGATCTGACCACCCATCCTCCTCCCCGCCTCCACCCTCAATTCCATCCATCCCACCCTCCCATACACCCCAGCACAGTGGAAAGACTGATTCTAATAAGGCAAGGTATAGCTGCTGGTGGGGAGCCATTTAAGTGGATTGCAGGGAGTATAGAGAATCAGGGACCCCAGATCTTTTTTTTCAACTTTTTATTTATATCATTCACTTTTCTCTTCTTTTTTTTCCACATACAATCCATACATACACAAGAAACATATTTACATGAATAGGTGTCAGAGTTAATTACATTGACATAATACTTAAAGACACAGGATCTGCATTATCATTTCTTATTCATAGCCCAGGGGAAAACGACTATAATTACTGATACCTTAAATCCATAAGCCAGTTTATCTCCTATAAATCCATTTAATATCAACAACCCCAGGGCTCAATACTTCCCCCTCCTTGTAATTCCTTCCATTCCATTCCCCTCTATTTATTATTATTCCCTGCTTCTTTATTATTTTCAAGGTACAAATGTGGGAATATACTTCATGATGTATAATACCCATTGTCTCCATCTTATTTCAAATTGTTGTGCCGTGTGACGAGTCCATGCTGTAATTTTCTTCCATCTTATAAATCTCATTCATGAGATTTTGCCATTCATTAATTGATGGGATGTCTGTCGTCAGCCAATGCCTTGTTATTATTTTTTTTGCTGCTAAGACACTGATCAACATCAGAGACCCCTGCTACTATCCTTTTGCCCAGTTGTGTTTTGGAGAAGAAAAATAGCTTCTCTGTAATTATTACTGGAGTGGAGTACACTTCTGTTAGAGCCTCCTGTAACTCCCTGAGGAATATCTGGAGTTGTGGGCATGTCCAAATATATGCCCATGTGTGGGGGAAAACCACAATTCCTCCAATAAAGGCCTTTCCTGCTGGGTTGTACCTGCATTTTATTGCTGGAGTTCTAAAGAATCTGATTGAGACCTTCCAACTAAATTCATTCCAGTAAGGAGAGGTCGTAACTACATGTATTCGCTTAAGGTGTTAAGACCACACATCCTCTGTGATCTCTATTTCTAAGTCTGATTCCCATTTTGTTTTATATATTGTATTGAGTCCCTTTTCATGATCCTTAAGGCCTTATAGGTGCGAGAAATCAAATGGGATAGAGGGGCCGTGCAGTCAAAGCTCTTCTGATAAGATCTACTATAGGGGCATCATAATTCTGTACTAGTTCTTCGGGTAATTTTTTAATAAAAGTGGCTGCCTGCATATATCTAAATCTATCCTGTGCAGGTAAGCTATATCTACTGGATAGGGACTCAAAGTCTCTCAAAGCCCCTTCTCTAATAAATGCCAGAGAATGATGATGCCCTGTTTCTCCCATCTCCTAAATCCCAAATCCACAGAGGCTGGAATAAACTGGGAGTTTCTAGCAAATGAGAAGGTCAGGTCTTTGGCCCCAGAATCTGTTTTCCTGTGATTAATCTGTACCAACATCTGAGAGTGTTGAAGTATATGGTTATCAGGTAAATCCTCTAATGAGGGTCTGGGAGAGGAAAGAAGGATATGGTAAGGGCTGGTTATATCTTCAGCCTTCACCTCCAACTCTCTCCACTTTGCATAGTAAGATTTGTGAAGCCATAAAAATATGGTCCTTAGCTGGGCCAAGTGGTAACTTTAAAATCGGAGTGCCAGACCACCTCCCTCTTTGCCAGTTGAAGGGTGGACATCCTTATTCTTGGCTATCATTGTTCCAGATATATCTGGAATTTTTTATTTAATTCTGTGAAGAATTTTTCTGGGGGTTTATAGGCAAGGACTGTGTCAGATATAGGACCCTAGGAAGTAAATTCATCCTAGCTACTTTATCCTTTGTATTAGAGAAATTGGTAAAGTCTTCCACCATTCGATATCCTTATTTATGGAGTTCAAGAGGAGTATAATTATGGTCATACAATTTCCCGGTTCCAAAGTTTGGTTGACTCCCAGGTATTTTAAGGAGTTCAAACCCACCTAAATGGGAACTGTGCAATTGTTGTTTGCGTAAGGGGTGTAGTTCAACTGGAGAACTTCAGTTTTATGTGTATTCAGTTTGTATCCTGCTACTTTGCTAAATGCTTCTATTAATTCCCACAACGGGGAAGAGATCTCTCAGGGTTAACCAAGTACACTAGTAAATCATCAGCGTACAATGCAATTTTGTGTGTTTCTCCTTCTATTTCTATTCCTTCTATATTTCTTTCCTGTCTTATTGCCTGTGCCAAAGGTTCTAGATATACTGCAAAGAGCAAGGGCCAAGGGGACATCCCTGTTTTGTACCTCTCATTAAGTTGATTGGGGAGCCACATCTCCATTTATACGGATATAAGCCTTCAGGCTTTCATATGAGGCTTGAATGATTTTCATAAATGGACCTGTAAACTCAAAGGCTGCCATGGCTGCAAATAGAACGGCCATGTCACACGGTCAAGGCCTTCTCCGCATCCAAGCTCATTAACAGAAAAGAGGCCTTCACTGTGCGGCATGGTGCAGCACATGCAGAGTCCCCTTATATTGTCCTGAGTCTGTCTCATAGGGATAAAGCCACACTGGTCATGGTTAATAATAGTAGGAGAATTTCTAATCTTTGTGCAAATATTTTTGTAAAAATCTTATAATCTGTGTTTAAAACTGAAATTGGCCTATACGATGGGCAGAAAGTCTGGTCTTTCCTGGTTTTGGGACACTGGCAATTACAGCATACTGCCACGAAGGGAGTATAGGGTCTCCTTTTATAATGCTGTTACATGCTTTCAGGAGCATAGGCTGTAGCAACTTCCTGAATTGTTTAAAAATTCTCCAGAGTATCCATCTGGACCTGCACTTTTCCTGCTTTTAAATTACGGATTGCCATTTCTAGTTGAAACCTGTGATTGGTGCCTCCAATACTGCTCTCTGTGTTTCTGTAATCTTGGGCAGGTGTAAACGATTTAAGAAGCTTGAATCTCCTCTCCTCTACTTTATCTTCTAGGTTGTAAAGCCTCGAGTAGAACTGTTTGAAAGTCTCACTAATCTCTTCGGGTCATTCGTTTTACAGGCCAACATATCTGAGAATATCTGGAGATCGAGGATTGGTTAGTTCTTTGCCTAATTCTGTGGCTAAAATCGGGTAGCCCTTGGGCCTCCTCATAATATTTCTGCTTAAGAAATTGCAGGGCCTGTTCTGTTTTCTGATCAAGCAAATCCTATATGCTATGTTGAGTAGACATTAACAGGGGTATATTGCATGATCTCCTTTCTGGTGTTGGTCCTGTAGTTCTTGAAGTTGTGTCTGCAGGTGCTGCAGTGTCTGTGTCTGCTTTTTTCATAGTATGCTGCAAATTTTATTAACTCTCCCCAGAGGACTACTTTCAGGGTGTCCCATAAGTGACCTGAATTAACCCCTGAGAGCTATTTTCTCCAGAATTTGAGGAATAAACTCCTCCATTCTGTCTTTAAACTCCAGCAGGTTCAAAAAAATTATTAAACCTCCAAAGTGTGGATTTAGGTACCTTCCGCCACTCCAATGTTAAATCTAGCCTGTTATGATCTGAGAGGGGAAAGGAGAATTTCACATCCCCGAACCATATGTATATGTTCGTTAGAGATGGAAAATCATCTATTCTGGTGTGGGTTTTATGGGGGCTGAGTAATGAGTATATTTTCTTTGGGTGGGGTTTAAGTATCACCAGACATCAGTCCATTTGCACAGTTTTATATAGGTTGCTACCATTCTCCTGGTAGGGTGAGCCTGGATTCTCGTGTCTTTACTCTCATAAATCATGTTATGGTCTCCACCAATTATCAGTGTCCCTCCTGAAATGCAGTTATACTCTGAAGAAGGCCTTGGCTGCATGAGAGTCTAGATCTGGGGAGGTATTGGCTGGCCAACGTCAGCTATAACGCCTCAAGCATACCTTTACTATAGCCAGACGTCCATCTGTGTCTGTAAAAGTTGCAGAGACTTGAAAATGGCAACTTTTGCTATCAATACAGCTGTACCCCTTCTTTTCCCTGCTTAGATGAAGAGGATGCCAAATGCGATAGCCCTGTCTAGACAATTCTCATGTTCCTTCTGTGGCAAATGGGTTTTCTGCAGCAAAATAAATGATGGATGGTGCCTTTTAGTAGTGCTATTGTTTTATATCTCTTAACTGGGTTATTTAGCCCATTCACATTGCAAGAATTTATTATAATCTTACCCATTGCTATAATGATTAGTATCTTCAGGTTGTGATACCCCATCCTAATCATCTCCATCCACTTCTGTCTAATTTTAAATTTAATTTCTGTTCTACTACAAGTGTAATTTTTACTTTTTACCTACAGGATCTCCCTGCCTAATATGTCTGACTTTCTTTCAAGAAATGTTTCTTGAGGCATTTTTCTGAGATCAGTTTTGTCTAGCTTAAGACACCTAAGAACATTTAAAACAAACATTAATTGTAACATTGACAAACAGTAACTATAATACATACATGTACTCCCAAGGGAGAAGGGCATACGATTTTGCCTCTTAATGGGCCAGGAATTGCCCCACAAGAAGTGGGGACCTGGCTAAGAGGCCATGGGATATTCCCAACCACTTGCCTCTTGTATCAGCATCAGCTGGAAACATAGAAACATAGAAACATAGACTTTGATGGCAGATAAGGACCGCTAGGCCCATCTAGTCTGCCCATTTCCCTACCTACAGGATAGGCCGCAGATCCTAGTTAACCAACAGCCTGTAAAGATAGCTGGCTATTTTGCATTGTTATTAAAAACAAAGACAGTATGGTAGAATAAAGAAAATAGTATTTCCCTTCATAAGAATAACTTTCCTTTGCAGAATCTAAAATCAAAATGCATGTATAATGCCCCTAACTGGGGTAGTCCAGGAAGTGATCCAGCTCTCAATCCATCCTTATTTAGTATTTATATAAAGTATTATTCATTTGCGCCAACCTAAAATTTTGCTTTTACCATACTTCTAGGCATGGGTCCTCGCTTAAATTAAACAATTCGACTTTCTTTTCTCCCTCCTTGTCTAGGGAGATTGATTTCATGTGTGCCTACAGAACGGTAACAACATTGAAAGACCAACCAAATTTCAACAGCCTCTTCAGGTTAGAAGAAAATTACCCCATATTCAGCCAAAGGCAAAAAAAGTCACCTCATGAGGGCTTATTGTTTCTCAGGTTAGGGCCTCCATGGTCGTCCAAAGCCATAGGTTCCTTCTGAGGAGCCGTTATGTCCTGCAGGAGCTTTTGCACTTCTAGAAGGGTCGTTGCTGCTGCCCTTTTACCTGGACTCGCGCGATTGTGCTGATTTGCTGTAGACCATTGCTGCAAACGTGGCCTTCTGGGATCTTCGTCTTCTAGCCCTCTGTCTCCCATCCTCTCTCCAACAACACCTGTCTTGCTCTTTCCGGACTTGGGCAGGTCTCAACTCCTGTAGTCCAAAAGATTTTGATTTTCGATGGATAAGGGGTTTGAAATTGAATCCTTTGATCAGAGGGTTTTCATAATCGGGACATAAGCTTGCCTCTGTTGCTGGATTGCCGTGGGGTAATCCTGATCAAAATATAACCTGGTTCCATTGTATTGGACTTGTTTCTGTTGCCATGCTTGCTTAAGAATATATTCTTTGTCCCTGAAGCTCGAAAATTTGGCAATTATTGATCGGGGTCTGCTTTGGAATCGGTTGGTTTTGGTATTAATGCTTGATGAGCTCTCTCGATTCTAAAGTTGAGGGTTTACGGAAGGTCAAAGATGTGTTTCAGCATGTCTGTTAAAAGTCCTCCATAGCTCCGGTTTCCATGCCCTCTGGCAATCCATATATTCATAAATTGTCCCGGCGAGATCTGGCTTCAGGTCTAGGCATTTGAATGCTGTCTGCTCTTGCTGGTCAACTAAATATTGTATGGCTTTAGCAAGATGAACTAGGCCATCTTCTGCAGTGGCAACCTTTCCTCGGCTAGTTGGACCCTCGTTTCCAGTTTTGTAAGTTGGGCATTCAATTTTCAAAATCTCGCTGATTTTAGATCTGAAGTTTTTAATTTCTGTTATAATTGTCTCAAATCTAGATCTTGTCAGTTTTTCTTGCTCTGCCTCTGTATCTGTATCGGTACTGATTGTGCTGATCCTGAGGGGTTTCTGTCTGATGCAATTCAACCAAGTCATATCCATGCCCATCCGCTTTAAATTTTCGCTGTTTTGAGCTGGATCTTTCTTTTGTGACCCTCCGCTGTTCTTTGCTGCCATATTTTATATTTTACAATGCCTTGTAATGTGTGGAAAGGTTATTTTATCTTCTGCAATGAGGGAATACTCTCTCAGCCTGCCATCTCATTGATAGCGTCACGAGTCGGGGACCCCAGATCTTATTGAATTGCTTAAGCTTATTACAGAGACTTGCAATTGTTCTTTCTGTTCTGAGATTTGCAAGTAATTCCATCAGCCATTCTGTATATGAAATCACTTCCATGTCCTTCCAATGTTTAATTACAAGTTTTTAACTGACATCGAGATTAGGGCCATGTGATATCTATGATTACGTCACTGCTATCCCTGCACAATTGCCAAGAATGCAGATCTCTGTGTGAATAAATCTTCCAGGCCTAGTAAAGGGTCTATTTTCTGCTTGATGAGGGCCCAAAGGGATATCACTTTGGGGCATTCCTAGAATATGTGCAGCAATGATCCTTCTGTCTATGCACAACGTATACAGGTGGGGAAGCAAGAAACCTACTGTAGCCTGGCCATTTTCTGTGGGGAATAATATATGTTGTGAAGAATTTGGAAATGCATAAGGTGGAGCCTGTCTGGGGTTATAAATTTTGACACCCTTCCATATTGCAGGCCAGTCTATAGTTATATTCAGAAGAAGGAAGACCAATACGAGTCGGTCCGAGGTGCTCTGGATGAACTTTCTCATGCAGTAGCATATATTTTGGACACCGCATGGGGACTTCCTGCCAAGGAGATCAATTCTGAGTGAAAGGCATTCCAGGGGTTGTGGTGGAATGGCCGAACACCTTCACTAATAAATGTCGCAGTTGGAAAACATTAAAAATGTGAGAATTTGGGATGTTTGTTTTGCTCAGGGTTTCAGGAGGTGAGCCATGATCCATCTTCCTTCCTCAAATATGTAAGCTGGCAGTCAGTTAGCTGTGGAAGCCAAGAGGGTGGAGGAACCTCCCTGCTAGTCTAATATTAGGGTTACTTTTCAGGGCTGGGTCAGATCTTGTGTATGCTTATATTTAAAGAAAGAGCAGAGTTGGTGTGAATTTTGATAGAGACAGTGATTGGGGAGCCCCTTAGTTGCGTAGGAAGGGCTTTAGGCTTCATATACAGAAGAACCAGAGGAGAAAGTCCATGGGTTTTAATTTGAACAATTCTATTTTGAGCCAGATAGGCATATAAGAAAGAGGTTGCTGAAAGGACTCAGCAGTTAACCATCTAAAATATTTGTAGTCTGGCTGGCCCAGTAATAAAGAGCTACAGGGGAGATGTAGGCCTCCTTTGACTTTTGAAGCAGTTAGGTTACGCAGTGCTAGGTGTGGTTTTTACAAGACCAAATAAAGTCTGTAATGAGATGATTAACCTTTTGAACCAGGTAAGGAAGCCAAATATTTAAAAGATTAAGGGGTAGAAAATCAGGGGAAGACGTTCATTTTAATTAGGTTGATTTTGCCCTAGAGGAGATTGGGAGAAGCGACCATCTATCCAGATCTTGTTTTATTGTGTGGAGGAGAGAGTCTAAATTCACTTTTGGAGGCAGGTTTGGTTTCTCAAGACTATTATTCCTAAGTATCTTAAAGATAGTGTTTCCCAAGAGACCTAGATCTGTAATAGGGTATTTTAGAGTTTTATGGTTGAGGAAAAAACACGGTTTTGTCCAGATTCAGTTTATAATTGGACATAGCGGTAAACTCTTTGATAATATTCAACATGGGTGGAATGGAGGTATCTGGGTAAGATACCTGAGAAGCAGGTCATCTGCATAGGTGGAGACTTTGATTTCATGACGTTGTATGCTAATGCCTTGGATCAGTTGACAGTTGGTTAGCCTACGCACCAGGTAGAGTTGCCACCTTTGGATGGGGCAAAACCGATCTTAAGCTCCGCCCCTAGCCCCACCCTTTTCATGACTCATCATGCATTGTTTCTCCTAGAAGGCCATTTGTTATATCAATAAAGGACAACACTTAAAGCAGCAGTCAACAAAAATGTTAAAATACTGTACTGTACCTGTTAAAGTTACTTTCCTAAGTTCTTCCTAGTCATCCATTTACTTATGTATTTATTTATTGACATTGGTTTACCAAAATAAATATACAGAGATAAAAGAAATATCATTTGCAGATATGATCTGGGGAGACAAGGAAACACTGTAAATAGCACACAACAGTATACATGGTCTAAATAATACATAATAAATTGTTTCCTGTAATGTGTATGTTATATACAAATTGTAAAAAAACAAAACAAAAACAAGGCGCTACGTCAGCATGTGGTCTAAAAGCAAAACAAAATGGTTATATTAAATGCAGCTGAAAATAGAAAATAGAGTTAAAATCTACGCTTCCTTGGTCTCTTCAGGAAATATCTAAAAGAGAAAAACAAGTTAGTGTAGAGGAGAGGTAAAATGAGAGAGATATATGTGGAGAAAGAAGAAGGGGAGGCTAAGGGAGAAGAAGTGATAAATGGTAAGATTAAAAGAGAATCTGAGAAACAAAAAGGTAATGATGGAAAGATAAAGCATAATGGGAGAGAAAGAGCTGGGGAAGTTCCCAGGTGGAGACTAATTAACAGGGCCTTAAGAAGGCTGAAAGGTGACAAATGTGTGGAAGGAGACAGAAATGGAGACATATGGTGAAAATGAAAAATAAATGAGTACAAAACAAATTGACTTTAGGAAAAAAGGGATGGCTGAAAGATGTTAGTGGAAAATAAGTCTATCATTTAAACCAGAGGGCTGCTGGGAGCCAAGGCGGATGATCAGCTTGGCTTCCATGTTTTTTCTATGGTCAGGATCCCGAAGTGTATCTTTTCTGGCACCTTTCCCTGTTCATGTCCACAGTACTACTTCAAAGCCAAAGAAGTGACCATACCATTTTCTTGAGAAAAAAATTAAATCATTTAAAGATGTCTACATTCTGTTAGAGATGAAAATGTTTACCAGCAAATGAAACTGGAAGACAACTGGCTCTGTTACTGTTACAAAGGTGGGGCAGTTGTACTGCTATGCCACTTTAAGGTGTAAAGGAAAAGATTAGATAAAGGAAGTGCTAATGGTGTTAATGGCCATACTTTACACCTCCCAGGTTGACTGCTTTCACAAACAAAGGCTATATTGACAAGAGAACTTGTCTGTAACCTGGATATGTAGCTGAAACAATGAATGATATAACAAAATATGTTTCAAAAGTATGTGAGCACTCAAAATGGCTCAAAACCTGACCAGCACAGAGCAAAACCAGATTTCTGATAGGGACCCTGAAAACCTGATCACCAGGTAAAAACCTGACAGGTGGCAACCCTAGCACCAGGAGTTCAAGGTATAAGTTGAAGAGCAGTGGGACAGGGGCAGCCTTGTCTCATTCCAGATTGCAACGGAAATAAGGTGGAAATTGCTCCATTACTGGAAACACGAGCTGTTGGAGATGTATATAGAGCTTGCACCCATTTCTGAAATAGCGAAGGAAAGCCAAACGCATTTAGTGTTCTGAACAAAAAGCTCCAATTACTGTAACTTCTGTCAAATGCCTTCTCGGCATCCAGGGAAATCAATGCCTGGGGTAGTCTGCATTCCTGGATACCGAGAAGACATAGCCAGAGTGCATAGGTGGTTCATGGAGGATCTACCTTTCATAAACACCACCTGTTCCGGGCCTATGAAGTCTGTAAGAACTGTATTAATTCACTCTGCTAATAACTTGGCTAGAATTTTAATGTCTTGGTTAAGAAGTGAGATTGGTCTGTAACTTGAGACCATATTGGGCTGCTTCCTTGCTTTGGTAGGAGAACAATTAGGCTTCAAAAGGGACTTGTCCAATGTGGCACCTGAAAGCACTGGTGGTACAGGGGTTGAAGCAAAGGAATTCGTTGTTCAGCAAAGACCTTGTAAAGTTGGGAGAGAAGCCATCCGGTCCCATTTTTTTTCTGTGGGAAGGCTTTTAATGATTTTGAACAACTCAGAATTAGAGATAGGAGCAATCAGAGCCAGTTTTGGGCTTCCAAGAGATAGCAGTTGGGAGTGCTTAAGATATTCGTCATAATCTGCTAGGGGGAGGTTTAACATAGAGCCATAGAGCTGCTTATAATAAGTACGAAACTCAGAAACTATATTTTTGGGGAGGTTTTAAAGATTCTCCTTCAGAAGAGTGAATGGCAGCAATGAGTCTAGAGGACTCTTGTTGTTTAATCTTTAAAGCAAGCATTCTGCAGGCTTTTTCTTCTTGGTCTGTATAACATGCTTTAGCCTTTAAGATGGTAAATTCCAGATCACGTGATGCCCTGGAGAGAGTAGCAGCAGTGCGCGCAGCTCCGCTTACTCGCATAATTACAAATCGGTTTCTGCTAAAACAAATTAAAAGCAGTGTTTACCTTCCCTAAATAGAAAGAGTGCTGAAGGAGTAACTGGTAATATCAAAGGCAGAGAAAAGCCAGCATGTCGGAGCCATCAGAAGACCGGAGGACAAGTCGCGGTGGGGTTAGAACTAAAAGGCCTTGCAGAAGCACTTCTCCGAATTGGAAAAGCAGCAAATATACAGCATTCGCACATGACCAAATGCAAGAGGACACTGGCACGATCAAGTCTGCTTTATTTACTTTAATAACAGAGTTTAAAGAGGGAAAGGCTCCTTGTCAGGACTGGGCACTCGGATAGGGATGTGAAACCAGAATTGCATCGGTAGAAGACCATGTGGCAAAGCTGGAGGCGGATAACGTGGAATTGAAGAAGTCATTGAAAAGAATGGAAATTAAAATTGATGATCTGAAGGAAGATCAAGGCGCAATAATCTAGTATTATTAGGCCTTCCAGAAGGTGATGAAGGTAGCAACATCATTGCCTTCATGTAAAAGCTCTGTGTGAAGATCACAGGCCCTTCACCTAACGGGCCCATATATGTTATAAAGAGCTCATAGAGCAATCAGACCAAAACCAGAGCCTAACAATCCACCTAGACCTTTAATATATAAGGTACTTAACTATCTGGACAGAGACCACATCTTAAAAGCAGCCAGAAAAGTGGAAAGAATTGCATGAGGGAAGCGCTTGAGAATGGTTCCAGATTTGACCTACAAAGTAAGGCAGGAGCGCAGCCTACCGCCCAATTCAATCGAAACTTTGGGATGCTAAAATTCACCATAGAACCCTATATCCAGCTCGACTAGAAGTTTCCTTGCAATCTGGGGTTCAGCGTTATGAGTCGGCTGGAACAAGCTAAGGCGGATTTATGTATTCAACTTCCTCAACTATTTGGTGAAGGAGACTGATCAAGGTAGACTTTGGCAACGAATAAAGGAATGGAATATTCTGGACAAAGAAGAGGACTGGTTCTAATCTTTGCATGGAACTGATTCGAAATAACCAGCTGGGAAAGCAAGATGACTACTATACCTCATATTCAAAGGAAGACACTACAGGAGGAAGATATAATGAAGGGACATTTTGTGAGAGCGGAGGTTTCGGCCCTGGGGATTTTGACTTTGGTGATGGAAGATATCAGTTCTTGTTTCATCTATCAGTATGGTTGCTAAAATAGTTTAAAAGGGTAAAAAGGTGTTGGGGACATCATGTGGCTGAGAATGGTCATTGCATCTTTAGGAAGATCATTAAAAATCATATAGAGTTATAAAAAGTGACATTATTTTTCAGGAAATGCAGAGTTACTGGGAAAATAATAGCTAGCTACATAGAGGTTTGTTATAATTAACACAATCTGATGAGGGGTTTGAGTAGGGAATTCAGTAGATAAAGGATGAGTAATGGAGAATTAGCTCTCTATAATTTATAGTAATGGATAGAAGGTTTGAGGGCTAGAGGAGGCAGAGAAAGCTGGCAAAGTGGGAAACAGAGAGGATGGGATAGATTTATAGGGAAGATAAGATTATATTAAGCAGAAACACCATTGCATCTGGATGGTTGCTTGTTGTTTGTAGTTTATTTTTTTAAAAGTAGTTGTTGGTGTTATGGTTTATCAGATGCTAGGGGACTATGGCGGGCTGCTCTTTTGGGGCATGGCGGATATTATATTAGGGAGCGGGCATTTGGCCTGGGTAGTTAAGCAGGGGTAGGGGAATTAAGGTATGGGGTGGAGGGAGGGGGAAAGGGAGGAGGCAAGTAGTTAATATGGGGAAAACATCATCCTATTCAGGACTCAGGTATATACCTCAATTAATACGAAAGGAAAACAAAGGGAGGAATATGGGGAGTTGGAAAGTAATATCTGGAATATCAAAGGGGAAGGATAATACAAAAATATGTGATATTGAGGCATCTCAAGAGATACCAACCCCATATTGTTATGTTGCAGGAGACGATGTAACGACAGAGAAATTAAATCAATTATGTAGCGTGGGTGGACAGGTAATCGGGATGGAAATAACCACAAAAGGTGGGAGTGGCCATCTTGATTCATAAATCAGTGCCATTTAAAGAAATTGAAAAGTGGAAAGACCCTGGGGAGATTTGTGTTTGTACGGGAGTTTAGTGGGATTGAGGTGATGTTAGGCTCTATTTACGGGCTGAATCAGGACACCCTGAATTTTTTCATCATTAGAGGCCATAATAGTGGAGTGCCTAATATGCTGTGTCTCCTTGGAGGAGATTGAATTTGGTATATGAAAATGACTTGGACAGATCATATAGTAAACGAGTGGGCCTTATGCCAGCACAGAGGGCGCCAGAGAACTGATGTTAAATTCAGGTCTCTCAGACCCTTGGAGGCTTAGAAATCTGAAGGTTCAAGAGTACACTTTCTACTCTGCACCTCATAAGGTGCTCTCAAGGATAGATTTTTTCTTATTAGTACCCTTGCTCTAACAGGTGTAGAGGATGCGGGGATATACCAAGAGTGTTGTCGGACCATTCTCCGATTTGGTTGAGGTGAGATTTTCCCAATATAGGAAGACATCTAGATCATGGTCTCTAAATACTCAACTATTGTCGGAGGAGAACCAGATAGAAAGGATAAGAAATTATATAGAAATTACTTGGAGAAACAATTATACTTCTATCCAAAAAATAGATGTTCTATGGGGCACCCTAAAAGCGACATGGAGGGGAATTGATAAGAATGGCCACAGTCAGAAACGTCAAAGGACTCAAGAAGTAGAGGGTGGTTGGAGCGATTTATAATCTGGAAAAATTGCTTGGAATGGATACAGAGGAACAGATATGGGGAGAACTTCAAGCACTTAGGGCGAAATATGCCTCATATATTAAATGTTAATATAAGGATCAATGCTAAGTGGAAAGTTAATTATATAGGAATGGGGAGAAGACAGGAAAATTATTAGCAAACAGACTTAAGCAACAGAGGGAGGCAAGGTGGGTAGCTGCATTAAAAGATAATGACACAGGACTATTCACTCGGACCACCGGTAATTGCCAGGATATTCAGGGACTATTACCAGGACCTATATACAGCTTCAGAAAAACAGGGAGATTACAAAATAAATTGGTGGAATTTCTAAAAGACTTGGCATTGCCAAAGCTAGATATAGAACAACAGAACTACCTGGTAGGTAATATAAAATTACAAGAAATATTAGATGCAATTGACAGATTACCGGGAGGGTAAGGCCCCAGGTCCTGAATGCTTCCTCCGGCTTTTACAAAACGTTTAAAAAGGAGTTAGCTCTCATCTACAGAATTATATAATTATTTATATCAGGCTCCTTTAAAAGAATCTGATATATTTGAAGCCAGAATAGTAGTATTACCAAGCCGGAAAAGATCCCTCGTGTCCTGGTAATTACAGACCTATTTCCTTACTTAACATGGAAGTTAAATTGCTGGCAAGTGTTTTGCATACAGGCTAAAACAGGTTTGGGATGTGTTGATAGGGCCAGAGCAGGCAGGTTTTGTTGCAGGGAGATATTTGAGTGACCTCTTTAGGAAAATCTGTCATTTGGTGTCCGCGTCCGAGGATTCTGACACTGATATGGTGTTGGTGTCCCGGACGGGAAAAGCTTTGACAGAGTTAATGGGAGTTTTATTTGATCTATTGCCTAGATATGGTATTCCTACTGATTTTATTCGATGGGTAGGATACTTTATCGCTTCCCATCTGCGAGGGTGCTATGTAACGGAGCCATTTCTGTTATTTGTCGGTTGACTAGAGGTAAAGACAGGGTGTCCTCTGTTCCCAATGTTATTTAATTTATATATTGAGCCATTAGCTCTGAAAATTAAAACTTCTAACTTAGTCAGGGGAATAAGGATAGGAACAGGGGAGTATAAATTATCTATGTTCACTGATCGATATTCTTCTACACTTATCATACCGCATTCATCATTACAATCAGCATTGGATATTATAAAAAGTTTAGAGAGGTATCAGGTTATAAATTGAATTTATATAAAACAGCAGTATTAGCATTAACCCTACCTGTATGAAGGCCATGATAGAGGAATTAGGGTTTGCTGGGCTCCCAAGTCAATTACATTTTAGGTATAGAAATCCCTAAGGACTTAGTGAAATTAAAAGCCTTAAATTTAGACTTGGTAGTTTTGCAATGCAACAAGACCTCAAGAGATGACAAAACATATCTTTGTCTCTCTGGGGAAGGGTAAATATACTCAAAATGGCTATATTCCTCAACTGATGTATCCACTATCAATGTTGAACTTGTCTCTTCCGAGAGTTGGTTTAAAAAGGTGGATGGGATATGGTCTGACTTTTATGGCAGGAGAAGAAACCAAGAAGAGCCATTCAAAATTAAAAGACCAAAGGAACAGGGAGGCTTAGTATCCCGACTTATTCCTCTATTACTTGGCCTTCCAGGGAGTAAATATTTTCAATGGATAAATCCACAAAGTAATAAGAACTCTAAGCTGGCCTGGTTACAAATAGAGAGACATTTAACAAATAAATATAAGATAGCACTAACATCCCTGCTGTTCATATGGAGTAAGAAAATTCCACAGAATATGAGGAATACGCCAATAGCATGGTCTGTGAGCCCACAACCAATTATGTAGTAGCCTGAATTTAAGCCACACCTCTGATTTGGGGCAACCCATCTTTAATAATTCGAATTTGACAACAGATGGCAGAGTTATCACTCAAAGTTTTGGAGAGAATGGGGTGTGACAAAGTTGTCAGAGATAATGACAGAAAGATGATTTATGTCACCCTCACAGTTTAAACAGACCTTTCAACTACAAACACTGCCAATATTCAAATCTATCCAGATTAAACAATGTATATTGAAGGCATTGAATAAACTCCCTGGTCCTCAAAGGCAGATAGAGCTTTTACAGAAATGGCAGAAATATCCACTGACCTAGACCAATAGCCAGATTATATAGAAAGATGAGGTCTATGGTTGATAAGGATGTTAGTTCTATAGCCTCATATTGCAGATGGCCATGAATCTGTCTTATGACTCGGTACAGTGAGATTCAATATGGTCCAATAATTATAAGTTTATTAAACAGGACAAGCTCCCATTGATAAGATTCAACAAACTACATAACTTGTATGTCACTACAGTTAAAAGAAATTTGATGGGAGACAACACTTTTAGTATGCCCAAATGTACCCAGGAGCCGGGCATGCTTAGACACATGATCTGGACTTGCACTAAGAGCCAGGGCTTTTGGTCGGAAATTAAAGAGTTTTGCAGCCCATTGTTGGGGAGAACCAGTTATTTTACCATGGAGACATATGTATTGGGCCACCTCTCAGTGGGTATTCCTAGTAAATTCAAACATTACTTGACTTTAATATTGGCTGTGGCATTGCTCCTTGTAATGAGGTACCAGATAAAACAGAATTTACCCTCTTTGGGAGAATGGATTACAGAAATGTACAAGGCTATTAATGTGGAAAACAGCGAAGCTTACAGTACCATTCCTTAGGATCATTTACGTGAGAAATGGGAACAACTCACAGCCTACTTAGCTGAGAGGTGGGAAAGATGCGGAGAGTTATGGCTCCAACTCCTCTTGATGTATCCGAAAGAATGCATGTAAATATGGAAAATCAAGTGAAATGTATTAATTGATAAGAATATTGACACTTGCCAAAATATGAAGTCCTGAAGGGATGGGCTGTTTGAATGGAGGGTGGGTGGTGTGGGGGAAGGAGGGTGGGGGATGGAGGGTGGAGGGGAGGAGAGGGAGGAGGATTAGGTTTGATTTTGGGGATGTGTTTTTTAGTATTATGTATAATTCCTTTATTTATCTTTGCATTGTAATTGAAAAGCTCAATGCATTGTTGCTTTTAAATGCATATGTTGGGCTGGATTTGTCTAATAAAGTATATTAAGTAGCAAAAAAAAAAAAAAAAAGATGGTAAATTCCATCTTCTCTCTCAGAAGTTCCAGGTATGCAGCCTGTCATTTGACAGGGTCTTGTCTAAGTTGCTCTGGAGAATGATGGACAGTTTAGCTTCTATTTCTAGCTTGAGAGAAGAATGAACAACAGTTTTGTTCTCTCTTCTTTTTCATCATGTGGCCAGTCCAATCAACAAACCTCTAAGATAAGCCTTCAGTGCACACACTCCACATCTGGTTTATCTGTGGAGTTGTGATTAATAAAGGTAAATTGAGTGATATGGTTCGAGATATATTGAATTATATTTGGGTCCTTGAGAAGCTGATTGTTCAACTTCCATCATACCCCTTTCATAAGAAGGGAGGAAATGAGAGCTTACAAGTGACCAGTGCATGGTCAGATGGGGGCCTGGATGTATGGAAGAGTCAAGCACCCCAGGAAGAAGTGTTTGGGAAATAAGAATGTAATCAATATGGGAAGATGTCTTGTGAACTGGGGATGTGAATGTATAGCTTCTATCCGAGGGTGCAAAACCTCCAGACATCACATAGGCCCATTTGGTTCACCAGCCCCTTAATGCCTTTTGGGCTGGGGAAAGACCCTATGGGGACTACCATGCAGTCTATACTGGATCAAATGTCAGATTTAGGTCACCCCCAGAACTGTCAGGAGAGAAAGGAAGGGAGACAAAATATTAAGCAGCTGTATGAAAACTTTGGGAGTCTGTATTCAGGCCATATATACCGCCTAATAACACTTCTGTAGTATGCAGTTTACCCTTAACAAATAGGAATCTCCCTAGAGGGTCCTCAATTACCAGGTTAAAGTAAAGGGAGAGACCTGGAGATCAATAGCATAACCCACAATTTTGCATATTGCCTCCTGCAGAAAACACTTGCCCTATTTGCTGCCGCCGTAGTTTTGGTGCCTGAGAATCGAGTAAATGGGACTCCTGTATAAAACAATATCTGCTTTTAGCAGGTTTAAATGTTTCAGTATCTTGTATTGCTTTAATTTGTGAATGGCTCCTTTGACGTTCCATATCGCAAAGTCAAAGCCCTAGACATTTATCTGTAAAAAAAACAAGCGAATGGGTGATACAGAGGTCTACTACCTCTTCCTCTTGCCTACCTTTTATATCCAACTGTGAAACATAGAAACAGAGAAACATAGACGTTGACGGCAGATAAGGACCGCAAGATCCATCCAGTCTGCTCATTTCTTTTTCTACCTTATGAATGTGCCATTGGCCTGTACTCTGTCAATGGCCTAGCTATTCATACTCATCTGTATTGCTCCTCTATGCCTATCCCATGCCTGTTTAAGCCCTGTACGGTATTCATATCCACCACTTCCTGAGATAGGCCGCTCCATGCATCCACCACCCTTCTGTGAAAGAACATCCTCACATACTGGAAACACTCCAACCTCTTACATCTCCAAAACACCTTCAAGGCTGTTTTAGGGAGCTTGAATACTGGTTCATTGACCACCGTCTAATACTTAACTATGACAAAACTAAATCCATGATGTTTGCCCATCGACAAAACCCCTCTATAACTCCAGCTCTCAATCTCAAACCTCCAGGGTAACCACATTGAGCAGGTCACCCACTTTAAATATCTAGGTATCACTCTGGACACGTCCCTTACCTACCATCATCACATTAAACTTCTCTCCTCCTCAGTTAATACCCGACTTGGCATTCTTTACAGACACAAACACTGCCTTCCTCCTCAGGCTCTACATTTAGCTGTTACTAGCACAGTCCTCTCATTGGTCGACTATGGAATAACTATATACGGCACTGCTGACAAATCAGCCTTAAACAGCATTAATATAGCACTAAACAAAGCCTGCCGCATGGTCACCAGCAGCAATGAGACAACGCATACCTGTCTGCTCTATTATCAAGCGGACTGGCTAACCTTGAAGGGAGGCTCAAATACCAAACCTGCCTCCAAGCCAAGAAAATCCTTATGAAACTCGCACCTGTTTGTCTGCATCACCATCCAACCAGCCCCCAATAGGGGCACCCTAGACGATTGGCAGGGACCTCCTACAAGTCCCCACTGCAGAACTCTCTGGGGCAAAGATCTTTCCTCTACGTGCTCCACTTTGGCTAAACAATCTACCATCTTCCATCTTACTTGCCCCCAGTCTAAGACTATTCAAAACAGAGATCAAGAAGTATCTGCTTAACTCGGAGACCTGTAGCTGCTTTCCATCTTTTCGCATAGGTTGTCAGGCACCAGGGCCACCACATCGCTAGAAACACTCTCAACTCTCAGATATTATCTCAGTCTTGGCAATACCCTATACTGTGATTGTTAAACTCTTGTAATGTCCTGGCAATTTCTGTACAAGCCTTGTCTCTGTGTAAAATTCAATATTACAACTGACGGTAGCCTTTGACTTATGCTATGATTTTAAACGTTAGTCGAATTGTAATTTCTCTGTTTTGAGAACATTGTCCATACTGTCTTGTTGTAATTGTCCTGTCATGACTGACGTGGAGCCTTTGCAAAGGAGTCCTTGACTCAAAGGTTGTAATTCAAATTTTCAATAAATAAAAATAAATAATTGGCTTCCTCTAATCTCATGCTATGTCCTTTTGTCCTGCTATTTTTCTTATAATGAAACATGTTAGACTCTTTCACCTTCTTAATGCCCTTAAGGTGTTTGAATGTTTCAATCATATCACCTCTCCCTCCTTTGCTCTAGGGTATACATACTGAGCTCAGTTAATCTGTCCTCATATGTTTTCTGATGCAGTCTCAGCACCATTTGGTTGCCCTTCTCTGGACTGCCTCAATTTGGTTAATGTCCTTGTGAAGGTGTGGCCTCCAGTACTGCACGCCAGTACTCAGATGGGGCCTAACCAATGTCTTGTACAGAGGGATTATTACCCTCCCTCTTTCGACTTGTGATACCCCTACTAATACACCCCAACATCCCTCTAGCCTTCCCAGTGCTTTAGTGGTCTGCTTGGATGATTTCAGGTCATCGGTGATGATGACACCCAAGTCTCTTTCTTCCTTTGTGACTACCAGCAACTCCTCCCAGCCTATAGGTGGCTTCAGGGTTTCTTTCCATATGTGCATGATCTTGCACGCCTTTGCATTAAACCCCAGTTGCCACTTTTCCAACCATTTTGTTAGTTTATCCAGATCTCTTCTCATTCTGCCCACCCATCTGGATCATCTACTCTGTTGCAGATCTTGGTGTCATCTGCAAACAGACAAACCTTACCCTCCAGTCCATCTGCAATGTCACTGATGAAGATATTGAAGAGGACTGGCCCCAGGACTGATCCCTGAGGTACCCCACTTGTGACTTGCATCTCTTCTGACTGTATACCATTTACCACCACTCTCTGTTTTCTGCCCACAACCAGTTTGCCACCCAGTTGACCAACGTCTGACCCACCCTGAGCCTACCCAGCTTATTAATCAATCTTCTATGTGGAACAGTATCCCATCCTCCCAACCAAGCCCTGCCTTGTTGAAAATCAAACATCCTGTGCAGTATCCCAATAAATCCCTTCCTCTCCTCAACAAAACCTCAAATCAAACATCACCCCTCCCTCCCCTTTTCTTCTTCTTTTGTTCCATGATCAGCATTACACCACTGCCCAGCCCCTCCTCCAGCCACCCAAATCTATACAAATAGTAGTCAACGGCAAGAAATATAACTATTTTAACAGTATTTTGTCAATACAGAAAAGTGGAGTTAGTAAATTAAAAGAAAAGACCTCTGGGCCCTGCATACTTAAGGGCAGTCTGTTGTAGGAAACAAATAACTTATATCTGAATAGATATCTTAGAGGTCTCATAGGCAATCTGCCATGCTAAAAACTTGAGAAGGTAAAGTATATCTATCTAGCAGACTGTCTGCATTCCTAGGAAGATGGTATTCATGTATATTAGAAGCATTGAGGCCATAACATCGAGAGCAACAGTCCCAATTAGACAGTCTACCCCTCAGAGTTCTCTGAATAGGCGAGTGCATCAGCCGATCTCTGCATAACAAATAATAGTGCTACCAGCCCTGAAAAAGAAAAACCTAGGCACAGAGTCAAATCGAAAAAAAAAAAGATTTGAAGCCTGCATGTTCTTGCACACGCTACGAGGATGAATAACAACTGTAAACCTGAGCCCCTCTAGTGTTGGTACTACAGCATTACTGACAAACTCGGGCCAGAAGCCTTAAACTCGCGCACACAGTCAGAGGGAATAGGAGTTAAAGCAGCGGTATCCTCTTCACACCAGTCTATGGGATTGAAGGGTTGGTGTCCTTTACTTTTAAGCCCCGAGGTGGTACCAGAGTATCCAGGAGGTCTCTTTATTCACGGTTCTCAGCATCCTTCACTATCATGGTGGAGTCGGAGCTTTGGAGGTCAACATGGGTCAGTAATATTTTTATTAGGAGACTGGTCTGGAACAGGATTAGCATGAGAAGTATTTATGTTAGATGCCTTAATTTACATAGCGTTATAACATCCAGATGTAAGGCATCTGGCAGTAGGAAACAGACAGTCTTGTTGTTCAGGAGTTCCAGAAAAGATCTGGAAAGGCAAGTTTAAGCCCTGTTGTCGAGATTCGTAGTCTTCATAAGTGAACCAGCTACCCAAGATCCAAACCTGAAGCCGCTGGATAATTCACCTTGTATTTTATTCCAGCAGCAATAAGCTTCTTCACCAAGGGTGAAAGCTTGCTCTTCTTGCCGCACGGTTGCTACGAGGTCCTGGGCACTCAGATTTTGGCTCTTTCCTATCTCAGGTCTTGAATCTCTCACCTTCTGCAAAAGTGCTGTCTCTTAAGAAAATGAAGAAATCTAAAAATAAGAGGATGTGGCAGTGCTCCAGGCAAGGGCATTGGGCAGAGGAAGCGTGTGCCTGCTCAATAATGTATTTTGGCCCAAAGGGTGAGGGGCCTGTGATCTTTCTACAAACTGTTGAATGAACAGTACAGGGTCCAGACCTTCTTCTTTACGGGAGACCTATAAGGACCGTATTATTTTGCCACTGCGGCCCTCCAGGTCTTCTACTTTGGACTCCAGTTTCACCATCCTCTGCCTAGTTGCTGTTATTTCAGGGTCAATCTTATCAGCCCTTTTTCTAATGAGCAAATTTGGCCTTGCTATCTGCAGTGTGCAGGGAGATGTCTTCCATAGCCTGTGAAAGTGACTGAAGTTCGGCTGTGATACTTTTCAGTTCCTCCTTGAAAGGCTTAAACTCCTCAAGAAAATGAGTTAGGTAAGCGGTTCTTGGTCTGCAGCAGGTGGAGACCCAGTCGGAGCACCAGTAGTGCCAGAGGACCTGGTTTTTAGGGCCTTTTCTGGTGTGCTCAGGAGTGTATGACATGGGTGGGCTTTGTGCATTTCTACTTCCATGGTAGTCCAAGAGCCACAGCCTTCTCATCGATGGTAAAGAGCTTATATTAATTGTTATTTGTGCATTGTTTTTTTGAAAGACTATCAGATAAAAGACGATTAAATGGCCTGGGTGGCTGGAGAGACGCTGGAGAGCTGCTAACAGGCGTGCTGCATCACAGGAAGTCCCAAACTCTTTCTTCTGTGAAAGGACTGGGATCAACCCCTCATCCAGAGTGCTTCTGTTAATTGGATTAGGTACCTCCCCTCCTCTTCTGTGAATACTGAGCAGAGTATTCATTCAGTATCCCTGCTTTTCACTGTCCCTCTCTGCCCACCCACCGTCCATTCTATTTAGCCTCATTATCCCTCCCTTTGTCTTTCTACACTACCTAATGTACCAATAAAAGGTTATCCCCTTCTTAACCGATTTGACTATCTTTCCTTAGTTTGGGCCTTTGCTATTCTGACTGTCTTCCTGCTTCCTCTGCCTTAACTGGTACAGTTCTCTGTCTTGCTCCTTCTGTGTTTCCTTATACTTCCTAAATGCTATCTTTTTCTCCCTAACCTTCCCCGCCACCTCTTTTGGAGAACTATAGTGTTTTTTCTTTCATTTTGATTTGTTTATTTGCATCACACAAAGGCTTGTTGCCTCTGTGATGGCAATTTTGATGTTTCACCATTGTTTCTCCACCCTCCTTCTTGTCTGTTTGCTAATGCTTTTCTAAGGCACTCTCCCATCTTGCCAAAGTCAGCCCTCCTGAAGTCCAGTACCTCACTTTGTATGGCTTGACTCTGCAGCTGAGTTTATCATGAACCACACTGTTTGGTGGTCACTTGTTCCCAGATGGCTACCCACTCTAGATCTGAGATCCTCGCTGTCCCCATTTGAGAGTATGAGGTCTAAGATTGCTCCTCCCCAAGTGGGTTCCAGCACTAGCTGTCTGAGGCATGCCCCTGTAGGGCATCAAGAATGGCCCTGTTTTGGATGTGGCTGCAGCAAAGTTGCTCCAGTTAACATCTGGCATATTCAGGTCCCCATCAACAGTATCTCCCTTTCTCTGCCATCCTAAGGATGCCTTCTATCATATTTTTGTCCATTCCTCCCCTGACATGGGGATCTATATACAACCCCTGTGTGGATTGTCATGCCATTTCCAGTCTCTAAGGTGACCCACAGTGCCTCCTTTCCTCCCTGTTTACTTTTTTGTTCTGTTGCTTTATTCCTTCCCTTACATAGAGCTACTCCTCCACCTCTTCTACCTCCCCTGTCTCTCCTGTAGGTTGTGTACCCTGGTATGTTAACTCCTAGTTATCCCACAAGATTTTCATCTGAGCATCAGGGACTTGGGGCATGATCATCCCACATCTGTGATGCTTGCAGCCATAGGTTAGACCACGCTAAAGGTTGTCCAACTAATGTGCACATCTGCTGTGACATGTGGAGCTTTAGGTGCCTTATATTTATGCCTGTCAATATATGACAAATGTATCATGTTAACCAAAACCAGGCACACATGTCATGAATGCAGCATAGCACCTGATAATGACACTGAAGCATTTTGCAGCATTTAGATGCCACAGGCACAGCCCAAAATCAGGAGCTGTGCCTGCAGCATTTGTTTTGCAATTCCAGCCTCTAATGTCTCACTGCTGCAGTGTAACTCACAGTTTAACTCATAGGCAAAACAAAATTAAAACCAACAAATTAAAGATGGATTTCTGCCCAGCCTGCACCAATAGCAGTCATACTACTTGTCAAATAAATACTTTAACCCCCCACACACACACCATTCCAAGTCTGCTAAATCTCTCTGACCTGCTCTTGCTGTAGGTGGGAAAACATGAAGTTTTAAAGAATGAATACAGCTTGGTCTTCCTCTACATCACAACATTTTGCAACTAAATCATTCACAAATCTCTGTACTTTCCCAGTCACAAATTCACTCTGCCCTGTTTCTGATGTGGGGCTTACAGTTGCTAGTGCAGACTCACATGCTGTACACACTCTGCCAACCTCAGCAGCATGATTTCACCAGCCTGCCTGCCTGAAACTACTGCTAAATGTTGTGAGAATTGGCTAACTGGAATGATAATGCACAGTTCTCTAATGATTTCAAAAACTTTTGATCAAAAGGACTTTTTCACATAAAAGTAACTCCTTCAGTAGCCGTGTCCTTTCCTTTCAGAAAGAGAGAGCAAGAGAGAGACGGGCAGAGACATAAACAGACACAGATGGAAATGGCATTGAGATGTACCCAGGGTGACGGGTTTTGTTCTCCAGTATCTCTGATTGGTTGTTGTAGGTTCTGTGGCTTGCCAGCAACTTAGACGTGCTTGTGTGCTCCTGTAAAAGTGCTGTGTCATGACTTCATAGTGCCAAATGGAAAACAAGTTCCTTCACTCCTGCTTCACTGGTACCCATCTTGCCAGATTTCAGACTGTTCATTAAATGCAAATTCAGCATTTGCTCATCCTTGCTGAAGGCATATGTGAACATGCCTTGCTTTACAGAACAAACAGAGCATGCTAATCTATGCGACTCACCATGTGGTTTTAACACCAGTTCCAGACAAACAGGAGGTTGTATTTTTATGCTTGCTTGCAAAGCATGGAAACATATTGTTATCAGTGTGCGTGTAAGGGCTTTTTGGAGCATGCACTTCCTCCAGCTATCACAGCTTCAGAATACCAACTCTCCTTCCTAATCTTGCCTACTCTCTGCCTTTCTCCTCCTTTCTTTAAAGTTGTTGCCCAATCACAAGGTAGGAAAATGCAAGTTGCAAAGTTCTTGTGTAACTCCTAATTCTGACTGCTTGAAACCTTAAATGTGCTTTCTGTTCCATATATGTGCTATCTATTGATTACTTTTTCATATTAGGGTATCTCAGATAATCTGTTATAAAACAGTTAGGTTAATGGGTGATTTTTTTTTTAGGATATTAGGTTTTAGGATATTGGTCCTCAAAATCCAACCCCTAAACCACCTCCCCAGATTATAGGATAACAAATGATCCTACATAAGATCCTAAAATCTGAAACAGACTTCCTTATAATAAACAAAATCTCTCCTCCCAACCCACACTAATGAAGGAGCCCCCCACCCTGGCACAGTGCAGTCCTCACAACCCTGTTGTGCAATAAATTACCCCCATACAATATATCCACTAGCCTCCACTTCCTCCTCCCCCATGGCACCCAGATGATGCCATAATCATGCTGTAGTATAAATTGGGTCCGTGTCTGAGCAGTCGTCCTATAATAACAAAAATCCCGTCCCCACACAGCTAAATAGTGAGACTCCTCAGCCTGGCACAACCCGGTCCCTCCTGACCCTGTTGTGCAATAATCACATCTCTCAGTGGAGCAGCTAGCACCTTCTTCGATGAAGTAGAGTCAGAGGATCAGATACCTGGTAGCTATGAATAAATGGAGATGTCCACTTAATAGCCTCTCATGCCTTATCCTTCCTCTCATTCCACTACTGCTCCTCCTAGCATAATATGAGAGTAGCACGTAGAATCTCTGATCCTAGCCATTCCTATGTTATATTACTACTGTTTGATATGAAGTTTTGTACTATAACTGCCCTGTATATAGCCTCCTCCTCATCTAGGCTTGCATCACTCACCAAAAGAAAGCCTGTAATTGATTGTTTGTGTACTTGCAGTATTTTGTCTCGACATGTACTGTGCCTAATGCCGACTTTGTAACACGAGAACTGCATTGCTGATTTCACTTGTAACTTCATGGTTGTTTCTCAACCCGGTTGACCCTGAAAAGGACTGTAATTGTCTCAGTGGACTTACCCGGTTACCAAAACTCAAATAAATAAATAAATGAATAAAATAAATAGCAACACCAGTGGCTGCTTGTCAACCAATCACATGTTACTGTTTGGGAGACCTTGTCATTTATTAATAAAATACCTGCTCTTCTGACTTCTACTAGATTGAAGACGAGTGAAACTGCTCCGCCAAGGACCCAAATCTAACTGGCTAGGTACTTAGGTGCCATTGGGAGAGGGAAATGGGGCTAGTGGGTATGTTGGGTAGTGATGTATTGCACAACAGGGTCAGGAGGGGCTGTGTTGTGCCAGGGTAGGGAAGGCTCATTCTTTAGCACTGATGTGGAAGAGATTTTGTAATTATAGGGCAACTGCTCCAGACTTGGAGCCCAGTGTTATGGTACAGTGTGATTACTGTATTATTTGTGCCATGGGGGGTAGAGGCTAGTGGATATGCTGGGGAGTTGGGAGCGACTGAGCTGTGCCAGGTGAGGGGATGTTCATTCTTTAGTGTGAGTGTGGTGAGATTTTTTTATTATGGGACAACCATTTTGGAGTTGAGGAGCCCTATTTTACATTACAGAGGTATCTATGCACCATGGGGGGTATTCATGGTGGTTTGAGTGGGGGTTGAGGGTTATTTTATTTGTAGTGGTGGCAGATCATAATTTAGGGAAGTAGGATAGTTGGATATTAAGATATGCGACATCCATTGCATAACTGCCCTAGCAAAAGTGACTAATGGTTGGTCCTTGACCTTAACAATAGGAATTTTGTCTGTGCCATTTTTGGATCTAAGTAAGGCCTTCGACACAGCTCGACCATAGCCGCTTCTTTTCTCCCTATGTAACCTAGGTCTGGATCCTAACTCTATGTGCTGGTTTGTGACTACCCTAGATTGGAAACAGCAGATTAAAGTTGAAGGATCTTCGCCACTTAAACCCCTGCAGAGAGTGTGCCTCAGGGTTCATCTCTGGTCCCCTGTTGTCAGTGGGTTTACATTAACAACATCGATGACAACATCAATAAGGCCAATATCCACTTGTTCGCTGATGACACAGTACTTTATTTGAGTCGTCTCTATGCCGGAAGCAACCTGTGAAGACCTCCAAGCCGAATTTAACCTATTGCAATACCAGCTCATAAGCAAAAAGCTTCTGCTTAATGTTAAAAAACAAAAGCGATGCTCTTTCCCTTCCTCCTATGCAGCTAACCCTGCTTACGTTGGGGCTATACCTCAGATTACCACAGCACTTGAGAAAATCTAGAGTTTGTGCCAAAATTCAAATATCTGGGTGTTTGGCTTGATCACAAACTCTCCTTCTCTGAACATCTCAAGAACTACAGAAGAAACTAAGACAAAGACTAGGACTATTCTACAGAATTAACCACTTCCTTACTAGGGATGCCAAGCAGCGGTTGGCTCAAGCCACGCTCCTTTCATTAATAGATTATGTGGACCTTCTCTATAGCCATTGTACTGCCTCTGCCCTGGCTAAGTTGGATACCCAATACCACAGAGCAATCAGGTTCATAACGGGCCTTCTGCTTTCCACACACCATTGCTCCTTGTACACTGAGGTGGGCTGACTTCCTTCATTACAGGAGAAATAGAAATGCCACTCTATGGGCTTTCAGAGTGTTACCAACAAGCTCCTCTATACTTCTCTGATTATATTCCTCTGAGTGTAATAGGTGCCTATGCTCTAAGAGCTATTCCCTAATTGCCTTGCAATTACCTGAGGTCAAATCTCATTTGGCAGAGCTGCCATAAGTTTCTCGTTGCCTTCCTTGTGGAACAATATGCAAAAAATTGAAGTTGAGCTGTCCTGTTAGCCTCAATATTTTCAAGTCACTCTATGACCGCCTCCAGAAGGAATCCTGCAAATGTTTCCCACATCGCTTGCTCACCTATTTTCCAGTTTCCTCCTGCCCATCCTGCCTCCCACCCTCCTCTGCCCCTGCCTCTCTCTCCTACCAAAATACTGGCTTCTCTGCCTCTCTTTAGCCATGACCAAGTTCCACCCCATTCCTGAAGTATGCCAGTTAACTATTCCAACCCCATAATTTCTTCCTAAGCTGGTATCCTCTTCTTGCCTTTCTCTCTCTCCTTTACGTGAATATTCCGGCTGTACCCAGTTATGAGCCTATCTGTTGTAAAGGCCCTCTCACTCAAATGTTGATATACATATGTATATTTTTCTTCTTTGTATAATATTGCATTATGTTTTACCATGTTACTGTACTATGATTTTTATATGACCAGGTCCATCTTGCAAATGAGCCCTGCTCAATGGTGCCCGCCTGGATAAATAAAGATTTTGATTGATTGATTGATTCAACACTGGCATTGGATGTCAGACTCGATATGGACAATGCTAACCTCTGACTATCCTAACTTGGTTCGGATTTTGGGGTATTCACACAACCCTATTTCATATGTGGTGCAGCTTAGTGATTTGTTTCTAAGGGAATGGTAGAGATGTTACACAATATAATGTGCATACCCATGATCCAGTGTTTGTAGCTCATGGAATTATTGTATTCTCATACATGATAAAAACAAGCAAAGCATGTTCTAACATGTGCCTACACTCATTGATCACTTCAGGTACGGAATCGTGTTACTTCATGACCTGTTTAAAAATGAAAGCGCTTTGTCATTACAAGAAAACTAAACAAAGCTCAACATGTACAATACTCAGGAGCAAACAGAATGTGTCTGCTTGTAAAGAAAATTAATGTATTGAATATCTTGTTGTCAGTCTGACTGTTACATGGCTTTGGGGAGTGTCTCTTCTTCACCAAACACAGCTCTTAAATACTGAATCTTTTTCTAATCCCACTCCCCACACACACACCCTGCTGTCTGCATATCTCTTCCTTTTGAAGACTTTTGTCCAATCACATGGCTGGAAAATGCAAAGTAGAGGTTGTTTTGTTCAATTCTTAAGATCTGCACAAAATCTTGTTCCTGATTTTAGTTCCACTTCTCTGCTTCTGACTAGAGATGTTCGAAGTTAAACTTTGCCTGCAAATTTGGTACTAAGCACAGAAAATTCTCACTTTGAGGAATTCACGGAGTTTCAAAAACTTGAACTTCACTGCGATTTGCGTGACATTTTGATGAAATTCATTTTCTTACAGCAAATTTCATGAGTGAAGTGTGAAATTTGAGCCAGAATTTCGTGATTTTGGTGTAATCCTCAAAATCACTCTGCAAATTCTGTGAAATCCATGAATTACCTGATTTCGCAGACTTCACACATCCCTACTTCTGACCAATGGTTTCAACACACTCTGCACTGCAGTGAGCACACTGAATGGTATTATTCACTACTTTGCATTTGTGCTTAGCGTCACTTCTTCCTTACACCTCTCCTCAATCCTTGCCATTCTCCCAATGAAACACGTGATCTGTTCTTCCCCACTTGTCTCTATCCTCCATGATCTCTGCACCCCCACCCTGCCCCCAACAACATGTTGCCATGGTCCTGATACACTTGATACTCAGCAGTAATTGCATTGTCCACACTCCATAATCTATGCCCCATCACAAAATACTACCATTCCCAGTAATTGTTTGTTTGTTTGTTTGTTGAATTTTGTTGACCCGGTAAGCCCACTGGGCCTAGAAGTCTCTTTTTCAGGGCGACTGGGAGGGGGATACAGATGTTAAGCAACTGAATTTGAACCAGATTGTCATTATCTGCTGTTGACTACTTGCTCTTTCCTCACTCCATAATCTTTGCCCTCCACAATGTTCCCACAGTCCTGCTAAATCACATTATCTGCTGTTCAACACTGGATCTGTATCCTGCCCCTTACCAATCTGTGCTTCCCCCAAATTGCTGCCATTCTCAGTATATATTAGCCACTCTGCAGCACTTACTGTCTCCCACCCACCCTCAAATGTCTTGCCACTCTCAGTACTTATTACCCTTTGCATGCCATTTGCTCTCTATGCCTTGAACAAAAGACAATAGGTGGTGTCGCATGCAGTGGTGCAAGACTGAAGTATCTGGGGGTGGCTAACCCCACAAAGTTGTATAACACAAAACAAAACTGACGCTGCACTCACCAGTTTACTTATGTGTAGTGTGCTTAAACAAATGATGAACAATAGTCGAAAAACATCACACTTAGTGTAGGTAATTGCTGTTTCTTGAATCCCACTGCAGTGATGGTGCCCTGGCATTTCACCAATGGCCCATTAGAAAAGCAAGTAGCTAAGTGTGGAGTTTTGTGTGCACTGTCAAGAAATTTGATTTACTAAAATCTTGAAATTAACTGGTCATTTGGACTATTGGTTCTTCATTTGTTTAGCACTACCACAGAAGTAAATCGGACGAGTGCAGTTTCAATTCTGTTTTGTGCTCTCTATTCCTCTCCTTCTTGCTCTCCTCTGACATACCACCATTCTCCATATACACAGATGCTCTCTGGTTCTATCCCTATTCTATTCCATCTCTGAGCCCCCTAACATGGTGCCATTCTCAGTATACATTTGCTGCTGTGTCATTTGCTCTCTCCCCTTGATGTCTGTCCCCCAAACTACTGCCATTCAACATAATTCACATTTGCTGCTCTGTACCACTTATTCTATATTGAGCCTCCCTCCCACAACATGTCAACATTTTTCCTATGTATTAGTCAATTCTGTAGCACTTGTTGCTAACCCCTCTCCAATCTCTGCCCCTAAATGATGCCTTTCACTGTCATTCACATTAGCATGCTGGAGCCCTTGCTCTCTATTTTTCCCTCCTGATATCTGCTGCCCCTAAAGAAAAGTGCAGTCATTGTTCCTATACATTAGCTGCACTGCAATATTTACCTCAATTCACCCATCCTGAAATGGCTTGCCACTTCCAGTACTTCCTATTACCTGTTGTGTACAATTTGCTCTCTATTCCTCCCCATCCTGATCTCCCCAACTACTGCCATTCTCTATATACATGACATGCTCTTAGGGTCTGTTCCTGTTCTACCCCAACCCTGACCCCCCCACAACATGCTGCCAATTTCTGTATACATTTACCACTCTGTGGCACTTGCTGTCTCCCCTTGATATCTGTTCCCACAAACTTTCGCCATTCAACACAATTCACATTTGCTCTTCTGTAATGATTGCTCTATATCCATTACCTCCCTATCCATTCCATCCATAGAAACATAGACTTTGACAGCAGATAGGACCACTTGGCCCACCTAGTCTGCCCATTTCCCTACCACAGGATAGGCCGTAGATCCTAGTTAACCAACAGCCTATTTCTTTCTACCCCCACAAGAATTGCCTTATGTCTGTCCCATACATTCTTGAATTCTCCCACAGTTTTAGACCCCACAACCTCCTCAGGAAGGCTGTTCCATGCATCCACTACCCTCTCTGTGCAAAAATACTTCATCACATTGCCCGGAACTGCCCCTTATCTTTAAATTGTGCCCCTTGTTCTTGCATGTCTCTTTTCTGAAAGATGCTACCCTCTTGGACTTTGTTGATTCCACTGAGGTACTTAAAAGTTTCTATCATGTGCCCCTCCCTTCTTTCCTGAAGGGTATACATATTAAGCTCCTTTAGTCTCTCCTCGTGACGGCTTTCTCTTGTAGACCCTGACCAGTTTAGTTGCCTCCTCTGGACTGCCTCTATTCTGTCTATGTTCTTGTGGAGATGGGGTCTCCAGAACTGGACGAGTACTCCAGATGGGGTCTCACCAACTGTCTGTACAGAGGGATAACAACTTCCTGTTTTCTGCTGGTGACGCCTCTCCCTATGCATCCCAGTATATCCACAGCCCTCCCTACTGCCTTCTCACATTGCTTGCTAACCTTACCATCCGGACTCTTCCCTCCCACAACATGCCAACATTTTCCCTACACATTAGTCTCTTCTGCTGCACTTACATCTACCCCTCCTGATCTCTGCCTGCCCCAAAATGCTTCCATTCACTGTCATTCCATTAGCCACTCTGAGGCACTTGATCTCTATTCTTCCCCTCCTGATATCTGCCCTTTCAAAATGTGGCACTCTCCTGTTCATGAGCTGCTTTGCAGTACTTATTCACTCCACCCACCCTTAAACATCCGCCACTCCTGGTACTTCATATTACCCATTGTGTGCCATCTGCTCTGCATTCCTCCCCTCCCGATCTCTCCTCCCACCCAATATACCCCATTCTCCATATACATGACATGCTCTCCAGCTGCATCCCTGTTCTACCCCATCTCTGATCCTTCTAAGATGTTGCTATTCACTGTATGCATTTGGTGCTCTGTGGAACTTGCTCTCTCCCCTTGCCCAATCCCTGCCCCAACTTGCCCCTATTCCTCATCATTCACATTACCTGCTCTGTAGGACTTGTCTCTCCCCTTCTCAATATCTGCCCTCAGACTGCTGCCATTCACCATAATTCACTTTGATGCTCTGTGCCACTTGCTCTATATCCAACCCTTCACTGGTCTCTGACCCCCACCCACAACATGCTAACATTTTCCTCTACATTAGCAACTCTGCGACACTTGCTCTCCCCGATCTCTGCCCCCCATAATGCCAGCATTGTCCATATACATTAGCTGCTCTGCAGCAGTTACTGTCTCTCTTCTCATTCACCCTGATCTCTGCCCTCCAAATCTGCTGCTATTTTTATTTATTTATTAATCTATTTATTTATTTATTTATTCTAAGATTACAAGCACCTTTGAGCCAAAGACTATTTTACAAAGGTTCCACATCAGAGCTAGGACAAGACATTAGCACAAATAGTGGCGTATAAGACAATGTAAAATAAAGCAAAGACAGGCGGTGCAGAAAGTTAGAATAACATACAGTTGCATAGTAAAATTTCTATTACATAGAGCATGCCAGTGGCAGTTGTCCACAGGAGAAGAAGTATAGGGAGAGGGTGTGGTGGAGAGAAGGTGGATTGGGAAAGGAAGGGGAGGAGGCGGACAGTGGAGAGTGGTAAAGGAGGGGACACCTCAGAGGACTATATAAATGTGTAGAGGGACCAGGCTAGTAATGAAAGTCACAGGTGCGAGAGGCAGAAGGAGGATCTGAGCTTAGTTTAAATAGACCTAGCTTGGCAGTCATGGAGATCTCAGGACAAAGGCTATTCCACCAGTATGGGCCCCTGTAAGTGAATGAGCATTGGCCCAAGGATGTTATTATGGTGTGGAACTTGCAGGGTGAAACTCCTGACCTCTTGTGCAGTGGGGGTTACTGCTGGGACGGAGTAGAGATAGGACCCTGGGGAGCCAGGCCCATGGTGATCTTCTTAGCCATGCTGCAGGTTAAATGTTTTATGCGATTTGGTAGTTGTAGCCAACCTGTTTGAGCATAGAGGTCACAAGTGTGGGTTGGGTGGTGAGGCCAGTGATCAGACAACAGGCTTTGTTGAGTAAGGTGGAGATACGTTTGAGGAACTGTAGGAGTGGCGAGCCATAAACTATAAGGCCATAGTCTATGATGGAGAGGATAGAGCTATGAACTGCAATATTCAAGGCAGTGGGAGTTAGGCTGGACCTGTGCCTGTAGAGAAGGCCAAGCTGAATGTGGCGGCCTTGGCAACATTGTCTATGTGTCTATGTAAGATAGGTTACAGTCAAGGGTAATCCTAAGTATCTGAACGTTGTTCAAGGGTAGTCCCATGTTTGTTTGAGATAATCAGAGGGTGGTCTTTGTTTCTTGTGGGAGTTGGGGAAAAGCATAGTCTTGTTTTTTGTAGTTAAGGATAAGTCTTTGTGCTGTGAACCATTTTCCACGGATGAGAATCCAAGTTGGAGTTTATTTTGAAGTTAATTCTGGTCTTTGTGGAAGTGAGAATTACGGCATCATCTGCATAGAGAATGATTTGTTCAGGGCAGGAATTAGGAGGTTATTCAGAAAAGGAAAAGAAGCGGTCCCAGAATGGATCCTGGGGGAACACCAGAGCGGACTGGCAAGGCGTTGGAGAGAGTGCCTGTAATCTTTACGTTGTGATCTGTTAAACAAGTAACTTTGGAACCATGCTGTAGAGTCAGGTGACAATCCCATAGTTAAGAGCTGGTTAAGCAGCAGGTCATGGTGGACTGTATCAAAAGCCTTTGTTAAATCGATAAAGACTGCACCGGTAAGATGGCCATTGTCTAGGGAGTTGTGAATGGCTGAGGTAAATTCCAAGAGGGCAGATGTGGTGCTATGCCCTTTCCTGAAGCCATGTTGTTGATGACACAAGATATTGTGGTTGTCTAGGTAGACAGTGAGTTGGTCAGCAACGATACATTCTAGTGCTTTAGAGGGAGGAAGTATGGAGATTGGCTGGTAGTTTCCACAGTGAGTTTTATCGCCGTTCTTATGAACTGGATTGCCGATGGCGGATTTCCATAAGTCAGGGAACTGGCCAAGGCAGAGATAGGTTAAGGAGCTTGGTGAGAGGATTGATAACTGTCGGCGTTAGGGACAATTGTTTTAAATCCAGTGAGACCCCACTATAACTTGTGTTGGCAATGGCTTTGCCAATGTACTTGCAAGCTTCCTGCTACCTGACTGATTTAAAATAGAAGGAGGGTGGAATGAATTCCCATCATTCACATGTAAGCCCCTCCCTGTCAAGGGGTATTCCAGATGGTAACTTATGGGAGGGGGCACTTGCAGCCAGAAACAGTCCCAGAAAATGTAAACTTGTTACCTAGGTTCCTAGGAGATGTCCTCGGAGGGTGCAGGCTATATTTAGCAGCAGGGGTAACAGCAGCTGTGGGGAAAACTTGATTAGTGTGGTCACACAAAGCCATAAATAAAGTCCATTGTTCACTCCAAGTTAAAAGAAGAAGAAAATATGATTTAATTAAATATATTTGATTAAGTCACTCCATGGAGCAGGGGTGCAAATTATGTGGTGGGTAACATTTAGGGTGAGCTGCCCAATATAGTCTGCAGCAAAACTTTTAGGTTTCAGAATCTCTTACATTGCAGTGCTCCTCAGGGCCAAACAAGCTCCTATAATCCTGGCAGCAGCAACAAGAACAGCCCAAAACCATGCATCAGGGTTTCAATCCCTACAATCTCTCCTGCACAAACTTGTTTCCGTCCCAAATATAATCATACACAAACACACACACACACACTCGCTAGGTGCACACCACACCAGCAGCTACAGTGGGGTGCAGAGTAGCTGTGTAACTCTGGCAATACGTCCCAGCACAGGTGGTTCAATTCCAGAGCTCCCATTTGAAGGTCTCATACAGCAAACAAAGTTCCAACAGAAAATGCCAAGTCTCCTCTGTCCTAAGCCTCGTGCAGCTCCAAGCATCTTGGCGATTTCTTTCTAGCCCTGGCAATCCCGGAGACCCATGCACTCTCTCCACTCTAACCTGAATAGGCCCCCAGCACCTCGTGACTGGGCCAATGTGCGACAAAACAAGGAGACATGCTGCCACCACTGTGCTCCCTGTAGCACAGACTTCCACCACCTTGCTGCCCAACGACCTGGCACAGGATTTTCTTCACTGTTGCCCACAGATGGGAAAGTGGTTGGGAACCCACCTGTGCAGCCCCACCAAGGTGCCAAAGAAATCATGAGGTGGGCCACTTACTTTCTTCCACTGGGCTTTAGCTCCCCACAAGGCACGGTGGTCCCAGTGCAGCTCTGGACTCCTCCTGACTCCCAACTGCTACACTTCTCCATGGTCTTTGAGGGTAGCAGACCAGAATTGGCTAGTGCCCCACCCTGACCCCGGACGGCCTCAGCTCTCTCACGGCCGAACAATCTATGTGCTGCCTCCTCTTCCTTCCCTCTCTCTCTCTCTCTCTCTCTCTCTCTCTCTCTCTCTGTCTCTCTCCTGGACCTCACTTATGTGCCAAAACCTCCCCATTTATAACCCTGGCTGAGGCCATCTCCAGACTTTGCGGCTACAAATAAATTAACTAGTAAGCTCCCAAAGGGGCTTACACACATTAACAGCTCTGTGGCACATGCTCTCTATTCCTTTCCTCCCCAATATCTGCCCCAAAAATGTCAGCACTGTCCTACACATTATCTGCTCTGTGGCACTTGCTCTCTTGCCTACGCTGTGATCTCTTCCCCTCCCCAAATCTGCTGCCATTCACCATCATTCACATTAGCCACTCTGTGGCACTTGGTCTGTACCCTTCCTGCCCCAATTTCTGCCCCCAACATGCTGGCATTGTCACTTCACATATAGCTGCTCTTCAGCACTTGCTCTACCTCATCTTTGCCCCTAATATACCACCATTCAATGTCATTCACATGCCCCACACCAGCTACTTGGGATAATAACCATAACTGATACTGTAGTGCAGTACAATGGGGTGCTGCACAACTGATGTGCCAACATTCAGATAAGATGTTTAACTGAGGCCCTTCAGCCTATCTTTGATCATTATCCAGGTGGAAGTAAAGATCCCATTGCACTTCTTGATGAAGAGTAGGTGAGTTTCCCACTGTCATGGCCAACTTTCCCCCACCAGTAACTGTTCCTTGTAACTCACCCACTAGGATGCACCTGGAAACAAGCTATCACAGCTTAGCATGCCTCTGCTGGTCAAAGACTGTAAATAAAAATAACATAAAATAAAATGGAAGTTCACATCAGCCTCTCTGCAGCACTTATTCTCTATTCTCCTGCTCACCAATCTTTGCTCTTCCACCATGCTTGTATTCTCCCTGCATTTTAACCACTCTGACACACTTGCTGTCTCTCCAGTCTGATATCTGCCCCTCCTCAAACCTGCCTCCATTCAACATCATTAACATTAGCTGCTCTGTGGCACTTGGTCTGTATCCTTCCTGCCCCAATCTCTGCCCCCAAACATGCCGGCATTGTCCCTACACATTAACTGATCTTTGGCACTTGCTTTCTCCATGATCTCTGCTGCTGCCCCCACCCCAGTATGTGACCATTTACCATTATTCCCAGCAGCTGCTCTGCAGCACTTGCTCTCCATCCCTCCTAACCTGAATCTCTGTCCCCAAACATGCCTGTATTCTCACTATACATTAGCTGTTCTGTGGCACTTCTTCTCCCCGATCTCCAGCACTTGCTTTGTCCCCTCCCCAATCTTTGCCTCCCCATGCTGCCATTGCCCATATACATTACCTGTTGCTCTCTATTACTTGCTACTGTTATTTGTAATGTTTACAACACATCTACTGCTTACATTTCTTTTTTCTGTACCTCGCAAACAATGCCACCACATACTTGCAGTCTTTGCACTTCCTTCATTTCTACAAATGTCTGCAGTTCTCAGCTGCCCCAATTAACTTGTTCTCATGTGATATGTTTCCATTTCAAACTGTCTTAATTTATTCTGTTTAACTGTTCTTTCTCTGTTTATGGAACAATGTGCATAGCGTACCCTACACTTTTATCCTACTATGAAAGCTAAACTAATCTTGCTCTTTACTTCACCTGCAACACAATCCCTTCCACTATAAATTTCAATAAACAAAGAAAAAATCAATAGGAAGTGCATGTATTTGAATTTTATTTATTTTTAAACCAAGTTTATTTTAATTTTCAACAAATATAGCATATGACTTCACTGGTTATACAACAAACATACTGTACAATCATATCTCTCTTTTTTTTAGAAATGTACAATTTCATTTGTATCTTTTAAGTGCAGCAATATGTCTATTTCAATTTGCCAAAATCACATAAAAATTTGTTTATTTTATTGTTCTGTCCTTATTTGCAACACTTACAGTACATAAAAATATAGTGATGCATTGTTTCTTTATGCAAGGCCTTGTACTATGTGTACGATTGATAGCATAAGCAATTCATGATTTTGTATTGTTCCTTTTGTGGTATGTCTCTCTGTGTGTGTGTGTGTGGGGGGGTCCTGTGATCTGTGCTGCTATTGGTGCATTTTACAGCTCTGTGGTGTTCTCTCTGTTGTTACTACAATTTTGTACCAGGTCTAGGCTAGCAGTGTGTGTAGTTTTTCCCATTTTCTAGAATACTTATAAATGTTTTTTCATGCTGGCTAAGTTTTCTTCTATATGTAGGACTCGAGGATTTTCTTGTACCACTCACTGTAACTGGATAATAACTGGTCTAGCTAGTGTCTTAAAAGTTGTTTGGTTACTCCTGCTATGAGCTTAACATGATTTTTCTGCGCTCCAGCGAGACTTCCCTCCCATTCCTATGAGACAAATTTCTGCTGTAGATGCTTGATGCAGGCTGAGTAGAAGGTCTGTTCTATTTGCAGTTCCTTGACATAATGGCTGTGCTTCCTCACAGAGCCATAATATGTTTTCAGGGTTCCAGTACCATTCCCACATCTTCTACATAATAGCATCTCTATTGAATGCATTTTAAATAATTTGTCTGGTGTGTAGTAAATGTTTGCCAGGAGTTCAATTTGTCAAATCAGAGGCATTTGTATATGTTGACCTAGGCTTTTTGTTTCAAATTTCCTCTATCATAAGAGGAAATTCTGATTTCAGTAATTGCATCTAATACTTTGTGCTTCACTGCATGTTTTCAGTAAGGCTGTGAACAGCAAGGATAATGCATTCCTTTGCCTAGTAAGATTGTTAGAGCTGTGTACACTGATCTATCTAATAGTGTTCAGGGCTTTGGTCCCAGAAACATTATTATGGTGTCTGTTATTTGCAGAAATGGGAGCACTTGTGTGTGTTTAGCCCATGCTGTGCACATAAGGAGTGAAATAGGATGACTGAGTCTCCAAGTAGCAGCTGATCTACATTTTGCAGTTTAGTTTGTTGTAGCAGTCTGTCTGTTGTGAGTTCATGGCTTAAACGAATGTTGGTGAATAAGCCCAACAGATACTATCCTCAGTGGTGGGATATCAAAAAATAATTATGCTCCTCCACAGAAATAGGTGTGAACACCTTACAATACATAGTATATGCCAGCTTACCATAAAACTAAAGGACATGGCAGTAGGGTGGGCCATGAGAAGTAAGACACAGTTGTGCAAACTACTGAACTGCAACCCAGAAAAGACAAGCAACAACCAATCAAAATACTTTTATTTCTGTCCACCACATCTCTAGTCGGATCAACCATTTCTTTTCTCCTCTTCATTATCTTCCCTAATGCTTCTTTGTGAACAAGTTTGTCTTGAACTGCATAAAACTGGTCCAGAACAAATTTGCAACACAACACCAGTATGCAGTTTCATAAACTTTGCATTATTTCAATGATTCAGTCCCAATGAAAGTAATTTCATTCTTGCCATGTTTCTTATTGAAAATAATTGCCAAACAGCCACCACCATATCTATCTTATTTCTCATACAGCAAATTATGCATCCTGCATGTATTTGCTGTTCGCCAGTTGATCACTGTCCTTCCCTCACTGATCTATGCTGCCCCAAATCACTGCCATTCTCCATATACTTTAGCCACTCCACAGCACTGCCTCTCTCCCAAGGACCGACTCGAGACAATATACAAAATGGCAGACAAGGGTGAGGTGGTAGGGATTTTAATCTACCTGACGGACATTGGAAAACAAAATCAGCAGCATCAACAAGAAGCAAGGACTTTTTAATGGCCTTGCAGGGGCAAGTCTGAGGCAGCTTGTAGATTCTCAAACAAGAGGTGAAGCCATACTAGACCTCATTCTCACAAATGGTGAAAGAGTAAAGGAGACTGAAGAAGGGTGCCATCTAGGAATGGTGACCATCATATGGTCAATTTCAACATTATCACAGCAGAGGACACCAGTCACTCCAACATTAGGGTCCTAGATTATAGGAGAGCTAACTTTCAGAAAATAAGACACTGCCTAGCTGAAATCTTAAAAGAAGGGGGGAGGGTTGAAGAACTCCAGGAAAACATTTAGGGCTCTATCAAGAAGGTCACAGACCAATACACCAGAAAATAAGTAAGTCAAAAGAAAAGAAATTCACTATGGTACTCCAAAGAGGTGGCAACTATAGTGAAAGAAAAAAGGCTGCCTACAGGAAATTCAAGCGACAAATGAAGAAGACAAGGAATCATACAAAGAGAAACTAAAGAAGGCTGGTAATTAATAAAGAAGGCTAAAGCCCAAACTGAGATGAGGATAGCAGAAGGTATAAAAGAGGGGACAAGACCTTATTTTGGTACATGAGGAAAAAAGAAGACCATGGGGGTTATAATAAGGTTACAAGCAGAAGGGGAACCTAGAAGGGGATAGGGAGAAAGCAGAAGTCCTAAACAGGTACTGCTGCTCTGTATTTATGGAGGAAATAAAGGAACTAGACCAGAACTAAGAAGGAACAGCGTCCTGGACCAGGAGTGGACATAAGCTCCTTCACAACAGACCAAGTCTTGAAGATGTTAAACAACCTAAAACTGGACACGGCCATAGGACCAGATGACATGCATCACAGAATCCTGAAAGAACTGGGGAAGGAACTTACAGCACCCCTACAGGAACTCTTCACCAAATCACTGGTGAGTGAGGAAGTTCCCAAGGACTGGAAGAGGGCAACTATGGCCCTACTTCATAAATCTGATAGCAGGGAAGAAGCAGGAAACTACTGCCTGGTGAGCCTCACTTCTGTGGTGGGAAAATTGATGGAAACATTACTCAAACAGAGGATAATAGGATTCCTTGAAACCAATGGGCAACAGAATCATAAACAACATGGGTTCACAGTGGGAGGTCTTGCCAAACTAACCTAATCGATTTCTTTGACTGGGTTACCAAGACACTGAATAATGGGGAGGGGGCAGTGGATGTAGTCTACCTGGCTTTAGCAAAGCCTTTGACTCTGTCCACACAGAGGCTGGTAAAGTTGGGACTACATGGAGTGGGACAGGAGGTGGTGGGGTGGGTGAAAAATTGGCTGCATGACAGATGCAAAGGTGCAGGTAAATGGCACATTATCAGCAGAACAGAAGGTAACCAGTGGGGTACCCCAGTGTTCCGTGCTGGGGCCTCTACTATTCAATGTATTCATAGCTGACATTGCAAATGGACTCGAGGGGAAGGTGTGACTGTTCATGAATGACACCAAGATATTCAATAGAGTGGACTCACCCAAAGAAACTGGAAAAGTGGTCTAGAGCATGGCAGCTGAATTTCAATGCCAAAAGTGCAAGGTCATGCACATGGGAAGAGGGATCCAAAAGGAGTACTACTTGGGCGGAGAAAGACTAGCAATGACCAGCCAAGAGTGTGATCTGGGGTTTTAATATAGGACTTAACTTGAAAGTGAGCAAACAGTGTGAGGAGGCAGCACTTAGGGCCAGTGGTATGCTGGGATGCATTGGGAGGGGAATCACGAGCCAGAGGAGAGAATGGTACTACCATTGTATAGGGCACTTGTCCGTCCCCACCTGGAACACTGTGTCCAGTTTTGGAGACCACACCTCAGAAAGGACATTGATGGACTAGAGAAAGTACAAAGGAAGGCAACAAAATGGTACAGTGAGTACATCAAATGCTATATGAGGACAGGTTGAAGGAATTAAGCATGTACTCCTGGAACACAGGAGGGAGAGGGAAACATGATTGAGACCTTCAAGTACATTAAGGGTACAAATAAAGTACAGGTGCAAGAACTGTTTGATTCCAAAGAGGTAGCAGAAAGAGGGGTCATGATCTTAGACTGAAAGGGGAAAGCTCAGGACCAATGTTAGAAAGTTCTTCTTCAAGAGAGGGTGGTAGACACCTGGAATAGTCTACCCTCAGAGGCAGTGGGACAAAACAGTCGAGAGGTTAAAAATGCTTGGGATAAGCACAAAGGAATCATTCAAAAGAGGGGATAACAGGGTGGAGGGGTAGTAATCTATACACCATGGCAGACTAGGGAACCTTGAGGCCCCCTTCTGTCATCACCTTCTACGCTTCTGTGACCCTCTCCCAATATTTTCCTCCATTTCTCAGCCCACAAAGACACTGCCATTCTCTGTATATATAGAGATTAGTTTATTGTCACTGTATCTAGTGTATAAATTGAGTCATCTATGTATCAATTGTAACTTACAAATTGTTATTGTATGTATCTTGTCCTACAATGATTCCTGTAAATAATTCTGGGTTGCCCTGAAAATGGTACTCCTGTGGTCTCAGTTGGCCTACCCAGTCAACAAAATTAAATCACTAAATAAACCTTATATGCTCTCCAGATGTTTATCTTTTCCAACCCTCCCAGATTCCCCCAACCTTCTGCCATTTCTCATACCTTACAGTACCTGCCCTATGCCACTTCTTCTCTCCCCACCATCTCTGTTCCCATCCTACAGCTTTGAACACTACTTCACATTATCCTCTGTGTTCCACTTCCTCGCTCTTCTCTCCTCCATCTCTACCCCAGCCCTAAATGATGCTGTCATTATTGTAGTTTAACCGTTCTCAGCACTTGCTTTCCAACATCCTCTCATTCTTGCTATATCTTTGCAGCTCTGTGCCACTTGCTTTCTCCCTCCCTGATCTCTGCTCTTCCAAAACCATGCCATTCATCATCATTCACATTACTTGCTTTCCTTATTTGCTTTCTATTCCCTCCTTCCCAATCTCTCTCCTCCAACATGCTGCCATTGTCCCTACATTTACTTTCCCAAACAAATGGAATGCACCCCAGTACACCTAAACATTAAGAAGTATATATGACCAAAACAATTCAAACTATACACTGTCATTCTGCAAAACAAAATATGACACTAGATCAAAGGCAATACTTTTAACCCTTAGGCTGCCAATAGAAATAGAATGTATAGGAATTCTGGGCTGATATATCAGTCCAAGGCACAGCTAGGGTTAATTGGTTGTGCGTAGTTTTCATTCAGTACACGTTCATGTTAATTAAAATTTGCACATTTTCAAATTTATAAGACTACTGCTATCTTTTACGCTTTACATAGGTATATATGCATCCTTTGACTTCATTGGTACATCTGTGCCAATCTCAACATTTTCATTTTCAGCTCTGCTGCTCCATTTGAGTCTGTCATTGACATCAAACAAGGAGTGATGTTCAGTGTGGCAGCACGAGTGAAATCAACTATTCTTAACAGACTGCTCACGCTGACCGGTCCTTTTATGGCAAAATTTATTGTCCCGTCATTTTGATGCTTTATGGAGAAGTTAATATGCAATATTATAAATTTAAAATACACTGTTGTCTTAGACTGATAGTGTTGCTTCTTGTTTGCAACGTGACTGCAACTAGCAAGACTCCTGTTTTGAGAGATCAGTATCTCATGAGGAACTGATATTGGTGTAAAGAAACTGACAAAAGGGTTTTAATCTAGATCTACTAAATAAATGCAACACCAGATCCATTTTATATTATACTGATATTGTATATGAACTGCTCCATAAAGCTTCACAGTGATCAGGTTACTAAATTTTGCCTGGAAAAAGTATGTTCGGCGTGAGCAGTCTGTTAAAATAATTGTTCTCACTCATGCTGCCACAGTGAATGTCACTCCTTGTTTTAGCTTTTGAACCAACATTTTCAACATAGCAATTTTTATCTCATCTCATAAACATGGCAGGTGTTTTCAAATCACCTTACAAAACCTGCTTTTGCAGTCATTCTGCAAATCACATTTCTGGTGGTATTTGATAAATAACACCTGTCATGTTCATATATTTGAGTACTAACCATATGCCCAGATATTCAAAGGCCATACACCCCTGGGCTATATTCAAAGGCGGATGTGCCACAATTCCAATGCACTGCAGTGCACAGATAATGTATGTGGCACATCTGGAGGGAATTCCTGCATACTCGGCACATCTCCATATTCAGCCAAGATGTGTGGCACAGCTGCCTGCACATCACGAAGATGTGCTATGTAAAGTTAGGCATGGAAGAACCATGCCTAAGTCGTAGCCACCTACAGGCAGGCTGCTGTATTGCACAGCACAACACAGCAGACACACCAGCCCTGGGTGGCTACCCCCAGTCCCCGATCGTAGGGAAAATAACCTACACCCACTGCCCTGGTAGTTCAGTGGCACCTCCCATCCCCAATCACAGCATAAATGTTAATTTACCACATATCCCTGGTAGTCCAGTGGCCCCTCCCTGAACCCCATCTGTATGTGAAATAAAGCCCGAGTTATCCCTGGTAGTCCAGTGGCACCTTTCCCTTCTCGAGACCCCATCTACAATATAATCCTATAGCAAACTACCCTGTTAGACTAGTGGCCTCCCTCGGCTCGACCGCATAACATAGAAATCAATCCAATACCTTCTTGATAGTCCAGTGGATCCTCCACCCGTGGGAACACCACATGCCACCTCCCCCATCCCAGCATGTCAATGCAGCCAGCAGGCAGCAAAACCCCACCCTCACACCTCCACAGCATCCCGCCGACTCAGCTGTCACTGAATGACAGCTATAGTAACACTGCACACTACTGGGTCAACACTGTCGACCAGTGGGCTTGCAGTGTGTACCAGCTTTCATTCATGTTTTGAATGAAAGCTTACAGTACACAAGCTTTTCATTGGTCGACAGTGTCAACCAATGGTATTGCAGTGTTACTGTAGCCGTCATTCAGTGACAGCTCAGTTGGCGGGCAGTCGGGAGGTGTGTGGGTGGGTTTTGTTGCTCACTGGCTGCATTAGACATGCAGGAAGGGGGAGCGGGTAAGGTGTTGGTGCCTCAGTGGGTTGGGGGTCCACTGACTACCAGGAGGTATCGGGATTGATTTTGATCTGGCTGGGAGAGGGGCCACTAGACCACCAGGGTAGTTTGCTATAAATTTATATTGTGGACAGGGTCTGGAAGGGAGGGGTGCCACTGGATCACCAGGATGATCAAGTACCTTAGTATACGGACAGGGTTCAGGTATGGAGGGGGTCACTAGATTACCAGGGGATGTGGTGTGTCATTTGTGTTCCACGAGACTTTGCAGGGCACCGGCACATTCTGCCAGGCACAACCCTGCCCAGACATGCAAATGGGGCTATAATGACATGCAAATGGCCCCATTTGTCCCTTGCATGCATAATGGCCCTATTTGCATGTCACAGTCTGAATATCTGAATTTGCGTCCGGGCGCATCCCTAAGATGCTGCTAATCCCATCCCCTGTATTCATAGGCCGCAGGGGATGTGCTAGCATCATCGTGGCTCCTATTTGTGCCACCTGCATCCTTTGCTATATTCAGGTGGGATGCACATTGCACATCTCGTTTGAATATAGAAGATTTGCATTCCAGCGCAACTCAGTTGGCGTGGCATGCACACTTGTGCCCTTTCTCAGGGTGCAGTTTGAAAATCCTACGCTATCTTACAATTCAATATCACAATCTAAAACAACAGTGCTATGTGTGAACCTCTTCATTTCTCAGTCATGACAATTTCACTATTATAACTCATGCTATTAATTTACTAATTTAACTGCTGTGCTATATATACCCAAAACTACACAGCAGATACAAACAAGTGAACATTTGGCATTAGCTAATGCTTGTTTAATTTGCTGTTCACTTACCCAGGAGAACACAACAGACATTAAACACCTCCAGTCATATTTTTATACTGGCCAAGGATGCAACTCCTACAACAGCATCCCAACTTTGGATGCATTTTCCATCAAGTGGTACATGTAGTAGTAATAAACTTATTTTTAAACAGTAAACACACACTTGGACCAAAGCCTATTTTTCTGTGTATCCCTGTAACATTCATACAATTTCCCACACATTATACAACAGTTACAATTTACAAAACACTACGCTTACAGTTGATTAACAACAATTACATGATTCGCTTTTTTGATGCAAGCTGCTATAAATCATGGAAACTGCAACAAAACTGAGGATTCTTTGGAAATCTGTCCTCTTGTCCTCCATCAGTTCCTGCTTCTGCTTAGTTTTATAGCTGTGAGCACTCAAGCACAGGGAGGTCAAGGGATGTGCTTAGGCACACAATTAGTTTACACAAAAGTGTGTATGGTGCGATTCAAATCTGAGATCCCTTAGTTCACAGTTCTCTGCTGAAACTTTTGGCCACACAAATTATTTGTCTGCTTAAAGTTGAAATAATGCCATTTTTATGTTTGCTTGTGCACGCGAGCAAACATATTGTTACAGTAGTGGGCTTGAGGTGTGTTACTGTCACATCCAATGCAGCTCAAGCAGTAGGGAGCTCGACAGTGACAGGCCAATGATCAGCACCTAAAGCACTTTTAACTTCCAATGATCAGCGAGTCTGATCATGCCACTGTTCTGTTGGTGATGGGTGGAAACATTGTCTAGTAGAAAGGAGTGAGCTGCTCCTATCACACAGCAGCTGGATCATTTCATCTATATGACACTGCCAAACAACCAGCTGAGCGACATTATTAACCAGCTGAGAGGCATCATTATCAGACTATCCAGTACTGTTCTGCTCTGCCATTTTCTTTGTTGCCATCTGCTCCATCCCTCTGCTCAGTACCACCCGCAACCCCATTCTGCCCTGCCCTGCCATTTTCTTTGTTCCCTGCTCCATCCTTCTACTCAGTACCACCTACAACCCCATTCTGTCCTGTCATTTATTTTCTGTCCCACCTGCTCCATCTCTCTGCTCAATACCACCCTCCAAACTTGTTTCACACTGCCACTTTTCTTTGTTCTCACTGTCCATTACTCTGCTCAGTATCACCTACCAAACCCGTTCTGCTCTTCCCTGCTATTTGTTTTTCTCCCACCCACTTCATGCCTCTGCTCAATACCACTTTCCAACCCCATTCTGCCCTACCCCACTATTTTTCTTGTTCCCACCTCACCTATCCCTCTGTACAGTGCCACCCACCAACCCCATTCTGCCCTGCCCTGCCATTTGTTTCTGTCCCACCTGTTGCATCCCTCTCCTCAATATCACCCTCCAACCCCATTCTGCCCTGTCCAGCCATTTTGTTCTGTTTCTCACACCATCCTCTGCTCAGTGCCACCGCCAACCCCATTCTGCTCTGACCTGCTGTTTTTTTTTGTTTGTTCACACCTGAAAAGCTGAAAACCATCCATTGATGCCTTTGTGGACAACCCTGACCGATCCCCCACCTCCACCCAAAACCCCACTCAGCACCCACCACCCCAAACACCATCACCCCTCGCTCACCTAAAAGAGTCTGGTGCTGAAAATCCACTCTGTGAAGAAAACATGTTCTCTTCTTCTTCAGCATTGATTGGGAACTGAGGAAACAAGGTAAGTGCAGTCAATGTATTACAATGTGTTTTGAACTTTACTCATAACTTTGTCATTTTTTATATTTTCACCAAGACCAGTATGGCCATTTTGGACACCACCTCGATAGGCAAAATGTTTCAAATCCAGACTGAAAGGTGATTTTGCAATAACTCCACAAACTCATCTTTTAGGCAGGATTTATAAAATTATACCTACCAAGTTCATGAAGTGGGGTCCTTAAAAGGCTATGTTGAAAATGTGGGGTCCAAATCTTAAAAACACCAAAGTTATGAAGGTACATTGACATTTTTCATGTTCACTCATATCTTTAGTAATTTACAATATTGTGACCTCAGATTTTCTACATAGTCACTTTTTCACACCAAGTCCTGAATGTGGCAGGTGTCGTTTTCAGATCTGGCCAGAAATGTGATAGAAACATAGAAACATAGAATTTGATGGCAGATAAGGACTGCATGGCCCACCTAGTCTGCTCATTTCCCTATTTATTTTAAACTCCAGATCCTAAATGATCTGCAGTTTTCCTCTCTTTTCTACCACTAGGGTTGCATTCTATCTATACCATGCATTCTTGAATTCCCTATCATTTTAGCCGCTATAACCTCCACAGGGAGGCTATCCCATGTATCCACCACCCTTTCTGTGAAAAATACTTCTCACATTACCCCTGAGTCTCCCCTCTAGCCTCTATATTGTGACCCTTGTTCTTGCAAATCTTTTCTGAAAGATGTTGCCCTCCTTAACCTGGACCTTGTTGATGCCCTTGAGGTACTTGAATGTTTCTATAATAGCCCCCCTCCCTCTTTTCCTCCAGGGTATACATATTGAGATCTTTCAGCCTTTTCTCATATGTTTCTGGTGTAGTCCTTTTCACCATTTTTGTTGCCTTCTCTGGACCGCCTCCATTCCTTCAATGTCCTTCCAGAGGTGTGATCTCCAGAACTGAACACAGTATTCCAGATGTGGCCTGACCAATCACCTATTGTGCTTGTAACTAGTTTGTTGTTACATTGGTATTTGTCTGTTGTTTGAATATTTTAATGTAAATTCAGTGTAAAGGAATCTGTATATTTTTACAAGTATGTTCATTCCAAATATAACTTGTATTGCAATGTGTGAACCTTTTAACAGGACAGCTTTGTAAATAGGTCCTTGAGCCTAAAGTTTTATCCTGTCAAAAATACAGTTTTTAACTAACTAAATAACTAATTATACAGTGGCATCACCACCTCCTGTTTTCTACTGGTGATGCTCTCCTGTGCACCCCAACATCCCTCCGTCCCTGCCCACTGTCTTCTCACATTGCTTGGCTACTTTCAGGTCATCTGTTATGATTACCCCCAGGTTCCTTTTCATTTTGCTGCTGTTAGTATCTCCCCTCCCCATTGTGTATTCCTCTCCAGGATTCCTGTGCCCCAAGTGCATGACTTTGCACTTCTTTGTATTGAATTTAAGCTGACACACTCTTGATCACTCCTCCAACTTGCCTAGGTCTCTTCTCATTTTTGCACCCCATCTGGGGTGTCCACCCTATTGCAGATATTGGTGTCACCCACAAAGAGGCTTACCTTCCCTCCAGCCCCTCTGTAATGTCACTAATGAAGACATTGAGAGGACCAGCCTCACACTGAGCCCTGTGGCACCCATTGGTCATCCCCTTTCCCAGGATTGAACTCCATTTACCATCACCCTCTATGCCATGTTGATCAGCCAATTTCTGACCCAATTTACCACCTTGGGACCCACTCCCAGACTGCTTAACATGTTTACTAGCCTCCTGTGTGGGACTGTGTTAAATGCCTTGCTAAAATCTAGGTAGGCCATGTCCACCACCCTCTTGCTCAACTTTTCTCCAGGGAGTACTGTACATGTTGAATTCCCACAGTCTCTCCTTGTATGGTTTGTTGCACAACCCCCACACACTTTTAGTGACCCTCCTGTGGCTCTATTCCACTCTGTTGATGTCCTAGCAGAGGTGCAGCCTCTAGAACTGGACACAATACTCCAGGTGGGACTTACAAGTGAGTAAAACAGAGGTAACATAACCTCCCTCTCCCTATGCACCCCAGCATCCAACTCACCTTGTCTACTGCCCTGTAACACTACTGCCACATTAAGATCATTAGGTATGATCACCCCAAGGTGCCTGTCTTGCTTGGTAACTATAACTATCATCCCCACATCTTATTCACAGCTCCTGGGTTTCCCGCCCTAGGTGCATGACTTTGCACTTTGGCTTTGAAACTCAGCTTTCCTCCTATGCCACTCCTCTAGTTTTCCCAGATCCTTTGCATTCTCTCCACACTTTCCTGGGTGTCCACCTTATTGCAAATTTTTTTATCTGCAGAGACACACTTTCCCATCCAGTTCTTCAGAATTTCCACTTATGAAGAGATTGAAGAAGACAGGGTCCAGTACCGAACCCTGTGCTAGTCCATTAGTTGCTCTTCCATCTTCAGACTGCCTGCCATTTACCACGACCCTCTGCCATCTACCATTTAACCAGTTAGATACCCAGCCCACCACCTTCTCCCCCACCCTCAGGTTTGCTAAGTTTCTTCAGTTCCCTAATCCTATCCTGCACCACCCCAGCTGTGTCCCCTGCCAGGTCATTTCTCCCTAGATAGACAATGAAATCCAGCTTCCCTCCTGCCACACTGCTCTCATCGATCATAAGGAACTGCTCCCTATCCTCCAGGCTGAGGTGCAGGGTGGGCACCTCACCTCACCTCACCTCCCTCTTTCCTTCCCATGGTGCTCCCAAAACTGGCTTTCTAATGACTGGAGTCCACCACCGGAAGTTGTGTCCTCTTCTGTTGGGGTCCCTTTCACCTTTGGGACTCTGCTCTGAAGGATCCCCACTTCCTCCCTTGCCACTACCATGGGTGCCTCATCTCAGAAGTCCCATCCCACCAGGGCAGCAAAGAGTTCTGTAGTTGCACTGGCTGAGGAATGTGTTCCGTGCCCCACATCCCTACCCTCTAGAGCCCACTACAGACCAGTCAGCCCTCCTTTTAAACACCATCTGAGCCATCAGTGATGGATTTGAAGACTGCTACTCCACAGCCACTGTACTGCACCACTACATCATTCCCAAACCTATTCTCCTTATTATCTGAAAATGAATTTACACCCTAATCCCAGATAGGTAGCTTCTTGATTTCCCTTTTTCATTCTGATTACTCCATATTACTACACCTAGTTAGGTACTAATTTGCTTCCTTGTTAAACGTTTTAAGTAGTCTTTGCTAGCTTTCCCTTTTATACCCTGACCATAGATAGGGTGATTTTAATTTTCCTATTCCCTATTCCCACTTAATCTCTTTGCATTTCTTCCTTGGTATGATGTTGCACCTATTTGTAGTTATGAAGGGTATCCTGTCAATGGAGAGATGGCATCAGGGCAATGCAACTAGTTCACCTGTCACAGTGGTGAACTGGTTGTCGATCTTCCTGTAGTATAGCGCCGGATGGGTGTTGCACCCCTTCCCAATACACCTCCACCGTGGAGGTGATTATCATAAGTTTCAGGCGGTGTGGAGGGCAAGGCTGTCCTCAAAGACCATTCGGTGCCCTACTGCATTTCACCCATTCAGGGTTGGGTGACACAATGCCTGGTGCTGTGATCACTGTTGGCATTGTGCTACCGCTTAAAGACAGTCACCCTACGGTTGTTGCCCCAAAGTGAGTAAACCATTATGAAGGTAAGCTGTGGCTTTGTGTTGTTACACCTACAGAAGTGGTTGGTAGGGGTTGCTAAGGACTCTCTAACATCCTAACATCTTTTATACACTGACATGTATTTCTATTGGTTGATTTTCTATGGCTACTGTAATTTTTTTTTAATAACATGATAGGGTCAGTTAGCAAGCAAGAGGGCAGGCAGCCAGACCAAGGCAAGGATTTGTTGCTGGTGCAATCACATTTCAGGATATTAATTTAACTGAGTGCACATTTTACTTTTAAACTTTTTCTTTTTTTCTTTTTATGTGACCATGTGGAACAAGAGAGCATGCTGGCCAGGTATTGGCCATAGTAGAGCGGTAAGGAACAAGCAGAGGTCCCAAGTGAAGAAAACTACTATAGTTCAGTGGCATCAGCAGGATTCAAGAAGTGGGAGGCACATGCCCCATCAATAACTTCAGCCAAAAGGAGGGTCTGGGGGAAATGCCCCCGTAAGAAATTTGAAGAATTTGATGCAACATGGTGCATTTTAGAAGCATTTTCTGCAAAATCTGCAGCAAGACAAGCATAGGGATTTTGTAGCTGAAATCCTGAGAAACAATGCAGGTGACTTGAACAAGGAAAGTGTAAGATACCTGGTGTACTGCCTTAGTCTTAGAACCAAGTGCTTACAAACACAAACAATAATTAACAGTTTCTTATCCCCAAACCAAATGTTGCATGGGAATGGGTTGGGTGGGGATTTATTACCCTTGAAGAAAGTTTGAAGAATTTGGTGCCAAAGACCAATGCTGTAATTTAGAAGTACTTCCTATGAAATCTGCAGCAAGACAAGCATAGGATTTTGTGTAGATGAATCCCTGAAATACACAGCAGGCAGGTCTCCTGATGTAAAAAACAGAACACACTTGGTTTAGTGCCTTTGTCTGAGAATGAAGTGCTCACAAACACAGACATAAAAAGATTAACAATGTTTTTCCCAAGCCAAATGGTGCCTTGAGCTGGACATGGAGTGGTAACTGTGGTATTTGCTCCTGCAAGAAATTATGAAGAATTAGGTGGCAAATTGTACATTTTAGAACCTTTTGCTATGAAATTTGCAGCAAGACAAGCACAGGGATTTCATAGCTGAAATGGTGATGTGACATACACTGCAGATGTAAGTTGAAGTTGAACCAGGGATTTCTAGCTAAAACCCTGACATAAATACACAGCAGATGACTAAGTGGAAGAACCAGGGAACATACTTATTGCATTAGTCTCAGAACTATCTGTACACAAAGACAGAAGGAAAACAATCTTAAGTAATGATTAACTTTTCTTTTATTTCAAAACCAAATGTGGCATGGTGCTAGACGGGACACTGGGGATTTGACCATTGGAAGAAATCAGAACACAAAAGAATATGTGGCAAAGGGTGAACTTTAGAAGCAAGCTACAGTATGTAATGTGCATCAAGCCAAACTCAGGGAATTAGTAACTGAACATCCTGCAATACAGAACATGACTTGAACCACCGAAATAGTTGTTGGTCTCAGTCTTTATGAACTGTTAGATCCTGTCAAATAATTTAGGGATTTTCTGCAGCACTGGCTGTAGCAGGAAACAAAAGTTCAACACATCTGTTTGACAGTTTGGCAAATCTGTCAGTTACTTCATCAACATTTATTAGTTTTGTGACCTCACCCTCAATTGCTAATGTAGCAAGACCAGTTAGTCTGTCCTGACCTATTGTGTTTCTCTGGTACGTCTTTATTCACTTTAGTTCATGAACATGAAGTGACTGGTATGGTAAGTGCAATAATACCCAACTGGTGGATGCCATGAAACATAGCCAGTGGCAGTGAGTTAACAACGAAGAAATGTTCTGTGGGAGTTTTCAGCAGGCAACCTTTCAATAAACATTTGTGCTACAAACACTTCTTCTTCAGGAAGTTGCACTCCATAATGATTGCACATTACATTTAGTGTTGTCTTATCTAAAAATAAAGGATGCTGTTTTCAAAGCCTGAATTGTTTTCAGTAGTCTACCCCTCTTTGAGGATCACCGTCTCAATTCCAAAATCATGTTATCTAACACTGGACAGTAAATTTTAGTTCGGTAATCTGTTTCTGACATAATTGGCTGCTGTTCCTAACTATTCTGTCAAAGACATATGCATCAAAATGAGCAGCTAAGCAATGGGTACATCGTGGATGGGTCCTTTGTTCTGTTGCACCATGGGGAGCTATGTTAAGTGGCACAGCAAGTGCTGTTGCTTCACAGAGTAATTCTTTACATTTGTCTTCATTTTGGAATGAAACCAGAATATCAATAAATGCTTCTACTGCAATGCCAACACTGAATAGATCCAGATCTTCAGTCTGCAATAGGCTGTGGAGTTCTTCTGCAAATCCGAGAATGCTATCAAACAGGAAAAGACAAAAGACAGTGTTGAATGACATCAAGAAGTTGTAAAGTCCCAGTGCTTTGGGTGTATTTCCATGGTCACAATGTGAGAGGTAAGAGATTGAGGAGTCATATGTATGCTTTAGTACTCTCATAGCTCTTTTCTGACATCCCCACCCAGTGCTTGCTCAGATCTGTGACCTTGAATGTTCCATCAAGTCCCATTTCTTCTTGTACCTATTTCAGTTTGTCACTGTGCACTACAGATGTCAAAAACAATGTATGCAAGCATTGCACCAATTCAAAGAAATCTTTTACTTTGGGAATGCACTGACATGAATCCACAAGAGTTAGATTTAATTTATGTGCATAACAGTGTACATACACAGCATGAGGGTGGTCCTTTTGAAGAGTTCTTGAACACCATTGAGATGACCACTCATGACACTTGCACCATCATAAGCTTTGGCAACAAAAGTAGCATCTGGCTCAAAGATATCAAATTTTTCAAGATGTCATTAATGTTACTACACAATCCCTTGCATTCAGTTTCTGAGACTTTAGTGAAACATAGAACACATTCAACGGGTTTATGGTTATGAACATATCTGACACATATGCTCACTTGTTCCTGACATGAAATGTCTCAAAAGTCGTCATAAGACTGATACAAATTTAGCATTTTGGCTTCTTGCACAATTGCATCTGTAATACAGGATACAGTGCACTGAATCAGACCATTCTGTGATTCAGCTGATATGTATGTTGCATTTGATGGGATGGACTCATTAACTTGGAGAACGCTATCAAACATTTTAATCAAGTCTAAAGTCTCCCTGAAGTTTCCTTTATTAACACTTTTCTCATCCTCATTGTGACCACGGAAAGGTAACCCTAGCCAATGCAAATGTAGAGTGACTTCTACTAGTCTTTTATGTTTGTAAGATGGGCTGAGCTGAGCCAGCCAGAACACTGATTTTATTGCTTGTCGCCTTTCGCTTATATTTGGTTAATTTTAGAAGAATTTTAGCCCTTTGAGTTCATTTGTATGTTTTCTTTTATGCGGACTATTCGGATTACAGCCGTGTGAGGTTTAAAATAATTTTGTCGGTTTTCCGATCAGCGTTTTCCGTGTTTTCGGAGTGGCTTAGAGTGGCTTGGAGTGTTTTCCACTTATTAGAGCCTGTTTATCTTTTACTGCCTCTGGAATTTGGAGTCCTGCCCTATATACTTTTGGAGTCCTGCATCTCTTATGACCTAGCTCCTGCGTCTACCGTTGTCGGTTTTGGATCCTGCTGTTTTCCGTTCTTCGCTTCCCGCTGTTCTGTGAGAGGCTATGGAGTTGAGGATCGTTGGAAAGAGTTTGGAGCGAGGATTGCAGGAACCTGTTGCAGGTTCCTGCGGTGAGTGAGTGTATGACTCTGGATGGCAAGTGGTACTTGAACCTGCGGCATGGGAAGTTATGGCACTGTGAATTATGAATTATTGAGATACTGTGAAGAAGCTCTCTTCGATTATTGATACACCGACTTGGTGTTGCCCCAGTGACTCTGTCTTGTTTTGACTTTTAAGAGTTTGGTCACAGCGTGACGACTGAAGGAGGATTTGTAGTTTTATTACTGAATATAAGGTTGTGCAGCTGGGGACTGGAAAAAGTACTTTATTTATTGGTTGTTCCTTTGAAGTATTAGGCTGCAGGATTCAAAGCCAAACTCGTGGCTGGGGATTTTGGCTGTGAAATTGTGTGAGAAGGAAGAAAGAGGAAGAAAGACTTAAGGAACTAGCCTAGTTGTTCCTAAGGTGGTGCGTGGGTGCTGGTGTTTGTACCTGGGAGGGCTGGGAGCACCTGCCGGAGGGTTGGTGTTTCGGGGCTCTGGGTGATGCTGGAATAACCTGGCAGAGGCGGGCTATGTCTAGCATCCCATGTAGGGAAGACAGCATGCATTTCCGCGCCTCCTGCGGTTTCATTAGGTGAAGAGTGCTTCCTCCCTGGCTCCACGCCAGGCATAGAAAGAAAGTGTATTGACTCCAGAACATTATGAACTCTGTTATATGGGGCTTATGATTAGATTTTATTAAGTTTATGGACTTTTAGTCAGGGTTTTAAATTTGTGTGATACTTTCAGATTTATGTTGTTTGTTTTATTTGTTCGTATGTGAATTTTATGTTTGTATGCAGTGAGAGTGTTAAGATTTTTGGGTAGGGAGAGTTTTTATTTTATTTGTTTTGTCTTGCTTTATTTTATTTTGTTTTGTTTGTTATTTTATCTTACTTACTAATTATATGATCTTGTATGGGTTTTGGTTTGATTATATGATTTTATTTTTATTTTAGGTTAATTATATTGTTAATTAAGATAGGTTGTTTAGTTGAAAGTTATTTGCATTTGCCATCAATAATGTGTTTGATGGGGCTTAAGACGGTCAGGCTACTCTCCACTCTGCTCCGGGACCTCCGTCCCTTTCATTGTCCTCGGTTATCCGATGATGCCTTTAACAACTGTCGGAAAGCAGGGATAATGAGAATGCATTTAGGAATGGATGGGCTGGGCAGAGTGAGAATGGACAGGGTGGGCAGATAGGATAGTTGGGTCAAGGAGATGCCCTGGGGTGAAATGGAGTCAGAGAGGGGTCCTCCTTGCCTGATTCCCATACCCAAGGGCTCCACAGACTGTGGGCAGGTACTGCGATCCTCTCCGAAATTCGTCCAACTCGTGGTAGATGTAATGCCAGGTCGATTAGGAACAAGACTGCTATTATTGCAGATCTTGTTGCAACATCTGACTCTGGCATGTATTACCGAGACCTGGCTGGATGAAAATGCAGGTCCTATCTTAGACTCTGCCGCTCCAGCTGGGTTCTCGTAATGCACCATTCGAGATTGGATCAGAGGGCGGGGAGTGGCCATCTTTTAGATCAGAGCTGAATCTTGTGGAGGTGCCAGTGGGTAACACCAGATCCTTTGAGTGTATCCTGGCAGCAGGTGCAGAGCTCAGATTCTCCTCATTTACCGTCCACCCGGTGATGGTGGTGAATTCCTGAAGGAGTTCATGGACTTCATCGTTGACATGGCACTGGAGTTGCCTAGATGGCTAATTCTGGGTGACTTCAATGCCTGGGTCGACGATGAACTCTCACACTTTGGAAAGAACTTCCTCCAACTTATGTCTATGTTGGGCCTGTCACAGGTAGTTACCTTTGCTACCCATATAGGTGGACACTCATTGACCTGGTGTTCCTACTGGATTTGGATGTTTCACATTTGGAGGTGGAACCAAATGGTGGACAGACCATCACACCATAAGATTCAGTTTTGGGGCACCCCTAATAGGTCTGTCCTCACGGAGATGGTCCAGTATCGCCTTTAAGGGTAAAACCCAGAGGGCCTATTGGCGGTACTTGACCTATCGGGTGTTTCGGATGAGAGCATGGGTCCAGGGACCTAGGTTATTGCTATAACAAGGCGGTGACCGGGCCCTGGATCGAATTACCTTGAAATTGGTGGTTCACTCACTCACTAGTGCCCAAAGACTCCTGGTTTGATGAGTCTTTGAAGGAGCTGAGGAGAGTGGGAAGCGTAAGGCTAGAGAGAGCATGGCGGAAATCTTGCCTGGATGCCGACAAACTTAGATTGATGGATCATTATGTTATCTATCAATCGGCAATATCCCGTAAGAAGTCAGAATTCCTGTCCAGGAGATTGCTGCTGCGAGAAACCGACTGCTCAACTCTTTCGGACTGTTGACAGATTGTGCAATCCACTCTGTCTACAGTCTGGAAGAGATTTTCTACAAATAAAGTGTGATGAGCTTGCTCGATTTTTCGCTGATAAGATTGCGGCATTAGGCGGATCTCAGCCAAGCTCACTCTACAAAGGTTTGCAGTGATCGGTGAGGGAAGCAAACACCTGTGTCACCTGGTCTGACTTTGGTAGGCCGGAATTCATGGACATTATGAGGATTGTCCAGACTGTACGTCCAACCAATTGTAGTTTGGATCCGGGCCCCACGCCACTTTTATTGGGTTGCGAGATATTATCTGTCCGACCATTGCTGAAATCATCTGGAGATCCTTGGAGCAGGGATCTTTCCTGAACCCTTAAGGAGGCGGTCGTCTACCACTCCTAAAAACCTTCATTGAATCTGGACTGTCCAGCTAACTACAGACCTATCTCTAACCTGCCCTTTTGGGTAAGGTTATTGAAAAGGTGGTTGCACTGCAACTGGGCGACCATCTTACAAATCATAATGTCTATGATACTCTTCAATCGGGATTTAGGAAAAGACATAGTACTGAAACTGCTCTTGTCCGGTTCTAAATGATCTCCTGATAGCGAGGGATCGAAAGGCTCGTACTATTCTAGTCCTTCTTGATCTCTCTGCAGCTTTTGACACTGTGGACCATGGTGTGCTTTGGAACGCCTGCGATTCTATTGTGGACTGTCTGGTAAGGTTCTACAATGGTTTCAATCTTTTCTCACAGGGCGGAGACATAGGATTATCACTGGAATTTATTCCTCTGATGCCGCCTCTTTGCCTTGTAGGGTTCCGAGGGTTCCATTCTGGCACCCATGTTGTTCGCTGTCTATATGCTGCCATTGGGAGACATTATTAGGCAATATGGCTTGGGTTTTCACTGCTATGCAGATGACACCCAGCTATATTTGTCCTTTAGTCCCGGCAAGAAGATGCAGTCTCTATACTTAACGACTGTCTATCCGAGATCAGTGATTGGATGAGTGCCAGCTGGCTAAGGTTAAACCCGGATAAGACTGAGGTGTTGGTGGTGGACCCAGGTCATCGTGAGGTGGATTGTAGGGCTGGTCTTCCTTCGGCATATGGATCGATGGTGCCCAGCTCTCGACCTCAGACCGGTGCGAATCTGGGCGTTATTATTGACGGCAGTTTGACACTGAAATTCCAGGTGTCATCTGCTGTCAAATCCTCCTTTACCATCTGAGGAATATTGCTCGGTGAAACACCTTGTTCCTCCGCTGACCTCCGACATTAGTCCATGCCTTTGTTACTTCGCCTCGATTACTACAATGCCCTGTACCTAGGGCTGCCGGGGTTGATATCCGCCGCTTGCAGCTGGTGCAGAACGCGCATCCAGGCTTTTGGCCGGGGACATCTATGAGGAATCATATTCCGCCTGTGCTCGCGTGAGCTGCACTGGCTGCTGGTTCAGTGGCGGATCACCTTTAAGGTCGGTTTACTGACCTATAAAAGCCCTACACGAACAGGGACCACGATATCTTCAAGATCTGCTTGTTCCTCTACTGTCCTCTCGCCCTCCGCTCCACGGCGAGGGATTGCTAGAGGTTCCAAGGGTTCGTTTAAAACATCAGACGAGCCGTTTTCTTATGCTGCCCCTACCCTGTGGAATTCTCTACCTCGCCGGATACGAGCTGCCTGACCGTTGAAAGCTTTAAGTCAGAACTGAAAACCTATTTATTTCAAAGGCGTATGGGAGTAGTTTATTGCACTGTATTGTAATTATAATTTATTGTTGTTTGTTATGTTGTATGTATGTTTTATATGTATTTAAACTGTTTTATTGTACAGCGCTTTGATTTCAAAAGCGCTAAAAATAAACTTTTACTTACTTACTTACTTCATGTAATCCCTTCTTTGTTGAATTTCTTAATCTTGCCCTTGTCTACCTGTGCCATGATGTTACCCATTTCCTGTGTGCACATATATGCAGACTCAAGCAGTCATCGCACTTCTGTGAAAGTGACTTGATGTGCATACCCTGAATTTACCAAAGCCGCTTTCCAGTCCTGAAATCTTCAAGTAATAAAGGCTTCATCAGCACATCCTACACATGCATGAAGCATCTACATGCAAACCAGAATGTACTCTGTTTTCACAGCTGTACTCCAACAAACAGAAATCTTTGTACCAGTGATGGCTAAAGCCCTGTCTTTTACCTCCATAAATTTTATTACTGAAATTAGTCATAGGCTGAGTAGGGCCTTTCTCTTTATTGCCCAGATCAGTAGGGGGTTATCATCAAGGTCAGGTACTGGAAGGGCCTGGGACAAGCCTAACTCAATAGAGGGGTCGTACAAGACTGTTCAATGCATGCACTAGTAGTGCTATTAGTACTAATACTGTCAACTCAGTGACTTACTGTCTCACTTGTTTGCTCATCACAAGATGCATCGTTATCAGTTACTATGTCTGTGCACAGTCTCATTCAAAGATGAAGAGGATACTGATGAAGAACTTATTTTGGCCTTTTGCTGGCTGTTCCTATATTAAAGGAAGACCTTATGTCATGACTCATTTTGCTTTGGATATTGTTGTACTTTAATTCAGTTATAGGCCAAAATAATTAAAGTGATGATTTATTATTCTATGGTGACACCATGTAGGTAGGCTAGTGAGTAACTGTAGTCACAAACCATGCCTGTTTACTTATTTCTGGGGTTATATCCCAAATCTGTAAGCAACCAAGTAATTCATAACAGTAGTAGGCAAATAAGAAAACCCACTTCTTTTTTTCCCAGGGCTTATATACTCCAAGACTGGGGCAATCAGTAATTACTGACAGTGGTGGGCAGACAACAAACCCTGATTGTTAATTTTTTTCCAGGGGCTATATACCCAAGACCATGGGCAATCAGGTAATTACTGACAGTGGTGGGCAAACAACAAACCCTGCCTGTTCATTTTTTTCCAGGGGCTATATACCCCAAGACCATGGGCAATCGGCACGGGTCAATACGCGCATGGCAGAATGCCATGAGAAATAATGCATTAGTGCGATTTAATGAAATGTTTCTTTCTGTAGGGGCTCTGCACCCACATCCCCATTATGGGGCTGCACCCCGGACCCATCCACTTAGGATTCTAACTCTCAGGGTCCAACTTGAGAGCCATGGTCCGGTTATGGAGCAATGCCTAAGCTATTGTTGCATTTACATGACCCGGGTAATGCAAATCAGGTAATTACTGACAGTGGTGGGCAAACAACAAACCTAGCCTGTTAATTTTTTCCAGGGGCTATATCCCAAGACCATGGGCAATCAGGCAATTACTGACAGTGGTGTGCAAACAACAAACCCTCGCTGTAAATTTTTTTCCAGGGGCTATATCCCAAGACTATGGGCAATCAGGTAATTATTGACAGTGGTGGGCAAACAACAAACCTGCATGATAATTTTTCCAGGGCTATATACCCCAAGACTGTGGGCAGTTAGGAAATTAACTGACAGTGGTGGCAAACACAAAACTTCTTACGTAAATACACACACACAGGTTGCTAGCTTGAGCTACCAGTTGTCTCCTGTTCCTTGGCTCGGCTCAGCTTCTCTCTCTTAGTTATTTTCTTTTTGGGTGGGGTATCTTACACTGCAGTGTGCACTGTGACCTGCCAGTTAGTGCAGCAGACACTACTCAGCTCCTATATGGTTGCTTGGCCTTGGTTTACTCACTTGTTTCACAACATGCACCACCCACTCCCAGTCAGTCCCCAGCCACTACAGCAGCTCCTGCTTTTTTATAAAGATTCACACAAATGTATGTAAAATCTGTATTAATATATGTTGATTTTTTTTAATGCAGCCCCAGGGAAGGTTCCTCTCCTCAGCAGCTCAGCTCCTGGCTGCTGCTCTTCTCAGACTGACACATTGAAAAAATGATCACAATCTCCTCAGTACCTCTTCCCACCTCCTCACCAACTCCTGAGTCCCAACTTTCTCTTACTCCCTCCCTCCCTGTCTCCTCTCTTAGGACCCTACCTGCTATACTCTCTCCCTTCTCCGACTCCCACCTCTCCTTATTTTTTTTCTAATATATTACGCTTTATATCAGTCAGACAGACAGACACTGTTTCACTCTCAGTTCAGAATGATGTTATTTTTTTAAGACAATTAGACAACACAATAATATTACTAGCTAGCTAGCCAACGCCTCTTCGGCTACCGTTAGCTACCAGGGCCTGGTAGGCTCCTGCCGTCAGTAATTGCTGCCGTGCTCGCTCAAATGCTCAGTATGAATCCACAGGCTCACAGCACAAAATGACAACCATGCACTGAAGGCGCAGAACTAAAAGCTGTCCACAATAGTCCAGCTCCACCTCCAGCCCCACCTGCTCCAATCAAAAGCCATTGCCAACCCACATGGCCACACATGATTGGAGCGGGATTATGCCAGTAACTCACTGACTCCTCCATGGCACCCAGCGACAGCCCCCTTCTGTCCTCATGATGCAGGAACTGAACAGTTTTTGCCCCATGTGATCACTGCACAGCTGACCCCAAGAGCAATCTGAGAATCATCGGGGAGGTCGTGCACTCAGCAGTCGGAGGGACTCAGCAGGCTCTCCTGTTTTGGCTAACCACAGCATGACAGCAGAAATCTGTGATGACTGCCAGTGAGTGCAGATGGCTGCAGCTGAGGTAGGAGAAGGCTGGGTGGGGTGGAGCTGGAGGGCTGACTGGAGGTGGTGCAGCCTGTCGGCCTGCTGCCTGGCTCACATAGTGGTGCTGCTGTGGAGTATAATTATTTATTATGCCTGCTGGTTGGGCAAAAGAGTGAGGGGCACCAGCATAAACTGGGGACCCAGGCCGGGTCCCCATTTTTGAGCTAATGACGCCTGCTATAGTTATCAAGGTAATAAATAAAATGGCAAAATACAGTAGCGACTAGCTGGGGTATTATCAGAGTGTCATCCTTTTGTAAAAGAAGCTGAAGATCCCAGTATGGGACTGTATTAGTTGAACGAGCGGAGCAGACACAGTTAGTGGAGATGCTGATGACAGTAAAAACAAAGAAAATGAAAGGTACAGAAAATTAAATTGATGGATTTTGAAAAGAAGCATGACTGTAACAGTTATATATGGAGAAGAGAACAGTGTTTAGGGAAGGGAGATGGTGAGCTGGCAAAGAATGGGTGGCTTGCTTTGGGGAAAGGAAAGTGTAAGTAGTGCAGGCAGGTGGACGGGAAGGCAGCGGTGACGAGCATGTTATGAACTAACTATATGTTTAAATTAGTGAAGATGAATGTATGATGAGTATAAATCAGTTGTCCCAGATTTACAGATATAGTTGCTCGGATAAATGGAGTTATCAGCAGCCTTTTATGTCCACTCCTATTGCATAAATAAGTGATATGCAGTTGGGACCTGTGTGACAAATGATTTACCCAGATGGACATAAAGGTAGCATACGGAAAGGCAAAGGAGGAGAAGGAGAGTAGCACCAGGTAGGTTCTTGGGCAGACTAGATGGACCTCGGTCCCTTCTGTCATTACCTTCTATGTTTCTATCTATACAAGAGCTGTTTGACCTCTAGGTAACAGCATGAGTACAGATAATCATTGATCACACAAGGTCCCCCTTCATATTTCATTTATGCAATTGGATAGGACCTTGTGTGATGGATTATTTTATAGCTTTTTAAAAAAAATTATAAAAGTTTGTGGGTTTCTTTTGAGCTAGTGGTATTGAGTTCCCTCATCCCGGATGTCATAGCCATTGTCATTGATGTGGTGTCAGTACAATGAGCTGATGCTGTGACATAGCACTTAATTGGTGCCGCAGAGGACTTGCAATGGAAATTACAAACCACTGCCTTGGCAGTTCTACAGCAAATGGTAACCCTGTTGCAGAACATGGTCCCAAAATACCACAGAAAAACAGGGCCCTGGTTATTGGGTAGGAACTGAAAGCTGATTCTATTACTTTTTATATTTCAGTGTTATCTCAGCTGTGTGTGTCCACAGAATCTTGGCTCACATGCTAGGAATTGCCACACTGTGGATGGAGGACCCACCTCTCCTACACCCACCCAGGAACTGTCACAGCTGCCTTGTTGCCTCCAACCTGAGGTGAGGAGGCTGCTTACAGCAAACAGCATTCAGTCTGTCCTAGACAGACAGTGTAGAGCAGGAGCTGACCATATCTAGGAAAAAACATAATTTCAATAGCTGGCTTGCTCCTCTGTTCATTCTCATGGTACCTCTTCACTTCCTGCAGTGTCCCATTAATACAAACTCGCAGGCAATGGAAGAGAGCTTCCTCCTTTCCATTTCTTGAGGCAGGAAGTTGTGCTGACAGGCCAAAGTTTTCATATTTATCCGAAAGCCAAGTTAGATTTTGCTCCTCTTTTTTTCTTTTTTGGCAGTGCTAGGCTTGGTAGCTTGGTGCTGCCAGCCTCTGTAGCCAGTGTGTCGATCTACTCAGCTTCCTTCCTGAATCAGGCCCACAGACAGGGCTGAGATGAGGTGAGAGCTTATTATGATTTTGCATCTTTTGCTGGACTTATGAATCCACCTGGCTCACCCGGCAGCTCCCCCGCACCTTTGTGCCAGTATTGCCAGCAGAGGAAAGCTTCTGCCTTTTGCTGAGCTGCTGCCAACTGGACTGCCCAAACTTGCCATGATCTGACCAACTGGCTTGTTGTCCTAATTTCCAGCCCTGCTCTGACTCAAAATTCTGTGTGTCCACACAACTGCAGGAGGGTGGTGGCTAATTGTGATCATCAGACACAGAATTGGTTGGGTCAGGAGTCCTGGGAGAATCAATGGGTGTGGTAATCAGTGGAAGGTAGAAGGCTGCCTTTCCGCTGCCTTTGTTATGCTGCTTCTTGTGCTGTAGTGCCAACTCCAAGGAGCAGATGGAAAATTAATAAAACTACTGATAGTGGTCACTAAGTCTGTCAACCAGGCCTGTCTAGTCTGGAAGAACTCCATGAGAGACTTGCAGCTTTCCTGAGGAATTGAGCACCACTATCTATGCCCAATAACTACACAGCAAATACAAGGAAGCAAACATTCGACATTGAACAATGCCTGCTTACCTTAGCATTTAATGGAGGCAGTCTGGGTTGCTGCAGTGGTTATGGTTACTGCACGGGCATGGAGAAGTGGGAGACATGAGACAAGGTTACCATGTGACCCTGAGCAGTGTCTTGACCTCCCTCGCTCAGTCCTCACAGCTGTGCAATAGGGTAAAAGCAAGGCCCCACTGAAATGAGATGCTTCATTTCGATTGAGCTGTCCTGTTGCACTATCCTGGGTAAACACATTGTAAAGAAAAATCAGAGAGTTTAGATGCATAAACTAAAATGTTAGGCTTACAAAAGGCAGTCTATAAGGACAAAGAACCTCTGTGCATAAACACTGAGGCAAGGGTTACCCAAAGGGCATATGGCTGGGAAGCCAAGTTTCAAGAAAATACAAATCACACATGCCCCAGAATGCAAAGCATCATGGGCTGCATATACAAATCACTACAGAATGTTTAGCTGGTCCAACTTTAAGCAGAATTGCATGGTGCCAAAAGGCCTCTCACAGTTTGCAAAGGGGTGTAATACTGGAACATAGTCCCAAGCTTTGTGTTTGTATTCTCAGACGACAATATTTCCACTGAAATATTACAAATGTATTAGAATTGAGACATTTATTATTGCTCAGTGGGTTGATTATGAGGTCTTGACTTGCTATAGCTGATTCACTAGTTCAGCAGGCAACATATGTACCCTTTGCAAACTGTGTGAGAGGCCTTTGGCACCATGCAATTCTGCTTAAAGTTGGACCAGCTAAACATTCACTCCACCTCGGCTCATTGGAGCATGGTGTTCACAATGGCATTTTGCAAAATTTCCACTGGCAAAAAGATTTGCAGAGTAGTAACTGACAACATGAAATCACTCATACGATATCTCAGCCATATACAGTATATGCAGTTTATTTCTGTTTTATTTGCACTTTCCTTATTTATTTTGTTGTACTTCACTCTCCTTGTTTTCCATCCCTATGAGTTGCACTTGAAACAAGCTCTAATAATAATAACAAGCATTTGTCAATGCTGAACGCTCACTCGCAGGTATTTGCAGTGGTGTTTGCACGTATGGTGCTTTACCCTAATGCCCTGTGCGATTGCTGGTATTTGCACAATAAATTTTCAGTATGACCTTTTGTTACCCCCATTGTGCACTACATAGGCGGAAACACGCTTTGGGCAGGATGAAAAATGACAGCTGTACTGCTCATAAGGAAGTGTGGTAAAATGGCAATGTTGAAAATCTGGAGTGAAAATATTGAAAATTCGCAAACTTACGGTATGCGTAGGAACTGCACAACACACGCCAGAAAACAGTTATTTGTAGGAATTTTTCACCAGATTTTCAACATAGCCATTTTAAGATCTCTGCTCATGAACAGTGACACTGTGATTTTCTTAATGTGTCCCATACACTGAGTTTGCACACCGTCTGTGCCATTGTGTGCTACATGGGTGGAAACACGCTTTGAGCAAGATGTGAAAATGACAGCTGCACTGCTCATAAGGAGGTGTGGTAAAATGGCAATGTTGAAAATCTGGGTGAAAATATTGAAATTAGCAAACTTATGGCGTGCGTGGGGTTGTGCAATGAACACTCGTAAAACAGTCATTTTTAGGAATTTTTTCACCCAATTTTCAACACAGCCATTTTAAGACCTCTGCTCATGAACAGTGTCACTGTGATTTTCTTAATGTGTCCCATACATTGAGTTTGCACACCGACTGCGCCATTGTTGCTTCCATGAAGCGGAAACATGTTTTGGGCAGGATGTGAAAAATGACAGCTCTACTGCTCATGAGGAGGTGTGGTAAAATGGCAATGTTGAAAATCTGAGGAAAATATTGAAAATTGCAAACTTACGAAATGCGGTGTAGGAACTGCACAACGCAGACTCGTAAAACAGTCATTTTTAGGAATTGTTTCACCAAATTTTCAACACAGCCATTTTAAGACCTCTGCTCATGATCAGTGTCACTGTGATTTTCTTAACATGTCGCATACATTGAGTTCACACACCGACTGCGCCATATTGTGCTTACATGTAGGAAAAACGTTTTGGGTGAGATGTGAAAATGACAGCTGTACTACTCATAAGAAGGTGTGGTAAAATGGCAATGTTGAAAAATCTGGAGTGGAAATATTGAACATTCGCAAACCTACGAGCATGCGTAGGAACTGCACAAGCGTTACGCTCGTAAAACAGTCATTTTTGGTTTTTGCACCAGATTTTCAAATCGTTTCTTAACATGGTCGACTGTCATCGCGGCGTATTCGGCCTGAAGTGATTTTGCGCAGTGACCGCGCAGTGACTGTGAAATCACCCTTCGGCCCCAATAACGCCATGACAGTGACATCATTCATGAGAAGGTGTCCAAAACCCCATGCTGAAAATTTGGTGCAAAATTCCAAACATGCCTGAGATATGCAATAAAGTTGAAATAACCCTATCAGCCCATTATACAGCTTACTGGCATTTCCTCAGTTCACGGTCGACTTTGAAGAGTGCAGACATGTTCCTGGTCACGAAGATGCATCGCGGAGCTCCGGAGGTAAGTATGGGGTGAGGGTGGGTGGGGAGGCCAGGGGTGCGCAGTGGGTGGGTGCGGGTTGTGGGAGGGGACTGGAAGAAGCGCCGTGGGACCGTTTTGGTTTACAGGTGAAAAAAAAAAGACTAGGTGGGGCGTTTGCCACAGCTGGGTGGGCTCCCAGCAGAAGGATGGCAGGGGGCCGTGGAGCCGGCGGGGTTGGCATCCCGTCGGTAAACAACCCGGACATTTTCCACGCTGGGTGGGCTCCCAGCATGGCACCAAAGATTTGGGGGTGGCGTGGCCGGGGCGGCGTGGCGTGGGGGGGGCGTGACGCGGTGCTCTGTATGACAGCGGTGGTTTTCGAAGCCGAAGACCACAGCTGTCATTCACAGCTCCCACCCATTGGTGCAGGACGTCACGCCTGCTCATCGGAGCAGTGGATTGAAAGGAGAGGCACACCTCCAAAGTGTGCAATTTTCCAAAACGTTCGCTCATGATGCGCATAGTTTAACGTAAAATGATCCAGTGCCACAATAGAAATGCTAGACTACAATGCTGAATACAAGAGGGGCTGATAGGCAAGCTCAGTATAGTCTTCTCTGCCTCAGACAGAGTATAATAATAGCCTATTATTGTCAATGGTTCAGGACTGCAAAGCCCAGAGGTTTCTTAACCATCTTCATTTGCCTCCCGCCAGTATTTGAAATGGAAACAGTTCACTCAGGAACCCACCACCTTTAATGCAGCATTGAAAATACCCTGCAAGAGCCTGGGGACATGTTTCTCATTATATGTTGCAATTTACACTATATTTATTCAGTTTTATTCCTTTAGATGGTGCTTGTAACACAGGACCAGCTCTTAGCCATTTTTCTCCAGTAACAGAGTCAGACTTTTGTTTTTACTCCCAGACCTGAGTTCTCCTGGATTTCCTACATCTCATAGTTACATACTGTAAGACAGAATTTTATTACATGGTATATTGCAGCCACCAAACATAGAAACATAGAAACATAGAATTTGACGGCAGATAAGGACCGCTTGGCCCATTTGCCCATTTCCCTACCTAATGGATAGCTGCAGATCCTAGTTAACCAGCAGCCTACTTCTTCCTACCCCCACCCCTAGAATTGCCTTATGACTGTCCCATGCATGCTTAAATTCCACCACTGTTTTTGACTGCACAACCTCCTCGGAAGGCGCTCCATGCATCCACAACCTCTCTGTGAAAAAATACTTCCTAAATTACCTCTGAGCCGCCCCCATCTTCAAATTGTGCCCTTGTTCTTGCACACCTCTTTTTGAAAGATGCTACCCTCTTGGACTTTGTTGATTCCCTTGAGGCACTTGAAAGGGATGCAAGACAAACTTCTAAATATACATGGCATGTATAAAGTGCGTTGGAATCCTTATAAATTCATAAACAGTACAGTATGTCACATAATCTGGACTACAGAGTTAGGAAGTCAGGTTGACAGTGACAAAGGGATCAGGAGATGCAAAGAGATCTACAAGGCTAGAGAGGTAGTCCACAGTTTGGGAGTTGAAATCCAACACCAAAAATGATGGGTTATACTCCTAATAGACTCAATATTTCTGTTGAATAGTTTCTCACAGTTCAGCTGTTTATTTCTTTCAGAACTTGAAGATTTTATTATATTGCCCCTCTCTCATCTGGACTCCAGCAAGTGCATGCTCAGTGCCCTAAGCTGATTGTCGTGGATCTGCCCTACTGGCTCTGTATCATTCTGAGTCCCTTACACTGCATTGTCTCTAGCCTGTCTTTGTCGTTCTTTGGTGAGGACTCCAGAACTGGGTGCAGTATTCCAGGTGTGGCTTATCAGTGATCTATAGAGAGGCAGTAATACCTCTTTCCTCCTGCTTTCCAGATCCTCCCAATACACCCCAGCATCTTGCTAGCCTCACTGAAGGCCTTTTACTTTAGCTAGATTGTTTAAGAAAGTCACTTATAATGACTCCTAGGTCTTTTCCTCATAAATAGTGCCAGCTTAATTCCTGCCATCCAATACTCCATCCCGGGTTCATGTTTCATATTTGTCAATTTGCACTTTTGTGTTGAAGTTCAGCTGCCAAACCTTGTACCCTCTCCAACCTTTGCAGGTCCCTCAACAACTCCTTTACCTCCTCCTTGCTGACAACCTTCCCACAGAGCTTAGCATCATCTGTGAAGAGATGCATCGTGCCCTGAATGCCTTCTCCTATGTCACTGATGAACATATTAAAAGGACTGGAACCGGGATTGATCCCACTGGCATCTCACTGGTGACCTCCTCTTCCTGAATTTGACTCTGTTTACCACTAGCTTCTGCTGTCTCCCATCCAGCCAACCTCCCATCCACCTAACTATGTCACCATTGCACCCAGGTCTTCTAGCTTTTTCAACAGCTTTGTGAGGTACCGAGTTGAATGCCTTGCTGAAGTCAAAGTAGAGTAGGTCCACTACATGACCCTATCCACTGTCCTAGTTATCCGGTCAAAGAATACTATCAAGTTGATCTGACAATACCTTCCTGCCATGAACCCAGGGTGTTTACTATCCTGGAGCCAGTTTTTCTTCACGTAGTCCACTAGGTCCTCTTTGGCTACTGTCTCCATCAATTTATCCACAATGGAGATAAACTGACATTTCTACAGTTACCTGGTTGCTCTTTGTCCCTGATCTTGTGGGGTGGAATAACATCCACCACCTTCCAATCTTTTATTACCACTCCTGCCTGAATAGAGCTATTAAAAGCCCTGCCAGTGGTTCAGCTAAATCCTTCAGGAACTGTCTTATTTTGAATACTTTAAAAATGTGGATGCTTATAACTCAACCACCTTTACAGCGGTGATATTATGCCACACCTTTCAATAGGGACAGAAAGTCTTCCAAAAGTTGTACAATTTGTTTAATTGTTCCAAAGTTACAGGAGCTCACATTGATGCAGTTTATTTGTTTGAAAAATGTTGTGAACATTTGTAAAACATTTGGCAGCTTATAACCTGGCCACCTTTAGATCTAGAGGCTTGGACCTTCGTATGCATGCTTTGTTGGTCTTGGCCTTAAAACCTCCCACATATTGTGAACTATTGTCTTGTAGTTTTACAATTAGATGGAAAATCTTAAAATTAAATTTTGGTAAAGTTTTGTGAATATTCTTTGAAAGTAGAACCAGTAATTCTGCCTTAATACCACTGGTGAACTTTAGATTTCATGCAGCATTATTGATGACATTCCCAGCCTGAAAATTTTTCTTCACAGAGAGGGTGGTGGGCACATGGAACAGCCTGCCACAGGAGGTGGTGGGAGCAAGGACAGTGGAAAGATTTAAACATGCCTGGGGACAGGCACAAGGAAACCTTAGAGGTGGGAAGGAGGGGTGGAAGCCATTGACCAGGTAGGGTCAGAGGCCACATCAAGTGCAGAGCTTACAGGCAGACTGCATGGGCCTAGCGGTCTTTATCTGCCAACAATTTCTATGTTTCTATGTTTCTAAATATAACATTGTGTTTGAGGTTGTGTACATCTCAATCCATGTAAAATTCTATATACTAGCCCAGATATTCAGAAATGCGCCAAAGGCGGTGCAAGTCTGGTGTAGCACAAATCCAATGCACCCTGGTGCAGCAGGAGTGATATTCAGAGGCTGCGATACTGCAGTGCACCAGCTAACCGGCTGAATATGGCAGTCAGACATGCACCATAGTGTAAACACAATTGTGCCATGGCACAGACAGAGAAGTCAGAGCGCAACTGTGGAGCAGAGCAGCATAGCAACAGAGGGGCACAGTGCAAAGAAGTGACCCAGGACAGAGCCAGGGAAGCACAGTGACAGGCCATAGGAGGCCACCACCAGTTGGGCACAGCAGGGTGCACACAGGCACCCAGACCCTCACCCAGAACTCAACAGTGGCAGAGATAGTCAGCAACAGGAGGTGCCAATGGCCAGTGGAGGGCCATCATGGGCCCTCCCCACAGGCTGCAGGCCATGCCTTCCCCACACACCCAGACCAGAGCAGGCCACACCCAGGACCACACAGCCAAGCACACACATGCCACACAGGCACACAAGCGGGTCAGTAGGCATGGAACATGCCAGGAGGCACGAGTGCTACAGATCACATGGGACAGGCTGCACATCACCAAGCAGGGGCCTCAACACAGCATGCGGCCAGTCCCCAACTGAAGACCATGGCCATGTGCCATCACCACACATACACCTGCCACACACTCCAGACAGCCGCCCATGGGCACCCCAAGACACAGTCACTGACCAAGGGAGGGACACCACCACAGTGGAACACACCACAGCACACAGCAGTGAATCACAGAAGCACAACACATGCCCAAACACATGGCATACCACAGGGACAGGTTCTCGCCACTGCAGCATGGCTCTCACACCACCTGCAAAGCAGACACAGACACAGGCAGGTATGTCACTGCCTCCATGGTGGTCGAGGTGATTAAGATTAGCTGCTGGAGCAGCTGATAGTAGAGGGCATCCTATGCCTCTGCCGGACACCTAGGACAAGGGACAGGACAGGTGATCAGTGCAATGTCCCAAGGAACCATGCCCACCCACAGCCGCACAATAGGCAGTGGGATGACACACTTCCAGAGGGCTCCGCACTGCCAACCAGGCAGGGCCAATGCTCGCCAGCAACACGGCACACCAAAGTGCACAGCGGTGGTCCCTCGCCACAGTGGCCATCCGACTGTGCAATGGCAGTCACATGGCACAGTGCACCAGCAGCACCACTGCAATATCAGTGGCAGCCGGGCACACACCCACCCACCAACAGCTGGCACACATGTCCATTGGATGTGCCACAGTGGCAGGCACCACGCACAGTGCCACAGTGTGACACAATCAGCTGCCACAGAACATGGCACAGTTGGCCATGCCCCGCCACCCCCATGTACAGTGCGAAGAACCATGACAATGCCTACCTGTCCTCTGTGGCCCTGCTGGTGCCAGAACAGGTCCTGCGCCACCCAGGCCCACTGCGGCCTGCTGTCCTGCTGCTGCCGCTGCTTTCCTCTGATTTTCAGGCCCTGGGAATTGAACATAGACAGGTACACATCAGTAACCATCCACAGCAGCTGCCCACCACCCCCACCCCTGTGCACAGGGTGAGCCCCTGCCCGACACATCCGCACAGCAGCATCACAATGCAAGTGGTGGCTGATGATGCCACCCCACGATGCGCATGATGCAGACATGTGATATCTCCTCTTTACGAGGAGACTCTGTTTTTTGACTGAACTCCTCCTCCCTCCTGGGTAACAAAATCTCCTGCTTAAGTAAAATTCTGTCCAAAATATCCATGTTGTTTTGGGCAGATAAAGACACATAAAATTAAATCAGTGATGAACAATGTATCTGATAACTTTATACAACTAGTTGTTTATTCTTTTTAGTGCTTATTCTTGACAAAATGAAATACATTAAATTTTTGTAATGACTTTTTCTTATTTTTGATGCCATTTAAGGACAAACTCATGATGTTACGGCATCTCCCTACTAACAGGCCAATCTCCTCCTAATTTGACCCAAATCTCCCTCTTAAGCAAGTTGTCAGGCCAATCTTCCTCCTAATTTGACCCAAATCTCTCTTAAGCCAGTTGGACATATCACATGTATGACGATGGCAGTGCACCACTCTGCAGGACATGCCAGGCAGCCTAGCCAACAACACAGTACAGCACCAGGGTACACATGATATGGGCCTACTCACCTGGCTGTGGCACAACCCCACACCTGACTCACACCTCCAGCCTCCTGAGACACTCTGGGTACCTCCTCACCAGGTCTCCATAGTGGTGGTGGCACTGCTACCACGTCCTGGCCACCCCTGTGTGCTGCTGCAGTGGCAGCAATGCCCTGCCACACCGGGCCTGGGGCTGCTGCAGGGGTGCCTGGCTGAAGAGTTGGAGTCCATGGGGCTGGACGAAGGTGACCAGGTTCACTAGTTCCACCTTGCGGCCCAGTTTTCTACCCTTGGTGCCTTTTGTTGTGCCATGCTGTGAGTAGTAGCCGTGAGCAAAATGGCGGCAGTAAGTACACGTGGCCACGGCATGCGCAAGATGCATGATCTGAGGAAGATGCGCTGTGTCCGCCCATTGCACAATCTCAGGGATGCAGCATGGGTGTGGCTAGGCGGGTCAAGGTGTGGGGTCACCCAGAGCAGGGTCACAGCAGGGTCAGAGAGATGCCCACTTTGGCACAGTGCACATGTGCACAATAGCAGGTCTGGCGCACCATGCGCCAGCTATAGCTGATCGGCACACAGTGTGTGACTTGACAAACATGCCAGCTCGGGCACATGCGCACTGTGGGCCTGTGCACCACGCATGCTTGTGCATTGCTCTGCTACTTGCTCTGGAGCAATCCTATTGGTGCCACAGAGCAAAAATTGCAATATTCAGATGCCACATGCAAATGAGCTTCATCAGCCAATGCGCGGCGCACTGGGGAATTAGCATGTCATTACCATTGTGCCAAGGCTCATTTGTACGCGATGCGCTATATAAGCGCCACGAACAACACAGGCCATGGACCGGTATTGCATCCTTTCGGGAAAGTTGTGCAAACTGCTGCAGCTCACTGAGAGCAGCCAGCACAGCAGGATGGACGTAACAGGGTGATGCATCCACTGACACACTGTGCTGTCCATGTCCACAGGAAGAGACATGTTGGAATGTGAGGAGGGTGAGGAGCGTGACCTACTCACAAGCACAGGCCCAACTTCACAAAGGTGGAGACAGAGGCCCTGGTTGAAACCTACCTTGACAGGGAGCCCCTGTTGAGTGGTGCCGATGCACTCCACAGGCCAGGGCTGGCCTGGGTGGAGGTGGTGGCATGTGTCAACCAGCACAGCAGCCACCAGCGCCAGCGCAGGAGTGCAGGAAGAAGGTGGCACAGACAAGAGGTGCATCAAGGAGAAGGTGGTGGCCATCTGTGCTCTTGTAATGCCACCGAGGGGGGCCTGCAGCTGCACTACTGCTCATGGCGCAGGAGGACTTGGTGGCAGCTACCATTCACTGCAGCATGGTCGAGGATGTGCCTGGCAGTGGATTCCAGATGGGTGGCAGCCATCACTGCATGGTAAGTATGTCAGCCACGCACAGCTGGGGGCGGAGGGTGCATACATGGCCATGTTGGCATGAGTGCAGCCGCATGCCTGTCATGTGCAAGTGTGCACACCCATGTGCATGCCATGCTGCAGAACACAGGCAGTGGCAGTGTGGGAGGCACATGTGGGCAATGCATCACTAACACGCCTCCTCTTTCAGTACCAGCATGCCTCGGTGCAGATGATGGGACGCCGAGGTGGCAGCAGCCGTGGCCACTGGACCGCCCCGAGAACCAGCCTTCCACCTCCATGGGCATCTGGGGTCTGATAGGCTGCAGTTCACCACCACTGTGCAGGCAGATGTCCTGGACCTGGGGTGACAAGGCCCTGGATGTATTCCTGCAGGATGCCAGCCTCGGGTCCTGTGTGCAGAAACACAGATCGGGACGGGTCCGACACTGATGTTGACGTAATGCTCATCCTGACAGCATGGCCACTGTTGTGGAGGAGACACCCTGCTTGCCACTGACACAGGCAGCCTGCCCATTGCTCTGCCAGCCGAGGAACAGCTGCCCACCACCACTGCAGGCACAGTGGTGTGCAGCCCAAGCTGTGCCCTGTGGTGGAGGTGGTGCAGCCGCAGGCGCTGGGTGGTGTGCAGTGGACGGACAGGCAACAGCAGTGGGCTGCGGGTGCCACAGGGCAGCCAGACAGGGTCCGCCGTGTGCCTGCTGTACCCAATCCCCAGCAGGCCCACTGTGCAGCATCCACCAGAGAGGGTCTGTGCAGCATGGCAAGTCACCACATCAGGATCGGCGTCCGGCCCAGAAGCCCCAGGACATCACCCGCTGGCTGAGCACACCTGTTTGCTATGGGAGTCCGCTCACAACACATGCTGCTCACCACTGGGTGCACACACTGCACACACTGCACGCAGAGTGCGACATTAGCCGAACTGCAGGAGAGGGCACTGCGAGATCCTGGCAGTGATGCAGTGCATGCAAGAGGCCATGACTGCATCCCTGGATCGCGTAGCCTGCGATCTCAGATGACTTCGCTGCTGGCTGCCACAGAGCATGGCGGGCACAGATGACCCCGCAGTGTGCTGTCCACCGCTGACTCCAGCATCAGGCGCACCTCTGCGTAGTCGATGCTGGGCTCAGATGTCACATCCCAGGCACGCCCGGCTGGGCTGTTTAGACACCCCACAGCCCCGCGCGGATATGGACATAGTCACGTCCCACGGTTCCACCCTGGAGGGCTGTTGCACACTCCCATAGCTAATGCAGAGCCTGTGGCTGCCAATCGGCCCAGGCACAGCCGCCCCGTGGCTGTGATGGCCATGGTTCCGCAAGCAGACCTGATGTGTGGCCCACCCTGCCTGCGGTCTGAGGTTGCTGCCTGGTGCGCATAGGGTGGTGTGTGTGTGTGTGTGTGCCTACTTGCAGGTGTGGCACCTGTGTGTCACACCATACACTGCCTGTATGCGCACTGCCTGACCACTGGACCATGTGGCGGGCGTGATGACAGCAGCTCCCGCACCAGTTGTGCCTGTGCACCAGTGCGATGCATCTGATCCATGCCACATACCCACGCCTGTGTGTGTGGGTGCATGTATGGGTGTGTGGGGGCAGTGAGGGGTGCTGTGTGTGGTGTGTGGTGTGTACCCTGTCACCCATACCCCTGCTTCCCACCTCAGTTTGTGCATGTCCAGTGATATGCATGCCCCTGCATGTGTGCTGTACCTGTGTGTGTGGCCTTTGCTTGTGTTTTGCACCACCTACCTGTGTGCACCATAGTGCTCTCGTGCTATGGAGACCCTGTGCCATCTTGCCTGCTGGATCAGCCAGGGATCTCTCCACCCAGGGTGGCTGTCTACCTCTCTGGCCCATTGCTTCCATTGTCCCCCTACTGTCACCTCTTCAGCCTCGACAGCTATCCCATAGTCAATAACCATGTTGTGCAGTTTGCAGCAGGTCAGGAATAGGCCACAGGCTTTCAAGGGCTGTACTATAGGGCACCACCTGACCTGTCTAGACACTGGAACTGTGCTTTCAGCATGCCAAAGACTCGCTTAATGATGTTGCACATGCTGGCGTGCCTCATTGTAGCGTGCCCTATGCTGGGGATGACGGGCTCCAGTAGGGGATGAGCAAGGCCACAGTGGACAGGAGCTGTCCCCTGTGTGGATAATGACATGGTTAGCCCTCTGCTATTCTAGGCTGTGCCCTTGCCCGTCCCTGGTGCCCACACCAACATGCACACCCTGCCCTCCCCATCCCATTGTATGCTCTGCCCATCGCCCTTGTCCATGCCATACTCATCCACTAGGTGGCCCATGGGGATATCCCCACAATTAAACCTGTGGCACAGCGCAGAGCTGTGCCAGATGAACACATCATGTTCACTCTCAGGGTGTGTGGTGCAGACATTTGTTATGCACCCCATGGCATCACACTCCACCTGGCAGTTGACACTGGGCTCCCTTCCTATTGATGTATGTCACACCCTCAGGGCCAGGTGGCATGCGGATGCCCTTGTGGGTGCAGTCAATGGCCCCAATCACACCAGGCATACGTGCTACCCTGTGGAAGTCCTGCATGGTTGCTGTACGCCCGCCTGTGTGCTGGGGAAATGGATGTATTCCGACACGTGGCATCAGAGTGTTGAGGAACTGTGGGAGGGGCGGGATGTGGCTGACTGGGTTATGCCTGTGGTGTCTCCTGTTGGTCTCTGGAAGGTGCTGGTGAGAAAGCACATGGTGGCTGCCAGCTTTGTCTCCACGGACATGGCGTGGCTCCGTCCTGATAGGTGCCTGCATCTCTCACTGCACAGCTCTCAGAGCTGCCTCAGAATGGCCCTGTTTAGGTGGTACCAGCCCCGATCTCTGTGTCACTGTACTGCTCGAAGGTGATGTGGGTGCGGTACCACCTGTGTCGGGCATACCGTCAACAGGCCCTTCCACAGCCATGTTGCTGTTCCTGCTGCCCTCAACCCCTCATTATGGCCTCCATCATGAAGGATGCACTATCCATGGCCCTTGCTGTCCTATTTCCCGTGGTGGTTGGCTGCTGTGGGCTGTGTGCCACCCTGGTGCATTGCTTGGCAGTGTGTCTGCCTGTCTGTCATCTCTCTGCCTCTGTCTCCTCTCCACTGCCACCTCTGTCCCTCTCCTCTGTGTCTACCTTGGTCTGTCTGTCTGTCTGTCTGTCTCTCTGTCTTTCTGTCTGTCTTTCTTTCTTTATTTCTCTCTCTCTCTCTCTCTCACCTCTCACCTGGCGTAAGTGCTTTCTGTGTGGAATCGCTGTACTTATAGAAACAAGTCTGCTCGGTGGATCTCTGATTTGATCCGCCTTGCGCCATGGTTTCGTGTTGAATATTGCACTGTGATGGATATTCATGGGCACGCTCTGCACTTGCACCTGCATTCATTATAGTTGTGTATTGGTGCAATTAGATTTTGCACTGCGCACTAGCTCCACTGAATATTGCTCATGGCACAAGTGCACACTTGCGCCAGTGCAACTCAGTTGCGCATTGCGCAACTGCTTTGAATATCTTTTTCCACTGTAACCATATGTTACATAAAACTAGAAAAGAAATGTCTTGAGAGTGTTGCACTTTGCTGGTTCTAGCACAGTGTCCACTGAAAATCTGCACAAACACATTTTGACAGACTCTGTCCCCTAAAGCATGACCTGTGAGAGCCACGCCCAGTGGCACAAGATACATAGAGCTATGCCTCAGCGGCACTGGATACATAAAGCCACACCCTAATGACACCACATACATACCCCAATGGCACCAGACATAGGTAATAAATGGTACAGGACAGAAAAGGCAAAACTCCATCAAGTTGGCCCAGTAGTTTCTATTTAGAATTCCTCAATCCTTTTGAGTTCCCAGAGCCCAACCCTCCTTTTGACTTTAATTACCTCTTTGGGTTTTGAACCATGAGATAGCCCAAGCATTAATTGTTTTACTTGTTGTATTTTTCCACCTTTCCACCACCCTCTCTGTAAAGAAATAATTCCTTAGGTCTCTCTTGATGCCTCCTCCTACTAGTTTAAGTTTGTGACCCCTTGTGGTTGTGTTACTCCTTAACATATAAATTCAAGCGGCCAGATATTCAAACTACGCCGTTTTGTGGCGCAAGCCCCTCGCGCTCAAAATAGTTGTGCAGGGGTGGCCAGGGCAATATTCAACGGATTTGGCGCTATGGCACAACTGCTTTGAATATCGGCCCCTGGCCACATCCACTGTGCATGGTGCAGTGGAACCGCGCCAGCGCAAGTGGTCAGAATGGAGCATTGAGATGTGGTGGCACAAGTTCCATTGCGCCATGCACAGCACCCGCGATATTCAAAGGTGACATGCAAATGGGGCCATAATTTATGCAAGGCGATGGGGGACCATTTGCATCTGATTACAGCCCCATTTGCATGCCATTAGCATGCAGGTGCACCGATCCATGATGACTTTACGCCTGGCGCCTGCCAGGCAGCAGCCGTCAGGACTGACGCCCCTGCAGCCAGATCGCATTACGCCCCATAAGAGACAATGCATGTCTCAATCCCTGGTGGTCCAGTGGACGCGGTAGCTGATCGCTGGGCATAACAGTCCCCAGTAGCCCGATTGCAGGCATAACAGTATCCCTCCCCAGTAGCCCGTTGCGGGCATTGTATATCCCCCGGTAGCCCGATCGCGGGCATTACTGTAATGCACCCCGAGTAGCCCGATCGCGGGCATCAGACCCCCCAGTCCAATATCCTGGTGGTCCAGTGGACCGCAAGTAGCCGATCACGGGCGGCATTCCTCACCCCCAAGTCCGAAATCCCTGGTGATCTAGTGGCCCCCACCCCACCGCCCACTGAGCCACACCACCCCACTTCTCCCGTCAGCTGGCGGACGGCAGCACCGCCGCCTGCCTCACCGCCGCCGCCCGACTGACAGCTCAGTAGGGCTGCCCATTGGTTCAGAGCATGAGCCAATGGGCATTAGCCTATACCATATACTCAGTCAGATATGTGAATGAATTCATTCACATATCTGGACTAGTGTTAGATGGTACGGTTGCACGCCCATTGGCTCACGCTGTGAACCAATGGGTGTGCAGTCTCCATTGAGCTGTCAGTCGGCAGGTGGTGGTGCGCAGGCGGGTGGTGCTGCCGCCCGCCGCTGACGGAGGAGCGGGTGGTGGGGCCCAGTGGGTGGGTGAGGGGGACAATAGACCACCAGGGTAGTAGGGTATTTTATGAGTTACAGATGCCTGCAATCGGGCAGCGATTGGTCCACTGGACCACCAGGGATATTGGATGTGGGGTATTATACGATGCCCACGATCAGACACATAGCGTCCACTGGACCACCAGGGATATAGGACTGGGGATTTCACTACATGGATTTCCACGATGGGGCATGGGGGGGCACTGCTGAGTGCAGCGGGAACTCGGTGGCCACCACAGGTGGCAGCTGCCGTGTTGGCCCTGCAATGCGGCAGCTCACCTGTGAGTGGCCATCACTTGTTCCTTTTTTTGGCTTAACTTTGTGCAGGTGCAGGTAGGGTTGGCATGCATGACTCTGCACATCCCGGCTAAATATCGGGCAGTGCAGGGTATGCATGGGCACGCCCTCCACCTGTGCCTGCATACATTACTGATGCGCTCGCGCATCGGATTTGTGCAGCGACTTTTCCCTTTGAATATCATGTCAAGATCAGTGGAGTTGTGTATGGCAATACACTGTTGTGCCATGCGCAACCCTTTGAATATCTGGGCCTAGAAATACTCCCAAACAGTGCAGTTACTCATGATGCAATAGTCTCTTCTCCTCTGACTGCATCCAGAGTGGCTAGACTGTGTTGGGGTGTTCCAAATCCAGAAAATGTGGCAGTTGATCAAGGAATGTGAACAAACATGGTTTTGTGTGATAACAGTGTGCTAGACAGCCTGTTTTCACTCTTTAAAATAAAAAGAATAAGAACCAAACTAACAGCAACATCGGCATTCTCAACAGAATGTGACCAATCAGCAAATGTGTTTTTAAACTAGAGATACTTCAAACCAATAGGGTTGACAGTGTTCCTTTCATTATCCCATAAGTGCTGAGATTCAAATAGAATTATAAAGCAAATAGAATTCAAATAGAATTATAAAGCACGCTTGATGAGAGGCTGTACTAATGAGTATCTATACCACATTTGATAACAATTGAACAAGGGTTCTCAGGATGTCTTCTTCAGCGACATTGCAGATGGACTGGAGGGTAAGGTTTGTATGTTTGCAGATGACACCAAGATCTGCAGCAGAGTAGATGATCCAGATGGGGTGGGCAGAATGAGAAGAGATCTAGATAAACTGGCAAAATGGTTGGAAGAGTGGCAACTGGGGTTTAACGCAAAGAAGTGCAAGATAATGCACATAGGGAAGAGAAACCCTGAAGCCACCTGTAGGCAGGGAGGTGCTGGCAGTCACAAGGGAAGAAAGAGACTTGGGCATCATCATCACAGATGACCTGAAATCATCCAAGCAGACCACTAAAGCAGTAGGTAAGGCTAGGGGATGTTGGGTGTATTAGTAGGGGTATCACAAGTCATAAGAGGGAGGTAATAATCATCCTCTTACAAGACACTGGTTAGGCCCCATCTGGAGTACTGCATGCAGTACTGGAGGCCACACCTTCACAAGGACATTAACCAAATTGAGGCAGTCCAGAGAAGGGCAACCAAAATGGTGCAGGGACTACATCAGAAAACATATGAAGACAGATTAATGGAGCTCAATACATAAACCCTAGAGTAAAGGAGGGAGAGAGGTGATATGATAAACATTCAAACACCTTAAGGGCTTTAACAAGGTGAAAGATTCTAACATGTTTCAATGTAAGAAAACAGCAGGACAAGAGGACACAGCATGAGATTAGAGGAGTCAGATTAAGAGGTAATGTGAGGAAGTTCTTTTCACAGAAAGGGTGGTGGATGCATGGAATGGCCTACCTCAGGAAGTGGTGGATATGAATACAGTACAGGGCTTCACAGGCATGGGATAGGCATAAGGAGCAATACAGATGAGTATGAATAGATAGGACATTGACAGAGCAAAGGCTGATGGCACATTCATAAAGTAGAAAAGAAATGGGCAGACTGGATGGGCCTTGCAGTCCTTATCTACTGGCAACTTCTGTGTTTCTGTTTCTATGTAGCCTAGCTTGTCCAGTGGTGCAGAGGGTTGAGGCACTGGACACCACACCTCACGCCACACCGCAACTGGAGTTCGGGAACGAGCTAGGGTGCAGGGGTCGGCAGGGAGGGAGTAGGATCGAGCATCTGATGGATTGCTCTCCTCTCCTGGGGAATGATCCAGGGTTCTCGGTGCAACAATGCCCCTCAGTGGGGACTGGCAGCACAGCCTGCACTCAGAGCAAAACAGGGAGGAGTGTGGTGGACACTTACGCACAGCCTGCTGGTGTCATTGCACAGTCATGCTCCAGGGGAAACAAAAGCCAGAAATCACCTGACCCCAGATGGGTGATGGCTCTCCCCAGCCACGCCTCACATGCCCAATACTGGGCCCTGCCTCCACATCCTGAGCTGCTCCTTCATCTCCCCAGCTGGCACACTTCATTGTAGATAGAGCGCTGGAGTGGAGGTGGCCCTACCCGGAGGGATCAGAGCTGGGAGTCCGCCAGCTGGAGGATGGTGGAGGGCAGGGGAGCCAGGGATCAGGTGGGTGGTGGTGTGGTGCTTGGTCAGCAGAAGCGGCCGAGATGGTTCCGGAGGAAGGGTACAAACAGAAGATACAAAAAAAGTATCCTAAAGTGTAAAAACAATCAAAAGTAACAATCTGTGCAAAATTAAGTCAACTTGACCAAAATACTAACAGCATCATGAGGTATCTAGCATGAAATGGCTACACATAGAAACATAGAATTTAATGGCAGATAAGGACCGACTAGCCCATCTAGTCTGCCCTGTATCCCTACCTAGCAAGAATTCTGTAGATCCTACTTGATCTCTGGCTTCATCTTCTTTTCTGAACTGCTATGGCAGCCCTATGTCCATCTCATGCAGTTTTGAATCCTCCCACCATCTTTGTCCCTCCATCTCTGCTGGCAGACTGTTCCATGCCTCCACCACCCTCTTTGTGAAGAAATACTTAACGTTGTCCCTTAGTCTACCCCTTCCAGTCTCATGTCATGCCTTCTTGTTGTTTTAGATAATTTTCTTTGGAAGACACTGCCTCCTGTACCTTATTTATTCCTTGAGATACTTGAAGGTCTCTATCATGTTTCCCTTTCCTCCTCTCCTCCAGGGTATACATATTGAGTTCCTTCAATCTCTCCTCAGATGACCTTTGGTGCAGACCTGCACCATTTTGTTGCCCTTCTTGAACTGCCTCCACCCTGTCTATCCTTTCAGAGATGCAGCCTCCAGAACTGGACACAGTACTCCAAGTGAGGTCTCACCAATGTCCTGTACAGTGGCATTATGACCTCTTTTCTTCTGCTGGTGATACCTCTTCCCATACACCCCAGCACTCCACTGGCTCTCCCCACCACCTTGGCACATTGGTTGGCCACCTTTAAGATCACCAGATATGATTACCCTCAGATCCTGTTTTGTGGCCTCTAATATCACCTGTCCCATCATGTACTCCTCCTTGGTCCCTGCTCCCAAGTGCATGATTTTGCCTTTTTTCGCATTGAATCCTAGCTGCTGAACTCGGACCATTCCTCCAGCTTAGCTAGTCTCTCCTCATTGTTTCCCCACAGCCCCAGACTGTCTACCCATTTGCAGATTTTGTGTCATCCGCAAAGAGGCATACCTTTCCCTTCAGTCCCTTCACAATGTTGCTGATGTAGATATTAAAACAGTACTGGCCCTAGAACTGATCCCTGTGGCACCCCACTGGTCACCCTCCCTACTTCATTTTAGCCCTGTTAACCACCACCCTCTGCATTCTATTCCTTGGCCAATTTCCTATCCAGTTTACCACCTGTGACCCAATCCCAGGCTGCCCAGCTTGTTCACAAGTTTCCTATGTAGAACGGTGTTGATTGCCTTGCTGAAGTCAAGGTAGGAACATCCACCACTCCTCCCAATCCACCTCCCTGGTGATCCAGTCAAAACATCTATTAGATTAGTCTGGCATGACTTCCTGGTGTAAATCAGTGTTGCCTCAAATCTTGTGCTCCACTTGATTCAAGGTGCTCCACTATCCTTTCCTGTAGCAGAGATTCCATAATTTTACCCACTACTGAGGTCAGGCTGACAGGTATACAGTTTCCAGCCTCCTCCTGCTCCCACTTTGTGGAGAGGGACTCACATCAGCCCTTCTACAGTCCTCTAGAACCACTCCTGTTTCCAGTGACTCACTGAACAGACCTGCTAGAGGTGACGCCAGTACTCCACTAGCTCCTTTAATATTCTAGGTGTATCCTGTCTGATCCCATTGCCTTATCCACCTTCAGTTTTGTAAGTTCTTTAGGACTCTCTCCTTTTATGGCCTGTTATCCATCCCCCTTTCTGTCCTGATTCTTAGCTGGGGTCCTTCCTTGTTCTTTCCTCTTGAAAACTGAATAGAAATGTTTATTCAGGATTGATGCTTTATCTTGTCCCCTCAATCAGCCTCACTATCCCCCCAGTCTCCACCAACATAGATCACAGCTTGATCAGTGGTTCTCAAGATGCATACAAAATCCCATTTTTGAAAGAGAAAAGAAACAAAACCTGAAGAAAAACAGCATGACTTTCAAGAATGTTTAGGGCTTATATAATTATAAAAATGACCAACAAACATTTACCCTCAGCATCGGAGAAATTATACCTTCCATTGCACTTAGTTGGCAATAGACAATCATGCCTTATACTGTGGTGTTTTGTCTCAGCTCATTTCACAACTCATATAATCAAATTATATTATGTTCCTAGTCAAATATATAATAATTGTGTTTGTTAAATTAATTGTATTACTGCTGATTGTCCCTGTTGTAGCTGCTGAAGGAATTGCTGCTGCTTATGGTTAGTATTTACCCTTTGCAACATTAACTAATTGCACTGTAGTATACTGCAGGTACTTCAGATGTTTCCCAGTGGACCTAATTCACTAAACATCTGATGCTTGATGCTAATGTGACCTTATAGATGTTGGCAGTACAAAGTGATAATCACTTGGCAATGCAGTAGTATCTACAGTTCAGCTTCAGCAACAGCTTTGTGGTTTGACTCACTTGTAATATATCACATGCATCCAATAACAAAACCTGTTGGACATGCTTCATGTCTTGATACTTAGCTGTGATTGACAGGGTATGGTAAAGGGCCAAACATAATAGCCAATTTTGAACTGTCAAACTAAATTTATTTATTATACCTAGATACATAGACATGAATGCATAGATACATGGCCTATAATGGCAGAAATAGGCCCATCAGCCCATCCAATTTGCTTAGTAACTACCCTACCTAATACAATTTAGAAGTGAAAATAAATATGGCCCGACCAGAGATTTGAACCCAGGACCACTGGAAACCAAGAGATCCCAAAGGCACTCATCCTTTCTCAATATGCACCCTAAAGCCATACACAAATTAGTAATGTGTGTGTACATTTACAGTTTTCCTGGTAGACAGCTACTGTGCAGTAGAATGGTATTTCAGACAGGCCTGGGTTCAAACTCCGTGAGGGCACTTATTTCTTTCTCACTGCTAGATAGTATTTCAAATATCTGTGCACTACACTCCTTGCAAATAAAATCAAGTACCAATAGTACTGACCAGTGCCAGGGTATACAGTAGATGTTTCATTTTGTATAGCTAACCAATGTACACACAGATGCTGTGCAATACAGACACGTCCATCAACACAAGTGCACACATGTACCTCACAGAGTAAACAAGCTACCCGCACACTATACAAACTGAGCGTTTAACCTGATCAGTTGCTGCACTACAGACTCTGGAGTCAGCATGATCCTTTGCTAAAAATGGTGTCACCGGGTCACTGTGTAACTTACAGTTACTACCTCTGCCTGGCAGGCTCAAACAAAGTTGAAGGGCCTGGATTCTGTTGGTGGATTTGTTTCCAGCAAGCAGTGCCTCCACCTAGAGAATTAGATAAGTAGGCTTGATGGTAAATAAGTACAACCTTTTGGATGCTGTACCTCCCACCTCCCCTCACAGCCACCCACACACAGAATACGAGCTTTTGTTGTACTGTTAAAACACATGCAATTAACAGCAGTCGCTAATCATATGCTCACAGACAATGTTGAACAATAACAATAAATAATTTATTGAAGGGGAGAAAAGGAATGCAGGAATAAGTCAGGAATAAATAATGATCTGATATGGCAGGGTAAAACATAGCAGCCTTAACCACAATGTCCACCCCCAGCAATAACACACTGTGTGTCATGCCCTCCCACTGGTACCAGTGCCCCTAAAGTCAGTCTGGGTACTGGTAGAGAAACTGTTGCAGGCCTGAATGGTGCAGCTGGGTGGCTGGTGTTTTCATGCACTTTGTAGTTTAGGAAAACTAAGAGCTTTGAACAACTTGATACAACTCCCAGGTCAGGGCAGACCCTGTGTTTACTGATGGTTTTGAAGACAATCTCACAGGGTCTACCAACAACAGCAGGTTCAGTCAGTCGAGCTGGGGCCTCAATCTGCACAAACAGGTTACAGCTACTTGGCTGTGGTCAAATTCTGACAGCTTGTCACCTTCTGTCTGGTTGTTCACAGATGCTGGAACAGACCAGTACTGAGGACCATGGCCACACTCCTACTCCACACATCCAGGCATCTAACTAACAGGGAAGATGATGGGTAATGCCTGGCTGCCACTCCACCTGGCCAAGACTGTCTGTTGCTGGCTGTGGCTCCTATACTGGAGTTCAGGAGTCACTCAGCCCTTCTCTCTTTCAGCTATATAACGAGAATACCTCTGCACGAGCTTCCCTCAGGCCTGGGGCAGGAAACAGTCTCTCAGGCAGTTCCCAAACTGCAGGTTCAAACCACAAACCAGCTTCTCTTACTTCAAACTGGATTTTCCAGACAATGGAAATTTTCTGTAGATATCTCAGTATTCTGGTTTCACAACCCAGGCAAAATCTCAGGAGGTTTAGAGGATTCAGTCCAACCTCCTCACAGACTGAGGGCTTCTCTCAGGTGCTGCAAAGTTGTAGTTACAGAGATCTCCTCAATATGCACTCTACATTCCAGCTGATAAAAGGTTTAGGAAAGTCCCCAGAATTCAGCTGTGGAAGCCTTAGGCCAACAAACCTTTTTCCAGTTCTTACTATGCTCCCCTGCTTCACTGAGAGAGCCTCAGGCAAAACTGCCTTGAGCTGTGTTCTTCCCCAATGTCTGGGGAGACAAAGGCAGTGCCTCGTTGGCCAACACAACTGTCCATCTGAAAAATTAATATGCAGTAGGCTCACACAACTCCTTACTGGATGCTACTAAAGTGCAAAGAGCATTGTCCAGTCCTCCTTTCCAGGAGCCATAACAACTGTCCTCCAGGCTCCTCAAACCCTGATTGGGCAAAGAATGGGTTAGGGTTACCAAAATGGCATCCCATAAACAGTCTACATAGAGTCTCAACTTCAGAATTACTTGCGGCTTCTGAATTGTTAACATTAATGCCCACTTGCCACAATAGGTGTCCTTCTGCTTCATTGTCTGGTTGTAACATGGGCACTAGGAGAGTCTCCTTCTGCAAGTCACTAGCACCATAGCACTAAGTCCCCAGGTGACAGGCCGAAAACACATTCACTAGGCAGCCTTGGCTGTCCATAAAGCAACAATACACATTAAGTATTTATACATTTGTACAAAGTTTATTTACTTTACCCTAAGTGAGTCTCAGACCTCCACTTGTATTCTGGAATCCGAGGTGGAGCACACAAAGGAGGCACTTTTGTATACTGCAAATGCAGACTGAACATGGGCACTGCAGCGCTAACAGGATCTGCGATCAGACAGCCAGCTCACATGTTTGAGCAGGAGCCAGCTCGAATGTGCAGACACTGAGTCGTGCTGCACTTCAGTGCTTGTCCAGCACAACTCTGCTATACCGTTGGCTCACAGATTTAACTGTTTACACACACACACTTCTCCAGACCCCTGCAAAATAGGCACTACAGGGGCTGGCAGAGAGCAATTGGGCATCACAGGATGCAGGACTGGTATAACTGGAAGGCTGGGAGGCAGACCAGGAAGCCCCACCCTGGAGGGGTGTTAGAATGGTCTCTTGAGTTATGTTTGGTAAGCCTCCATTGCTCCCTCTTCAGACTGACAAATCTAGAAAGAGGGAGACAGTTACATTTTCCATGTTCTTTGTTCCTGGATCACTAACAGTTAAACGGCATGAAAACCTACTCCAAGACCTGAAAGTCCTATCAGTGATATCAGCAATGACATATAATAATTTCTCACAAACAATAGATGCATGCTAACAACATAAATTGTAGTGAGAAAGAAAATTGTTCCTCACGGCTGGAAATCAAACCCAGGTATCACCAAACTTCTGTCCTGGTGCTCTGCCACTATGTTATCATTACACATGGTGGGACTGAAGGTTTCTACAAAGAGATGCAAGCTGTTGGTAAGCACATCTTGCATTGACTGCAACCCCCCACCCCCATACACAGCTTCAGTGGAATTTAGTAATGAACTTCCGCCAACTTGAAGTAATGCTCCCACCAAGTTGCAATCAAACATAGACAAGCTTTAAAGTCTCAGCTGGGACTAGTTAAGTTGACTGTAACACAGAAGTAACAGTTCAATGTTCTGAAAGCCTGCTTCAACTCAAACCTTGTTGAAACTATATTGCTGGACGTCAGCAATGACATCTAACAATTTCTCTCATACTACATAAAATGTAGGAGAAAGAAAAAATGGTACATATTGAGGATCAAACCCAGGCTTCAGTAGGTCTAAAACAGTATGCCATTCAAGTGAAGAATATTAGAACCACTTGTTTGAGTCCCACCAGTGAAAAATATAATGAACTGTGTTGGGACTGTTTCACATTAATATCAGCCTCCTCAGATATTTGAGCATGGTTTTAAATTTTAAGTTTGTATTTGGTTACTGTTGTATATACTTTTTCATATGTTTTTAAAAACACTTTTGGGGTCAAGTTAGCTTTAAAAGCTGGACAATGTTGAAGATGTCACAGTGCAGGGATATATTTAAACAGCATGAACTGTGAAATATATTACCCTTGATAAAGTGCTATTAAGGGACACAAAATGCCTGTTGGGTGAATTTGTGACACATTGTGGGTGTGCACCTTGCTATACGCCCGGCTTTTTATCTCATGTGTGTAAGTAAATAAAATATTTTTGAACTTACATTTTAGCCTTGTGGTATATATTTGTACTAATTTAGTTGATGTCTGTGCAAGCTTTTTTGATAGTGGCTAGTCTGTTTGCTATACTCACCACAGTATCTTGAAGTGACCCTGTTGTTTTGTTTTTTTTGTTATTCCTCCATCAGCTTCCCTACAATAAATGTAAGACTGACAGGCCTTCTGTTCCCTGCTTGTTACTTGTCCCCACCCTTATGAAGTGGAACTATGTCTGCCACCTTCCAATCCTTCAGAACTACCCTGTTCTTATAGAGCTATTGAACAGACCTACCAGGGCATCAGACAGTACCACTGCCAATTCCTTGAGTATCTTCAGATTCCACCCATCTAATCCTGGTGCCTTATCACTCATAAGGGCTGTCAGCCTTTTCAGGACCCGTTCACTAATGAATGCTGACTGCATCATCTGCGGTGGTGGCCACTTTGATGCTACTCTCTGGCAAGGGCCCACTGTCTTCCCTAGTGAAAACTGAGCAAAACTAATCAATTAGGATGGTGGTCTTTTGTCTGTCCTCCTCAATCACCCTATCCCCTTCAGCATTACAATTCCCCTCTTGCCTTCCTTTTTCACTCATATACCTGGAAAACTGTTCTTCTCTATTGTTAATTCCTCCACAATACACAACTCTGTCCTTGCTATTTTTCAGTACATATTCTCCCATTCTTTCTCCCCTGTTTTTCTTTAAACTTGTAAAGGTCTTTTCTCAGCACTTACTGCCTTCTCGATCCTTGCTGAGAATCATAGTGGTCTCTTGATCCTGTTCTTCTTGGTTTTTGCTCTCATGCAAAGCTTAGATGCCCCGTGGATAACCCCTTAACTGCTTCTCATCTGTCTTCTGCCCTTCTGTCCACCCATACTAACCACCCTGACCAGTTCCCTCAGCCTACTGAAGTCCGTCCTTCTAAAATCAAGGACTTCAGCCTCAACTATGGTTTATCAGCTGTGAGAGCCAGTTTGAACCAAACAGAGTTAAGGTTGCTGTTCCCTAGCAGTCCCCCACCACTCTAGCTCCTACCACCTCTGAGTAGGGAAGCACCACATCAAGAATTGCAGCCTCTTGATGGGCTCCTTAATGAGCTGTACCAAGAGACAGTCCTAGAATGCATCCAGTACAGCTTGATGTCTGGTGTTCCTGGTCACAGAAATATTCTAGTCAGTGTCTGGTAGGTTCAGATCACCAACCACTATTATTTTCCCTTTAGTTATCCTCTTTGCACTTCTTCCCAGAGCTCTTTGTCCCTCTCCTCCCTTACGACGGCAGTTTATAGATCACCCAGTGCAGTTTCTTGCCTGAGGTAGCCATAAGTTATACCTCCATTGACTCAGTCTCCACATTACTACCCATGATGCCCCCATCTTCTGCCACCTTATGCCCTCCTTGACATAAAGGGCCACTCCTCCCTTTACCTGCTCCATTTTCCTCCTGAACATCGAGTAGCCAGGGATCATATGTTCCCAGTCATTATTTTCAAAGTCCATGTTTCTGCTATGGCCAAAGTGTCCACCTAGCATCTGCCATCAGCTCCTGGAGCTCACTGATTTTGTTTCCTAGACTTCTGGCATTAAGGTATACCCCTTCCATGTGACCCTAATTGTACTTTGCTTCTAGCCTTGCATTTCTCATGTTCTGTCCTCCCTTTTTCCTGTTGCTTGCTCCCTTTGTGTTCCCTCCCCAATGTCCCTTCACGTAGTCCCTGTAAGGACCACAGTTTCCCTTGTACCTGCTGTTCTGTTACAAGCCCCCAGATGTGGGGAGTACTAATTAGGATCCCCTTCATCTCCCCTGCCACTGAGGTTCCCTAGACCCAGTCTCCCCCGCAGTTAGTTTAAATGACTAATATAGACATCTAACTTCTGTCCCAGTACACAGGTCCTTTCTCATCGGGTGGAATCCATTATCCTCGAAGAGCTTCATGTCCCAGAAGTCTCCCCAGTCCCCCACGTAGTGGTATCCATTATTCTTACACCATTCCTGCCAACTGTTAAACTCATGTATCACCTCCCACCTTATCCTCCCCTACTTCCTCCCTGCCCCACAGGAGGACTTTGAAAAGGCCAGGATGCTGAGTGCACTGCCAATCTCACTGTCAGACCATTATGTATGGTGATGACTTGGTCCTTTTGCTGCCTCAAGATCCATTGATGACCTCAGTAATCACATATCATTTATGCTCCAACATATTCAGTCCTGGCTCACATCTAATTAGTTAATCCTTATTGTATCAAAGACACAGGCCATGCTCTTTGGGTCCACTAGGAAAGTTCATGCAGAGTACCCTAAGCTTACAGGTTCTTTGTTGTGATAGGTCTACAGTCTCAACAACCGACTCCATCAAATACCTTGGTGTGACTTGACCCTGTACTGGACTTTCCTCTCTCACATTAATGAGGTATGTAGATCAGTAAACTTGAAGACTGGTGTTGCTTACAGAGGTGTCACTCCCTTATCCCTACTGCCAGGATCTCGGTAGCCAGGGGTGTCCTGCTTTCTAGACACATATATGCTCTCCTGTCCTTTCCCAGGCCAATGCCAGTGTACTCCGAGTAGGACACCACATATAACAACATCTGCAGATTTGCCCTGTTGGCCCTGCCTAACCCACCACTACTTGCTTTACTCCACCTTGCATTGGCTGTCCTGCAGCAACCTTCGCCCAATACACTGGGATGTTTCTTTGGATCATTAACGCGACATCCCGTCTCCGACCACTGGGAGCTATGCTAAACCCTGTGATTCACTCTTGCTCTGAGGTCTTCTAACTCCCCACTGCTGTCAGTCCCACACTGTTCAACTAAAATGGGTGAGCAAGCATTCTCCATTTCATCCCCAAATTCTAAAATTCCCTTCCTCTCCATATTAAGAATTCTCTATCTTACTTCTCCTTCAAGAATGCACTGTTCTCTCACCTATATGCACTTGGTACATGTGATTGTTTTTAATAATTTGATTGGCTTTCTGTCTTTGCTTTTGCCTGCCTTGTCAATTAGCAGTTCTGCTAAGTTATGCTACAAACCTTGTCTTTTGTCTAATTTTCTACATCCCTGTGTGGATAGATTGTGCTTATCATACATAGTCTTTGTCTATCCCTGCAAAGTTAACTGATGTAAGCTGTTCAAGATTTTGCTCAGCTTATTACCTTGTTCTGTTTGTATCATTGTATTTTGTACTCTCCGGCACTGCCTGAAAATAGGCACGTCTATTGCCTAATGCACTTACCCGTAACCAAAGCTAATAAATAAATATATATATATATATATATATGCTTCACCATCTATACCAACTGGTTTACCAGATCATTGGTACCCCGTATACCAGCATTCCCTGCTCCTCCTGCTCCTCTCCACTATCCTCCCTATCTTGTCTAGATCCCAGATGACAGATTCCCCAAGGAAGGCACTGGACCATCCTCCTCTCTGCCAACCCCACTACACCACCCTCTCTACCCCGATTATGGAGTCCCCTACCACTAAGATTCTCCTGGTAGTCTTGCTCCTTGGGTGCCAACACGTTGTCCTGCCCTTTCTCATCAACTGTCTTGGAGACCCCCAGTAGAGTTAGGTGCCTGGACCTCCTCTAGGGGTGCAGTTCTAGTTACCACGTGGATGGTGGGGGATGGGCAATTTCCTTGTGACTAAACCTGCTTCCCTTTCTGTCCACTTTCCCACCACATTCCACCCCTTGGAATAGTAGGTATCTGGGGGAGTGAAGGTGCTGGGAATGGGCCCTGGCTGAGCTGATGATGCAGCTGAGATATTTCTATCCTTGCTGCCACCAGCTGAGCCTGGAGCTCAGCCAAGTCCATAAAATGTAGTAGTGCCCCATTCTCCAGAGCAAATCCCTAGAGAAGAGTGCCTCACAGCTGGCAGAGTTATTACCTCCTTCTGAACCCCCATCACTGAAGGATCTGTACTAAGCTGATGTTCAATTTAACTTGCAAAACTTGCCCAGATGAAATTTACTTCTAGCTAACAGGGATAGCTAACATGAGAAAACAAATAAAACAACACTAGGGTCACATGATGGCAGTTTGAGCAGATGCAGCTTTCCCCTAGCTCTGCTTCCCACCTACCAATATCTTGATTGTAAACTATTGATAGCAACTGAAACACTGATTTTTGTGAAGACGAATAGTGATATAGCACATCAGAGAAGCTGTATACTCACTTTAGCATGGAGGTCTACATGAAAAAGGCTCCTCCGAGACACTCGCCCTCCCATGCCGGAGAAGGACAAGGCAGCTAAGCGGGCCAAGCAACAGGCCTCTAGCTCCCTGAAAATATCCTCCACTCCAACAGCTCTCTCGGAAGAGAGATGTTTGGAAATTATGCAGCCACTATAAGCTGCCATAGCCACGTCTCGATGATCTGCAATAGATTAAACCTCTGTGGCAACATTAACAATGCGGGTAGGGGACTCCGAAGCAAGAATTATTTCTTTGGAAAAGAAACAGGAGAAGACCGCCATGAGAACTCGAGCATCTCACGAGGCTTAAAAAGTTGGAGGACAAATTGGAGGATTTGGAGGGGCACAGCAGGCTAAACAACCTGCTTGTAATTGGAATTCTGGAGCGGGAAGAAGGCAGCTCGCCAATTCCATTTTTACAAAAATTATGCACAAAATAGCAGGTCCATCCCTAATGGAGAGGATTATATCATTGAGAGAGCTCATCATGCCCTGAGCCCCATGTCACCTGCAAGCTCGCCTCCTAGACCGATTATCTTTAAACTGTTAAATTTCCTTGATAAACAGCATATTTTAGTGAAGGTGAGGGAGATCCAAGAGGTGTCCTGGGAAGGTTGAAAGATTTATATCATGCAAGATCTCATGCATTCCGTGCGAGTGAGGTGGCAGGAGCTACACCCGATGGTCTCCAAATTGGTAGCAGCTGGTAAGCCTTTTCAGGTTAAATACCCAGCGATTCTGCTAGTTAAGCATGATGACCAATGACTGTCTTCGATACTCCTGATCGGGCTTGCAAGACTTAAAACAGTTGTTCCCGACCTATACAAGTAATGAGGAGGACTGGTTTGGGAATGGTGTGCTAAGGAAGCTGCGATCAGCTTCTTGGTGAGAATTTTGCCTATCCATAGCTGTCTGCCCTTCTACGGCAATTCCGTCTGGCACGGCTTGATAAATCTGACCAGCTCAGATCTGATCTCTTGTCTTTGATGCTCTGACGCCTAGAAAGAAGACAGGTTAACCACAATAATTTTTGTTGATTTCAGGAAGTCTTATGATACGGAGAAAATGGTCAATGTGCATGCCTCCGGTACTGGATCATTGTACTCCATATGTTTTGTTCCGTCGGGGCAATGATTTGTCAATAGATCTCCATTTCATTATGTGGGTGTTATTTTTGAAGTAGGATAATATTGAGCTGAACTGAACTGGGGTCATTTTTTCTCTTTAAAAGAGGGAAAGTATTGAAGATAGATTGTTTCTCAGCAGCTGGAGCAGAGCGAAATACACCCTAATTTTTCAAGTTTGTGCAGACCTAGCATCTTGGACAGCAATTTGGCTTTCTTGCCATTAAATCGAGGGACTCCTGTCTGGTAGTTTGGACCGCTGTATTAATAAGGCAAGCACATTGAGCCCACCCTCATAGAGTACTAACTATGGGAGCCATTTACTTCTGTGACTTTGATCTAGCTCTGCTAGTCGCTGTTATTACAGTATGGACTTTGGTTTAATTTATTGGATTTGTTCCTTAGATGGAACATGGACCTGGGGTCCTCCTATATCCATTATTATTAATACATCATTATTTCCTGAATAAAGGAACTTTAGTCTGTTTTTTCTTATTCTAGGGAGCAGCCTAAATATGGAACAGGGAATATTTTAGCTCACTGCCAGTGTGAATAATAGCAATGAGGTTTAAACGGCTATTCAGAGTTGCTTAACACTGGTTCTTTTGTCCACTGAGTATCTACTTATTTTAGTTTTAGATATTTCATTTAAATGTTGGTTGAGTAGCAGTATAAGCTCCCATAGAAACCAATTCATTGTCATTGTACTGTGTTATTTTATTAAGTGCTAAGTCAGTATGTTAGATGTTTGGTTTCAGAGCACAGTGTTAGTATTAATATAGATTAATATAGGATTTGCTTATATTAGAAAGTAGTATCATTAACACATGCTTTTACTGTTTTCAGGTACAGTGGATTGGTAGTGGGGACATGGTGGGGGTTCATGCGGGATAGATTGTCTCTATCAGACTTGCACTATAACATCACGTGGCAGTGTATATGTGGTAGTGCAGTTAGTCTGAACTGGGGTTGTTCTTAGTGATATGGGATTTCTGTTTAAAGGGTATTTTTCTTGGGGGATGGGGATGTTTTAAAGGAAAGTTTTCATGTTTTATTAGTGATATTGTTCTGTATTGGTAATGGGGAGATAGCCAAACACTGCCATGCTTTGTTTATAATGACTGTTGAGGGGGTTCTGCAAGGGTTGACTCTGATGTTCAGGAATGCACTTTTGTTAGAGTCTGAGCAGTCAATATAATTTTGTGAGCTGGAATATTAAAGGGGCAAAAGATAGGGGTAAAAGACAAATAATATTGAAACATCTGTCGATCTTCGAGTGGGGATAGCTTGTCTCCAAGAAACCCATTTTGCGAGGAGGATAGTTCCTTTTAAGAGGCAATAGGTGGGACAAGTTTTCGGATCGGGATATCAACTAACAAAGGTGGGGTAGCGATTCTAGTAGCAAAAACTGTCCCGTTTAGGCTAATCCAAGAGATCTGGGATCCAGAGGGGCGTTATATTTTGCTACATGGCATGTTGGAATCCCAGCCAGTCCTGATTGGTGCAATCTATGGCCCAAGCATAGACTTCCCCGCCTTCTTTTACAATTACTGAACCTTTGGTTACCAACCCCCAAGCTAACAGTATTGGGTGGGGACTGGTATCTCATCCCCAAATAGAATTGGATAAGTCAGATCATAAGAGATGTGGCTTATCCCCAGCCCAAAGGGCACTGAAAGATTTGCTTAGAGGAGCTGGTCTAATAGATGTGTGGAGAGTCCTGAACCCTACAGAGCGGCAACATACATTTTATTCTCCCCCATGGCACCTATTCCCGAATAGATTATTTCCTTATAAGTTTCTTTGCCTTACCTGGTGTATTAGATGTGGGTATTCATGCCAGAGTTCTGTCTGACCATGCTCCCATTAGTATTAATTATTTGTTAGGTCAGGAATCAAATGAACTTCCCAGTGGCGACTGAATACTCAGTTACTCCACGGTACTGCTTCCTGACTTATATCAGGAGTTTATTACATCTTTCCTTGAGAATAATAGGGGATCAGTTGATAAATATGATTTGATATGGGCAGCCTTAAAATGTATCTTAAGGTTAGAATGTATTCGAATGGCGACAACAAGAGTTCGCTCAACAGAAGGCTCAGATAGCAGCTCTCCTTACCTCTATTAAAAGCCTGAGCACATCCTTTCCTGGCACTCCCGGCGGAAGACTGGGCCAGGTTGCACCAACTGCAAGCGTAGTATACAGGCTTGATCACGCAAAAGTGGAGTTGTCTCTTCACCAAACTAAACTTACGTATTTGGATTCAGGAGAAAGAGCAGGGAAATTACCTCGCACTCTGAATTGACAGGTGGAAACTTCACAGTTTATTCCCAGTATTTGTCTAGCACAAGATGGTCAAGTCTGTACTGACCCCAGGAGATAGTAGAGGGCTTTGGAAAGTATTTCAAGAACTTTATGCAGTTGATGCTCTCTTACATCCCTCTAGGGATGATATTAAACAATATCTTAATTCTATAATACTTCCTAGAATATCCAATGCTGAGGCGACCTTACTGAGTGCCAGCATTTCCTACAGAAATCCAACTGGCCATAGAACAACTGCCTGTTGACAAATCACCGGCCCTGATGGTCTCCCAAATAACTTATATAAGGCCTGTCAATCTATTTTAATCCCAATGTTAAGTGAGGTCTTTAATTTTGGTATGACAAGGGTATATCTGACCCCATTTTCCTGGGCTTTGATAACCTTTATTCCAAAGCCAGGAAAGATCCTCTAAACCTTGGAAGCTACCACCCTATATCTCTGCTTAACTCCAATATTAAAATACTAGCCAAAATATTGGCCAATAGGCTCTCTAAAGTAATGGGCAATCTCATAGGCTATGAACAGGTTGGGTTTATGGTGGGAGATCGTCTGGGGATCATATGCGAAACTTTTACATCTACTTTCCGTGTCCAGGGATTCCAATGTTCCGATGGCGTTGATATCCCTGGATATGAAAAAGCATTTGATAGGGTCTCCTGGGATTTTCTTTTGCCACTCTAACCCAATTTGGATTGCCTGATGAATTCCTTAAGTGGGTGCAGCTTCTGTATACTTCTCCATCAGTCAGAATTAGATGTAATGGCATACTCTCCACTCCTTTCCAACTTTGTCGTGGCACTAGGCAGGGATGCCCACTGTCCCCATTACTTTTAACTTTTATTTGGAAGCCCTGATCTGAAGACTGCTAGTTAATCCAAGAATTACAGGTATCCAGTAGGAAGTACAAGATATGCACTTTCTGTGTATGTGGATGATATACTACTTCATGTTGAGAATCCTCAATTTGTTATCCCTGTTTTACTTTCAGAAACTGAGGATTTGTCAAAGGTATCATTCTATAAATTAAACCACTCCAAAACTAAAGTTTTCCTTTAACTGGCAGATTAACTCAAGTGGATCTAGCACCTTATTGCTTCTCATGGAAGCGAATCCCTAACGATTTGGGTATCAGAGTCTCAAGGGATATAGGAATGATGATCAAGGATAACCTCTCTAGTTTATTTAAAATTTATCCTCTGATATGGAAAGATGGGGTTACTCCTCTTTCCTGTGTGGAAGACTTAACACTATCAAAATGAATGTATTACCAGGATTTTATACCCATTGGGGATGCTAGGATGCTTTTTGCCCAAAGTTTGGTTTACCAGGCTTCAAAAATGGTTAATGGTTTTATGTGGAGAGGAAGAGGGGTCTGCAGGGCTTATTTTAAGCTAACAGCTCTCAAGCATCAGGGTGGCCTTGTGGCCCCCTCCTTCTTCTTATACTATAGTGCTTATCATGTCAGTAAGTTGGCATTTTGGGCCAAAATTAGGGCCTTCAACACATCTAGAATATTCTCCTGTGGCTATATATAGAGAAACAATTAGTATCAAAACCCATTGTTCGTTATCCCACTTTGTATGTCACCCTTCTTATATACCCAGACCTCTTAAGAATACTTCTATTGATGGGCCCTTGAGGCCTTCATCAGCTCCAAAAGCACCTTGGAATGAGATGGTATCAGTCATTTGAGCAGCCTATTATTTGTAACCTCACTTTAAGATTGGAAACAATCCCATATCTTCTACCTTTGGCCTCTAATAAACAGCTATAAGGTCTCTGACCTTCTTTTGAATGGGGACCTGTTCCTTTTGCTCACTTTCAAGGTGCAACAGAGTACCGGATACCTATGCCTTTAAGTATGCACAGGTTAGTAAGGCTCTTGCTTCCTTTTTCCGAAATATCTCTGAGATAAGCTCTAATGTTGAGGAATTGTCTGCAATTCTTCAAGTAGCTAACCAGCCCGTCCGCTTTCCAACACGTATAAGACTCTCCAAGTACTAGACTGGCTTACCAACTGGGATTTGTTATTATTGGACTCAGGAACTAGGAATCTCTGCTGACACTGATATATGGAGAAACTCTGGCAGACATCCTACAAATTTATTAAGCAGGATAGACTTCATTTAGTCCAATTTAATATTATGAATAACCTTTATTTTACACCGATAAAGCTCTTTAAAATGGTAAATTACTTTCACCTGATTGTGGACGATGCAAAAGTGACATCAGTTCCCTTTACCACATGTTATGGACCTGCCCTAAGGTACAGATCTTTTGGCAATCCATTAGTAGAATTTTGGATCCTGTCTTGGGATTAGATACTTTGTTTACCCTCGAATCCTGCTTATTAAATTTTTTCCTCCTGAACTCCAAGAGTTAGAAAGGCTCATTTGGCACTTATTGCTGCAACTGCCAGTTGGTTATTATAAGACACTGGGCAGATGATACTCTTCCCCGGTAATAGAATGGTATAGGAGGTTCTACTGGCTTTGCAGTTGGAAAGGCCTATTGCATCCATGCAGGATAGGTTGAAAGCTTTTCAGACAACTTGAGGATCTCTGGAGACTTCTTGCCTTATGGAAACCTTAATAGTCCTTCATATCTTACAATGTGATAGATTGTCTTGGTTCAAACTTAGCTGGGTAGTGTTTGGTATAAGGGATGAGAGGGGAGGGGAGTTATTGTGATGCTGTGTATTTGGTGTTTGTTTATTTTAATTTTTGTATGTTTTAATACAGTCTTCCTGGTTTGTATGACATTATGTAACTGTTTTTGTGATTACTGAAAATTAATAAAGCATATTTAATTAAAAAAATAATAAAAACAACACTAACAATATCTACCAGGTAGCATTTCCCTAGATACGGTGTAGCTGCAGGCCTAGTCACAACACAGAAAACAGAAGTCTAAATTGCTACGTTGTATCACCTTGCTAGGGTGCAATTATAGATATTACCTAGGAGGAAGCTGTTTAAATTAATTATAGCACAAAGTAACTCAGCAATTCAAAGGTTCCCTTTGCTGTAGCATAGAACCATTGTTCTGCAACTAACTTTTATAAGCACTGAGTATTAACTTTCACTTGTTTTTGGACACTGAATTAACCTGCAGCACATTCCTACATATATTACATCTGGGTCCCTATACAATACTCACACAAACAATGCTGTTATACAGTATGTGCATATACACTTGTACCGCAGGTGTGACGGACAGGGATCCTGACTGGGATATGTGCTGACTGACTCCTGGCAGACTCATATGATATTTTGCACTCAGTGCTTAGCCTGGAGGGCTGCAGTATGGAGGGCCACTTGTAGTAGATGATCTTTTGAGGGAGTAGGCCATGCAGGAGGCTGGAGGAGCACAGTGGGGAGTTATTCACCAGCTGGAGCTTATCCTGACTTGGCTCCAGTGATGGAGATCAGCAGGGAGGAGACAGTCACATTGTCTTCCAGAAGTAACTCTCTCTCCCTGTCCAGAAATTCAGAAGTCTTTCCATGGCAGGACCAGAGCAGCTTCCTAAAGCAGGGCTCCACTTGAAAATCACATGCCTTCTAGTGACTATGCTAAATTAGTATGCAAAAAATACTGCTTTCTGATCTTATGGAACAATATGTGTTCAAAACAGCAAAATTACGGCTAAAACCTGGCTACAATCATATTAAAGGCTCACTCCTTTTTAAAGAGCACCTTTCATGGTGTCTTCAGAACTTTCCCTCAGAAACAGTATAGGTTCCTTACCTGCTCTGGTGTCAGTGAGAGCCAAAGGAGCATTTTAAAATTGTTAGATTTAGTGATGGAAGGGATCATAATTTGGCTCCATTGAATAGAGTCCCAGATCCCTTCCACTTTCTTGTGTGCAGCGCCCCCAGCTAGCATGGCTTGTGACGATTTTTATATGGAAAGTGCTGGAGTGCGCTCCATAGACTACTCATAAGGGCTGACATTTATGTCTTTTCTAATATTTCAGAGTTCCGATTTGGCTACATCAAGGCCACTGCTCAACTAATAAGAGCCTTGTTAGTTAAATGGTGGATTTGCTTTATCTGAATCAGCACCACGAACTAATAAAAATGGACATAAAATCAGCTCCTGTAATTATCTATGGAGCACATACCCATGCTCCATGTAAAACGTCAGAAGAGGTGCGAGCATGGGGCTGTGCTGAACATAAAGAAGTGGAAGGGATTTGCAGCTCTTTACTTCATGGAGCTGAATTACAGTCCCTTCCATCAATAAATCTAACAGTTTTAAAATTCTCCTTTGGTTTCCACTGACACCAGTGCAGGAAATGAACCTGTACTGTTTTTGTCCTGAGCACCATGAAATGTATTCTTTATGGGGCCAGTCATCTGCCCCCTGCTGACAGACAGGGACCTCAAGGTCCTGACTAAGAAATCTACATCAAGACATACTTTTGTGTTGCTTACTTTATTAGAAACTGCAGTTTTTATCTGGTTGATCCTGTAAACCACCATCCATCATTACAGCCAGTAAGATACCTATGGTGCCCAATGATTAAGTCCTTTGATGACATGCATGATGATTTGTGCAGTAATAAAGCTAATTTCCGATAAAGTAATATGATAGTGCATTTTCCTGCTAAAACCGCCAATAACACTCTCTCTCTATCTGAGGTTGAAGAACTAGATCGGTAGTTTGGGCATAATAACATGTGCATTAGCAAGGCAGATGTCTGTTCCCTTTAATTATCTCAAAACAAAAAATAATGCTAAAGCAGATTAAGAATGGGAAAATAGGACAGAAGGATAAGGGTCATCCAAAATTAAATAAAAAGTATAGGTCAAAATGTTCACTGTGACATGCACTACTACTACTTTAACTAACAAATCCAACTGTCTATGTATCTACTGTAGCTCTATCTACTGTATATAAAATGAGTTAGGAATTGCCTGCTTCCTGATTGGCAAAACAAGTTTTAGACCCATATTTTAATTCTCCGAACTGCACAGGTTGGACAAAATCTGGCAGCGTGATTTGGAATTTTGGCCACTCATACACAATTCACGAGCCAGGTCACTCATTTCCGATAGCCATCACAAGCATGGCTGCCACCTTTGCTTCAATATAAAAACCTTCCTGTAGGCCAGGGGTTCTCAAATGGTGAGGCCAGCCTCCCTGAGGAGGCCCCTACCTGTTCCAGGGAGGCTCAAGCAAGTCTAAACAAGTACTGTATTTAAATTTTGAGTTTTATGCATTTTGTGTGAAGAGATGAAGCAAACTGAAAGAGGATAATAATAGGCAAATTTTATGTATTTATTTACTAATAGGTGAAAAGGGAATGTGAATGAGCCTAGGCTTATTTCAGGTGTACCTGGGGAAGGGTAGGTAGTGAATACATTTCTAAAGGTAACTGCAAAACAATCAAGAAATTCACAATGAACAATAGTGCAAACAAATACGAACAATAATCTAATAATGAATGCTGGTAATTGATCAATTTGTAGACTGATGGCAGAGCAGCCCAAATTCAAGGGTTGAGCATAGAAGTGATAAGAGCAATAGCAGGAAACAGCAAAGTAATCCCAGAGAAGTTGCAGGAACAGGGAAGGAGGGGAGAGGCAAAATATGTAGGAAAGTATATCATATAAAGAGGAAGAGAGAAAGTAGTCTGACCCATGAAGCTACTGCAACAAGGGGTAACAATGGTTCAAGAATGAAAATAGCAGAGCAAGTAGGCTGGTCTGTGGGGGGTTACAATAAACTTAATAATAATATTTGTTTGATGGGGTATGCAGTGGGGGAGCACCTGAAACAGTGACCACCAGTCATTGTGGTTTGAAATCACAGAAAGAGCAGAACCAAACCACACAAAAACATGTATCCTGGATTTTAGGGGGCAGACTTTGGGAAAATGGGAGATACTTGAAAGAGGCATTAAGGGAATGGGACAGGAATCAGGGGTTGAGGAACAGTGGGCAGTATTTAAAATGGGGATTACAAGAACAACAGAATTATGCATTAAGCAGGTTAGCAAGAGGAAAAGGAAGAGGAGACCATTATGGTTTTCCAAAGAGGTAGCAAAGAAAGTGAAAGCCAAAAGATTGCATTCAGGCAATACAAAAGACACAGGCAGAGAGGGATAGGAGAAGTACCAGGAGAAGCAAAGGGAGGCAGGGAGGTCAGTAAGGGAAGCCAAAGCTCAGACAGAAGAACACATTGCAAAATCAGTGGGTGAGGGGACAAAACCTTTACAGGTACATAAGTGAAAAAGAAAGATAAAGGAGGATTGTGAGACTGAAGGGGAGGATGGGGCCGTGTGGAGGATGACAACAGTAAAACTGACATTTTTGAATAGGTATTTCTGCTCAGTCTTTACTGAGGAAGAGGAGGGTAATGGGTCTGAAGGGGTACAAGGGTGAGAATGGTGCAGAAATGGACACAAGTCCCTTTACGAGAAAGGGTCCTGAAGGAACTGGAAGTAATAGAGTTGATAAAGCAATGGGGCCAGATGGGGTGCACCCAGGGTCCTCAAAGAACTAAGAGAGGTGGTGGCTGAACCTCTGGCTATCCTGTTTAGCCAATCACTGGAAACAGGGAGGGTACCCAAAGACTGGAGGACAGCAGATGTAGTCCCCTTATACAAAGTGGGAACAAAAGAGGAAGCAGGGAACTACAGACCAGTCAGCCTCACCTCGGTGAGTGGGGAAGATCATGGAAGCACTACTGAAGGAGATTGGTGGAACATCTGGTTGTCAATGGACTACTGGACCCAAGGCAGCATGGTTTCACCAGGGGAGGTCATGTCAGACCAACCTCGTTGAATTTTGACTGGGTGACTAGGAGGTGGATCGGGGAGGGCAGTGGACAGTGGCCTATCTGGACTTCAGCAAGGCCTTTGACACTGTGCCACATAAGACTATTACACAAACTGAGGAATATGGGTGTGGGCATTACAGTAGTGTGGTGGGTAGGTAACTGGCTGGGTGGCAGGACACAGAGGGTGGTGGTAAATGGCTGTCACTCCACAGAGGGAAGAGTGACCAGTGGGGTACCACAGGGATCAGTGCTGGGACGGTCCTATTCAACATCTTCATCAGTGACATTGTGCAGGACCTAGAAGGCAGAATTTCACTGTTCACTGATGACACAAAGCTCTGTAACAGAGTAGACACACCAGAGGGTGTAGACAGAATGAGAAGGACCTGCAGAAACTTGAAGAATGGTCAGGGGTTTGGCAGAAGAAATTCAATGCAAAGAAGTGCAAGATAATGCATATGGGGCACAAAAACCCTGGCACAATATATCAGTTGGGGTGAGGATATAGCATGCACCAAGCAGGAAAGGGATCTTGGGTTGTCATCTCCTGATGACCTCAAGGTAGGCAAAAGTGTGACAAGGCAGCAGGTAAAGCAAATAGGATGCTGGGATGTATAGGCAGGGCATCACCAGCAGGAAAAGGAGGTCATAATTCCTGCTATACAAGACACTAGTGAGGCCCCACCTGGATACAGTGTACAGTTCTGGAGACCATACCTACATAAGGACATAGACAGGGTAGAGAAGGTTCAGAGGAGGGCAACAAAGATGGTGCATGGATTGCATCCAAGTCCTATGAAGACAGGTTGAAGGAACTGAACATGTACTCCCTGGAGAGAGAGGAGGAGAGAGGGATATGATAGAGACATACAAGTATCTTACAGAGGAGGAACAGGGTGCAGGAAAACACTATTTTTAAGCGAAAAAGATGTTTCCAGGACTAGAGGGCATGGGATGAAGTTGGAGGGAGGATGATTCAGAGGAAACATGAGAAAGAATTTCTTCACAGAGCGGTGGTGGACAAGTGGAACACCCTGCCAGAGGAAGTGGTGGGAGCCGAAACAATCAGGATTTAAGAATGCATGGGATAGACATAAAGGAATTATGGAGGTCAGGGTAAGGGGCAACAGACTTCTGGAAAACAAACTGAACTTACAAGCGCAAATGGGTGGACTAGGTGGGCCATAGGCCCTTATCTGCCGACACTGTCTATGTATCTATGTATCTATGTGAATTTAGTTAAATGATTTGTACTCTGATTTAATCAGGGTTCTGGCATACACTTTTAGTCTCAAACATACAGTCATGCAACACTGGGTACCCAGGATTGAAATTGACTAGCCAGAGGTGGTGCCCGGGGTGGCCAGCATTGTAGCTGATGTTGGGGCCCTTGATGTAAAGAAAAAGCAGTTAGCGTGCACAACAACAAGATGATTATTTGTAATCCTGGCCAGCTGGCCCCGTCTCAGAAAACCCAGAACTTTGAAAAGAAATCAGATGGTACCACAGATAATTATTTGACTCGTTGCGAGGAGCTACCCTGATTGTACTACACTACCAGATTGCAGTGGAATTGCAGGTGATATGGAGACCTTGTGGTGTTCACCTATGATCTTGGGAAGCAAGGCCAACACAACACAACTCTTCACTGCCTTTCCCTCCAGGTTGCTGCAATCTGTGAGTTGCTCTTGAGCAGGGCTGGATCCCCGAGCGGTCTCTTACTGAAGGCAGTCTTTGGTACAGGGCAGTCAGTTGGGGCTGAGATGGCAAAGGCCCAGGCATGATGAGCATGTTGGCAAAGTTTGGTTTTGTTTGCTGGTGCAGCCTCCAGCTGGCATAACAGGTTGGATCTCAGGCAAGCAGTTCTCGACCCACGAGAAACATTCAGCACATTCAAATAAGGCAGCACTAACTTTGTACAGTTCGGATACATTCAGTTCTATTACAGTAGATTCACTGAGCAAACCTCTTGATCCAAGATTCGTCTCGCACACTAGCTGGGCCGATGCTTCACAGGATTAAATCTTTGGTTCAAAACACAAGTGATACTAGTGAACTGTTCCTTTGTTCTGTCACAGTTCAGGCTTAAATCAGAACATGTCTGACTTCTGCTATCAGGCAATCCAAATGCAGGAGAAACATGGCAGGGAGGCAAGTTTGCCTCCTCCCATCAATTCTCCATGCTCTGCTCAGGGGCAGAACTCAAGCGCTCGAGCTGTTCACACTTCAAGCTCCAACTCTAACTGATCCACTGTCTCTTGCAGTACTGGGCATTTCCCATGGATTCCAGGATTTGTGTTGGCTTGGAAAGCTGTTAGTGATGTTTAGGGCCCCCCCAGGTTAGTTTAGCACTAAAACCTAAAACTACAAAACTACAGTTTTCCTTCCCACGGTGACACTTGGACCAGGATCCATTTTGGGTCCCTAAGTCCTAGTAGTCCAATTACTGGATGTCCTGGACCTAACATGGTGGGTCCCATTCCAATAGGCAGGCTGTAAGGCAAACAGGTTAAACAAACTTCTATTTCAAATATAACAGCATGTAAGCAGTAAATAATTACAGTTCCATACAGGCTACCTCCACACTAGTGTTGACTGCAGAGTGGAGCAAATCAGAGCTTTGTCTGGCCAGTCACAAGCCCTAAATCACTTGGACCCAGCTCAGACAATTCACTATACACATATTAGCTAGTCTCTTAAAGGGACAGGCACAGAGGCACAGCATGGTACTCACCGTAAATGAGCAGGATCACACAAAGGCAGGATAACAGCCTGGCAGTGGGCATGAAGGAGCCCAGGAAGACATTAAGGTAAACCCCAAATTTGTAGGGGTGTTACAAATGCACATCGGGACCAGTGGCGTGAGATTATGGGAGGCAGGGGGCAAGCTGCCCCGCCTAGCACTCAGAGCAGGACTGTCCAGATCTTCTGAAGCTATGAGGGTGAGCCTCTGAGGCTGTCATTTTTTAATTCATATAGTTTCACACACCTGTGTTCTGGGGGGTCAAGATTTCTGTTGACCCCCCATGAACAGATCGCAGCAAGAAAGATAGAGTTCCACATTTGGAAGGTTTTCTTTCTTTTTGTTAGCCTGGGGCTTGGCATGGGCACTATGGAGCCAAAAGTCACCAGGCACCTGGGTGGCATTTATGAAATGGACCACCACCATCGGCTCAGCAGAGTGGATGTGACCACAGGAAAAGGCTTTGCATTTAAGCTTCTGTTACCACCAAATGAAAGAGCAAGATGCATTGCCACTGCTAGCCACTCCATAAAAAAAAACGTCTGTCTTGTTCCAGGTCGGTCTTCCCTAACTTAGTAGTCCTGCTGCTGCTTAGGCTAGGCACCACAATTTACAGTTGGACTCATTAGGAAGGTAGGAAAATACTGAGGAAAAAACTTTTTTGTTGCACTTCTGTTGAGATCTGTGGAGTTGGCTGTATGGGCAGAGACAATTATGCATCTGCAGTTTTCAGCTTAGTCTGGCCTGCTTATAGTGGTTTTGCAAGTACTGTTTCAAGCAAGCTTGATCATCCATCTTCTGGAGTGTTTAGATATCTGCAGCATTAGAGCTTTTACATTAATTACTTTCTGATCTCTTAAGTTCAGAAAGATTACTTTGGCTGGAGAGAGTGCAGTCGACTGAGTAAAAGGTGGTTTATGTGAAAAAAATATTTTGGGAGCTTTTTTGCAGCTGCCCTGAGGAGTGAAGTTAACCTCTTAAAAATGTTACTTGCCTATTGGTTTGGCACTGACTAGAGAGCAATTTATTTGTATTTCCATGTATAATTTTTGAGATGTTGCACATAATTGTTTGGCATCATTTATAGAGTGTGTGTTGGGGGCGTGGATGTATGCTCGCTACTTACAAAGTGCAGCTTTTCATCATCAAAATGAGGGAAAAGTAGCTAGTCAAATGACAGTTTATGTCATACCTCACAACAATCTCTGATTTTTGCTTAAAATTTACCTCTGTCATTACTAAACTTTGTATTTCCATGACTGAACAGTAGGGAATGTAAGCACAACATATTAGCAAACGATGGAGTTATTGGAATGTTCTTCTTTAGAAAATGTATTTTAAATCAAGCCCTTTATTCTACTAGCATCCTACTGCTAAGTATTTGGTATGTGTGTGTGTTCTGGTTGACACATTAGTTGTGGGAGTCGTGTCACTGAGTCCACATGTATACAAGGATTACTGGTGTGGGGCATGCAGTAGACATCATGTGGGCAGTGTGGTACTGCAAATACCAGCAGCAGGGCTTGTTGCTGACACAATGCAGGTAAAGCTGAATTGAGCTGGGGCTTGAACCTCTCTCTGTCAGGGCAGCACTGGTATTGTTTGGGACAGAATGGCCACCTTTGAATCTTTGCTGTGTGTAGCAGAGCGGGTCGTGAGCATTGCTGAAGGGCAGCACTTTTGTGTGGAAGGAGAGTAACTGGTGGGGCTGAGCAGGTGAGTCCGGTGGGAGTGATCTTAAGATCAGCAGCTAGGGTGACTGATTCTGGATCAACGGGATAGGTGATCGGTACTGTGATCATTCAGGAGGGGCAGGGGCTGAGGGACTAGAACCTGTGATCTGCTGGGAGAGCAGATCAACATCGAGACATCTGGTATGAATCCTTCATAAAACTGAAAATGACTTATGTAGTTAAAGCAGCTTCCATACAAAATTTCTGCAGAAATAGTTTATTATTATCCCTTGTGTTACTTGTTTTTTTTAAATACTAAAATGTAAGAGCTCTAAAACCTGTACATAAGGGGATTAGCTTGTTGCAGTCTTGTATATTTTATAAATTGCCCTTTGGTGGTATATAACACATTTCATATAAAATTCATCTGAACACTTTTTATATACTGACGAGTAAGGATGTAAGTTTGTCATGGATGAGGTTTTAATAACTCATTGTTGTTCATGAAATCATTAGTAAAATTCCTGGCACTGTCATTGTTGCTACTTTTGATGACAACAGTGAAAGTCATGGAAGTCCTGAAAAGACCAAACATCATGGAATCCATGACGTGTATGACTGCCATGACAAATTTACATCCCTACTGATGAGTTAATATGCTTGTTGCAGGGATTTTGTGGAGAGTTAGACTGATGGTGCAGCCACAGGAAGGTGAAGTTAGTATGTTCTCTCAAACATATTGCACACAGTCATGGACATCTGCATTCCGATGCGAGAGGAAGAAAGTGGAGCAAGAGAGTGAATGAGGATCTGGATCTATTGGTGGGCACGGGACAAACGGGTGGTGGTTAGGTGGCCTGACCCCGCCACCTATCAAACATATGGTCCTTCAGCATCTGAAAGAGAGAACATGGAGCAGAAGTGAAGCCCGTCTTAGACAGCTTCAGGCTGACAGACACAGCAGCACTAGATAAAGGAGGCAGCAGCAGCAAGGTCTGTCTATGCCATGGTGGGTTCTGTTTGTGGAGTAGCCTGGAGGAAGCATTCCACTGATTAGTCATCAGCCAGCCCAGATTCAGTGTCAGATGGAATGATAACGAGTGATAGGGTGCTGTCTGTGTGTCTGAGCTGAGGAAAAGGTGGGTCGAGAGAGGCAAGCAGAATAGCCAGAGCAGACTGTATTAATGTGACTTTGTGATAAAATGTGATAAAAGATTTGTAATACATTTTATCACATGGACACAGTAATACAGTCCATTCTGAAAATGTGACATGACACATCTAATCACTTGATTACCGGCTCCCACCACTGCTGGATATCTCAACCCTCCCCACGGGTCAAGTTACCCCCATAGGTATGCAGCTCCCAATGCTGGAGATCATTAATGTTTAAATATCAACAGGAGCATAAATGCAATTGGACTGCATTGCACTATATAAATGCTGTGTATTTTGTGAGGATTTGCAGTTTTATAACCGTTCATGCATTTGTTTACTTGGTAATCCCTGGGCAAATTATGAGGTTTCATATTTCATTTGGTTAATGATCTGAATAGCACAATAAAATACATGATCATAATACAGGCCAGAGGTCCCTGATAGTCTTTACCTGGGATGCCATCTGACCTTCATTATGAATGTGTATTATTTATACTGCAAAATGTGTTTTTAGACAAGCTGCTGTGGGCAGTGGGCAGGGACTGTTTGGATACTGCCGCATAGGGCTCTCTTTACTCTGGCTAGCCAGTAGCCACAATTTTACTTGAAACAAGAGAGACAGTGATAAACAAAAATCATTAATGGTGGTAGCATATCTCATCTACAAAATGGTCTACTCTGTTCCTTATCATGTATTTTATTTTAACAGCATCGGTAAACCTCATGTACAATACGTTACCAACGTGAAAATTTTATGGCTGAGTTTTCTGAATAAGAGATGTATGTGGTTTCCACTTCTTGATACTGGTCAAGAAAATACTTTAGTTTTGACAATTTTTAAAGAAAATTAAACCTAGCTATTTTGATAGGGATAGTTGTCCTTTGTAACAAGTCAAAGAAGGCTTTAAAATCAGCCCAACTGTGAAAATGACCCTCAAAATGCACCAGAATGCATCAAAAACCTGACAGCTTCTGGGGGTATAGGTGGCCCCAGACCCTGGCCTACTGATTGAGGATTTGCTAGGAAAAGCTGGACTTTTAGCAGTCTTTGCCCCCATCAAAAAGCTAACTATGCCCTGATCAGGACATGTATAACAGTGGGTTTAACACTTCCTGTGTGGTTAGAGTCACTCAGCAGCACCTGCGTGACATACAGCACAAGGCATGTGTAAATCACACAACACATGTCTTGTTGCATTACTGCTTAAGTCACAAAGACCACATGCAGTAACACCCAGGTACACATGTGGTAAGCAGGGATGATAACACTCTTGACTATATGTCATACACAATCTGGGTATGTAATTATATATTCTGTGCAAGAAATGCCAAGGTTGGTCACAGCACAAACACATGACAACCCATGTAGTCTCTTGAAGGGCTGACTGTGTCAACTTGACACGATGGTGGATGAGGCATGGCAATGATTATTTGACACACATGTGGGTATGACATTTCCTGAACACCAGCTAAATTGGGTAGGTAAGGACAGAGTTGTCATGGAGGGTCAGAGACAAGTCACATGGATGACAAGTGTTCTGTCCCAGTGTTAGACCATCTCACATTTCCCACATGGGGAGCTGGGGTGCAGAGTGTGGACTTTCAAACATATGTACCTTACTTCACATTTTGACGACAGGTCTGTATGTATGTAGCGTAAAAAATTTAAGCAATGATGCATTATCATGGATTAGATTAACAGTTTGTTAATCATCCCATAGGAGTGCAATGTTGAACCATGCACAACCAATTAAAATATTGACAAAAGAGGGTGATTAACTGACTGTTGATCTAACCCCACGTAGAGATTTATTGCTATTATGAAAAAAGAATTAAAAAATGTTGAAAGCATACTTTATGAATGTTTTACTCATTTAGATGGGGACTTTTAATAAAATAATTCTTCAACCAATAGTATAAGAAATCTAGTACAAAATCAGAATGCATCATACAAGTCATTCATCAGTGCTAGGGGATGTAAAGCTGACAGTAAGAATCCATATGTCATGGTGATCAAGCTGTACATGACAGTGTAATGGGGATTAATGTAAGGCTGTTGGAATACTAATAGCCAATCACATCCTTTTTATAATCATGGATGGTCACAGCACAGAGACCATATGCAACATGCAACCACTTTCACTACTGAATGTATCACATGGTAATGGAGGATCAGGATATATTCACATGGACGTTAGGTGTTGACTTTCAGAGGTGTACCATGTCACATTAATCTCCACATGGAAAGCAGTGTGGATGGGGGTTGGATTGGCTGCTGATGCAGATACATATGTTGATCTCCAATTCAATGTCATGGCCATGTGTGTCTTACAAACTTTTGTGACATGCAAAACCACTCCATCACCTGGCCCCACTTCATGACCGCATGTGCATGTAGTGTCAGCATACACACTCGATGTGACAACATGGCATCGATTTGACTGATCTGTTACCATCCATGGACAATGTTTCCTTTACTACACAATACAACATCCAGTGTGGTTGTTAGGGGTGGTGGTGGTGGGGTTCTGCAAACACACAGGTCTATACAAAACACACCAGTCTGCCATGGGTGTGGGAAGCAAAATAAGCAGTGTTCATGACTGGTTACAAACCAGTCAGGTGGATGCAAGGGGTCGTCCAATGCTGAACCATGTAACGCCATCACACATGGTATGATTGTGAGGATGGTATGGGTATGACTGACATACATTTGTGTATCCACCCACCCTCCCACCCCACCCAACAATAATACTCCATATGTGAATGATGCAACAAGATTCACCACTGGCAATCCATTATCACATTCTCCTTTTCTACACAGTTCTATGGTCATCCTGCTAATTGAATGCACAGATGGGTGACATAATTCTACCAAACAACAACAAACCCATGGTTATTAGGTGACACATTCAGCACTGGATGAAACTATGATGTGTCAAAAGTGTCTGGACTGTTACCATCCATGACAATATAAAATGACATGCCCTTACTTGATGTGACATACAAACGTAGGCACTAGCACCACCCACCTCATAATATGTGTGTATTGGGTGTTGGGGTTACCACTGGATGTGCCCACAAGGTGCCTGTGCCACTGATCCACTGTTCTGTTGCTGTCCATGGAAAATGTATCATTTAATAAACAATTCCACGTCATGTCAGGGGAGGGTGGTTTATGTGAACACACATGGCTGTACATGGCACAAAGGCCTGTCATGGGTTTTGAAGCAAAATAAACAGTGTAAATGGATTGTGAAAAAGTCAAATGGACATCAAGCGGTCACATTCAATGTCAAAGTGTGTACAGGATCCTCACATGATGTGTGTCTGGGCTGCAGTGTAATAGGTGACACACATCTCTTCACACACAACACCCACACATGACATTTGATTGGGCAACAAATTACACAGTTTCAGTGGACGGCAACACAATGGTCACACAAACGCCATGTGGTCACATCCAGTGTTGACCATGACACCTCAAATTCTTATTTGATGGAGAGGGTCGATGTCACACATGTTTGTATAACAAACACAGTACAGTCATGTAATTGTGTAGTGAAGGACAAAGTCAGCCTGGATAGTCACAGCCCAGACATGGTAGACACCATGGGGTCAGCGCAATTGCAGAATGTGTATCATCATTACTAAGGGGTGGTTATGTGGGGTTGGGTGGTGGAGGGCTTGGTGGAGCATGATGGGGTGTGGCCAATGGCTCATCACCCGTGTGTGTATGATATTTCAAGAGATGTACATAATAAAGCTCTAACTACAAAATAGTTAAGTAGCAAGCACAATAAAAAAATATTAAATGATTATAGACACTGCACCTGTAATCGATGTTGCTTATGAACAGCAGATCTCTGCTTTCTTAGAGACTGATGTGTATTCACCACTGATGGGATGGAAAATTGAGGTACTGCATTGAGCTTTAACTTAGGCTTGGCATTCAGCCAACCAAACTCAGCAACATAACATGATCTGGATCAGGATCGTAGCTTGAATGGTCAAAATGAACCGAACAGATTTGACTGTGCTGTGATGGCTTGAAGTCCTTGTGGCGGCAAAAATGAATCCATGCCTTCTGGGTAGGGTTTTATCAGGAAACTTGAAAATGGATTCTGGACCCTTTCTGCTTTCATTCTTACAAGCATACACAGCACAGTATGGCACTGTCAAAATTGCAAAGTTAAAATCACTATTTAAAAGAAAGAAAGAAAAATATCAAAAGAATAAAGAAAATACCAAAACCATAACTTTGTACTCAGTAAACAGATTACAACCCGTGAGGAATCCATGGAATAAAAAGTTACCACAGAATATTTCAATAGAAATGAACCCTTAAACTTCACAGCCATGCTTGAAGACCTCTCATACAAAGTTTCCCTCAACAGCAACATGTAACACGAAAGAAACACACAACACCGCAGAAATTATTATTTATTCAGAAAACAACGTAGTTTATTCAAAATTTAAAAAAATCACTGGAAGAATGATAAAACTTGTAAACCAATAAGAAAGGGGTAAAGAAATATAAAATACATCACAGTGGGCAGAACTGCAGTACATTAAAATACAGAAGGAATGCATCCACATAGAGAAACCAAGTCTCTTACACCCTCTGCAAAGATTTTGTATACATCAGAAATGCTGCAGAAACTATTGTGAGAAAGGGACACTACAGCTGTCTCTAACAGACTATAAGTGAACTTACAAGTACTGAGAAAGGAGAACTTACAAGTACTGAGAATCTGCATAAATGGCTCAGTGATTATGGGGGGTGGGGTGGCAGTGAGCTGATGAGAGAGAGCAGGGTGGAATAATTAAAATAGTAAGCTCCTCCACATGTATATTTGCCCAAAATCACAGCCTAATTGAGATATAAAAGTGAGCAGCTTACATGAACCGCATTTAAGAGGCAGAAACACTTGTACATTACATCGTTCTCGGTCCTCTGGTTGTCTCATATGATTCACAAACAGGTTTAGGATTCACATGCATTTTGAGCAAGATCCCAATAATTGTTTTCTTCAAGATATCAATTTATAGCACTTTGATAAAACATACAATCTTGTAGAAAACCAGTATCGGATCTTGCTGAAAATGCATGTGTAGGGGAGGCAGTAGAGTGCAGTGGTTTAAGGCTCTGATCTGCAAACCTGGAGGCCTGGGTTTGAACTCACAGCCTCCACTTGCATACTGTGTGGCCCTAAGCAAGTCACTTAACTTTCTTGTGCTCCCAGGTTGCACCTGTAAACAAGCTTCAGCTTAGTGTGTCTCTCCTGGTAAAAACAAACCTGACTGAGAATCACAACAAGATGACAGAGGAATGATGATTTCATGAACAAAATGACCATTTTCCTGCTTCTAAATGCAGTTAATGTAAGCTGCTTAATTTTAATATCACAATAATGCTATGCATTTGGTTAAATATACATGTGGAGGAACTGAAAAGACACTAAATTAATATTTAACTATCAGTAGGAAGATGTGTTTACCACAGTGAAACCTCCATAACTAATGACATAGAAATGGAGGTGGAATGTGCATCTCTTGTTTTACATCACAGGATCTAGTAAATTGGGACGCGAGAAACAGAATGCATGAAAATATGAATATCAGGCACCATACCTCTCAACCTTTCTTCCTGAAATGTGTGACAAATGAGCAAAATGTGTGACCTATCATCAAACTTGGCATTGCAAGTTCAGAACACTATTGCTGTCAGCACACCAATCTTAATAATGATTGCTGATAACAGAGCATAATAGATAATTATGAATTTCTGCTTTAAAGTCCCAGTGGGAAATGTGGAATATCCCTTCTTCATTTGGGGCAGAGGATTTCTGAGGGTAAAATGAGTAGCGTACCTTGTAATGTGACAGTTGTGAGGTATGTCAGGCGCTATTAAAATAAAACAATAATTTTAGGCAAACTGGATGAGGAATGAAAAAAAAACCTGCTCAGGTGAGTACAAAATGCATTTTTAATTGAGGGAGCTCAGAGATACCCTTAGACAGCAAACTACAATTAAATGGGTCTTGGTATCCTTTAAGTTTCATAAGTTTCATAGTTTCATAAGTTGAGTGTGAGACAATAGTTTTCACCAAGAAGTCTCATTATGTACTCTACTATATCTCTTTATCCCTATATAATTCATCTAATTTATTCTTGAAAGAGATTATCGTTTTACTGTTAACAATTTCTGATGAGAGTCTGTTCCACAGGGACACAACCCTTTGATTAATCCAATGCCCCTTTTGTTGGATTTGTATAGTTGGCCCTTCAGTTGGTATTTATGTGGTCTAGTAGTTTTAGTTGTAGTTTTCAACTGTAGTCCCACACATTCCCACAAGTCTTTATTTTGAAAAGCAGAGTAGACCAGACACAGGTCTACCTAAGTTGCCTGTACTCTAGCAGTATAAATCCAGCTCACTCAATCTCTTATCATAGGAGTGGGCTTGTAGACCAGAAACTATCTTAGTTACTTTCCTCTGCACTCTCTCGATGTTCCATATATCCACTCTATGGTGTGGGTTCCAGAACTGCACCTCATACTCCACAAGTGGCCTCACCAGTGCACCTCACAAAGGCAGTAACACTCTTCTGTCCCTACTTCTAATGTTGTGCAATATACAATGCAACATCCTGTTGCTTTATTAACTACCTTAGTGGTTTGCTGTCTAAAGGTAAGATCCTTGGAGACCCAGACGCCCAAATCCTTTTCACAGTCTACTTTTTCAGTGCTTGTCCAGACATACTGTAGCTTGAATTAATATTATTGTGGCCAAAGTGCATTACACTGCTCTTGTCTATATTAAATTTTATCTTGTGGGTAGTTTCCCAAGAGCTTACTTTATTCAGTTCTACTTGTAAGTTTTTGCCATCTGCCTCTGTTCTTACTATAGCCCCTATTTTGCTATCGTCCATGAACTTGACATCCATACTCCGCTTGATGTCTGGAGAGACGACACAAAATATTGAATAGCACCGGCCCAGCACCAAGCCCTGAGGGACCCCAATTGTCACCTCACCCAAGTCAGAGTAATACCCCTGACACTCACACTCTGTTTACTATTTCCAAGCCATGCATCTACCCACTGAAAAATTCAGGGTTCAACATCTAAACCCTGTAGATTACTAATAAGACTATCATATGGCACCAAGTCAGAAGCCTTAGGGAAGTCAAGATACACTACATCTACCACGGTAAGGCATCATCAAGAGCATTACTCACTGTTTCAAAGAAACTTATCAGATTAGTCTGGCAAGACCTCCCGATGTAAACCCATGCTGAGTGACATCAGAGTGACCCTTTGCTTTTATATGGTTTTCCAAATGTTGTTCGATGTAACCATCTATTACTTTACATAGTGCACAAGTCAGGGTGATAGGCCTATAATCCCAACATCTGATTTAGTGCCACCCTTATAGGTTGGTGTAACAATTGCCACCTCCACTTCTCTGGTACCACTCCATCCCTCAAGGACCTATCAAACAATAACCTAACTGGACCACTTAATTTGTTTGCCAGCTCTTTAATTAGGTGTGGATGGAGGTCATCAGGCCCTGGAGATTTGTTTGCTTTAATGTTATTCAGTTTTTTAAAATAGTGCCACATTGTAAAGGATCATAGTATTGTTAGTGCTACTGCCCTTAACTACTAAACTTGTCCAACAAGCTTTGGGCTGGAAAACACTTAGGAAATATTCATTAAATGTAACTGCCATATGTCTTTCACTTGTAATTATTTCCCTCCCTTTTGAATTAGCTCCACCTTGGTATTTCCATTCCTTTGATTATTTATGTAATTAAAGAATGATTTTTGTTGTCTTTAGTTAAATTTGCTTTGGCATGTTTTATAGCCATTTTATATTTTTGGCAATATTTTTAAATTTCTGCTATTTTCCTGTTGATGGATTCTGTTTATATCTAGAGAAAGCCCTAATCTTTTTTTTAATGGTCCTTTTTAGTGCTGGAGTTAGCCAAGGCAGGACTTTCCCATGGGTATTATGTTTAATGTTTCAGGACATGATGTGTTACACAATTATCCAGTAATTTTATTTATGTTATCCCAGATCTGCTGTACATTGTGCCCATTAAGTTCCTCTGTCCAGTACCATACTGTCAAGTGCTTCCTCATTGCTTTGTAGTTAGCCTTGGTCCAACACCTGATTTTTGTTTGTCCTTTACTAATGAGATTAAATCCTGAAATTGTAAATTTGACTATATTGTAGTCACTCTGGCCTAGTGGTTCTCTGGCTACATAGTTTTTATATCATCCCCATATTACTCAGGACAAGATCAAGGATATTATGGGCTCTTCTACTTTGGTTAACATACTTTTTCATTTCATTAATAGCTAGTACATCCAGGAAGTCTCGTTCTAATTTATTATTCCTGTACATTTAACCCAGTTGATACTGGGTAAGTTAAGATCTCCCATTATTAGTGCACTGCTACGTAAATTAATATTCCTAATATTATCCAGAAACTCTGCATTGTCCTCAGCATCTAAACCTGGTGCTTTGCAGTACACACCAATTGTGATTTTTTCACCCTGTCTAATAATATTAACCTCAATTGCTCAACTTCTTTATAGTTATCTGGTGTTTGCCTGATTCCATATGCCTCATACATGTCCCTTACATACAGAGCCACACCCCCAACACACTTTTCATCATTCTAGCAGTGCTAAACAGTTTATAAAGTATGTATATCATTACAATATCAATAAACAACACTCTACTCATATACTCCAGGAAGGAAGTGACTATGTTAGGAAAAGTGTTATTTATTCTTCTCTTGATTAAAATAGACACATTTCCCCAGAACTGTGCAGTCCACAGCGAGCTTGCCAGTGCACAGTTGTATTTTCCATGTTGTGTTTCACTTAGTTTGCATGTGATCGTTAGCATATATAAATATTTAGAAAAAGGCTATGTTTATATTGCTCTCCTGTGTCTGAACAGTAAAAAAGTATTAAAGTATTTAAATCATTACAGTATAACTAAAGAGCACTCTACTTATATACTCTCAGAAGCAAGTGAATATGTTTGGAAAAGTGCTACACAATTATTCTGCTATTGATTAAAAATAAAACAAATTTTCCACGAATTGTGCAGTCCACAGCAAACTTGCAGGTGCACGTTGCATTTTCCACATGTTGTGTTCACTTAGTTTGCATGTGATCATTACCACATATAACTATTTAGGAAAAGGAATGTGTTCCATTGCTCTCCTGTGTCTGAACAGTAAAAAGAATTATTAAAGTATTTACATCATTACAGTATAAATAAACAGCACTCTACTTATATACTCTCAGAAGCAAGTGAATATATTAGGAAAAGTGTTACATAGTTATTCTGCTATTGATTAAAATAAAACAAATGTTCCACAGAATTGTGCAGTCCACAGCAAGTTTGCCAGGGCACAGTTGTATTTTCCACATATTGTGTTTCACTTAGTTTACATGTAATCATTAACACATATAACTACTGTTTACCTCTTTTCATATGAGCCACTGTTCAGAAGTTTATTTTTCAGAGAATGACTGAGCTACTGCATAACCCATATTATTTACATACCCTTAATGCAGTGCTTGCAACTCATGGAAGTTTTGTATTCTCATACATGGTAAAAACAAGTAAAACAGATATTCTAACATGTTTTATTGATTACTTTAGGAAAGGAGTGTTACTTTGCTCACCTGTGTTTTGAACACTAAAAAGAAGTATTAAAGTATTTACATCACCACAATATAAATAAACAACTCTTTGCTCATATACTCCAGAAAGCAAGTGAATATATTAGGAACAATTTTTTCAGATGGAAGGATACACAAAAATGCATCTTTTCAGCCTTTAAATGACTCTTTCTGAGCATTATTTGTGTCCTTCATGAAACCCATTTATAAGCACAATAACCCATCCAGGGTGTGGGGTTATGAGCATATAATAACCAGGTATCATGTTTCCTGTAGGAAACCTGGTTATAATTTGCCATTATAATCCATGGGTTATAACAGTAAACACATTAGTTTCCCTAGCTCCTGGCATGCACTAGCTGTGGTTCTTCTCTTAGTGCTGGCTACCCATGGTTATGGACATCCGGATGGAGATTTCACTGCTACTCAAACTCAACAGGTAAGTTCGTAAACAAAAGCACTGGGCTAACCTGCAAACTGTTCTGCATTTTAAAACTGTTTTTTTTTGGGGGTGGAGGAAAAAAACACTAACATTTCACACTGCAGGTGCTTTGCACCATGGATCACACTAAAGTTCAACAGGTCCATGGTAACACAGAAGCCTTATTTATTTTATATAATTACTGTGGCAAAAAAAACAGCACCCAGCAATTATATAAAATAAAAATATGGGTGGTATGTAAAACTTGATTTTACACACACCTCATTGTGGGATGCATTTCATAAATCCCTCATGCTTCACCCTTGGGGTTTATGTAGCATCCTCATAGCTTGGGTGTGTAAAATGACATTATACACACCACCCTATCATTATTCTATATTTAATCCACACCTGGGGCACTGTGGTGACACTTTGCCTGAGGCCTCGTGATCACAATGCACCCCAGGCATCGATTAAATGCCTATAACCCCACACCCTGTCATGGGTTATTGCTAACTTAATACATTTGTTAATCTTTGTGACTTAAACAATTACCTATAAACTTGGATAAGACAAATTGATTACTTTGGGGCATAGGAATAAATGTCTTCTTTAGTTACTCATATATGAAATAACCAAAGAATAAACTCAGTCAAGATTTATGATTATCTAGGCATTAGATTTTCTCAGTACTAGTCATTGTCAAACCACACTGAATGTACTATTTTGAAAGTTATACAGTATTTTGTGGCATTAATGATTTTATGATAAATCTGATGGAGAATCTTATGGCAATGAATTCTAAAATGAAACTCTGCTATTAAATGGGGTGGAAATCAAAGCATACTAGTGACATTACTCCCATGGAAAAATAGTTAATAAGGCTTATCAGGATACAGTATTTTGAGACTTTCTTCATTGATAGTGTGTCTGTACTATGTGTTGAGTTAAGAGTTATTATTGAGGATTAGTTAAGGAGAGGATGTCTGCTTTCTTCCTAAAATCCTACTTTTACCAGAGACTAGATTTCATAGTTTGTGTTCATAGTTTGTGCACTAAAGTACAGTTAAAATATAACTCACTTTTTGTCTTTACTCTTATTAAATGTGCTAAATATGAGCTTTTCCTGGCAGGTCTGATACAGGTACATGTACTAAGTGACATATTTAAGACGCCCATAGGGGAAAAATTAAAACTATGATCAAACTGAGATTCATGGATATTGTGTTTCAGTATGAGTTTGAGGTCATAAGACATTCCAAGAATCATATATGGTAATTCAGAAATAAAAATTAATTTAAAATGTGGTGTCTCTTGAAATATTAAGGATCCTGATGATAGACATATCCTTACTCACTGTAGACTGCAATTATATGAGAGTAGATCCATTTTAAGACTGCAGTGGTGGACCCCGCAGCAGTTTTGGGATCATTGAGAAAAGGAGCTGACCGGATACCATCTGCTGCTTTTTCTTTGGAGTTCTGGTAGTGGAGGCAGATGCACATCCACCACACTACTTTGTTTAGTGGCTGGAACACAGCACTGTCTGCTGTGTTCAATAGGGCTGCTGGTGCCACTGCGCATGCACGAGTTCCCAAACATGAGCAGATAACTCCAGCAGTCATCCTGGGCACACGTGCTGCTTGGGAATTGTAGCTCACTTGTGGTTTACTATCTTCGGACTCATGACTCAGGAAAAAAAATCTACAAATGCTGATACAGCCAAAACAATAATAAGACCACGTTCTGGGAAATGTACTGTAGTATTTTGGAGTTTGTGTTGTCTATGCTGGCAGCTGGACAGGTAGTGAACTACAAGTCCAGCAGACCATGCGGCAGGACCAGGAAGTGGTACAAGCTAGATTTCGCCACCACTCAGCCATCTGCCTGTTTCCTGGAGCCTGGAGGAGGATGCTCAATCTGCTACTGCAGCAGAGCCATCCGAATCACACATAGCAAAACAGCACGAGCTCAGCCAGAACTGTGGAGGATCATGATATTCATGAGAAGTTATCTACTTTCCACCAAGATCTGCTGTAACCTTCTAATACTCCTGGTAAGTGAGGCATAACTACTGATGGGAAGTTACCAGCTGACAGACCACACAGGCAGGCTCTCTGTACCATCTTGGGGTGGAAGTGACAAGTGTGGCCTAGAGAGCCCAATAAAAACAAGTGCTGAAGACTAGAACTGAAAGTAAAATACACACAAAGTGGGAGGGGCAGGTGGTCTTCTAACTAAATCCCTGTTAGCTGCAGCTGTGCTGGCTCTGGAGTTTGTTTAATCAGAGGAGGAATAATATAATATCCTCCTTATGTAGTTGCAGTCTTGAGCAACCTCATGATTAGAAACATGTGGTTCTAGTCTGTCTATTCTTTAATTAAAAGGAAAAATATCTCAACCCAATTCTGGAAGACCTGTTTCTATCCTCTGATAACAACCAGGTTGAATTGTTCAATTTCTGTTTTCTCTTTATCTTGACAAGTTTGACTTCATACCTAAGAAAGTAAAGCTTTGGTAAAATGAATTAAATAAGGCATAGATTTATCATAGTCACAGATTATAATTTTACTGGCAGACTGGATGGACAGTGGGTCTTTTTCTGCTGTCATTTTCTATGTTTCTGTGTTCTGTGATACCCAGTAGTGATGGTCTCTAATTTTTTGTCTTAATATTGAAACAATTTGATTTGAGATTATGGTTATGCATAATGAATATGGGTGTATGTACCCAGACTCAAACTGTTTATAATGCTTTCTACATTTATGTGTCTGAAAAATTCAGACATCTACTTATGCCTTACTGTCCCCTCTATAAAATCCTATTTTTGTTTTTCTTGGAGAACCTTTTCACTGATGTCACTCCAAAATGTATATATACTCTTTTATGTAAAATATACTACTTTGATGACAGATATTATTCTTGATTGTACTATATTTGAACTTGCATTAATTGTTCTATATAGTGCCACATTTGTGTATATCTTTATAATGGCCTTTTGTAGATTCATAAATATACAGCTACAGTAGTTCAAATATAAGGTCAGCATCAACTACTGTAGGTCTCAAGAGACTGGGACACAGTAGGCTTTTGAGGGATAAGTGATGGGCAGATGGCTCAGCATGGATGGAGGTTCAGTTTAAACCTGTTCTATGTCCCAGATATTCTGAGGGGAATAATTTCTTAGGTCATATACAGGTTATGTAAAATACATAAATTGGAGGAAAGTATGAGGGCTGTCCATTTGGCCTCATAACTTACCAGTTGAGCCTTAGAAGTAAACTATATGCTAGCATGTCTGATAAGGAGTTGAACATTTATAGTACAGTATATTGAAACTTGTAATTTTGAAAAGGTATGAACTGGGTCCAGAGAACTATAGGGTTTACATGCATATTGCAAGGAAAAGGCATTATACTTCAGCATTTTACTAAATTCTTTAATGAATTACTAAACCTTTGTGACAGATGACTAGAGGGAGAATACAAAAACATATGATTGGGTAGAGGAAGATATTTCAAAACATATGTCTGGTTAATAGATGTTGCAGTACTGAAACACTTTGTGACTGCTGTGGCTAAAGATGTCTTGGCATGGGGGCAAGATTGCAACTCAGAAAATTTCACTCTTAGGCAACACTAGAAGGTGGTAACTGCATGGCTAGCATGCCCAAATGAACAAGACATGTGGCTGTTGGAGAAATCTAAATATTATACACATAAGAGTGCAAAACCCAATCACCCAGGGCTACCTGTCATCTTTGAATCCTTCACTGAAAAGGACTTTAACATGCAATGTTATAATAATACAGGACATTTGTGTTACAATATGAATGCATAATTATGAAAACAAGCATTTAGATACATGGAACATTTCCAGCTGAGAGGTGGTGCAAATATCTAATTTTGCAGCAAAGCTTAATTCAACACAGTTTTACATGCAGTCATGTTAAACTGGGAATGAGTAATAGTTATGTAAAGTACAGGGAACAGCCTTTCCATATTAGACATTGGTTTGCTTCCCAAAACCATTTTCTAACTGAATACTCAGCTAGAATCTGCTTAGAAAAAAGACAAATCCTTACAGTGTCCACTGATAAGGTTCACTTACACTGTTAATGTCACCTTGGCCCAGTATAATGGAAATGTTAGAGGTGTGTCCCTTTAACCTGGTAATGGAAAATTATAGCATGCCAATAGCTGAAATAGCCTAAATAGTTACCTAGGGTAGAATGAAACAGGTACAGTAGTTGGAGCATCGATTTAGTATGGCACCTACAGTTAGAATTTTCCTGCAATGAAGCACACAGGAGGTGCTGGGGCACCAATGGCGTCTACAGACATGCAGAAGGGTGGAGGTTGAGATGCAAGGGTTTCCCCATTACTACCACCTTGGAACACAGGCAGCATGGAACATGGGCTGGCAAGAGTGCGAGGGAATTTCAAATGTCAAGAGGCATATATTGCCATAAGAGAAAGAGAGGTTTATATACCACTCCTGCAAAAAATCTAAGTATGGAATACAAGAGATGTGCACTGATTATATTTCATCCTTGCCTTGCTTACATTATCTACACTATTTCATTTGTGTAACTGTGTTTATTTTATTTTTTTTTTCTGTTCTGTATCCCTCCCATAGGCTACACCAGATAATAAGCCTTGACTCAGTATGTTTTGCAACAGCACCAATTTTCAAATAAATAAATTAGGTGAGATATGATAACAGTATTCAAACACCAGAAAGGGATCAGATCAAACACTACTCTTCAAAATGCCTATGATGAGAGAACATGAGGGCACATCATGTTATTTATTATTTTATATAAAAGGTTCCATCTGACAAATACATTGCCTCTTACTACACCATTTTTAATCCAGGCCTGGAGTAAAGTAAAAGATATAGGATAGTAGCACATTCCAAACTGCATAATCATTCTTTTGAAACATATAATCCCTATGTAAATATTGTCACTTAAAGGAAGAAAATTGAAAGATAATATCTGAATGATTGACTTCATGGAATGAATGCTGAATATGTAGAATAGACTCCACGAGAAAGTAGTATCAGCTGATATTCTAACTACCTTTAACCTCCTACTTGATAGATACTTTTAAGAAAGCAGGGTGACATGGTATTATAACTAAGTAAATCATTGGTCTTTGTTTCCTAAATCCATATGTCTATATGTATTAAGTGGTTTCGTGATGACATAGCACCACTCAGTGTGATTGAGAATAGGACCCATGGTCCTTCAGCATCAATTTAATACCTCCAATATTGGATAGCTCAAAACTATCCTAGTATGATTAGAAAGAAGCATTTACCATACTCTACACTTTTATTTTTGTACTTTTTTTCCTCTTTGGTGTAGCTTTTGAACTCTATATTGAAATTAAATTATCATATTGAAATGTTTTATGGGCTGTTTTTACTCTCAGTACTAAACAGCTCAGGACCTGTTGCCATATACTTTACCAGCATTGGTTATAGCAACTCAATATTTATCAGATGGCTGTACTGTGATAGTACAGTACAAACTCTGACAACTTGCATCCTCACTTAACCTTTTGAAGTTATTTCTTTCTATTAAGATGAAATATGAACAAGCCATCCAATACAACAGAACAACATAATTACAGACATACAATCAAGAGCCTACTGCATTTAGATCTGCTGAAGCAAGATAACATGTCAGTGCACTTTAGGATAACCACAATACAAGTTATTATAACATGAGACATACTCTAATTCTACATGTAACAGTTATGCTTTATCAGACATACAGTAACTAACACAATGTGTATCCATAACTTGATGTACAATGTTAGAGTTCATAACTGGAGTCTTAAAACATGGATGGAGTGGGACTGTGTAGAGAGAGAGAGAATGAATAAATGATACTGGTCCATGGGGTGCATCCTGCAGTTTCCACACAAAATGATCACAGTTGTCAGGAGGTCTCAAACTCACTTTCAGGTTCTTGGCAATATTGGGAATGCAAGTAATCACAAACACATTGCATAAGAGTAATAAACTTGTTTATTACTACCAAAAGGATAAAATCACAGTTGCCCTAAGCAGTTCTTATCATTATGAACTGGGAGCCAGTGCTAAGCATTCCCTATACCTCGAGGTTTCTTTGTGTCTCTTGGGATCTCCGAGGTACAAGACCAGTGTATCACATTATATACCTATGATAATTTCTATGGTTACTGTAAGACAGAAACATTTCTAGTTACAGAGATGAGCCCTATTGGCTAAATTAGAGGAGGCTCCACCGCCTAAGATAACATTATACAATTTTGTAGTAGTCATCAGTTTGTGAATAAAAGAGTTCTTATACAGAGTCTTACATAACTCAGTGTAGTAGTACAAATCATCAAAAGGTGGAAATGTTGACTTACATATCATAATTATTCCAAGGACACATGTGTCTTGGTATCTTACAAGTAAGAAATACACAGAAAATACATAGAAGAATATATATGTATTAGCAAGCAAAGTGTATTACAACAATGTATGAGTATTAGCCTGACATCTACTCTTACACAGTAGATGCCCTTAGCTCTATATGTTAGTATAACATATGCTTTAGCACTAGCTGTCTATGGTGTACCTCTGAGGGTAGCAATTAGGGTGCAGGGACCTCGTGTAATATTCCCTTGTTGCCTCCAAGGGCAACACAAGCTAATCTAGGGAAAGGCCAGAGAGCAGTGGTCATTATACAAACCCAACGTGCAAGCTTTGTAAAGGAACTCGAATTTGACGGTGTTGGCAGTGTGCTTATAGGCAGCAGAGCATAATAATCAAAGTAAAGATTAAAAATGCTTGTATAATAACAAAACCTTTAAAAGTAATTTCTAACCATGTGTTAGTCAATGCATCATTCATATCACCATCATTAATCAATGAAAGGATAGCCTCATTGGCCTTGGTCATATTATTGCTGATGTGGATGAGGTGTGTGTCTTTCCTGTCTAAAAGTGATTTTAATGTAAGTGTGAGGGGTCTATGTGACATTAAAATATGGTAAGTATTCAGACAGTGTGAGCAGATTATCAGGGTTACCATCAATGATGTCTGTGTCCATAAGGGGGACCGGGTTATAACGCTACGTCCAATGACAGTCTTTAGGTGGGGGACAAAACAAAAATTGGGGTAATCAATAACACATGTCACAGATCCATAAGTATAGCTTTTAAAATTAGTTACCACATAATGCTCCCCATCAGAATTATACTGAGATCGAACAGTGGGGAGCCTCCACTTTTGCAACTGGACAGGGCAGGTGTAGGCTGTCTTCGAAATCTGTGTTGACAGGCAATGAACCTTCTCACGATATGATTGGTAGAGCTTATCTGGAGCCAAAGTTGAATCTGAGAAATCGTCCCATTCTATGTGATGTCATCATCCATGGTAAAAGTCCATACAGTGCTATCTGGAGAATAACCACAAACAGGTTGAATAACATCAAATACATCACATCGGCAGAAGTAAATGTACTGCTTCTTCGCACAGCAGTCCATGTGCGGAGCCACCCAGGCATCCAGGAAAGGATGGAAAACCAGTAGAGGTGGTAGATTCAGGCGTTCTCTGTAGATGTCTTCATCCAAATGCCCAATGGAGTGTACCAGTGCAAGCTTATCGAACAAGGCTATAGTGGATCAAAAAGTGGTAATGAGACAGTAAAGGAAACAAACATAGTATCTCTTATGGAACATTTCTTAGCAGTGAAACAAGGACCAGTGTTAGGTGTCTGGTCACAAACCCCAGATTCCTAGCTGTATAAAGAGGAATGGTTAGAGATTGTTGCATACACATAGCAATTCAGCTAGGGTTTTACATCGTGGACAATACCATTTTGAAATGTGTCTGGCATGTATAATGTCAGGGATTCTTCCAGATTCTAGATCACGGAAGAGATTGTTTATGGTAGTAATAATGTATGAACCATAGGCAGAGCAGAGGATTTCTAGCAATGTATTGTTTATCTGCTTCCTTGTTCTGCAATGAGTGCGTTTATCTTGTCTTTAGAGTCTGTAAATGCCTTAGCAATGTCATGCATGTTTGATACAGTGTATCTTTCTTCCTGACTAAGGCTGTCCACACCATGCAATAATGAGGAGGGATATTGTTAACCAAACCAGTGGAAAATTTGGCAGAATGAGATTTGATAGCAGCAATGTCTGCTTTATTCCAAATAGACATAGCCATACCAAAGGCCTGTGACAGTGTCTGTTGCACCTGTGACATCAGTGTCAGTGGCTCAGTAGGTAACACACTAGCCTCTGAGGCCGGGAGATCAGAGGGCTGTGGGTTCAGTTCCCACATCTGGCACTTGGGTTAATATCCTAGTACTGACACTGTAGTGCAGCATGAGAGGGTGCTGCACTTCTGAGGTGCCATCTTTTGATAAGACGTTAAACTGAGGTCCCATCTGCCTGGATTGGTGGTAGTTCAGGTGGATGTTAAAGATCCCATGGAACTTATTGATACGGTAGGGAATTTTTATTTAAATAACAAAACAAATCAATAAAAACAGTGTTGCCTCACACAAAGAAAAGTACAAATCATAACAAAAGCAAATAAGTATTACAATCATACATATCGAAAGGGTTTGTCTAATACAGAAGTGAAACTCAATCTAATCCCATGACAAAGGGAACTCCCCACAAAAAAGTAGGGGAAATTTTATCCACAAAATAAAGGAAATAAAATACATACTTAATAGTGTTACTGCACACAAAATCATAAGACAAACTTAAAATAAACAAAAATAAGCATGTCATCAAGCATACAATACAAACTTTCATTTATAAAATCCCAAAACGGAAAAGCTGAAACCTCCCCCACCACTAAAAGATTAGGGGAAAAAATTGTTTCTAAGGAACAAAAGCAAAGTAATACAAAAACAGTAGTTGCAAAAAGGAAGAAAAAAATTACAAATCATAACAAAATAAATAAGTAGTACAGTCATACATCAGAAATGGCTGTCTAATACAGAAATACTAACTGGAAACAAATGCACAACATAAAACTACAGAATGGAGATCGGACAAAATTATATAAATTGTTATGAAACAGAAATGAAAACAGTATTATATACAAAAAGACCAATATCCTATTCTTATTTAAAAAATTATAGAAAGAAAATAATTAACTATCAGGTACAAAGAAGTATCATGTTCACCCAGTATCCAGCCAAGACATATGTCTCTATCATAATTTATAAAGATCAGGGGAGGCTGTATTGTGCTCATAGTCTCTCCATCTAAAAATCTCTTTCTGAACCATCGAAACACATAAGCACTAGACAATACCTGCTGTCTTAAAGTTAATGCGCAGCGGCTTGCCATAATTGAAACTTGACATGTCCCATAAATAACAATAACGTCCCAGAGTCAAACTGGACCCATGCAGCTGGTAAAATGTTCCTAACCCACGATCCGGATCCTCCTCTGAAAAGGCCCAGAGACCCAATATTTATGAAAAGAAGTCCAAATTCCAACCACACAGGGACAATCTATGGACAAATGCTGCATAGTCTCAACCACCCCACTACACGTATCAATTCTAGGACACATTCATTCCACTACACCCTTATGCTTCATGTTCCCTTTACCCCAATTATTGGTGGTGCAAAGCCATATAAAATCCCACATAAATGTTGGAATTCGGGACAACAAGAAAACTTGTCATAATTTGTATATTAGCTGAGGGAAGTATCATAAACGAGGGTTCCTCATGGAACCAGGTTAGCAACAGCCAGTCATATACCATTTTCCGAGTGCCAGTAATCAGATAGCGATAAGGCAATTCCCAGAGTTTGAGTTTACCCACCACATCCTTCCAACAATTAGCTAAAAGAAAATTTTCACCTGTTTAGAAAGGGATCCTGAAGAGGCCCACTGTGTTAATAGGGATCCAAACTCATCCATAACCCAGGGGCACCATAATCTAACCTCTTTATGAGCCAATGGGACAATATTGTGAAAAAGAAAGGTAACATGAAAAAATTATTGGATTAATCATTCCCAAGCCTCCCTGGGTGATAGGTAAATAGGTAATCCCTCCTTTAATAGGGTTTAGGTGACTCCCCAAAGACACTGGAAAACACACTATACACTGAAGTTTCCAGTATTTTTGGGATAGGAAATACTGCTGACAAAATTGAAACAATGGTAACAGATGTGATTTTATCGTATATATCCTTTTACGTTTAGACATACGCCAAGAATTCCATTTTGTTACCAAACCTTGTGCAGTATGAATTTTTTCTTCCCAATTATAAAACTGGGATCAGGACTACCAAAAAACATACCCAAAATTCAAATATAGGAGGTCACTACTGGAAAATGCCATATTGAACTCCATACTGTACCCTCACAACCAATGGATAAAATAGTACATTTTTGGTAGTTGATTACAGAACCAGTTACTTCTGAAAACACTCTCAATTCATCTTGAGCCAAAGGGCTGATGATTTGTCTGCCAATATTAAACACAAATCATCTGCATAAGTAATAGTTTAAATCTGTAAATCTATACTACTCACGGAGAGACCCATTATACCGTCCTGTTTATTCAATCTGTATAATAATCGGTCCAGAGACAACAAATAAAGGAGAGGACTTAGAGGACAACCCTGCCTCACCCCTCTATTGGCTAAAATCTTACCTCCTATCCATCCATTCATACTAGGAAATAAACAAATGTGTTTATAGCATATTTGCAACCATAAAATAAACTTATCTGGGAACCCATATTTGAAAAAAATGCCCACATATAGGTATATTCAACCCTATCAAAAGCTTTAGATTGATCTATACTAACTAAATGTCCTAATAATTCCTGAGCAGTGCCTTTGCAGAATTTCTCTAATAAGAAATCAGGGCATCCTGTATCTTACGTGAGGTACCCACTAAACTGTGTGGGGTGAGGTTATATCATTTAACGTATTCACCAATCTATTCCTAATACCTTCATCAAGATTTTAATATCGGATTGTAACAAAGTGATTGGTCTCAATTTTTAAATCTTCTTTATTTCCATCCTTGAATAAGAGAACTAAAACTCCTTCATACATACTGGTGGTAAAACTCCTGTACTAAGAACATCATTTAACACTACCACAAGTTCATCCTAGTACTTCCCATATTACTTTATAAATGGCATGTGATAGGCCATCAGACCCTGAGGGACATTCCTTTAGAAAGGGTCCAAATAACTTGCTTAAGTTCTGCAGCAGTGATAGGAGAAACTAAATTTCGACTACACTCCTCAAGTATGAGGAGGTCACATCCTTTAACCAGTCTGATATTGCAGCCTTTGACAAATCAGTACTTGTAAAATTTTGGAAAATACCTCCCAATTTCATTCAATATAGCTGGGTTGTCTGTGACTATTACCTAATAGGGAGCTGCAAGGCCTCCATAATTCTCTGTTCCCGAACCTGAGCCAGGTGTGTCAAGGAACGGTATCAGACTTTTTCCAAAACCCGGTACTGTTGCTGTTTGATCACCCCTGCATCAGTTCTTTTGGAAAACTGATCATTTATTTTAAGAATCTTAATAGCACCCAAATCACCTTCACCCTCTTCATAGTATTGGGCCACCAAATCCGAAGCTGTGCTCTAAGTTGCCACAAAGTGTGTTTTTAAAAGAACCATTAAGCCTCCCCACTGACTGGAAATAAGAACGAAAATCATGTTTAATCTTCCACCATGGATTTTATCCTCATAAAGGAAAAACACAGATTTCCAAGCTTTCATGATATATTGAAACCCTACCTGTACCATGGGTAAATCTAACAAGGAAATATTTAACTTCCAGAACCCTGGACCCCGCTTTGTTCAGGTAGATTTCCTACTATCAAATCTAACATACGATGATCAGAAGTTGCCACATCACTAACTACGGCTTTACGAATGCTAAAACCGTGGAAATAAAGAAATAATCAATCCGCGATGTACGAGGCCACAAGCATATGTGTGGGAAGCTCCTATATTACCAGACCCAAACACATCAATGAGACCTACTTCAGAAATGAGTTTCAACAAACAAGAGAAATCACAATGTTGTTTTCCCAAATATATTACTTCCACTCTGAGGGAAAGAACAATTAAAATCCTCCAAAACAACCGGCATACTAGTAAACAAAAAAGGTTGTATGGTGCTGAAAACCTACCCTTTCATATTTTAATTGGGGTGCATATATGTTTATTAACCTCATAGGTAAATTTTTCCAAACAATATCTAACATGAGAACCCTCCTTCCAAAATTTCTAAATGCCTAATTATTTTACGGAGGAAAAAAACAAATCCTACCCTGAACACTGTTCAGACCCCTGTGACCAGTAACTCTCCCCACAACCAACCCACAGAGGCCACCTCCAAAAGACCTGGAGAATGCAGACAGACGTCTTGAAAAAATATACAATCTAAATCAGATTATAAAAAGTCCATATGTAGCCAGTCTTTTAAATTGGACTGGATACTATTTACATTTAAAGATGCGATGTGAAACTGATAATGAAGATCAATCATAAGTCAAAAAGTGAAAAGAAGACACCTCACTTTATTTTGCTAGAGGCCGGGTAATCCTACCACTAGTTTTAGGCCGGAGGTACCAACCCGTGGTCAACCTGGATCCAATAAATCCCTTCCCAAGAGCAGACTTCCTGCCACTTCAGTATGTTCTGTCTCCTGATCTGAAGAAACATCTCCAATACCTCATAAGTATCGTCTCTTCCAAAGGTTCAGATGTTTTTCATACCTTTGGCCTAACACCCTTTCCCTCTTTGGATGAACCACAACAAAATCTTGAGAACTAGGTAAAGGATCTGACGAAATAATGGTCCTCCCCAACTTTTCCTCTGCAGGACTGTGCTAAAACACCCTCTGTTTCAACAACCATAATGGGGGTCCATATTCAGGTATCTATGATATGTCTTTTACCAGGAGGTTGAGGCCCAGAAAACACAGTGGGAAAATAGCCTCTTTAATATAATAATCCTGAACTCCAAAATCAGCATTTTCTGTGTTCCTGGCTGCCCAAGGACAGTCAGTAAACACATGACCCACCTCCTCACAAAGGTTACATTTGGGGTCTTGAAAACAATGTGCACTAACATGGCCTAATTCCCCACAATACGTACATTTCAATACCTCACATGTAGTACTAATGTGTCTTGTGGATCCATATTTAAAGCACATCCTAGGCTGCCCAGGATAAAACAGAAACCCCTTATTCCAACCTATGAAAAACAATTAGGCAAATGAATAACATCCTGCTCTGTTTGGTGTAATTTAATCCTAAACTTCCAACCCCAGTCCAAAACCTTCATCATCCAAAATTGGGGAAGGATTCCCTTGAATAGTATATCGTTTTTCTAACCAGTATACCGCATCAGTTATATTAACCCCTCATTGCTAAAAAAGAATAGTAATTACCCTAAAAGGTTGTTTAGTCAAGGGTATCACCAGAAAATCTACCGGTAAAGGTTATTTTTTAAATTTGAAAATCTACAAGAATTTCTCCAGCAAAGCTGGAGTACAAACTACCATCAAATACTTTCTCCTGGTGCATGGATTAAGGCATAAACCTCTGAAGGGAAAACCCATGGACTATTTAAGCAAGATTTTCCCACATGAAAGCGATCAGGTGTCGACTCTTCTGTCCCACATATCGCAACCTTCACTGCATTTCCAATGCCTCGCCAAATCAATAGTTTTATGGAAGTGGTCATAAGTTGGGGCCCGCAAGAGACACCTCTGGTTCCCCTGGTGAAACAGTCCTCTGATCAGATTGTGAAGAATCCAAGTTTCCCCACCCCTGTTGTTTTTCCAAAACCCCAGAGGCAACAGTACCTGAAACAGCAAATGTCCCTCCTGAATCCATCATAGGAGAGGAAAGCAATGGATTTGTTGATCCTACGGTAAACAACCGGGTCTGGCTGCCAGACTCCTTGTGCAGGGGATATCCATCCGGCTGAGAGGAGCACTTTCCGGCGACCAGTTGGCGTCATTACCCTCGCTCCAGGCACGTTGTGGGGCCTTTCTTCCTGGTCTGGAAGTGGATTACCATGCTCTACAGTCGCCAACACCTTCAAAGGACCCAAAGAGTTCTCTGATAGTGAAAAAACCGCTGAACATTTTCTTTTACCGTCGATCATCTCGCTGTGCTAGCGAATCATCCAGCTGCTGTTTAATTTGAACCTTCCTCTTCTAAACACCGTTTTTTTGGTGTAAATCAAGTATGTCTCCGACTCTATATTAGAAATGGTATCGCAGGCTATAAGCTGGCCACCGGTGCTCCCCAGCCGCATCTCACAGAGACAGACACTTCAGTTGCAATATCCATTCCAAGCAGCTCCACTGATTCTTCATCCACCAACCTCACTCTTCCAGTCTCCTCCTCCGCAGCCATCTTGGTCCCACCAGAAAATAGGTCCCCCCACACAGGAAGCAGGAAGTAGAGAATTTCCTGGTGTCCTGGCCAAATTTCCCTCATTCACTATAAATCCCACCAACAGATTAATCTGGTTCAAGGTCTGTTGGCATTCATCTGTATCCCCCTCCTCCGGGTCATGCCTGAAAATAGGCAGGATTTGTCTAGTGCACTTACCCAGTCAACAAAAACTAAATAAATAAATAAAAACTTCGTGTATTGCATTTATGATTTTGATCATCAGGATTGGGCTTTCTCCTGAAGTTGCCTCTATGTTCAGTAGAATGGATCCGGCAATAGGGTCTTGAGTACGAATCTGAAATGCAGCTAAACTATCAAGCAATAATGAACTATAAAATGGTGATGTATTAGTATTGTGACACATACCAAATTCTTTCATATTCCAGTAAGTAAGATTAAACAGAACAGGTATATGCATAAATTGTAGTTATTAATCAATGAGCCTGGGAGGGCAGTGGCTGTTAGACAACTCTAGGGGACCAGGTGTGTTCTGGACATTCCAAAAGCTGTTTGTCAGTGGGTGGTAACACAGAGAGTACATAGCAGCAGAAGCCATGTGGTGTACAGCACAAAATTTTCAAGCAGAATCCTTAGATAAAGAATTACAGTATGAAGGATCAATTAAGGCAGTAATGTTGTACAAACCAGAATGTCTAAGAGCAGTTTTAACAAGGACAGAGAACCATTTGGGGATAATTTAGCATTAGGACAACCCTGGAAAGTTCCTTTGGAGAGTTTGGCCACAGGAGAATTTGTCCTATGAGCGTGGTTTGCCACTCAATTTGTAGGGTAGATTTATCAGGAGCAACAACCAAGGCAGTGAGGTAAGCATCAAAACCTTCCTGGATGGCAATCAGACAATTGGGTATATTGATGGATACTCCCTCTGAAGGAGATGCTGGATGATCAAGATGTGATAGGAGGTTCGGTACCATGCCTGGGATGCAGGGGATAACTCCTGAGATGAGGAGATAATGGAACAAGATAGCTTGCCAGTGTATCTGAAAAACAAAATCAAACATTAGTAAGTTAGTACTATTCCGCCCAATGGGGTGAGGAAAGTAATTAAGCTCCTTTATACAGTTTTAGTTGGTTTTGCATGTAACCATTTGTCAGTCAGTTTATTATTATGGAGAGGTCTAACTTGATAGACTGCCGGACTGAGCTTGTTGACAAAGGGGTATGGGCCTTCCACTTATTGGAGAAGGAATGGGTGGGATGTGCAAATCGGATACCATTACGTGGTCTCCAACCTGCCAATCCACTTCTTGTGCATGTTTATCAAACTGTATTTTGGACTGTTGCTGGGCCTTGTCCATGCAATTGGCAACATACAGGTGTGTGTGCATGAGGTCTTTTCTGGGTTTTTCCACATATTGATCTACAGACACACAGTCTGCAGTGAGGGTGTGCAGGTCAAACAACAGGTGTTCAGGTATCTCATCTGTCTTCCAGTCATCACCTCAAAGGTGTCAGCTGGGTAGTGGCTGAGGGTGTCCCCAAATTGCCATAAGGAGTAATGGCAGTAGGGAATCCCAGGTTTTGTGATTATCCTCAATGAATTTGGAAAGCATTTGCTTAATCCGTCTGTTGGCTCTTTCTACTTGACCTGAAGATTGGGGTGGTAAGGTATGTGGAGCTTCTGTTGAACTCCTAAGAGTTCAAAGGATTCTTTCATCAACTCACCTGTAAAACTGGTTCCTTTGTCAGAGTCTACCTTGAGAGTAGCCCCACCTGGAGAAAATCTGTTCCACCAGGATTTTGGCAGTGGTTTTAGCAGTGCATGTCTTAGTGAAATCTTCAACCCACTTGGAGAAGAGGTCAGTTACCACAAGAGCATACTTGTTATTTCTGCTGGTATTGGTCAGGGGCCAATAAAATCAATCTGTATGGCATGCAAAGGGCCAGAGTGTTGTTGTGGTAAGAGTTGGCATTTCATTTGGTAGGGATGGGGTTATTTTGCGCACAAACAAGGCAGTTGTCTATGTACTGTTTAACATCTTTGGTGACACCAGGTCACCAGGCAGTGGTCTTAAGCCTTTGGAGGGTATTTTCCACTCCCTGGTGTCCACCAGTGGATGTGTCATGCACTTGGTGGAAAAATTCAGACCTGAGGTGTCTGGGGACCACCCACAACGGTGGTGGAATCATCTGGTTGATACCAGATGAGCTTGTCATCTGGTGACAAGTGTAACTAACTTTATGCCCTCAGTAGGGGTTATGTGTGGGAAGTTTCTCTTGGTACTCTTGTCAAGGAATCTGAACACTTCTTTGAGATCAGTATCAACATGTTGGGCTGCTGAGAGGTCCAGGGGAAAAGGTTCAGGTTTCTTCCTAAGTGCTGCAATGTGTATGGCCACATTGGCCTCTGGATGGTCCATCATCCAGGTGTCCCCTCTCAGACCCCTTCCTCGGCAAGGGTGTCTGCTATGTCATTGAAGGCATGATAGGGGTCATGGAGAGAGTGAGCTTTGACTTGTGTACATAGAGTTTGTGTGCAAATTTTTGTGCCAGTGAATGTATGTATATTACCAATTCCTTCTACTTCACTGTGCTGCCATCAAAGGAGAGGAAGGAGTTCTTCTGCCAGAAAGGAAGGAATTCTGTAAGAGAACAACAAACCCAATTAGAGTCCATAAAATGATGGTATCCTCGGTCCCATGTTGGATGAACTCTAGGGCACAGGCCACCGCTGCCATCTCTGCATACTGTGATTATGCTACACTGCAGTGCTTAGATATTTTGACAGTGTTCCACAAGGGTAAATCATTAGACTACCCATCCCTGAAATTTTTTATCCCTGATGTATGATGCTGAACCATCAGTAAAGACATGACACAAAGAAGTGTTATCAAGTATTTGTGGCGTGGCAGGGAGAAAGGACCTGGATCTGGAAGATCAGGTGACTGCAGTGTACAGTCTTGGGGCTCTCCTTGGAAAAGGAGTCCATGAGCCAGCATAGATGGAATTTTTGTTGGGTGTACCTGTATGTCTCTATCCTGGAGAAGAAGTGACCAGTGTGTCAGCCTGGTGTTGGAGACTGACCCATTCTTCACTCTGTCTGAGAGCAGAAAGGTGGTTGGGGTGTGGTTAGTGTTGATGATGAGTAGAGTGCCCAATGATATACAGAAAGGTGCTGACAGTCCAGTAGGTGGCCAGAAGGTTCTTTTCACAAGGGCTGCACTTCTTTTCTTCTGAGGTCAAGAGCTGTGATGCATATGCAATAGGCCTCAGGGTGCTGTGAACCTTCTGGGCCAACACTGCTGGCATGGCAATGTCAGAGGTGGCACACTCCAGATGGAATGGTAATACTGGATTGGGGTTGACCAGAGCTGGGCGGAGGCCAAGGCCTGCTTCAGTGACATCACAGCCTGGGTATGTATGGGGCCCCAAGTCCATGGGATGTCCTTTTTCAGTAACTCATACAGAGGAGCAGCTTTCTGAGCAAAATCACAAATAAAATTCTCGAATAATTCACCATACCTAGGAACCTTGAAGAGTTGCCACGCTGATGGGCAATGGCAAGTCTTGCAATCCTGTATCTTCTTCCAAGTAGGGCTCCGACCTTGCTCAGTTCTTTTAGACCCAGAAAGAGTACTTCTTTCTGACATAGTTGTTCTTTTGCTGGATTGCATTTCAGGCCTGCTTTCTGAATGAGGTCAGTAGTTCATCCAAGAGATCCAGATGTTGTTCCTGCGTGTCAGTTGCCAGCAACAGGTCATCCACATATTGCAAGAGACATTGGGGAGTAGAAAAACCCTCAAGGGTGTCCATCATGTGCAGATGGAACAGGGACAGACTATTATGGAAGCCTTGCGGCAATCAAGTCCACGTGTACTGCCTTCCTTCAAGGTGAAGGCAAACTTATATTGACTCTTAAGGGCCAATGGTAATGACCAAAAACCATTGGAGATGTCCAGGGCACTGAACCATTTCAGGTCAGGAGTCAGGAGTCGTAGCACATCGGGTGCTAATGCCACAGTTGGGGAACAACTGGGGTGACCTGATTCAGTTTCGGTAGTCAATAGAAAGTCTCCAGGAGCCTGTGGAGTTTTTCACAGGCCACACTGGGGAGTTAGCAGTGGAAACACAAGTTCTGAGTACTCCTTGCTTGAGAAGTGACTTGATTGTTTCTCTGAGAGAAGGCAAGGCCTCAGTTGGAAAAAGGTACTGCCTTTGTCTCCCATGTGCTGGGCCTGGCACTTTGATGACAGTGTGCATTCTGCCACAGTCATATTTGTTGACTGAAAATGCTTCCAAGTGTCATTGAAAAATAGAGAAAAGCTTTGGAAAAAGCTCATGATCTTTGAACAAATCTATGACATCATACTCTTTGTTGTTAGCGAGATTGTCCCCACACTGTGCAAATCAGGGATCAAGATGGTGTGGTATTGACCCTGAATCTGTATCAGTAGCATGTTAGCTAGATCCACCACACAGCCATGTGGTGCAAGAAAATCAATTCCTATGATACTAGGATGATCATGCATTACCATCAGTTGGAAGGTGTGTGGGGCCTTTAAATGGCCTAGTTCTACCAGCAGGGGTAGAGATCGGTATGCAGGTAGCCTAGTACCGTCTACTCCTGACATGTTGGTCCTCCATCCGGTGGACCAAGGAGATGTCTGGGTGTTCATCATGTAATACAGATACAGCCGCACCTGTATCTAGCAAGATTCGGGTAGGCAGCCCCGACCTCAGCCTCAGTGCAGGGTCTTCCATTTGTATCCAAGACCAGCTTGTTTACAATCCAGACTGAGGCCTGTAATTGTCAATCTGTACTACTAGGAGCATGGGGAGGTTGGGCCTGACTCCTATGAATTACTTCACCATGCAGCACTGATGCTATATAGGGAGGAGCTTCTGGGTTCAGGCCTGTGTGGGCCTGAAGGTCTACACTTCGGTATCCCCATGACCCGTTGGGGTCTGGGTCACTGGTTGTACAGCAGCAAGGGCCTGTGTGGGAACAGCATCTGCTACAGACTGCACTTGTCCCAGGAGCTCTCAGAATTTCTGATTCTCTTTGGCTATCTCCCAATATGAAGGGCCTGATCTTTGTTGTTGTGGTTTACCCTTAACCTTATGCTTTTATTCTTATGCCAATTCGGTTCCCACCCCTGCTGCTGTTGCTGTTGTGGTTGCTGTTAGTGTTGGGTTTGCTGGGGTGTTGGTTACCAGCTGGAGGGCCTGTTGGTGTTGGGCCTGCCCTTCCACAGTGTAGTGCATTGTGGCCTCAGTAGCAGGCTCCCGCGCTACCTTCTTGGAACAGGAGCCCAGACCACGGATGTAGATTTGGTAAACTCTCTCAGTTTTCCAAGGATATTAGCAAACCTGTCTGTATTGGGGTAGGTGGTTGGCTCTACCTTTTCTCATACTGCAGGAATCATGTTCCTAAGGAACAAGGTCTTATACTCAATAAGATCTACATCCACAGCTTCTTGTGCCAGGTGCTTTCCTGCTCGGTAGGCCATCCAAAGTCTCTGGTGGTAAGTCACTGGATTTTCCTTTGCATTCTGTTTTACAGGGTATGCAAGCATCACTCCTACAACACCTGGGCTGTGAGCAGAAATGAGCTCAGCTGCAACCTCATCAAGGTGGCATTCCCATCCTGGTGGATGCATCGGTGAGTTGGCCCACAAACTAGGATCGATGGTTAGGCATAGTATCTGGACCTGGTATTCTGCAGTGAGACTAAGCATCTCACATTTGGAATGCACCTTTCTAAGTGACAGCTGAGGTTGTCGGACAGGTTCATCCGACCGATACTGTCAGCTATTTGCTGAACAGAGTAGGCCATTTGTAGGGATTATTGGGTCAAGCAGGCAGAGGTAGATGCCTCAGGCACCATGTGAACAATACCATCCTGAGTGCCAGCCTCTTGTAGAAGCTGTCTAATCTGGGTTTTAATGGCCCGTTTACTTCTCTCAGGAAAAGGTACATTGCCTATTGCAGTTTCAATCATTGTTTCTATCTCTTGCCTATCTTCCACATTAATAATGGCTATTGGTGGTGCTGTCGGGACCAGGCCTGGGCCTGCTCCCCATCATGGGGAGCCACCATGTTGGCATCTCCCATGATGGGTGTCATGATGTCGATGGCGTATGACATGGTGTGGATGTAGTGGGGACCCGTCATGTTGTGGATGGCTGGGTGAGGTTTCTGGGCCATAGTAGGGGTGTGACTGGGCATTGTTCTGAGAGATGTCATCATCTGATACCTCCCTTCAGATGAAGTGTGTAAGGTGGGGCTATGCCTCCCATCACTTTAACATGGCCAGCCAGAACCTCCCGCTGATGGTGCAGTTTCGCCATCTTGGTTTTACATTCAGAATGACTCACAATTTTAACATCCATATCGACCTCATCCTGCATTTGCTTCTGCAACACTCTATATCGGCACTCAGTTCATGCTTGTCCCTAGTAGCCACTTTTAAATCATTCGTACCTGGTTCATCTCGTCCTGTAGCTTTCCCATCTCCTCATTCAACTGAGCATTTGCAGCACTTGGCAAATCATTCATATGCAATTCCTGTCCCTTATCCTGACTCAAACTTTCACACTCCTGCCTCAACATACAAAGTTCCTGTTCTTCAGCTTGAGCTGAATGATGCAAAAGTGAATTCTTTTCTTTCCATGAGTTTGGAGTTCAGACTCCAAGTTCTGCTGCAGTCTAACACATTCCATCTCCTGCAAACCCATCTGTTGCTTAAGAGATGAAATTTGCAGATCAAGGGTTCAAAAGCTTGCTTCAGAGGCTTCCAGAGCAGCATAGAGAGCCTTGACCATCAGCCCCTTAGCTTGACACTTATTGGTTGATTGTCTTGTCTCTGTGTACTGGGTTGAAATCCCCAATATAGGGTTTTCAGATTGACTTGCGTCCCACATGAAGTCAGACCATCCTCCATGGGAGGCAAGGAAGTTCGAGACATCGAGTCTCAGTTCTGCACAGATATTTGATATGGTGGCCATTGTGTGGGAGGAATGAAAAATCAAACTGTGAAAAAGGCACCGTGCTATGTATCGATCCACAGCAGGAGCACTTTATACACAGTCGGGCTACTGTAAAGTTGCAGGCTTACAATTCAAAGCTGTAATGGAGTGAGTCAAGTCAGCATCGACCACACCCAAAAAGAAGACAGCCAGACAGTGTAAGTGACTACAAACTGGTTTTAAAACAGGAGAGGTGATACAGGAATGTACACCTACTGTTCCTGTGGGAAAGGAAAGTTATAGCAACAAGTGAAAACTTACAAACACCAAATATCGCCTGCATGCGGTTGCCAATTGTCAGGAGGTCTAAACCTCACTTTCAGGTTCTTGGCAATATTGGGAATGCAAGTAATCACAAACACGTTGCATATGAGTAATAAACTTGTTTATTACTACTAAAAAGGATAAAATCACAGTTGCCCTAAGCAGTTCTTACTAATATGAACCGGGAGCCAGTGCTAAGCGTTCCCTATACCGTGAGGTTTCTTTGTGTCTCTTAGGATCTCAAGGTACAAGACCAGTGTATCACATTATATACCTATGATAATTACTATGGTTACTGTAAAATAGAAACATTTCTATTTACAGAGATGAGCCCTATTGGCTAAATTAGAGGCTCCACGGTCCAAGATAACATTATACAATTTTGTAGTAGTCATCAGTTTGTGAACAAAAGAGTTCTTATACAGAGTCTTACATAACTCAGTGTAGCAGTACAAATCACCAAAAGGTGGCAATGCTAACTTACATATCATAATTATTCCAAGGACACAGGTGTCTTGGCATCTTATAAGTAAGAAATACACAGAAAATACATAGAAGAATATATGTATTAGCAAGCAAAGTGTATTATAACAATATGCGTACATATCCTGACATCTACTCTTGTATGGTAGATGCCCTTAGACCTATATGTTAGTGTAACATATGTTTAAGCACTAGCTGTCTATGGTGTACCTCTGAGGGTACCAATTAGATGGAGGTACCTCTTGTAACACAGTGCTATATCCTATAAGATATCCATGGACTACTGGAGAGACATAAGGATATGGAATGGGGCTGTTTAAAATAATTGACTTTTTACTGCTGAGCTGTGTTTGACCTCTGTAACTTCATGTGTGGCAGAATGAAACAGAGCCAGGAGTAAAACCAGAAAAGCAAACACATCAGAATACATCACCCATTTAACCAGTCCTCATTGCATGTTTAATTTATCCAATGGGGTTGCTCAGCAGATATAGAATAGAGTATGGACAACCATATGCAACAAGCTGCATTCTATGAAGGGGTTGAGATGACATCATGGGAACCTTGAGAATGAAGCTCCAGAGATCCTGGTGTCATCACAACCCTGAGATGTAAACTCAGTGCTTGTGTATGGTTGACCATGTACTATTTCATAAAGAACATGGTCAAAACAGTAGGGATGCCTGGTCTCCAGCTTTTCTACCCTCCAGCTTGCTTACCTGTCTACCCCACCTGCCTACTCACTCACTCATTCATCCCCGCCCAACCCACTGGTTCACTTACTCATCCACCAGCCATTACAGTGAAATACAGTTTGTAAAATGTTGTCTTGCCCATAATGACAAAGTGTTTGCTTGTTTTCAGAGACACAATGTGGCATTCCTTGGCAGCTGCATGCTGCACCTATGAACTGCTGCTGACCCGCTCTGCTCGAACACACTCAGGCTCCCCAAAGAATAACTATCTTTCTGGGTATATATATATATGTGTGTGTGTGTGTGTGTGTGGTGGAGGAAGGTACTATTACTGTAACGTGTGTACCTCAGAATGATCTCCATAATTGTAAATGAAGCAGTGGTGCTGTCGTTTAGGTCACTGAGCTGCAAACCTGGAACCTGGATTTGAATCCTACAGCCCCACTTGTTTACTGTGTAACCCTGAGCAAGTCAGTTATCTTCCTTGTGCTTCCAGGTCACACCTGGAAGCAAGGTTCTAGCAGTGTGCCTTTCCTGGTTAAACAATTTCCCCTTTCCTTAATGAAGAATGTGGGTGGTTCAAAGGTTATGAAAAGTTGTTGTAGTATTGTTGTGATGTCACAATGACACTACAACAACTCATATTCTGACCTCTAACAAGCTTTTAGAGCCACTGAATTCCATACACAATAAGCACTTATCATATAGTATAAAATAAATTGGAACTATGAAAGCAAATCTTGATAATGGAATGTAAATCATTTATTATCATTTAGACTACACAGCTGGGTGAATAAAACATGTATTTGTCTTTAAAACTCACAGTTCTATTAAATGAATTAAATTGATTTTTAAATGCTGCATATATTTTCAAATATATCCATTAAGCTGAATGTATTAATTTCTACTGGCTTTTCAGAAAAGTTTCCCACTGACTTTTTTGTAACCACCCTCTGTATAATGACTACCTTAAGAATGCTTTTATCAAGTGCTTAGCAATGAAAACTTGAATGTGTTTAATGTAGATCCTGAATGTATTAAACAGAATACCTTCACCCTCCTGGCTAGTCTGTAAACTGTTATCATTTTGTCACCTGTTAAATCCAGTACCCATTAATTCCCAGTGGAGGCAGTACACTTAATGAGTCAGGAAATGACTGGCAGGAAGATTTAAAGACAGCATTAACAGTGAAAGCAGTTTCAAAAATCTGCACTTACTCTAAATTCTGTAATTATTCACCCTCTGGGATGCCATGGTTTATGGGTCCAGCTGTGTAATAGTCTCCCAGCAGAGCTCTTGTCCTCAGTTGTGTTGAAAATGTCACATAAATGCTGGAATAACAGCAATGTGAAGCAACATAATTAATATTTATTTGTAATTAGTCTCAAAAGTTCAAATAGTAGTTCAGTATATCACAGCTGGGACTAGCGCAGTGGCTACAATGAGGGCATTATGAGCCTAGGACTTGGACTAGTGCTAGGTTCAGAACAATTTACTTTATCATTTGTTGAGCGCACTCACTCAGTTAGAGATATTAAGCCATGAAAGACAGAGTGCATCTGGTGTCATTCTCATTTTGATAGAAAACGATGTGGCATTTTGAGACATAAGCAGTTAGGGTAGTCTCAGTATATAAATATCTTGAATTAGCGTTATATGAAATTGTTGTTCTTTTCAAAGTAAATTGATATTGTTAAAACTTCAATGAGTCCTGAAATTCTGCAGACAAACTAATTGTAGCTCGTCTTCACCTGTGTGAACTCCTCATTGCTCTGATGAAAGCAGTGCAAAAGTAATTCAAAGAACAGTATTTCTTTTTACATCCTAAGCATGTCAAGCTGAAATAAGCTTATGGCAGAATATAGAAAGAAAGGATCAGTTCTGACAGAAAAATAAGGACAAAAAATACATTTGCAATTACTCTTATTTTAGTGTTGTTTATTTGCTGTTTAAATAATATGAAGTCCATCTTTTGGAAAAAAATCTGTTTTAGTTAAGTCACTTCAGAGCAAATGTTGTGGAAGGTCAACATATTTATTCATTTATTTAATTATTTATTTAGTTAGTTAATTAGTTATTTAAACATATTTTACCAGGTAAACAAGCATAGCCCAAATACTCATTTTCTGTTGTGTGTGGCGGGGATAAGGGAGATAATAGGAAGAATACAATACATTCACCCACATAGGTTCCAAAACATAGCAGCAGTACATAATATAAAACACAACATATGAAAACTTTATAAATAGAAGATGAAAACATTGTAAATACAAGGTACAAACCATGAGGAATGTGCAATTGTTGTTGTTACAATACCGAATCCTGTTTGACTGTGGGATATGTTACCTACATTATATACAACAGACAGTGTGGAAATAGGCTTAGGTTACCAAAAAAGTCATAATAGCAGGGAGTAGGTAATATCAATAACCCTGAGGTTTGACTAGGAGGCCGGGGAACTATAGTCAAGCTGTTCCAAAATGTAATTGCAGGATCAATTCCCATTATGAAAAATACATATTTTCCTTTTATGTTTGTTTATTTGTTAGTGTGGGTGTTTATGCTCCTGGGCTGACCTGGCAGCTTTATTCAGCCCTGACATGGGTGACATCAGCATACTTGCTACCTGTCTCTGGTCTTCCTCCAGATGTCCTGCCAGGTAGCAGGGCTTGCTGCGACACCTCAAGCAGTGCTTCATGAACTGCAGTCCCTTGTCCATTTCCTCTTCAGTTTTCACCCTTCCTGGGACAATGACAAATACAGAGGCACATGTTTGTGGAGTTCGCATGCACTCAGGAACTGCCAGCCCCATTCCACCCATGTAGCATACTGCCAGCCACCCAAGCATTGGAGCTGGGATGGCTTACACCCCAATCTGTAAGAGGGCGCTAGATAGCCACTTGATCCACTCCTGGAGCATCCCTTGGTCTATGTGATAATGGCGAATGCCTAAAGGAAGCGATCGCCGTTATCGGATCAGTCAAGTGCGAACACATTTTCGTCACTCTGACAACCTAACCCACCAGTACAATGGCACCAGGACATATTTTTACTACTTTCTGTGAGGGGCTGTACCCCCCACTAACAGGATTCTCAACTCCAGGGGGTGCATGTCGGAGGTGAAAAGTAAAAATAAAAAGTTCGGGCAGGCGCAATAAAAATTGCACCAGTGCCCGGACCTGAAACCAATACTTCACCCACCCCAGCCATTGCCCAATTTCCTGATGCTGCAGCTCGATGACTGATGACCGTAGCGCCACCCCTACAGCATCTTCACCCCAGCCCTCACCATGCTCCTCCCACCCCTCATGCACGTCACGTGTAGCAACATCCTGTCGCCTGGATTCGCCACCCCCTCATTCGGTCGCCCTACCTGTCGGCCGCTGTGCGTGGATTGCGGAGGAAGGGTGTTGCCATAATGGACTGCCTTCCTCATGCACCCACTTCACAGGTTACCATCCTCCAGCTGACCCCTAGTAACCCAAGCTCATTCCCAATCTTGGGTCACCGACGTGGTGAGGTAAGCTGCATTACAGCAATTCAGCCTTCCACGACACTGAGCCAGCAACAATATATATTTTCAGCTCTGTTTCTGTTGCTTGGGACGACTGCCCTGTAAAGGAATAGCTGAGCTTTATTTCCTTTACCTTTAGTAACATGGCTGTAATTAATTGTGTGTATAAATATGTACTGTCATTGCCATAGAAATACACCATGGATGTGTAACAGTAAACATAGACTGCCCCCACCCTACAGAGGCATCTTAGTAGTGAACCCTTTTAATACTTCCAGCCTAGTTCTTACTGTGGGAATATCTCTGCCTTTACATGTACTTGATTTTCTTACCTGTTTGGTATTATGTCTCTTATGTACTGATGAATTACTGACTCTACCCACCCAGTTGCAGCTGCTCTACTCATTGTGTTACTGTTTTACATTTCAATAAAAATATTTTTCAAAATATTATGTAATAGAAGTCCCACTATGAATAACAGGCCAATGTCAGTTACAACTAAGGAGATGTAACTGAGGCAGCCAGGATATGACCTCAAGAAGGACTGATGAACCTTGATTTGTTTCTTACATGAGAGATGGGAATTGGATGAGGTGATTTTGGCAGGAAAACTGTTCCAAATGGAGGGAAGCCTGTATGTGATTGTGGCTTGCCACAGACTTCTCTTACAGTATGGGTTCTGGAAGCGATAACCTTCCTTAGGCTTGAGGGAGTACAAATGATTTGTTACCAGTATGAAAAGTTCCAAGAGGTAGCTTGGGTTTACCTGTTCACTACCTTCCCACTAGAACAATGTGCAAAGAGCACCTCTCTGAGGAAGGATCCACCAGAGAACATTATACATGATGCAGTGTTGTGTTCTGGGAGGCAGGCAACTACAAAGTTACATAAGGTATTGAATACTGATGAGAGTTTGGTATGGTTGGGGCAGTTGTTACCACTATAAACAATGTCCTCATAATCCAGCATAAGGAAGATGGAGTATTCAATCATCAATTTCTTGATGTGAGACTGTGGGCAGCTCTTTACCCTGTAGATGACTCCAAGATTTGCATAGCACTTGACTGTTACCTAGGAGATGTGGTCAGAGTAGTTGAGATGTTAGTCCAGGTGCATGCCTAGGTATTTGTATGAAAATACAGAGCTGAAGGGGTCAACCTGGGAGGGCATAGGTTTAGTGAATCAGTAGAAGTGATTAACTAGTGGATGGAACTGAACAGCATAGATATTGTTTTCTTCTTGTTCATTACTAGTCATTTGTCCTGGAACCATTTTGTATTGCAGAGAGTCCTTTTCAGGGGCTCCATGATGGAGGAGACAGTAGGGCTAGATCATAATATCATAGTAATGTGTCAGCAGAAAAGGACCATCCTGGTCCATCCAGTCTGCCCATCTCAACCCTACCCTACTTGTCACTGGTGCACAAGGAGCCTATCCTCTCTCCTCCAAGCAACCTCATATGTCTATCCCATGCTCTCTTGAATCCCTCCACAATCTTGACAACTACCACCTCTTCAGGTAATCTGTTCCAGGGTTCAACCACCCTCTCAGTGAAATAACACCCTTACATTACCTTTAAATCTTCCTCCATCCAATCTTAAAGAATGACCTCTTGTTTTAACTCCAACTTTCCTTTTAGATAGACTTCCTTCCCCCACTTACTTAATTAATTTATTTATATATGTATGGAATTTGAAACAACCTTTGAGTAAGAACTCTTTACAAAGGGTCCACTTCCATTAAACAGTACAAATACAGACAAAACTGAATTCACAGTACAAATACAGACATAGTTGAAATATCAGTACATAACTGAATTCACAGTACAAATACAGACATAGCTGAATTATCAGTACAGGAAGTACTGGGAATATGGGTGTGGGCAGGACAGTAGTGTGGTGGGTAGGTAACTGGCTGGGTGGCAGGACACAGAGGGTGGTGGTAAATGGCTGTCACTCCACAGAGGGAAGAGTGACCAGTGGGGTACCACAGGGATCAGTGCTGGGACCGGTCCTATTCAACATCTTCATCAGTGACATTGCACAGGATATAGAAGGCAGAATTTCACTGTTCGCTGATGACACAAAGCTCTGTAACAGAGTAGACACACCAGAGGGTGTAGACAGAATGAGAAGGGACCTGCAGAAACTTGAAGAATGGTCAAGGGTTTGGCAGTTGAAATTCAATGCAAAGAAATGCAAGATAATGCATATGGAGGCACAAAACCCTGGCACAATATATCAGTTGGGGGTGAGGATATAGCATGCACCAAGCAGGAAAGGGATCTTGGGGTTGTGATCTCTGATGACCTCAAGGTAGGAAACAGTGTGACAAGGCATCAGGTAAAGCAAATAGGATGCTGGGATGTATAGGCAGGGGCATCACCAGCAGGAAAAGGAGGTCATAATTCCGCTATACAAGACACTAGTGAGGCCCACCTGGAGTACAGTGTACAGTTCTGGAGACCATACCCACGTAAGGACATAGACAGGGTAGAGAAGGTTCAGAGGAGGGCAACAAAGATGGTGCATGGGTTGCATCACAAGTCCTATGAAGACAGGTTGAAGGAACTGAACATGTACTCCCTGGAGGAGAGGAGGAGAGGGGATATGATAGAGACATACAAGTATCTTACAGGGAGGAACAGGGTGCAGGAAAACACTATTTTAAGCGAAAAAGATGTTTCAGGACTAGGGGCATGGGATGAAGTTGGAGGAGGACGATTCAGAGGAAACATGAGAAGAATTTCTTCACAGAACGGGTGGTGGACAAGTGGAACACCCTGCCAGAGGAAGTGGTGGGGGCTGAAACAATCACGGATTTAAGAATGCATGGGATAGACATAAAGGAATTCTAGAGGTCAGGGGTGAGGAAATAGACTTCTAGGAAAACAAACTGAACTACAAGCTCAAATGGGCAGACTAGGTGGGCCATAGGCCCTTATCTGCCGACACTGTCTATGTATCTATGGAAGTAAATAAATCGTAGAAAACAGCTAAGAGTTTCTTATGAGTTTCATTAAGGGTTTAATACTAAGTGCTGTATGGCATAAGAAAGTATATGAGAGAGAGGAAAATGTAGGATAGGGAGAGGGTGGTTAGTGAATAGATTGTGGGGATAGAGCAGCCCAGAAAGAGCACGTCTGGTATGAGATTCTATTCTTGAGGCTTAATATGTTTGCTTGCTCATAGAGTACACAGGTGTGCGTGAGATGGTCAGCATCTAGTAACAGTCTGCAGGCCTTGTTTAGAGCCATGCCTACCCGCTTGAGGGTGGCATCAGTTGCTGCTCCATAGGCCAACAGGCCATAGTCAACCAGAGGGAGAATGGAATTGTTTATGGAGAGCCTGAGAGCATTGGTAATGATGCTTTTCCTGTGCAGATAAAGTAGCCTGAATTTAGTATTTACTGCCTTCACAACCTGGTCAATATGCTGGCCATAAGAGAGTTTCATCTATTATTACTCCTAGGTATTTAAAGGAGTGAACTTGTTCTAGAGAGGCACCTGTTGTCAGTAACTGTTAGTATGGGAACCTCCTCTTTAGCTGAGGGCTAGAGAGGAGCAAGGATTTTTTTGTAACTGAGTAACAACCTACAAGAGCTGAACCAGGCCTCCAGTTGTTGGAAGGTGGACTGCAGCTCAGCCTGCAGGTTCTCAATGTGGGCACTGCTGCTGAGTACCACCGCATCATCTGCATATAGGATCATTTTGCTGCCGTATGCCTCCGGAAGTGTGTTCAAAAGAGGCTGAACAGCAATGGACACAGTATAGATCCTTGTGGAACTCCCAGCATTATGTCCTGAGAGGTGGAAACTTTTGGTCCGATTCTGACCTTTGAGACCTTCTGGATAAGTAATCTTGAAACCATTGGAAGGCGTTGGAGGCCAGCCCAAGGGCCCATCATTCCTCGAGAAGGAGGGGTGACAGACCATGTTGAAGGTCTTCATCAGGTCAATAAAGATGGATCCAACCAGTTTACCCTTGTTCATAGCCTTGTGAGTGTAATCTGTGAAATCAACCAGGGCTGTGGCGGTGCTGTGTTTTTTTCTGAAACCATGCTGCTGAGGACACTGCAACTGGTATTTCTGGATATATTCCATGATTTGGTCTGCTACGATCCTCTCTAGTGCTTTGGATTGAGGAGAGGATAGAGATGGGCCTGTAATTAGCTGTGCATTCTGTCCTCACTCTTGTTAACTGGGGTGACCAGCGCTTGTTTCAGAGGAGGAATTTAGCCAGGGTTAAGGACTTATTGAACATTTTAGTGATGGGGACAATAAGCATATCCACTGTATATGCTACCAGTTTCATGTAGATACTGTCACTGCCTATTCTGTTCTTTCCTAAGATCTTTTTGACTTAGCCCATGGCTTCCTTGACTGCAACTGTAATTTATCCCTTCATGTACTTGAATGTCTCTATCATGTCTCCTCTCTCTTCTAAACTCCAATGGATACAGATTTAATTCTCTCAATCATGTCTCATATGGTTTCCCTTGCATACCCTGCACCATCTTTGTAGGTCTTCTCTGAACCTTTTATATTACATCTATGTCCTTTCTTAAATGAGGCCTCCAGAACTGATGCATAGACAACTGTGTTGTCAGCATACATGTGTATGTTGCAGGAGGAGGGAGCTAAGGAGGATTGTTTATGAAACTGTGAACAACAATGGACCGAGGAAAGAGCCTTGGGGACCACAAGGGTAACTGGCATTGTGGGGCGGGGAGGGAGTGGTTCTGGCTTGCTTGACTGAGACTGGGTGATTAGGTAGGAACAGAACCAAGCTAAAGAAGGGATGGAGATACCAGAGACCTCAAGCTTATCCAGAAGATTGTGGTCTAAGGTGTGGATATATCAAAGCTGCCTGTACGTGTCATGCTCTTTAACCACCAGAGGTGATATGGCCCCATCAAGGTTGATTATCTGTAGACCCATAATTTAGAATTTCAGTTTGATAGCAGTGCCATATCCTGTCATCCATAATTCAAAACATACGATACCCTTAAAGGTTTTAAAACAGAATTGGATGACATATTCTTGAATATTTGTGATGGTTTTAAATAATTTTACTATGCATTATTTGTTATGCAATATGATATTTTTTCTTTTTTTTGCAGTTAAATTTTTATTGATTTTCTTTGAAAGACAATATATGACAACAATAACTCTAGCAATCAAATATATAAGCTGTACAGTTCCTTATTTAGATAGCAATAAAGGTCATATCATGTACAAAGTAATGACATCAAAAGCAGTGAGACAAGCAATACAAAAAGTGTACCATATAACATTCCACATATAGATCCAGAATGACAGATCAGCATAAGAGAAATCCTGGATAGTCATGTGTTGGGGGGTGACAACCTGCCTGTCTGTTGGGACGCATGGTCCAGGATGGAATAGGCAGACACCAAAAGGGGAACCAGATGACATGGTAGGCTGTCATAATTTTCTTCTCACAGTGAGAATGCCTAGCCATATTTGCCAAACTCCGATTGATTGCTATAAGACACTGAGAGTCCATAGGATGTTCACATCCTCCACTGCTACAAGAGTAGCCTTTGGCTTCCAGATCCACCACCATAAAATTCAAATGCAGCTGAGGAGTGGTGATCTGGGGAAACTTATGAGATATCCCAGTAGGTACAAGGAAGGTAAAGGAGGTAAGACAAACCAATGACAATAGTACAGCAATTATGAAATTGGCACCAGAAAGGCTATATTTTAATACAAGACCAGATGATATGTAATAAGTCTCCTCCTGCTTGCTGACACCACCAGTCGGTATCTTACGATAGGAGACCAAACATTTTGAGTTGAGTAGCTGTGCAATACCAGTAATGTAGTATCTTGTTCTGGATAAGTTAACCCCCTGCTGTCTGGGCTAGCCTTGTGGGCCAGTGAGCATAACTGACCCATTGATTCTCAGCCACTGTGTGGCTCAAAGCCTGTTCCACTTGTGTCTGACCTTGGCTGAATGATCCAGGGAGAACTAAGAATAGTCTTGTAAATCCTTCCTACTTTGGCTCAATGTAAGCTGGCCAGGAATTAACTATGGCAGACAAGGCAGGTGTGGCACAAGTGGGCAGCTGCTTGTAAATGGCAACCAGTGCATTGTGGATCTAGAGGTATCTACCTGGCAAGTCATAGCAGGCCTTTAAATTGTCAGATGTATCCAGGTGCCTGCTAGCTGACTGCAGAAGATCTTACAGGCAGTGAATACCCTCCCACAATTCCCAGTGTATGTGCGCTCTCATGTGGATCAGTGGGTTGTGCCAGAGGGGTATAAGTTCCTGTGGGTCAGATATGACAGTAGTAGCCACAGACATGGTCAAATATTTCCAGATATTTAGCAAAATTTCTAAAGTTTCTCTCTGCTGCCCATACTGTGGAAATGGAGAAAGCAAGAGATTTCTCTAGAAATATCACAGCAATTTGAGGAAATATCTGACCATGTCTTTGGCTGTGACTGTACATAACTAGGACTCAAGTTTCTTCCACGATGTGACTGATGGGGGCATAGCACTATGGGGCTAACCTTCAAGCACTTAAGTGAAGGTGGGTATAAGATGGTCAAAGGGTGGAACCCACAGAGCAGACCCTCTCAATCTCCACCCACTGTGAGAAGGGATAAAGAGAGGGTGAAACTATGCACTGTTTGTGCATTAAGAAATGCCACAAAACAGGCCCAGAAACACAGCAGGCTCTAGCCAGCTTTGCTCCAATGTACTCGAGTTTCACCCTGCTGTACAGCTATTTCGGAGGTTGCCCAGAAAGAGGAGTGGCTGGGAAACAATGAGCTCAGGAGGGTTAGGGTGGTGGAGCCCTAGGCACATATCATACCCGATTCCACTGAAAACTCCTACACCACACTGGCGGAGCAAGAACATCCCACAGAGGCACCCAAAGTAGTGACCAGGGTTAATGTGGGCTTCTTCTATAGTGGAGACCCCAAGGGGTGTCAGAGGACCCCAGAGGAAGAGGAGTAAGAAAATCCTGGTGGGGGACTGCATAGTGAGGGGAAGAGTTGGGGACAGGTAAGGATGAGGAGATGGAGGTTCAGTGACTTCCAGTGCCATGACTTGCATGGGATGGATGGAAGATCAAAAAATCACTGGGGCAGCAGGAAGGGAGGAGAGCTAGACATCATTGTTCATCTTGGGTAGTGGTGTCATGCCCATAGGGAGGGCATGTGCCCCACCAATATTGTGGTGCAATCTAGAAAAAAATCATTGATTTAGTATTTTATTTTATGATATGGAGGGCTGAAAAACAACAATGCTGTTTTTAGTCTTTTGTGTTAGTGGTGGGAGGTGGGGTTCTGAATTAAATTTGGTCTGTCTGGGTCTGGGGCACCGGGTGGGGCTGCCAGCTGGGGCTGCCGGTGACTTTCAAAAATGCACTCTGTCTCTTGCCGCCTTGTATTTCTTGCTGGTACCTGGCTATAAAAATAAGAATATAGGACATACATAGACAGACAGTGATTGGTAGTCCATGCTGACAATCAGCATAAACTTATCAATCACCTCTCCTTTTCTCCTGAAGTTTATGTTGTTTTTTGTGCAGCCACTGCCAGCCAATAATCACCATAAGGCGTGAAGAAATATCTTGTATTTCAAACTGGTTTTTCTAGCGCCATCTTAGTCGGACCTGAAACGAACTGTCATGCTGTGGACCAGTGAGAGACTCTCAGACAGAGAGATAGCTGTGTTCCACAAGTTCCTGGAGTGGATTCAGAAAAAGTCTATTTACTAAACAGCAGCCAGTAGGGCAGCAGGTTACCAGACGGATGCACGTGATAGCAACCACCCAGGCTGTTGAGGTGACCCAGCCAGGAAAGGAAAATCTCAGCTGTTTCAATTGCCTGTGTGAGGATCAGGAGTTGAGGAAAAACACTGTGGTGGCCTGGTGAGCTTCTGGAACGGATGGGGCCAGACTGGACAATATCTCTGATTGTAGAGCCAACTCAGCCAAGTCAGAGCCACAGCAGTGCACAAATTGGCATTGCATGCCATTGGGCCATCGGCAATCAGGTCTAGCAAGGACGAGGGGACCACCACATCTTTGAAGCCTGGAAAGAATCAGACTAAGTTGGTAACACAGTTCTGGCATGCCTGGAATTGTGAATAAAGATGCGGGTAATGTCAAGATTTAGAAATGAACTGTGATAAATGATTCATCACAGTTCATTTCTAAATCTTGACCATGATGATTGATGATAACATTCGCATTAGTCTGAACTAAAAGGAGGAGAAAAGAAAATTAATCTCATCCATGATACAGTCTGGAGTCTGGGGCAGACAGAGTCAATATTGTAAGATCAGGTGGTAACAGTTTCCTTGCTTTTTATTACATATTCAAATCCCTGAGAGAGAGAGAGAGAGAGATTTTGGAGCACAGGACAGGTTACTGAAGAATTTTACATGGGGAGAGGGAGAGGGAGAGGAACCTGTGGCTGGCCTACAACAAGATCAGGCAAACAGGTCAGTAGGAGGACTAGGCCTACCTTGGTTAAGAAGATACCAATAATGGTTTCATCCCACACCATTTGAAGTTTTGTTTTATGAGGAGTAAGATAAGGAAATTCCCAGCCTGGAGATTGTTAGAGGAAGCTGTAATGGGCACTAACAGATTGGCAGCTTATTTATGTAGGACTTTTACTCCTGGACTAAATAACCAGACGGGAGGGGTCCCTCACATTAGCCTCAATCAATGTCTGTAGCCTCCTTAACAAACTTGACATCTTGCAAACCTGGGTCCAGCAACATAGCCCTGATGTACTCTCTGTTGTTAACCTAAGATACCAGACTCTGCAGTCACCATCCCTGGATACTCTATATTCAGGCAGGACAGGGTTTCCAAATGAGGTGGGGCTGTGCCATCTACCTGAGGAATTCCTATCTGGGTCAAGTCTTCCCGTTCTCAAACCTAAACCACCTCGCAGGTTCTCGCTATTAAAGTTCTACTAAGGCACAACAAGGAGCTCACCATTGCCTCTGTGTACCTACCCCTAAAGATCAGCCCAATGGATTTATGAGCATATTGAAAGCCTACAGGATTACACCATAACTCTGAACTCATAGTACTAGGCAACTTCAACATAAATTGTCTATCGCTGGAGGCCAGAAACTACAAGGATGCTGTCACGTCACAGAACCTCACCCAGCTTGTTACCACCCCACCAGATGCAACTATAGGACAGGGTCACACACACTTCTGGACTGGATCCTTACTAATCACCCTGAATGAATCTCAAAAGTGTCAGTGCTCCTGATGGGATCAGTGACCACCACCGGTCACTACCTGGACAAACAAATTCATTAAGCCCCTCCTAAAATAATCCACACCAGAGTGTTAAAGCAGGGGTATCTTGAGCTACTAAAGATACACCTAAGCCACCTGGACTGGACACCAATCGACTCTGCCATTGATGTAAACCAAGCCTTAGACCTTTTCATCAGCCACTTCACTGCGGTCTGCAATATCTGCACCTCTCAAAACCTGAAGGTCAGGGGCAGAGCTAACCTTGGATAACCCTGATCTAATCACCTTACTCAGACATAGGGATCATCTCTGGCACTGTGCCCATGCAATATCCAAACCTGGGGATATTCATAAATATAAAGCTGCCAGAAATGAGTGCACGTGGGCAGTTAGGAGTGCCAAATGCAAATACTTCAAGGAAGCTCTCTCCAACTCCTGGGGTGATGGAAAAAATTTTGGAGTAACCTGAAAGACCTTACAGGCAAGGACCCTAAGTCACCACCCACCATGCTCAACATAAATGGAACACCAACATCTGACCAGTACACAATCACCAACACCTTTAACAATGTGTTCTCCAAGTTGGATAGTGTCCTCCTTCTAATTTCTTTGATACCCCTCTAGTAGTAACCCTCCTGCAACTACTCCTCTCCTATACCCTGCCCCACAATTCTACTTCAAGGAGATCCCAGTGCATGAAGCCAGAACCTATATTCGGAAGGTCATTCCAACGCAGGCTACAGCGGTGACTCTGTTGACCTGAATTTGTTAGCACTTGCCCTTGAAGAAGTCTTTGAACCCTGACAAAGGTCCTCAACCTATCACTAAGGATGTCCCAGTTCCCATCTCGCTGGAAACAGGTGACCATCACATCAGTACACAAGTGGAGACAAATCACTGCACTCCAACTACAGACCTATCTCCATCCTCCCTCCATTGTCTAAGGCCCTGGGCGCATCGTCTCAGACCAACTAGACAAGTACCTGGAAAAATCGACATCCAGTGTCCTGAGCAACATGGTTTCCAAAAGGGCACATTACCACCACTGCACTATTAGAATTCACTGGCTTCATCCATACCACGCTTGATCAAGGCAACTGTGTAGGGGCAGTATTCATCGACCTTACCTGCCTTTGATACTGTGAACCACCACTCCTACTCAAGCAATTATCAAACATTGGGCTCTCCAATGAAGCGCTGCTCTGGTTTCAAGATACCTTGGGGAGAGGGTCCAGTGGGTTAGGATTGCTGGTGTCACCTCGGAAGAAAAGCCAGTCCTTTTAGGGTCCCACAGGGTCCATCCTGGGGCCACTACTCTTCAGCCTCTTCCTCAATGACCTTCCCAGTGTCTGCCACCAGAAATTACTGCTCTACGGCGATGACACAGTCATGTTAACCAACCACCAAATGCAGAGCTCCTAGAAACAATTACAGCTTGAATTCTTGGCATGAAGAGTGGTTCAAGTCACACAAACTGGTCATAAACTACAGCAAAACAAAGGTTATGACCTTCTACAATGCCAGGAGCAAGTACAAACCCCTGACCGCACCATCCTAAACCAAACAGGGACCTTACTTGAACACGTACCTGATTTTAAATACCTAGGTGTCACATTGGACAGCTCACTCTCCTACCATCGGCACATAGATTCTGTCGCCAAAGCCACCAACATCCATATAGGCCTGCTCTACAGGCACAAACACTGCATGACTCCTGACACTCTCCGGTTGGCTATCAACAGCTCTGTCACCTCCATCATCGATTATGGCTAGCAATTTATGGCTCTGCCTCTGCCTCTGCCCTCCATGAGAATTACAGTTGCACTCAACAAAGCATGCAGGCTGCTAACTGGGGCTGACTGACTTACACACTTGTGATCTGTACACTCAGGTAGGATGGCTTCCTCTCATCAGCCAGATACAGTATCAAACCTGCCTCTTAGCCAAAAAGTCCTCCTTGGGGTCATGCTCTGGGCATTGAAAATCTCCTCATTGACCACCACAGCACCCAGCAAACTAGAAGTTCACAACAACTAACCTTCTTTGTCCCCAGATGCCGGACGACCATGGGCCAGAGGGCCTTTGCCCACAGAGCACCACAGTGGTACAATACTCTCAACAAAGAAACTCTTACTGCTGCTGCTCTTGGCCTTTTAAGAGACAACTCTGACTTCAACTCATTTCAACTAGTCATTGTGACTGTCTCACCTAATCAGGGCCCACTGCTCACTGCTCTCCACTTCAGTCTTGACAGCTACCTCTCCCACCTTGCCCCCTTCTCTTGCCTACCCCTTGCCCCCTCTCCCTTTTCTCCCTCCCAGGCATTTTCTGACTTTTATCCCTCCCTCCTCCCTTCCCTTTAGAGCTCTTACCCTCACCCTCTACCCTGCGACAATGGCCTTCCTGCCTGCATACCCCCTCTCACCTGCAGCACTTATTTCTAAGATTGACCTTGGCTGGTATGTCATGCTATCTAACATTTGGCACATTTTGAATTATTGGAATTTCCTAAGCCTCAGTCTCTTACTTCTTTTATTGTGTAACTATGTATTATTATGTTGACCTTTGTATGTATGTATACCCCCATTCCTTCGACGTGTAACCTTTGTAAATGAGCAGTTCCTGCTGAAAGGTATTTGTAATCCTAGATTTCAATAAAAAAAAATAATAAAAATAAAACCACCTGGCCTTCCTTGTATAGAAAGCACTTGACTCACTGTAAAGACCTAGAAAGAGACACAGAAAACAACCAAATGGGGGACTCTGCCTTTACCATTTGAAATGACATGGAACAATGTGAAAATTCTGATTGAGGGAAAGGTTCTGCTTGATAATACCTGGTAGACGACTGGGATCTAGCAAATTGGTGACTTTACTGACTCAGAGTCTAAAGTATTTCTGTCATTACAGCAAATACATTAAAAGTATATGGTGCCCACTGTTCTGGAGGTACTTCAGAATCATGAGTGCAGTTAAGCACCTTCTTGAATGATGCTTTATATAAATTCCCAGAGTGGGCCAAGTGACCTTTTGTACTACTGTACAAGCAATTAGTAATGAACGATGGGGAGGGTGAATCAAAGTGTACTCTTTGCTAAAGGATGTCTGCATGATATGCCTAGAGAAAGTGAAGCAGTAATGGGAACGAGAACTGAACCTAGTCATGTTGTAAACTCCCAGAAATGGGAAAATGTAATTATTCACCCCCACAAACTTTAACCAGTGTCTAGGATAATATCCATGGTATCAGGAAGGGGGATCCCTAGGGAGGTCATCCACTCCCCATAGACTTTGATTTTGATGGCAGATAAGGACCACTTCTGGAGGAGAATAGAACTGGTAGGGTCTAGAAAAATAAAGGAAGGAAAAAGTGATAACGAGAATTTAACAATAGTAATAAACAGCATAGACATCTATTACGTTGTACAATCTGAGTTTTCACCTCAAATAAGTAAACAAAGTTTAGTCAATGTTGTTCCATATCAATGAGATAACAGTTTGTAATTTGGTACCCAAATGTTTGGTTTTCTTTCAGGTCTTCTGTTTCACATTTTGAGTTATTCCTTTTGTTCAATATCAGCGAACACTATTTTAAGCATCCCTTTAGAATGCATTCTGTTTTGCAAACAATGAAATGTTTATATCATGAACTAAAGAGCAACTGACCTGCCGGTCTCTATTTATTCTAATGTTACACCAATCCTCAAGCCCACCAGCTCGCCCAGAGTACCCAACTTTAAAAGTACTAATGGGCTGCCCATTAGTAGTTTTTAAAGTGAAGTCCTAAGCTCCTCCCTAACATGGCCTTGCAATCTGGGTCATACTCACCTAATGAGGCATGATCTCAGGGCAGTCCTTCATCTGCTGAATAGTAACAAAGATCAGACCAGTGATCCTATGTGAATATTGTTGTCTGTCCCCTCTACTGGGCATCACCAGAGCCCTCAGCTGGGACTTAAACCAAAACCAGGGACTCTGAGTCAACACTCAGCAGAAGCTCTAACCATTCGATGAAAGGTATATTCCTTGCAGCTGGAAATTTACATTGCTTCTATGACTTTCTGTAACCAGAAATGAGCAAAAGGACTTGTCAGTGGCAGTCTGTGTCAAAAACTGCTTGTGGACACTTCAGGTCCTTTTGCCAAGTTGTGGAACTTTATTGAGAAAAGAACAAGAACAGTGTCTGTGTCTGTTCTAGTAGCCCAGGAGGCTACACATTAATAGCAATGTTCCACACTCATTACATGTGGCATGCTTTGTCAAAACACCTGTAATGAGTATGAACATTGGCATTAGTGTGTAGCCTCCTTGTGCTAACCCCAGACATACTGATTTTGTTGTTCTTTTCACACTAAAATTCCTTTCATATCACTTGGCAAAATGTCTACAAGCAGCTTTTTGATTCAGAGTGCTGAGTCCTTTTGTTCATTTCTATATTGTAGTACTTACAAAGCAGCTAGCTCCATCCCCGTGGGAGTGACCCTAGGTAGTTAGCTGATTATGTATGATAAAGACTCAAAAATGCACACGTTCTGACTTATTATTCAAAATGTTTTTTAAATACAAAATGTAACACTGTAAGTAGACTGAACAAAGGACGAGAACAATTTACCATTGTTCTAACCTGTATCAGTATTATTGCATTTTAGCTTGTTGAGAAATAGCTTTCTGGACTGCTAAAAGTCACCAAATGCACCATTTGACTTCAATTTTCAAACTTTTCCTGGGAGCATGCCCCAGATCCCCCTAGAGAGGGTGGGATTTTGTGCCCTTCCAGAATTTCTGGCTTCATGACGCCCCTGATCTGGGGGACTAATGACCTGGCTAGGGATGAGCCAGCAGTAGTCCAGGAGGACTTTGTTTAATTGTTTTAGTATTTTGGAAAGACCTTTGAGCATGAGCTCTTTTACAAGGTTCCACATCAGGGTGGACAATAAGACAAGACACATATTCAGTGGTTACAGAGGCCTGATTATTAGGCATTAAAGAGCAATTAGATGACAATTAGACAAATAGGAGAAAAACAGAGCAGTTGTAATAGAATACTAAGCTATTTGTAATCGGTTTCCTAGGTAACACACTGGAAACCTCCAAATCCGTTGATAGTCTATGACAGAGTAACTGCATAGGGTTTAACGCTATCCCAGATGGCGAGAGGCTGGGTGACAGTGAAACAAGGGGATTGGGTTTGAAAACAATCACAGAAGGCGAGAAGTGGGGTGATAGTGAAACGAGGGGGGCTGTGATGGGGGCAGCTCCAGAGTGCTTTGTCGAGTATGGTGTGTGTGTGTGGGCAGGGTTTGGGAGGGCAGTACCAAGTGCATTTAAAGAGGATTAATAGCTTACTTAAGCACTTGGCTAGGCTGGAATGGAGGCAGGGTCCTCTAGGTAGCCCTGCTGGTGTTACCTTGAGTAGGCCTGTCTATCAAGTGGGGCCTTAGAAACAGGTGCATTTTGAGTTAGACATTAGGTGCTGTTTGAGGCCTACTTTGAATTGAGACAGGCTGTTTGTTTGTAATTTCATCGGAGTTCATTTATCCAGGGGGCCCAAGAGGAGAAAGCATGCTGCCCTAGTGAGGTTCGACGGAATGGTATGGACAGTGCTCCATTCTTCCTCTGTCTGGTGATGTGTGTTGAGAGAAAGCCTCCAGCAGGTTTCCTATAGGGTGGAGTTTTTCTGAGGAGTGCCTTCTTTCCCAGGAGGCAAGTTTGGTATTTGATCCTGTCTTTTAGGTTAATCCAGTTTGTACACTCATACGGGGTGCAAGTATGAGTGTAGTGATCTGCACACAGGGTGGGTGGCATGCCTTATTGAGTGCAATTTGGATGCCCATGAGCACTGTATCAGCAGCAGCTCCATATACCACCAGCCGTAGTCTATCGTGGAGAGTATGGAGCTGGAGACAGAGATTCGGAGTGCCCGGGTGAGAGATTTCTATGCTCTAGAGGACCCCAATTTTGTGTTTACCACTTTGACAAGGAGTCTACGGGAGCGAGTAAGTGAGAGAATCATCAATGGTTACTCCAAGGTACTTGAACAAGTGCACCTGCTCAATCTGCTCACCAGCCTTGTTGGTGATTACGAGAAGCATGCTTGTGTTTGTTGTAGGGGCTGGATTGTAGCATGGCCTTCGTTTTCTTGTAATTTAGTAGCAGCTTTTCCTACTGAACCAGTCCTGGAGTTTATTGAAAGAGTTCTGTAGTTCTGTTTGTAGGGCAACCTGAGAGGTGCTGCTGCTCAGCAGCATGGCATCATTCACATACAGGATAAATTTGGTGTCACAGGCTGTGGGTAGGTAATTTACAAAGAGACTGAAAAGCAGGGGCCCTAGAATTGATCCTTGAGGGACTCCTAGGAGTACATCTCTGGAGCTGGATAACGTCTGCCCGATTTTGACTCACTGGCTCCTGTGTGTTAGGTAGTCATTGAACCAATTCACGGAGTTTGGTGCCACACCCAATCTTTGGAGCTGAAGTACTAGTAGAGAGTGGTTGACTGTGTCGAGAGGCTTTGGTGAGGTCCATGAAAATGGACCCCACCAATTTGCCTTCATCCAGCGCCTTGTGTGCATAGTCAGTGTATTCCAGCAGTGCCATGGTGATACTGTGTTTTGCCTGAAGCTATGTTGGTTTGGGCAGAGCAGATTGTACTTATTGAGGTATTCTGTGAGTTGACTTGCCGCAATTTTTTCCAAAGCTTTGGATAGTGGGGAGAGGATAGCTATTGGCCTGTAGTTTGACACCAGCGCCTTGTCACCATTCTTATGCACTGGAGTTACAGGGCTCACTTCCATACCTCTGGAAATTGATCTAGGGCCAAGGATTTATTAAATAGCATTGTGATGGGCATAATAAGAATATCAAGGGTAACAGTTAGTAACTTCATGTCTAGCCCATCACTCCCCAATCTGGTTTTGCCTAGGACTTTCCTGACCATTGTTAGGGCCTCCTTCACCATCACCTTCTTAAAGTAGAAGGCTGGGTGGTTAGTTATGAGCAGGTTGATGCAACCTTGGTCCTCCACAGGCAGAAGGTAGTCTGGAGGCAGCACTAAGGACAGGTCTGTAAAGGCCTGGTTAAAGGCATCAGAAATGGCTAGCGGGTCTGAGGAGGATGAATTACTAATGTTGAGCATCTTAGGGTGCTGCTTTTGATCTTTACCAAGGATGTTCTTGATATTGTCCCAAAACCTCTTTCCATCTCCCATGCATTGTTAAGCTGGGTCTTATGGAAATTGACTTTGTGAGCCTGATACGTTTGGTGCACCAATTTCTAGCCATTTTGTAGCACTGTAGGTCATGCTTGCTGCCTGAGTTGAAGGCTTTTCCCAGAGGCAGTCCCTCTCCTTAGGAGGAGAGGAGCTTGCCATCAATCCAGCCGTTAACCTCCCTCAAATTTTCTGTTTTGTGCATGGTGCATAGATATCACAGATGGAATTGAAGCCCTCAGTGAAAAAACTAAGGCCTGGTCCAGTGTAGGTGCCTTGTTGATGGGGACCAGTTGTAGGCAGGCAGGGCCAATTTGAGGATCCAAGTTTGCCTTTCCACAGAACCCTGCTCTCCATGAGGCGGGGTGGGCTTTAGCAAGTTAGTGGTCCATATAAAGGAGATTGGGGAGTGGTCACTTAGCACGTCTGGGAGAACCCTGAGTTCGGAGAATCGAGTCGGTGAGCTAGCTAAGATCCAGTGAATGAGGGTGCTGGTACCAGCCTTGTAGTTCTGCCTGGTGGGGTGAGTTATGAGTTGCGTGAGATTATGGGAAGTGATTAGGTCTCTGGAGGGTGTTGCCTCCTTACATAACCAGTTAATATTAAAGTCACTGGTCAAGATGAGTTCTGAGCCCTTTCTGAGTGCGCTAATTTCTTGCATAACAAGAGTAAGGCCTTCCTTGGCTTTCATGGGGGGGTAGGTTGTGGCGATGGTAAGGGTCTTGTCTTTAAGCCTAATTTGTATTTTACCACTAGTAGCTCATAATCCTCCACAACTTGGAGATGGAAGGACGAGCAACTCACTGAGTTTCTGGCATATAGGAGGCAGCCACCACTTTTCCTGCCTATTCTATCAAGTTGAAATGCTTGGAATCCTTCGATGGCCAGCTCACCATCTTTGATCCTACCTGACAGCCAGGTTTCAGTTAGGCAGAGTATGTCAGGGGCATGGATGGTCATCCAAGCCTGGAGCTGGTCGAATTGGTAGTTAGGCTGTAGATGTTTAGCGATGCTATCTTTAGGCCATTCACTGTATGGACCCCCTGCTCCTCAGGGTTGTTGGTCCAGGGTTTAGGTGAACATTGCCAGAGAGTAGCAGTAGCAGACAGATAACCTTTCTGGCAGATAGGGTGATGTTTATCTTCCCTCATGTCTTCCGTCACCAGTGCTTGAGGTGGGAAGGTGTCTATACACCTGTGTTAAATTAGGGGAAAGCTAACCATTAAGGTTATGGTTTGCAAGGTTGGCTTAGTGATAACTGTGTATGGGAGTGCGGGAGGATAAAGAGCCTATCGTTACCGGAAGTGGTAGTGGCCATGCTTATGCTTTTCTTCCAGCTTGCACCGTGAGGATTCAGAGTGGGGATGTAGGGTCCGAATCAGATATGGAACCAGCAATGCCAAAAGAGGTAATGAGGAGTAGTAGTAGGTGGTTGCACCCCATGGTAGTTTGTTTGGTGTTGCTGGCCTGCTTAACTGCTAGCTGGTTTATAGTTGAAAGGTATATAGTCGAATTAGGGTGAGGACCCTAACAATAGGGCAGGTAGAGCAGTAATTGAGAGGAGTTAGATGGGTGGCTGGAGAAAAGTTAAGAGCATGTGTGTGATCCTGTGGGTGGGACTGCTTTAACAAGGAGGTGAGAAAGTGGGTCAAGTCAGGTATTGAAGACAGGGAGGCCAATAGCATGAAATGTGCAGCAGTGGAGTGACCAATGAGCTGCTAGGCTGAGGAAAGGGTGGAGTAAGGGTCTGCTTAATACTGTGAGGAGGTGGGGGAGGGGTGAGCAAACAATTCAGTCCAGAACACAGCACAGAAAGATTTCCCTGAGATCAGGAAGTGCCAGGCATTGGAAAATCAGTCAAAGAGCAAAGCTGCCAATCAGTGCCTGGCTCCTCCACTGGGCATCCAGTCAAAACAGCGGCATTCACAACCACGAGTTTCAGAGGTCGGTGCGTACCTGAATCTGTCTGGGGTCAGTCGGGTGGTCTGTTAGCTGTGGCCTGCTCGGAGATAGCCAGGGCCACAGGAGCAGCCGGATCCGGATCTGGGGTGGGGTCTTAGGCAGATGGAACAATCTGTGACCTTCTCAGAAGTGCAATTTGTCTACTACATGGGAGGATAGGATTCTCTGCACCAGGAACTTCAAAGCATGGTTGAAGGAATAGTGCAGAGAGGAGGGTTTTAGCTTAATTGAGGACTGGGGCCCCAGCTGGAGGGATATGGGCCTGTACAGGGGTGATGGTGTGCATCCATCCAGGAGGGTACCATGGTCCTCAGTGAATGGTTCAAATGTTACATTGGCAAGCATTTAAACTAGCCAAGGGGAGGCAGAAACACAAATGAAGACATAAACTGCCCCCCAGGCAAACAAGGTCAGCAAGGATTCCTGAGTGCATGAAACCCCAAAAGAACCATATAATAAAGGAATCTGGGGGTAGAAGACAAGAGAGATAATGAGATAGATAGTGGAGAAACAAAGAGGGGTAGCAAATGGGAAACAAGATAGTGGGTGTCAGCACAATCTGGAGAGTCATGTTTCTGTAACCCACCCCAAAATGGTAGGCTTACCATGATCATCTCTTTAAACACTGTTGTGTTCCCTGCCTGGAAGAATCCCAGCTGGTACTCTGCCTTCAAGAGGTTGGCAATGTCCAGTGATGTAGATAATTCAAATCTACATGTAAACTGTTATTGTGTTCCTGATTCTTGCATGAGTGTGTGAGTTAATGCTGCCACACTGTGAGGCCCAATCCTGCCTTTGCAGTGTATAGCCTGTGCTGGGTCCGGGTAGAACCTAAGCTCATGACTCCACCAGGCAGCATCACGATAAGTTTCATTGTACAGTCACTTACACCAGTATAGATGCAGCCCTATTGAATGCTGTAACTGATTGTTTCTAAACCTAAACTGTTGTGCCTAAAATTAACTTCAAAGTTTGGGACTGCTTGCAATTCCTCAGTCAGTCGCCATAATGGTACTTTGACCATGCTGGTGAGCCAATCAGAACTCAAGGGGTCCTAATTTGTCCTTTTACTATGGCTGCTGGAAGAAACTGTGAATTGCATGCTTGGCACCTATTTTAACCAATCAGGGCATTTAAACTGTGATTGACAGTCTTGAATGCCTATGGGAGTAAAAGCCTTACAACACATGTTTAGTGTAGTTGTGCTTATTTTTGAAAAAGCCATCGACAGGGTCAGTGCTCTACACCATTACTTTATTTGAAGTTCTGTTATGTATGAGTACCACCTTCCCAGTGCCTACTACTACCTTCTGAATAGACAAAATAAAAAGTGTTTGCCAACTGATTTGCCTTTAAAGTTCAATCTTTGGTTTAGACAGTCTTTGCAGGCCATCAGGCCTGAGGATTACAATTTTCTTTAGTTTAAAGTGCTTATGAAGCTGGCCTGGTGGTGCTGAAGGTTGAGGTGCTGGACACCACACCTCACGCCACGCCAGCAACCTGGGTTCCAAATCAACCAGGAGTGCCAGGTTTGGCAGGAGAAGGAGGATTGAGCATCCAGAGGACTGCTCTCCTCATCTGGGGAGGGAGGCTGTGGATTCCACCACGTAGCGACTCCCAGTGGAGACTGGGAACACGTCACCAGCTGGGATGTGTGTTTGGGAGAAGTGTCAGTGAATGTCTGTGAGTGGGTTCAGGAGTGTGCTGCTGCTGCTTGATGTCATTGCATGTCCACGCCTTGGGGAGGGAGAACGAGGAAATGCCTTGGATACTTGGAGTATGATGACAGGCCCATGAGTCAGTCCCCACGCCCATCACCAGATCCTGTCTCGCTGGTCCCTGATTCCTACTTTACCACCTGACGCCAACTAGCTTCTGAGAAGGGTGCTGAAAGGCGGGGTGGCCCGGCACAGAGTGCAAGCCATGGGGTCAGTAAGTCAGAGTGCTGGGTAGCTTGGGGGCAAGTGTTGGAGGTTCTCTGGAGGGTGGGAAAGAGTGACTCCTCTGGGCTATGTCCGAGGGGATTCCTAATGACCAGTGTCTGAGCGAAACAAAGTTTAAAAAAAATAAAGTGCTTATGAATACTGCAATCGCTAAAGGTAAAAGAATTAATAATCATTTATTTGTTTAGTGCCCAACCAGCTGCAATGCTGGCCAACCCATAGCAACATTCAGGCCTGCAACATCTCAGATCCTGAGTACCTAGAATGCAGTGACTGAACTTAGTCAGGGATGAAATGTATGTGAATGTTCCTCTAACACAGAAGCATTGCTTTAATCAAAATCTTGATTTGTGTTCCTTCCCATGTTCAAATCCCAAAGTAAATCAGTTTGTAGCTTGAATGTTAAACTAATTCCTAAGCATATTATTATTCAGTGCCGGATTAATTGAAAAGCTAAGAGGTGTTTATTGCTACAGCAAATCTTGCTTTACAGGTGCACAGGTGTAACCAGGAGTTCTGATTCTGTTGGTAAGAGTGGTAACCATGAGCATGTTATTAGCACTCACTAACAATCGTAACATTGAGTGTCAAGTAAATTGTTTTCCTCAAATCCATGTGTGGACAACTAGTTGGGGATGTGGTAGGTACAACTTCCCAGAGAGCTGTGCTAGCTAACATAAAACCCACTTAAAGAACACTCTGGGTGGAGGCACTGCACAAATAGCATTATTGTTGATATTGATCCCCTGTAGTAACTAAATCAGAACCCAGTCCCTCAACCTGCATTTAGGCAGCAGGCAGGGGTAATAGCCCATTGGGAGGTGGTGTCCGAGTTACATCCTTGGAGGCACCACTGGGATTACTGCCCCTAGTGGCCAAACCATAAAATTCCAGTTAGGCCCACACAGAGACTGGCACTGAAATGCAGAAAGTTACCAGCCCTAACCTTGAATTTCCTGCTAATAAAATGGCTGTGCATCACCTGCTGGGTTGGTGTGAGGCATGAGGCTGATCCTCAAACATCATTGTTGTTTCTAGATATTCCTCTTGGCACTGATAAGGGTACTATTGAGGGCCCTTGCCAAAGCCAAGTGCCTGGTTGGGCTATAGTGAAGGGTCAAATTTCTGATTTGATTACCAAGTATTTTATGGCACTGGTGGAATGTAGTAACCTCATGGACAATGAGAGGGTGCCCAGTGTTCTTATATCTGATAAGTACACAGTGGCCTGGAAGGTAGTCACCATGCATAGTGTAACATCCATGCCAGGGGGTCCCCAAGATCAGAAGGGTTAAAAGAGAAACTTGGGAGATTGGGAGAAACTTGGGACAAACTTTTGAGGACCTAAAATGAATGCTGGAGACCTCTGGAAGTACCACTCCCTCTGGGCCTGTACCAGCCCCAGCACCCACTCCTATGCCAATACCTGCACCTGTACTCTAAGTTAACCTTGACTCCTACTGTAGAATGTAGTATTTTATGGCACCCTCCCACTCCTCATGGGAAGATAATCTAGAGACATGAATGGACTATGATTTGTCCCTTGTGCAAGAGTGGCAATGTACAGAGGCTGAGAAAACAAAGAGACTTATGGAATGTTAAAGGGCCCTGCACTTAAAGCAATTCATTTTATAAGGTCTACTAACCCTGAGGCCCCTGTCTAAGAGTATTTCTCTGCTCTAGAAGGTATTTTTGGTAGTACTGAATCTGGAGAAAACTTATTGTGGAAGTTTAAGTCCACCAAACAGTGGAAAGGTGAACTTCTGTCTGTCTTTGTAACTCAGCTGGAAAGAGCCTTTCATGGAGCTCACAGGAAAGGTGGGATATTGACTAATGATCTAAACCGAGTGAGACTAGATCACATTCTAAAGTCTGCTAGATTTGTAGCATGTTAATGCTAAAGATAAAGTTTCAGGACTGAAGGGATGCCCTCCTGTTTATTGCTGGCTCATGAAAGAGATTTAAGAGGCTGAAAATGAGGAGGAACTTTGGGATCCTTATGCAGCACTCCCAGGTAGCTCAGGTTCCTGAAAAACAAGTGACAAATAGGCTGTTGTTGACCCACAGCAACTAAAGACTTACTAAAAGAATTAAGGGAACTTAAAGCAAGTTCTGAGACTGTTGTAAAGATGGTAAAAGGCCAGACTGCTTGAATTAATGCTGCTGAGGTAGCCAGTGAAGCTCAGATAATAATAAAAGGTGCAAGTGCTCAGGTTCCCAGTGGGAAGGCAAACAGTGATATGTTGAAAGAAATGATAGAACTGAGGGCTTTAATGAGTGACATAGCCAAATCAACCCATCAAAATTCATTCTGGAGAAGGCCTAGTGGAAATGAGTGGATAAGACAAAAGATTACTCTAACCCTGGTCAGTACAATAGTAGTAAGCCAGCTGAGGAGCCTGCTTGAGCCCAAAATCCAAGACCTACTGTTTTCTTGCTACTGTTATGGTGAGGATTACCACACAAAATGGGTGTGCTAACTCCTGAAGACTTAGAAAAGTAGCAATTAAGCTGCTTAACCAAGTCAGACAGAGTAACATAAAGCCTTCAGCTAAATCTTCATAAAAGCATTATGTGACCAAATCTGTAGTTAAGCCTTCTGGCAATACTTCTCCAGACTGGGCAGAATAGGTAGATCCCCTATGGAGATTAGTGTGCAAGTGGAAGGAATCCTAACAGGGCAGTACTAGATAGTGGGTCTCAAATAATAATTTTCAAAGATTGATATGATCAACATTAATCTAACTATTCAGTACAACCACTTGATGGTCTACATGTCTGGGTCTGAGTGAAAAGTCTGATCTGTACCTTGGTTACTTCAAAGTGTGGCTTTCTTTTCATCCTCTGTGGCAGGTGTGGGAGATCCTGTAGAGCCTTTAGATCTGGTGTGCCTCCTCTGGACTGTATGATGGCATACCGGTGCTAGTTGGCAATAATGCTCATGCATTTGGTCAACTTGCCCAGTTGTGTCAAGAGACAGCAGAAAAGGACTGGTAGAGCCCTGCACATCCATGCTATGGTGAAAAAGGTCTATGAACTGCAACTGCACACTAAAGAAAAGATAAGGATGAACTTGTGGTGATTGTGTTGAAAAAAGACCCTTCTGCTATCATACTACCCCAAATGCTGAATGCAGCATTAGTAGAATTTTAGTTATGAAAAGATGTGACCAACCAAATCCTTATGCTGGAGGCGCCTGAAGATGGTAAACTGCCTGAAGGGTTATTAGTTAAGCCTAGTGTACTTCCTGTTCATGCACACGCTTATGCTCGATGAGTAGTCATCCAAGTTCAAAATGTTACAAACTGAGACATTAAGGTGTGTCAAGACTGCACCCTGGCCAAGGTCTTTTCTGCTGACACCATTGTGCTGCCATCTAAAAGAAGAGTGAACAAGAGTGTGAAGTGTATGCAGATATGTTTGATTTGGGAGGCTATCCTATTACGGATGGCTGGAAGGCCCGAATCAGTAGAAAGCTGTCTCAAAGAACTAGAGTATTCTCCCTTAAGGAATGGGACATAGGATGCATTACTGGTGCTGAACATCACATGTGCCTTCTCGATGAATGTCCTTTGTGAAAGGTCTAGAAGATTAGTTCCTGCTGCCATAGACTATGTAAAGTGTCACCTGTAAGAAATGCTCACAGCAGGGATAATCCAGGAGTCATGAAGTCCCTATGCATCTCCAATTGTAGTGCCGTCAGACCTCTTTAATCCATTATTGGTTAGTCCATTTTTCTGGGTTTCCAAACAGGTTGCTGTCATAACTAAATATTCCCATGTTAACCATCTCATTTATCCATATGTCTCTGCATCCGAATCCATTTTAGGACATTCTGCAATAAAATGAACTAAATGCTTGCTTATTTGGCTATTTAATCTGGTGTTAATGGCTTCCTGGTCTGGCTGTGAAGCTGTCAAGTAAGTGATAAGCAACTCACCGATGAACAAAGGCTCCAGTGCTCTGGAGCTATTAGTGGCAATTACAGGTCGTTAGCGCCATCACAGCTCATTCATTCAGTCTGCATAATTAATTCCACTGATTCCCTGTGAGCTTAATGTAGCTGTTTAGCAGTTTTACTTCCCACTAATTCCTTAGTCCCTTAGTCTTGTCTGCCCTTGGGGCTTAATTGAAATCTGGTATTCTGTGTCCTTTTAATTGGCCTTTCTATTTGAAATTCAGTAGCGTGGCAATATGCAAGCGAGTAAGCAGGGCCGTTCTGAGACTTCAGTCTCTCAGGAGAGAGAACTATGTTTGTGGAAACAGTTTAATCCAGAGTCCACATACCGTGATATGGCTGCTTATGCCTTCAATTCATTTGGGCTAAAATTAGATCTTCAACTTGCTCAGACATCTGGCAAGCTAGGAAAAGTGGTCAGCAGCATCTTCAGACTCTACAGCACTAACCTAAGTAAGACTGGGGCAGCACAAAGATGGCTGAGACTGCTCTAAACGTATGACTCTCTGAGATGAATGCCAAAGGCGCCTTTGTTTCCAATGCCATGGTTACTGAAAAGGCTAACTTTTTCAGAACACAGATGGGTGGAGGACTTCTCTTACTCCAGAGGCTGGATACAGGGTTTCAAAAAGAAATATGCCCTCAGCAGTAAAACATTACATGGTGAGTCTGCAAGTGCTGATATGATAGCTGTTGTTTCTGGGAGGTTGCAGCTAAATGAAGTTTTAAATGGGTATAGCTCAATGAACATTTATAACCTGGGTGAGACCGGTTTATTTTATAGATTGGGCTCCACTGCCACACTATCCTCTGCTCTCATGTCTGGAACAAAAATCCGAAGACAGGCTTACTGTGGCACTTCACAGTAATGCTGATGGCTCCCATAAAGTTAAGCCTTTTGTAATTGGCAAGGCAAAGAAACCACATTGTTTTGGTAGTGACTTTGACCCTGAGCTGTATGCAAGATACAGGGCTAACAGCAAGGCATGGATGACGGATGAATTCAAGGAATGGGTTGATGATTGTAATAGAACTATGAGACTGCAACAAAGGCATGTAATTGTGCTGCTAGATAATGCAACACGTCACACTGTGCCCAGAAACCTGTCACATGTAGAAGTTCATTTTCCCACCAAACACCACTTCCCACATACAGTCCATGGATGATGGAATAATGAAAATGTCAAGTGTTTCTACAAGAAAGAACTGTGCAGACATTTCATTGCATGCTGAGTTTGGCACTGAAATGAAAATTTCAATTAGGCAAGCACTTTGTTCATACACAGCTCGTGGAGAGCAGTGACAGAGTCTATAATTAAAAACTGTTTGAGGCATGTGCAAATCCTATCACACCCAGAATATGAGCTGGCCAGTGCAACTGAAACAAATGCTGACTGCAATTCTGAACAATTAAACCCAACTGAACCAACAATTGAGCTGATGGAGCTTCAAGTCTTAATTCAGCGCTTGCCAGAAACCTTGTTACAGAAATTGATAGCTCAACAGTTTGTAGCTGCTGAGGACACACTGGAAACCTGTCCACCTTTAACTGATGAGGACATCATGGACATTGCTTATCATAAAGATAGCCCTTAGACATAGATGAGGAAAGCCAGGACTCACAGTGTGATTCCTCCCCACCTGTGTCTGCTTATGATGCTTGCAGTAGCCTGAGCACTATGCTACTTTACTTAGAGCAGCACTACATCAATGAAACTGGAAAGCACACTGACAGTGTGCTTGACATAAAAAAAATCATAATTGCACTCCTTTTAAATAAACATCAATCTGATATCCTAGAATATTTTAAAAATAATTTGCTCTCAGTACTGCACCCAGTTGTTATTTGTGCCATTAGTTAATTAAAATTCAGTACCATGCCCTGCCCTTATGCTGAGCCTGTTTGTTAAGGTGTTTAATTCAGTACTGCCCCATTGTTTACCTTTGTTTCCTCTCCGTGCCCTGTGGTTATGCTACTGCTGCTGCTGGTCCCATTGTGGAATATAGAATGTGCTCGTGTGTACAGGGCAAGTTGTGTGTGTGTGTATGAAAAGGCACAAGGCAGTGCATGTGTGCATGCAGCATGTGTGCGAAAAGGTGTGTGTGTGTGTGTGTGTGAGTACAACTACAAAATGTGAATGCCTGAGTATGAGTGCAAAGTGCAAGTGCATATGTGTGTGTGTGTGTGTGTGTGTGTGAGTGCATGTGTGTATATCAGTATGTCTGAGCTACTACAAAACTGTTGCAACTATTAAAGGAATGTACAGTACTGAATTTTAACTGAACATTTTAAATTAGAATTACAAATAAAAACTTAATATGAAGATAATGTTTGCACAAATAAAAGGAATAAATGATGTTAAATAAGATTCAACATTTTGTAATGCTTTTACTGAATCAGGAACTAAATGGGATGCACAGGGCTTAATTAATATGCATGCTCCATTTATCCATTGATTATTAATCCAGTCAGGATCACCTCAATACAAACAGGTCCAGATTAAAGATGTTTGACTGTAGTACAAAAAAAAAATGTCATAGTAAGAATGTGTTTGGATTATAGAATACTCAGTAAAAAGAACTATACCCAACCAGTACACTATGCCACACATAAAAGATGCATTGGACTGCTTAAATGGGAGCAAGTGGTTTTCCATCCTTGATTTGCAATGGATACTATCAGGACCCAATGGCCCCCGAAGATAGGGAGAGGACTGCTTTATTTGTCATTTGGTATTTTATGAGCTTCTCAGAATGCTACAGGAATTTCGTGCATGCCCGAAACCTTCCAAAGACTCATGGAGCGTGCAGTGGGTGACATGAATCTTCTTGAATGCCTGGTCTATCTTGATGACATCATTATTTTCAGGAAGACCATTTAAGAACAATAAGCCTGTCTTTTCAAATCACTTGATCGTCTAGAGGAATTTGGCCTCGAACTGTCCATAGATAAGTGCCAGTTTTTTCAGAATTCTGTGAAATACTTGTGTCACATTGTGTTTCCCCAAGGTATACAAACAAATCCTAGCAAGGTAGACGCTTTAACAGATTGACCAAATCCTAACAAACTTAAGGAATTACAAAGATTTCTTGGATTTTACGGTTATTACTGTAGATTTGTTAAATACTACACCAAAGGAGTGCAACCTTTGCTAAATCTGACACAAGGGTACCTGTACCCACTCATTCACAAAACTTTCAAGTGAGGCACTGATGAAGAGACTGTACAAATCTACTTTAAGCCTCACAAGCCTTTTGCAAAGATGGACCCCTGATTGTGATACTGCCTGGGAAGAAATCATCTGATGGCTGACCCATGCTGCTGTGCTGGCCTATGCTGATCCTCTAAACCCTATGTGCTTCATACAGATGCTAGTCTGAGTGGCTTGGGGGCTATGCTTTATCAAGAGTATCCTGAATGGTTGTGCCCAGTTGCGTTGCCAGCAGAAGTTTGTCGCCTTCAGAGAAAACCACCCCATTCACAAACTAGAATTTCTTGCCCTTAAGTGGGCGATAGTACAGCAATTTCATTAGTACTTATATGGAGCAAAGATTCTGGTGAAGACTGATAACAACATGTTAACATATGTCTAGACCTCAACTAAGTTAGATGCCACGGGCATAGATGGCTCACAGCCCTCTCCACTTATGACAATGCAGCAGAATATTGCTCAGGTTTAAATCATAATTGACGCCTAATGCCCTTTCTCATAGATCTGCCTCAGATCAACCATGGTGCTCGTCTCTGAACAATCAGTGAAAGCATTATGTCACAAGTTTAAAAGATGAATTTTCATCCTCAGAAAATGATGATCACCTGGTGGATTGCCTGGGACCACCAGATACTTGTACCAGTGGTCTACTGTAACTGCTCTGGACTTCAGCACTCTGACCCAGATGACAGAAGCTGACCTGCAGTGAGAACAAAGTTGTGACTCTATGATGAAAAAAGTAATTTCTGTTCTTAAACAAGGAGGATATTTCACGATGAGTTCCACTGACAATAATACTAGTTTGGTGCTGTGCGAATGGCCAATACTTAAGTTAAGAGAGCAATTATTGTACAGTGAACTAACCAATACCAAACAGGATCTGATCAAAAGACAGCGGGCCTTGCCATCCAAATTTAGAAGAACTGTGTTGAAATCCCTGGACAATGACATGGGGCATTTGGGAAGCTAGAGAACTATGGACTTGGTCTGGTCACATTTCTACTGGCCCAAAATGAGTTCATATGTCGAGAAATATTGCAAGAATTGCAGCAGAAATATACAGAGGAAAGCCCAATCTCAAGAGCAGCCACACTGGTCAACACAGTAACCAGCGTCCCATGGAACTCATATATATAGACTTTGTAAGTTTAGAACCAGATTCTGAAACATTGCAATGTGCTGATTGCCACTGATCACTTTACGAGATATGCTCAGGCCTATCCCACCAAGGACCAGAAGACCTCTACAGTTGCTAAAGTCCTGGTGCAGAAGTTCCTTGTACTGTAGTTACAGCACCCTCAGTGCATCTATTCTGATCAGGGCAGAGATTTCAAGAGCAGATTGATCAAGGAACTGTTATTACTCTGGGGCATCAGAAAATCTAGAACTACTCCATATCATCCACAAGGAGATCTCAGCCAGATGTAATCATGCCTTTCTTGTATGCTAGGTACACTTGCTCCAAGAAACATGTCTAAATGGAGTCAACAGATCAGTGCTTTGGTGCATGCATACAATTATGCAAAAATGATGCCACTGTTTTTTGCCTTACAGTCTTATTTTTGTAAGAGAGGCTCACCTCCCAGTGGATGTGTGCTTTGGTGTTTTTCTGATGGTACCCAGTCTGAAAGCTACCTTATGTAAAGAAACTGAAAGAACAACTAAACCGTGCATACCAGCCAGCTAACACTATGGCTGCCAAAACAAACTTAGTCAATAAAGTTTGCCATGACAAGCTAGTTAAAGGCACAAGAACTTCAGTCAGGTGACCGTGTGTTGATACAGAATCTTGGATTTCAAGGCAAGCATGAAATAGCTTGCTGTTGGGGACCCACCCCATGTTGTAATTGCCAAAGTGGGTGATCTCCCACACAAAAGTGCTATCAGAAGGGGACACTCGAGTTACAAAACAATGCACAGAAGCCACCTGCTGCTTATTGATCAGATAGTACTCAATGAAGTTCAGGACTCTGAAGATCCTAGGTGCCCTATGACCAGGTCTACTACACATAGGAAGCAACCATGTCAGTCACCTTCTGCTAACCAGCCAGCTCAGCAAACAGATAACGCTGACCTTGTTAATTACTCAAATTCTGAAAGTGATGATAGGGAGTTTTGCCCTGCTTTTTGTCCATCCTTGAGCTTGCCAGGTTATTCAGGTTTTCCTTCTGCTACTTCTAGCAATGCTCTAGGAAGCCCAATGGTTTCCAGTGATCCTGGCTTGTCTGTTGTGCCTTAACCTCCAGGTAGCGATGTCAGTAGTATAAGTTCCAAAATTCATGATTCTCTCCGTATAGTGGAGCTAATTGAACCAAGTGCAAACCTCAGTGAACAAGCTAGTGCATCAGAGAGTACAACTGTTTTAAGTGGGTTAAATGAACTGTTTCAATCAACAGAAAGTGTTGCTGTCCCTGTGACCACCAGCTGCATTTTGATGATTCCAACTTTGTAGACATACTGTACCTCTTACAGATGAAGATGAGCCTAAGAAATCTGAGTATGATAGTGATGTCCAAAATAAAGGGCCAAAAGTAATAATGACCATCAAGAAAGTGCAGTGGTACCCTTTCTTCAGAAGATGTTTATTGCTGGACAATGAACCTGGAGTCACAAATCTGAATGCTAATGCAGAAGTGCAAGTGCCATTGCCAAATTTGCCCTGTCGCTCAGAAAGAACTGTCAAACCTGTATTACTGCTCAGGTATGACACTCCAGGAAAGCCTGGTGATTTGCCCATGAATGTTGTGCACAAAGGAGTATATATTACAGCTAACTCCTACCTAAAACAGTGTTCACTGCCTCCAGATCAAAGCCTCCACCCAGTATAACAGGGTATATTTAAGCAGGAAAAAAGGTTGTATGAAGCATATTGATAAAATGCCTAATGGTTTAACAACTGTATATAACTTCAGAATGTCAATCGGATGTCCTGTGATTTTGAAAAATGCATAATGGGTCATGATAATAACTTTAAAGTACTCTGGGATATACAAATGCTTTGAGAAAGATTTAACTTAACAGCATGCTATGTTGTGAATACTTATTTTATATACAGTATGAACAGATGTTATATATAGTGCTATATGGTCCGGACCGTACAGAGTAAAATGGTTATGTATATATTGCCATGCCTTTTATGGACTTGGCTCACACACCATGTTTCCTGGGCAGGGAAAGTGTAACTCACCCCAAAATGGTGGACTTACCTTGATCATCTCTTTGGACACTGCAGTGTCCAGTGATATAAATAATAGAAATCCATATGTAAAGTGCTCTAGTGTTCCTGGTTTTGCATGAATGTGCGTTAATGCCACCACGTTGTGAGGTTCAGCCCTGCTTTTGCAGTGACTAGCCTGTACTGTGTCCGGGTAGAACGAAGCTCTCGATTGACCAGGCAGCACCCTGATAAGTTTAATTGTACAGTCGCATACCAGTATAGATGTTGCCGGTAGTCCATGACCATAGCAACTGAGACTGAGTGCCTAGAAAACGGTGACTCAGTCTCTGTAACTGTGATCATGGCTACTTAGGGAGAAGGGTGACGGATACTGTGGTTGGCAAAAACGTGACAGGAACTTGCACATATCATGCGTGCGCACCCATGGGGAGAGATTTGGGGAGGGATGGCATGTGGGAGGGGTTACGGCAAGATCGCTGGCATCGTGGGAGGTGGTTGGCTGGGAGGCATGGGGTACTGGGTTCTGGTCCGGCATGGTGTGGTTTATTTTTGCCACCTGGTGGAAGTATTGCCTCAAGTTTCCCCCAACACCCCCCCTGGGTTGATAATCCATAAGTAGGGGGTGCAGGGTCCTGTAGGTCTTGGGCACCATTTTTCAGTGCATTGCCAGTGTGCATCGCTGAAATTATTTTCGGTGATGTACACAAGCCATAATAGTGGTCCCTGTTGCTCGATCACTATTATGACATGGAACCGATGTAGCACTATTGCATGCTGCAACTGATTGTTTCTAAATCTAAACTGCTATGCCTAACATTAAGTTTAAAATTTGGGAGTGCTTGCATTTTGCTTAACCAGCCACCATAACTGTACTTTGACCCTGCTGGTGAGCCAATTGGAACTCAAGGGGTCCTAATGGGTTCTTTACTATGGCTGCTGGGAGAAACTGAATTGTGTGCTTGGCACCCCATGTTAACCAATCAGGACATTTAAACTGTGATTGACAGCCTCGAAGCCAACTAGATTACAAATTTCCTTTCCCTTCAGTCAAGAGAAACAAGTGAAAAGAAAGTCTGGCGCTAGCTTCTGTATGATGAAGAGGTTCTGTTCTCTGCTTGGGTAATTTGGGGAGAGGTCTGCTTTACCTCTTCCCGGACTGAACTTCTGTTAGAATCATTACGACAGTTAAGCTCTGCAGCCAAATCTGAAAGCCTTCAAAGGGAGAAGAAAAGTGATTTCCTTGAAGCTGATTGATCAGACTGAAAGGGATCAGAGTGTCTGAAGGGTCCCCAAGCTGTGTGCCAGTGAGAGGCACGGTTGTCCCAGAGATTGTGGCCTAGAACTAAAGCTTAGGGCCACCAGAACTGTCTCCAGCCTGTTTGCTAAAAGGGGATACCTGGAGTGCTGTCAAGCCAGCTTACATTTCAAGGGTTACAGTTTATAAGCAGGTAAGCTGAGCAGCCTATCCAGACAGTACCAGAATTAAAACTTGGGAATGCCCTACAGCTTTGCTGAGAAACTGTTGCTGCCTATTCTACAAAACTTCTGAGAGACCGGTTTGAGAGTCAGCTCCTGCAGAGTTTGTCATCACAGGTTGAGGCCACACTTGGGAAAAGCCTTGATTTGGGGTGAGTCATGCAAGCCCTGGTCCCTGTATCCTGGTCTTTGTCTAGAAAGAAGATACCTGCAGTCTGCAGCCAGCTACTAGCGAGCCATTTCTTGAGAGGAACCAACCTGGAATTCATCCCAGATCCTGATGGTCATGGTTCAGTGAGTACACAAGGTTTAACCCTGCAACACAAAATAAAAAGTGTTTGTCACCTGATTTGCCTTTAAAGTTCAAGTCATGGTTTAGAATGTCTGTGCAGGCCATCAGGCCCAAGGATTGAAATTTTTCTTCGGTTTAAAGCGCTTATGAATGTTGCAACTGCTAAAGGTCAAAGAATTAATAATCATTTATTTGTTTAAGGACCCCAACCAGCTGCAATGCCCACCCCTGCAACAATGCTCAGGCCTGCAACAACTCAGAACCTGGGTACCCAGAGTGCAGTGACTGAACCTAGTCAGGGGTTAAATGTGTGAATGTTCCTCTAACACTATGCATTGAAGCCTAACAGCTGCAGCAACAGCCAAGTAGGGAGATCCTGGACTCCTTGCAAGGTGCAATCCTTGGGCAACTAGTTAAGAAGCCCACTCATGAGGGGCAATCCTTGACCTGGTACTGACAAACAGGAACTGTGTTACTGATGTCATGGTGGGTGACAACCTGGGGTCCAGCGATCACCATACAGTGTGGTTTAATATAAGGACTGGGCCAGAACTGAGATGTACTAAGATGAGTGTCCTGGACTTCAGGAGGTCTGATTTCAGGAAAATGGGAGAATGCCCTAGGGATGCACTGTCTGGGATAGAGGATCTGGGGGAATTGAGGAACTATGGGCAAAAATAAAGAGGACATTAAAAGGCAACAAAACTCTGTGTCAGACAGGTTGACAAGGGCAAGAGAAAAAAGAGACCACTATGGTTCTCTAAAGATGTAGCAGAAAAATAAGAGCAAACAAAACTAGCATTTAGAATGTACAAAAAGACACAGAAGGAGGATGAGGATAAGGAAAACTACCAGGAGAAACAAAGCGAGGCAGGAAGGCAGTTAGATGAGCAAAGGCACAGACAGAGGGAATATTGCCCAATGAGTAAAGAAGAGGTATAAATTGTAGGGAGGTGGGCACCAGTGCTTTACAGAGGAGAAAGTCCTCAAGGTATTAGCAAAATTAAAAGTAGACAAGGCAATGGGACCTGATGGGTGCTCCCCAGGATACTGAGAGAGCTCAAAGAGGTGCTAGCTGCACCTCTAATAACTCTGCTCAACTTATTAGAAACAGGGAAGATTGCAAGGGACTGAAAGAGGGCAGATGTGGCCCCACTTCACAAAAATGGGAACAGTGAGGAGGAAGGAAATTACAGACCTGTCAGCCTGACGTCAGTAATGGGCAAAGTAATGGAAACACTGCTGAAGGAAAGAATAGTGGAATACCTCATAACCAGTGAATTACAGGATTCAAGGCAACATGATTTCACAGGGGAAGACTTTTCCAGACAAACCTGTCTGTCAAGTTCTTCGACTGGTGACCAGGGTAGTGGATCAGGAGACACGTTAGATGTAGCCTACCTTGATTTCAATAAGGCCTTCGACAACGTTCAACATAGAAGACTGGTGAATAAGCTGGCCTCTCTGGGAGTGAGTCAGAAGTTATAAACTGGGTAAGTTGGTTAAGCTACAGGAGTCAGAGGGTGGTGGTAAATGGTATCCATTCTAGAAGGCAAGGTGAACAGTGGGGTGCATCAGGGCTCAGTATTGGCCCAATCCTCTTCAGTGTCTTTGTTAGTGATATTGCATAGGCCTAGAAGGAAGGTATGCCTGTTCTCAGATGACACAAAAATCTGCAACACAGTAGACACACCAGTGGGGAGGGTTGGACAAAATTAGGGATGATTTGAAAAACAGAAGAATGGTCAAGGGTTTGGCAGCTAAGTTTCATTGCAAAAAGTGCAAAATCATGCACTTGGGGCAAAAAAACAGGAGCTACACACCAATTGGGAGGGTAAGTAGTGGCAACCACCATACAGGAAAGAGACCTGGGGTAATAATTTCTGATGACCTGAAGGTAGCCAGACAGTGTGATAAGACAGTGGGGATGGCTAGCAGGATGCTCAGGGTCATAGAGAGGACTATTACCAGTGGGAAGAAGGAGGTAATATTACCCTCTACAGATCACTGGTAAGACCCCACCCTCAGTACTGTGTTCAGTTCTGAGACCCCACCTCCAGAAGGACATTGATAAGATGGAGGCAGTACAAAATAGAGCGACTCAAAATGGTGCAGGGCCTGCATCAAAAGCCCTATGATGACAGACTCAAGGCACTGAATATGTACTCTCTGCAGGAGAGGAGAGGAGAGGAGGAGAGGAGGAGAGAGAGAAGAGAAGAGAGAGAGAGAGAGAGAGAAGAGAAGAGAGAAGAGAAGAGAGAGAGGGGGGATATGTTAGAAACATTCAAAACCTAACAGGTGTTATTAAAGTGCAGGAAGAAAGCATTTTCCATAGAAAGAAGCTGGACAAGGGGTCGTGCTATGAAGTTGGGGTGGGAGGCTCACAGGAAATGTGAGGAAATACTTCTTCACGGAGAGGGTGATGGATGCCTGGAACAGCCTTCCAGCAGAGGTGATGGGTGCCAGAATGGTGGACGGGATTCAAACATGCGAGGAACAGAAACAAGAGGATCTTTGTTGTAGAGGGGAGGAGGAGGAGGAGGAGATGACCTAGATTGAGTAAGGTCTGCGATGGTACAGTATGCAGGAAAACTGGGCAGACTAGGAGAGCCAAGAGGTCCTTATCTGCCAACAACTTCTATGCCTCTATGTTTCTTTAACATGAGGGTTTTCTTCCCAGAGAAAGTCACCAACTAGCTCGCCATCTTAGTAAATCATGTGAAAGGAATCTCAACCGTGAAGTGTGCCAGACAGTGAAGTATCTTCAGGTTGTTGTGACCATTTTTGGGTGAAACACTTCTGCACTAATACCAAACAAGAATAATAAAATATTTAATAACCTTAAGGAATCAATGCAGGCCATGAGGATCACCAAAGTTGGCATGCAAGATGGAGTCAATGAAAAATTTCAGTGTTGCTTGGATTGATTTTAAACACAGAGATACTCTGGAATTAGAACAACACGTGGAAGAGTGCAGGAACACTCCATGGTGCATCTATAAGCAAAATACATACTGCAGGGTGCGGTAGTCCTTGTTGGCCACTGAAAAACCTTCCAGCATGAGATCAGAAATTATGGCAGTTGCTAAGGGCTCAATTACCAACAAGAACTGCAGAGGGGTTAAGGGGCATTATTGACAGCTACCCCTGTAAAAGGGAAATTGGGAGGAAAGGACCAAGATGTTTAGAATTCTAGCCATGGTCAAGGTACAGAGGGTCTGCACCCATCTTCTGAACAGTAGACCAAACTTGACCCAGTACAACATGAAGATACCACCATCCATGAATCAAATGCCTTTAAAAATTCTGTAGCCACAGCTGTTGCAGGAGTGGTGGCCTTCTGAGCCACTGACATAAGAGAGTAGAGTTCTATGGTGGTCAGTTCAGCCACACTTTAATAAAGCCCAGCTGTGAAGGGCAGACAAACAATGATAGTAAGGACTCAACTCTTGAGAATAAAGCTTTAGCCTTCACTGTTACAACAGTGTTTATTAAAGAAATCTGCCTATAACTTGTTGAAAAGAAGGGTCCTTCCCTTCTTTGAGGAGGACTATAATAACAGCTTTCTGATACTTGTGGGCAGTTAGAAACCTGATATGCTTCCATGAAAACTTTGTGTAACACTAAGGCCAGCTTGTCAGGAATAAGCTGGTAAAGTCTATCAGCAACCCATCCCCTGAGGATTTATGAGGAGAGAGGAGGTAATGGCTTACACACCTCTGCTACTTTTAGAGGCTCTTCCATGGTCCTCCGCTGTGTCTCTATTAGAGCAGGAAGTAGAAAGTTAGCAAAGAAAGCATCAAATCTGCATTTATCCAGTGGGCCATTAGAGGCATAGATGTTCTGATAAAGCTATTTCATCACCTCTTTAACATGCTCTGACTGTAACTGTAGCATGCCCATGCTGTTATGCAGCCCTTTAATGTACCATTTGGCCAGCTGCTTTGAAGCCTATACAAGAGCAGTTTGCCTGCTTTGTCACCTGCATCCCAATATTTGTGCTTCAGATAGAGGAGGGCAAGCTCTGCCTTCTAGTGGCCAGCACATTCAATTGCATATGTAACTGCCAAATTTCTTGGAGAAGCATAGCATCAGACATATTTGGTGAGGTTTCTTTGTATAACTTCTCCTTTGCTGCTAGTTGTGCTCCAAGTCCTTCTGTTCTGCCTCACCCTTTCTTCTCCACATTGTGGCATATCTCATTGTAAGACCATGAGAGGTTGCTGAAAGGCTTCCCAGGTGATAGCTTGCTAATCTCTCTAGTATCGTTCAGGAGGAAAAAGGAAATTGCATCCCTAATTAAGTCACTTATTGAAGTCTGTGTCATGAGGCGCCCAGTGGCACTGGACGGTTGAGGAGCTGGACACCACACCACGCGCTATGCTGGTGACACGGGTTCGGGAATGTGCCAGGATCATCAGGGGTCAGGCAGGAGGGAAAGGATTGAGCATCTGATGGACTGCTCTCTCTCCTAGGGAGGGTTCAGGGCTTACACCACTCTGCGATGGCCCCAATGGAAATCAGGGACATTGCAGGGCCAGTCTTTCAGGGATGAAGTATGGTGGATGTTGGCACATGGTGCCTGGACATCGTGCACATATGTACTTCAGGGGAAAAAGCTCTGAGGAAAATGGCGGTTGGTCATGTCAGCTTGATAGTGGGTGCCTCTTCACCCAGGGGATCCATCAGAATCACACTCCTGTATTAGATCTGGACTCAGCGGAGGGTTAAGGGGTTCCTCTGTGGGTACTACGTGTGCTAGCCAGATGTGGAGTGAGCCATTGGGTTGAATAGTGTGAGAGTATGGCAGCGGATGACAGGCAGACCGAGCTGCAGGCGTGAGAAACAGAAACAAGACAAAAAAGAAGTCTGTGTCTTGCAGTAAGAGTGTGTCAAGCCAAGATAGCCAAGTGGGCTAGAGGGCACCCTGCACTACTCTGAATTCTACTGAAGCATGATAGAATAAGTACAGTAGGGCTATCATGGAAGAGGCTACTATCTGTGTTGTCATGGGCAGGGCCACTGGAAAATTGCAGAAAGGTTACCCAAAATTAGGAGTTTTGCAAAATTGCAGGAAATTACGGGGTTCTACTATAGGCCCTAAATGCTTCACAATAAATCTTTTAATGTTTTCTGCACATATATTAGTCACTGTAAATTACTAAATGAATATACTGACACCTGAATATGTTTAAAATATAAAGAAAAGTTTATGTTCCTAACAAGAATACTAAACTGATAAGCTATTGTAAGCATTGCCTATCTCCCAAAATGTAAAAGCATCTGCCTCATCCAGTGCTAAATAGATTCTATAAAGTGAGCCACAAAATAAATATTAAATAAAGTCAGAAGAAATATTTTTGTTTGTTACTGGTTGTAGAATAATGAAGCCTAATCAACAGCTGTTTACAGTGCTCTGCCAGCTATTCACACACTTTGGTACAAGAACAAATAAGCAGACAGAGTGGTGAATAATTAAGTTTTAGTAAAAATGTTGTTAAAGTGTTTAATGATCATAATTTGTACTGTAGGTACTGTACACTATTTTGAAATCACACATTTAAACATTAAATCTTGGGATTATTGGGGCTGGCAATATAATCTAGAGGTTAGAGTAACAAACTGTGAATGAGCTGACTACATCTAGCAGACCTGGATTTGATTCCCACAACCTCCACTTGTATACAGTGTGATTCTGAACAAGTCACTTAACCTCCTCAGTGCTCCTGGGTTGTACCTGAAAACAGGCACTTGTGCCTAGTGGGCCTATGTGGTTACAAAAATGTCAAAAAATATCAATATATTTTTACTGCATCATACAGTAGTCAGGGTGCCCTGTAATTTACCTTTGTTTTACTCTGGCTGCAATGATTTTGTTTAGTTAAAGATAAATGTTCAGATACATTTTGTGTTTTATACTGTAAGCTTGTTTTAGACTTTAGTCAGGTTTTTTATTGTAGTCTTTGCAAGTGAGCATCTAGGGGTAGTTACTAAGAGTGAGATCACTGTTACCAACTAGCTTATTCAAGTTTAAAATTGGCAGGGTCATCCCCAAATCCTCAGCTGTTTGAATCAAAACTAGTCTGAATGAAAGTATGCTCACAAGGAATAACTTGCCCTGCCACTTACAAAAGCTTCATAGTTAGCACCCATTTAGGTGAATGGGATAATTTGCACCTTTTCTCCCATCTTTTGTTTCAGTCTGTGTGTCAACAAAAGTTTTCTGATAGACTGCTTCAACACAAAAAAATGTTAAGTGTTTAAGTGTACTTATGCTTGGCCCGTGGATTTTGAAACCAAACAAGACAAAGATTCAAAAGAAATCAGTGTCACATAAAACGTTGCTCTACCTTGCACTGCATTGTTTTGGCCAAACCCAAGTCTGCATGCAAAATTGTCAATGTATTGAGAGTATTGTATTAAAATCTTAATACTTTTAATGCAGTTCAATATAAAAACTCAAAATTGCAAGAAAGTGTGGAACATGTCAGTTTTGCAGAGAATGGTGAAAATTGTGGATTCCATAAAAGAATTGAGGCGCAGTTTTCCAGTGGCCCTGGTCATGGGGAGGTTAACCAGAAATCAGTTCTACTGAAAGAGTTATAGGTGGCTGAGAAGCAGGAGACATCTAAATCTGATGAATGTTGATGGAACAATATATCCCACAGGAGAGCACACCCATCATGTCTTTCAGGGCCACTAGCATTCTCACATGGTGATCTAGGTTGCCAAGCTTCTGTCAACAAAGGCATCTAAGGAGACACTGAAATTTCTGCCTATGAAAAGAGGTGGGGGAGGTATCTCCTGTTCCCAAAGGAGCTGCCCAAATCATTAAAGATTTTGGAGCAATCTTGGTTATCCTATGCACACTGCCATGAATGGAGAGCCTTTGGAGTGTCAATTTTAATCATGGTACATCCTCCCATCTTATCAGATTTAGTAAGCACTATTTTTTATTTATTTATTTATTTAGTTTTTGTTGACTGGGTAAGTGCACTAGACAAATCCTGTCTATTTTCAGGCACGACCGGGAGGGATACAGATGAATTTCAACTGACCTTGAACCAGATTATGCTGTTGGTGGTATTTTTAGTGAATGAGGGAAATTTGGCCAGGACACGGGAAATTCCCCTACTCTGCTGGTGCTGAGTGGCCAGTAGGGGTGTGCAAGGGTCAGTCATGCCATTACAACTTTGGAGGCGAAGGAGGAGGTGGTGTTGGTCGATGTTACCGGCGAGAGCTGCTGGCAGCGGCAGTTGTGCAGCCTGAGCTCATTTTGCAGCCGGATTCCACGGAGACCTCGGTAAGCCATGTGGCAGTGATGTGACTCGATTTCCCGACTCGGAGAGTCTTGCTCTAGCTTCAGTGGCTGAAACCCCGAGGTCAGTTCTCTAAAAGTATCGGTGCCTTTAACTGTCGAGCAGAACGCACAGCAGCCCCCACATGGACGGCGAGAGGAAACCCGAAGCGAGTGGAGCGTTACGCAGTTTGGCGCTAGCGCGGTGGAATTGGTAAGCAACCGGAGGCTAGATAAACAACTGCAGGATTGGACTATGGCAACGCTGGTCTCGGTCCGAGTCGGCGCTGCAGACAGCTCCGTGTACAGAAGAAGGAATTCAGGATATTAACACAGGGAAGGGCAGTTCAGTTTCGGTATAGCGACGTAAGTACTGCTCAATCAGTTGTGTCCTTCCCCACTTTCCAGTTAAAAAGGAACTTAGTTTCATGTTTAAACCTCCGTCCTTGACCAGGGAGGAAGTTGTGAAGACTCAGTCATTTTCAGACTTGAAGGAGTCTCAAGTAGAGTATTGAGTTTTCTTTCAGGATTTTCAAAGACTCCTACTACTTCTAAAAACAAAGTGAGTCAGAGGACAGTGATTTACTGAACAGTTCACCACTTCTCATTTGGAACACGATGATAGCTGGTCCCCTCAGGCAGCTTTAATGGCTGCTGGATGGAAATCTCTGGGTTCAGGAATTTGGACACCAGTCTCTGCATGGGACAAGACTTTGGACTTGACTAATAATGTGCCAGAATGGCAGCCTAAAGTACTGATTTAAAAGTTGATATTACAGGCGTCTGTTGATAAACGGGGAGAAGTTAAGGTTCCTAATAACTTACAAAATGGTTTATTTGGTCAGCAAACCCAATCTAAAGTAGCTGTGGAAGAGGAGAGTAAGATTGAAAAACCCTTATGTCTAGTCTTTTCTCTCAGTGTAAAAGAGAGGCAGCTCCAGGAGAAATGCTGTTCGTATTAGATATAAGGAGGCTACAGGACAGGCCTGACAGATATCATGTGGGCAAGACTTTACTTAAAGGGTCTTTAAAATTTTCACCACAGGATGTTTTGCTTTTATTCATATTTCGGGAGGATAACTTTGACATCAGCCGCTCCCTGCTTTATTAGATCTTTTGGGAGCAGTACTCTCAAGTTAAGTTTTCCCCTTATGGACACCTTTTCTAGTTATCCTTTATCAAAATCCCTGATTAAATATGTTACTGTCATGTTCAGGAATGAAGGTGTTCATGTTGACGACATTGTTTTTGGTTATCCCAAAATGTGACTTACAGAGTGATCCAGAACCAATCCTAGATACCGAACAGTTTTGGACAGGGGTGGAAATTTAAAGTAAAGTTACGTCACACAACTGCTGGTATAGAGCACATTCCTAACTCCTTTATGTTAGGTAGGGACCGGGAGTGGTATTTTATAGCGGTCAGCCAAGAGCATGTTATAGGTGTGGTGCCAAACACATTTATCAAGTGCATGTGATCAGCCAAAATGATAATTGTGGAGAAGTGGGGCATGTCACCATGTTTTGTGCTAACTCTATCAGGTGTGACTTATGTGAAGAACCCAACCATGCCTTCAGAGATTGTCCCTGGGCTGCACAAAATAAAACAGTTCAAGGGTCTTCAGAGTTTTTATACGAAAGGCTCAAGAGGCCAGTGATATCCAGGCTATGGGAAAACCTTTACCAAACCCTCCTTTAGGGCCCCTAAACCCTGCAACCACATTACCTACTATAGATAATACTATTAAGGATACAGGCCTTGTCAATTTGAAGAGGAAAGGAATGGGACAATATTCCTGAGCTGTTCCAGCCAGTTTGTTACACAGAATCAAAGGAACCTTATTAGACAAATTATCGGTTCCTCCACAACCCCTACCAGTTCTTAGACGATCAAGCAGGGCTCTAAAAACTCAGTTACCTCAGAATCTGAAGGTATCGACACCAAAAACTCTTATGAGGTTCTTGGTGGGGGATTCGGAAGTGGAATTGCAGACCACGGATTCGCAGGTTTCAACTCAAGACAGCCTAGTGCCCCCAAAGGATGATTATAAAGGAAAAAAGAATAGGAAGAAGTAAAGTGGGTTTATAGGTATTCATGTGTAATTATATGGATTTAAATTTATCATGGCTACCTTAAACACTCATAGCCTTTAAAACCTGTGAAGAGACGTGCAGTTTTTCACTTACTCCATGACTTAAACATCTCAATTGTTTTCCTACAAGAAACTTGGATGTTTACAAAAATCAGTGTTCGCCTTCGCTAGTGATTGGCCGTGGGGCCTTCTTATTGGTCTTTCGGGAGGACAAGGCAGACGGTGTAGGGATCCTCTTCAATTCATATGCCTTCACTCTACATAAATTAATTGACTTATGTCCCGGGAGGACGTTGATACTTGAGGGAAATGGTTTTCACACCTTATTCGTTTAATTAACATTTATAATCCTCAGACCAAAGCTGGCAGGGTACTATGTCTCGAAACAGATACAATCCTTTTGGTAACGACTGTCCCTATTTTATGGGGAGATTTTAATTGCAGTATAGAGTCAGCCCAAAAAGGTGGTGTGACGAATAGGAAAATTTATTGTGACGCTGCATGTCTGTCAGATATTATTAGAACAGCAGGATTATTATCCTGTATGGATGTGAAGTCAAATATGCCAAAAGGTACTTTTTTCAAGAACAGTAAAGGGTATACAATTGATTACCTCTTTGTGTCACAAAACATTCTGTTTCATCACTTACAGATAATTCCGTAGAATTTTCGGATCATGTTTTAGTACAGGTTAATATTGGCCTTCTGACTGATAGGGGAAACAGAAGTCTAGATGGAAACTAAACACTTCTGTGTTACAAGATAACTTGGTCCAGAACTCCATTAAACTAATTTTACAAGCAAGACTGTCAGTAAGTTTCTTATATCAGGATATGGGACACTGGTGGCAGGAAACTAAAACTGATTGTATAAAATGGTTTAAAAACACGGTAAAGTAGTTCAAAATAATAAGTTTTTCAATTATTTAAAATTGAGAAGTCAGTTGCATTTTATTATCCTGTGCTAACACTTCTAGAGATGATTTCTCATCACAAATAAAGGAAACTAAAGAAAACATGAAAACTTTGCAATATGACAGGGCCAAAACGCTATTGCTATTATGACCAATCATGTGCGGAAATCAGTAATGAGGATCCTTTTGAATTATGTAAAGAGATTAAGGAACATGTATCATTATGTTCGCTTAACCAAGGTACCAGGACAGCTTTTTCCTTACAGGAGATCCGGGACATAATACATACTCATTTTCAAGACTTAGAGCCTCAAGTGTCACCTTCCTTGCATCAGATTAATACTGTGCTAGGACCTCCTATAATGCAGGACCTAGAGTCAGACCTGCTTAATAGGCTTCACCGACCCTTTTCTTCTAGGAAATTAATGTAGTAATATCTTCACTAAAACCTAATGTGGCCCCGGGCCAGACGGCCTTTCTAATTTATTTTATAAATCTTTTCAATTAGAACTGAGTCACTGTTTGACATTAGTATTTAACCATTTCTTAGAGAATGGTGTCACGATAACCTCCTTTTCTGACAGCTTACAAATTTATATTTTTTAAATCAGGTGATGGGGTAACTTCAATAATTGGAGACCCATTACTTTACTAACTCGGATTATAAGATATTGATGTCTTTGATCAATATTAGACTTAAAGAATTAGCTCAACATAGTTTTACACAAATACAGCACTGTGGTATTCCTGGTCGAGGTATTCAGTCAATTTTATGTTTAATTAGAGATTTAATTGAAAAACTTAACGAAATAGGGAATTGGCTATTTATTGACCTTGGATCTAGAAAAGGCCTTCGACAGAGTAGATCACACTTTTCTATTTTCCGCACTGGAATTTTTCAGTGCCTCGAACCTATTATCTTTAATCAAAAATCTATATGGTTCTGGTATGGTTTTCCATACATTAAAGGAGAGAGCATGGGTTTTGGGTGAAAGTGTGGGGTGAGACAGGGTTGCCATTAAGCCCCTGCTGTATAATTTTTCCTTAGAACCTCTTTTTAAGAGTTATGAGTTTGGTCCCTCTATGGCAGGGAGTTCGTGTTCGGATTCTGACTCAACAATTAATATCCAAGCTTATGCTGATGATGTCTGCCTTTTCTTTACAGATGTATCACACATTAAAATATTTTTCACAAAATTTGAGGAATACGCATTAGTAGCTAATGCTAAGATTAACTTATCTAAAACCAAGGGTTTATTGCTCGGTGGTAATTTTCAACACTCTGTGGTCTGGAACTCCATTCATATATCATCTGAGCCCTTAACAATTTTAGGGTCTTATTTAGTTCACAAAACTGTCCCGAAGAAATTGAATTCGGTATTAAACAAAATTGAGAGTAAGGTTATCAGGTGGAAGAGGTTCAGATTTTCTAAAATGAAGAGAATCCAGGTCTTGAAACAATTTATCCTCCCTGTCTTCAGTATATTGCAGCAATATTTCCTTTACCGGTTAAATTTGAAACTAGATTATATAGTATATGCTTTCAATTACTTTGGGGAATAGACTTAATCCAATTAAGCGGTGTTATACATATTTAGGGAAAAAGGAGGGGACTAGGTATGTAGATCCAGTGTTTTTCTGTTATTCAATTTTCTTTTCCTGTTCACTGAAAATTATCTTGAGTGAGACTACCAGAAAGAAGGCCCTTTTTTCGAATTTATTGAGCCGCTATCTTACTGCCTGGATACAGTGTGCCCCAAACTTTCCCATCACTTAGCTTTGCCAGTTTTTTTTTAAACCAGCGGCTCAGAAATTATTTAAATGGCAGGTCACAAAACAACAAATTCTTAGATGTTCTTCTAAGGCCTTATATAAGGAATTAATGGCTGCAAGCTATTCAGAAGTCCCTTGTTTTAGAAATTGTCCAGTATTCGAACAAGGATATTTTAAATCAATTGAACAACCCAAGATTACCAGAATATATGTGGAAACGCAATTGGCTTATATATAGGTAGATTAAATGTTAGAGGAACAGCTAAATATAAAGCCAGAGAGAGGAGAGATTTGCCCTTATAGTGATTGTATTAACCAAGAAGAAACCATGGAACATTTTCTTCTTCAGTGCTCAGTGGCAACTAAAATTTGGGACCATTTGGCCATGGCCTGGAATTTTCCATGGTTGGCTAGACTTACTTATGATATTCTGGTACTTGGGTTCTTTCCTGTAAGTTTACGGAAGTATGAGAAAGGGACTCTACAGGTTTTCATTGCTTGTCTTAGGTATTGCTTATGGCAAATAAGGTGTCAATGGGTTATCCATCAAAAAAGCCTTCAGCTTTGGGTTACAGAGAATATATAACTAACGTTTTAACCAAAATATACCTTTCAGAATCACAATTGTATAATGTACGGAAAGTTAGAATGTGGTGGAAAGGTTTCTCCCATATCATTAAATTTAAATGAGATCTTTCTTTTCCTTCCTTCGATCACCTTTTAAAACATCTGAGGGCTATCAATTAATGATGGAAGCTTCTCTTATGGAAAGTCACTAATTATATCTAGTGGGTTATTTATAAGGATGGAGGTAGTAGGTTGTTACTAAAGTTAGTGTTTAAGTTTCCGTTGCTTTTTACTGCTAAGCATTAGGAATTTGATGTATAGTTAGTCCTTTTTTCTTGGAATTCCATTTTATGAGTGTCATGTATTTTTATTTCCTCATGTCTTATGATTTTTTTCGTGTCCTGTTTGCTGTTTGTTGATTATTTCAATAAAATTGCCCCTACTCTTTTCGATAAGTGCCATAGGATCTTTAACATCCACCTGAACTACCACCAATCAGGCAGATGGGACCTCGGTTTAACGTCACTCCAAAGAGCGGCACCTCAGAGTGCAGCACCCTCTCATGCTGCACTACAGTGTCGTACTGGATATTAACCAAGTGCCAAATGTGGAACTGAACCCACAGCCCTCTGATCTCCGGCCTCAGAGGCGTGTGCTACCTACTGAGCCACTGACACACACTATATTCCAGTCAAGTCTCCTGTAGAATAAGATAAACACTCCTGATTTGGTAGAAGGGCTCAACTATGCACCTCCTCACCTACCCACTCTTGATGGAGTTTCGCAGCCTCTGTTGTAGTGAGATTCATTTCTTGTAACAAAGTGACTGCCACTTTCATAGTCTTGAGCCTGATCAGAACCCTTTTCATCTTTACCAGCGAGTTAAAGCTCCCTCACGTTCAAGGACACAAAATTTAAAGCCACCAATGAAAGGGGTAGGAAGCTATGTGGCTGTAGCAAAGGTCTATCTGTCAGTGTCTCAGGGACAAAAGGGTAAGAGGCTAACTGCCTACCATACCTCACAGACTCTGTGTTCCTATGCCATGTCCAAGAAACCTCTAATCCATGATTGCTAATGACAGTAGAACATAGGTAACTAACCATGTCATCGAACCTATTCTGAGTAACCAAATGCAAACAACGTAACAACAAACAAGTAAGAAACATATACCACAGATAGGTTATTGGAAGACAGTTGGTCTGCCCTATGTGGACCCTAAAGTTTGGCAACCAGGAAATTACCAATGACCAGGGCCATACTGATGGTGGTATGGTAAATGCATCCCCAACAGGGACAGTAAGCAGCAGGGGAACTGGAGACAGCTGCCACCAGGAGAACTACACACCATAAGGTGGTAAAAAGAAGCACATCTTGAAAATTCCAAGAGAGTCCCCAAATAAACATGGGCAGAATACAGTGCCCACATCATACATGAACTCCTGTGTGCAATACTAGCATCTTAGCACCTCAAAGTTGTATTAGGTACTGTAAATCTAAACAAGAGGGTATACAATGCCAGTGAAGACAGGAAGATGAAGGGGTATAGTAAGGGAGAGAAAGGGGCAGTAGAAAAGACAAACAGATAGGAGTCCAACCACAGGGTCAGAATCACAGGTTGCTAGTGAACGAGAGTAGGGTAGGGGTTAGCATCCTGAGCGGGGTGACAGATGAGGTGAGGAAGGGTGGTGCTAGGCAGTGTCAGAGAATACTGAGTTTCTTCAGTAGGTAGGGTACACAACACTTCTAGGTGGAAAATCAGAAATGGTCAGTCATTGATCACAACCTGTTGCTGTTTATCATAGCTTATTGCAAGTGGTTGCATTGGATTGCCTGCGATTGGATACAAGCCCATAAGCTCACAGCAGGAAGTGAAGGATGTATCTCACTGTCTGTACCCCACCCTTGCAGGTAGTAGGTGGGGATGTCTATGTGTCCAGGACAAGATACCAATGCAGGGAAAGGAGGGCCAATGGAGAGGGAGGGCACAGACAATCGCTGATATCATCTCATTACAGAGTTTGTCTACCTCGCTTTACCAGTCCACTGCATTTAAAGACCTCTGGGAGAAGGGTGGGTATAGTTTCAGGTTAGTGCCTCTTACCACCTGCCGTCCCCACCATCCCTTACTATTAGATTTCAGCAAGGTGTTGACACACACTATAGGTGCTCATCTGTAACTTAGAGGACCGCATCATATAGTCGCTGGTAGTACCACGATATTCTGCCTTGTGTCAATGGTGCAGATGTCCCTTATTTTGTTACTGGTATAGCATCACTGAAACATGTGTTCCTTTTCTCAAGAGCCACCAAGGATTAGAAATTACTCAACAAATGGAATATAAACTGTAAAAAGAAAAAAAGACAAACATAAGTGGGACAACATTTCTTTCAGTCTGATCACTTCATCCTGACCACACTGTCCAGGTTTTCAAGGACACTTCAAACATATACATGAAAGTCAAGCTTCTGAGCTCAAACGTACTAGTCTTCTGGACACTAAAAATAAAGGACTTAATGTAATGTAGACCTTGGTTGGTTTCATGACCCATTACAAGTTTTATCTGGCAACCTTTTATTAAAACTTTCTAGGATTTACTGTGACAAATTAGTTCAATTCACATAGTAAGCAGATAAATGGAGAACAACAATTCTTACAAATTAGCTACTGATTATTATACAATGGCAAGAAAATTTACTGGTCTCTGATTGGTCAGTCTTGGGCTGGACCCGTGATGTTATCAGTTCAACATCACGGGTCTAGTCTAACTCACTAATGAAACTGTAGATGAGCTATATGATGAGCTAGATGTCTTCTTTTTGCATTTCCTCTTAAGAAACAAAAATATTTTTCCACACTAAAACATTCTTTAAAATTATTTTTTTATTTTATGTATAACAACGAGCCATTGCATAATAACAATAATGTCCTCCAGGGTGTGTGTCGTTTGGGATAATGTCACGCCTCAGTTGTTGGGCCTTTCGACCTGCGACCTAAGTGCCCAACCACCTGAGTCGTGACATTATCTACCAGTACACACACACCTTGTTGGGTATTATTGCTTAATTATAACATGGGTTCCTAAAATACTGTCTTCTGATTTGTCCAAACAGGTCACCTGACCTTTAATTAATCCCTGATATACCCATAGTTGCATGTTTAAAGGGCTTTATGTTGCTATTTCTTTAGGTAAACCTCTAGGATAACATTGCCCATGTTATAAGAGGATTAACCAATTTCAGGGTATGGGTCTACTGAGCATTAATCCACACATGGGTGGTTGAAGTCACTCAGTTTCGCCTCGTGACTCCAACACCCCCCTCAGTAAACCAATATCCTGTCATGTGTTAATCCCTTCCTAATAAATTCTGAGCTCTGGAAAGGTGGTTCATTCTTAATGGAATTTCATATAACAGATTCCTAGATTTGTCTTCTACATAGTAACCATTATGTTGGAACCCTTTTAACATGGATGGAAATAGTGAACCATTCTTTACTGGTGCCTGCCACATTCATCATGATCTCAAATGCATTTGACAGAAATTATGTTATTTTTCAATACAATAATTGTTCCTGTACTGATGTGCCCTCAAATTCTTCTAAAACATTTGCATACTGTAGCCATTGAGTGTTAAATAAATCTTTGTCAAGTGAATTTAGGCTGTGATCTTCTTTATGGTCTTAATGTTTCTACAGTTTGCAAGCCACTCTGATCAGGATGAACTAGTGCCCTGCATCCATTTTGAGTGACTGTCTTCAGTGCCATCAGTCAGCAAAATATTGAATAGATAGGGTTTTGGATTCCTTCAGTACTCAGAGGTAAATGACCACAGACCAGGTGCAGACCCTGAAGGTCCATGTGAACATTTACTGCTTTTCTTAGTTTTACATCTGACCAGAATGGCCTAATAATGGCACAATCCCAATTAATCCACATCCCTCCAGCACAGATATGTAAGGCTAGAGCCTATATGGTCTGTTCTGTCTGGAGTTAGAAAACACCTACTCACAATTTTCCTGTGAAATTTCCTCCAGCTCTCAGAGGTACAGTAGTTGTTTTATTGAGGACTGCATTATCTAGTTCCATGCATTCTTTGATAGTGTAATTGGGCTTCTCCTTCCACTTTCCCTTGTGCTCAGTTTACTTTCCTCAACTCCATCTCTTTGTTAAGTTCTACATGTAATTTGAAGATTCTGGGTGAGATTTTCATAGACTCACATCAGTTGTTTTTGATGAAAGTTCAGAATTCCACCCAAACAGCCAGATCACAAAAAGCTGATGTGCCTCCTGGGTTGGAATTCTGCAGCTGTATCTGAAAAGCAGACACAAGTCCTGCAATTGCAGCAGAGTTGCCATAAATTGCAGGAATTGTCCCCAGTGAGTCCAGATGTACTGTATGTGAATCGTACGCATACATCTGAATGCAGCTACATGGACATAGCACGCATCCAAAATATGAATGCAATTGTGATCCACCCTTCCAAAAATCCCATCCAATGTGTTTACTGTCCCCTGCTGAGATCTCACTCGTTATGTTCGTACTGCCTGCTGGTTTGCAAATATAAAACCTATGTTTTAAAATTTATTTATAAAGGCCCTCACCTGTAAAAATGTAAAGTGGTCAGTGTGTGGTAAATTGTGGGGAGAAATCTCTGAGGCACTCCAAACCTTACACACTGGGTCTCCTAGCCACCTGATAGGCTCAATGTACATGTGACTTCTAATGAAGTCTAGCCCTGATAGACCCCTCCTCTATCCCTAGCTGGTCAGTTATTCATGTGCATCTGACCAGGTGACATGCACAGTACAAGCTCTTGAGCAATAGCGATAAAATAACAAGGTAAAATCAATGATCAGTATAACCCCTCCATAGGCAGGCTATTCACTAACAAACTCTCAATATGCATGACTGGGTGGGCTCTATCCTATCCCAGTACCACGTTGGTGCACCGAGCAGGCAAAGATAGTTCATTATGCAAGCAAAGCATTCTTAAATTCCTCAGATGACAAAACAAGGAAACAGGCAGACCGCAAGACTAGACCTCTCAAGCAGCAGTCCAGTTGCAACTCTGTGTCAGGTGGCAGATACACCAGAACACCCCCTGCTAGCAGGGTGCTCTATGTCCTCTGTCACTGTGAGCTGCACCATACAGCCCCTACTAGTGGCTGTACAGAAGTCTGCTCACTACAAGAAAAGAGAAGGTGAATGGAAGACAGGCATGTCCCTACCTGAGCAGGAGCCAGAAGCACAGGGCAATTCTAGTGACAGGAGTGGCTGAATAAGGGATGATAGATAGCCATCTTGGCCAGACCCCACTACATCTTCTCTTGATGGTTCACAGGAAAATTTGGACTTCACGCATGCGCTTAAGAAACACAGGAAAATGCTTAGGATACCTGCAGGAAAGGCAGACCAGCAGAAAGCCCAATGAGACAGAAAAGCTTAGCAGGGTGGCAGGAGACAACACAGCCCACACCAGCATTTAACAAATAAACTAGATAGAATATAACTAACAACGGATGCCAGAATGAATCACTTCTGCAGAAAGGCAGAAGGTCAGCAATTTGGGGTCCAAACTACATGGGGCCATCTTAGTAGTTCTGAGGGTAGTACAAACAACAGAAGTGGCCATTTTAGTAGTTCCTTCCCAAACAGCTGCTGTACTAACTGAGCAGAATAGTATCAGAGGCATAGCAGGATAGGCCCACTTTAGAAAAACACTAAAGAAATCCCCTATTATGTCTCCACAGGAACAGGAACAATGATGAAAACTAGAATATGCAAGACATGCAAAATTCTGCTCCTCCCAGCAAACATGAGTCAGCTCTGCCCAGACTGCCTGGATGAGGAAATGTCAGAATGCTCTGATCATTTCGAGCAGGACCAAAGCACATCAGGGGCAGCTTCAGCCAGCAACCTCTAGGGAGAACTCACAGCCAGACACAGCAGCCCTGCTAATTCAGAACCAGCAGGCCACAAACACATTAATACAGCAACAGCAACAATTCATGATGGCCATGTTGCAGAAATTAGCAGAGATCTCTCAACCCAGAGCACCACCAGGGATGGCACCTCAAAACCCAAAAGCCAGTTCCTCCTGTCCTCGGTCAAAGTGCCAGGAGGTGTCAGACAATGAATCCGAGTCTCCATCACAGTGCGAGCAGATCCACATGAGCCCATGGAACAGGACTCACAGACACTGACCACTAAATACTGCACCCCAGACCAGGTTCCCAATCTGGTAAAGACTATAAAGAAACAGTCAGTTTCGCAGAGGCTCCAGCAGAGCCCCCATCAAAACTGATAGCATCACTGAACCCAGCCCCAAAATCCTCAAACACTTTCCCAATCTGAATCTCAGTATAGGAGACTGTACCAAAGAAATGGGAGTCAGCGGAGCCCACCAGAATTCCAGAAAGGAGGTCATGGAATAAGATGTACCCCTTTCAGGTGAACGACCTAAGGCCATGGTATAGCACGACAGGTGGACCCACAGGTCTCCTCCTTAAGCAAGAAAACGTGTAACAAATGAAGTGGTGTCAGCACTGAAGGAGCTTACAGATAAAAGGCTGGAAGAGCTTCTCAAAGGAACTATGAGCTGGCCAGACTGGAGCTCAGAGCGCCACCACAGTGCTATATACAACCAGAGCACAAGTCGCATGGCTCCAAGATATTCAGAATGTACTAGCACCTAATTTGCCGGAGAAAACCCTGCTCACCAAGTCCATTCTAGTGGCAAGATACTTGGCAGACCTAGCAGTAGACTCACTGAGGATTAACACCAGATCAAGGCGGTAACCAATGGAGCCAGAAGACTTATCTGGATGAAGATTTGGGATGCAGATCAGGAATCTAAGGCCATGCTGTTGAAAGTATCATTCAAAGGAACATCACTGTTCAGGAAGAAATGGAGAGGTTCCTGAAAGAAAAAAGGAGGTAGGGAGATGGTGAAGGACCAATAATCTGCCTACACCTACCTACCGGATAGGTTGAGACACAGGAGGAGCTGCAATTTTCATGACAAATGACAAACCAGGCCTCCTCTAACTACCAAACCAACGTCAGCAAGGCAATCGAAATTACCAATATAAACCTCATAACAGGTTCCAGCAAAACAGGAACAGACCTAATAATTCCTTCAAGATCAAGCAAACAAAACAATGACTACAGAGCAGGGAGACAGAGATGACTTACCCACCCATCAGGTCGTGACTGAAACTGTTTGCTCACCAATGAGGCAGGGCGACATCAGACAGATTGGTCAGAGATGTAGTAACAGAGGGCTATGCAATAGAACTCCGGAACTACTGTAGAGGGACAGGATAGTCATCTCCCCAATATCCAGAAAGAAAGTGTCACCAGACCAGGTCAGGGACGCTCTAACCAAACTCATACAAACAGGGGCCATTGTAGAGGTCCTGGAACAATAACAGGGCCAGGGTATTTAATCCATAGTCTTTATGGTGCACAAGAAGACAGGAGATCTTTGCCCAATGCTAGACTTAAAATACTTGAATCGCTTCGTCCAGTACAAGCGGTTCAAGATGGAAACAGTCAACAATCAAAGCACTAAGGCCTGGGGGAGGGTTCTATGTAATAATGGCAAATGCCTAAAGGTGATCACCGTAATCGCTCAGTCAGAGTGCGAACACATTTTGGCACTCTGACAGCCTCGACTTACACCAACACAATGGCATGGGACATGTTTTTACTGCTTTCTGTGGAAGTGCACACTCCATGAGGGGTTTGCCTCCCATACCCCCTACTTACGGATTCTCAACTCCAGGGGTGCATGTCAGGGGGTGAAAGCAGTAAAATAAAAAGGTTCAGGCCGGCTGCAATAAAATTGCACCAGCGCCGGACCCAACCAGGAACCTCAGCCACCCCAGCCACTAGCCAATCCCTGACACCACGACTCAGCTCAACCAGCAATCGCAGTGCCATGCCCTACAGCCTCTCTACCCTCCCAGCCCACTTGCCATGCTTGCTCCCACCCTCCCCATACATACGTATAGTGACATCTTGTCACCTAGTTCGCCCACTCCCTCATCTGGTCACCCTACCTTTCCATCATCATGAGTGGATTCGCCAGGAAGGTGTCACCATAATGGGCAGCGCCTTCTTCATCGCCCGCTTCACAGGTTACCAGGCCTGGGGATTACCTGACATCCATAAATCTGAAAGATACTTACCTACACATCCCCATCCACCCATCCCATCACAGGTTCCTCAGGTTCCACATACTGGGATGGCACTTCAAGTACACAGCACTCTCCTTCTGCCTGGTCTCAGTCCCACAGATCTTCACCAAGACGAGGTGGTGTTGGCAGCCAGCCTGAGAAGCACAGTATCCAAGTGATCCCATACCTGGATGACTGGCTAATCCAAATGAGATCACAGATGCAGGCCCAGAGGACACACAGACAAGGTGATTCACTGCCTAGAGAGCCATGGCTGGGTAATCAACAGGGCAAAAAGCACCCTATCACCCAGACAGCAGATCAAACATCTAGGAGCCTCCATAAACACAGCAGAAGGCAATTTTGGCCCTCAGCTGAATGGCTATGAACACTGCTTCACCTCACTAGAGCACTGGTAGCCCGGAGGACACCTTCCCTGCTCAAGGTCTCCAAGTTGCTGGGCATGATGGAATCATGCATAGATCTAATCCCATGAGGAAGGTAGAACATGAGGCCCTCCTGCTGCACTACATCAGACAGGGCCACCAGGAGCAACAGAATCTAACACTCCTTTCATCATGTCAGCCCAAGTAAGAATATCCCTGAAATGGTGGCTACAGGTAGACAATGTCACAAAAGGGTGATCTTGGACCCACAGACAGACATTGTAATAGAGACAGATGTATGTCTGCAGGGATAGGGTGTCCCTGGGCAACCAATTGGCACAGAGCAGATGGAACCCAGCCGAAGGAAAAATTACCAATCATTGGCTCAAAATGTGGGCAGTGTTCAGTACACTGCAGGTGTTCCACCCTCGGCTGAGTCACAAGAACATACTCATACATTCGGACAACACAGCCGCAGTGGCATACCTGGCAAGGCAGGGTGCACCAAGAGTATGGCAATGCAGATGGAAGCAACCAGAGTGCTCAACTGGGCCCAAGTCAATGTCACATCCCTATCAGCAGTACACCTAGTGGGAGGTTGAACTGGACTGTGGACTGGTTGAGTCAACAACTCGTCTACCGGGAGGTGGCAACTCAACCACCATGTGTTTCATGAAATCAACTCATGCTGGGGACCAGTGGAACTGGACCTAATGGCTACAGAAGGCAATTCACAGGTGAAGAAGTTTTACTCCAGGTTCAAGGAACCCCTCTCCTCGAGTAGATGCACTATCAAGAATGGAATTTTACAATGGCTTATGCCTTTCCACCCATACTGCTAATTCCACAAGTACTCCACAAGATCGGACAGTCATGGGCAAGGGTGGATTGTGCTAACTCCATACTGGCCAAGGAGGTCATGGTTCACAATGGCAGTGGCCATGGCACTGGAGCATCCCTGCATACTTCCCCATAGGTGGGATATACTTAACCAGGGCCAGTACTACACCCAGTGCCACAAAGCCTACAGCTTGCAGCCTGGCTCCTGAAAGGAGAGACTGCTGAAGGCCAGCTATGCAGAAAAGGTGGTAGAGACCCTGACTAAGTCCAGGAGATCATTAACCACAAACACCTACAATAGACAGTATGGGATCTTTGTTGACTGGTGTAACAAGAAACAGTCCACCCAGCAATGGCAGAGATTCTCGAGATCCTATTATTCCTACAGGAAGGGCTAGAAAAGGGCATCTTACCATCCTCTATGAGAGTGCAAGTAGCAGCAATCAGGGTCACTAGGGGCCAAATAGGTGACTCAACACCTGAAGCTCACCCAGATATGGTTAGATTGATTAGAGCAGTCAATATAATCAGACCACAGACAAGACAAGGCACTATGGGACTTAGTGTTGGTCCTGCAGGCCCTCACGTCCTACCCCTTTGAACCCATAGAGGTGATAGGCATTAAATGACTAACACTAAAGACCATCTTACTCATGACTTTATGCTCAGCCAGAAAGACATGTGAACTGTAAGCTCTGTCCTGAACAGACCCATTCATAATATTCCACCATGACAGGATCACAATGAGAAATGTCCCATCCTTTATGCCTAAGGTCAACTCATGGTTCCATACATCACAGACAACAGAACTGCCAAATGAACTACCTGAAAGGAACACCTTGAAACAGGCAGAACTCCACACGTTAGGAATGAAAAGAGTATTAGTGACATACTGTACATGAACAGGACAAGGGAGTTCAAAAAATAGACCAGTAGTTTGTATTATGGCAAGGAAAAGAAAAGGGCACAGAGCCTCCAAGTCAACAATTGCAGCCTAGATGAAGGAGGCGATATCAGAGACCTACAGGTCCAAAGACCTGGTACCTCCAAAGAGCATAAGGCTGCACTCAACTAGAGCAGTTGCTACCTCATGGGTGAAACACAGCTTGGCAACCACAGAAGAGATATGTGCGGCAGCAATGTGGGCTTCAGTGCACATGTTCATACGACACTACTTACTGGACTCATTGTCCACTGCAAGGGTGAACTTTGGCACAGCCATATTAAGAACGGCACTGGGTCACTCAGCCAGTCACGAACTGTCTCCCCACCCTAACTCTGATGGGATACTGCTTTTTAATGACTCAGTGTAGATTTGGAGTGCCTCAGAGATTTCTCCCCACAATGGTAGTTTACTCACCTGGTAAAGGTGACTGTGGGAGAACATCTCTGAGGCACTCCACATCCATCCAAATGGGACATGATTCGTAGACTTCTGCAGAAATGACAAGTAACAGTGCTAAGATAATATTGTTACATGCATATCTGGCATGCGTGGTAATTTCCTTTAGAGTGGCAATAACAAGCATTAAACTGCATATATATATCAAAAATGTTGGAGTATGAAGTATATATATAGATTTATGGCAAAAACTCCATTTAATGCATCAGTTAAGGTTGTTCCACAGCAACAAAGTGAGGAAATTCAGTGTTAAGGTTGAAAGCTTCACTTGCACCCCCAGCCCGAACCCCAACTGGCATCGGGTGTGTATTAGCGTCATCGGCCCCAACTCTCACCCTATCACATGTGTAAACAAGCTGAGTTATAGGAGAATGGGGTGAGAGTTAGGACCAATGAAACGCAACCGATGCTGGAGTAGCGAGGGCTTTGAACCCCTAACACTGAATTTCCTCACTTTTGCGCTGTGGAATAACCCTAACTGATGCATTAAACAGAGTTTTTGCCATGAATTTCCTTCTTTTGAGAATGAGGACTATAAATAGTGAATCGACATGCGGTGGTGGAGCGGGCCCTTTGGGCCCCATGCTCCCACCACTTGATGTCTTAGACATAGTAATGGTAACTGCAATGCAAATGCAAGCACTAACAGTTACGCAGATAGTGCTTGAACATAAATGGTAACACAAGCGTTAATGGAAATGCAAGCGCCAAAGTGAAGCCAAAGTGAACAGTGATGCAGAGACAGAGAGCGTGATGGAAATGCAACTGGTAATGCACATGGTCATGGTACCGCTATTGTAAATGCAAATGTTAATTGTTACAGCAACAATAATGCCAAAGAGAACAGAAACGGAAAGGCAAATGCAAGCTGTATGGAAACACAAAGCGTGAATGCACAGCCACGGTACTGCAATTTCAAATGCAAATGGTAATCAGAATAGTAAAATAATGCCAAAGGAAGCAGAAACGGAAAGGCAAATGCAAGCATGTATGGAAACATAACCGTAATGCACACAGTGCTGGTACCGTAATTGGAAATGCAAATGGTAATGGTAACATGTAAAATAACGTCAAAGGAATCAGAAACTGAATCATGAACGAAGTGCATACAGAAACACAAACCGTTACATGCATGGTCACAGTACTGCAATTGTAAATGCAAATGGTAATGGTAACAGCAACAATAATGCCAAAGAAAACAGAAACAACGCAAAACACAAACAGAAGTGTACGGAAACACAAACCGTAGCGATGCCGGTCATGGTACCACAATTGGAAATGCAAATGGTAACCGTAACAGCAGCAATAATGCCAAAGGAAACAGAAATGCAAGCATGTATGGAAATGCAAACTGTAATGCACATGTGCACGATAACGCCAATGGAAACGCAAATGGTTATGGTAACAACAACGATGACGTAAAGCAAAAGACAAACATAAATGCAAATGGAAGGGTGGCTGCAAACACAAATGGTAATGTGCACAGGGACACAAAGTGAAACACAAACAGAAACAGTACTGTAGACACAAATGGTAAGAGTAATGCAAACGCAAGCGCAAACAGAAACATAGAAGCGATAACGCACACAGTGGCGCATACAGGAATGCTAATGCAAATGGGCACGGAAATGCAAGTGGAAACGATATGTGTAACAGTAACTGGAGCACATGCCCTGGTTTTCCCAACAGCTGCATAGAGAAACACACAGAGTACAAAGAATGTATGCATAATAATGGGGCTCAGAGGAGAAAATGAGGAGTTGGAATACTAAATTGCTTATATCTCAGGAATCGTACAACATAGAAAAAATGTAAATTTCATATGAATTATGACTTTCCTAGCTAGTTCTGTACTTAGCCACCATCTGGGGGCTAAGCATTCTTCTGACTTAAAAGTCTGTATCTCGCACTGCTTTCGAGATACGAGCCCCGAAAGGCGTGGCAGACACCTCAATGTTAGTCTATGGGAAAAAGTGTCAACCATAACTTTGCATCCTTACAATATTTTTCACCAAATCACCAAAAGGCACATCTGAGAGATGTTGACTTTCTTCCTTCAAATTTCAGCCCAAAGACCAAACCATTCTTTTGCAGCAGGGTGGCAAACAATTCCTGTCATTTTGGCCATAGTATGTTGAAAAGTAGTGTTGTGATGTATGACACCTTTCGCAAAAAAAGTGCAACAGTGTCTACTTTTCAAAAATTTGAAAACATATTTCTGGGGGTTCCAACTAAAAAAAAGACATGCCTAGCATCCTCAGGGGCTCAACTAGGTAAGCACAAAAGAATGATGTCCTAGATGGTCCCAATTTAATGAAAAAGCATTTCTGTAATCAGTAACTGAAAACAAAATGGCAGATTGCGACACTACTAAGGTAATTTGTGACACTAAAAAGTGCATTTGCGACACTGTTGAACTTTTGTTACTTTTCCAATGACTATAAAAACTTGTTTTTAGAATAACTTTTGAACAGTTCAATATGTTTTCGGAAATCTTAAAAGACACATCAGGACCCTGGACACTACATTCTCTAGAGATTTCGGACCGGTCATATAAACCATGCAACTTTTAGGCACGAGCAAAGAATGCACAGAAAAAAAGTAATTGTACCCTGGAATGCTTAATAACTCCACAGCTGTATATCAACTGGTACAAAAGTTGGCGGATACCAAGATCTGATTCGCCCATGCCTGGAAATTTCAGGCATATCTGTTGAATAATTGGCAAAGTTATTAGGTGCAAATTATCACCATTTAACCTTAAATGGGGTACTCAACCTAACTATGGTAGCACTACCATACCATAATATATATATATAAGAGGCAAAAACTCGTTTAATAAACAGTTAGGAAGTTGTTCCACAGTGAGCAAAAATGAGGAAATTAAGCTGTTAGGTTTGAAAACCCCCTTGCCTTACCCCAGACGGCATTGGGGTGCGCATGAGGATCATCAGCCTAACTCTCACCCCATGACATGTGTAAAGCAGCAGAAGTATAGGAGAATGGGGTGAGAGTTGGGACCCATAATCGCACTGTAACCGAAAATGCCGAGGATCAAGGGATTTTCAACTAACAGTGAGCCTCTGACAATGGCTAACCCAACAATACATAAACATAGTTTTGCCTCTAATCACTCTTTTGAGAACGATAGCGAGAAATAGTGAATGTAATGCAGCGGGGCGAGGCGCGGGGCCAGAATGATGTGTTGTGGCATACTAACAGGGACAGCAACGCAAACAGAAATGCTAACAGTGGCGCACATGGTAACACAAAGCACGAATGAAGAACAGAAAGGGTAGCACATGGTGGCGAGATGGAATGGTCGCCACGTGATGTGTTGTCACATAGTAACATGGTGCCTGCAAACAGAAATGTCAATGGGCATGGTGATGTAAAGTGAAACAGTAAGATAAACAGTACTGTAGACAGAAATGCAAAAATAACAGAAAGCAAGCGCAAATGAAAGCAAAGGGATAACGCACATGGTGGCGCAGACATCAATGGTAAGTGAAATGAGTGCGGATCCATAAGTGGAAAGGGCAACAGTAACAGTAATGAAAGCGCACAGGCTGGTTTTCCCCAAAACCTGCATTGAGAAAGACAGTGAGTACAAATAATGTATGCAAAATAATGAGTATCGGCAGAAAATGAGATCTTGGAATACTAAATACATTTATATCTCAGGAACCGTCTGACGTAGAAAAAAATTTAAAAGTCATATTATTTACAACTGTCCTGGCTAATTTGAATCTTAGCCCTGTCAGGGGCTAGAGAAGTTTTCAACGAAAAGTCCGTATCTCTGCACGCTTTCAAGATACGGGCCCTGAAAGGCACGGCGAACGGCATAATGTTATCCTATGGGAAAAAGAAAAGTTCAGAGCGCCATAACTTTGCCTCCCTGTAATGTTTTATCACCAAGCTACTGAAAGGCACATCTGTGGGCTGTTGGCTGTCTTCCTCAAATTTCAGGAAAAAGACCAAACCGTTATTTTGCAGCAGGGCTCCAAATGATTTCTGTTAAGTGTCGAGGCACCGTAATGTTATCCTATGGGAAAACCGTCAATTTTGGAGTGCTGTAACTTTGCCGCCATGTGATATTTTTTCACCAAACTACTGAAAGGCACATCTGTGTACTGTTGGCTGTCTTCCTCCAAATTTCAGGAAAAAGACCAAACCATTATTTTGCAGCAGGGTGCCAAAGGATTCCTGTAATGCTCGGTGCCGTAATGTTATCCTATGGAAAACTGTCAAATTTGGAGTGCCATAGCTTGCCACCGTGTAATATTTTTCAATACAACACTGAAAGGCACATCTGTGAGATGTCAGCTGCGTTCCCTCAAATTTCAGCCCAAAACTCCCAACGGTTATTTTGCAGTGCAGTGCCAAAGAATTGCTGTCATTTTCCCACAGACTAGAAAATTACTGTCTAATTTGTGAAAGCTATAAATAGCGACACTTCGGTGGAGCACGTAAAGTAATTTGTGAAGCATTTTTTCCAGAAATTTGAAAACATATTTCTGGGTGTTTTACCACAAAATAAAGACATGGCAAGCATCCTCAGGGCCCGACTAGGTGAATACAAAAAATTAGGTTGCTAGAGGGTCCCAAATTTAAATGCCAACCATTTTTTGATCACCAACTGAAAACAAAATGGCCGATTTGCAAGTAACAGGACCATTTACGAAAGTAAAATGCATTTGCGAAAGTGTTGAACTTTTGTTAACTTTTCCCATTGACTTATAATGGGAAACTGTTTTGAATAACTTTTGAACCGTTTAATATTTTTCATGAAATCTTTGAAAGGCACATCGGGGACCATGGCTGCACATTTCCTGAAGATTTCAGGCCAGTCCATAACGTCGACCTGTGGCGTGACCACAGAATTCAGAAAGCGTGGCAGCACAGATCACACTTAATAACTCCGCAGCCGTATATCCGACCAGTACGAAACTTGGCAGATCCCAAGGCCTATGGTTCTTGATCATAAATTCCAAATTTCAGGCAAATCCATCCAACAGTTGCAAAGTTATTAAGGTGCAAAGTTTTGGGGTTTAACATAGAAATGGCTCCTCAACCCTAACTATGGTAGCACGGTATATATATATATATATATATATATATATATATATATATATAATCTAAAAGGTGGAATATTGGCTTAAACTCATATTTATCCAAGCATACAGATACACCAATGGAAGAAGTCTAACTGACCAGATGGGGACAGAGGAGAGGTCTATCAGGTGCTGAACTTTGTTAGAAGTCACATGTGCATTGAGCCTATCAGGTGCTACGAGACCCCAGTGTGTAAGGTTTGGAGTGCCTCAGAGATGTTCTCCCACAATCACCTTTACCAGGTGAGTAAACTACCATTGTATTCATCTTTCAGTTGCCTAAAGGACTTCAGATTATCATGCAGAAATAACTAGTCAAAATATTCTAGTCATCTGTGGCACCACCTATGAAATGCAGCATCTATCCGTACTGGGGTAAAGCGTGAACTATGCGCGATAAGGGATCCATTGCTGTTGTCTGTCTCCGACTCCCAATGCTTTCTTAATACTTGTCCATCGTATAAACGTATGTGTGGTCCACCTATTTTAACAGAATTGATATCTCTGACCAACACAGCTTCCCAAAATATAACCTCAGACGAGCACCTCTTGTGGCATTCTCTGCTATTTGCTTGCCGCTTGCTTCAGTCAGAGGTCAAAGCATGTCAATTAATGATAACATTTATGCGGCACTGTACTAACCATTAATGATTAGTCAGCTATAGCTCCTAGCTGTTTTATTTGTCTCATGAGCACCTCCTATTTGGTTTGCTGCCTGTTCCCTTGCCAAATATTGTTTAAACCCCGTCATCTCCTTCCAGAGCTCTCTGGGAACTGGTAAGAGTAATGTCTGACATAGGAAACAAAATGTGGAAAGACAGTCATTTTGGTCAAGTCTATCCTGTTATTGAAAGATAAGGGCAATAGGTTCCTTTTACAAATGTCTGTGTCAACTTCCTGTTTTAATTTCCCCAGTTAGTTTTATATACATTTGCTGAGTGCCTGAGGGTGTATACTCATAGATGCCTGATGGTTTCTGCATCCCATCTACATGTTAGGGTTTACTGGAAGAATGCAAGCACCTTGCCATGTATGTTAATTATTTCTGTCTTTCATATATTTATTTTGAAACCTGGTGTATTAACATACCTATGAGCTGTAATAAATGTTCCACATGTTTCTCAGGGTCCCTTAGGTATATGGCCGTTATCACCAGAGTACACAGAAATACAGTTTTCTAATCCTCTTACTATAACTCCCTGGATTTTGTTACTGGTTTGTATATTGCCTCCATTAGAGGTTCAATGTTTACAGCACAAAGAGGTGGAGACAGGGGCAACCCTGTCTTGAACCATTCTCTGTGCAGAACATCCCTGACAGTGACCCATTTGCCCTAACCCTTGCTGACTGATTGGTGTATAACATTGCTAAGCCATTCAAGAACATGTGGCCAAATCCCATTCATTCCATGGCAAGCTGTAAAGGTCCAATTGAGCCTATCAAAGGCTTTTGTGCATCAATTAGTAGAGCTATTTCAGTGTGTTTTGTTAACTTGCCTTCCTCAAGGATAGTTAGCATTCTCTAGCCTGCAGTGTCATTCTGCTGAAGCTCTGGTTGGCTGGTACTAATCTATACATTTTGTCCCGAGAATCTATATAACTGCTCACTTTTATATCACTTATATTGGAATTGTTTGCATTGTATCTCCTTGATTTTCTTGTTCCCCTTTCCACAGGTCACAACTGGAAATAAGCCCATCTGGACTTTGCTTGATAACATAGAAACATAGACTCTGACAGCAGATAAGGACTACTTGGCCCACCTAGTCTGCCCTTTCCCTACTTACAGGATAAGCTGCAGATCCTAGTTAACCAACAGCCTATTTCTTCCTAACCCCTACAAAATTGCCTTATGTCTGTCCCATGCACTATTGAATTCTCCCAAAGTTTTAGACCCCCAACCTCCTCAGGAAGGGTGTTCTGCGCATTCACCACCCTCTCGTGAGAAAAATACTTCCTCACATTGCCTCTGAACCACCCTCCATCTTAAAATTGTGTTCCCTTGTTCTTGCACATCTCTTTTTCTAAAGATGCTACCCTCTTGGACTTTGTTGATTCCACTGGGTACAATACTTAAAAGTTTATATCACGCCCCCATTCCCTCCTTTCCTCAAGGGTATACATATTAAGCTCCTTTAGTCTCTCCTTGTATGTCTTCTATTGCAGACCCTACACAATTTTAGTTGCCCTCTTCTGGACTGCCTCTATCCTGGCTATGTCCTTGCAGAGATGGGGTCTCCAGAACTGGACGAGTACTCAGATGGGGTCTCACCAACTGTCTGTACAGAGGGATAACAACTTCCTGTTTTCTGCTGGTGATGCCTCTCCTATACATCCCAGTATCCCCCAGCCCTCCCTACTGCCTTCTCACATTGCTTTCTAACCTTAGGTCATCTGATATGATTACCCCAGGTCCCTTTCCATTTTTGTTGTTGTTACTACCTCACCCCATTGTGTAATCTTCCCTGGGTTTTTGTTTCAGGTGCATTATTTTGCACTTAATTGCACTGAATCCAAGCTGCCATACTTCTGACCATTCCTCTAACCTTGCCAAGTCCTTCTCATCCTTACCAAACCTCCTTGTGTATCAACTCTGTTGCAGATATTTGTGTCATCTGCAAAGGCATATCTTTCCTTCCAGTCCTCTGCAATGTCACTTATAAAGATATTAAAAGAACTGGACCCAGTACTAAACCCTCACGTACCTCACTAGTAAACCCTCTTTCTTTAGAGTGGACTGCATTTACAATTACCTTCTGTGTCCTATTGTTCAGCCAATGTTTTACCCAGGCTACCACCCAGAGACCCACTCCCAGCCTGGTTAATCTGGCTATTAATCTTTTGTGGGGTACTGTGTCAAATACCTTGCTAAAGTCTAGGTAGGCCTTGTCCACAGCCCCTCCCTGGTCTACTACTTTGGTCACCCAGTCAAAGAAATCAATTAGATTCATCTGACATGACCTTCCACTGCAAACCCATGCTGCCTTGGGTTTTGTGCCCCACTGGCCTCTAGGTACTCAACAATTCTTTCCTTCAGAATTGATTCCATCACTTTCTCTACCACAGAGGTCAAACTGACATGTCTGTTGTTTCCTGCCTCTGTCTTGGTCCCACTTTTGTGAAGGGAATCATATCTGCCTTCCTCCATTCCTCATGTACCACACCATCCTCCCATGATTTGTTAAAAGGGTAGTCAGTGGTTTCATTAGTTCTCCTCTTAATTATTTTAGAATTCTGGGATGAATTCCATCAGGCCCCATTGCTTTGTCCACTTTCAGTTTTAGTTCTTTCAGAGCCCTTTCTTCTGTGAAAGGACTGGGATCGACCCCCTATCCAGAGTGCTTCTGTTAATTGGATTAGGCACCTCCCCTCCTCCTCTTTTTGTGAATACTGAGCAGAAATATTTGTTCAGTATCCCTGCTTTTCACTGTCCCTCTCTGCCCACCACCATCCATTCTATTCAGCCTCACTATCTCTCCCTTTGTCTTTCTACACCCTGATGTACCTATAAAGATTTTATCCCGCTTCTTAACCTAGTTGGCTATCTTTCCTCAGTTTGAGTCTTTGCTATTCTGACTTCCTCCTGCTTCCTTCTGCCTTAACTGGTACAGCTCGTCCTGCTCTTCTGTGTTTCCTTTAACTTCCTGAATGTTATCTTTTTCTCCTGACCTTTCCTGACACGTCTTTTGAGAACCATAGTGGCTTTTTCTTTCATTTTGATTTGTTTATTTGCTTCACACAAAGGCTTGTTGCCTCTGTGATGGCAGTTTGATGTTTCCTATTGTTTGCTTCACCCCTCCTTCTAGCCTGTTTGCTAGCGATTTTTTAAGGCACTCTCCTTATCTTGCCAAAGTCAGCCCTCCTGAAGTCCAGTAACCTTACTTTTGTATGGCTTGACTCTGTAGCTGAATTTATTGTGAACCACACTGTTTGGTGGTCACTTGTTCCCAGATGGCTACCCACTTCTAGATCTGAGATCCTCTCAATGTCCCCATTTAAGAGTACGAGGTCTAAGATTGCTCCCTCATGAGTGGGTTCCAAACTAGCTGTCTGAGGCATGCAACCTGTAGGGCATCGAGAATGGCCCTGCACTTGTATGTGGCTGCAGCAATGAGCTCCAGTTAACATCTGGCATATTCAGGTCTCCCATCAACAGTATCTCCCTTTCTCTGCCATCTTAAGAATGCCTTCTATCATATCTGTGTCCATTTTCTCCCCTGACATGGGGGTCTGTATATAACCTGTGCAGATTGTGGTGCCATTTCCAGTCTCTGAAGTGACCCACAGTGCCTCCTCTTCTCCTGTTTACTCTTTTGTTCAGTTGCTTTTATCCCTTCCCTTACATGAGAGCTACTCCTCCTCCTCTTCTCCCCTCCCTGTCTCTCCTGTAGGTTGTGTACCCTGGTATGTTAACATTCCAGTCATGGTTCTCTGTGTACCATGTTTCTGTGACTGCTATGATATCCAGACATCCCTCTTCCATCAAGGCCACCAGTTCAGGAGCTTGTTGCCCAGACTACAGGCATTGGTACTCATTACCCCATTTCCTGATGGCCTTTACTCCTTTTGCCCCATCCTGTCCTTATTGCCTTTGTCACTTTCTCCATTTACCCCAGCCCTTCTCCCCATCGACATCTCTAACTTGGTGTTTACCTCACTTACTACCCTGACTTTGGGGGCTAGGATTCCTGGCTCCTTTCCAGTGCTCTCCCATTGGCTAGTTTAAATGCTTGCCAATGAAGCATTTAAACCTATCACCTAGGATCCTGGTTTCCTCCTGGACAGATGCAGACCATCATGCCAGTATAGACCTGCATTACTCCAGGTGGACCCCAGTCCCCAATGAAGCCAAATTCCTGTGCTCTGCACCAGTTTTTCAACCACTGATTGCATCCCATAGTGTGGAGCACCCTAGCATCACCTACACCATAGACAGGCATCACCTCTGAGAAGGTTACCATGTGTGCTACTTGTCTAAGGCCCCTCCCCAACTCCACAAACTCTCCCTGCACTGTTCTGATCCTTTCTTAGCCAGGTCATTTGTCCCTAGGTGGACAATGAATCTAGCAACCTCCCCTGTGCAGCTGCTCCAGTGATCCTGAGGATTTGCTCCCTGTCCCTCCAAGCCATGGCGCCAGGCAGGCACCCTTATCTCCCTATCCCTTTTCTCCCAAGTTCTACCTTCATAACAATGGAGTCCCCACCAGGAGTTGTTTCCTTCCCTGTGGAGTCCCATGCCACCCTCCTGTGTGTCTCCTTTGTGGAAGTTCCCAGCATCCTCCTTGGTCTCCACTGCAGGTGCCTCCATAGAGGAACCACACTTTTCCAGAATGGCATATGAAATGTGGAGGTACAGCTGAGGATGCACCTCTGTTCCACCACCCTTACCCTCCCTGAGCCCACTGTGGTCCAACCTCCTCTTTCTTGGCAACCTCTGAGGCAACAGCAGTGGCCTTGGTGGTCCCTGGATGGGAGATGAGGTCCCACAAATCCTGGCCAATTCAGCCTGGAGATGAGCAACCTCCTCCCTCAGCCCAGAGAAGTGCCTGCAGATAGGACAACACTGCATCCTCCAGAATGTCTCTCGAAGACTGCTGCTCTATAGCCACTGCACTGCACCACTCCAATCATATCTTATTTTTGGCCTTCACTGTACTTTGGAATCCTTACTCTTTCCTCTGTTTATTTTTTTTTCTCCTACTTACTGCCTCTGTGCCCTTTAAGCTCCTGATCTTCCTATTCTGAGACAAGAAGATCCTATATTTCTCAGTAGTTCCTTTACTTGCTCAGAGGCAGACCTCCAGCAGCTGGGGGGACGGAGAGATACTCCTCTTCTAGGATGAGTCTTTGGTGGCTCTGTGATCACTCACTTCCAGCTCTCAAACAGGAAGTTCCTGTTGTCAGTCAAATCCTGTGCCTATAAAAGTAGAACTGGCTTGGGGGAGGTGGAGGGAGGGAAGGAGGTAATATAGTTCCAGTAGAGAAGTCCAGTCACAACAGCAGCTCCTTGCGCTGGTGTTCTCTACCAATTCTGCTAAATCTCTGCTAAAATATGTAGTGATAGTGGAGAAAATCAGACCACCGATGCTTGTGCAAGAAAATGAGTAAGCCAAACAGGTGATATGCACAAGACATCGGCACCTGAATCAAACTCGCACTAGTTCTCACGATTGAGTTCAGTAGTACTAGTATTCTTAGAGTTGGGTGAAATACTGTATTAGTTTATTTCAGTTGGGGCTTCACCCCACACCCCTTCTTTTTAAAGGGGTGTGGGAAGAAACCCCCAACTCATAAACTGATACAAAAAAATAACAAAATGTAGTTTTGAGAGAGTAGCATAACTCGCTAGTAGTATGCTCTTATGCTACTACGGTATGCAACTACATCGCAGGATTCATATTCCAAAAAAATACATACAGTGGTCCGATGTTCTACTATCATCAAATATGATACATATAAATATATAAAAATATAAAATATTTGGGTTAGAATTGACCCCTCAAAGACAGGTCTCAATATTTGAGCATATATATTTTCAGGTCTTGATTTAAAAGTGAAGTGGGTCTGTGGGTTTTCCAACATTCCTTATTTTTCACTGGTTTGTACAGTAATGAGATCATTGCCTCACCCCATGTGTTTGGCATACCACTGTCCAAGTATTCCTGCACAAGGTGCATAAAATGATGTCTGCTGCTCCTGAAAGATTTATTTTTAGGGTTAATTCCTTTTACTGAATTTTTAAAAGCATAACAGCAACACAGTAAACCCTCTGGGGAACAGTACATTCATAATGTTTCAGTACAGTGAGCATATAGACAACACCAGTTTCAGATGCTCATTTGCCCAGAACACATACAGAGGTAGGAATCAAAAGCAGTAAAACACTATACCAGGTCAAGTGGATACAGCAGGGAAGGGCTGGTGCATCATGAATTGGTCCCATCGAGAGACCTAGGAAGACCCAGGGAATGGGGGCTACCCTGAGATAAAATCTTAGCAAGGTCTGACAGGTAGTATTTGGAGGATAAGAAGGGTTCACAAACATCCTGATAGGATGGTAGGGTTTTCTTTGCAATGTCTGACATTTTGTCCAGACTGGCCAAGTTCTGAACCATTGCCAATCATTAGAAATACAGAGAACCTTCTCAGACCTCTATTACTGGAGTATTAGCCATTTGGCGTCAATACTCATCATCAGGAGCCCATTGCAGGTGCTTGTATGAGAGGAGAGTAGTTGGGAGATACCCAGAATGCACAGCTACGGGAATAGGGAGAGGCGTTGTTAAGAACTTGCTTCAGCAATGGTGGTTTGGGCCCAGAACTGATGTAATGTGGGCAACCCCAGATAATGTGCAATGTGTCCCATGGACTTGATATCTCTAGCACGTTTTGGCTCATGAGTGATACCAAAAGTGCATGATGTTGTTCTGAATGAGGTGGTTTCTGTTGTCCAGACAGGCCTTGTGGATAAATAGACAAGTTGAGCCCAGTGGGCCTCAGTTATTTCTGACCATAAGGACTGGGGCCTTTTACATCTTGCACCATCCAATGGGTCACAGAAATCCAGCATAACAGTTCTATAAAACAATTCTGCCCTTCACTTGAAGAAGTAAACCATATTCAGATAGTTTAGGGAGGGGTGGCGGGGGATCCAACAGGGCAACTGCTTTAGAAAATCACGATAGCACTATGGATTTGCAAGTATGTCCAAAGATTCCCTTTGGAAGATTGTATCATCTCTTGAGGTTCTCAAAGGAATACAGGTGTGTGGTCGGGTTGCCACATATCTGTAAGATGGTTTAATCCATGCACCCAGGAGTCCAAATATATTGGCCATCCCACCACCTTGATTAATGGGTTTCTTTCTAAAACCCTGCTTTTATCAATGCACACAGTTGTGTGTGACCCTGCCCACAGGCAGCACTGGTGCTGGTGACTCTGCTTCCAACAACCACATCCCCATTAGTACAGAGCTACCTGATACTGCAAATCCCAACCCTGGCGATCTAGTTGTCCCAACACCCCAATTGTTGTTGCTACTCTGCAATAGTTTTACTATGCAGTATTAAAATCCCAATCCTGGCAGGTTGCTGGATGCTCTCCCTCACCCGATCCCTGACAGTATTGTGGAACTAGCCCAGGCCTGACGGTCTGGTGGATCTCCTTCACTAAACTGGACCCTGTCAGTATTGCAGAACTGCACTAAAGCTCTTTCCTAGCAATCTAGTGGACCCACCTCCCTTAAATGAACCCTGTCAGGTTTGTGGAGTTGTGTTAAAGCCTTTCCCTGGCAGCCTTGTAAACCCCATTCCTCACCCTATTCTTGTCAGTGTTTTGGAACTGTACAAAATCCTTTCCTTGGTACTCTAGTGGATCCCCCTCCCTCACCCAGTCCAGGGTGGCGGAAATGTACTGAAGTCCATCCCTGGAAGTCTAGTGTTATCCCACCAGATTGCTGTCAAAGCCTCCCTCATTGGCATTGCCACTGAGCACCACTACCAACACCCCTGTGGGCTCCTACTCACCCACATGTCCATAGGCCAGCCACCATCTGGTCCTCAAATGACAACAGGCACAGACCCTCTTCTCTCCACCTTGGAAGGCCACCATCTGACTGATAAGGAGTGAATGCATGCATTTGGTAGAAAAATCTGTACCTACAGTATGTATAAGTTGACTAACTGTCAGTCAGATGGCAGATGGCAGAGGCTGTCAGTGAGGGTCTGTGACACTCAATGTCTGAGGACCTGAAGACAGCTCACCTACTGATGGATGATTGAGTTAGAACCTGATGGAGGAGTGGAGGTTGCTCAGTAAGTGGGATGGGAGGTGGCTTTGACAGTGGTTGTAGGGAGTAACACTAAGCTGCCAGGGATGGGCATCAGTACAAGTGAGAGGCATAGAAAAGCATATTTCTGCCAGGGATGAGCATCAGTACATTTCCATAATACCAGATCAGATGAGGAACAGGCTCCATTGGACTGCCAGGGAAGGAATTCAATACATTCCCACAATACCAACAGGGATTAGGTGAGTTAGGTGGTCCACTGGACTGCCAGGAAAATGATTTTATGACGGTTCCACAATGCTGACAAGGACTGGTTGAGACAATAGGTTCTGCAAGACTACCAGGGATGGCATAGGTGGGCAGGTATCCTCTGTGTGGGGCAGCTGATGCTCTGTAAAACGCTTTTTACATTTTACGTGGATACATTGTGTTGAGCTTTTAGTGGCCACATAATGACATGTAAATGGTGTCTTATCACCGTACACATTAAAAGCATATGGTCTTTAGCATGCGGTCACTGAATATGGCTCTCAGAACTGACAGCACTATTCCATTTCATACGGCTATCTCCTTCTGCTCCTTGGAACCTGTTGACAGCAGGGCTGTGGTAATGATGCACATATGCACAATGTATAGTTCTTATAGCAACTGGGTCCTGACTGCATAAAAAACTCCTGCTTCCATATGCTCAGTTTGGCTGCTCCGCTCTATAGGTGAGAATCTGCTGGTGTCTTCCCATGTCCTTTGGAAATCATCAGTGAAAGGGCATTTCCTGTGACTGCCCCACGTACAGTATGTAAATGCCTTACTACATAAACAATAGACCTTCTTGTTAAAATTTTGAAAGGGCTCTTAATACCCATCTTTGTTCTTTGGCATTTGAGGAGTCATTTTAAATGTGTTATGAATTAAAGAGATTCCAATGTGCTTGTTATTTGATTTTATAAATGTTTAAATTTTTTCATTTTATTGAATGAAATTGCACATACAGAGCTTAAAGCCTTTTGGATGAGGTGCTATGGCAAACAAACTTTTCTTTCTTGCTATGAAAGCCCAATATTCAGACAAGCATAGCAGGATGGACAGGGCATGCTACAAGATACATAGAATTTGACGACAGATGAGGACTGCCTGGCCCATCTAGTCTGCCCCTTCTACCCCTGCCCACTGAGCGTCTCTTTTCTACCCTTTCCTTTTGCCTCTAGGATTCCCTTTTGCCTATCCCCACATTTTGAATGCCTTCACTGTTTGCACCCTTATTACTTTCTTGGTAGGCTGTCCTGCATCCACCACCCTTAGTGAAGAAGTACTTCTCACATTCCTGAGTCTACCTTCCTCTAGCCTCATTTCATATCCCTGGTTTTGAACATTCTTCTTCCTGAAAGAAACTCCTCTGGACTCTATTTAAACCTCTGAGGTATTTAAAAGTCTCTATCATATCCCCCACCTTTTTCATCTCCAGCATATACATGTCAAGGTCTACTAGCCTCTCCTCATATGTCTTTGGGTGCAGCACCTGCACAATCTTTGTAGCTCTCGTTGCACTGATTTTAGCTTGTCTATGTCTTTTTGAGATGTGTCCTCAAAAACTGTTTGCAGTATTCCAGATTAGCGGTGGGCGAAGTGGGCTCAAGTCTGCTTCACGAAGCATTTCGCCGAAGCACAGGGCGGATTCGTGAGTAGCCCAGAATGCAAAGCAGAGTACTTTATGCTTTTAATGAGGAACATGAAGTGTATTAGAAACAGTGACTTGCATTACTCTGCCTCCTGGTCACTACTCTTTCAATTTTTAAGGTGAAGTACATTGGTGGCAGTTCATTCCCTTGTTTTTTGAGCTCCAAAGGCAGATTTTGCAGTAATTCATGGAGGTGCAGGTCACATGGCTCTGTATTGATCTGCACAGCCTCGGTTCGAGGTAATATGAGTAGGAAGGCGTAGGGAGACAGTGTGTACTGATAGCTGTCTGTAGGAATCTTGTAAAGCTGTTCAAAAAGCATTTATGCTTTTTGGGGATCCAACTATAGTTCATCGATTGTAGAAAACCTTCCTGTGCTCTACATCTTTGAGCGTTTTTGTTTGTGTGTGGGTTTTGAATGTTATTTACAACATTGAGTGTGTGTGTGGTGAAAGACAGTGAAAGTGTGCTGTGTAGGGAGGGCGATATCTGTGTGTAGGTAGATTTAAGTTGGAGAACTAGTGATTTCTTTGTTTTTGGGTTATATTTTTGTTATATAACTGACTGTGTTACTATACACATAGTAAAATTGTCAGTAATAGTTGAAATTTTCTTGCTGTTTATTGTGTGAATGTGGTGCAGCATTTCAGAAGGTCAGGTTGTTTAAATTAGAAATGTACATTACATAGCAGTACACTGCACTTTTGCATTTGCGTCACATTCCGTTTCAGCATTGTACACAAACTGTTCTGTGTTGTGTGTGCAGTGTTGCGTGTATCAAATATAATACACCTTTAAAATTTGTGACACAGGCTAGTCTAGTGCAACAAAGCGCAGCAGTGTGAACCTGCTATCCACTGCAGCTGCCTGATTTTGTACTGTGATCATGTTCTCTGTTGTTAGTTTTGCTGTTTGTATTGTAGTGCTAAAAATCAGCACTGTCTGTATTCAGTGCTCCCCTGACCCCACCCCATGTTCAAAAGGTTTTATTTACCAGACTGGATTGTTTTTGTGAGTTTGTGACCCCATCATCAGCAACTGAAGTTGTTTTAATTCCGTGACAGTGTCACAGTAGTTTCTTATCTGTTGCTGAAGCCACAGTTGTTTATTTTGCTTCACATCCAGCCAGCATCCCTCCAGTCAGAAAGTGAATGTGTCAAAATCTGAATTTGGTAATAATATTTGTGGTTGATCCCCAAAATGCCTGCAAAGAGATGTGCAAGTAAAGCTGTTTCTCACCATGGCAATGTTGGCAGTAAGAGGATCTGTGGGTGTGATAGCAGTACGACGGAGAAGTGCACTGCTGATGTGAGAAAAGGTATTTCTCCTGTAATGTTTTTATAGCCCAATCAGTAACTTCACCCATAGTTGGAGGAGATGATGTTTTCCCAGTTGGTGGTGTTCGTGTCACTGGTGTTAGTGGTGGTGGAGGTAGTATTAGCATTGTCAGTCAAGTTCTAATTCGACCAGTGTACCATATCCAAACATATTGAGTGTGAAGCAGTGCAAGTGAGTGACACAGATGATGTCATACTTCCCATTCCCAGTAGCATCCCATTAACTGAACCTGAGGATTCTGATGATCATGTCAATGATAGCATACAATGTGATGTTCCATCAACGTCACTCATTTTCCATGCAGTGATTCATTGTGTGGTGAAAAAATATCAGGTGATGGTGGTGTAGATGCTGATGATGAATGTGATGATGCTGATGATGATGATGTTGCTGTTGTTGCGAACGTGCAGTCCCACATGTTATCATCCAAGCAGAAGATGTGGATATGTGTGACGTTGATGAATATGATGATGATGTAATTGACCCCAGTTTGGAACCGGAGAAAATAAATTAAAAGTGGCTGTGTCTGAGTCTGTTTACAGGAATCCCTATAAAACTTGTGATTTACTGGTTTTAGTTGATGATGATGATGATGATGACGACCCAGTAATCAATATGATAGGTAGTCGTGGTGGTCAGTTGCAGTCCAGGTGTGCAGTGCCAAGAAACATCATGTGCCCCCCACTTCAGTGCTTAAAATGACAGACTTAAATAAGACACATCATCATTGACATGTTAAAAGCAGAGCATCACACTCCCTTGTTTGGGATTTTTTGTTCAAGATGCAAATGATGATTCAGTTGCAATCTGCCAGGTTTGCCATGGGCATGCGAGTCGAGGTAAAAGGGAGCCATCTTGGGACAGGAGGACAGCTTACGATCTTAAGAATAGGCACTCGGCTCTGTGGACCCAGCAAAGCTGGCAGCTAATACCACAGTGGAGTGTTCACCACTATCACTGGCAAACCATAGCCAGCATGTTATCCCTTCCATGACTGTTAAGCCCAGTAGGAAATTAAATGTGCAGTAGTGCGGTAATAAGAGCAGAAAATACACAGGCATGATAAGGTGGAGTACCATAATGACTTTGAAATTTTGTCCAGTGCTGGTGAGCGTAGCGGTTTTTGTGGTGGTGGTGGTGTTGGTGAATGCAGTATGTCTAGTGCAAGTGGTACATCAACCCGGTTGGCAAATCTGGGAAAATAAGACCATTTCTGGGTTTGTCATCATCACCTGTGCAACCGTCTTCATCAAATGTCCACACTCCACCCCTGCCAATGCCATTCATCACAATGCACAACCATTTGTGACCAACAACACACCCTGTGAAAACGTTTAAGTCAGCTTATGTAACAGAGTGTTTTGCGCATTAGCTGAAGTACCCCCAATCATACAGTGTCACGTGAACTTAACGCTGTTGTAGCGGAAATGCTGACAATTGATCTTTGCCTTTCTCCTTTGTGGAGAATTCTGAGTTTCGTGATTGTCTGCACGTTCTGTCTAAGATGGAAAGTCCCATCCAGGACATACTTTTCTATCTGTGCTGTTCCCAAGGTGTTCCTCATTGTCTCCGACTCAGCAAGACATGCCCTTCAACAGTCCTCCTCCCTGGAAGTTGTCACCTGATGGAACTCCACGTTATACATGGCAGAGAGGTTGTATGAACAATACAAAGCCATCTCAGAATATCTTGTTATGCACACTAGCCGTGACAGTTCTGGGGCCTCCATGTCTATGACAACCGAACAGTGACGCCTCATGGACTCTGTAATAACAATTTTGCAACCTTTTGAACATGCCACACAGGCAGTGAGTGGCGAGTCTGCCTCCATTAGCCAATCAATTCCACTGCTGTAGGTGCTTGGGCAGACACTGGTGAATATACAGCATAGCCTTGACGTTGCCTGAGACGGTGGTAGCAGTATGTTGCTGCAATATTCGACCAGAATAGTCACATTGTGAGCATTCAGCGTAGTGAGAACTTTGCCATGGCAACAATGCTGGACCCATGATATAAACGTGGAATTGCATCAGTACTGGAGGGAGGGCCAGGACAGGTAAAAGATATCAGTGGTCAACTGGTGCACTTGGTCCATGGGGCACAGAAGTCATGTGCCAAGGTAAGCAAACATCAGCAGCATAATCCAGCTGAAGGTGTAGCTGGAGGACCAGCAAGCATATCATGCAAGGGTAAGGGACTGTAGTTCCAGGTGGTCTGTCATCCAAAGTTGGTGGCATCAACCCGCTTTGGGAGGTTTTGTCCCAAGTGGGTATTTGTGAAATAAGTGATTCTGGAGAACAGGCTGATGCATCAACAATTGGACTTAGTGTGGCACAGAGAATGGCTGAGTCATATTTGTCTGAAAACAGGCATCTGACAATAAGTGAAGATCCTCTTTGTACTGGAGTGGAAAGGTCAGTGAATGGCCATAGCTGACTGCAGTGGCACTGAAGTACCTCACATGCCCACCCTCCAGTGTAAGTGTTGAGCGGGTATTCAGCTCAGCAGGTGCAATAGTCAGGGATCATCGGACAAACCTGTCTCCTGCAAATGTTAGTTTGCTAACATTAATTAAATGAATGAGATGCACATACCAGCACAGACTGCAACCTCGTTATTCATACTCAGGCCTAGTCATGGTGGTCTTGCTGATGTGGAAATGGAGCATCCTGGTGGCACTGGCAGTGGCTGCCTGAAATGGCCCACCACTGATGTAGATGATGACACAATGGAGAAAGAATTTCCCAGAGGTCAGATTTCAGACATTGATGACTGTGAGGGCAGTTTTCTTTATGAGGATGATGATGTGGCTAATGTTGGCAGGTTTTAACTGCAGTATTTAAAAGCGCAGTGCCCCACCACCCCAGACCACCACCACCACCACCACCACTGGGACTGATGTTGTGCGTGCTGCACCATGAGTCTGTCTGCCCCCAGACCACCACCACCACCACCGGGACTGACGTTATACAAGTTTGCCACCATGAGTCTGTCTGCCCCCAACGGACCACCACCACCATCACGGGACTGATGTTATGCAAGTCTGCCTACCATGAGTCTGTCTGCCCCCCACGGACCACCACCACCACCACCGGACTGATGTTACGCAAGTCTGCCACCATGAGTCTGTCTGCCCCCACAGACCACCACCAATACCACCGGGATGGATGTTATGCAAGTCTGCCACCATGAGTCTGTCTGCCCCCACGGACCACCACCACCACCACCACCAGGACTGATGTTATGCAAGTCTGCCACCATGAGTCTGTCCCCATGGACCACCACCACCACTGGACTGATGTTATGCAAGTCTGCCACCATGAGTCTGTCTGCCCCCACGGACCACCACCACCACCAGCTTCTTAATATTTAGACCATAAATGAGTATGTGCACTCATGTTTGTTATGCTGCCTCACTCCTTAAGTTGTATGTTTTGTTTTCCGTAGCTTTTCAGAGCGTGAGTGGCAAAACATACAGCAACTTCTTTTGTTTCTTTTACAGGGGAACAAAACAGGCTCCATCGCTAATACTGTTGGGAAAGACGCTGTAGCTATACCGTACAGAGAGGAACTGATGTAATATCCATGTGAAATCCATTCTGTTAAGTATGAAGATTTTATTTCATCCATTTCATTGTTTTGTAAAGACTGCTGCAAATATTGCACACAACAGGCTGTGTTAGTTGACAAGAGTGTGTCTCTGAAGTGTAACTTGACAATCGGTATTGAGATTTGAGAACCAGGGAGGGACATAATAATGAAGTAACTTGTAAGAAGTCATGCATTTCTGTTTTAGGAAACTTTGAGATGTTTTATTGTTCTGTCAAAGTGGCCTTATCCAAAAAAGTTCTTCAACATCAGAGCTCCCTCCCCGAGCTTGGGCACACATGCAACAAGCAGAAGTTGTTTCATTAGATGACCATGACCATCATTAACAACCAGACTTCAGAAGGATGCTGATGAAATCTGTGAAGAAGTTAAAATAAGAAACCATTACAGACAAAACTGAAAATATGATCTCCTCCCCCAAAAATACTTACCTTCATGTGCTTGAGAGTTATCCGTTTCCAGTTTAAGGGCAAAAATTCTCACTGAGCACTGGAATGTGCACACCAACAGTTTATAAGTCACCCGTGTGATGCAGAACAATAGCATAAGTACGTGTCCATGTCAAGTTCAACCCCCATCACCTACAAAATATGCAACCATATATTTATATTTATCTACTCACCAAGGCTACTATTAGTGTACTGCCAAAGAGCACCTTTCAAGCCAGTTGAGATGATTACATTTCATTTGGTGGAACTGCCTACAACACATTGGACCAGCAACGAACCTCACAGTCATCATTTTATACTGGGGGTATGTGCTGAAACAGTCTAATTTCAGTTCATTACCACTTGTCAATTTTCTGCACACAAGAAGGATGCATTGTGGGCCTGCAGAAAATCTGGGGACTCTGTGCCCACCTCATGCATGACTGAGTGCATGCGTGATTCTGGGGGACGTTGTATGTGCTGAAGCAGTCTCATTTCACTTCACGACTACTTGTCAATTTTCTGCTCACAAGGAGGAGGATGCATTATGGGCCTGCAGACAAAATTTGGGGACTCTGGCTACTTTTTGTGTGTTCTGTGGATTGTTGTTGTAGCTCATAGTCACTATGTCATAGTGACATTTTTACAATTAAAGTAGTAGCATTACAAGAATGTCCTCACAGTTCTGAACTGTACTTTTTATGCTACTTTTACTTACATCCAAGTCATCAGTGACTTGAATGATATGATTTTTCTCACAATTTATGTCTGCTTCTCTTACTCCTACTTTTTCATGTATGAAAACAAAATGAGCATGTCTTCCATATTGTTCCGACCAGCTTTGTATTTATTTGCAGCTGCTTTTCAATAACTATTGTCACATGGTGTCATATAAAACACTGACTGATGCATAACTGTTAGTTAACAACAGACGGATATATGACAACTACTTGATGTGATGGAGAAAAGCAAAGGAAAACAATGACAAAGACCTGGTCACACTCACTGTCAGCAGCACTAATTTAAGAGGTAATGTCTTTCATTATTTCACACATGAAAAAAGGTAGTACAGCACACTCAACTACTACAAATTATCATATCATTCCAGTCAGTCAGGATGTAAGTAAAGGAAGTTGTAACATAGCATTAAAAAATATAGGTCAGAGCTATCAACAGATTGTTGCGCTGCTGCTTTACAGACAGTCACACATTACATAGTTATGGTGATGCACATAAACCAATATGTGGAGGCATTACTACTACTGGAATATTTTTTGCTCCACAGAGTGCAATATATGTCTGTGAAACCACCCATAATTTTCATTACAGTCGTCACATGATGGAGGAATTAACAATCTGAAAAGCAACCCACATTGTGCCACACTTTCTCAGCAACGTTAAGACGTGATGGCAGGGAGCACAGGTGATGCTCCACTATACTGAATGTCCAGCAGTTATCCCAAGCAATGTTTCCTATCGTTATAAGGTTCACTTGTGGTGAAATGTGGAATCTTTCCACTAATAAGGCTCTTCTTACTGGAAACGTGTCACATTTCACGTACAAACTGACCATTAACATAAAGAAACATTTGCAAACCTGCACAATCAGATATTCACTGTAAGGAGCACGCGACACGCGCTTCTCCTGCCATCACATCCTACTGTTGCTGAGAAGGAGGCAGAATGTGGGCAGATTTTCAGAATGGGAATGCCTCCATCATGTGACTCACTGTAATGCATTTATGCCTGGTTTTCAAAAAATGTATTGCCCTATGTGGTGCAAGAAAGATTCCTGAAGGGAAATGTATATGATTTAATAATAAACAAAAACACACAACAAAAGTACAACACAGTAGTGGGTGGGGTCAGGGTGGGGTGGATGTAGGGGGGTCAAACAATACCCGGACTTACTATGGCCGTGGATGCCATGGTAGTCCAGACAGCAGGTGCAGCACTGAAAGTATTTGCTGCTGCTGTGCTTCCACTCTGGTAACCTGCTGCTTCAAAGCACTGAAACGCTTGTTGTTTTCCAGTGCTGCCTATGCCAGACGAGGTCAGACTGGCTTACAGGGACTGTGTCGTGGTCCACTGCAGTGAGTAATCCAGGTAGTGGGGTTGGTGGTGGACAGGTGGTGCTGATGACTCTGGTGGCAGTGGTGGTGGTGGTGGAGCAGCTGATGTAGCCTCCTCCTCCTCCTCCTGCTGCGGCAGTGACTGCCGCGAGGCACATCTCCCACCCCAGCAGCACCCTCGCCACTGCCATGGAAGGACCAGCAGATGGATGCCTGGCCCTTCTGTGGCAGCCTGCCACTTGATCTGTGGTGATTCAGCATGTGGGTAAGCTGGCCACCAATCCCCAAATGTGTCTCAGGGGCCATGGCGCACCAGCACACCACACGACAGTATCCTCCACTGTGCTGTCTCCCCCACACAATTAAAAACTCCCACAGTGGGGAGCTGTGGGGGGAAGATGGCAGTATGCACTTGTCGGCATGAGTCCCACCACCACCCACAATTGCCGGGACCAGCTCCTGTGGCTGTGGAGGTGGTGGAGGGGTGCTGCTGGAGCTCCAACAGCTGCTGCTAGTGGTGGTGGTGGAGAAGGTAGACGTGCAAAAGCCACTGGTGGCATTGGTGCTGCTGCTCCTGTTGCTTCTGCATGGGAAGCAACACTGGCCAGGAGTCTGGAGCAGTCCAACATCACATGACCGCCTCCCCAGGTCTACACCCTCCTCTAATGCGCCTATGAGCCAGCAACCTCGCCTCTAACTGCAACGAGATCCTCCATCCTTCTGTGTCCATGGGACGACACACACACACACACACACACACACACACACACACAGTCACACATACAAACAAAACAAAACTTATACAAAAAAATTCACTAACCAAAAACACTAAGACAATACAAACACTTAAATAAAATAGCTTTTAAAAAAGCTGTTTGATTGTTCTGGCAGTACAAATGCAAAGGAGAAAGTGAAACTGCTTCTCTGACTTACTTCCTTCCTGCCAAGTGTGCATGTGATGAGGCTGTAAAGGTGATGTGTTTATTTTTTTTGCTGTTCTTTGCGGGGTATGAGAATGTGGTGGTTAATGCATGGGGTGAGTATTTTGTGTGTTTATTGTGTTTCTTGGATGGTAGTGTTTATTGTATTTGCTTTTTGTGGGGCGGGATATTACTGCTGTATTTTGTTTCTAGATGTGGGGTTTTGCCAGTGATTTGTGGGGTGGTATCAATATTTTTATTTTTTTTGCTGAGATGTTTCTATGTATTTGGTTATTTTGTTTATATAAGTGTCTTCAGGGTTTCTCTTCCTATGTGCATGATCTTGCACTTCTTTACATTAAACCCCAGTTGCCACTCTTCCGATCATTTTGCCAGTTTATCCAGATCTCTTCTCATTCTGTCTACCCCATCTGGATCATCTACTCTGTTGCAGATCTTGGTGTCATCTGCAAGCAGACAAACCTTACCCTCCAGTCCATCTGCAATGTCACTGATGAAGATATTGAAGAGAACTCACCCCAGGACTGATCCCTGAGGTACCCAACTTGTGACTTGCATCTCTTCTGACTGTATACCGTTTACCATCACTCTCTGTTTTCTGCCCAACAACCAGTTTGCCACCCAGTCAACCAACTTCTGACCCACCTCAAGCCTACCCAGCATATTAATCAATATTCTATGAGGAACAGTATTGAAAGCTTTGCTGAAGTCAAGGTAGGCAACATCAACTGCACCCCTTGGTCCACCACTCTGGTTACCCAGTCAAAGAAATCTATGAGATTAGTTTGACAGGACCTTCCTTTGTAAACCCATGCTGTCTTGGATCCTGTGTCCCTATGGATTCCAGGTATTGTACTATCCTTTCCTTAAGGAGTGCCTCCATAATCTTGCCCACTACTGAGGTAAGACTGACTGGTCTGTAGTTCCTTGCTTCCTCCTGCTACCATCTTGTGGAGGCGGGATCACATGAAACCCTTCTCTAGTCTTCTGTGACCTCTCCTGTGCTCAGAGACTCACTAAACAGTTCTGATAATGGCTTTGCTAGTTCCACCTTAGCTCCTTTAGTACCCTGGGATGTATGCCATCAGATCCCATTGCCTTGTCCACCCTGAGCTTAGCGAGCTCTTGTGGGACCTTTTTTTAGTGAAGGGACTAGTGCAAACCTCCCTCCCCCGTGTCCATGGTGCTGAGCTGTGGGTCCTGCCCTACCTCCTCCTCAGTAAATACTGAGCAGAAGTATCTATTTAAGATAGATGTTTTCCTTGGTCCTCCTCCACATACTCCCTCTTATCCCTTTGATCTTAGCAATACCCCTCTGGACTTTCTCCTTTCACTAATGTATCTATAGAAAGTCTTGTCCCCTTCTTTACTGTTTGTATGTAGTGTTTTCCAGTTTGGGCCTTTGCCTGCCTTACTGCCTTCCTACTTCCCCAAGGGAAATTTGGTATGCCTCCCTATCTTCGTCCGCTGCATTCCTCTTCTAATTCCTGAAGGCCAGCCTTTTGGCTTTGATCTTTCTGCTACTGTTTTGAGAACCAAAGTGGCTTCCTCCTTCTTTTGCTCTTGCTTTTCTCTCTAACACAATGGGATGTTGCTTCAAGTATTGCATCCTTAATGCTTGCCACTTTGCCTGTACCCACTCCACCTGTATTTCTTCTTTTTTTTTTGTTGGCTATTTTTCCTCCAGTCACGATCTACAGGGCCTCTCTCAGGCACCCTGTCTGCTCCTGCCCTGCCTGAAGTCTTCCGACCTAAGCTTCCTCTCTCCTACCCTCAGCCCATAGTCGGCACCCCAGCTTAACCCGTCGGGGTGGGGCCACCCGTCCGGGTGGGGCCGCCCCTCCTCTTGGGCACTCTTGCACGCAGAGTCTGACTGGATGAGGCATCCAGACAGAGGAACCTGGAAGGCCAGGCAGGATGGACTGACTGTGGGCATGGGGCAGGTGCCGTCACCTACCCCACAGACCGGGCTTTTCCTTTGTTCTGGTGCTTACCCTCCCATGTGTGAAGCATACCCTGATGCAAATGATGTACAGCAACCCTGTCTTGTGCCAGCCATGCTGAGTATGTGCTGCCCTATGTGTTGCAGTGCCCCTGGTCTCCACTGGGGCCGCTGGCACACCAGGCAATCCCCAAACCTCCCCAGGAAGGAGAGAGCTCACAGGTGCTCAATCCTCGACCCACCCCTGCTAACCCCTGGCACCCGAGCTCACTCCTGAACTCGGGTCTCCAGTGTAGCGCAGGTGTGGCATCCAGCGCCTCAACCCTCAGTGCCACCGGCCGGCCCAACTATATTTCTTCTGCCAGGGCTAGCTTAACTCTGTTGGCCATCTTATCAAAGTCAGCTCCTCTGAAGTCCCATATTTTGCCTTGGAATGGGATGATTTAGCTAAATGTATGTTCAGTTGTGGCCAGTGCCACTAGAAGAAATGTTCAGTTGTGGCCAGTACCACCAAAGAAATGTTAAATGTCCTATGAAACATGGGACTATAAGGTGAAAGAGTTCTGTCAGTAAATGTGTGTTCCATTGTGGCCAGTGCCACTGAAAGGATGTTCAAAAGTCCTATGCTATATAGGAATGCAAGTGCAAGATGTTTAATGTACTACAGTGAGGGCATATGAAGAGTTTTCTGTCAGATATAGTCATTTTGTTGTTCTGCAAGTTCCTAGTGCCACAATGTAAACCTTATGGATCCACCCTTGCTTTGAGAACATCTTCTCAAATGACTCAGACCCCAGTGCCCTTGAGCAGCAATTCACAGAGTGACTTCACCAGTGTAGAAACGTGGTTCAAAGACCATAAATTGATAAAACTACAAGAAAACAAAAACTATGCTGTTTTCCAGCTCTCTAAACTAACACAAAACTACCCACTATCAATATACAATTGTGGCGGGGTTTCCTTGAACTTGTTCAACACTTTAAATACCTCGGTATCACTACTGATAACTCACTCTCCTATACTCTCCACATTGACAACACGTACAAGCTATCAACAAGTGCATAGGGCTACTTTATCGTCACAAGCATAGCTTCTTCCTGAAGCCCTCAGCATAGCTGTTCACAGTTCTGTGGGTTCCTGGTGGACTACGGGCTGCCTATATATGGTTCTGTCACAGATACTGCTCTCTGGCAAATAAAAACTGCACTCAACAAAGCCTGCCGGCTCACCTTAGGTTGCTACCGACTGACTCACACCTGTGATCTCTATGCAGGGCACACTGGCTCACACTCACTGACCGACTAAAACAATCCTGCCTTCTGGCCAAAAGATCTGCCTTGGTCAGCTACCACTGGGGTCCAACAACCTCTGGTTCCCAGCAAAATCCACAGCATACCCGTAACTCTGAACACCAGTCCTTCCTAACTCCGAAATGTCGAACATCTCAAGGACAAAGGTCCTTTGCTTGCCGTGCACTGCTGTGTCTCATATTCCTCCAGGACAACATTTGTGCACCTGCCCACACTGGGTACTTTCAAAATGAACTTGAAGCTCCTTATGATACGAAAAATTTTGATGTGCCTGCCATCACTAGCACCACCTTTCCACCCCCCCATCACTACTTCCATCCCTTTCCCCTCAACCCTTCCCTCTCTCCCCTGAATAGGCCCTCCTGCTCCCCACACACCTAGCACCCTCTCCCTCTGCCTCCAGTCTAGTCACCTTCCTCCAATCCCTACTGCTATACTGATATCATATTAAGCTCTCCTTTTGCACATTGCACTTGGGCTCCTCCCTTCACTCCTTTTTCTTTTTTCATCAGCACTAGCAACGCTCCAAACAACCTCTTGTTTGCTGACAACTGACTGGTTTCACCGTTGGGGATTGTAAATTGTCTGTTTTCCTGTGACCTGTACTGTGTTTGATAGATAATCCTGTTTGTTTACCTTTGTATTTCTGCAATCATTTGTATAATTTCACCTATCTGTTGTACTGAAATGTCCTGATGTGGAATCTATGTAAAGAACTCTGAGCTCAAATGGTTTCCGAGTACTGAAATAAATAGATAAATAATTTTTTTTGGAATAAAGTCACACACTAGAACCCCAACTATGGTTTGAACAGTTACGTTATTGCCCTAACAAAACATTCTCTTCAGGACCTGGTTTTGTAAATACCTAATGGGTCATATTGCTTTGTACACCCCACCCTTTGATCTCTAGAGTAATGAGCCTGGTATACATTCCCAAAGCTAGGGATGGTACCATTACTAAATGTGTTTCTGAAGTCTGTGCCCAGTTAAGGGTGCCAGGGTAGCCAATTGTGTAAAAGTGGCGGGGGTTACATATGGAATGCCCTACTGGTCCAGTGGAGGCCCTGTTCATTTCCTATGCTGGCCATAACTACTGTGAAAAAAATGGTTCCTATGCTAACTAGAGGTGGAAGGTGATTCTTGCTCAGGTCACCTCATCTGAAAAACATTGGCGTATAAATGCTTAACATAAATTCTGGATAAAGAAACCTGTGAGCAAACACTGAGGCAAGGGGTTACCCTCAAAAGGCATTTGGCTGAAGCCAAGTTTCAAGAAAACACAAACCACACATGCCCACACAATGCAAAGCATCATGGGCTGCATGTGCAAATCGCCACAGAATGTTATGCTGGTCCAACTTTAAGCAGAATTGCATGGTGCCGAAAGGCCTCTCACACAGTTTGCAAAGGGTGCTAACAGAAAACATAGACACATGTTTCATCCTACCAGGACTCATCAGTATGCCTCGCCTGTTTGACACCCCAGTGGAATGGACCAGCTACCTAAGACAGTGTGTCTTGGATATGTTGTGGTGAACCCATTAAAATAAAAACTATTTAAAGACAAAGAACCTCTGTGAGCAAACACTGAGGCAAGGGTTATCCCAAAGGGCATTTGGCTGGGAAGCCAAGTTTCAAGAAAATACAAAATCACACATGTCCACACAATGCAAAGCATCATGGGCTGCATATGCAAATCACCACAGAATGTTATGCTGGTCAACTTTAAGCAGAATTGCATGGTGCCGAAAGGCCTCTCACACAGTTTGCAAGGGTGCTAACAGAAGACATAGACACGTGTTTCATCCTACCAGGACTTGAAACTTGGCTTCCCAGCCAAATGCCCTTTGGGTAACCCTTGCCTCAGTGTTTGCTCACAGAGGTTCTTTGTCTTTAAATATTTTTTATTTTAATGGGTTCACCACAACATATCCAAGACACATTGTCTTAGGGTAGCTGGTCCATTCCACTGGGGTGTCAAACAGACGAGGCATACTGATGAGTCCTGGTAGACGTAAACACATGTCTATGTCGCCTGTTAGCACCCTTTGCAAACTGTGTGAGAGGCCTTTCGGCACCATGCAATTCTGCTTAAAGTTGGACCAGCATAACATTCTGTGGTGATTTGATATGCAGCCCATGATGCTTTGCTATTGTGGGCATGTGTGAATTTGTATTTTCTTGAAACTTGGCTTCCCAGCCAAATGCCCTTTGGGTACCCCTTGCCTCAGTGTTTGCTCACAGAGGTTCTTTGTCTTTAAATAGTTTTTATTTTAATGGGTTCATTACAACATATCCAAGACACACTGTCTTAGGGTAGCTGGTCCATTCTACTGCGGTGTCAAACAGACGAGGCATACTGATGAGTCCTGGTAGGGACGAAACACGTGTCTATGTCTTCTGTTAGCACCCTTTGCAAACTGTGTGAGAGGCCTTTCAGCACCATGCAATTCTGCTTAAAGTTGGACCAGCATAACATTCTGTGGTGATTTGCATAAATTCTGGATGCCACTTACTGCCAAAGTTGAATAATGCATTGATGAATTGGAATTGTATTTGATTAATCTTCTTATACTGGTATACACCCATGGGGGCTTTAACTTTTAGGCTTCCTTACACTCGCACATCAAAGTATCAGCTGCAGCTGTGCCTCAGTGTGCCTGCCATGACCAGGACTTTCCTGATCACTACCCTAACAAAATCAGATGTGTAAGCACACCCATGCAATACTGGTTCAGGGCTCAAACTGTTGTGCAACTAGAAACATAGACTTTGATGGCAGTAAGGACTGCTTGGCCCACCTTAGTCTGCCCATTACAAACTATTGAGTTTTGTATAAATAAGATAATTTGTGGAAAGACTACCTATGGACTACAAAATGGTAGACATCTTTGTTACTTCTGACCTCAGCTAGTATGATGAAGGGTCAGCGGGTGACTGGGTGACCAATCAGGGTCAGATTGCCAGAGGGAAAGCCTCAAGGGCTTGTGGATTTTCAGTGAACTTAATTCAGGTGCCTTTGCAACACCAAATTGCATTTCAAGTGACAGACCTCTGGGCCTGCTAACATTGATTGACGGTTCAGACTACCAATCAAGAGATGTACGCTTTGCAGGGACCATCACTGCAGTAAGCAGGTTCATGGATGAGGTGACCTTGTGAGGAGGTTCTGCATCCCAGGGGTTGTACCATACTACACCAGGCCCACTTTAACTTTCTATGGGTGTAGGTACTGCACTCTTTTATTTTAATTCTGCATATGAACCACCCAGTCAGGAGTTTAAGGGACCCAGACTCCTCATCCTTGTTCAAACCCACAGCAAGGGTAGCCCTGTAACACCAATGGCAACCCAGTGACTTAGCGATTAGGAAGTGCTAGAGAAGCATGATGAGACCCACTCTGAACCAATGTCATATGATAAAGGTATTGTGTAAGTATTGTGTAACCTTTTGTGCCTAAATAACTGCGTTCTCATGAATGAAACCATAGAAAATGAGCCCCCACTCAATGGTTTGCAACATCGCTCCAATAAACATAACTAGTGGTGATGATATGAACATACAATTTTATGAAGGAAAGAACACTGAGCCATCTAGTTCTTACCTCCACCAATTGAGCCGATTCCATTTCTAGGCGCCAACAGTATAGATGTAAGCACCTATTGTGGTCATGAGTACCCTTTTATGTTGGCGCCATAAGAGCCAACAGCTTGCAGCAGTGGGGATTTGAGGCGAGTCGCTGTTGGGCAAATGTAGGCACCTACCAGTAGGTGCATCCTCATTTCCCAATCATCCTGCATGCCGATGCCACACCATGCATACTAAGCTGGTGAGCACATCTACGGAAAGGTCTGCTGCAATCCGGCAAAGTTCATCACATGTAGTGGACCCTTCCCACGTGCTTGCCAGCTAGTAGCATGGTGGCACAGTGGCCGCTTACACTGCTGACAGCGCTTGACTTCGGGTGCCCAATCCTCCGGTCGGGCTTGCCCTGCTTCGTGAAGTATGTAAAGCAATGGGGAGCCCACCCTGTCAGTAGAATGTGCCCCCCACCTCATTGTTTGCTGACGGGGTGCCCAATCCCCGTCGGCATCCGGCTTCCCTTCCTGCTGTACTGTGCTGACAGGGAGCCCACTCCCCATCGGCATCATGTCCTCCCTTCTTCTGTGCTGATGGGGTGCCCAATCCCCATCAGCTACTGTACCCCCAAACAAAAGAAACAACCTGTAAAAAGAAAACCGTCCATGATTTTTTCCCCTCGGTACCTGTAAACTGAAAATGGTCCCTCGTAGTCTCTCTACCCACCACCTGCACCCACCCACTGTGCACCCTGCCTCCCCACACACCCCCACCCCATACTTACCTCCAGAGTCTGGTGCGACAATCTTTTCTGGACCAGGAACAACGTCTGCACTCTTCAAAGCCAACCGCAAACTGAGGAAATGCTGGTAAGCTGTATAATGGAATAAACAGGGTTTTTTTCAGCTTTGCTCCATATCTTGGGCATTTTTGGAATTTTGCACCACATTTTCAACATGGGGTTTCTGGGACTCCTCCTCATGAATTCTGTCACAGTTTTGATGTTAATCGGTCCCGAAAGTTGATTTTGCAGTCACTCGCTAAAATCACCATTTGGGACTGATTAATGCAAGGACAGTGGCAGTGTTCATGAGGTGGGCTCTCAAAAAGCCTATGGTGCAAATTTGGTGGAAAATCCAAAATGGCTGTTTTATGGCGTCGTTGCACAGTTGCTATGCAAGCTCATAACTTCACGAATCGCAATATTTTCATGCCAGATTTTCAACATTATAATTTTTCTACACCACCTTGTGAACAGTACAGCTGTCATTTTTTCACATCCTGGCCAAAATGTGTTTCCTCACTTCCAGCGTACAATAGGGATTATAGGTCACTGTGGGAAATCAGTGTTCGGCCAGATTGCAAAATGACAGTGACACTGTTCATAAGCAGAGGTCCTACAATGCCTATGTTGGAAATTTGGTGACAATACTCCATAAAATGATTGTGTTATGAGCGTACATTGCACAGTTGCTATGCAGCCAGTAACGTTGTGCATTTGTAATATTTTCACATAGGATTTTCACCATTGGCATTTTTCCATACCTCTTGATGAACAGTAAAGCTGTCATTTTGCATATCTCGTCTAAATGTGTTTTGTGATGTCCATGAAGAATAGCGTGGTCGCTAAAGCGAAATCACTTTTGAGATAGTTGAGGACATGACAGTGACACTGTACATGAGTAGAGGTGCTAAATGCCTATGTTGAAAATTTGTGCCAAAACTCCATAAAATGTCTGTATTACAAGTGTGCATTGCAGCATTTCCACGCACCTTGTAACTTTGCATATTTGCAATACTTACATGCCACATTTTACCACTGCCATTTTTACACCTCCTTATGAACAGTACAGCTGTCATTTTCACATCCTGCCAAACATGTGTTTCCACACTGCACTACAAAGGCAATGCCAGCATGACAACATTCGGCATTGACAAATGCTTGTTTGTATTTAGTCTAGTAGAAAGGTACATTCAATGCTAGTGATTTGACTGCATGATGTCATTAATGATATTAGTGATAGATAGGGATTATAGGTCCTGGTGTAGAGTTTCAGAGCTATACAAGCCTCAGTTCAATACCCAGTGCAGCACATTTGTTTCTTACTCAATTACTGTAGTATGACAGAAATGTTTGATGTCATTGCTAATGGTAGAGACAGAGTTTCAGCAAGGCGTGAAGTTCTATATTTTTGATAACTTGAAAATTTCCAGCTGAGACTCTGAGATTTGACTGCACCTTGGGGACATTACTTCAAATTGACTGACGGTTCATTACTAAATCCATTGCAGCTGTGTGTGTATGTGTTCAAGTTTATTGCAGGAAAACTCCATTGAGCAAGCTCATTCACAAAGCGGTCCTGTGACATGTGTGCAGGCAATTACATATTGCATAATAACAAACATCACAGTAATTAAGTACATAATAACAGACATCACAGTAATTAAATACAGTTCCAGGTAGTATGATACATTGCTCAAATTAGGGAATGAAAAGGTGGGTACAGGGAGCATAGAGCGGTAAGAAGCATTGGGGTGTTACCAGCCACCAAAATAAGATAAATAAGAATACGGGAATACGGGGGAATAGGAAAAGGCTAGGGGGCCAGAGGGCTAGATGGAGTGAGGAGAGGAGTAGGATATAGTGTAGGAAAGGGATGTAGTAGAGGAAGAGGAAGGTGAGAGAGCAAGGGGGTATGGTATGGAAAAGAGGGTCTGAGAAGAGCGGGAGAAAGGATATAGATAATTAGGGTTGGTCTCTGAGGGCTTTTTTCTGAGTGGAATGGGCTGCGGCAAATGCTGGAGCAGTTCCATATGGGCTAGGGCTAGTGACGGCTAGTAGAGAAGGCATAGGGTGAAGGAAAGTTGGAGAGGTGGCTTAGAAACAGCTGCAATTATCTTTTATTTTAGATGTAGCCAGCATTTTGAAAAAGTTGACAGACACAGTGCTGGATAGTTTCAGTGTGGACTGGAGCTAATTCCAAAGGGTTGGAAGGGCAGTTGATATGGCACGTTTGCCAAAGGGTGCAAGTCCTCAGTACGTCAAGGAGGATGAAGTCAGATTTCCTGAGGGAATACAAACTGTGGAAATGCGGATAGGAGATTTTAGATAACATGGGAGCTTGTTCAAGGGAATCTTAAGAGTCCAGATACCAGCATGGAGTGTAGGTTTAGTAGAAAGTGACATCCAGCTAACGGCTGTGTACAGTTCGCAGTGGTGGGTTCGGTAGGGTAAGTTTGTGTTAAACTGCAGAGCACGATGATAGAGGAATCCAATTTGTTTAGGCTTGTAACTGCTGAGGAAGTGTAAATTAAGTCTCCATAGTCGAGTAATGGAAGGAATGTGGCTTGAACAAGCCTGATTCTAGTACCAAGCGGAAAAGTGACCTATTTCGGAAGAAGAAGCCTAGTCTGACTTTTAATCTCCTGGACAGGTCACTGAGATGGTCATTAAAGGAGAGCTTGTTATCTAGCACATACCAAGATATTTAAAATTGGAAACGACTTCAAGGCGTTCTCCTAGGGAGTGTGTGTGGGGGCGACTCTCAGGTTTGAATGCAACTTGGTTATCAGGTTTATTTTTTTTGCTATGGAGCTTTTGCTCCCCATTACTGCCTCCCACCAGCTTGGCAATGAGGAGACATAGCAATTTTTCTGGTTTTCACCCTCTATTCCCAGGGCCCCATAACAGGGTAATGTGTCCTCATGGAGGTGAGCATGCACCCGTGGCTCTGGCGATGGCCTTTCCCCCCACCTGGCCTAGCGCTGAGTCTCCCACTGGGCTTGGCACTACCACCAAGCCTCCACTTGGTGGTAGCCAAGAGCCTGAAAGACTCCAGATCCCTCCCAGGAGAGGAGGCTGCCTTTCAGCAGCTCAAACTCCATGTCTTCCCCCAAGCTGACCCATGGCAATCTGAGCTCACTACGAAACCAGGTTGCCTGCGTGGCATGAGGTGTGGCATCCAGTGCCTCAACCCTCTACACCACAGGGCCTGGAAAGGTTTATTTTATTTTTAATGTATAAAATTCAAAAGAACTATTATATTACATACGAAACGCTAAAACAAATGCATGCAATTTCATTTTTCAAGTTAAAAGAGATTTATAACAAAATTTCATCCCACAGCATCATAAATAACATCAAGATGTCTTCACTACTCTTTCAGCAATTTCTACATGACTCTACTACTGAATTGTGCACCTGGGGACCGGGCATGATCCCCAGCATGGGCCATTGTTTTGTTTTCACTACAATTTCTATAGTATGACAGAAATTGTTAGTTGTAATGCTGATATTAGTTACAGAGTTTCAACAAGGTTTGAAGTTCTATATTGATAATTTGAAAAGTTCCAGCTGAGACATTGAGGTCTGAATGTCAGTTGGAAATATTACTTCAAACTGAGAAATGATCATGCCAACTCCAGAGGTCCAGTGCAGGAACTGATCAGGTTAAAGTTCTGAGTTTGTGGGTGCGTGCTTGTTTTTGTTGTTGTTATGTTTGCTTGCGCATGTGCAAGAAACATAGTGCCATCATCCGAGTTTCTGGAGGTGTGTCACCCCTCTTCCAATTCCTCCTGTGTTTGCAGGTGCGGCCACAGTTGCTCAATGCATTCTGCAGCTGTCTTTGACAGCATCCTCAATGCAGTGGCTTACAGCTGAAAGGAGAGAGCCGCTTCAGTGAGCACGATCAGATAAGGGAAGTGCTCACTGAAGTGCCCTCCAAACAGTCTTCCAGGTGCCACGCTGGGAGCCCACTCCAGCATGGCAACAATGTGTTTGGCCAACTGGGGTGCCCAATCTCATCGGCTCCACAGTCCCCCACGGAAAGGTTACGAGAGCCATGCTGGGAGCCCACCCCAGCGTGGGCAAAAGTCGGAATGGCCCACGGGGTGCCCAATCCCTGTCGGGCTCCACTACCCCCAAAGTTTTTCAGCTGCCACGCTGGGAGCCCACCCCGCGTGGGCAAACGTCCTGCATAGTGTAATTGCCATGCTGGGAGCCTACCCTACCATGGCAAATGTCCTGCGTCGTAATTAAAAAAAAACAAGCCTGAAAACACAAAACGGTCCATCACAGTCTCCCTGCCCCTCCCCATCCGCACCCACCCTCTGCGCACCCTGCCTCCCCACAACCCCACTTCACCTCATACTTACCTCCGGGCTCGTACGGCGATCTTGAGTGGACCGGGGAACACGTCCTGCACTGTTCAAAGCTGACCGCGAACTGAGGAAATGCCGGTAAGCTGTATAATGTAATGAATAAGGTTTTTCAACTTTGCTGCATATCTCAGGCATTTTTGGAATTTTGGCACAAATTTTCAACATGGGATTTTGGGACCCCTCCTCATGAATTCTGTCACTGTCATGGTGTTAACCAGGCCCGAAGGGTGATTTCGTGGTCACTGCACGAAATCATCTTTCAAAACTGATTAACGAAATGACAGTGCCAGTGTTCATAAGGTGGAGCTCAAAAAAGCCTATGTTGAAAATTTGGTGAAAATTTCCTAAAATGACTGTTTACGAGCATGCATTGCGCTGTTCCTACGCACACTCGTAGGTTGATGAATTTTCAATATTTTCACTCCAGATTTTCAACATTGCCATTTGACCACACCTCCTTATGAGTAATACAGCTGTCATTTTCACATCTCACCCAAAATGTGTTTCGCGCATGTAGCGCACAATGGCGCGTCAATGTGCGAAATTAATGTTCGGGACACATTAAGAAAATCACAGTGACACTGTTAATGAGCAGAAGTGTTAAAATTGCTATGTTAAAATTTGGTGAAAAAATTCCCAAAATGACTGTTTTCTAGACGTTTGTTGTGCTGATGCTACATGCGCTCATAAGTTCGCAAATTTTCAATATTTTCACTCCAGATTTTCAACATTGCTATTTTACCACACCTCCTTATGAGCAGTATAGCTGTCATTTTCACATCTTGCCCAAAACATGTTTCGCCCATGTAGCACACAATGGCGCGTCGATTGTCTTGAAATCAATGTATGGGACACATTAAGAAAATCACAGTGACACTGTTCATGAGGTCTTAAAATGGCTATTTTGAAAATTTGGTGAAAAATTCTAAGCAGTTTCCGCACCCTGTAAGTTTATGAATTTGTAATATTTTCAGTCAGATTTTTCACCAGTGGCATTTTTCCACACTTCCTTATGAACAGTACAGCTGTCATTTTTCACAACATGGCGAAATGTGTTTTCACACCTTCAGCACAGAATGCGAGTCGCCAGCGTAAATCATTGTTCGGGATCAAGAAGAAAATCACAGTGACACTGTTCATGACCGGAGGTCCCAAAATGCCTGTGTTGACAATCTGCTGTAAACAATTCCCAAACTAATTACATTATGGGTGCATGTTGCACAGTTTCTATGCACGCTCATGACTTCACCAGTTTTTAATATTTTCACTGCAGATTTTCGACATTGCCATTTTTACCTCCCCATGAACAGTACAGCTGTCATTTTCACATCCTGTTCAGAATGTGTTTTTGCACCTGTAGTGACAAATGCCGTAGTCGCTGTGCAAAAGCAGCTTCGGCTGATAAACTGATATTGCCACTGTTCATGAGGTGGGGGTCACAAAAACCCATGTTGAAAATTTGGAGTGAAAATACCAACGAATGCCTGAGGCGTTAGGGTTTCCGACCATAACACCCCACCCTGTAAGAGAATGACAGGCATCAGGGCTGTGACTTGGGATTGTCACCTGCAATGCTCATACCATTCCACCCCACCCACACCTGCAGCCACTGAGAAGCATTGAGGTGTGCCTTGGACTCTTTGGCCCATAGTTCACCCCATTCTCTATACCGCACCCATCTCACAATATTTCCTGGTGGAATGGGAGTGCGCAAAGACCAAAAAGACCCCAAGGCACACCGTGACACTTGTCGGTGTCTGTCGGTAGGGGTGTGGTGAAATGGTGTGGCGTTATGCCTGATGACCCAAAGGCACATCCCAATGCCTGTCAGTCTTTGCAGGTGCTGGTGGGGTTGGCTTCAGTTCAATACTCACTGCCATTCCTATTATGCAGCTCTGTAACTCCTACACTACCAATGCCAATGCCAGCAAGCAAACATTTGGCATTGACAAATGCTGTTTTTTAAAGTATTTGTGTGCACATAAGTGTCTGCATTGTGCAGTATCTGTGTGTACATTGTTTAGCATGTACAGTATTATCTGCCTCTTACTATACAAAACTCACAGTTCCATACCTTGGCACCACTCAGTACTGTTGGTACTTTGATTATGTTTGCTTGCATGTATGTGCAAAGAGAACATACTGGTACTGTAGTGTGAGGGCTATATAGCTGTGCACTGTATAAGCCAATGGATGTGGAAATACAGAAAACTTGCCTCTCAAAAGCCAAAGCTGAGAAGGCTGATGATAATAGTGTTCAGCTAGCTGATGATGGGTGTAAACTTCTTGCAGTTCAAGGGATAAAGTGTTACTAATCACACAGGTTTCTACCCATTAGCCAGGTATCAGACATCATCAGGCTTTGAACATAAACATCAAACCTCACAGTGTGTGTGTGTGTGTGTGTGTGTGTGTGTGTGTGTGTGTGTGTGTGTGTGTGTGCCCCTAGTTGCAGACAGAAAGTGCCTATTTCAAAGCACTTAACAGAGTTAGGAGAAAACAGCATGCAGAATGCAAATATAATAGCTTCAGATATGTTAACAGCATGTCAACAATGAACACAAAACACCAGCAATAGTTGATTTAAATTACATATTGTATATGTTCCCTTTGACAAGGCACTGATACCAGTTGGATAACTTTGAAAATGCAGAATGTTATACATAATTTAATTTATAGTTCATATATTTTTGTAATCCTTTTTTTTCCATATGGTCTTTATGATTTTCGACTATGCGGATGTGGTTTATAGCACCACCTCTTCCACCTCCCTTGTCAAACTGGACATCCTTTGCAGCCTTCTGCTACTACCAACTCACCCTCTCGTACCTACCACTGCTCCCTTTACTACTCTCTATCCATCTTCCCTCTCCCCTAATGTAGCCAGTCTCACTGTGCTTTCCTCATCTCTAAATACCGAAGATGCCTGTTGTGATGGGGTTAGGAGTAGGCCCTTGATGGTCAGATGGATTGAAAACTGGCTAGCTGGGCGCACTCAGAGTAGTGGTCTGTGGGAGCTCTCGAACTCTAGAGAGGTTGGTAGTGGGGTACCACAGGGCTCGGTCCTGGGTCCGATCCTGTTTAATGCATACATATCGGACATCAGGGAGGGTATAGGGTGTGAAATGAGTCTCTTGGCGGATGACTCCAAGATGGGAGCAGTAGTTGAGGAGAAGAGGGGAGGCTGGCCCTGCAAGGACCTGGACACCCTGGAAAGCTGGGCTCACACATGGAATTAAATTTCAATATCACCAAGTGCAAGGTGTTGCATCTTGGTCAGAGAAACCCTAAACACAGGTACACCCTGGGAGGGCGCTGGAGGCCTCAACAGGGGAAAAAGACCTAGGGGTCATGGTGGATGCATGTATGAATAACTCTGAGCAGTGCAGGAGAGCAGCTAGCAAGGCAAACAGGATGTTGGGATGCATCGTAAGGGGATCACCTCTAGGAGCAAGGAAGTGATTCTGCCGCTGTACAATGGACTGGTTAGAACCACACCTTGAGTACTGTGTACAGTACTGGAGACCACACTGAAGAGGACATACAGCTCCTGGAGAGGGTACAGAGGAGGGCAACAAAGATGATCCGAGGGCTAGAGTTTGGCGTATGAGGACAGACTCGGGGAGCTCTGCCTGTTTTCATTGGAGGAGAGGAGAGACAGGGGGACATGATTGAGGTCTTCAAGTACCTCAAGGGAATAAATAGGGTAAACATGGAGGATCTTTAGACTAAAGCAGGGAGGTATCACCAGAGGGCATGGTTTGAAGTTGGAAGGTGGAAGGGTGAGGGGAAAATAGGAGGAGGTTTTTCACTGAGAGGTAGTGGACCCTGGAATGCACTGCCTGGTGAGCTGGTTCAGAGATCCACAGTGGAGGCTTCAAGAGAGGGTGGGACAGACACAGAAAGTGGATGTATCAGATGATGGCCTGTCCCAGGGGGTGGGGATGGATGATAGGGGTTTCTGGAGCACAAGGGATGGGAGGTCTCGGCACCCAACTAAGGATCTAAGGTTGAGCAGACTCGATAGACCATAAGGCCTAATCTGCTGGCAAATAGTATGTTAGTATGTTAGTATAAATACAAGTTTGGGCCCCCTCCCCAAACCTATTCCATCTCCTCTCCCCATCCTGTCCTTCTTCAACTCCCTGCACTCAAGGAACTGTGCACCTTCTTCCTTGCCCACCTACACTCCTCAGCCAGGAAATCTTTCTCATACCACCTCTCCTCCCTCTAAAACCAGTTACCCCATCCATCTGTCTCTACCCTCCCTTCCTTCACCTCCATTAGGTGTCAGCTAAACTCCCCCCACTCCTGCCAGCCATCTTGCTGAACCCCTCCTTACCTTGCCTTGCTTCTGACCATTCTTTACCTCTCCTTCCCCAAATTTCATAGTTCTGGCAACCTTGTTTATTTTATCAACCTTTTGACTCCTCCTTTCAGCATCAACCCAGCCTCCCTTCACTCTGGCACTATGCACTTTGAGTTTGCCCAGTTTGCACAGATAGAAACATAGAAACATATAATTTGATGGCAGATAAGGACACTTGGCCCACCTAGTCCTGCCCATTTCCCTACCTAATGGATAAGCTGCAGATTCTAGTTAACCAACAGCCTACTTCCTCCTACCCCCACTAGAATTGCCTTATGTTTGTCCCATGCATTCCTGAATTCCCCCACTGTTTTTGACTCTACGACCTCCTCAGGAAGGCTGTTCCATGTATCCACAACCCTCTCTGTGAAGAAATACTTCCTCACATTACCTCTGAGCCATCCCCTCTATCTTCAAATTGTGCACCCTTGTTTTGCACATCTCTTTTTCTTAAAGATGCTACCCTCTTGGACTTTGTTGATTCCCTTGAGGTATTTGAAAGTTTCTATCATGTCTCCTTCTCTCTCCTTTCCTCAAGGCTATACATCTTTAGTTCCTTTAGTCTTTCTTCATATGTCTTCTGATGCAGACCCTGCATCATTTTGGTTCCCTCCTCTGGACAGCCTCCACCCTGTCTATGTCTTTGCAGAGATAGGGTCTCCAGAACTGTACACAGTACTCCAGATGTGGTCTTACCAACTGTCTGTACAGAGGGCCAACAACTTCCTGTTTTCTACTGGTGGCGCCTCTCCCTATGCATCCCAGTATCCCCCAGCCCTCCTTACTGCCTTCTCACATTGCTGGCCACCTTTAGTTCGTCTGATATAACCACCCCAGGTCCCTTTCCATTTTTGTTGTTGTCAGTATCTCACTCCCCACAGTGTACTCTTCCCTGAGTTTTGTTTCCCAGGTGCATTACTTTGCACTTCTTTGCATTGAATCTAAGCTGCCTTACTTCTGACCATTCCTCCAACCTTGCCAAGTCCCTTTTCATCCTTTCTACCCCACCTTGTATATCAACCCTGTTGCAGATCTTTGTGTCATCTGCAAAAGACATACTTTCCCTTCCAGTCCCTCTGTAATGTCACTTATAAAGACATTAAAAGGACGGACCCCAGTACTGAACCCTGCGGTTCCCCACTAGTAACCCTCCTTTCTTCACTGTGGATTCCATTTACTATTACCCGCTGTGTCCTGTTGTCCAACCAGTGTTTTTCCCAGGCTACCACCCTAGGACCCACTCCCAGGCTGGCTAATTTGTTTATCAGTCTTTTGTGCGGGACTGTGTCAAATGCCTTGCTAAAGTCTAGGTAGGCCATGTCCACAGCCCTCCCTGGTCTACTGCTTTGATCACCCAGTCAAAGAAATCAATTAGATTTGTCTGACATGACCTTCCCACTGTGAATCCATGCTGCCTTGGGTCCTGTGCCCCACTGGCCTCTAGGTACTCAACAATTCTTTCCTTCAGAAATGATTCCATCATTTTCCCTATCACTGAGGTCAAACTGACAGGTCTGTAGTTTCCTGCCTCTGTCTTGCTCCCACTTTTGTGAAGGAGAATCACATCCGCCCTCCTCCATTCCTCAGGTACCACCCCATCCTCCCATGATTTATTAAAAGGTAGTCAGTGATGTTACTAGTTCTTCCCTTAGTTCTTTTAAAATTCTGTGGTGAATCCCATCAGGTCCCATTGCTTTATCCACCTTCAGTTTTAAGAGTTCTTTCAGAACCCTTTCTTCTGTGAAAGGACTAATATCAACCCCTATCTAGAGTGCTTCTATTGACCAGATTAGGTATTTTCCTTTGCTTTTCCATAGTGAATACTGAGCAGAAGTATTCATTCAGTATCCTGCCTTTTCACTGTTGCTCTCTGCCCAACCTTCCTCTTTGTTCAGCCTCAGTATCCCTGCCTTAGTCTTTCTTTGCTCCTAATGTACCTATAAAGGTTTTATCCCCTTCTTAACCGAGTTGGCTATCTTTTCCTCAGTTTGGGCCTTTGCTATTCTGATAGATGAATTATATACTAATTTATTTGCCCTCCATATGCAATGTTTTGCCATTTTATTTATTTATTTATTTATTGAAATGTTTCACCAGGAGGGCACACTGAACAACAAGATGCTCGTCTTACAGTGCGACCTGGGGGCAGGGGGTTACATATGGTTGTGAAGGATGATTAGTTACAATAGTATGTGGGTAGTACAAACAATACAACATTGTAAGCTTATGCAACATTTGGAACACAATGTATTGTACAATAAACAGTAGTGGAACATTGGGTAAATTACAATACATGTCCAAAATCATACAAAAGAACATATAAACATACAAAACAGTAATAATGCAACAGAACCATTATAGTGCCTGAGTGTACCAGGAGCAGGCTCGAGGTAGTACGCAAGTGCTGTTGGAGTGAAGAGATAGGTTGGTTGTGCACACGGTGACCCAGACGGGCAGGTGGAGAAGAGAGGGAGATGCAAGAACTGAATATGAGGAGAAGGGTAGCCATTTCCTGATTCCCCTTCAGGATGGTGAGAACCCTGCCGAGGGGGGTTAGGGGTAGGAAGGAAGAAACTGGGGATAGGTATTTAAGGAGGTTAAAGCAGGAACAGCTAAGGAGAGGTAATTGTGTGGGGCAGAGGTAAGAGAGTAGTTGGAGGAATGTTGTATTTCAGGAGGAGGATTCAAGATTTTAGGGGCGATGGTGAAACCAATCTAACCGACGAGGATGGAGTGGCTAGGGACCATAAAGGTGCAGGTGTCATTAGATCTAAGAGAGAGTGGGTGGGGAGGAGGAGTGAGAGAGAGGATGAGAATAGGAGGGAGCACTCTGAACCAGAATTTGGAGGTTAGTTTGGCACAATGTGAGATGTGTCTGTGAGATAGTGGAAGGAAGGTTAGAAGCGATAGAGTGCACAGTGGTGGGAGGCGGAAGGGAGTCAAGAAAAAGTAGCAAAGGAGTTAAAGAAAGTGTCCAACTTGGTCAGGGAAGATTTGGGAGCAGCACCATAGACTACGTCACAGTAGTCAAAGATGGGAGTATCATCTTCTGGACAATTTCACGCCTACATGATCAGCGGGCGCCTACAATTCCTGTACAGAGCACCAAGCTTCAGGATAGCATCGATATGCACCGAGAAGTTGAGGTGCTGGTCCAGCAAACCCCAGATATCTAAATAAGAAGGTGTCCTCCAAGATGGTCCCATCAAGGGTGTGGAAGGTGAGTAGGCCAGGAGCCTAGAGAGTCTCTGCCTGGTGCCAAAGGTAATCAAGACTGTCTTCTTGGCATTTAGAAAAAGCTGGTGAGAAGCAAACCAGAGTTGTCTGAATTTTGTCTGTATTGCACTCAACTTATGCCCTTTATGTCATCTTCGTTGTAACCACATCATCTGACTGGCTATATTTTGTTTGTAATTGTGCTTCTCCCTTTCCTTCTGCCCAGGCTGCACCTGGAAACAAGCCTTGGCTCAGTGTGCCTCTCCAGTTATCAGTTTTAAATAAATACATAATTTTCTGTCCTGCCCCAATCAGCCTCCTTCTGCTGTTGAACCTCAACCCCTTCACCTCCAGGACTTACCCATCTACTTCTTACCTCACTGTGTGAATAGGTGACATGGATGGTGATGGTGTTTTGCCTTCAGGGTCACAGCATCATCCTGCAGACAGGGTTCTTTCCCATCTGTTACTCACCTTGAGTCAGAGCTGGTGGTGTGCAATGGCGCACATGTAGACCATGAGGACAGTACACGCTTTCAATGCCATCTCTGACTTTAAGTTCTGGTGACCACTGCTTCCACCTACCTTCCACCAACGGCAGTACACACTGTCCTCTCCACCGCAAGGAGGAGATCTGTTGATGAAGCAGCTCATGCTACTTCCCCACCAGCCCTGGCGACCTTGATCCATTCCCAAACCCAGGTCGCTAGTGTGGGAGAGTCAGGTGTCTAACACTCAGCCCTGCATGACAATGGCCCAGCTACAAGTTTACTGTAGCTCAGATTTCCTTAGACAATATTGTATGTGGCTTGGCGGGGGGCATTGCTGAACCTGCAACATACTGTTTTATAGTTCTGTGCTTTTACGCTTTGTACCATATAACCAGAACTACGGTATATTTTTGCAGTTCTTTCCCATTTTCTTTATTGCTGAGGGAAGTGACATAAAAACAATATTACTGTCCCCTGGACTTTATTAGCTTTGAATGCTTGTCTACACATGATAGTATAATGCCCTGGTTATTACAACATAATTATATCCACAACAACAGATGGGGATGTCATAAACAGAATTATGAAACGGGTTTAAAGAATGCCAGCTCCTGATTGGTTGAGAGCTACTTTCAGTCATGCCATTATCCAGCACAATAGCCTGGCTGAAAGTACTCCCAGACCAACAGGCTCAGCACTCACCTTTGGAGCCATCCACCTCAGCTGATCACTGCACCACCCACCACACACACAGTGGATTGTACCTTTAAAAACAAGCATTTGTCAATGCCAAATGTTGTCTTGCTGGTGTTAGCATTGGTAGTGCAGGAGTTAAAGAGATGCATAATAAGAATGGCAGTGAAGTATGGAACCAACGTCAACCCCACCCACCCTGCAGAGACTGACAGGCACTGGGTGTGCCTTTGGAGTCGTCGGCAATAAGGCTCATGCCATTTCACCTCACCCTACCCTGCAGACACCTACAAGTGTCAAGGTGTGCCTTGGGTGTTCGGCTTTACTCTCACCCCATTCCATAAGGAAATACACTGAAATGGGTGCAGTATAGAGAATGGGGTGAATTTTGGGGCTGAAGAGTCCAGGGCACACCTTGATGCCTAATCACTAGCTGCAGGGGTGGGGGTGGAATGGTGTGAGCATCGCAGTGACAATCCCAAGTCACATCCTGACACCTGTCAGTCCTACAGGTGAGAGCATTATGGTGGGAAAGCCTAACTCCCTGGGTGTTTTGGTATTTTCATCTAAGTTTTCAACATGGGCTTTTGTGACCCCATTGAGCGCACGAACAGTGACACTATCAATTAGTTAGCTGAAAGGTGATTCTGCACCTATCGGGTCATAATGTCAGACGCTTAATAGCGCATACAACATTATAGCTAACCCGACAGCACTGTCCATGACAGCGCATGGTGCAATACGCGTATACTGCTGTACGCAGTATTGCATCATTCACACACTCCCAGGCAGAGGATAAGACATCTGCTGAGTGGGCTCGCCGAGCAACTGCCAAGGCTCACTGGACTGAGCCACAGTGCAGGAACCAGGCGCTCGTCTGGGACCGGGTTTGATTTCCAGTCCCAGACATTTATTTTTCCATGGATTGTGTGCTCCCAGGTTGGACCCCAGAGTTAAGAATCTTTAGTGGGGGGTCCGGAAACAGAAACTCCCCACAGAAAAAGACATATGCCACATGGCAATATCGCTCTGTATGGCAGCGTGATTTTGCCATGCGGCATAATGTCTCGCGACATTATGACCCTGTGCCATTTTGAACAACGACTATGCCATTTGGCACCACAGGTGCGAAAATACATTTCAAACCGATGTGAAAAATGACAGAAGCACTGTTCGTGAGGAGGTGTAAAAATGATAATGTTGAAAATGTGGAGTAAGTAAAATATAACAAAATTGGTGAAGTTACGGTGCGTGAAACATACACCTGTAAGGCAATTATTTGGGGGATTTCTTACACCAGATTTCCAATATAGGAATTTTGGGACCTCTGCTCATGAACAGTGGCACTGTGATTTTCTTAAACTGTCCCAAACATTGATTTTGCACAGCGACCATGCCCATTGTGTACCATGGTGTGAAAACATGTTTGGGCAGCATGTAAAATGACAGCTGTACTGTTCATCAGGCAGTGTGCAAAATGTCAATTTTGAGAATATGGAGTAAAAATACAAGAAATTGGCAAAGATTACGAGTGCTGATAGAAACTGCACAACATGCTGGTAACACAGTCATTTTGGGAATTTTTCATGAAATTTTGCAACGGACACTTTTGGGACCTCTCCTTATGAACACTATCACTGTGATTTTCTTAATCTGTCCCAAACATTGATTTCGCACAGTGACCGTGTCATTCAAGTGCTCAAGGAGTGAAAGGGATTGAGGGAGTACGAGCTGATGGCTAGAAGGATCACTAGGGTGGTGAGGGTGGCTAAGGCAAGGAGGAGCAGAACCTGGCCAGGAAATTGGAGAGAGAGAACAAGGGTTCTTTAGATATATTGGGGAAAATGAAGGGTGAAGGGCAGATTAGCAGGATTAAAACAGGAGAGATGAGCACAAGACCCGGAGGAGCAGGCTGAGGTACTAAATGAGTGCTTCACCTCAGTTTTCACCAAGGAAAATAGGGGTGCTGCATCATTCATGGGAGGAGACAGTGATACTGAGGAGGGGATCCTTACCGATCGGTGGGTCTGGGGAGAGGGGAGGCATCACTGGCAGGAGGAAGGCTAAGCAGGGAGAAGAGGTAGCAGAAGTGGAAATCACAGCAGAGAGAGTGAGGGAAGCCCTCAGGTCCCCTAAGACAGAGAAAGCACCGGCCAGATAAATTACATCCCAGAGTGCTGAAGGAACTTGCGGATGTCCTAGCGAAACCCCTGGCAGAGCTTTTCACCATCTCTCTGAGGACAGGGTGGGTGCCCCAGGACTGGAAGGTGGCACATATAGTGCCCATCCACAAGAGGGGATCAAGTGAGGTGGCGGGGAACTACAGGCCTGTCAGCCTGACATCGGTGGTGGGCAAGGTGATGTAGGGCATTGTCAAGGAGAGGCTTTGGGGGACCTGGAAAAGTCAGGGTGCCTGGACGATAGACAGCATGGATTTGTTCTGGGAAATCATGTCAGACAAACCTTGTGGAGTTCTATGACTGGGTGACTAGTGCCTTGGACCTGGGTAGACCAGTGGACGTCCTCTTTCTAGACTTCAGCAAGGCATATGACTCTGTTCCTCACAAGGGCCTGTTGGATAAGCTGGGAGAAATGGGGTGGGGAACCAGGTGATCAGATGGATAGGCAATTGGCTCCAGAACTAGACCCAGAGGGTCGTAGTTGCGGGATAGTCTCATCCCCAAGGAGAGTCACTAGTGGGGTCTCACAGGGATCAGTCCTTGGGCCCCTCCTGTTCAAGCCCTCGTCTCTGACATAAGGACAGGTATCATTAGTGAGATGAGTCTCTTTGCAGATGACTCAAAACTGGGGGCAATGGTGGATGGGGAGGAGGGAGGTGGCCCTAGGGGGACCTGGAGGCTCTGGAAAGATGGTCTAGAAAGTGGAAGCTGAGGTTCAATGCAGGGAAATGCAAGGTGCTGCACCTGGGGCGGAAACCCGGGCCAAGTGTACACCCTGAGGGGAAATGCTACAAGTCTCGATGGCTGAGAGAGACCTGAGGTGGTGGTGGATGTCAAGATGAACAACTCGGAGACTTGTAGGAGGGCAGCAGCCAAAGCCAACAGGATGTTGGGATGCATCGTTAGAGGATCACCTCCAGATGGAGGAAGTGATACTCCCTCTGTATAACTGCTTGGTGAGGCCGCACCTCGAGTACTGCATGCAGTTTGGAAGCCACACTTAAAGAGGGACATTAAACTCCTGGAGAGGATCCAGAGGAGGGCAACCAAAATGATTTGGGGCTTGGGGACAGGACCTATGATGAGAGGCTTGAAGAACTAAATATGTACACATTGGAAGAAAGAAGGGACCGGAGGGACATGATAGAGTCTTCAGGTATATGAAGGGGTAAATAGGGTAGGAGCAGTCAGGGTGCTTGAAGGAAATAGAAGGGGCCACTAGAGGGCATGGGTGGAAGCTGAAGGGGAAGATTCAGGGAGAAAGGAGGAGGGTGGAAGCTGAAGGGGGAAGATTCAGGGAGAAAGGAGGAGGGTGGAAGCTGAAGGGGAAGATTCAGGGAGAAAGGAGGAGGTGCTACTTCACTGAGAGGGTGGTGGAGCCATGGAATGCGCTGCCAGGGGCTGGTGGAGGCAGAGTCAGTGGAGGGGTTCAAGAGGGGTGGGACAGGTACGGGAAGGGTTCTGGAAGCAAAATCCAATGCAGCGAGAATATCCGGAACTGGGAAGGGAGAAGCCAGAGAAGGCGAGGGGCAGCAAGGTCAGCTCCCAGGGTGGGGAGCTGACCAGCGCAAACACGAAGACCGTTAGGCCTATTCTGCTGGCATTTAGCATGTTAGTATTATGCGCCACATTTGTGAAAACACATTTTGGGCCAGATGTGAAAAGTGACAGCTGTACTGTTGATTAGGAGGTGTGGACCAATGGCAATGTTGTAAATCTGGGTGAAAATATTAAGAATACTTGAAGTTATATGCGTGCATGTGAACTGCGCTCACATGCCCGAAACACAGTTATCTTTTGGAATTTTTCACCAGATTTATAGCTTAGCCTTTTGAGCCTACCTCATGAACTTTGACATTGTTGTTTCATGAATCAGTCCCAAAGGTGATTCCACACAGTGACCACAAAATCACCTTCGGGACCGATTAACAAAACAACAGTGATGGAGTTCATGAGGTGGGGTCCAAGAACCCATGTTGAAAAGTTGGTGCAAAATGCTTGAAAATGGCCGAGATAGCCACATAAGTTGGAAAACAAAAAAACATTTATGCCATCGTACAGCTTACTGGCATTTCTTCAGTTAGTGGTTGGCTTTGAAGAGTGCAGGCGTGTTCCCGGTCCACGAAGATCGTCGCACCTGGCTCCAGAGGTAAGTATGGAGTGAAGGGGTGTGGGGAGATGGGTGCGCAGAGGTGGCTGCGGGTTGGGGAAGGGGCACTGAACTCAACGAGGGACCATTTTAATTTTACAGGTTTAAAAAATAAAACAAAAAATGGCTGAAGGTTTTCTATTTTTGCAGGTACTTTTGCACACTGCGGTGGGCTCCCAGTGTGCCACCTGGTGTTTTTTTAGGGGGCCATAGCCAATGAGGGATTGGGCACCCTCGTCATACATACAGAGTGTGGGCATATGAGCCGAGGGAATTGGGCACCCCTCGGCACACAGAAAATGAGAGGCATTATGCAAATTAATCTGGGGGCATGCCTGCAGGAGATTGGGCACCCCGTCGGCTTTCAGGGGAACTGTGAGAGGTGGCGGCTGTCTGTCGGCTTCCGTGAGGACTGTGAAGTGATGGGGAAGCCGATGCCATGTTTCTTGTAAGGAATAACCAGACAAGGCAAGCAGTAATTGCTGCTGCAATCAGGGACCGCCCAGGCTCCCTGATTGCAGCGACTAATTCTTTCATGTTGGTGGCACGTTTCTCAACTGCTGTCATAGACAGCATGCTGTGCCATTGGTGCCACAGAGCCCACCAGAAAAAGTAGTGGCGCCACTGGCTGCAGCGGACCCCACCTCAAAACCTGCTTCTCCACTCAAGCAACCACAATATGTTGTCTGCGCTGCACATGCAAGACAACATAAAATGAACCGTTGTGATGTCCGCCAATCATTGCCTGCCATACATGTTCACAGCCTCCTCACAGTAAAGGTGCTGCCAGCAAACACAACCTGCTTGCCCCAACAACAGCAAACTGCCAAGTAACAGAAGTCTTCAAACTGCCACCATGTACAAGCTTACAGCTGAAGCCACCACCTTGAGCTCCGCCTCCCTAACCACTGAAGCCGCCATCGTGTGCCGCTTCACTATAGCTCCACTCTCCGGTCACACTGCAACTTGCTGATTAACTCTCTCAAGTCATGTACAGCCTGAGCCAATCACAACTTGCCCCAGACAATAGCAGGATGATTGACTTGTCTCCACTATGTAAACACTCTAATGTAATGCCTTGAACTACACTGCTAAAACACTGACCATCATTGCCCTTTCTTTAACAAAAAAAATGGTCGCTTAATTACTGTTGTGCAGGTTTTGCCATACTGGAACATCACTGTCATTACTTTCTTTTTGTTAACTAACAGCACCTCAAATGCAGTTTGACAGCCACCTTGTGGCCAAACGCTAAAATTACACTCCCTGATATGGACATGGACTACTTTTTCTTTTGAAATTTATTTTATTTTTGTGATTTAAAATAAAAAAAAACTTGCTAAAAATTATTTCCTACTACTGTACTAATGAATGGATCCCATTCATAATCGTATCTAAGCACTCCACTAGCTTCACCTTGTGCTTCAACCCACCAAGTGGGACATTATCTCACCACACGCAACCCTGTCATGCTTGATTGCTTAATTGTGACTGTAGAAGTAGACAAGCAGGCACAGCAAATAGAGCAGAGATCCTGTTTCCATGCAAATGTCCTGAGTAATAAATACATAAAGGCAACAATAACAAAAAGGGTGAAATTTAACTAGACTGCGCCTAGATATTGTTTCCAGGTTGTGCCAACAACATCAGGGACTCTTTAAAGCCCTGTTACACTGCAAGCAAACATTTGGCATTGACAAATGCTTGTGTTCAAACTAGTACCTGTCAAGTCCAGGTATAAAGGTAGCTACAGCACCAGCTCAGAATCTTTCTGGAAGTCTTTCCACATATTCAACACTCATTCTATAAAGTAGTTCTTCCTGATATTCCTTGAATTTTCCTCCTTTCAGTTACATTGTGTGCCCTATAGTCTTTCATCCTTGAATATTCTGTAAAACTGTGTTTGCTCTGATGGTATTACCCTTTTATGTACTGTACTTGAATCTAGTGACCATGTCATCCTGAATCACATCTTTCCATCAAGAGGTGCCCTAATTTTGCTAATCATTATTCATAGCTAATGTTGTTCTGCAGTTTCTACAGTAGGCGCCGCTTGATCCCTGTCACTCAGATGGCTGCCAGCTGAGATGGAAAATGGACAGACTATACCAGTCACTGTCTTCAGGAGGGCAGATAGCAGGTCCTGCCAGGTAGGGTGAGTGGGGTGCCACAGGTGGGTGGGGGGAGCTGGGCGGGCAGGACAGGGAGGGGTGACTTTCAAAGCTCTACGATCTGGGCCCAGTCTATCTGAAAGAACTTCTAGTTCCTTATCGCCCTAATCGATCACTCCACTCGCCAACGAGGGGTTGCTAAAGGTTCAAGGTGAATTTGAAATCTTGGTGCTCAGGCTTTTGCGTATGTAGCCCCCACCCTTTGGAACTCTCTACCCCGTCGGTTGTGGGAGTGCACTTCCGTGGAGGCTTCAAGAGAGGTTGAAGACTTTTACGGAAACTGCATTTTTAGAACATTGATTGTAATGACTGTTTTGATCCAGTTGTATTTTTATGATTTTTATTGTTTTGATTTGTTATTTATGTACGGCTGGCAATTGAAAGGCCCTTATAAATAAAATTATTATTATTATTATTATGTGTGACTGTGATCAGCGGGTGGACCACTAGACTGTCACAGATAAGGGTTACATGTCACTTAGGGATTGGCTTGGTGACTGAAGGGTGAGAGTCAACAATACTGCTAGGGATAAGGATTACATGTCACTGGGGGCTCGGACTTGTGATCAGGGGCCACTAACCTGGCATGGATGCAGTATGTAGCGTGTAGTGGGATTGGACTAGCGGTAAGGGTGAGGAGGAATAATGGACACTGGCAGGGACTGACAGGCGCATGTTGTCAGTCCTATCTGGTGCTTGACTAGGGTGGAGGCAATGCGCACCAGTGTGCCCATTGGAAAGGGTAGGGTTTTGCAAGCATTACACAGCTCTGTGGCGTCAGGTATTTAGCACTTTCAAAACCATTGTATATATAGCTGCGCCCCAAAGTCTCGGCTTTCCCTGATTACAAAGGAGGTCCCTGTTTTACTTCTCAAAACTGCTCTGTCCCTGATCTGTCCCACATAGACAGTGTGCTGCACACACAGAGTGCACTGTAAATTCAGACTTTAAAGTAGAAACTCATAATATTCTAAGATGCTAAATCAAAACTAAACTTCACACAATTAAAAACAATGTTTTCCATGGCGTTCTTAGATTGTAACTCCATATTTATGGATGCATCCCTCATTATGAGGAGCAATGTCCCATTATGAGGGTCCTGAAGCATACAATAGTCATCCTTGTCCACAAGGGTGGCTCTGCAGATCTCCTTCCAACTTCTGCAGATATCCTCCTACCCATCCTGTTCAAGGTGTTTGAGAGGCTGGTGAACAAGTAGCTGTCTAACTTCAACTCCAGCTCGGGCTTCTTGGCCACATATCAGTCTGGCTTTCACTTTAACCCTCCCTCCACTTCCCTCCTGTGTGTCACCAACCACATCCATTCCAGCATGGACAAGGGCTTGGGCACAGGGGTCATCTCAATTGACCTAGCTAAGGCCTTGGGCAATCACTCTGCTCAGCTGACAAGGGGTTGCTAGAGATCCCGAGGGTGTGTTTAAAATCTTCTGGGGCCGGGCATTTATGTTTCGGCCCTACCCTTAGAATTCTCTACCCTGTCAGTTACGGGAGTGCCCGACCGGGAGGGATTTAAACAAGCCTTGAAAACTTATTTATGGAGGCAAGCATTTGGTGGTTGATGTTTTTCTGACTGTATTAGTTGTTTTATTGTTGTTTTATATTTTTAAGGATACTGAGCTGTATGATGTGTTTTAAACTTTGTGCGGTGCCTTGGCTTTGAAAGGCGCCATAAAAATAAAGCTATTATTATTTATTATTATTCAACACAGTAAACCACAATCTTGGGAGGCAGTATAGCATAGTGGTTTAAGGCTCTGAGCTGAAAATCTGAGACCTGGGTTTGAATCCACAGCCCCCACTTGCATACTCTGTGATCCTGAGCAAGTCACTTAACTTCCCTGTGCTCCTAGGTTGCACCTGTAAACAAGCTTTCAGCTTAGTGTGTCTTACCTGGTTAAACAATTGGGAAAAAATCTTCTGCTAGATAAGTTTAGGCCTCTAGCATCTCCCTATCCTCTTAGCCTGGTTCTGCTTCTACCTATCAGACCAGTCTCAGTCAGTCAGGCTAGCTGGAACCACATCACCCCCTCTACCGGTCACCCTGGGGTCCCATAAGACTCAGTCCTGGGCCCACTACTGTTCACATTCTTCATAAATAACCTCCCTCAGCTTTCTCCTCCTACGACATACACAGGTATGCTGATGACACAGTTGTCTATGCGTCTGAGGACTTCTCCGGAGTCAAAATGGCTTCATAACAACTGCCTAGTCGTGAACCAGAAGAAAACAGTATCTATGCTGTTTGGATCCAGTCACTGGCTAAGTACTGCACCTGTTTTGCTAAACCTGCACTCTTCTCAAGGTGTATGCCTTGAATCAATAACTTCATACAAATACCTGGGCATGCACTTGGACCAACATCTAGACTACTCTGGTCACATATCTCCTTAACGCCAAGTTAAGTGGATATGCTAAACCTCTTAGCTAAAATTAGCTAAATCCTGGCTAAGCTGTTCAGTGGATCACTGGAAATGGGCGTGGTTCGGAGGAGTGGAGGAGGGCACAACTGGTACCCCTGCACAAAAGTGGTAGCAAGGAGGAGGCAGAAAACTGCTCCCCAGTCAGTTTGACCTCGCTAGTAGGTAAAATGATGGAAACCCTATTTAAGGAAAGGCTGGTGGACTACCTAGAGACAAGGGGATGCTGGACCCAAGGCAACATGGATTCACAGCATGGAGGTCATGCCAGATCAATTTGATTGATTTCTTCTAGTGGAAGTTTGAGTGGGAAACAACACACGAGACACATAGATTTTCAGCTTTAGAACACACTTGGAAGATAGTGTGCATTTTATTTTCAAAGAACAAAAACTCTAAAGTTGTTAACGTAGCAGTGTATAAGCATTTAAATAAAATAAACAAAAGAAAATGCACTCTAGAAGAGTTATGTTAGTATACTGTTTATTTTGAAAGGTATAAGTAGGTCTTACCAGTGGAGAAAAACTCTTATTGCAAGTTGGTTCAGATGCTCGCTGTCCTCTCTTGTTAACAGACTGATGGCGCCAGGTAGTCTACTGCCGAAGTGATTGCTACTTCTGCCATTCGCATATCAGGACTGTGTAGTCTGATGCAGATCTGCACACCCATACTGTCGCAGTCAGTCGGCTGGCGGCTTGCAGGTGCGGTGCTGCTGCCCGCCCGCTGACCGGGGAGGCGGGGTGGCAGGGCTCAGTGGGTGGGTGGGGAGGGTACTGCTGGACCACCAGGGTTGATTTCCACTAATTTTAGTATACCTATACCCTGATTGGGCTGCAAGCAGTCCACTGGACCACCAGGGATATTGGACATGTAATTTACTTTACTTATGCCCACAATTGGGCTGCCGATCCACTGGACCACCAGGGATATTGGACGTGTAGTTTAAATTACTTATGCCCACGATCGGTGTGGGGAAGTTGCGGCCGACAGACCCTGGCTCTGGGCTCGGGTGGCCACCCACAGCTGGCGGCTGCTGTGTGCGCCCTGCATTATGGCAGCTCACCTGTGGGTGGCCAGCCCTTGCTCCTATTTCTTTGTGGCTCAACTTTGAGCACCAGTGTGCAGCGCAAGTAGGGGTTGCACCAGCTTATCGCCACACATCCCAGGCTAAATATCGGGATGAGCAGGATGTGCATGGGCACGCCCCTGCATAATGCCACATACGTACTGGTGCACCCCAGCGCCGGGATCTGCGGCGTAACATCCCCCGAATATCGCGGGCGCATCAGTGGATGCGCATGGCACAACACTGTTGTGCCGGCGTAACCTTTGAATATCCCACCCAAGATCTACACTTGTTCTCTAATCAAAACTATTTACCCTGGGGTGTCTATAAACAGTCTAATACCAGTTACATACTACATTGTACATCAGAACTAAACAATCATACCCTGCTCTATGGGGCACCATGTCTGGACAAAAATTCACATTTACATTGGACGTACCTGCCCTATGCTTAACAGTGAACTGGTAAGGTTGTACAGCCAGATACCATCGCATAATGTGATTATTTTTATCTTTCATTTGTGAGATAAATCACAGGGGTTATGGTCCATAACCAGTGTGAAATGGGCACCCTAGAGATAGAAACGTAAAGCTTCTATTGCCAATTTGGCTGCTAAGCATTCTTGCTCCACCGTGAAGTACCTTTGTTCACGATCGTGTAATTTCTGTGAAATGTACACTATGGGGTGCTCGTCTCCTTCAATGTTTGGCTTAATACTGCACCAATCCCTGTCAATGAGGCGTCAGTATATACCTCGAAGGGTAATCAAAATTTGGGCTTTTAAAACAGGGGATGAACACAGAGCTACTTTTATCTGTTGGAAAGCTTGCTCACATGCTGGAGACCAAATCACTTTGTTTCTGGACTTCTTTTTGTAAGATCAGTTAGCGGGTAGCAATGGCAGCAAAATTAGGTATAAACCTACCATAATATCCAGCTAACCCCAAAATGAATGAACATGCTTCTTTGTGAGTGGTACTGGACAATTAGCCACTGCCTCTACTTTACTGATCTCTGGCTTAAATAGCCCATTTCCCAACAGAAACTTAACTATCTCATTTCTTTTGTGCCAGAGCACATTTTGAGGGTTTATCGTCAATTCTGTATGTTTAACAGACGTTAATACCTCTCTCAAATGGGCCAGATGGGTCTGCCATGATGTACTAAACACAACAATGTCGTCTAAGTAAACCGCACAAAATATGATGTGGTGCCAGCAACCTATCCATAAATCACTGAAATGTTGCTGGTGCACCATGGAGACCAAATGGCATAGTTCAAAACTGGAATAAACCCATAGGAGTAGAAAATGCTGTTTTCTCTTTGGCTGTAGTCTCTAAAGGAATCTGCCAATAACTTTAGTCAAGTCCAGAGTGGAGATATATTTAGCATTTCCTATTTTATCCAATATATCATCCACTCGGGGCATAGGGTATACATCAAATTTAGATACCTGGTTCAACCCCTGAAATCCAGGCATAACCTGACTCCTCCCTCTTTCTTGGGAACCACCACAATGGGTGAACCCCAGGCACTTTCAGATGGTTCAATAATGCCTAGCATTTGTAACTTCTTGATTTCCTCTTGTACTTTTCTCTGACCTGTTCAGGTAACCTATAGGGTTTTTTCTAATAGGGCTGCTTCTGTATGGATTTGATGTTCCTCCTAAAGCATGCCCAGGTACACTTGTGAATGTAGTCTTAAATTCCTCAATTATGTACAACAATTCTTGTTTTGTTCTGGTGTCAGATCAGGGTTTACACTAACATCGCTAGGTCCCTGTTCTTGTTCCAACCAGCTGTATGCTATGTCAAATTCATTCTCTTTTAATTAGGGAGGACTAGCAAACACTTGGCTGGCTCAGGTTTAACATGCCATCTCTTTAAAGATTTGCATGATAAATCTTCCTTTTCTATCTCTATCTGGTGTTTCTATCAGGTATGTAACAGGACCAAGCTGCTGTATCACTCTATAGGGTCCCTGCTGCTTCATAAATAATTTATTGGTAGAAGTAGATAACAATAACAAAACCTGATCTCCTCTATAAACACTTTTGTTTTGGAGATGGCCTGATCATACCCCTTCTTCTGAGTTCTTTGGGCCTCTACTCCTGCTTCATGGGCTCTTTGGGTATAGATCATCAGGCGTTTCCAAAGTTCCCTCATATAGGACGCTATCCCAGGATGCTTCATGTCCTTCCCTCCTCCCAACACTCTTTTACCACATCTAGTGGTCCATGGGGTTCCTACCATAAAGCAATGAGAAGGGGAGTAGCCTGTTGAGGCCGGGAACCTCACGATAGGCAAACAGAAGGAAAGGTAAATATTTGTCCCAGTCCCTTCCTTCATCCTGAATACATTTTTAAGCATCCTCTTAAGCGTCTGGTTAAATTGCTCTGCGAGCCCATCTGTTTGGGGATGATCGGAGGAGCGCACAGCTACTATCCCTAGAAGGTAGTACAGTTCTTTTAGCAGTGCAGCATTGAAATGACTCCCTCTATCTGGCAATGTCTCCTTTGGGATGCCAACCTGACTAAACAACTTCACCAACTCTTCTGCAATCTTAGGGATGGTGACTGTGTGCATCGGCATGGCTATGGGATATTTAGTAGCATAATCACACACCACTAGGAGAAAGCGGTTTCCTTCTACTCTTGTTAAGGGTCCCACGATATCCATGCCTATTCTCTCAAAAGGTGTTGTTACCAAGGGGATTGGCACCAGGGTACTACTTCCTTTCTTCCTACCTGAACAGTTAGTTGGCACTTCTGACATTCCTGACAATAATGGCTAACGTCTTCATGAATGCTGGCCAGTAAAATCTCTGTATTATTCTGTCCGGGTCTTGTCCCTCCTGCATGCCCTGCCCAAGGTAAATCATGCCCCAAAAACATGATGTAATTTCTAAAACATTTTGGTACCAATAATTGTTCAATGATTTCTTCTGTCCTTGGTTTCTTGCACCTCTATACAAGGCATCATTCCTAATTCTTATTTCTGGAGACCCATGCACTCCTTTTGACCCACCTGTTGGAAAAAGGTAGTTAATGTATCATCCTGTCTTTGTTTACGCCTATATTATCATTCAAAATACAGTTTTAATGCCGTCTGGTATACCATGCTGATTTCTTCACAATCATTGTTGTTGCTTCTTTTAAAATTCAATATCTGTCTGGTTTTACCAGGAGCATCTACCATGTCCCTTCAAGGAAACAATTCCCCAACAATAGTTCCTTTTTCTGGGCATGAGTGGTTACTGCTGTTAACATGTTTTGTCCATAATTAGTGTGGAAAAGTCAGGAAAATCATGACCCAATACAATGGGTACAGGCAACGTGGAACAACCCTTGCCGTGACCTGTGTGTCTTTCCTTCAACAGTAATGTCTATATTAGTGGTAGGGTACTGATGTCTATCCCCATGTACACATACCACATGTATTGGGTTCCTTTCTTCAGGGGTCTCACCAGATCATGTCTAACTAGAGTATTTTTACTCCCAGAGTCAATCAGTCCCAATACAATTCGGTTGGCAATAATCACATTGGTAAAAACACCCAGCATTTAATAATGCCAAATGTGTCACATCATGTTGTTTTTTAGGGCAGAACCTGGCTATCGACCCAGTCCTGATAGTTTCAGCACACTACATTAGGAGGAAAGATTCTACAACTGGGACCAGTTCTGTTAGTGTACTGTTTATTTTGAAAGATATAAGTAGGTCTTACCAGTGGAGAAGAACTCTTACTGCAAGTTGGTTCAGATGCTCGCTGTCCTAAACATTAACAGACTGATGTTTTATTTATTTTTTATTTATCAAGTCTAGGATTACAAATACCTTTGAGCCTTGGCTCTTTTACAAAGGTTCCACATCAGAGAAATACAAATTATATGGAACATCAAGACAGACATTACAACAATGTGGACATTGCAAACAGAGTACAGATTAATACAATTCAAGGGTAGCATTGTAACAAGGCAGCCAGTGGCATTGCCAGAGAAAATAGACAACAGATAAGAAGTGCCAGAGTCATGGGGGAGGAATGTAGGAAGGGTGGGAGAGGGTGATGTGCGGCCAGGTAGTCTTCTGCCAAAGTGATTGCTACTTCTCTGGATTCTTGGTTGTGCTCTTTAATCTAGATTTGCACTTCCATAGGCATGATTTTAAAATTGTTCTACAATGAATGTCTCCATTATATCTGTTCTAGACTTCCCTTCAGGGTGCCCATTTATTACAAAGTTCCTTCAATCTTATAAATGTCTCTCTGGGGTTTGCAGTATTGTATTTAAGGAGCACGAAATCTCTGCCTGTATGTCTCTGCTGTTATATTATAGCATTTAAGTATCTCCTGTGTGACAAAATCATAATCGTCACTTAAACAGAGCCTATATTCCCATAGGCTAGCTGCACCTTGCGGATAAATATGGTGCCAGACGAACCATCCATTGACTGGGTGGCCATCCACAAGCCTTTGCCACCCTTTCAAACGTGGTCAAATAGGCCTCGATGTCATCTGACCCAGTCATTTTAGTGATTTTAATGTCCTTTGGGTTGGTGGTTACCCTTCACTACTGGTCCCCTTTCCTAAACCCATTTGTTTAAACATCTAAATGGTGTCAGCCCACCTGAAGTCTTCTTCTCGTTCCCTCTCTCATTCTTGTATGTCTAGATCTCTTTGTTGCTCCATTTCTAACTGTCGGATCGTCAGCCAGCAGAGTAGATCAGCCATACTTTCTGAGTGGTTCCTCTTGCGTCCCTTGAGATCTCTCCTTAGTCTCCGGTTCCTCATCCTCCTAAAAACTCTTGTCCTTTGTTGTCCTTCTTTGGGTTTAAGTTGGCAAGTCGGCATATAGTGGCTCACCCATCATGGCCATTCTGATGCAGGTGACAGCTCCTTGTTTTCTCCTCTCCTCCTTGGCCATCTCTTATTAGGTTGTTGTAGTGGTATCTGGTCAGATACAGACTGAATCTCCCCTGCTCCACAGACAACCAGTCAATCCACTTCTAACACCAATTGTGAAAGTTTGAGTGGAAACAACAACAGCAGACACAGAGATTTTCAGCTTTAGAACACACTTGGAAGGCGGTGTGCATTTTATTTCAAAGAACAAAACTCTAAAGCTGCTAATGTAGCAGTGTATAAGCATTTAAATAAAATAAACAAACAAAAAGAAAAATGCACTCTAGAAATGAAAATAAAACTATTCGGTTTCAGCACAACCCAACCTTACTTGTGTTGCCACAGAGTGGAAGGTTACACTTTCAAGTGTAACCCCCTGCAAATGGGGTTCCCAAAAGCCTTCCAGGAGCTTGCCTGAATGCTCCAAGCCTGGGTGGTGCGTCTGAGCTGCTTAACTGTGGTTGCAAGTGAGTGCTATTTGAGTCTCAGCGTACTGTCTCTTTAAGAGCTGTCTGCTTGCAGACTTAATTAGTTTGTATGGGGAACTGTGTATTTGATGCTCGAATCCTGCCCGAGCTGCAGAGTAATCACTCCATTTGCAGTCGCTGAAGGTGCAAAGGAGCCCCTCTGAAAGCTGTAACTGTTTGCCTGTAATCATTTAAAGCATTAGCAAAATTGTAGTTTATCTAACCTGCCTTTATTGCAGCTGGGACTCTGTGTGTGTTACCTCTCCATTTTGGACCTAAACTGCTGTGCTGGGCCAATTGGGTTAAGAAGAGCCCTAAAATGGAGCCAGTGGATGAATCAGAACTTGGACTCTTAATTTGAGCCAGCCACAAGGGGATTGTATGGGCAGTGACTCTGGAAATGTAGTTTTGACCTTGGTGCCTTTTTCTACCAACAGAGGGAGTCTTATTGTGAGTGACAGCTGAATCAGCCAACAGAATAGTGTGGAGCTAAAGGAAATGCCCTGCTCTGTGACTGGAAAGATCAGATCAGTTGTGGCAGTGAAGAGAAGGAGCTGTGTGCTTCTGCGGTGTACAGTTTCACACGGAGGCGTCTGAGGCTTTGAGTTTGGTCTGCAGCCTTTGTGAGTGCCAGTTTGGACTGAATCTGAGTTGTGAGGAGAAAGAAGCACTAGAAGTGTAGAAACCAGGCTCACCCTGTAGAAGACTGGAGAAATTGCTGAATCGCTCGGTCTGTCAGGAACTAAAGCTGCTGTGTGTGCTCATGGGTATTTTGCAGTAATTGCGATCAAGATGAGGAGCAGCCTGCCTGGTATAGTACTTTCTTTTTACATATAAATGTGCGTGGAGCTTGTGGAATTGCTATTTCAAATCCCTGTACAGTGGTGTGTGCTGAAGCTGGAAGTAAACCCCAGCTTAATTTGGACTACATCCGTTTGCTATCAACTGCAGTGGGATCAGTCACAAGGACCTTGTCCTCATGCCCTGCTCTTCTGGCAATCCAGAGGACATTCTCCATCTGATCCCCAGCTTGGGCGTTGTGAGTACAAATCAGTGTATTCCCCTGCAGCTTGTTTTCAATCACAAGTGTGTCATCTAATTCTTGTTGTTTCACTGTTTCATGGACTGAGCCCTCCAGCTCCGGATTACAATTGGGTGTTGTGCATATATTTTCCTCTACAGGGCCTTATCCATCTGCACCTGCCGCCAACCCAGGCAACGGACCTGGCTAGCCCCCAACCTGGGTACCCACAGTGTGACTTTTCAGACCCTGTATGTGTGCACAGTACTGTGATTTAATGCCACTAATTAACCTGATTTCCCCTCCGTGTTACTGTCCCTAAATAACTCAGATTTGTTGTTGTTATACTATATACTATCTGTGGTGGTGGTACTTATGGAAACAGTATTGTGTTTTGCTGTGTATGTTGATTAACCTTACTTTACAGGGGATCCTCAGAGACATGCTGCTGAATCAGTCTCGAGGATAAGTGGTATCTGTATGAGTGAACATTGTGTAAATGTGGGGTATTGGGGCTGTAATTCTGGTGTACTGTGTGAGCCACTAGAGGGGATAAAGGGGTCTCAGTGTCCCAGAGGGCTGTGACCAAGTTAGTCTAACCACTACAAACCCTAACCTCTGGGTGGAGGCACCCACCATAGGGACCTAGGCCCCTCAACCTGTCCGTAGTCAAACAGGCAGGGTAGTAGCCCTTGGGATAGCGCCACCTACATCTTGGAGGCACCGCTGGGATTAGCGTCCTCTAGTGGCCACATTTACGAATTACTGTTAAAAATAAATGGATACCCCAACAGAAGTGGCTGTACACCAGTTGGTGAGGTGGTGTACTGAGCAGGAGATCGACCCCAAAATGCTATACTTGTCTTGGATATCCAGCTGGGTACCAGTACAGACACTGTAGAGGAGTATTTTCCAAGGTCAAATGTTTGCAAGACCCTGTAGTGGTGGGACAACAGGCTGATCTGCTCGCCCAAACTTTCATGGCCCTAATAGAATGTAAGAACCCTGTAGACAGTTCTAAAGTGCACAGACTATTACCCAGAAACCCTCACTGTCTGGAGTGATAACCAAAGACAGTAAAGACCCAGGGAGAACGAGCCTCCCCACTATCTGAAACTTTTGAGGAGAAATTTGCTAAGTTGTTGCTGGAGGAGGGAAAACTGTGGAGGATTTAAAGAAACTATTATGCCACCTGAGAACTTTCCTCCCCAACACCCTCTCCCCTCCAGCACCCGTTATTGCCCCTCCTTCTGTGCCAGTGCTAGCCCCTATGTCTGTACCTGCCAATAGTCACGACTCTTACAGCAGGTTGAAAATTTTCTCCGGCACCCTCCCCACCCTACAAGGGGAGGATGACTGGGAAGACCTGGATGAACTATGTTGCCCCTCAAGTGCTAGAATGGCAATGCTGGAAGCAGAAAAGTGAAAGAGGTTAAGTGAGCCTCCGAGGTCCTGCCCTGCCTACCATCCATGCCAAGCAGGCCGAGTAACCCTGAAGCGACTGCACAGGACTATCTTGAGGCCTTGGAGAATGTGTATTTATTTATTTATTTATTATTGAATTTTGGTGACGGGTAGGCCCACTGGGCCCGAAGGTCCCCTTTCAGGGCGGCGACCCAGGAATAACAGTACCAGAAATTATACACAGTTGAAAACGATGGAAGTACAGGTTAACATGGATATACAGTATTCGCCATTTACACATGGCAGTTGTTATATAGGTTTGATATATCTGAATTGGTCAGTTGTTCATTACATCATCCATTGACAGAGACATTCGAGAGACAGTACTGTAGATTCAATAGGTGACATAGTTCAAGAGCATTAGTAGGTTCAGATAGGGGAGGAAAGAGTTAGTGCAACATTGTTAGGGGCTAAAGATTGTAGTTAGGTGAGCAGGCTAATGAGGTCACTGCTGTAGTATCAAGGGCAGAGGCATTGGCATACGCTTGTTGATAGAAGATGGGTCTTGAGTCTTGTGCGAAACACGGCAATGATGGGGTTTCTCATATCTCCAAAGGGAGGTTATTCCACAAGGAAGGGGCAGCATGAGGGAAAGATTTTTGGCCTGCCTTAGTCCTGACCTTGGGAACATCTAGTAGCGTGTGGCCCAAGGATCTAAGGCTGCGCTGGTTTATTTTACTGTGAGGAGTCCCCAAGACGTGGGGAGGCAAAGGGCTAATTATCTTCTTCGCCAAGCAGAGTACAGGGTAACTGAGGCAGATTCAAAGATGGACAGTTAAGCTTTGCCAAGCCTTGCAGTGGTGGCTCCTGGAGTGGGATAAGGTGGCAAAGCGGGCCACCTTGTTGTATAGGAGTCTGTAGTTTACTGAACTCCAGCTTTGTGATACCCTGAATGACTGGGGCAGCATATGTTGGAGTTGGAAGTAGGACACTAGTTGCAATAGCAGTCCTAGCTTCTGGGGTCAGCAGTTCCTTGAGCCGATACAGTAATCCGAGTTTGGTATGGATTACTCTGTGACTTGGTCCACATGTTGTTTGCACGTGAGACCTTGGTCAATGGTAAGGCCAAGGTACTTAGTTGAAGAGACCACTTCTAGCTTGTTGCCCTCCAGGGACGAGAGTTGGAGTAGATGTGATCTATCTAGTCCAAGGGCTCTTGGTCCGAACAGCATGGCTTTGGTTTTGCTGGTGTTAAGGACCATTTATTCTTGATAAGCCACTTCTCCATGATGTGAATATCCTTTTGGAGAGGCGCTAAGGTCATCAGGTTGACTGAGGTTTTGTAGATGACAGCATCATCAGCATATTGGATAGCATTGCTACTTCCAGAGTGTTTGGCAGTTCATTTCTGAACAGCGAGAACATTAGTGGCCCAAGTATAGACCCTTGGGGTACACCATCCTTTAGGGACTGTGGTTTGGAGAGTTTCTCCTGCCACCTGACCCTCTGTGAGTGACCAGAGAGTAGCTTTCCACCCATTTGAGGGCATGGGCATCGAGGTCTATGTCACGGAGTTTTGGAGTAGTAATCCGTGATCCACCGGTCAAAGGCCTTACAGAGGTCTATAAAACTGCCCCTGTATAGGATCCGAGTCTAGGTTTCTGAGTACATCAGTAGAGAATTTGGTTAGGGCAGTGTATGTCCTGTGTTTGGCTCTAAAGCCATGTTGGGATGGGGACAACAGCAAGTGTGCCTCCAGGTATTCCTAAGTTGGGCATAGACGAGTTTCTCCTGAATTTTGCCAGGGCACACAGCAGGGAGATAGGCCTGTAGTTCTCAATGGGTTCAACAGGCCCACCCTTATGAATCGGGACCACATGCGCCTGCTTCCACAACTCTGAGACAGATCCTTCAAGTAAGGACCTGTTGATCAACCAGGTGAGTGGTGGCGAGAGCCGTGAGCCCCATCTTTTAGCAACCTGGCTTTGAGTCCATCTGGGCCTCCTGAACCTCTTGTTTTAAGGGTTTTAGGGTGGCTAGGACCTCTTGACCTTAACCAGCCTTAAATGAAAGGGTGGGCGGTCAAGAGTAGAGGGATCCAGCGGAGCAGACTGGTAGTTGGGTACTGATAACCCTGCCTGATGTTTATCAGGGTTTATGAAGTAGGAATTGAGGGTCTCAGTGATTAGTGCCTCGTCATGTAGTACCTGTCCATTAGCTGTGATAGGCCCATGGTAGTCTTTTATTCCCCTAATCAGTTCATTGATGTGGGACCAGAAAGTCCTAGGGTTGCTGAGGTTTGCTTTCTGGAGGTGGTTTAGATACTCCTTTTTGCTAGTTTGGTGGCCTTTTTACATTGATTTCGGAGGGCTCTATAGATAACCTAGTCAGCTAGGAGGCGGAATCTTTGGACTTTCCAGGCTTTGTCTCAGCTGGTCATCAGGGCCTTTAAGGGGGTAATCCACTTATAGCAGTGGCCTTTACCTGGTAGGTTTTATTAGGGGCCAGGAGGTCCACGGCCCACATGATAGACCTGTTAAAGAAGTCAACTGCCCCTCCAAGGTAGGAAGACTTCTATTGGGCTCCAATCCAGGTTGCCCAGGAGAATGTTGTAGTGCCCGGGAGAACTTAGAGAAGTCATGGGAAGTGAGTATTCTAGGCGGGACCTTTACCACTCTGTTTTCCAGACACAGAAGATTGGCAGTGGTCGCTGAGAGCATCCGCCAAGGTGCCAGCAGCTTGATGTTTTAGGGTTGGACACCAGTACCCAGTCAATGATTGAGTGACTACCCATTTTGTAGTTCAGCCTTGTGGGCAGGGTGATTATCTGGGAGAGGTTAGCTTCTTGTAGCAAATCTGTTATTGAGGACCTTGCCTCTTTGGCCCAGTTCAGGTTGAAGTCTCCAAGGATGATGAGTTCAGTTGCAAACTCAGCTATTAGGGTTCTTGAAGTGTCTCGAGGTTGGAAGCATCCTTTGGTGGACTATATACACACCCTATGTTTAGGTGTTTGGCACCGCCGAGGTGACAACAGTTGAAACTTGATGCCTTGACTATGGAAGTGAGGAACTGAAGAGATGTCTCCAAATGTCCAAGTGTATGGGAGCCCAGATTCCGATGAGGCCATGTGTGGAGAGTAAGAAATGCACAACAATACCAGGGGAGTTGTTGTCTGTGTGTGTATCTCGGCTGGAAAAATTGTTGCAAGAATGCGTCAGAAAGGGTAGTTGCCAGAGATTGAATTGGACCAAACCAGGCTGGACAGGATCATTAAGTCTGCCCCTTCTCAGAACTGCTGTTGCTTCAGTTACACCTGGCCAATCGACTGGAATCCCCACCCTCCTATGATGAGCTAATGAGAGAATTCGAAGGGTTGAGAAAAGGTGACCCTGGGAGGACTTGCACCAATAACTGCTGCTACGATCCGAGTGACTGAGGATGACCCAAGTGAAGTTCAGGGGCAGAGGTTGGCAGTTAATGAGTGCTCTGAGAAGGAAAGGGTGTGCCACCCTGGGGTGAACTGCTGAGGGAGATTAGGAAAGTAACAGACAGTCTCATCATGAAGGCCGCTCCTACCAGTACGGGCACTGACACTTGCCCGACTGCTTCTGCTATGGGGTGGGGTGCCTACCCAGGCACCTCATGTTGACAACAGTTGAAACTTGATGCCTTGACTATGGAAGTGAGGGAACTGAAGAGATGTCTCCAAATGTCCAACCCACCGCCGGCTGAGGTGGCACCAAGGTTTTCTATTGATAGTACCAATGCCGCAACCCCCAATGTGATGCCTCAGTCACCCCAAACTTCAGCAGACATATTTTGCCATAATTGTGGGAAGGATGGGCACATGAAGAGGAATGCCAGTCTCGGAAAGACTTAGAGAGTGGTGAGCCGGCTACAAGGAGAGCTTTGGAGCACAAAACAGTGGTTAAGAGGTGCGAAATGACCACAGTGAATGTCCCAAAAATGCTAACTCACGTCCTTATGTGGCTAGATCATCTACCCAGGCCCTTGCTACCACCTCTCCAGACTGGTCCAGAATAGTGAGCCCTTCAATGGAAGCTACAGTAAAAGTGAATGGTGTGCCCACCAGAGCTGTGTTGGACAGTGGCTCCCAAGTGACAATTATGTTCCAGGATTGGTATCAGAAGCATTGTCAGACGTGACTCTTACAACCATTGGAAGGACTGCATGAATGGGGTTAAGTGAGAAGGCCTACCCTACTCCGGGTATATGTGAGTTTGGCAATCTTTCCCTACCTCCGTGGCTGGAGTAGCAGAGCAAGTAGAGACCCTGGCCTTAGTGTGTCCCCTACTGGACTGTATGATGGGATTCCTCTACTAATTGGGAAGAATGCACATATGTTTGGACGGTTGGTGTAGTTGTGTTATGAGAAACAAGGGTCAAGGACTGGTAGAGCTTTGAGAATCCGGCCTTGATCAAGAAGATCTATGAGGCACAGAGAGCTGCTGAAAAAATGGACCCAGAGGAACGGTTGGAATTGTCTGGAAGAAGGATCCTGCGTCTCTGATTCTGGAGCCAAATGCACAGTGTACCTTACAGGGAAGTCCATATCAGAAAGGATGTCAAGAATAAAATCTTCATGCTGGATGCACCAGATGATGGAAATTGTCAGAAGAACTGCTGGTCAAGCCAAGTATTTTGCCTGCCAGAGCCCATGCTTATGCCAGAAGGGTAATGGTTCAAGTTCATAATGTGTCTGATAGAGATTCAAGGAAATAGAGGTTGCACCCTGGCTAATGTACATTGTGCAGATACTGCAGTGCTACCAGTAACAAGTGTTCAGGGGAGAATGATAGAGTGATGCCCGACTTGTTTGATTTTGGGACTCCCGTTGCCAGCTGAATGGAAGATGAGAATCAGTAGAAAGCTTGCCCAGAGACCAGGTGTTTTCTTTAAAGGAATGGGATGCAGGATGTGTGCAGGAGCTGAGTACCACATCCGGCTGCATGATGAAAGCCATTTTGTGAGAGGTCTCGGCGCCTGTCCCTGCTGACATAGATGATGTGAGACAGCATCTGCAAGAGGTGCTAGCTGCTGGTGTAATACAAGAATCCAGAAGCCCCTATGCTTCCCCTATCGTGGTAGTGAGAAAAAAGAATGGGACAGTAAGGATGTGCATGGATTATCGCACTTTAAACCGTGGACTATCCTGATCAATATACAATGCCCGCATTCAAGATGCTTTGGACTGCCTGAGCGGTAGCAAGTGGTTCTCTGTGCTGGATCTTTGCAGTGGGTACTACCAGATCCCGATGGCTCCGGAAGACCGTGAGAAGGACAGCCTTTATCTGTCCGCTTGGCTTCTATGAATTCATGAGGGTGCCCTGGAGATTTCAGGTGCCACAGCCACTTTTCAATGATTGATGGAGTGTGCAGTGGGGACATGAATTTATTAGAGTGCCTGGTATACCTAGATGATGTTATTGTGTTGGCAGCTCACTGGAGGAACATGAGAGCAGATTATTCAAGGTGTTGGACCGACTGGAAGACTTTGGCCTTAAACTATCCATCGATAAATGTCAGTTCGTCCAAACCTCTGTAAAGTATGTGGGACACATAGTATCCACCGAGGAACAGAGACCGAACCAAGTAAAGTTGAGACCTTGACAACCTGGCACAGCCCCACAATCTAAATTGCAAAGATTCCTGGGATTCTGTGGCTACTATCGCCGTTCATCAAGGACTATTCAGGAGTGATCAGTCCTTTACTTAATCTTACTCAAGGTTACCCTCCTACCCACAAAAAATACAAGAGGTCGGTTTCTTCTGAGCCTGAGAGAGTGTATTTCCGTCCCAATGAAGTATTTGGAGCCAGATGGACAACTGAGTATGAAGCTACTTTTCATGAGATTATATATCAACTTACCATGCTCCTGTCCTTGCCTATGCAGATCCAGCAAAGCCCTATGTCTTGCACACTGATGCTAGCCTGCAAGGCTAGGGCTATATTGTACCAAGAGCACGAGAATGACCTGAGACCACTGGCCTTTGCCAGTAGAAGCTTGACCCCATCCGAAAAGAACTATCCTGTACATAAGTTAGAGTTCCTAGCTTTGAAGTGGGCTATTGTTGACCAGTTCCACAAGTACTTGTATGGGGCTAAGATACTAGTAAAACTGACAATAATCCTTTGACCTATGTGCAGACTTCAGCTAAGTTGGATGCCACTGGCCATAGGTGGCTTTCTGCATTATCTACATATGACTATGCTGTTGAATACAGAGCAGGCCTGAACCACATAGATGCTGATGCTCTCTCGGAGGCCTGTTCCCAGAATGACTGGGTCAGACTGTCAGAACCTGATATTCGAGCACTCTGCCAGAAGTTTGACAGGGAGGAACAAATGTCCACGGACGCAGTGGACTGTATGAGTGGATTGTTTGGGACCCTCTGAGAATTGCATACATGCTGCTTATTGCCACTTTTCTGCAATAGACATTGGTGCACTGCCTCAGCTGGACAATGACAGTATTCAGTGTGCTCAAGCCCAAGATCCCATGATCAAATCAGCTTTAGAAGCCTTCTATGCATGGAAAGATGTGTCCAAATTATGCTCCACTGATTTGAGAATTGCATTGTTATACAAGGAAGGTCCTAAGTTGAAACTGATCAATAGACTGCTATACAGAGAAACAGTAGACAGAGGGGTACAAATAGACAAACAACAACTAGTGCTGCCCACTGCCTTTCGAGACTCAGTACTGAGGTCCTTACACAACCATAGGGCACCTTGGTATAGACAGAACACTTGACTTGGTGAGATCCAGATTCTATTAGCCTAAGATTGGGGCTGATGTTGAGCAACACATTCGAACTTGTAGTCGCTGCTTACAGAGGAAAGCTTTGCCCCAGCGAGTTGCCCCTTGTTAACATCACCACCAGTGCACTCATGGAGCTGGTCTGTATTGATTTTCTGAGTTTGGAGTCAGATCAAAGAAATATTAGTAATGTGCTGGTGGTCACTGACCATTTCACGAGATATGCCCAAGTTTTCCCACCAAGGACCAGAAGGCATCCACTGTGGCAAAAGTACTTGTAGAAACCTTTTTGTTCACTATGGGGCTCCACAAAGAATCCATTCTGATCAAGTGAGAGACTTTGGGAGTCGTCTGATCAAAGAGATGCTTTGTGGGAGTGCAAAGTCCAGAACCACCCCTTACCACCCCCAGGGTGGCCCACAGCCTGAACGTTTCAACGCACTTTGCTAGATATGCTGGGCACCATCCGCCCAAAGGACAAGTCTAGATGGAGCCAACAAATTAGCACCCTGGTACATGCCTACAACTGCACCAAAGTGATGCCACTGGGTTCTCCCCTGCCGCCTGATGTTTGGAAGAAGCTCGACTGCGGTAGATGTATGTTTTGGAGTTTCTCCTGATGGGGTTCGAGCTGACAACTATTTACAGTCGTGCAAAGTTAAAGGCCCAGCTAAATCATGCATACCAACTGGCTCAAACCATGGCTGCCAAAAGAAATCTGCCCAACAAAGAAAGATATAATAAAAGGTGAAAGCACAGGAACTCCAGGAGGGAGATCGGTATTGCTAAGAAATCTGGGACTACATGGCAAACATAAGATTGCTGACAGATTGCACCATCTCCCTCACATTGTAGTGGGCAAACTAGATGATTGCCTGTGTACAAAGTAAGGCCTGAGAATAATTCAAAAGATGTTAAAACACTGCATAGAAATCATTTAGTGGCCATTGGACAAATCTTGATTGAGTCTGAGCCCCAGAAAATGCCCCTCTGGACCAGTGACTAGAGCTGCTGCTAAGAAAAATCAAGAAAGTCTGCACCTACAGAAGCTGAGTTAAAGTGTTCCCCTCCACAAGTCCCAGTTGAACAGGACTGTCAGTCCATGTCAGAGAAAAGTGAGTGTGGCTTGAATACTACCCTTCTTACGAACTGAGTCAATTGTTCAGGGCAATCCCTAGTCAGTCCTGGAGATGAAGCTGGGCCTTCTGGACTGTCTAAGCCCCAGCTTTGTCCCTGGAGCCAATGCTCCCAGAAAGTGAAGTGCAAAGCATCAAGTCAGATGATATGGAATCATTGTGTATGGTTGAACTGTTTGAGCTTTCAGAGGAGGAAAATGATGGACTGGAACAGACTGGTGATATACCAGAACAAGAAGAGTATTTTGAGTGCCCTGACGGTCCACTGCCAGTGTCCGAAAGCTTTCCATGTGAGCCAAATGTTGTGGACTCAGAGATTGTAACTCCTGGAGCTGAAAGTGCCCCAAGTTCTAGCCTCTCTACCCAATGGAAACTCCCTGGCAAGTGAGGACAATGCTGAAAATGAGGCTCAGAGTGCAGAGACTGTAACAGTTCCCCTAGAAAGACTGATCGAGCTGTAAAGCCTGTGGTGCACCTCAGTTATGATTCCCTGGGAGGCCTGTGGACTTAACATAAAAACATAGACTTTGACGGCAGATAAGGACCGCTAGGCCCATCTAGTCTGCCCAATTCCCTACCTACAGGATAGGCCGCAGATCCTAGTTAACCAACAGCTATATCTTCCTGCCCACCACAAGAATTGCTTTATGTCTGTCCCATGCATTCTTGAATTCTCCCACAGTTTTAGACCCACAACTTCCTCAGGAAGGCTGTTCCATGCATCCACTACCCTATCTGTGAAATAATACTTCCTCATTGCCCCTGAACCGCCCTCCTTCTATCTTAAATTGTGTCCCTTGTTCTTGCAAGTCTCTTTTCTGAAAGATGCTACCCTCTTGGACTTTGTTGATTCCCTGAGGTACTTGAAAGTTTCTATCATGTCCCCTCTCCTTCTTTCCTCAAGGGTATACATATTAAGCTCCTTTAGTCTCTCCTCATACGGCTTCTCTTGCAGATCCTGCACCATTTTAGTTGCCCTCCTCTGGACTGCCTCTATCCTGTCTATGTCCTTGCGGAGATGGGGTCTCCAGAACTGGACACAGTATTCCAGATGGGGTCTCACCAACTGTCTGTACAGAGGATAACAACTTCCTGTTTTCTGCTGCTGATGCCTCTCCCTATACATCCCAGTATACCCCGGCCCTCCCTACTGCCTTCTCACATTGCTTGCTAACCTTAAGGTCATCTGATATGATTACCCCCAGGTCCCTTTCCTGTTTTGTTGTTGTTACTACCTCCCCACCCATTGTGTAGTCTTCCCTGGGTTCTTGTTTCCCAGGTGCATTATTTGCACTTTTGCATTGAATCCTAGCTGCCATATGTCTGACCATTCCTCCAACCTTGCCAAGTCCCTTTTCATCCTTTCCACGCCTCCTTGTGTATCAACCCTGTTGCAGATCTTTGTGTCATCTGCAAAAGGCATACGTTCCTTCAGTCCCTCTGCAATGTCACTGATGAAGACATTAAAAGGACTGGACCAATACTGAACCCTGTGGTCCCACTAGTAACCGCCCTTTCTTCAGAGTGGACTCCATTTACAATTACCTTCTGTGTCCTGTTGTCCAGCCAATGTTTTACCCAGGCTACCACCCTGGGACCCACTCCCAGGCTGGTTAATTTGACTAATAATCTTTTGTGTGGGACTATGTCAAATGCCTTGCTAAAGTCTAGGTAGGCCATGTCACAGCCCCTCCCTGGTCTACTACTTTGGTCACCCAGTCAAAGAAATCGATTAGATTCGTCTGACATGACCTTCCGCTGTGAACCCATTCTGCCTTGGATCCTGTGCTCCACTGACCTCTAGGTACTCAACTATTCTTTCCTTCAAGTGACTCCATCCATTTCCCTACCAGAGGTCAGACTGACAGGTCTGTAGTTTCCTGCCTCTGTCTTGGTCCCACTTTTGTGAGGGAATCACATCCGCCTTCCTCCAGTCCTCGGGTACCACACCATCCTCCCATGATTTATTAAAAGAGTAGCCAGTGGTTTCACTAGTTCCTTCCTTAATTCTTTTAGAATTCTGGGGTGAATTCCATCAGGACCCATTGCTTTGTCCACCTTCAGTTTTAAGAGTTCTTGCAGAACCCTTTCTTCTGTGAAAGGACTAGGATCGACCCCTATCAAGAGTGCTTCTGTTAATTGGATTAGGCACTTCCCCTCCTCTTTTGTGAATACTGAGCAGAAATATTCGTTCAGTATTCCTGCTTTTCACTGTCCCCTCTGCCCACCACCGTTCATTCTATTCAGCCTCACTTCCCTCCTTTGTCTTTCTCGTTCGCTAATGTACCTATAAAGGTTTTATCCCCTTCTTAACTGAGTTGGCTATCTTTTCCTCAGTTTGGGCCTTTGCTATTCTGACTTCCCTCCTGCTTCTTTTCTGCCTTAACTGGTACAGCTCTCTGTCCTGCTCCTTCTGTGTTTCCTTATACTTCGGAATGCTATCTTTTTCTTCCTGACTTTCACAGCCACCTCTCTTGAGAACCATAGTAGGCTTTTCTTTCGTTTTGATTTGTTTATTTGCTTCACACAAAGGCTTGTTGCCTCTGTGATGGCAGTTTGATAATTCCCATTGTTGCTCCACACCGCCTTCTAGCCTGTTTGCTAGTGCTTTTCTGAGACACTCTCCCATCTTGCCAAAGCCAGCCCTCCTAAAGTCCAGTACCCTCACTTTTGTATGGCTTGACTCTGTAGCTGAGTTTAATGTGAACCACACTGTTTGATGGTCACTTGTCCCCAGATGGCAACCCACTTCTAGATCTGAGATCCTCTCACTGCCCCGTTTGAGAGTCAGAGGTCTAAGATTGCTCCCTCACGAGTGGGTTCGAAACTAGCTGTCTAATGCCTGCCACCTGTAGGGCATCAAGAATAGCCCTGCTCTTGGATGTGGCTGCAGCAAATGTGCTCCAGTTAACATCTGGCATATTCAGGTCTCCCATCAACAGTATCTCCCTTTCTCTGCCATTCTAAGAATGCCTTCCATCATATCCTTGTCCATTCCTTCCCCTGACATGGGGGTCTGTACACTTGGACTTGCCTCTCAATGTTGTCCATAAAGGAGTGTATGTGTCCCCAAGTTCATTGCCCAAACTGAACATCAGTGCTAACTCCAAGTTACTTGTGTTGCCCTTTAGGTATGGTGCCCTGCCCGTCCAGCCCCAAGGTAGCTGATAGGGAAGGGCCCCTCTCTTCAGGTTTCATGTGCAGAGGTAATAACCTGAGTTATGGTACAGTGTGTGTATAGTACTGTGAAAAAGTGAGGTACTGAAAAGTTTCAGAAATGTTTTCTGGTAAGGTGATATATTGACTGATAATTATATGTATAAGTCTAATGTGATACTGATGTAAATATATAAGGTTGTATTGAAAACTTATGGGGGTACTTACTTGACTTAGACACCAAGTTTTTCCAGGCCGGAAGGGTGTAACCTCCCTGCAAATGGGGTTCCAAAAGTCTCCAGGAGCTTGCCTGAATGCTCCAAGCCTGGGTGGTGTTCGTTGTCTGAGCTGCTTAACTGTGGCTGCAAGTGAGTGCTATTTGAGCCTCCATGTACTGTTTCTTTAAGAGATGTCTGCTTGCAGACTTAATTAGTTGTATGAGGGACTGTGTATTTAATGCTCAATCCCCCTCGAGCTGTGGAGTAATCGCTCCATTTGCTGGTCTCTGAAGGTGCAAAGGAGCCCTCTGAAAGCTGTAACTGTTTGCCTGTAATCATTTAAAGCATTAGCAAAATTGTAGTTTGTCTAACCTGCCTTTATTGCAGCTGGGACTCTGTGTGTTTACCTCTCCATTTTGGACCTAAACTGCTGTGTTGGGCCAATTGGGTTAAGGAGCCCTAAAATGGAGCCTGTGAATGAATCAGAACTTGGACTCTTAATTTGAGCCAGCCACAAGGGGATTGTATAGGCAGTGACTCTGGGAAATGTAGTTTTGACCTTGGCGCCTTTTTCTACCAACAGAGGGAGTCTTATTGTGAGTGACAGCTGAATCAGCCAACAGAATAGTGTGGAGCTAAAGGAAATGCCCTGCTCTGTGACTGGAAAGATCAGATCAGTTGTGGCGGTGAACAGTGAAGGAGCTGTGTGCTTCTACGATGTATAGTTTAGTAGAGGAAGCACATGAGGCCCTGAGTTTTGGTCTGCAGCCTTTGTGAGTGCCAGTTTGGACTGAATCTGAGTTGTGAGGAGAAAGAAGCACTAGAAGTGTGGAAACCTGGCTCACCCTGTAGAAGACTGGAGAAACTGCTGAATCGCTCGGTCTGTCAGGAACTGAAGCTGCTGTGTGTGCTCCCAGGTATTTTGCAGTAATTGCGATCGGGATTGAGGAGCAGCCTGCCTGGTATAGTACTTTCCTTTTACATATAAATGTCGTAGAGCTTGTGGGGAATCGCTATTTCATATCCCTGTACAGAGAATTGTGTGCTGAAGCTGGAAGTAAACCCCAGCTTAATTTGGACTACATCCGTTTGCTATCAACTGCAGTGGGATCCAGTCACAAGGACCTTGTCCTCATGCCCTGCTCTTCTGGCAATCCAGAGGGACATTCCATCCGATCCCCAGCTGGGCGTTGTGAGTACAAATCAGGGTATTCCTGTGCAGCTTTTTCACTCACAAGTGTGTCATCTAATTCTTGTTGTTTCACTGTTTCATGGACTGAGCCCTCCAGCTCCAGATTACAACTGGGTGTTGTGCATATATTTTATTCTACAGGGCCCTATCCATCTGCACCTGCCCGGCAACCCAGAGCAGCGGATCTGGCTAGCCCCACCCCCAACCTGAGTACCCAGAGTGTGACTTTTCAGACCCTGTATGTGTGCACAGTACTGTGATTTAATGCCACTAATTAACCTGATTTCCCGTCCGTGTTACTGTCCCTAAATAAATCAGATTTGTTGTTGCTATACTATATACTGTCTGTGGTGGTGGTACTTATGGAAACAGTATTGTGTTTTGCTGTGTATGTTGATTAACCTTACTTTACAGGGGTCCTCAGAGTCGTGCTGCTGAATCAGTCTCGAGGGTAAGTGGTATCTATATGAGTGAACAGTGTGTAACGTGGGGTATTGGGCCTGTAACTCCAGTGTACTGTGTGAGCCACTAGGGGGATAAAGGGGTCTCAGTGTCCCAGAGGGCTGTGACCAAGTTAGTCTAACCACTACAAACCCTGACCTCTGGGTGGAGGCACCCGCCATAGGACCTAGGCCCTCCACCTGTCCGTAGTCAAGCAGGCAGGGGTAGTAGCCCTTGGGATAGCGCCACCTAGGGGTTACACAAGTCTAAGTGTTTCCACTGTCTTCTGTGCGAATAGGTGGCAGTACTTTCCTGCTGCTACCTAAGACTCATCTGCCTAGCTAAAGTTGCAGAGGCATTATATGCAGGTCTCTAGTGATGTCAGTCGGTCAGCTGACCTGCCCCTGTTCTAATAACAAAATAAACTCTCTACTAATACATTTATTTGGGGATCAGCCAGACCAAAATGAACAAATCCCCAGGCAATGCATATCTTTCCTTTGTATCTCCAGAAACTCTTAGGTTTCAGATATTTTGAAGGATAATTACTTAATGGTCATCTGGGTGTCATGGCTACACCCCTGGACAGTATTATGGACTGTCCATGACCTGTACTATGCATAGAAATTAGCCTCTGTTTGGCCCACTTTTCCATAAGGTGCAGACTTATACTAGAATTTCAGGTAAGGAACAGAACCTTCTTTGTTCACAATACAAGCTTATTTCATACAAAAGAAAACTGTCTGTGTTCTCTACATATCTTGTGTCTATATTTATTTAGCCTTGGGACACAGTGCAAGAGGCAAAATATATATCGTAGCAGCCGACAGCTGCCTTTTTCCTTTGAGGCCCATTTGTGACTTTCGTTATCTCCCATGTCCTACTTCTAATGAGGGAGAAGAAAGTCCTTAATTATTGCAGCATTGCAATTTAAAAGCATCTAACAGCACTCTCTTTACATGTAAGAGCCCTTTCTGGCTCTTTCCCCAAATCTTTGTCCCGTGAGAGTCTTCTCCTTACTTAACACGGGCACAAAACGTCCTAATTCAGCATCTTCACCAGCTCTTCGCGACACACTCGCTGGCTTTACTGCACATTTGTACAGCCATGAGGTGCAACCAGGAATGAGCGGCACTTATCCGAGGGCATTTATGAATAAAACAAGCCCTCTATTCCTCAGTCCTATATACTGCACTCTTTGTATCAACACACTCTTGCTGGCATGGCAAACATTGCAACAGCCATGAGGTGTGAGTTAGGAGTGAGCGGTTTTATACATAGGTTCCGAGTCAGTCTTTCTGTGCCACCTGTCCTCTTTATGTACCTATTTTACCATACCCCATTGATACAGGCATCCTGTATCCTGGCAAGTTCTGTAACATGCTTTTAATTATCTAGGGCATTTAAGAAATTTGTTTTCACCACAATCACTTACTTAAAGGACGTTATATCATTACATGAATAGCTCTTCTTGACAAGGACACAAAATGAAAATATATAGTGGGAACAGAATAGATTAAAGAAATTAAGCAGGAGGCCACCCCTCATAATGGGAAAAAGGAAAAGGTCAAGAAGGACCAGAAGAGAGGTGGTACTGCAGTAGACTAGGAAAATAGGGATGAGAAGAGGGATGGTCCTGACAAGCACTGAAAGGATTTTCAAAGGGGGCAACTCTGTCACCACTGACAAAGGAAATAGACCAGCGTACAGCAGTAGATGTGGTCTATCTGGAATTCAGGAAGGCCTTCGATACAGTCCCACACAGGAGACTAATCCACAAGCTGGCAAATCTGGGGTGGGGAAAGAGGTGGTCACGTGGGTAACAGAGCACAAAGAGTGGTGGTAAATGGGGTTAGCTCACAGGAGGGATGGATAACAAGTGGCGTACCAAGGATCAGTGCTGGGACCCGTGCTCCTTAGTGTCTTCATAAATGATATTGCAGAGGGTCTGGAAGAGAGGTTAGTCTGTTCGTGGATGGTACAAAGCTATGTAACATAGCAGATACACAGGAAGGTATAGAAAAATGTGAAGGGATCTGAAGAGGCTAGAAAAAGGTCCAAGGAATGGCAGTTGGGTTTCAATGCAAAAAAGTGAAGATTGTGCACCTAGGAAGAGGGAATCCTAGGACTGAGTATGGACTAGACGAGGATAACTCTGGAGGCCACCACAGAGGAAAGAGACCTAGGGTAGTCATAGAATGCAACCTCAAAGTGGCTAAACAGTGTGACAAAGCAGTCAGAAAGGCTCACAGAATGCTAGGGTGCATAGAGGGGTATAACAAGTAGAAGGAGGGAAGAGGTGGTACCATTGTAGAACTCCTAGTAAGGCCTCATCTGGAGTATTGTGTTCAGTTCTGGAGGTCCCATCTCCAAAAATACATAGACAGGATGGAGATGGTACAGATGAGGGCAACAAAAATGGTGTCGGGGATGCAGCATAAGTCATATGAGGAGAGACTCAGACCTCTCAATATGTACTCCCTGGAGGAAAGGGGACGGGAAACATGATAGAGACCTTCAAATATCTAAGGGGATCAACAGGGTACCAGAGGGAGCATTTTCACAGGAAGGAAAATAGCAGAACAAGGGGGCACAGCATGAGACTAAAAGAAACTTAGAGGGACCTTGAGGAAATTCTACTTCACTGAAAGGGTGGTGGAGAGATGGAACAAGTCTCCCCAGGAAGTCGTAGGGGTAGCCCATGGTTCAGGGATTCAAGAATGTGTGGGATAGGCACATGGGAATTATCAAGCTAGGGCGAAGGGGGCTTGTAGCATCTAGGTACCTTAAGCATTAGAAAGAGGGATAGGGCAGATTGGATGGGCCACAAGGCCCTTATCTGCTGACAACTTCTAGGTATCGACGTAAATGCTACACAAAGCTCATAACAGAGTGAAGTAGCCTGGACTCCTATTAAGAAGCTGGTGGTTGTGTGTTCCATATTTCCCCTGCTGGATTATGGGGACGTTGTCTAGAAACAAAGAAACATAGAATTTGATGGCAGATAAGGACCGCTTGGCCCACCCAGTCTTCCCATTTCCCTACCTAATGGATAAGCTGCAGATCCTAGTTAACTAACAGCCTACTTCCTCCTACCCCACCCCTAGAATTGCCTTATGTCTGTCCCATGCATTCTTGAATTCCCCACTGTTTTTGACTCCACAACCTCCTCAGGAAGGCCATTCCATGCATTCACAACCCTCTCCGTGAAAAATACTTCCTCACATTACCTCTGAGCCATCCACCTTCTATCTTCAAATTGTGCCCCTTGTTCTTGCACACCTCTTTTCTGAAAGATACTACCCTCTTGGACTTTGTTGATTCTCTTGAGGTACTTGAACATTTCTATCTATGTCCCACCTGTCCCTCCTTTCTCGAGGGTATACATATTAAGTTCTTAAGTCTCTCTTCATATGTCTTCTGGTGCAGACCCTGCACCATTTAGTTGCCCTTCTCTGGACTGCCTCCATCTTGTCTATATCCTTCATGGAGACTGGGTCTCCAGAACTGCATGCTGTACTCCAGATGGGGATTCACCAGCTGTCTGTACAGAGGGATAACAACTTCCTGTTTTCTCCTGGTGATGCCTCTCCCATACATCCCAGTATCCCCCCGCCCTCCTTACTGCCCTTTCACATTGAGGTCATCTGATATGACTACCCCAGGTCCCTTTCCATTTTTGTTGTTGTTAGTATTCACCCCATTGTGTACTCTTCCCTGGGTTTTGTTTCCCAGGTGCATTACCTTGCATTTTTAGCATTGAATCTAAGCTGCCATACATTTGACCATTCCTCTAACCTTGCAAGTCCTTCTCATCCTTTCCACCCCACCTTGTGCATCAACTCTGTTGCAGATCTTTATGTCGTCTGCAAAGAGACATACTTTTCCTCCTAGTCCCTCTGCAATGTCACTTATAAGACATTGAAGAGGACCGATCCTAGAACTGAACCCTGTGTTACCCCACTAGTAACCCCCTTTCTTCAGAGTAGACTCTGTTTATTATTACCCTCTGTGTCCTGTTCTCCAGCCAATTTTTACCAGGCTACCATCTTGGGACCCACTCCCAGGCTGGCTAACTTGTATATTAATCTTTGCATGGGACTGTGTCAATTGCCTTGCTAAAGTCTAGATGGGCCATGTCCACAGCCCCTCCTGATCTACTACTTTGGTCACCCAGTCAAAGAAATCTATTAGATTCATCTGACATGACCTTCCCGCTGTAAATCCATGCTGCCTTGGGTCCTGTGCCCTTTGGCCTCTAGGTAATCAACAGTTCTTTCCTTCAGAAGTGATTCCATCATTTTCCAAATCACTGAGGTCAAATTAACAGGTCTGTAATTTCCTGCATGTGCCCTGCTCCCACTTTTGTGGAGTGGAATAACATCTGCCTTCCTCCAGTCCTCAGATACCACCCCATCCTCCTATGATTTGTTAAAGAGGGTAGTCAGTGGTGTCACTAGTTATAACCTTAGTTCTTTTAGAATTCTGGGATGAATCCCATCAGGCCCCATTGCTTTGTCCACCTTCAGTTTTAAGAGTCCTTTCAGAACTCTTTCTTCCATGAATGGGCTGGTATCAACCCCTATCCAGAGTGTTTCTGTTGTTTGGTTTAGGTACCTCCCTTCTTCATTTGTGAATACCGAGCAAAAATATGTGTCTAGTATCTGCCTTTTCACAGTCACTCTGCCCCCCCTATCCTTTATTAAGCCTCACTGTCCCTCCCTTGGTCTTCCCTTACGCTTCTGGGTGCTAACTCCTCTACCCTGTCCAAACTATAAACACTTCAATGCCTTATGCAGATTTGTACAGGCCTTCCCCTTGAACTTACCATTGTACCATGTACAATGATCTTGGGTAAGCAAACAGGCACTCTCTGCACTCTGCCATAGTGGGGCTAGGTTCTGGGAAGGTAAATTCCTGGGATACCTCAAGGACTCTTTATTCTGGCAACAAATCACACATACCTCTTTAGGTTTAAGTATAGTTGCCATTTCCAGATCCCATGTTGTAGAAGAAACCTAGGGCAAGCTCTCAATCACCTAAAGGCTACCCTCCATTTGAAACAGCCTCCTGCCCAAATCACCACTGTCAGCTCCCACTGACCTCATGCAAGAGATTAATCAAGGTCCATTATACTTCCCTGATTTCTTGCCTAGCTACCCCAATCCAGGCCTCACCAGGCCATAACAGACTAAGGCACATTGCTACATAGCAGGACCGCTAGGTCACCTACTCCTCTAGGCTACTCTTCTGAATCTCAGGGTATTGTTTCAACCCCACCCTGCTATGGCAACTTGCATCCTGTTCTGTAACTTACAATAAGCTTATTGGCACATTGCCTGTTTTTGCAGAGTGTAGAATACCCGGAGATAACATGTCTTCACTGCAGTGGCACAAATTGCATATGCCTCATCGTTTACACCTTGTATGAATTACTGCTAAGACACAAATTGCACCTGCCTCATTCCTTTGCACCTTGTTTGTAATTGGCACTGTAATTTTACAATGTACTATTGTTATTACAGAACCATTGTAGTGAATGTATTCTTGTATTTTTGTATAACGTACTTCTGCTATTTTAAGAACCTACAATCGTTTATAGAACCATTGCAGTGAATGTATTCTTGTATTTTTGTATAATGTACTTCTGTTGTTTTAAGAACCTTGTGGTGTGTATTTCTCCGCATATGCAACCTGTAGGGAAATCATTAATTTGCATAAGCACAGCAGTACATTATTCACATGTGCACAGTCAGTTTAGAGCACATACTTTATGGGGACTAAGCTTGTAAGTCCCACCCTCCCCCACTGTACATTGGGCCAGCAGCTGTGTTCCTTATACAAAACTATGCATCATTGCAGAGCATGTGAAGCGTGATACCATATTGTGGATGTCAAGACCCAGAAGCAGCCCACTGACATCCACATGTTTCAAGTGGTACAATCAGTCTCCATGGCATTTTAACAGTAAATAAATAAAAGAACAGCCACATTCATGGCTGCCAGCAGAGAACACTAGGTCTGACATTCCAACACTGTAAATCAAAGGTGGGGTTACTGTAGGGCAACCAGAAATTTTATATGGAAAAATGGTACTACAGACAGCTAGGTATATCTGTTACAACTAGCTGTTGAATGCGTAGGGTTGGAGATCCGAGAAAACCAATACAAGTGCAGAATGTCAGCAACATAATCAGGGCAGCTAACTGAAACCAGATCAACCCCATGTAAATCGAGACATTTGGTCCCCTTAGTTACTGTTCATGTGTGCAGGGTCTGGTCAGCAGGCTATGGGTATTACTGCAGCAATGGTTCTCTGCTACTGTATCTCTTTAATGGGGATGGAGAGAGGATCTCAGATCTAGAAGTGGGTAGCCATCTGGGAACAAGTGACCACCAAACAGTGTGGTTCATGATAAACACAGCCATAGAGCCAAGCCATACAAAAGTGAGGGTACTGGACTTTAGGAGGCTGACTTTGTCAAAATGGGAGAGTGCTCAGAAAAGCACTAGCAAACAGGCAAGAAGGAGGGTGGAGGAACAATGGGAAACATCAAAACTGCCATCACAGAGGCAACAAGCCTTTCTGTGAAGCAAATAAAATCAAAATGAAAGAAAAAACATTTTGGTTCTTAAAAGAGGTGGTAGGAAAGGTTAGGGAGAAAAGATATCATTCAGGAAGTATAAGAAAATACAGAAGGAGCAGGCCATAGAACTGTACCAGTTAAAGCAGAAGGAAGCAGGGAAGGCCCAAACTGAGGAAAGATAGCCAACTCAGTTAAGAAGGGGACTAAAACCTTTTTATAGGTACATTAGGGAGCCAAGAAAGACCAAGGGAGGGATAGTAAGGCTTAATAAAGGGAAGGATGGGTGGGCAGAAGGACAGTGAAAAGCAGGATACTGAATGAATAATTCTGCTCAGTATTCACAAAAGAAGGAAAGGGGAGGTAACTAATCCAGTCAGTAGAAGCACTCTGCATGAGGGGTCGATACCAGTCCTTTCACAGAAGAAAGGGTTCTGAAGAACTCCTAAAACTGAAGGTGCACAAAGTAATGGGGCCTGATGTGATTCACCTTAGAAATCTTAAAGAACTCAGAGGAGAACTAGTAACACCACTGACTTCCTTTTAACAAATCATGGGAGGATGGTGTGGTATCTAAGGACTGGAGGAGGGTGGATGCAATTCCCCTTCACAAAAGTGGGAGCAAAGCAGAGGTAGGAAACTACAGAACTGTTAGTTTGACCTCAGTGGTGGGGAAAATGATGGAATCACTTCTGAAAGAAAGAATTGTTGAGTACCTAGAGGTCAGTGGGGTACAGGACCCATGGCAGCATGGATTCACAGTAGGAAGGTCATGTCAGAGGAATCTAGTAGATTTCTTTGGCTGGGTGACCAAAGTAGCAGACTAGGGAGGGGCTGTGGACATGGCTTACCTAGACTTTAGCAAGGCATTTGACACAGTCCCACACAAAGATTAATAAACAAATTAGCCATCCTGGGAGTGGGTCCCTGGGTGGTAGCCTGGATAAAAATTGGCTGAACAACAGGACACAGAGGGTAATAGTAAATGGAGTCCACTCCGAAGAAAGGGGTTACTAGTGGGGTACTGCAGGGTTCAGTACTGGTCAGGTCCTTTTAATGTCTTTATAAGTGACATTGCAGAGGGACTGGGAGGAAAAGTATGCCTCTGCAGATGACACAAAGATCTACAATGGGTTGACACACAAGAGGGTGTGGAAAGGATGAGAAGGGACCTAGCAAGTTTGGAGGAATGGTCAAAGTATGGCAGCTTAGATTCAATGTAAAGAAGTGCAAAGTAATGCACCTGGGAAACAAAAACCCTGGGGAAGAGTACACAATGGGGAGGGGGAGGTATTAACAACAACAAAAATGGAAAGGGACCTGGGGTAGTCATATCAGATGACCTAAAGGTAAGCAAGCAATGTGAGAAGGCAGTAAGGATGGCCGGGGATACTGGGATGTATAGGGAGAGGCATTGCCAGTAGAAAACAAGAAGTTGTTATCCCTCTGTACAGACAGTTGGTGAGACCCTATCTGGAGTACTGTGTGCAGTTTTGGAGACTCCATCTCTGCAAGGACATAGACAGGATGGAGACAGTCCAGAGAAGGGCAACTAAAATGGTACAGGGTCTGCAACAGAAGTCATATGAAGAGAGATTAGCAGTCCATTCTGGTGTCCCCCTGGGTGTCCCTCAGGGGTCCATCCTCGGTCCTCTACTCTTCAGTCTCTTCCTTAACGCCTCCCTCATCCTGCTCGGGCAATATACTATTGTATCGGATGATGCCGTCCTTTTTCTTCCAACCCAGTCCCACCTTACTACACAATTCGCTCCAGTCCTCCTCTCTGATGCCAAGTATGGTTCTCAACACAGCGTCTTACACTAAATTACAAAAGACTAAAGTCATGTACTTCTCCCACCAGCTGAACTCCGGAAGGTACTCTGCCCTCAACTCCTTACCTCAATGGCACTCCCTAGAGGAAGTGGAAATCTTCAAATACCTGGCATAACTCTGACCCTGCCTAAATTTCCACCAACATATCCATCTCCTGTCCAGCACACAATTATCGCCTTGGAATCCTCTATCGCCTCAAACACTGTCTTACCCGGAAGCGCTCAGCTCGCTGTCTCCTCCTATGTCCTATCCCTCCTTGACTATGGCATACTTATTTATGGATCTGCCAACACATCAGCCCTAGAGAGACTCGGCTCTCCCTGAACAAAGCCTGTCGTCTTGTCCTCAGCTGTGATTGCCTCACACACTTTCTCTCTATACACCATCACCCACTGGCTGAACCTTGATAGTAGACTAGAGTTCCACACATGCCTTATGGCCAAAAGATCACCCTGGTCACGCTCCCATTGGCCTCTCCCCTATTATCCAGTCAGCCCTTGCTCATAGAACCACCCGTAGCTCGGGCAAACTTCTTTCTCGGTCCCCAGGTGCCAAACCTCCCAACTCCAAAGATCTTTTCAGCCACAGGGCCCCTCCCTGCTGAACTGCCTTCCCAGTACACTTGCCAACATCACCAGAATTGGCCCCTTCAAAACCTTGCTCAGAGACCATCTCCAGGCCTCCACCCCATGCGTCTGTCACTAACCTCCATGCTCCTCACTGACAACGGCCCAGGTCTGCACTCCTCCTACTTCTCCCACTCTCTTGCCTCCACCTACCCAGCTCTCTCTGGCCTTTCATTCTAAACTGACTTAATCTAGTCTTACTATTTGTCCTCACGGTATGACTATTTAGCCAGTTATATTATTCATCCGTAACAAGTCTGTCTGAATTATGTTATACTGTTGTATTGTCCAACTAAATGTGACGTGGAGCCTTTGTAAACAAGTCTTTGACTCAAAGACACTTTCCGAATAAGTAATAAATAAAACAAAATAGACTAAAGGAGCTTAATATTTATTTATTTAATTAATTAATTATTGGATTACAATTACCTATGGGTCAGAAGACTCTTTTGCTTAGGTTCCATGTCATACAACGACAAGTAATAATACAGGCAGACAAGTTACTAAAACAGCATCATATGGATAAATACGATTTCAGTAAACAGATTAGTGTATCATAGTCATACAGAGCAAAGGCTACTTGAGTAAACTGAGTAACAGAAAACATAAATTGAATATGTATTCCCTTGAGGAAAGGAGGAGAGGGACATGATAGAAACTTTCAAGTACCTCAAGGGAATCAACAAAGTCCAATAGGATAGCATCTTTCAGAAAAGATATGTGCAAGAACAAGGAACAGAATTTGAAGATAGAGGGAACAGCTCAGGCAATGTGAGGAAGTATTTTTCACAGAGAGGGTGGTGGACATATGAAACGCCTTCCTGGGGAGGTTGTGGGGTCAAAAAACAGTGAGGGAATTAAAGAATGCATGGGACAGGCATAAGGCAATTCTGGTGGGGGAATACGAATAAGGCTGTTGGTTAACTAGGATCTGCAGCTTTTCCAATAGGTAGGGAAAATGGCAGACTAGGTGGGCCAGCGGTCCTTATCTGCCGTCAGAGTCTATGTTTCTATGTTTCTGCTCCCTGGCCCTCTCCTGAATGGGGGGGTCAAATGCTGGTCTGTGGAAAAGTATGGGAGTCCAGCTTTTGGGTGGTGGCAGGTCTGGGAATGATGGTTACAGCTGTGCCAGTCTGTGCTGAGGAGTCCAAGTTCCACACACACTGCACTCCAGCAAAGGACCAAACTGCTCCTCCTCCTTGTTACAAATAAGAAACTGTTTCACTTCAGACTCTTTACTGGGGTTTGTAGGGTGCTCAAACCTGTTTCCTGTATTACCGTGGTACAGACATTGCATTTCAGGCATTTAAAGCTGACTGTGTGTCTTTTGGCCACAAGTGGTACCCTGATCATGTGTAGCAGTTTGAAATCTACTGTGCACTAGTTTGTTTCTTATGTTTGGTGCTTGGCTACAGAACAAGCATTTGTCAATGCCGAATGTTAAGCACGCAGTATTTGCAGTGGTGTTTGGCATGTGGTGCTTTACCTAATGCCCTGTGCGATTGCTGGTATTTGCACAATAAATTTTCAGCATGACCTTTTGTTACCCCCATTGTGCCGCTACATAGAAGGAAACACGCTTTTGGCAGGATGCTAAAAATGACAGCTGTACTGCTCATAAGGAAGTGTGGTAAAATGGCAATGTTGAAAATCTAGGTGGAAATATTGAAAATTCGCAAACCCTCGACGTCTGCGTGGAACTGTGCAATGCAGCTCTAAAACAGTCATTGTTAGGAATCTTTTCACCAAATTGTCAACATTGGCATTTTAAAACTTCTGCTAATGAACAGTGTCACTGTGATTGTTTTACTGTGTGCCATACATTGATTTTGCACACCGACTGCGCCATTGTGCACTACATGGGTGGAAACACGTTTTGGGCAGGATGTGAAAAATGACAGCTGTACTGCTCATAAGGAGGTGTGGTAAAATGGCAAATGTTGAAAATCTGAGTGAAATATTGAAAAATTCGAGAACTTACGAAATGCAAGCGTATGAAATCCGCACAACGCACACCTCGTGAAACAGTCATTTTTAGGAATTTGTTCACCAAATTTTCAACATAGCCATTTTAAGATCTCTGCTCATGAACAGTGACACTGTGATTTTCTTAATGTGTCCCATACACTGAGTTCACACAGCGACTGTGCCATTGTGTGCTACATGGTGGAAACACGTTTTGGGCAAGATGTGAAAATGACAGCTGCACTGCTCATAAGGAGGTGTGGTAAATGGCAATGTTGAAAAATGCGGAGGAAAACATTGAAAATTGCGAACTTACGAAAGGCATGAGAACCGCGCAACGCACACCGTAAAACAGTCATTTTAGGAATTTTTCACCAAATTTTTCAACACAGCCATTTTAAGACCTCTGCTCATGATCAGTGTCACTGTGATTTTCTTAATGTGTCCCATACATTGAGTTCGAACACACCGACTGCGCCATTGTTGCGCTACATAGATGAGCTGCGTTTTGGGTGAGATGTGAAAATGACAGCTGTACTACTCATAAGAAGGTGTGGTAAAATGGCAATGTTGAATATCTGGGTGGAAATATTGAAAATTCACAAATCTACAGCGCATGTGTAGGAACTGCGCATAACGCCGCTAAGCCAAAACAGTCATTTTTAGAATTTTATCACCAAATTTTTCAACATAGCCATTTTAAGACCTCTGCTAATGAACAGTGTCACTGTGATTTTCTTAATATGTCCCATACATTGATTTCGCTTTACCGACTGCGCCATTATGCGCTTCATAGATGGAAACACGTTTTGGGCAGGATGTGAAAAATGACAGCTGTACTGCTCATAAGGAGGTGTGGTAAAATGGCAATGTTGAAAATCTGGAGTGAAAATATTGAAAATTCGCGAACTTACGAGCCTGCAAGAACTCGCAGCACATGCTACGTAAAACAGTCATTTTTGGAATTTCTGCACAAATTTTCAACATGGAGTTTTGGGACCCCTTCTCATGAATGATGTCACTGTCATGGCATTATTCAGGCCCGAAGGAAGCGATTTCTTGCAGTGACTGCGAAATCAACCTTCGGGCCGAACATGCCATGACAGTGACATCATTCATGAAAAGGGTCCCAAAAACCCATGTTGAAAATTTGGTGCAAAATCCAAATAATTCTGAGATATGCAATAAAGTTTAAACCCCCTATCTAGCCATTATACAGCTTACCAGCATTTCCTCGCTCACGGTCGGCTTTGAAGAGTGCAGGACGTGTTCCCGTCCACCGAAGATCGCCGCATCAAGCTCCGGGTAAGTATGGGGTGAGGGGTGTGGGGAGGCTGGAGTGCGCAGTGGGTGGGTGCTGGTTGTGGGAGGGAAGTGGGAGACTCGTGGGACCGTTTTTCTTTACAGGTGTAAAAAACAAAGGACTACATGGAGCGTTTGCCACGCTGGGGTGGGCTCCCAGCGTGGCAGAAGATAACTGGGGGCCGAGGAGCTGACGGGCATTGGGCACCCCGCCGGCAAAAACAACGGGACGCTTGCCACGCTGGGTGGGCTACCAGCGTGGCAGTAGGATGGCTAGGGAGGCCGGAGCCGATGGGGATTGGGCACCCCGCCGGCAACAATGTTTGCCACGCTGGGGTGGCCTCAGCGTGGCACCAAAGCTTTGAAGCGGCGTGATGCGGGGAGCGATGATGCGGCGGTGTGGAGCGGCTTTCGGTATGACAGCGGTGGTTTTCCTTGAAGCAGAAGACCACCGCTGTCATACAGAGCTCCCGCACCCATTGGTGCAGGACACGCCACGCCTGCTCAATGGAGCACTGATTGTAAGGGAGAGGCACACCTCCAAAGTGTGCTACTCTCCCAAGACATTCCTTGCGCATGTCGCAATGACGTAAAAATGTAAACAGTACCCTGTACTTAAAACGTTCTGAGACTTTGAAAATTTGTAAATTTGACCTTTGCAAACTTTAGTGACCTTGTTTGTCTTTCTTTTTACAGTTTGCCTCTGCCTATCATACCCACAAACTCATCTCTACACCTCTCCTAAGATGCAAATATGATGTTTCTGTGGATCCCCAATTTTACTTGGAAAGCATTGGCCTCATGTTAATAGGATGATCACTACTCTGCTTTGCTCTTTCATCCGTGTATGCTATTTTTGCCCATTTACAGCCCATCACTAAGATCCTAGTAAAGATATGGCTTATTTATATTTAAATTACCTAATGAGGTCTCTCTTATGTGGCAGTATTCATTTGTTTATATAAAATTACATTCATTTTATGTTTGCTTGCAAGCATGTGCAGAAACATAGTGCCACCATATGAGTTTTCGTGGTGTGCCTCCCACTTCCAATGCTCTGCTCCCTTTTGCAGGCATGGCTGCACCGCGCCAATGAATGTCTGAGCTGTCTATAACAGCCGTTCAGATGCAGTGGTGTACAGTTGAAAGGAAAACACCACGGCTCGTGTAGGCAATTTGCATGCTCAGTCCGTCGGCAATATGCAGGTACCTACAATCCAGCGCACTGCATCCGAACTGTCATGAGACAGTTCGGCCCCCACACACACACACACACACACACACACACACACACGCAGCATGCTGGAAGACCACCCCTGTGTGCTCATGCAGTCCTGAGTCCCTCCCACACTGTATGGCCGACGGGGTGCTCAATCCCATCAGCTCTGCTGCCTCCAACAGAGTTCCAGGTGCCACGCTGGAACCCACACCAGCCTGGCAAAAGTTGGCGGCGGAGGTGCCCAATCCCCTGTTGGCTCCATTGTGCCCCCCTTCACACACACACACAAAAAACCACGACTTCCAGTTGCCACGCTGGGAGCCCAGCCCAGCATGGCAAATGTCCGTATGGCTGACGGGTGCCCAATCCCCCATTGGCTCCACTGCCCCAGCAAAACAACTTTCCAGCTGCCACGCTGGGAGCCCATCCAGCGTGGCAAAGTCCCTGTTGTCTTAAATAAAATGACCTGTAAGAAAAACGGTCCTTGCTGACTGTCTTGCCCCTCCCCCACCCGCGCCCACCCTCTGTGCACCCTGCCTCTCCACCCCTCACCCATACTTACCTCCTGAGTCTGGTGAGGACGATCTTTGATGGACTAGGAACACGCTGCACTCTTCAAAGCCGACTCACGAACTGAGGAAATGCCGGTAAGCTGCATAATGGAATAAATAGGGTTTTCAACTTTGATGCATATCTCAGGCATTTGGGAATTTTTTCACCAAATTTTACCATGGAGCTCTTGGGACCCTACCCTCAGGAATTCTGACACTGTCATTTTGTTATTCAGTCCCGAAGGTGATTTTGCGGTCACTGCAGGAACCACCTTTCAGGACCAAGTAACAAACGACAGTGTCCACAGTTCATGAGGTAGGCCCCCCCAAAACCCTATGTTGAAAATTTGGTGAAAAATTCTCAAAATGACTGTTTTACAAGCGTGCGCTGTACAGTTCCTACAGACACTCATAATAGCGTGGAATTTTTAATATTTTCCTCCAGATTTTCAGCATTGCCATTTTACACACCTCCTTATGAGCAGTATAGCTGTCATTTCACATCTCACCCAAATGTGTTTTCGCACAGAAGTAGCGCACAATGGCGTTGTTGGTGTGAGCAAAATCAATGTTTGGGACAGATTAAGAAAATCCAGTGACACTGTTCATGAGCAGAGTTCTTAAAATGGCTATGTTGAAAATTTGGTGACAAAAGTCCATAAACTGACTGTGTTACAGGCGGCATGGCGCAGTTTCCATGCAACGTCATAAGTTCATGAATTTGTAATATTTTCAGTTCAGATTTTCTACACTGGCATTTTTCACACTCCTTATGAACAGTACAACTGTCATTTTTCACACCCTGGCCGAAATGTGCTGCGACTTCCAGCGCAGAAATGCGTATCGCCAGTGGGAAACAGTGTTTGGGACACATTAAGAAAATCACAGTGACACTGTTCATGAGCAGAGGTCCCAAAATGCCTGTGTTGACAATCTGCTGTAAAAATCCCCAGACTAACTGCATTACGATGGTGGTTGTGCAGTTTCAATGCATGCTCGTGACTTTGCCATTTTTTTATATTTTCACTCCAGATTTTCAACATTGCCATTTTTACACCTCCTGATGAACAGTACAGCTGTCATTTTCACATCCTGCTCAAATGTGTTTTCACCTGTGCTGTGAAATAGCGTAGTCGCTGTGCAAAATCAGCCGCCAACACACTGATATTGCCACCGTTCATGAGGTGGGGGTCAAAAAATGTTGAAAAATTGGAGGAAAATACCAATGAACGCCCGCGCCATTAGGGTTTCCAGCCATAACGCCCACCCTGTAGAGACTGACAGGCATCAGGGTGTGACTTGGGATTATCGCCTGTATGCTCATACCATTCCTCCCCACCCACACCCTGCAGCCAGTGACAGGCATCGAGGTGTGCCTTGACTCTTTGGCACAAACTTCACCCCATTCTCCTATACTGCACCCATCTCATTGTATTTCCTTATGGAATGGGTGAGCATAAGTCCCAAAGACCCAAGGCACACCGTGACACTTGTCGGTGTCTGCAGGGTAGGGTGGAGAAATGGCATGGCTGTTATGCCTGATGACCCAAAAGGCACACCCCAATGCCTGTCAGTCTCTGCAGGGTGGTGGGTGGGGTTGGCTTCAGTTCAATACTTCACTGCCATTCCTATTATGCAGCTCTCTAACTCCCACTACCAATGCCAATGCCAGCAAGCAAACATTCGGCATTGACAAATGCTTGTTATTTTATGTTGTTTAAACATAATCTCTGCCATTTGTTTTTGATAATTGGTGTAATGGAATAATTAACCACAGGTGATAGTAGCCATACCCTGTTGAAGGCTTTCTGCTGAAGCGCTGGGTTTGGGTGACATCCCAGGTCTTTAATAAATTGCATTTTGCTGTGACAATCTGCGGAAAGTCTGGGCCTTTGCTGGAGTGCTGTATGCATGGAACTTGGACTGTTCTGGGGCAGCAACCCTTCCATAGCACCAGCCCCTCCATTGCCTCGCAGCAGCTGTTTTGTGGAATTGCTGTTCTGAGGAGTCAGCTGCAGGGAGATGTGGGATGGGGCTTTCTCCTGTGTGATGAGGCACACGCTAGTATGTTGGGGGGTTCTGCTGACAGGGGTGGCTGGTCTATGGAAGGGGGATTCCAGCTGGGAAATGGGGCACAGGGGTTAACTGCAGGAGGTTGTTGGTCTGTGAGAAGGGGTCCAGCTGTGGGATGGTGGCTAGTATTTGGAATGAGGGCCTCCAGCTGTGTGTGAGAGGCTTATTGCCAGTCTGTTTTGGGTCATCAGCTGCAATGGGAGTATGAGATTGGGTTTTCTGCTATGAGTGGGGCACATAGCTAGTATGTTTTGGAGGGTTCTGCTACAGGGGCACCTAGTCTGTGGAAAGGGTGTGTCCAGCTGTGGTGTGGTGGCTCATTCTTGCTTGCACACTGCAGTATCAGCAGCTGGCGTGGAACAGCACAATGATAGCACTGCATGTGGCTCAGTATGGTTAGCAATGCACAGTATGTTTCACAGTGCAGTCGGCAGTGTCTGCGCCACAGCGCAGTGACAGCAATACCAATGGCACAGAAATGTGTTGTCATCACATGTGACAGTGCAGTATCCATGGCTGGTGGGTACTCAGGAGTCTTTTGCCAGGGTTAGGGGGCCATGGAGGCTGCATTCAAAGTTGTTAGCATGGCGTAGTGGGTAGTGCTTGGCCACTAGGCCAGAAGGTTCATGGTATTGGTCCCACAGTTGTCTGGGCTCATACCATAAGTACTGGCACTCTAGTGCAGTACTTACTGTCACTGCACTGCACCATGTACAGCTGTCAGTAGGATTTTGATAAACTTTCTTTCATCACACTATTATTGTGACCTTGCAATGATGGTATTACATTATTTCTGGCGATGTGGGGTGTTGTACTTGGGTTGTGCTGTCTTTCTGATGAAACGTTAAATCAGGTACCATCTACCCATCTTTGCTGTTGTCCTGGTGAGTCTCAAGTGAAACTAAAGAGCACAACACCCTCTTTGCAAGAGTAGGAGATTCTCCACCAGTGTTCTGACCAACATTCTCCTCCCCATAAATGGGCTCAGACAATTCTCATAGCTGTGTTTTGGTATTGATATGCAAATGGCTGCAGCTCCATGTTTACTGTTACTTTACTACCAGTCTCTCATTGTTTGTAAAGCAATTATAACTGTTGTTTACTGAATGCTGTTTGTACAACTGTTTGTACTAAAGCTGCTATGTTTGCATATCTGAAAAATACCTCAAAATTAATTTATACAGCTAACGGCAACATAAACTGCCTTGAATTTATTTATTCATTCATTCATTCATTCATTCATTTATTCATTCATTTATTTGTTTATTTATTTATTCATTTGGTAACCGGGTTGGTGCACTGATCCAAGGACCTTTTCCAGAGCACGGCTGGGACCAGAGACTGGCACATACAGTGGGAGATACAGTAAGGACAAACAACAGTGCACAGAAATAAACAGTAACTAAATCAAGTGTCAGTCAGGCTAACATACAGTGGAGTGCAATATCTGAAGAGAATATGTCTTTGTACAATCTATAACATTGATTAATTTTAAACTGTACAAAAAATAATGGGAAAAAAACAAAAAGCAGAAGTATGGCGCTGGTCTGTCAGTGCAGGTGTACCGCTACCACTCCTGATGCTGACGACCTGGGTTCAGCAGCAAGCCCAAGTCATTGGGGACAGGTTGAGGAGGAGGACTGAGCATCCCAGAGGGCACTCTCCTCCTCCTCCTCCTCCACAGAGGATGGGCAGCAAGCTCTGCCAAAGCACTGCCACCTAGGTGACCACAGGCCGCGGGCGAGCTCAGGAGCTAAGGGGTGGGAGGACATTCCTTGCAGAAGACATCATGCTAGCTGCTCCATGGAGCATCCTGGGGAAGAAAAGAGAAAAATCCCACCGACTGTGACAGGATGACACTAACAGCCCTCTGCGAACCCCACAATGCCTACTGGGCTCAGAGTGGGCTTGACCTAGCAAGGCTTTCAAAGGGGAACTGAGGTACCACCTCTGGCCCCACCACAGGAGAAAGCTGTGGGATTCAAGCCAAGGCCAGAGGTAAGTCCCAGAGACAGGAGGTGATGGGGTTGGGCCATCAGCAGAGTGAGGGCCAGCTGGTGTGCAGGAAAGAGAAATGGCTTAGCCAGGAAAGGCACATTAAGTCAAAGCTTGTTTCTAGGTGTGACCTGGGGCACAAGAAAGTTAAGTGACTTGCTCAGAGTCACACATTATGCAAGTGGTGGCTGTGGGATTCAAGCCCAGGTATCCAGGTTTGCAGCTCAGTGCCCTAAACCACAGTGCTATACTGCTCCTAAAGAAGAAAAAAAAGAAATGAAAGTTAACAAAAAAAAAACAGAAGTATTAAATATAATTTTGGCTATATGCCGGAGGTGGAAGTTTGGCACAGTGGTCAGTGATGGGTGGTGGACTCGCAGTGAAGCTGCAGCACCTCGGTGAGTGGGGAATGGAGTGTTGTATGGTGAGTGTCCAGGGACCAGGAAGAAGGAGGCTCAAGGGGCCCCTGGAAGGGGTGCCAGAGGGAGGTGGATATCGGGGGAACCAAGGAAGGAGGAGCTTGTCCAGGGCCAGGAAGTGAGATGTCTGGGGATTCTAGGAGGGAGGGTTCCTGGGGAGGCAGGAAGGTATCCAATAGGCCTTAACTGGAGGTGTCTGGGGCCCAGGAGGGAGGGTCATTTAGTGAGGGAGGAGGTCCAGTGGGTGGGAAGGAGGTGTCTCATAGCCTGAGGATGAGAGTTGTCTGGAGTGCAGGGAATGCAGTCAAGGGAGGTAGGAGTCTGAGGGACCATGGAGGCAGCGAGTGGAGGTGATGAGGGACTGTGGAGAGCGAGTGTTGAGAGGGACTGTGGAGGAGCAAGGATCTTGGAGGGGCTGTGTGGTGAGGGGCATGGAGGAAGGAAGTGGTGAGTGGAGTTTGTGTAGGGTCATGGAGAGAGAGGGGAGTCACAGTTGGAAACCCTCATTTCACAGACCAGGCATCATGTCACAGCTGGCCCCCTTCCCACAGACCAGCAACCCCTGCACCTGACCTCCTCACCTCCCTTGCCCCATCCCCAGCTGGAACCCCTCCTTCCCACAGACCAGCCACACCCCTGCAGACCCCCCAAACATACTAGCTGTGTGCCCTCCTCACAGCAGGAACCCCCATTCCACATGACCCCTTGGAGCCGACACCCCAGAACAGACTGACACTCAGCCTCCCACACAGAGCTGGAACTTCATTCCAAAGACCACCCACCACCCCACATTTGGACCCTCTCATCCCACAGACCAGAAACCTCCTGCAGCTGATGCCACCATTTGGGAAAGGGCTGGGGAGCTGAAGATATACAGTAGCAGAGAATCACTGCAGCAGTGATGCCCAGAGGCTGCTGACTGACCCCCCAACAGACAGTAACCCCCAACTCACAGAGTGTGGGATGCTGGATCTAGTGTGTTCCATTGGCAGCCAGAAACATGGCTGTTTTTTTTATATGATTTAAATGCCACAGAGACTGAGCGTGCTGCCTAAAACATGCATATGTCAATGGACTGCTTCTATGCCTTGACATCCACAATATAGTTGCACGCTTTACGCACTGATGCTGGGCAGCTGTACAGGGCATTGCCATTCTAGTTTTTCCTTCTAGTTCTGTGGCATCTGCCATCTTACTAAAGGAAACTGAACCTGGATATTCAGAAGTTGCATGGTCAGTCATGGTGAGCTGTAGATCTACAGCATTAAGAATGATTAAGTTTAGGCTAAAGACTGTGTCTGGTGCAGGCATCTGCCTACCACAGGGGTTGTACTTATAATTCACTGGAGACAGTTACCCAGTTCGGAGTTGTTAGAGTATGAGGTACAGTATGTGCTAGGTGGGAGGCATGGGGACTCAGAATCTAGAACCATGACTGAGGAGGACAACATGGTTTTTTGTGTGGCTGGCAACCTTACATGGTACAGAGCCTAAATCAGTCCATGAGATTGTTACTAAAAGCCAGAAATTTCTGCATGTTTTGGTATACTGTTTGTTTAATAACCTACTGTTTGCTGCATCACCATGATCTGTGTTATCCAATATGAAATTTTGGTCATCGGTTTGTAGAAAATTACATTTAGCAATAAACTTTATTTTGTTGTTAAGTCATATGCTCTGCATTACTGTCAGACAGTACTTAAGCAAGCAATAAGTTCGGATTGGGGAGCCATGGAGGCTAGCAAGATGGACGCTAGGGCTCAGAGCACAGAACATAGCTTGCATTACAAACCCTTTAAATATAACTTATCGCTTAAGCTTTGCAGTCATACATGGAATGGAGATCGCTGAAGACCCCCGTATTGGCCTTTAGGAGGGATGATTTTGGCAAAATGGGGGCGTGCCTCAGAAAAGCAGTAACAAACGGGCAAGAAGATGGGGTGGCGGAACAATGGAGAAAATCAAAGCTGCCATCACAGAGGCAACAAGCCTTTGTATGAAACAAATAAAACAAAATAAAACAAAGGGAAAAAACACTATGGTTCTCAAAAGAGGTGGTGGGAAGGTAAGGGAGAAAAAGACAGCATTCAGGAAGTATAGGAAACACAGAAGGAGCAGGACAGAGAACTGTACCAGTTTATCAGCTAGTGTGTACTCCTACCAATGTATGTACTACTGTGTACTCCTGCCAATATATGTAATTATTGTCTGTAACTAATCCGGGTCACTCCTGAAAAAGGACCTCTGGTTTCAGTGAGCTTACCGGTTATCAAAATCTAAATGAATAAGCAGTAGGAACCAGGAAGGCAGTCAAAATAGCAAAGGCCCAAACTGAGGAAAGACAACCAACTCAGTTAAGAAGTGGATAAAACCTTTATAGGTACATTAGAGAGTGAAGAAAGATCAGGGAAGGACAGTGAAGCTAAATAAAGGAGAGGAGGAGTGGGCAGAGGCTAGAGTGACAAAGCAGAGATACTGAACGAATACTTCTGCTCAGTATTCACAAAAGAAGAGATGGGAGGTACCTAAACCAAATAATAGAAGCACACTGGATTGGGGGTCAATACCAGTCCATTCACAGAAGAAAGGGTCCTGAAAGTACTCCTACAACTGAAGGTGGACAAATCAATGGGTCTTGATGGGATTTACCACAGAATTCTTAAAGAACTAAGGGGAGCTAGTGGCACCACTGACTACCCTTTTAACAAATCATGGGAGGATGTGTGGTACCTGAGGACTGGAGGAAGGTGGATGTGATTCCCCTCACAAAGGTGAGAGCAAGGCAGAGGCAGGAAACTACAGACCTGTTAGTTTGACCTCTGTGGTAGGGGAAAATGATGGAATCACTTCTGAAAGAAAGAATTTTGAGTACCTAGAGGTCAGTGGGGCACAGGACCCAAGGCAGCACAGATTTACAGTGGGAAGGTCATGTCAGACAAATCTAATAGATTTCTTTGACTGGGTGTCCAAAGTAGTAGACCAGGGAGGGACTGTAGATGTGGTCTACCTAGACTTTAGCAAGGCATTTAACACAGTCCCACACAAAGATTAATAAACAAATTAGCCAGCCTGGGAGTGGGTCCCAGGGTGGTAACCTGGGTAATAGTAAATGGAGTCCAAGCTTAAGAAAGGGGGTTTCTAGTGGGGTACCACAGGGTTCAGTATTGGACTGGTCCTCTTTAATGTCTTTATAGGTGACATTGCAGAGAGACTGGAAGAGAAAGTATGCTTTTGCAGACTACATAAAGATCTGCAACAGGGTTGATACACAAGGAGGTGGAAAGAATGAGAAGGGACTTGGCAAGGTTGGAGGAATGGTCAAAATATGGTAGCTTAGATTTAATGCAAAGAAGTGCAAGTAATGCACCTGGGAAACAAAACCCAGGGAAGAGTACACAATGGGGGTATTAACGACAACAAAATGGAAAGGGACCTGGGGAGTCATATCAGACAACCTAAAGGTAGGCCAAATATGTGAGAAGGCAGTAAGGAGGGCTGAGGGAATACTGGGATGCATAGGAGCGCATCACCAGAGAAACAGGAAGTTGTTATTCCTCTGTACAGACAGTTGGTGAGACCTCATCTAGAGTACTGCCTGCAGTTCTGGAGACCCCATCTCCACAAGGACATAGACAGGATGGAGGCATCCAGAGGAGGGCAACTAAAATGGTGCAGGGTCTGCACCAGAAGCCATACGAAGAGAGACTAAAGAGCTTAATATATACCCTTGAGGAAAGGAGGAGAGGAGGACATGATAGAAACTTTCAAGTACCTCAAGGGAATCAACAAAGTCCAAGAGGGTAGCATCTTTCAGAAAAATAGATGTGCAAGAACAAGGGGCACAATTTGAAGATAGAGGGGACGACTCAGGGGTAATGGGAGGAAGTATTTTTTCATGGAGCAGGTGGTGGACGATGGAATGGCCTTCCTGAGGAGGTCGTGGGGTCAAAAACAGTGGGGAAATTTAAGAATGCATGGGACTAACATAAGGCAATTATAGTGGGGGAGTAGGAGGAAGTAGGTTGTTGACAAAACTAGGATCTTCAGCTTATCCGATAGGTGGGGAAATGGGCAGACTAGGCGGCCAAGCAGTCCTTATCTGCCATCAAAGTCTATGTTTCTATTAATGCTAGATAGACTCTGAACACCTAAGTAGCCTGGTCAATCAGGTATGTCACTTAAGTATTATATAGAGGATCTACTTATAGCTTATGTATATTTTTGTTATCCTTGTAGTAAAGAGTCATCCTGTATTGTCACACATCACTATGCACAGCATGTCAAAATCAATAGGACAGTTCGGAGTATTGTTTGACCAAAATGCATTTGCCAACAGTCAGAATCCCGACACGAAATCCCGACCCATGCTTTCCCAACATTGAGATTTTGCCCAAGGCAGAGTTTGTTATATTAATTAAGTAAAAGGGGGGCAAAGTCCCCAAAACATGCTGCCACAGGCAAAATTTCAATGTCAGGAACCCGTGGGTTGGGATTTCAGTGTCGGGATTCCGACTTTCTGCAAAATGCATTTCGGTCTTTCATAGTAAATCCGACAGTTCTAAGTAGCAAACATAACAGTTTATGATTCATGGTGTATCTCGTGTACCTTTGATAAGACCTGCATTTTCTTCTTTTTTTTTACTTTATTTATGCATCCAGACCCCAAGCATCCTTCAGGAGTGCCCACGCAGATACTACTCTGATTCCCGGCCTGAATCCCCACTTCTCCCAGGCTCTCTCCCCGAATGACCTAGGCAGGCCCGACCCCAGATCACCTCAGGGCTGGTTCTGCCCTCCCCTGGCGTCAACTCCTAAGTGTGGTGCCTTACTCCGGTCATCGGGTTGGCCATGGGAGACCCAGGCACACTTGGGCCGGCATTGGGATATGGGTGTTCCACTGGGGCCACCCGTCACACCCGGTGGTCTGAGAGGATTTTCTTGTGCTTGCCTCGAGTGCAGCCATGCAATGGCGTCAGCAGGTGGCTGCCCATAGGCGCCTGTCGCTACATCCCGATTCTTGTTCCTGCGCTAATTTATTTCGCTTTTGTTAACCGGTAGGTGCACTTGCCATAAAATGACTATTTTCAGGCACAACCTGGGAGAGTACAACAGAGAGAACAGTGGAACAACAACAACATGGGTACAGTAATACAAAATAGAGGAGCAGTACAGCAGTGCTACAAAAATACAATGAGTAGAAACAACCAATAATAGTGGCAAGCATTATACAAATGTAACCGGGCGGTCATGACTACACAGGTGGGAGTCTCCAGGGGGTCGGGTTGGTGTTATTTTGTGTTATTAGCGCCAGCGGCCTCCATTATGTAACCCCTACCTGGGACCTGGGTTTGGGGAGGAAATTGTCACTCGGGCGGTTGGGGTTGTGGTTTGGCTACTCTGCACAGGGCACCCAAAGTAATCCGGACACAGGAAGCAATAACTGAATGTCCATACAAGGAGTTGGGATTCTAAAGTGTGGCTTTATTCACAACAAAAGGAACAATAAGCATAAACAGACCACGGGCTACACTCCGGTAATGCAGATTTCTCCTGAACAGACAAACATCTTCTGTACACTTAAACCCTAGTGTTTAGAAACACACTGGGCACTCTGCCCAACTTGACTCTTCTCTGGTTTCCTGTCTCGGCTCCCTGCCAGCCCTTGACTACTTTCCATTAATCATGGAGATTTACTGGTGGCTCCCTATACCACCCATGAGCACTTCTGGCTCCATCAGGGAATCTTCTTCAACAATCCCATGTCTGGGTACTTTTCTCAGCCACTGGCCAAGTACCTGAGAGAAAGCAACAGGAGTCCCAAAGTGAACCCGTAGAGGTGACTCTGGTCACGACAGATGGGGTCTCCCACCTCTTGCTCCATAAATCATACCCGCCATTCCTCTGGACTCTTTACCATTTCTAGAAACACTTTACTTTGTATATTCTCTTTAAATGTATGACACATTTAATCTACTGTTTCTTCCATCCCACATGTGCTGAACTTGAAACATACTTAATGAATGGCTGTGTCCATTTCTCTAGACCTCCACAAAGTTAAGCAATTCAATTCCACAACTTTTAATACTGTACTTGGCTGTCTTTTCCTGACCCCACAGTAGCAGCTCAAATTCATCTTGTCCCAGGTGAAACACATTGGCCCCTTTAGCAGAGCAAACTCACCCCTTGGTTGCAGGTGCCCACAGGCTTTTCTCTTCGAAACATAATGAACTTCCAGGTGCCTCAGCACAAATCCTCATGAGGCAGCTTCTTTCTTCCACTAGCCAGGCAAGGGAAGTTGCCCCATAAGTAGGCTGATTCTTCCCCATCCCTGCAGGGATGGGGCTCTTGAACTCTGGAAAGTGGTCTCACCACTTCACCTTGGCTCTTATGTGTTCCTCTTTAGGTGAGAACACACACCTTGAATGAAAAAATAGCTCTTTGGCAGAGCTGAGGGCTCTGAGGGCCTGCAGCTGCAGCACACCTCTTCTCTCTACTGAGACCACCTACAGACTACTACTGACTACTACAGACTGACTTCAAAACCTCCCAACATTCTATCTAACTTCCCTAGCTGCAACATTCCAATGTGGCTTGCAGCTGCGACAGTTCTAAAATGATATCATCCTCAGTCTCAGCTGAGACTGAGAACAGTGTGAATCCATTTAACTGGAATTTCACAAGCTGCCTTCCTGCATGCCACTAGGTCTAATGGGACTTTGTAACCCCAGATAACAGGGGTTACACAAATAATGGCAGTAAGATATATAATAACTGCAGAAACCATGGACCTGACCTAGTGGAGAGAAAGGGTCAATGAGAGAGTAAGATTATATATAGAGAAAAGTGAGGAATGTTCTATACACAACAAGAGAGATTGACAGAAGGAAGGCAAGGTAGTATTTGTTGAAACAACAGTGGATGGCCAGCAACAAGGTTCGAGAAGGAAAAGAGATAGTAGTCAAGAAGTGATTTACAAAGAGAAGGAAAATTTGGGAGGGACTAATAGTACCTCCAGTCTCCACTAGGGGTCTCTACTGTGCCGGGAAGACCCTGGCTCCCTCCCCAGGAGGAGGAGAGCTGTTCTATGGATGCTTGCTCCATCTCTCTCCCCTGCTGACCCCAGCACCTGGGCTTGCTCCTCAACTCGGTTATTGGTGGCACGAGGTGTGGCATCCAATGCCTCAACACTCAGTGCCACTGGGCCGGCGAGACCTGCATTTCTTAACATAGAAATACTCCATATTTATTTTCAGAAGATCATTGGTGTTTTGTTTCATCCATCATCTGGTGCTTGTTTTATTAACTTAGACGGTAGCATAACACTCCCTATATTGTTCACAGGACATGAACTCATATCATGACTTATGGTGGTAGGCTGAGGTGATGAGAGGAGGGCTTTGCAGGTCTCCCACATCACATCCCACATGATACGAGATGGCAAGGTGGGGGGGCTGAAACAGGTGATGTTCTCGTGGGACATTGAGTTGGGGCTACTGGCCGCCAAAATGATGGGTGACACATGGGGTGCCTGGTGAATGGGGTTACCACTAGACACCAGGAAAACCTATATACTCACAGCAGCCAATCAGAGTGTGGAGGTGCCACTAGCCACCAGGGAAAAGCTTCAATTACAAGGCAGGTGGCAATCGCAAGATCCAGGAGGGCCATTAGACACCAGGGCATCCACCGTGTACAGGGGCCAGGATCTGGGGGAGTAGGAGGGCCAGCGGCTGCCAGTACCTTACCGCCACCAGGCGTTGTGCCCTTAAGTCAGGGTTGTAAGGTGGTAACTTGCACCCGCTCAGGTGGCATTTATTGCCTGTGCAAATGTCTCAATATCCCACTGTGGCTGTACACGGGAGGAACCCATCATTTTCATGGGCACTACAGTACAATAGTGCTCAGGCACTAACAGGTTTTGCCTGCACTGTGGGGGTGTCTGAATATAGATCCCACCCACAAATCAAGTGCAAAACCTGGTTAGTGTGAGCAAACAACCCTTAACGCCCAGGCTAATTTTGAATGTTTGGCCACACAAGTTAGTTTTGAACCAGACTGTTTGTGATATTACTTGAATCCCATAGTAGTAGATTTTATCTTTTGAGTGCTCTTCCCAAAGACTCAGGGTGCCCTTACAAAAGTACAAATAAAACAGCGAAAGACAAGATGCAACAACAACATGAAATACATATAAATAGCATCCTTAAACATTCAAATAGGTTCATAGGATTGTGACTGAGTCATTTGGCGTTAGCCATAGTGTGAACTCGCTACTTATCAGTGGTATTGTCTAATTTGGACTTCACTTATAAACTATCCAAGGCTCTCCTGAATGAATCCATGGTATCACTTAGCACCACCTATTCTGGTAAGGCATTCACTTCGCTACTTCAGGTTGAACCACTTCTCTTCTTGTTGATCTAAAATTTCCCATTCAGCAGTAAACAATGGGACCTGGCTGCCTCTCATTGTTTTTGTTTTTTTATTAAACCTGCGTTTTCCCAAAGATCTTCATTGTGAAATGCCTTGTAGACACAACAAAGATACCCTCTTATTCTGCAGTATAACAGAGAATACAGCCCAAGTTCCAAGATTCTCTCCCATAAGATGCATTTTATGTTTGCTTGCACGCATGTGCAAGAAACATAGTGCCATCATCGGAGTTTTGAGGTGTGTCAGCCCTCTTCCAATTCAGTCAGTGTGTTTCATGGCGACAGCAGTTCTCCAATGCTTGCTAGCTCTGCCAATGACAGCTCCAAATGCAGTGGCATAAGTTGAAAGTGGGAGTTATGCTTCAGTGAGCAGCGATAAGATATTGCCTGCTCATACGCCGCCTCCCCACACACACACACACACACACACACACACACACATATGCTGTGTGTGCTGCCCCCACGCACACACCTTATAATGACCCGACGGGTGTCCAATCCCTGTTGACTGTGCTGTGCCCCCAAACACTGAGTCCATATGCCATGCTGGGTACCTACCCAGCATGGCTCACATCATAGTAGCCGACAGGGTGCCCAATCCCCATGGCTCACACCCAACCAACCAGTCCTTCTGCCCGCTGGGAGGCCCACCCAGCATGGCAAACATCCCGCGTCTTCCTCATTAAAAAGAAAACAACCTGAAAATCAAAAAGCGGTCCTCGCTGTGTCTACACCCACCTCGCCCACCACTCGCGCCCTGCCTCCACACACACCCCACCCCATACTTACCTCCGGACTCTGGTGCGACGATCTTCGTGGACCGGGAACACATCTGCAGACTTCAAAGCCGACCGCGAACTGAAGAAATGCCGTAAACTGTATAATGTATAATGATAGGGTTTTTCAACTTTTTTGCATATCTCAGGCATTTTTGGGAATTTTGGTCAAATTTTCAACATGGGTTTTTGGGACCCCTCCTCATGAATTATTGCACTGTCATGGCGTTATTCAGGCCCAAAGGGTGATTTCGCAGTCACTCGCAGCGAAATCACCTTTCGAACCAAGTAATGAAATGACACTGCCACTGTTCATAATGTGGGCTCTCAAAAGCCTATGTTGAAAATTTTGTGAAAAATTCTAAAAATGACTGTTTCACGACGTGCAGCGCGAGTTCCTCAAAGACGTCATAAGTTCGCGAATTTTCAATATTTTCTCCAGATTTTCAACATTGCCATTTTATTACACTTCCTTATGAGCAGTATAGCTGTCATTTTTCCATCTTGCCCAAAATGTGTTTCCACCCATGTAGCGACAATGCGTGCAGTCAGTGTAACTGAAATCAATGTATGGGACACATTAAGAAAATCACAGTGACACTGTTCATTAGCAGAGGTCTTAAAATGGCTATGTTGACAATTTGGTGAAAAATTCCTAAAATGACTGTTTTACAAGCATCGTTGCAGTTCCTTCTGCAGCTATAAGTTTGCGAATTTTCAATATTTTCCTCCAGATTTTCCACATTGCCATTTTATTACACTTCCTTATAGATAGTACAGCTGCCATTTTTCCACGTCGCCCAAATGTGTTTCCGCACATGTAGCGCACAATGGTGCAGTCAGTAGTCTAAAGCAATGTTTGGGACAGATTAAGAAAATCACAGTTACACTGTTCATGAGCAGAGGTCTTAAATGGCTATGTTGAAAATTTGGTGAAAAATTCCTAAAATGACTGTTTTACGAGTCGTCATGCGCAGTTCTATGACGCTTATAAGTTTCATGATTTTCTATATTTTCACTCCAGATTTTCCACATTGCCATTTTATTACGCTTCATATGAACAGTACAGCTGCCATTTTTCATGTGCCTTAAGTGTCTTTCCGCACATATGGCGCGCAATCAGTTAAAGTCAGTGTCGAAAGCAATGTTTGGGACAGATTAAGAAAATCACAGTTACGCTGTTCATGAGCAGAGGTCTTAAAATGGCTATGTTGAAAATTTAGATGAAAAGTCCATAAATGACTGTGTTACGAGGCAGCATTAAGCGCAGTTTCCACGCACCCCTCATAAGTTCATGACTTTGTAATATTTTCAGTCCAGATTTTCACCAGTTGCATTTTTCCACACTTCCTTATGAACAGTGCAGTTGTCATTTTTCACAATATGGCGAAATGTGTTTTCACACTTTCAGCATAGAGATGCGTGGTCGCTGTGGGAAATCATTGTTCGGGACAGATAAAGAAAATCACAGTGACACTGTTCATGATCAGAGGTCTCAAAATGCCTGAGTTGACAATCTGCTGTAAAAATGCCCACACTAATTACATTACGGGTGTGCATTGCACAGTTTCTATGCGCCGTGACTTCACCAGTTTTTAATATTTTACTGCAGATTTGCAACATTGCCATTTTTTCCACCTCCCCATGAACAGTACAGTTGTCATTTTTCACATCCTGTTCAGAATGTTTTTGCACCTGTGGTGCTAAATGCTGTAGTCGCTGTGCATAAGCAGCTCGCTAACAAACTGATATTGCCACTGTTCATGAGGTGGGGTCTCAAAAAACATGCTGAAAATTTGGAGTGAAAATACCAACGAATGCCCTGAGCTGTTAGGGTTTCCAACCATAATGCCCACCCTGTAGAGATGACAGGCATCAGGGGTGTGACTTAGAATTCTTGCCTGTAATGCTCATACCATTCCACACCCTCCGCAGCCAGTGAGAGGCATAGGTATGCCTTGGACTCTTGACCCCAAAGTTCACCCCATTCTCAATACCGTACCATCTCACTGTATTTCCTGATGGAATGGGAGTGCGCATAAAGCCCAAAGACCCCAAAGACACACGTGACACTGTCAGTGTCTGCAGGGAGTAGGGGTGTGGTGAGAAATGGGCGTGGCCGTTATGCCTAATGACCAAAGGCAAGCCCCAATGCCTGTCACTCTCTGCAGGGTGGTGGTGGGGTTGGCTTAGGTTTAATACTTCTTGCCATTCCTATTATGCAGCTCTGTAACTTCAGCACTACCAATGCCAATGCCAGCAAGCAAACATTCGGCATTGACAAATGCTTGTTTAGTTTGTAATACTTAGTTGCCCTTCATTGCACCCTTCAATTTGTCTAATAGTACCCTATTCTGAGGTGCACAGAAAGGAGCACAGTACTGAATGATCGGCATGTATATAGCGGAAGAGTCACTTCTGGTCTCTACTCCTAATATGTCTCAGTATGCAGCCCATAATTCTGTTCCCTTTAACCACATCCCTGGCATGGTTGTCAACATGCAATGTGTTTGTTATGATTGCTCCAAGGTCCTTTTCTGCATCTGTGCTTTCAGAACTTTGTTATTTAGTTTATATTCTGCCATAATGTTATTTTGGCCAAGATGCATTACCTTGCATTTATCCTCATTGAAAACAGTCTGTGTTGATAGCCCACTATTCTAATTTACCCAACTCTTTTCAAAGTCCTCAGCTGTGCTACAATTATTTATAATGGCCCGTTTTCATATTGTCAGCATACTTATGGAGCCAACACGACTCTACATAGATGTTATGAATAAATTAAACAGGGTAGGACTCAAGATTGATCCTTGGAGGACCTCACGTGTTATGCATCCCCAGCTTGACTGATAACCCTAATACAAACTCTTTGCCATCTGTCACACAACCAGGGCTTTACCCATGCCACAATTTGTGGTTGAACTTTTAATTCAATTATTTTTTAACAATTCCCTGTGTGAGACAGAGTCAAATGCCTTTGAGTAATTAAGGTATGTCATATCTACTGAAAACCTCTGTCCAATGTGCAGCTAATAGGCTCAAAGAAATTTAACACATTTGACAAACAGGATGTTCCAGGACAAAACCATATTGTGTAGGATCTACCAGCTCTTGTTCTGCATATGCTGCTCCATAATTTCTTTTATAAACCTTCCATTAAGCTCATTAAAAATGTCTTCCTCAGTGTTATGTTTCATGTCATGTGTTCCAGTGTGAATGAGGACAACAGCGTTGCCATGCAAATTTTTCAATATGTCAGGTAACAGGAATGAATATCAGTTATGCCAGCTCTGGGGAAAAATTAGTAACCACTAACTGTTTGTGATTTGTGGTAGCATAACAGTCAATGTACTTTTACCACAGAATCCCCTAGAATGTATTCAGATCTCAGAGTTCCTGTTTCTGTTTCATTAGTACCTATGGGCTGGGAGATCTGAGCCATTTCCCTAGGATTGTGCCCTCCATATAATTATCCCCTGCACTAGCTGTGGGTTTCAACATTTGTTTTGTTAGTTACTTCAGTATTACCAAAGACCTCACCATTATCAGTAACTAAATCCTTAAGTTTTTTTTTCCATAATAATTTTATTGATTTTAAAACATAATATCCAATTACAAACAATCAGTGTAGGAGAAAAAGCATATAGAATAATACTACCCAAATGCAAAGCATATAGAATAATACTACCTGAATGCAAACAATTGATGCACAGGAATGATAATACAAACATCTTGTGACTGGCTCTCAATGCTGTCAATTACATTTAATAGTGGGGTAAACTGATTATTCATAGAGATGGTAAATTCCATTGCCCTCTGCCCTTTTTGCAGGTTTGAAACATTTTATTGCACACGTTTTCACCTTTCTCACCCTCTCTTAATTTCTTTCCCACACCCTCCTTGTTTGGCTCCATTACTGGTGTACCACTTCTTTCGTTATTTTGTACAACTCCAACAGAAGGCTGTTTTTTTACACATTTATTCTCCAACTCCAAAACAATGACTTTTATTCTTAACTCTCAACTCTTGACACTGCTTATAGCTGTGCTGTGTTAGATCAGTAATCTCTTTCTGACTGAACTTGGCCCCCCATTGACTGGAGAGATCGACTCAGGGTGTAGGGATACAGAAGCACCCTCAGGTAGCCAGGACCCAGGCCATGCAGGGACTTATAGTTTAATAAATCTATTTTAAAGGAGATGCACCAGTGCACTGGCAGCCAATGCAGTTCGTGCAACACTGGCATTATATGACAGGACCTCAAAGGCCCACCAACAGCCGTGCTGTAGGTTTCTGCAAAGCTGTAACCAGGTACTGCATCTCACCCCACTTGGTCCCGAGGTAGGGTGCGTTACAATACTCAAGCCTTGAAGTGACAAATGTGTATCAGTGTGGTCAAATCGTTCGGGATAAGAGATTTAATTTGGATGATATTCCTGAGATGGTAGAATCCATTCTGGACAGCTGCCAACATCTGAGCATCAAATGTCAGCTCGCTGTCCAAAAAACACTCAAATTTCTCTCCTTAGTAGAGTCCTCCAGTTTGGCTGAGACAATAAAAGGCCCTAAATCCTCTCCAGAGTCCCCATTTCCCCTCAACCTGGCTCCACCACCACCAGTACTTCATTCTTTCCCGGGTTGAGTCCGAACCAATTAGATGACATCCACATCCAGATCTCAGCCAGGCACTTATTCAGCACATCAACTGCATCTGATCTTCCCTGTGCAAAGGACAGGTAGAGCTGGGTATCATCAGCATAGCAGTGAAACCCAAGCCAAAATGGCTTTATGACCTCACCCAGATGCATCATGTACACTGCAAATGACATGGGAGAGGACAGAGCCTTGGAGCACTCCACAGGACAGGCCCCTGGGATTGAGGAATAATTCCCCAAAACCACCCTTTGGGACCTGCCCGGAGGAAGGACTCAAACCAGCTGATGACCTTTGCAGTGAGTCCAGCATACTCCCTCAGCCTGTCCAACAACACCCCATGATCCACAGTGTCAAATGCTGATGAGAGATTGTGGAGAATGAGAATAGATTGCTCACCCCATCTCTTGCCTGAGTAGGTAATTCAGTACCCATACTAGTATGGTCTCTGTGCTGTGCCTAACCCTAAAACTGGACTGGAGCGCCTTGTAGATCTGGAAGTCCATGAGGTGACCCTCAAGCTGTTCCACAACCACCTTCTCAAGAACCTTCCCCAAAAGGGGAAGTTCAGGACAGGCTGTAATTGCCAAGATGTTGGGGTCTAAAGATGGTTTCTTCAACAGGGCTACACCAGAGCCCAATTAAGGGTCTCTGGGAAAAATCCCCGTCACTAAAGAACACCAGACAATCTCAGCAAAAACCAGGCCAAGAGCACCAATGCAATCAACCAGTAATTGCATTAGGCCCGGTCCAGACAGCAGAATGTTGGCTTCAGCCTTGAGATCACCTCACAGACCTCCACCATCGTCATCAGTTGGAACTCTCCCCGGGAGACTGAATGCACTAATTACCCCAAGCCCAACACTGTCGGAAGATGACACTCGACAGGAGAAATCCCAGCCCTAACAGAGAACACCCTGTCTAAGAAGAACCGAGTGAAATCCTCACACTTCTGAGCTGAAAATGCTCTAATGGGTTCCAGACAGGCCAGATTTAAAACCTGCCCACCACCCAAAAGAGCTAAGATAGTCGATTCCTGGGTCTACCCTCCACCATGCAGCACAATGAACTGAACTTGTGATTTACATTTCTACTGGTCTCCCTAGTAGTTAGGCTGAGGGACTCAGTCGTCATTTTGATAATTCCAGTTATGACAGTATAAACTAGTTTGTGTTTTTGTTTGTTTGAATAATTTATGTTTATTGTTTTTCCATAAGACACAAACAAACAACATACAAGCTGCATGGGTATCAGATAAAATCAAAATGTACAATGAATATATGGCTGGTTACAGACAAAGGGCTGAATACATCTGTAAAGAGGGCTGACATAATACAAGGCATAATTACGTGACAAAGTCTGCATTAATGGCTGACATATATAAACTCATCTATGCCAGAGCAGTTTAAATTTATCTGTAGTGTGGCAAAGTCCTGCTGTAAGTTATTACATCCTGGATATATGTCATTAGTTGATGCCAGAGTTGTACTGCTATATTAACTGTTTAAAACCATTTACAATATTTGAAGGTGTTAGAATGTTTTAGCCTTAGAAATATGGTATTTTTTGTTGTTGTTCTGCCCACATAGGAGTGTTAGTGTACTGGGTAGTACATATAGAAAAGGAATAGCATAATGGACTTTTTCTATCCTTCCATTAGGGAGGGATAGAAAGGTGTGGAGCATGTCAGGACTAACAAGGACAAATTAAAATGCAGCTCATGGACTCTTATAAAGCAGCATAAATGGAATATGAATAACGCTTTTATTTTTCTGTCTTTATGACCCTTTCCTCCCAAAGTCGTATCATCATAGCATTAGCATTATAAAAGCCCTAAATCCTCTCCAGAGTCCCCATTTCCCTCCAACCTGGCTCCACCACCACCACCAGTACTTCATTCTTTCCCGGTTGAGTCCGAACCAATTAGATGACATCCACATCCAGATCTCAGCCAGGCACTTATTCAGCACATCAACTGCATCTGATCTTCCGGTGCAAAGGACAGGTAGAGCTGGGTATCATCAGCATAGCAGTGAAACCAGCCAAATGGCTTTATGACCTCACCCAGATGCATCATGTACACTGCAAATGACATGGGAGAGGACAGAGCCTTGGAGCTCCACAGGACAGGGCTACTGGGATTGAGGAATAATTCCCCAAAACCAATCTTTGGGACCTGCCCGGAGGAAGGACTCAAACCAGTTGATGACCTTTGCAGTGAGTCCAACATACTCCTCAGCCTGTCCAACAACACCCCATGATTCACAGTGTCAAATGCTGATGAGAGATTGAGGAGAATGAGAATAGATTGCTCACCCATCTCTCGCCCTGAGTAGGTAATTCAGTACCCAGACTAGTATGGTCTCTGTGCTGTGCCTAACCCTAAAACCGGACTGGAGCGCCTTGTAGATCTGAAGTCCATGAGGCGACCCTCAAGCTGTTCCACAACCACCTCTTCAAGAACCTTCCCAAAAGGGAAGTTCAGGACAGGTCTGAATTTGCCAAGATGTTGGGGTCTAAAGATGGTTTCTTCTCACAGAGGCTACACCAGAGCCTCCAATTAAGGGTCTCTGGGAAAAAATCCCCATCACTAAAGAACACCAGACAATCTCAGCAAAAACCAGGCTAAGAGCACCAATGCAATCAACCAGTAATTGCATTAGACCCGGTCCAGACTGCAGAATGTTGGTTTCAGCCTTGAGATCACCTCGCAGACCTCCACCATCGTCATCAGTTGGAACTCTCCCAGGAGACTGAATGCACTAATTACCCCAAGCCCAACACTGTCAGAAGATGACACATCGACAGGAGAAATCCCAGCCCTAACAGAGAACACCCTGTCTAAGAAGAAGCTAGTGAAATCCTCACATTTCTGAGCTGAATATGCTCTAATGGGTTACAGACAGGCCAGATTTAAAACCCTGCCCACCACCCAAAAGAGCTAAGATAGTCGATTCCTGGGTCTACCTCCACCATGCAGCACAATGAACTGAACTTGTGATTTACATTCCTACTGGTCTCCCTAGTAGTTAGGCTGAGGGACTAGTCGTCATTTTGATAATTCCAGTTATGACAGTATAAACTAGTTTGTGTTTTTGTTTGTTTGAATAATTTATGTTTATTGTTTTCCATAAGACACAAAACAAACAACATACAAGCTGCATGGGTATCAGATGGCTGCTGTTCAGAAAAAGCCAGAAATAGCTGCACCAAAAAGTGAGGGATGACAAGGCTGCCTTCTATACAGCTGAACTTGATGCCTCCTACCAACCCAGCTAGGACTTGGGGCACCATCAAGGGGATCCTAGGGCAGGATTCTAGCACTCCTCTGTCATCCCAAGCACCTAATAAAGTTGCTATCACTGACAAGTGAGAGGTATTAGATGCATTCAACAATCATTTCACTACGGCTGGCCTTGCTTTTGATTCCTCTCCAGCAATCTACTGCATCACACAACTTAAATTCCAATCTATTGAGGCTCAGAAGGCTGATTCTTCATTCTCATTCAAGCCAATTTTACTGAAACAAGTAGAGGACCTATTGCTGCATTTAGACACTAATAAAGTGCAGGTGCAGACTCTCTGGACCCCTATTTTCTAAAAATTGCAATACATGCGCTTGCAGTTCCTTTAACACATCTTTTAATCTATCCTTATCCTCTGGTTCTATTCCTTCACTGTGGAAGACAGCACAAGTGTTTCCCTCTTAAATCAGGGAACCCCACGGACCTCAACAATTATAGACCCATATCCATCCTACCAGTGCTTTCCAAAATGCTAGAAAAATTAGTGAGCATCCAACTAAGAGACTACTCGATAAAGTAAATCTCCTAAACCCTGCTCAATCTGGGTTTAGGACCAGGCATAGCACCATTTCTGCACTAGCAAAAGTTACAAATGACTGGCAAACTGAGTTAGACAAAAAAACAGTGTCTGTGCTGTATTTCTGGATCTAAGCAAAGCCTTCGATACAGTGGATCATGAGCTGCTAATCTCTTCACTGCACTCCATAGGCCTAGATCCAACCTCTCTTAAGTGGTTCAGATGTTACCTCACTGATAGAATGCAGCAGGTGAAAAATGAAGGCGACCTATCCTCATCAAAACCACTCCTAAGAGGAGTACCTCAAGGATCTATCCTGGGCCCTATCCTTTTGCCATTTACATTAACAACATTGATTCTAACCTCACAAAGCCAATGTTCACCTCTTTGCAGATGACACTGTCTTATATGTCAACCCTCACCAACAAAGGCCTGTGAAATACTACAATCAGAGTTCTCCTGTTGCAATACCAACTACTTGAAAAAACTCCTATTAAATGCTAAGAAGACAAAGCTATGCTCTTCTCCACCAATATATATACTACCACTTTCTCACCAAACATCCCTCCCCAACTCTCCACCATCCTTGGAGAAAGCCTTGACTATGTTGACAAATTCAAATACTTAGGGTATGGATTGACAACAGACTTGACTATACTCAGCATATTGAAGAACTCCTGAAAAAACTCCGACAGAAGCTCTATCTTTCTTCAGAATCAAGCATTATTTAACCAGAGAGTCAAAACAGAGACTAATCCAGGCCTCATTTCTAGCACTCATCGACTATGCAGATTTCCTATATGGCCAATGTACTATTTCCTACTTAAGTAAACTGGATACCTTGTACCAGAGCTCTAAGATTCCATCACAGATCTTCCCTTCAACACTCATCATTGCTCTCTCTATGCTGCAGTTGGTTGGACATCCTTACACCTCAGAAGGAACAAAAATGCTGCTTTATGGATTTACAAAGCTCTGTCTAACAATCTTCCATCCTATATCTTAGATTGCTTTACACTGGCTACAGCTAGGTCATATGCCCTAAGAAGCAACAGCCTCATCACTTTGAAGATACCAAAAGCCTGCACCTGGCATGGGAGATCTGCAATCAGCTACTCTCTAGCATTTGCTTGGAATTCTCTGCAGAAGACGTAAAGTTGACCACCTTCATACCTATAGCATCCTTTAGAAAGCTATACACAAGTCTCTTCCCTGAGATATGCAACTGCTTTCACAAGGCCTAGTCCAATCACACCACTTACCCCTACTTCTTTTCTTTTCTTTCTTTCTATGCAGCTTTGCTACACCATTGCGAAACCTTTCTGCTTCTCCTGGCACTTACCTTTTTCCCATTCACTCACTACTAGTTGTTTGAGTTCCTATCCAAATACTCCCACCAGCCCCCCATGTCTTCTCTTTTCAGAGGTTACTTCAACAACCCCAACACTTTCCCACTTTTCAGTCATAACTGTCTGATTTAGTCTGTTCTGGAGCTTGAAATTCTGGCTACTCTGCTTGTATTTATGTTTATATTATTGCATCTGCTCATTTAGAAAGTTTTTGTATATGTCTGTTATTGTACCTTCATGTTGTTTCTCGACCTATCAGGTCCATCTTGTAAATGAGCTTTGCTCAATGATGTCCGCCTGAATAAATAAAGATTTTGATTGATTGATTGATTTTGATTGATTGATTGATTGATAAAAATCAAAATGTACAATGAATATATGGCTGGTTACAGACAAAGGGCTGAATACATCTGAAAAGAGGGCTGACATAATACAAAGGCATAATTACGTGACAAAGTCTGCATTAATGGCTGACATATATAAAACCCATCTATGCCAGAGCAGTTTAAATTTATCTGTAGTGTGGCAAAGTCCTGCTGTAAGTTATACATCCTGGATATATGTCATTGGTTGATGCCAGAGTTGTACTGCTATATTAACTGTTTTAAAACCATTTACAATATTTGAAGGTGTTAGAATGTTTTAGCCTTAGTAATATGGTATTTTTTGTTGTTGTTCAGCCCACATAGGAGTGTTAGTGTACTGGGTAGTACATATAGAAAAGGAATAGCACAATGGACTTTTCTCTATCCTTCCATTAGGAGGGATAGAAAAGGTGTGAGCATGTCAGGACTAAAAGGAAAAATTAAAATGCAGCTCATGGACTCTTATAAAGCAGCATAAATGGAATATGAATAACTTTTTTTTCTGTCTTTATGACCCTTTCCTCCCCAAAGTCATATCGTCATAGCATTAGCATTATAAAAGCCCTAAATCCTCTCCAGAGTCCCCATTTCCTCCAACCTGGCTCCACCACCACCACCAGTACTTCATTCTTCCGGTTGAGTCCGAACCAATTAGATGACATCCACATCCAGATCTCAGCCAGGCACTTATTCAGCACATCAACTGCATCTGATCTTCCGGTGCAAAGGACAGGTAGAGCTGGGTATCATCAGCATAGCAGTGAAACCAAGCCAAAATGGCTTTATGACCTCACCCAGATGCATCATGTACACTGCAAATGACATGGGAGAGGACAGAGCCTTGAGCACTCCACAGGACAGGGCCACTGGGATTGAGGAATAATTCCCCAAAACCAATCTTTGGGACCTGCCCCAGAGGAAGGACTCAAACCAGTTGATGACCTTTGCAGTGAGTCCAACATACTCCCTCAGCCTGTCCAACAACACCCCATGATCCACAGTGTCAAATGCTGATGAGAGATTGAGGAGAATGAGAATAGATTGCTCACCCATCTCTCGCCCTGAGTAGGTAATTCAGTACCCATACTAGTATGGTGTCTGTGCTGTGCCTAACCCTAAAACCGGACTGGGCCTTGTAGATCTGGAAGTCCATGAGGTGACCCTCAAGCTGTTCCAAAACCACCTTTCAAGAACCTTCCCAAAAAGGGAAGTTCAGGACAGGTCAGTGCTTGCCAAGATGTTGAGGTCTAAAGGTGGTTTCTTCAACAGGGCTACACCAGAGCCCAATCAAGGGCTCTGGGAAAAATCCCGTCTAAAGAACACCAGACAATCTCAGCAAAAACCAGGCCAAGAGCACCAATGCAATCAACCAGTAATTGCATTAGACCCGGTCCAGACTGCAGAATGTTGGTTTCAGCCTTGAGATCACCTCACAGACCTCCACCATCATCATCAGTTGGAACTCTCCCCAGGGAGACTGAATGCACTAATCACCCAAGCCCAACACTGTCGGAAGATGACACATCGACAGGAGAAATCCCAGCCCCAACAGAGAACACCCTGTCTAAGAAGAAGCGAGTGAAACTTCACATTTCTGAGCTGAAAATGCTCTAATGGGTTCCAGACAGGCCAGATTTAAAAACCAGCCCACCACCCAAAAGAGCTAGGCAGTCGATTCCTGGGTCTACCCTCCACCATGCAGCACAATGAACTGAACTTATGATTTATATTTCTACTGGTCTCCTAGTAGTTAGGCTGAGGGACTCAGTCGTCATTTTGATAATTCCAGTTATGACAGTATAAACTATTTTGTGCTTTTTGTTTGTTTGAATAATTTATATTTATTGTTTTCCATAAGACACAAACAAACAACATACAAGCTGCATGGGTATCAGATAAAAATCAAAACGAACAGTGAATATATGGCTGGTTACCGACAAAGGGCTAAATACATCTGAAAAGAGGGCTGACATAATACAAGGCATAATTACGGGACAAAATCTGCATTAATGGATGACATATATAAAACCCATCTATGCCAGAGTAGTTTAAACGTATCTGTAGTGTGGCAAAGTCCTGCTGTAAGTTGTTACATCCTGGATATATGACATTAGTTGATGCAAGTTGTACTGCTGTATTAACTGTTTAAAACCATTTACAATATTTGAACATGTTAGAATGTTTTAGCCTTAGAAATATGGTATTTTTTGTTGTTGTTGTTCTGCCCACATAGGAGTGTTAGTGTACTTGGTAGTACATACAGAAAAGGAATAGCAATAATGGACCTTCTCTATCCTTCCATTAAGGAGGGATAGAAAGGTGTGGAGCATGTCAGACTAACAAGGACAAATTAAAATGCAGCTCATGGACTCTTATAAAGCAGCATAAATGGAATATGAATTACATTTTTTTTCTGTCTTTATGACCCTTTCCTCCCCAAAAGTCGTATCATCATAGCATTAGTCAGATTAGTGGCACCCTAATGGTTATGTGACTAAGTGTATGTACTATACTCGATATAATAAGTGTATGTCTCTTTCTTGCAAACAATAAACATAAAGTTTAAAAAATAAGGCTGGACCAGGGTGGGGTGGAGCGGCTAGTTCGTGGGCAGAAAAGTGGTCGGGGGGCAGATTCAGGAAAGATGACTGACAAAGGACTATGCTACTTAGGTGTCTGTGTATATGGCTGTCAGTGCATTGTGCCACATGTACTGCTGTCATTGCATTATGCCACCTGTACTGTAGTACCATCACTGTACAACATGTACTGCTCTCCCACTGTAGCGCATCTGCTGTCTTCACTCCACTGTGCCACATGTGCTGCTGTCATTGCACTGTGCCACATGTTCTGCAGTCATTGGACTGTGCCATGTGTAATACGCATCACTGTGCAACGCGTACACTGCCATCACTATCAGCTGCTTTGGGCAACCTGCCAGGGAGGAGTGCATTGTCCAGAGTACACAGCAGGCAGTTCCACAGAGAAAAGCTTTAAAAGTTCCCCTGCTTTGGTTTCTGCTGCAGCAGAGGTTGTGGCAGTAGATATTGGTGCATGGGCTATGCTAAAGAAATGCTGGTGACTGATACAGGGTTATGCTGAGGACATGCTGGTGACTGATGCAGGGCTGCTGCCATGAGGAACTGGCTGCTTGGGTATCTGTACTGCAGGGCTTTACTGTTCCCCATGCCACAGGGAGTTCTGAAGTGGCCAGAGTGCCCAAAATAAACATATGTTTCACCCAAACACTGTTCCTGGGGACCCTGTTCTAACTAAGTGGGCCCTAAGGGTTGTACAATAGATAATTCTTATTCATTAAATGAGTATTCATTCATTGAGCACATCACAGGGATAGTGCTGATGTGCTGCAAACTGTTATGGTACTGTTCAGAAAAAATAATCAAAAACAAACCTTATATTGTACCTGGACTGGATGCACACAGTGACAGCAGTGCACATGGCACAGTGCTGTGTCGGCAGTGCACATGGCACAGTATAGAGTCAGCATTGCATGTGGTACAGTGTTAGCCTAGCACAGTGCACTGTTGGCATCGCACATAGCACAGTGCAGTGTTGACATTGCATTTGGAACAGGAGTGTTGGGATTGCAAGTGACACAGTGCCATGTCGGAACTGCATGTGACTCAGTGCAGTGTCAGCAGTGCACCTGGCACAGTGCAGTGTCTGCAGTGCCAGAGGAATGGCACACTACCAGCATGACACATGGCATGGCAGTGCAGTGTCTGCAGTGCCAGAAGGAATGGCACACTACCAGCATGACACATGGCATGGCAGTGTTGGCTTGTACAAGGCTCAACGCGGTGTCAGCAGTGTACATGGCACAGTGAGGTGGCGTATTGCAATTGGCTGCGTAGTCATGCCAGTGGACTTGATGCAGTGCAGAGACATTAGTGTCAGCATCACATGACTGCAGTATCTGTGGTTGGTGTATTGTCAGCAATACACAGTGCAGTGTTGGTATTATTATGGCCCAGTGCAATGGACAGCAGCTCATGTGCATTGTGCCACATGTATGCCTATCATTACACTGTTCTATCTGTCTGGCTGTCACTACACTGTGCCATAGAAACATAGAATCTGATGGTAGATAAGGACTGCTTGGCCCACCTAGTCTGCCCATTTCCTACCTAATGGATAAGCTGCAGATCCTAGTTAACCAACAGCCTACTTCCTCCTACCCCCACTAGAATTGCCTTATGTCTGTCCCATGCATTCTTGAATTCCCCACTGTTTTTGACTCCACAACCTCCTCAGGAAGGCTGTTCCATGCATCTACAACCCCTCTGTGAAGAAATACTTCCTCACATTACCTCTGAGCCATCCCCTCTATCTTCAAATTGTGCCCGCTTGATCTTGCACATCTCTTTTTCTGAAAGATGCTACCCTCTTGGACTTTGTTGATTTCCTTGAGGTATTTGAAAGTTTCTGTCATGTCCTCCCTCTCCCTCCTTTCCTCGAGGCTATACATCTTAAGCTCCTTTAGTCTTTCTTCATATGTCTTCTGGTGCAGACCCTGCACCATTTTGTGCCCTCCTCTGGACAGCCTCCACTCTATGTCTTTGCAGAGATGGGGTCTCCAGAACTGTACACAGTACTCCAGATGGGGTCTTACCAACAGTCTGTACAGAGGGCCAACAACTTCCTGTTTTCGACTGGTGATGCCTCTCCCTGTGCATCCCAGAATCCCCCAGCCCTCCTTACTGCCTTCTCACATTGCTGGCCCACCTTTAGGTCATCTGATATGACTAACCCAGGTCCCTTTCCATTGTTGTTGTTGTTGTCAGTGTCTCATCCCCCATTGTGTACTCTTCCCTGGGTTTTGTTTCCCAGGTGCATTACTTGCACTTCTTTGCGTTGAATCTAAGCTGCCATAGTTTTGACCATTCCTCCAACCTTGCTAAGTCCCTTTTGTCCTTTCCACCCCACCTTGCGTATCAGCCCTGTTGCAGATCTTTTGTGTCATCTGCAAAGAGACATACTTTCCTTCCAGTCCCTCTGCAATGTCACTTATAAAGACATTAAAAGGACCGGCCCAAGTATTGAACCCTGTGGTACCCCACTAGTAAACCGCGAGGGACCATTTTCTTTTTAACAGGTTTAAAATAAATAAATAAACATCACGGGATGGTTTTTCTTTTCAGGGCATTTAGCACACTGGGGTGGGCTCCCAGTGTGCCACCTCAGTGTTTTTAAGGGGATCTAGCCGATGGGGATTGGGCACCCCGTCGGCACATACCAAGGGGACACAACAGCCGAGGTTGGGCACCCCTCGGCTCAGAACGAAGGCGGGGGGGACTTATGCAGATGGGGAGTGGGCTCCCCATTAGCAAGGAAGGTGGGACTGAAGCCGATGGGGATTGGAGCCCTGTTGCAAGCCCTGCAATGATGGGTCTCTCCCTCATTGCAGCAGATAACACTGCAATGACAAGGCAGCCCCTGATTGCAGCGGCTAAAATGTTTCCAAGGTGGTGGCACGCTGGCTGAACTAGTGTCAGCAGCAGCATGCCACCCCATTGGAGAACATGGGTCAAGCCTCCAAAGGCACTGGGGCAATGGCACAACAGTGCCACACCTCCATAACCTGCTTCTGCAGCAAGCTGCCACAACATGTTTCGTGCGCATGAGTGCAAGCAACATAAAAGGTTGGTGCAGTTTTTTGCTCGACTGCTAATGTCCGAGGGAGTGAAAGCTGGAGTCAGAGAGAGTTGGATGTAATCATACCTCTCTCCAACATTGATGCAGACTGTGCTACACTGGGAGGGGAAGGAGTTCTCAACCACAATGAAGAAGACAGCCTAAAGAAAAAACCTAAAAGCAAGAAAAATGATGCTTGTATGTTTTACAGCTTCATGGTTACAGCCTATTTTTGTGCAATGGGACATCCAGCAAACCAGCATCTTTACTATAACAGCTAAGTAGTTTCATTTGTTTGAAAATGAGCAGAGACAGTTTGAGAGGGCTATTGACCCGGTAAAATGATCTTAAAAATGGGAAAGCCAAAGAGAGTGAAATCAGAGGCAGTTTGTGGGGCTATTAGCCCATGTGAAGAGGAGCCAAAGGGACAGAGAATGAAATCTGGAGGCAGCGGGGATTTAAAAACAGACAGCAGTTTGTTTCTGAGGGCTAACATAACCTCATGGTGAAAACAAGCAGAGGGTGTACTGCAGATATTTAGGAGAGAAAGTAGGCATGGAGAAAATTAGGCAGAGCGTAGGTTATAAATAAAACTCACAGAGTCAAGTTAATTTTCTGTCACATATTTTATTAGTTGTTTTACTTCAGCACTACTCTAAGCACAAGTGGTACACAAATATTCATTAAAACATACAGAAATATATACAGTTTGCCTTACAGAAAAATATGTAATTTCACTGAAATAAAACCTGTACCAATTTTGCAAACTTCCATGTGTGGCTCAGCATTTCCTCGGCGGCTAAAATCTGGGTGGGTCTCTTTAGCCTTGGTGTCTAATGATTTTGAAATCCTAGGGAGTGTAGCATGGTGCTGTGCCATGTGCTCTGCCATCACTCTGCTGTGCCACATCCAATCCACATTGCATTGTCATGTACACTGTCGACACTGCGTGTCACGCACTGTGACACACAAACACTGCTCCATGTAAAATGCACCACTATATTGTGCCACATGCATTACTGACAGCTGTTCCACATGCACTTCTGACAAAACATGCCATGTGCAATGCCAACACTGCACAGTAAGTCGTGTGCAATACCAGCACTGCACTGTGCCACGTGCAATGCCGACACTGCACTCAAGATAAATACAACAGGTTGAAAGCAGCAGACTGTAATGAAAACACTAGAAAGTAGTGTACTAGCTTATAACAAATAATGAATTGCAAACAGCAGCATAAAAACTGTTTCCAGTCAAAATAGGTCACCAAGGAGTAGTGTGAACATATAAGCATGATGGTGTTTCCAATGTGACCATAGTTAAGAGAACATACTGTTAAAATGATAACAGGGTCCAGATATTCAAACTGTGCCAGGCTGTGGCGCAAGCCTGGGTGCAGCTCAACTTGCGCGCAGGGGCGTGGACTGGGTGATATTCAATGGAGTTGCACCATGGCTCAGCAGCGTTGAATATCTCACACTGGCCACCTGCAGTGTGCATGGTGCAGTGGCACTGTGCCAGTACCAATGGCCAGAGTGGAGCATGGGGATACGGTAGCGCCAAGTTCCATTGCGCAAGGCGCGCAACCGTGATATTCAAAGTTGACATGCAAATGGGGCCATAATGTATGCAAAGGTGCACATGGGGCCATTTGCATGTCATTATGGCCCCATTTGCATGCAGGTGCGCCAATCCCGACGACTGCGCCTGGCACCCTGCCAAGCAGCAGCCATCGGGACGGACGCCCAGTGCAGCAATGTGCCCCACAGCCTGATCATGGGCTTCAGTACATAAAAGATAAACCTATATCCCTCGTGGTCCAGTGGAACACTGCCCACCCAATCGCGGGCTTCAGTAAATGAAAAACATTCTAAATCCCTGGTGGTCAGTGGACGCTGCCATCGATCGCGGGCTTCAGTAAATGAAGAAACATCCTCAATCCCTGGTGGTCCAGTGGACCTGTCCTGCCCGATCATGGGCTGAATTAAAACTATAATGAAACTATTATCCCTGGTGGTCCAGTGGACCTGTCTCCCGATCATGGGCTGAATTAAAAACATAAGAACACTATTATCCCTGGTGGTCCAGTGGACCACCCTCCCCCTACCCACCACTGATCCCAACGCCCCGCTCCCCAGTCAGCAGCGGGTGGCAGCACCCCGCCGCTGCCACCCAACTGGCACCGTCGATGGGGCTGTACACCCACGATGGTCCACAGGCGTGAGGCCAGTAGGCGTGCAACCATACCGTACACATTTCCAGATGTGAGAGGGATCCATTCACATATCTGGAATGTGTGTTATGGTATGAGCTGCATGCCCATTGGCTCACACTGTGGACCAATGGGCGTGCAGCCCTACTGACTCGTGTGAGTCGGTGACAGTAGGGGCGGCAGGCGGGTGGTGCTGCTGCCCACCGCTGACTTGGGGGAGCGGGCGGTGGAGATCAGTGGGTGGTGGGTGGGGAGGGGGGTCCACTGACCACCAGGAATAATAGTGTTCTCATGTTTTTAATTCAGCCTGTGATCAGGGAGACAGCTCAACTGGACCACCAGGGATAATAGTTTCATTATAGTTTTACTTCAGCCCGCAATCGGGCAGACAGGTCCACTGGACCACCAGGCATAATAGTTTTATTCTAGTTTTACTTCAGCCCATTATCTGGTGGACAGGTCCACTGGACCACCAGGGATTGAGGTTTCTTTTTAACTTAGCCCGGTGATCGAGGCGGGCAGGTGTCCACTGGACCACCAGGGATTTAGGATGTTTCTTTCATTCACTGAAGCCCGCGATCAGGCGGCAGCAGTCCACTAGACCACCAGGGATTTAGGATTAATCCCTTTTTACTGATGCCCACAATCGGGCATGGGGGCCGCCACCACGGGAGGTGCAGCGGAGCTTGGGTGGCCACCCACAGGGTGGCAGGCTGCCGCGGGTTGTGCCCTGCAATATGGCAGCTCACCTGTGGGTGGCCAGCCCTGCTCCTTTTGGGCTTAACTTGTGCTGGCACAGGTAGGGGTTATGCATGCATGGCTCCGCATATCCTGGGCTGAATATCGGGCTGTGCAGAGTATGCATGGAGGCCGCCCCACCTGCGCCTGCATACATTACTGATGCGCTCTGGTGCGCTCGGGATTTAGTGTACCATGCACAACCCTTTTGAATATCTGGGCCCAAGTGTACAATGAAAGTAAATATAAATGTGATCTGGTAAAATCATTAGAACTCAGAGGAAATGTTTTTTCAAAAATAGATAAGCTATTGAAATCTATTGCTACGATTTACATGGTGGCTAACTTTATGTAGTAGTAATACGTAACAGAGTAGTGCATTAACTTTCAGCTTTTATTCAGTTAGTAACAATGTTTAAGAATACAGGAATTGTTTAGTAAAAATCTGTGCAGTAACCAGAGCAAATACATTGTGGCAGGCCCTATGAATTGACAGGAAACATTGCAAACTCATTATTAAACTGTTAAAGTATAATAAATGGAAATAAATGAAAAGTCAGAAAATAACAATATGAACGTTACAAATGTTTGACCTTATTGTGCTCAATATTATATTAACAGATATGAAGAAATGACATTCATACAAAACAAACTGAAGTGAACAAATACTTGAGTGAGAACATAAGGTAACTAATATTAATTACAAATGTATAAGGAATCTATTAACAACAGTTATAATAGTAACTATCATTTATTGTTACAAAACTAGAAAGACAGATAACTTTCATGAATTGGATATAGCTCCAGATATAAAGATGTTCTTTATATTTTATTTTCATTTTATTTTTAGAAGAAAAGTAATTGTCTAAGACTTAATACTGCTAAGGGTAACAGATGATCGGACATGATGTACACCATACATATAAATAAAACAGTAATGATGCTTATTATTATAAAATGGTAAATATTAAAATATGATTGTTTATATATTTTTATAGATCTCTGCCCCTGAAGAAGCCCAAAACTGGATGAAACGTTGGGCACATCAGGGGATCGCTGTATTCAAAGAAATACAAATAAAACTACATTTTATGAAAATTATGGTGTGGCTGGCTTGCTGAAAATGTTATGGTCCAGTTGAAGTTATATGTATTACCAGCCCTGAATACGAACCTTGATGAACTAACAACGTACAAAGGGTGTCACAACCCCACTCAGCAGGTCAGGCCCTCTGCTCCTACAGTGCCAACCTCCAAGTACAGTATTGTGAACTGGTAACAGAATAGGGTAACCATCCTGTCTGCCTGTGGGTCCAATCACCTTTAGTCTCAAGTTTTGGGGGATTCAAACTGTGAACCTTATGCTAGCATACCCAAATGTACAGGCTCAGATAATCTGCTCTGCAGGGATGCCAGATATCTTTCGCCTAAGGGCACCTAACCAGGTATCCAAATGAACCCTTAAAACTCTATAAAAGACTTTAGGTATATTCTTACCTTTTCCCAGTTTGGTACACCATCAAGCTTTGAACAGTTAGTCAGACTTAAATATCTATAAGTCACATGCAAAAGAAAGAATTTTGAAGACCCAGGCAGTCTCTTTAAAATAAGAGGTTTACTTAAAATGGATAAAAATATGTAAAATGTAAACACAGAACACTATATCACAAAGCATACAATCACTTAAAAGAAAACAAGGAAAAGTACAAACATAAACTCCTACCACAATACAATTAGACTTTTCTATCTAATGTATTATCTTCTTACAGTGCTTATAGTTAGTTCTTGTTTCTAAGAGCCCACAAAGAAATGTGTGTAACCCCCTACAAATGGGGGTTCCCAAAAAGTCTTCCTTGAGCTTGCCAAAATGCTCACTGCCAGGCTGGTGTCCTGCATTTTAACAGTTTAAATACGATTGCCAGAGACTGCCTGTATAGCCTTTGTGTACTGTCTCTTAAGAACTGCCTGGATTGCAGTCATAAGCAATCTGAGATGGAACTCTGTTGAAAGATGTAACTATTTGCTGAAAATCATTTAGAGTGACAATGATAATGTAGTTTGTCTAACCTGCCTTCTTTACAGCAAGGACTGTTTTGTTTATCTCACTGTCTTGGTCCTGGATTGTCAAATTGGACCAATCAGGACTAGTGGGCCCTAAAATGGAGCCAGACTACGGGAGCTGTCTGGAGTCAAAATCTGTAGGAAATGTGGTTTTGGGCTTTTGGTGCCTTTTTGCTCCTGAAGAGGAGCCTTTGTTGTGACTGACAGACAGATCATGCCACCCACCTTTTGGATTCTGGGGAAAGTCCTAGCTTGCTGGCAGCTGAGTCAGATCTAAGTTAGGAGCTGAAGAAGCAACAGCTCAAGACAGTCTCTGTGGAAAGGCCTGAGTTTTGGCCTGCATGCCTGCCTGCTGCCCCTGACAGGAGAAGAGAATCAGTTCGGACTGAATCCTAGTTTGTGAGAACAAAGTAAGCCACTGAGTTATGACCAGGATCAACCTGAAGAAGGCCAAAGATTTGCTGAATGCATCGGCCTGTCAGGATTTCCAGCTACCTCTAAACTCCTGTTGTGTGTGCAGAGACTCTACGATTGGACCGAGAGCAGTTTGCCTGGTATATAGTAGAATCCCTTACATGTAGATGTGCTGTGTGTTTATAGTGGGTTGTGATTTGGTTCTCCCACTGTGTGAATTGTGTTCTACTTGCTGGAAGCTGTATCCAGCTCGACCAGACTGAATCATGGCTCATCTCCATACATAGAAACATAGACTTGGACAGCAGATAAGGACTGCTTGGCCCACCTAGTCTGCCCATTTCCTACCTACAGAATAAGCTGCAGATCCTATTTAACCAACAGCTATTTCTTCCTACCCGCACAGAAATTGCCTTATGTCTGTCCCATGCATTCTTGAATTCTCCCACAGTTTTAGACCCCACAACCTCCTCAGGTAGGCTGTTCCATGTGTCCACCACCATCTCTGTGAAAAATACTTCTCACATTGCTCCTGAGCTGTCCCTCCTTCTATCTTCAAATTGTGTCTCCTTGTTCTTGCACATCTCTTTTCTGAAAGATGCTACCCTCTTGGACTTTGTTGATTCCACTGAGGTACTTAAAAGTTTCTATCATGCCCCCTCCTCAAGGGTATACTGTACATATTAAGCTTCTTTAGTCTCTCCTCGTATGGCTTCTCTTGCAGATCCTGCACCATTTTAGTTGCCCTCCTCTGGACTGCATCCTTCCTGTCTATGTCCTTGCAGAGATGGAGTCTCCAGAACTGGACGCAGTACTCCAGATGGGGTCTCACCAACTGTCTGTACAGAGGGATAACAACTTCCTGTTTTCTGCTGGTGATGCCTCCCCTATACATCCCAGTATACCACCAGCCCTCCCTACTGCCTTCTCACATTGTTTGCCAACCATAAGGTCATCTGATGTGATTATCCCCAGGCCCCTTTCCATTTTTGTTGTTGTTACTACCTCCCTCTCCACTGTGTAATCTTCCCTGGGTTTTGTTTCCCAGGTGCATTACTTTGCACTTCTTTGCATTGAATCCAAGTTACCATACTTCTGACCATTCCTCCAACCTTGCTAAGTCCCTTCTCATCCTTGCCATATCTGCTTGTGTATCAACCCTGTTTCCTATCTTTGTGTCATCTGCAAAGAGGCATACTTTTCCTTCCAGTCCCTCTGCAATGTCACTTATAAAGACATTAAAAGGTCTGGACCCAATACTGAACCCTGCAGTACCCCACTAGTAATCCCCTTTCTTCAGAGTGGACTCCATTTACAATTACCTTCTGTGTCCTGTTGTCCAGCCAATGTTTTACCAGGCTACCACCTGGGTCCCACTAGAGCTGGTTAATTTGACTATTAATCTTTTGGGACTTGTCAAATGCCTTGCTAAAGTCTAGGTAGGCCATGTCCACAGCCCCTCCCTGGTCTACTACTTTGGTCACCCAGTCAAAGAAATCTATTAGATTCATCTGACATGACCTTCCCGCGAGAACCCATGCTGCCTTGGGTCCTGTGCTCCATTGGCCTCTAGGTACTCAACTATTCTTTCCTTCAGAAGTGACTCCATCACTTTCCCTACCACAGAGGTCAGACTGACAGGTCTGTAGTTTCCTGCCTCTGTCTTGGTCCCACTTTTGTGAAGGGAATCACATCCGCCTTCCTCCAGTTCTCAGGTACCACACCATCCTCCCATTATTTGTTAAAAACTGTAGTCAGTGGTGTCACTAGTTCTATCCTTAATTCTTTTAGAATTCTTGGGTGAATTCCATCAGGTCCCATTGCTTTGTCCACCTTCCATTTTAGGAGTTCTTGCAGAACCCTTTCTTCTGTGAAAGGACTGGGATTGACCCCCATCCAGAGTGCTTCTGTTAAATGGATTAGGCACCTCCCTCCTCCTCTTTGTGAATACTGAACAGAAGTATTCATTCAGTATCTCTGCTTTTTCACTGTCCCTCTCTGCCCACCCACCATCCATTCTATTCAGCCTCATTATCCCTCCCTTTGTCTTTCTCGCCCCGATATACCTATAAAAGGTTTTATCCCTTCTCAACAGAGTTGGCTAGTCTTTTCCTCAGTTTGGGCCTTTGTTATTCTGACTATCCCTCCCTGCTTCCTTCTGCCTTAACTGGTACAGTTCTCTGTCCTGCTCCTTCTGTGTTTCCTTATACTTCCTAATGCTATCTTTTCTTCCTGACTTTCACCGCCACCTTTTTGAGAACCATAGTGGCTTTTTCTTTCATTTTGATTTATTTGTTTCACACAAGGCTTGATGCCTCTGTGATGGCAGTTTTGATGTTCCCCATTGTTGCTCCACCCTCCTTCTAGCCTGTTTGTTAGTCCTTTTCTAAGGCACTCTCCCATCTTGCCAAAGTCATCCCTCCCAAGTCCAGAACCTCACTTTTGTATTGCTTTGACTCTGTAGCTGAGTTTATTGTGAACCACACTGTTTGGTGGCCACGTGTTCCCAGATGGCTACCCACTTCAAGATCTGAGATCCTTTCACTGTCCCCATTTGAGAGTATGAGGTCTAAGATTGCTCTCTCATGAGTGGGTTCCAAACTAGCTGTCTGAGGCATGCCACGTGAAGGGCATCGAGAATGGCCCTGCTTTTGGATGTGGCTGCAGCAAAGGTGCTCCAGTTAACATCTGCTATATTAAGGTCCCCATCAACAGTATCTCCCTTTCTCTGCCATCCTAAGGATGTCTTCTATCATATCCTTGTCCATTCCCTCCCCTGACATGGGGGTCTGTATACAACCCCTCTGCGGATTGTGGTGCCATTTCCAGTTTCTAGGTGACCCACAGTGCCTCTCCTCCCTGTGGCCTGGGCCTTGCCACCTGGCCCTGCCAGACTACCCCACTCCACAGAGAAAGCTATCGATGAGAGACCTGCCAGGGATCAGCCCTGCTCCATGCTTGAATAGGAATGACGCCTCAGAGAATCATGTGGGCCCTGCTTCTCCTGGTACTCCAGATCAACCACCTGCAGTCTCAATTTTCATCCAGCCTGTGTCCAGTCTTTGATATCGTGAGTAACCATCAGGGTAGCTCCTGCAACAACAGCTTAGTCTAAATGTGTTATCTGATTGTCTTGTTGTTTCTTTTCTTTTCTTTCATGAACTGAGCCCTCTGGCTCCGGATTACAAATAGTGTGTGTTGTGCATATTGTTCTCTTCCATCACAGGGCCCCAACCAGCTGCGATGCGCCTACCTTGGCAATGATCCTGGCTAGCCCACCTCTTCTTCACCTGGTTACCCAGACTGTGTGACTGTTTATGGACCCTGAAGTGCATGCATAACTGTTTGATTGATACAGTCTTTGAGCAAATTAACCTGATTCGCCCTCCCTTGTTCAAATTACCTTAAATAAATCAGAACTAACTCTTTTGCATTTCCCTTACTGTGGTTCCAGTTTGTGCAAGAGTACTGTACTGCTGTTATTTGCTGTGTATAACCTTGTTTTATAGGGTCCCCAGGGTCAAGCCAGAGAGCCCTGGTGGTAAATACAAACAGTGTGGGTACTTGTGTGGTATATCAGTTGTATTGTGGAAACTGATTATTGTGTATTGTTCCAGCCACTAGTAAGGAAGAGAGGAGGTTACAGTGTCCGGAGGAATTAGATGAGTTAGCTTGACCACTACCAGCCCTAACCTCCGGGTGGAGTTGCCCGCTGCTTCAGGAGCTCAGGCCACTTAACCTGCTCTCAGCTGCAGGCAGTGTAGCAACCCTTGGGATAGCACCACCTAGGGGTTACATGTGTCTCAAGATCAGAGACAGAATAGCTTAAACTGTCTCTCAACACACCCTTCCATCAAATCAAATCATATTTTATTTCTAAAGCACTTTTCTGAAATCAAAGCGTGTTTACAAATTAAAACAATCAATAAACAGTTAAAACACAAAAATTAAAAGGCAGCATACATATGACTAAATATCCTCCCCAAATGCTAGGCTAAATAAATATGTTTTTAAAGAGGATTTAAACATCTCAGTGGACAGGCAGTCCCTAATCCGATGAGGTAGAGAGTTCCACAGGGTTGGGACTACAAAAAGCAAAAGCCCTAGCACCTGATGTCTGCAAATGGACCCTGGGAACCTCTAGCAATCCCTCGGTGGTGGAGGCGAAGAGGACGGAGAGCGGTAAGGTCGAAGGAGGTCTTGCAGTGCAACCCAGCCCCTGTCCATGCAGGGTCTTACAGGTCAGCAATGCGACCCTGAAGGTGATCATCCATCACACTGGCAGCAAGTGCAATTTCGCAGAACTGGCATAATATGGCAAGATCTCGACTGCCCTGTCAACAACCTGACCGCTGTATTCTGCACCAGCTGCAAGCGACGGAGATCCACCCCAGTAACCCTAGGTATAGAGCATTGCAGTAGACAAGACGAGAGGACACAAGGCGCGAACCAATACAGGAGGTTAATGAAGGGAACAAGGTGTTTTATCCGGCAATGTTCCTCAGATGGAAAATGAGGACTTGACAACTGCTGACACCTGTGCTTTTAAGCGTCAGTTAGTTGTCAAGCACAACCCCAGATTCCACACCCTCTCAAAAGGTCTCAACTGTCACCCCCAGCACCAGGCCAGACAGTTGCCCAGCAGTCAACTCCTACCCGTGACCTGGGTCCACCACCAACACCTTAGTCTTATCTGGATTTAGTTTCTACCAGTTAGCACTCATCCAATCTGGAATCTCAGCGAGGCAGTTGTTAAATACCGAGACAGCACTACTCTGTTTAGATTCAAAGGACAAGTAGAGCTGAGTATCGTCTGCATAGCAGTGAAAACTCAGCCCACACTGCCTTATAATGTCTCCCAACAGCAGTATACATCAGAACAACATGGGGACAGTACGGAACCCTGCAGAATTCCACAAGGCAGGGCAAAGGGGCAGAGGAAAAATTCCCAACACCACCCTCTGAGACCTGCCCATGAGAAAAGGATGAAACCATCTGAGGGTCGTCCCTGACGGTCCACAGATTAGCTGCAGGTGTTCCAACAACACCCCATGATCCACAGTGTCAAATGCTGCAGAGAGATCAAGGAAGACCAAGATCGAACGACTGCCGATCCCTCGCTATTAGGAGATCATTCATCACCCGAACTAATGCTGTCTCAGTACTGTACCTCTTCCTGAACCCAGATTGGAGATCATAGACTTCATGTGTGGTAAGAAAGTTCTCAAGCTGCTACGCAACTACCTTCTCAATAACCTTACCCAAAAAGGGTAGGTTAGGACCGCTCTGTAGTTAGCTAAGACAGTCTGGGTCAGCTGGACGATGTCTTTAAAGGAGTCACCACCGCCTCCTTTAATGGATCAGGGAACACCCTTGATCCAGCAAACACCAGACTATCTCTGCGAGGATCGGTTCGATGGCATCTATACACCCCACAAGAAGGCACATTGTACCAGGATCCAAACTACAGTAAGTCAGTCACAAGCCTTGAACAATCTTCATAATATCCATGATCGCTGGCCAGTCAAAATCTGTCCAGACAGACCAGGTGTCTGTGCATTGAGTTCCACCACACTCATTTGAATGAGTTGAACAGATCTCCAACCTGATGGAGGGCCCTTAACTGCAAAAATCGAGCAAACACCTTACACTTAACTTTTAAAGGCTCTCCAGCCCAAGACAGGCTGGATTGCACAGTCTGTCCAAAGCCTGAAAGAGCTGAGCAGGTCGATTTCTCACTGTAGTAATCTCCTGGACAGGAACTCTGCCTTCTTACGGGCGATTTCTGATTGATAGTCCAAATAATGGGCAATCAACCTAAGTCTGTCCTCCTCCAGGCGGATTTCGCCAATGACATTTCAACCTTCACCCCAGTCTCTTCAACTCCTCAAAGTCCCATCAAACCAAGAGGACTGAGGACGAGAAGGAGGAGGCGATCTCGGACAGGTGTTCTGGAATCCAGGGCCTCCAGCACCACACTATTATAGTGCACTACTAGAGCTCCTGGACCTAAGCATTCCAATGGCCAACTCAATAGGTCCAGCACCACCAACAGACCCTCTGGGTAACACCCTCAAGGGGAGTACCAGACCATCTCCAAAGGGGCTGGTCTCACAGGGGAGCCACGAAACTGAACCTGATAGAGTGATGATCTGATATCCAACTGGTTCCACCAGACCATCCATGATGTCACCTAGCTCCTCCTTGTTAAATATAAAAATATACAAACAGGATGTCTTATCAGGAGGTATACTAATTAAGATGACATCAGCAAAAACTAATTTTCAAATATGACTCTTTGATCGTGTGTGGTTTACCAGTTGCTATTAACTGTTCTTCCTCTTAAGATGTCATAAAATGTATATTTTAGTTTCCCAGCTTCAAAGCAGCACAGATCATAAAAGTTTACAAGCACTATAGCCTGGCAGCTGGTCAGCTCCAATTAAGTCAGATAAACAGGAGACCCTTAATTAAGGCTCTCTAGTCTTTAATTACCTCCTGGTTTCAGGTTAATACATCCTGTATACTCACTAAAACCTGACCCATGGTACAGCTGCCTTATGGAGACAAATCACACACTGAATTTTTATATTACAAAAATCACAGAACAATCATAACCAGCTGATTAGCGTCTCAATTGGTACCCACTTAACTGACTTCCTTGCAACATTAAATACATAGAAACATAGCAATGAAGGCAGAAGGAGACCATGGGTCCATCAAGTTTGCCAAAGGGTTACCAAGACCTTCTTTTCGGTCAGGTTAGGTCTTGTCGACAATGTTGTTTTGCCATGTCACATTGCTGCCCCTGGGAGAGCTCCTAGGAAGTACAGTCTCATGCTCATTGCTATGCTGATGATACCCAGCTATACCCGCTCCTTTGCTCCTGGACATCCAATGCAATTGACGTGCTAAATAACTGCCTTGATGGAGATCAGTGACTGGATGGCCTCCAGCCAGTTGCAACTGAACCCCAATAAGAGGTACTGGTAATGGAGTCGAACAGAGGGTGTTATAGGATGGTCCCTGGTGTACAGGCAAGACTTTCTCTGGGCTTTGTGCCATTGAAGGCTTCCTCTAGGGTGTGTGACCATGGTGTTATCCTGGACAGTGGACTGACATTTGAATCCAGGTGTTGTCCGTTGTCCATGTGACACTTGGACAGCTGGTTCTGATTGCTCGATGATTTTTGTAATATAAAAATGTGTGACTGTCTGTCATGAGAAACCTGTGCTCCTGGGATGACCCCAGGTATCACTTCAAAGGACAAGATATGTTAAATGGCAGATCTCTGTAAGGTGATTAACTTCCCAGCTTTTTTGAAGCCAGGAACTAAAATATCCATTTTATGACGCTTCAGAGGAAGCCCAGTTAATTTCACCTGGTGTTACAAAGCATATTACACCTCAGTGAGATCTGGCAGAGTTAGTCATAGAAAGTCCTTTGATGTCTTTGAAAAGCAGGAAAACACACTAGATCAAAGAGGAGCAGGAAACCACCCAGATCAAAGAGTCATACTGGAAATTAGTTTTTGCTTATGTCATTTAAAATACCTCCTGAGTGATAAGACATCCTGGTTACATAATTTTTAATAAACAGAGGAGAAGCTGGGTGACATCATGGAGGAGGCAGGTTCAAAGACAGTTTTTAATTATGCTGTGGCTGACCTTTAGATAAATTCTTGTTTGGACTCTCTGAAGAAACAACATCTACTTCAAGCACTGTTAGAAGATATACATTAGCTAGACAAGTCTAACTGTCTGGTGGGAGGAATTTGTTTGCACTTTTAAACCTTGTCCTTTAAATGATTGCATGCATTGTGATATATTGTTCTGTATTTACATTTTACGCTTTTATCTATTTTAAAGTAAACCTCTATTTTAAAGAGTCTGTTTGGTGTGCCTTGAAATTCTTTCTTTGACAAGTGAAGCATATATGGTTAAAGTTGACACTGTGCATAGCTTAATGGTAATACCAATCTGGGAAAAGGTAAGAGTTTATCTGAGGTCTTTCATAGTTTTTTATGGGTTCATTTTGTACACCTGGTTAGGTGCCCATAGGCGAAAGATAGCTGCATCCTCCAAGAGCAGAATTATCTGAGTCTGTACACTGGCACGCTTAGCAAGAGGTTCACAGTTTGAATCCCTCCAGAACTTGAGATCAAAGGTGATTCTAACCCACAAAACGGACAAGAGGGTTACCCTGTTCTGTTCCTGTTCACAATACTACACTTGGAGGTTGGCACTATGGGAGCAGAGGGCCTGACCTGCGTGAGTGGGGATGTGACAGTCCGTATTAGTTTCTATCATCTGAGGAATATTGCCAGCCTAAGTACTGCCACATCACACTGGTGCTGCATGAACTGCACTGGCTGCCAGTCAGGTGGAGGGTCCACTTTATGGTGGGCTTGCTCACCTTTAAGGTCCTACATGGCCTGGGCCCTGGTGGATCTTCTTACACACCTGCTGCCGCAATCCGCTCCATCCGTTCCTCCTCTAGGGGCCTCCTTGCGATTCCAGAGACAAGGCTAAAAATGGCGGGCGATAGAGCTTTTAGTGTTGCCAGCCCTGGCCCTGTGGAATTCGCTACCTCCAGCTGTAAGGGGAGGCCCTTCAGTAGAGGTATTCAAGGCCTGCCTCAAGGCCTTCTTTTTAATCAAACTTGGTATTGACATACTGTGAAACAGCTTCTGTCCCAGGTTACCTATTTATTTTTTGATTTTATTCTATCACAGTTGTCTCTTTAATACTGTTTTATTTATTGGTGTGTTGTTTATTTATTCTTAGGTTATACTTTTGTGAAGGTGCCCAGAGCCCAGGGATTGGGTGTCTCAGAATAAAATTCGCTTGCCTTCTGTGGCTCCTGGACCTAGCCCCCCTATCCAACCTCTGTACCCATGTACCTGAGTGAGTCATTGCCTCTCCCACCCTTCCTGAAAGCTGCCACAGTCTTAGCTCCCACCAACTCAGCAGGCAGTCTGTTACATGACTCTATGACCCTTTCAGTGAAGTAGCATTTTTAAGATTCCTTTTGAAGCTCCCTCCTCCCTGTAGCTTCCATTCATGCCTCTACTGGCTGAGCTGGCTACCCTATTAAAAGTTCAGAATATGACACCTTATTAATGCTTCTCAGGAACTTGAATGTCTCTATCATATCCACTTGCTCTCTCTTCTAGTTGCGAGAATACATATATAGGGTCTTAAGGCACTCCTTACGAGTGGCCCTGTATCATCTTGTTCACACTCCTCTGCACAGCCTTCAGCTGATCCCTGTCCTTAAGGTGAAGACTCCAGAACTGGACACAGTACTCCAGGTGAGGCCTCACTAGGGATCTATACAGCGAGAGGATCACCTCCTTGTCCCTGCTATCAAAACCACTTCCTGTACACCCCAGCATTTTGTTTGCCTTTACTGTAAGCTTTGTTACATTGGCTTGAATGCTTCAGGGTATCACATATGATGACCCTTAGGTCCCTTTCCTCTTGTGAAGCACTGAGTGTGATCCCATTAAGCCCATATTCTGTCCTTGGGTTCCCTTTCCCCGATGCATAACCCTGCATTTTTGCATTGAACTTCAGCTGCCAAACATTTGACCACCTTTCCAACCGCTGTAGGTCTCTTTGAAGGTCTCTCACTGCTTCTGCACTGTCAACCCTACCGCCTAGCTTAGTGTCATCCGTGAAAGGGCAAGCTTGCCCTAAATGCCCTGGGCCAATGTCACTTATGAATACATTAAAAAGGACTGGACCTAAGACCGAGCCTCTTGCGGCATACCAGTCGTAACCTCACCCTCACCTGACCTTACCCTGCTGACCATCACTCTATCTTCTGAGCTTTAGCCAACTTCCCACCCAACTGATTATGCTCCTGGCATTGTCTAGATCCTCCACCTTCCTTAACAGGTGTCAATGCACCACCAAATCAAGGGCCTTACTAAAATCAAAATAGAGGAGATCCACTGGGTGGCTCTTATTCAGTTCCCTAGTCATCCGCCAAAGAACGATTGAGGTTTGTCTGACATGACCTTTCTGCTATGAACCCATGTTGTCTGGGCAGCCAGAGACCACTCTTCTCCAGGTATTCTACTAGGTTCTGCTTAATTAATATTTCCATTAATTTCTTGACTACTGATGTGAGGCTCACCAGTCTGTAGTTGCTGGCCTCCACCCTACTTCCTCCCTTGTAGAGAGGTACCACATCTGCTCTTCTCCAATCACCTGGCACTGTTCCCGTCTGCAATGAGTGGTTAAACAAATATGCCAAGGGGTCTGACAATTCCATGGCAATTTCCTTCAGCACCTCTGGTATAGTCCATCAGGCCCTGGTGCTTCTTCCACCCTACATGCATCAGTGCCTCTCTGACCCTGTCCATGGTCAATATTAGTGTATCCATTCGTGATCCCCTATCAGTAGCCTTAATGCCACTATCTGGGATAGGCCTACCATGTTCTTTTTGTGAATACTGAATAGCAGAAGTTGTTCAGAACAGCAGCCTTCTGTCCATTGTCTTCAATGATCCTATCATTATCTGTGAGCCAAACTATCCCTTTCTTTTTCCTCTTCTCCTGGATGTAACAAAAAGTGTTCATTCCCAGATTTGATCCCCATCACAATCTGGAAGCTCAGCTGCCACTTTTGCTAGTCTTACTGCATCTCTTAGCTTCCATGTTTTTCTGAGTGTAATCTTCCCATTTGCTATACCCTGGTTCATTTTATATTTGCTAAAACTTCCCTTTTGCTCCTGATTGCTTTCTTGACCTGGTTCTTGTGCCTGTTCCTTTTCATCACTGATCTTATGTACAGCTTGTAGCTTCCAGAATGGCCTGTTTAACCTGACCCCAGATGTCCTTTACCTCCAGCTTTTCATGGATCCTCGACAGTTCTCCCCTGACTAGTTGTTTCATCCTTTCAAAGTTAGCTTCTCTGAAGTTCAAGATCTCTGTCCAGGATTGAGATTTGACATTCTTCAGTGATAACTCCAACCAGATGGAACTGTGGTCACTATTAGCCAGCTGCTCCCTACCTTAGTGGTGAGGACCACATCAAGGATGGAGTCAAGCCTAATTGGAGTGTTAACCAGTTGTGTGAGTAGGCAGTCTTGTAGAGCCTCTACCAGACATTTTGAGGATCTAGCCAATGGATACCCCGTCAACGCCGGGCATGTTCGGATCACTGACAATCACTACATCCCTTTTCTGTGTCACACTCCTTATCTCGAAAGTTCTATGTGATATGCGCGACATGAAAATCCTATGGCGATATAAATATCTTGGCTTTGGCTATATGCAGTAAAGGCATCAAACTCAGCATGTGGAGGTTGTGCCCTGCACCTCTAACTAAAGATTTCAACTTCAGGGGATGCATGTCAGGAGGGGGCACAACCGCTTAAAAAAAAAATTAAGTCCGCACCTGCAGGACGCAGCAAAATTGTACCCACCCCAGTCCCGAACCCAGGACCTGTCTGGCCAGAGCCAACTACCCTACCTACCACACCACATGGTTGGCGAGTGGAAGCAGGCACACTACAGGGTTACAACGCTGTTCCCCATCCCTTCACGCCCTGCTGCCCACCCTCCCTTCCTGCCGCCTATTCTACCCTTTGCAGTCGCACATTCGCTGCTCTCCTATTATCACCACGATGATAGCTTCTGCCATATGGGTCGCCGCTTGGACGGTCGCCATGCAGTCACTATCATCATGGTATACCTTCCAACAGGTTCAAAACTGAGCTAAAACATATTTATTTAATTTAGCCTTCCCTAATTATGAATAATTTGTTTTTATTGTTTCTGTTTTAACTTATATTTATATTTGTTTGTATTCGGTTTTATGTACAGTGCCTTGGCTTTGAAAGGCACTATAAAAATAAAGTCTGATTGATTAATTGATTGAAAAGTACCTTATCCCTATCCTCTGTTTGACTTGGAGGCCTGTATACCACCGCATAAAGATCTTTCCAAATGCCGAGCTGAGTTGCACCACAGGGATTCTATACCTTCTGTCCTGCTGACGTTAAATGATGTGGCTTTCATTCCTCCCAAACATATAGTGCTACTCCCCCACCCCATGGCTCGCTTCCTATCCTGTCTATGAAGAGACTACCCTGAATCCAGCACAGAAATCCCCAGCACAGCCAGTCGCCCAGTAAGCATCCCTCATGCCAGTAACCCCACCACGAAAAGCCCCAGTGGTGGTCCATAATACGCCATATCTACAGCTCTGAATGTCATTGCTTGGTTCTGCTCATCTTCTCCTTTGCCCTCAGTCCCTTGGTTTTTAGGGGCCTTTGAGGGAGATGAAGTGACTTGGACGAAGGTTAGAACTTTACTGGCAGAGGTCCCGCCTTGATGCCGATCACCTTAGATTGATGGATCATTACCAAGCCTATCAATCCGCAGTCATCCATAAGAAGGCAGAGTTCCTGTCTGGGAGATTGCGTCCGCCAGAATTGACAGCTCAGCTTTTTCAACTGTGGACCTACTGTGCAACCCAGCCTGTCTACAGGTTCGAAAGCATTTTGCAAATTGAGTGCGTAAGTGAGTTTGCTCAATTCTTTGCGTTAAGGTGGTTGACATCAGGGCGGTACTCCAACCCGACACACTCTATAGATGTTGCTCTGGACTGGGTTTTGTGCACTGCCCTCAGTTTATCTGGAGTACCTTCAGCCAGCCTGAGCTTGTGGATATCATCGGATTGTCAAGTATGCTCCTATGTGCTGTAGTTTGGATCCAGGACCAACTTCCTGATTTTGGGTTGTGATGACATCCTTGGTCCGATCCTAGCATGGATAGTCTGGTGCTCCTTGAAACAGGTGAGTTTCCTAGCTCCCTGAAGGAGGCGGTGGTGACATCCCTCCTGAAGAAAGCTTCTTTGGACCCAGACTGCCATCGAACTACAGACCAATCTCGAATCTCCCTCTGCGAAATTGATCGAGAAGATAGTGGCCATATAACTGGAGAACCATTTGACCATCCATGATATCTATGAGCCTCTCCAGTCCAGTTTTCAAAAGAGGCATAGCACTAAGATTACGCTGATTCGGTGCTCAGTGATCTCCTGATGGCTCGAGATCGGAGGAACCGTCCATCTTGATTCTTCTCAGTCTCTCATCAGCGTTCGACATTGTGGACCATGGGGTTCTCCTCGATCACCTGAGGTTCATCTGTGGCCTGTCGGGTACAGTCCTCAGATGGTTTTCATCTTTCTTCACCGGAAGAACTCAGAGGGTGGTGTCAGGATTTATTCATCTGACCCAGTTCCGCTTATCGTGTGGGGTTCCTCAGGGATCGTGTGTTGTCCCCATGTTGTTTGCAGTGTACATGCTGCCCTCGGAGACATTGTAAGAAGGTATGGGCTGAGGTTTCACTGCTAAGCTGATGATACCCAGCTCTACCTTTCTTTCACACCTGACCAGGATAGAGCCTTCTCAGTTTTAATAACTGCCTCATGAAAATCCAGGAGTGGATGAGTTCAAGCTGGTTGAGGTTGAACTCGGAAAAGACTGAGGTGCTGGTGGTGTACCGGATTGCTGGATAGGGAGGTTGGGGGTTGGGTCACCCTCTGACTTTTTCTTGGGGTGTACCACTCCTGAACTCTGAATGGGTGCGAAACCTGGGGGTAATTCTTGATGAGGGACTCAACACTGCTGCTCGCAGGTGCCTGACATCATCAAATCGTATTTTTACCACCTGAGGAACATCTCCGGAATTAAGCATCTTGTTCCGTCCGGTGACCTTCCCATGCTGGTCCATGCCTTTGTGTCCTCATGCTTGGACTACTGCAACACCCTATACCTAGGGCTTCGGGGTAGATATTTGCACTTGCAGCTGGTGCAAACGCTGTGGTTCCCGGCTACTGACTGGAACCGCCCGGTCCTGTCATATTTCACTAGTGCTGCGCTAACTGCACTCTCTGCTGGTACAGGGGTGAATCACCTTCAAAGTTGGACTTGACTTATAAAGCCCTACACAGACTGGGTGTGGACTATCTGAAAGAGCTCCTGGTCCCTTACTGCCCTGGTGATCACTCTGCTTGACTGATGAGGGGTTGCTAGAGATTCCAAGGGTTTGTTTAAAATCTTCTGGGGCCTGTGCATTTATGCACACTGCCCCTACACTTTGGAATTTTCTACCCCATCTGTTATGTGAGTGCATGACCGTGGAGGATTTAAATTGGCCCTAAAATCTTTTTTATGAATTCAGGCCTTTGGCTAATAACTGAAATATTATTTTATTGCCTGTTTTGTATTTTATATTGTTCTTAATAATTACTGACGTCTGAAGTTATTTTAATAGTTATGGGCCTGGCATTTGAAAGGCGTCATATAAATTAAAATGAATTGAACTGAAAATCCCCTGCAGAATGGATTCCCCCTGCAACTAGTTCCCCTGCACAGCCCAAGCTAGGGCTGATTTAAAACATTTTTGCACCACCCAAACTGTACATACATACACAAAACCACTGTCAATAAACAAAAATGAGGCCAGTGTACAGAAAAATCCACAAAGTTAACATGGTTTTATTTTAAATTGTTAAAAAAGTAACTTAAACTAAGCACACTGCCAAACACGTGGATGTCAATGAGCCCTCTTCCAGGTTTTGACATCCACAGTATGATTGCATGCTTTACATACAGTAATCATGCTTGGCAGTCCTGAAAGGCGCTGCCATGCTAGTTTTTCTCTTCTAGTTACAGAAATTGTGATGAATCACTGAGGAGCACGTAAGCTCACTGTTATATTATAGATGTCAAGACCCAGAAGTGGCTCACTGACATCCACATTTTTCAGGTGGTGTGCTCATTCTCTGTGTTTTTTTAACAATAAATAAATAAAACCTGCCATGTTCGTGGCGGTCAAGCACAGCAAGTGAGTTGGGAAGAGGGAGGAAGGGAGATGCACTTTTCTTAGCTACCAGAAGTTATACTGTGGGACCCTTGGCAGTAGTTCTCTGCTGTGGATCTTCAGTTTCCCATCCCCTTCCTGACAGGAGTGGGGTGGGGCAGCAGCATGGGATGGCTTGTCTGTGGGGGGTTCTGCTGTGGGTGGGATGGGACACTGTCAGTCTATTCTTCAATGGGGTGGGAGGTGCAGCTGCAGGGTGGTGGCCTGTCTGCAGAGAGGTTCCAGCTCTGTGTGGGAAAGGTCTGGTCAGGAGGGGCCAAAACAGAGAGGGTGCTCTGAGGGAGGCTGGTGCTTGTCCGGCACAGACACAGCGTGGCACATGGGGACATGTACAGGCATCTCAAGGGCACAGATGCCACTCTTGAGTACTAGACACACGATTCCCTGTGTCCCACCTGCAACCACCCCTTCCCACATAGATGGAATGTATTCCCCTACAGAGCCCACTCAGCCCCCAATGGCAGGCTCCTGAGCCAACCCACCCTGTAGCAGAATCTCTACCACCACCCAACATAAGGAAAAGCTACCACCACCCTCCCTTCAGCTAGACTAACCTTAACACTCCATGCCCCTTGAGCACCCTTCAGGGCCATGACCAGCCTCCACCTCTTAACCACCCCATATGTTGCTTGAACACCCTGACAACACCATATTTCCTACCTTAGCCAAATACCTTCCCTGTAGTTGGATAAGCCTCATCACCCTCCCTGTAGCTGAACCACCATCCTACACTCAGACCAACCTCCACCCCTCCAACAATTCCTGCAACTGGATCAGCCCCAAGTCCAGCATCCCCCAGCAGATCATTCTCTTGTAGCTGGATTCCCTAAAGAATAATCTGGCTGTATCCCATCCCCACCCCACAGCAGGACCCCAGCATAGACAAGCCACACCTGAAGCTGCACCCCACCCCATTTGGGATAGGACCAGGAGCAGAAGAGTCATAGCAGAGAAAGGCTGCTATGATGCTTCCAGATCCATAGTATAACTTCTGGCAGACATAAAAGCGGTCCTCCCTCCCTCCCTCCCTACCTATGGCAGACTAAAATAGAACAACAGAAAAGCTGGTTGTGAACAAACAAGTAATGTTCAACAAATAAACATTAGACAAATACTGATTCTTGTAGAACCTTTTTCCAGGTTCTGGAAGGGAGGCAGCGTGGGAGATTCAAGTATAGTGAAGTCCCTGGAAGAAACAATATTACTTTGGTAAGTATTTTTTCTTCAAACTTTGGAAATCCTCTCTAAGCTTGACAAATGCAGACTACAAAGCATTACCTTAGGAGGCTGGGTGCAGAATCTATTTAGGAAAAGGTTCTGCAAGCAGCAGTGCCAAACCTGGCATCTCTCTTGGATTGTACATCCAGGCAATAGTGCTTTATAAAGGTGTGTACAGTTTTCCAGGTAGCTACTTTACAAATCTCTAGCAAGGGACTATCCCTTGCAGCAGTGCCACGTGCCCTGAGGCCTAGAAGTGGCAACTTGTTGTCTTTAGAGTGGCAGAACTGGATGCAGGAGATTATCCAGCAGGCAAAGGTCCTCTTAGCTGCTGGCCTGCCCTTTCCACCTTACCATACATGAGGAACAGCTGTGAGTGGGAGGATCTGAGGTGCTTTGTCTGATACAGATTGTGTTCAAGTGATCTTTTAACCTCCAGACTGTGCAGCATCTGCTCACCAGGACTGGACCCCTCTGTGAAGAACAATGGGAGAGTGATGGATGGATTTAAATGAAACTCAGACACCACCTTGAGAATAAATTTCTTGTTAGTCCTCAGGACTACCTTGTCCCTGTGGACTATAATGTAGTTAGGGTCAGCGCAGAGAGCTTGCACACCTCCTGGAAGAGGTTATAGCCACCAGGAAGACTGACTTACAGGTGACAAACTTCAAGTCAGTAGTGGCCATAGGCTCAAGTTGGGGGTCCATGAGCTTGGCTATGCCAGCTTCAAGTCCCAGGAAGGACTGACACCCAAACAGGAGGGTACAGGTGCAGCGCCCTAAAAGAATTTCTTGAAAATGGGATGTTGAAGCACCATTTTTCTTTACCTACTGAAACATACACAGAAACAGATGTCAAGTGCACCTTAAGGATTGAAGGCCTGAGGCCCAAAGCCTGTAAATGCACCAAGTAGTCCAACGGTATGGGCAGATCTGCCTGAGGAATTAAGATGCTTAGGAGCACACCACACAGAGAAAACCTTTTCCATTTGGAAGCACACATCTTTCTGGCAGGCTTCCTCGAACCTTGTTGAGGACCGGCCTCTGAAAATGAGAAATCCAAGCTCAAGAACCCAGCCTTGAGGTGCAGTGACCTGAGGTTTAGAAAGATTACTCTGCCCTGAGACATGGTCAGTAGATTGTGTCTTGGAGGGAGGCGAATGGGCTGTATGGTGGAGAGGGCCAGGAGCTGGGAGTACCAGGGTTGTCTGGCTCCAGTCTGGGGCCCTTAGTATCATTATTGCATGCTGGCTCCTCAACTCAGGAGAACTCGTAGCAGTAGAGGAATGGAGGGAAGGCATGGAGGAACCTCCCCGACCAGTCCAGGACCAGAGCGTCCATGGGGACTGTACCCACTGCCGAGGCCTGCAACAAAGAAAGGAGCTGACAATTTCTGGAGGTGAACAGAGCTATTTCTGGTGTGCCCCATCTCTGAAGATTGTGGCTAACGCCTGCTTGTTCAGAGACCATTCGTGATGACCCTGACTTATCCAGCTGAGGGAATCCACCAAGATATTGTCATTTCCAGGAAGATGAATTGCTGACAGCTGCACTTCCAGTGAGTAAGCCAGGTTCCAGAAACTTCATAACTTCTGTGCAGAGCTTTGAGGACCTTGTGCCTCTCTGTTTGTTACCTCGAAGAAGCCAGGAGAAGAATGCCATTTGTCTATCAAGTCTGCTCGTCTGCAGGGTCCACAGCTGCTAATGACCCTGCCCTCCCTCCCCACTTCTCCCATCCTTCCTACCCATGATCCTTACCTTCTACCCCATGCCTATCCCAGTCTCTCTTGAAGCTGCCCACTGTCTTCAATGAGATAACCTCTTCATGGGTAGGGAGGATGGAAGGAGTGGGAGGAGGCAGGGACATTAGCTCAAAGTGTGGACCCTGCAATACAAGCAGACTTGATAGACCAAATGGCCTCTGCTGGCTTCTTTGTATGGTGGTAGCAGGGTTGTTCGTCCTGATTTGGGCCAAAATGGCCCTTTATCTGGAGGGCAAACAACTGGAGGGTAAGAGACTGCCCTTAGTTCCAGGAGGTTTATATGCTCCTGGATTCCCCAGGGACCACACTTCATTTACTGTTAGGTCACCCAGGTGGGCTCCCCAACCCAGAATGGAGGCATCTGTTGTCAGGACAACTGTTGGAGACTCTGCTGACAGGGGCCCTCTGAGGTTGCCTTTCTTTCCACCAGTCCAAGACTTGTAGCAGAGTTTTTGTCATGGGTACCAGCCTTGACAGAGGGTGTCACTTCTGACATCAACAGGTCCTTAAATGATAAGAATATCTCTCATTTGAAACCTGGCCCCTGGTACCACAGCTGTGGTAGAGGCCATATGTCCCAGAAATGAAGGAAGTGACTTGCTGGCCTGGGCTGGTCCAGAATGAAGAAGCTTGCCAAATACAGAAGACTTTTCATTCTTTCTTGAAGCAGAATTACCTTACCTTGGAGAGCATCAGTTCTGCTCCTATGAACTCCTGTATCTGCACCTATTCTGTCTGAGATTTTTGTACATTTATGAGAAATCCCAACATCTCCAAGGTGCTCTGTGTTAACTGGAGAGAATCCTTGCCCTGCTGATGTGATTTTCCTGCAACTAGTTAGTTGCTGAGATAAGAAAAAACATCACTCCTTGTCTTCTGAGATGTGCTGCCACCACGACTAAGCACTTTGTGAACACCCTGGGGCAGACCAGAGACCAAAAGGAAGGGCTGTGAAATGATAGTGACCAAAAGGCAGTCTGGACCTTCAGTTTTTCTGTGGCTGGGTCTGATTGGGATATGAAAATATGCATTTTCAAGTCCACGGATCCCAGCCAGTCTCCTTGCAGCATGGATGGTATCACTGTGGCCAGGGTGATCATCCCAAACTTGTCCTTCTTCAGGTGTTTGTTCAAGAATCTGAGGTCCAAAATATGCCGCCACTTCCATTTTTCTTGTGTGTGAGAAAGTACTTTGGGTAAGGCCTTTTCCGCTGGGAAAGGTGAACTCTCTCTGCTGTGTTTGCCTGTAGCAACTTTTGACCTCTAACTCCAGCATAATCCTTTCTGCTGGGGCAGGAGACTGGAATTGTCTGTGAACCTGCAGTCTGGGAAACTTTGAACTGCAGAGTGAGACCATGGCTCACTACCTTCTGGACCCACTTGTCTGTGATGAATGTTTTCCACTCCTAGAAAAAGTGAGTCAGCCTTCTTCCCACTGGCGATGGGTGGGTGACCTGGGGCAACATCAGGGTTCTGTCTGGCTGCGCCCTAGAGCTGGAGCCTGGTCAGCCCATTTGGAGCTCTTCTGCCCTTAAAGTAACCTCTTGACAGAGTAATCATAGGGCATGGGCATGGGAAGAAAGCACGAAGGTGATATTCCCTACCCTGCCTCTCCTTGCATGAGGCCTGTATGAAGTAGAGGTCTTTTCCTCGGTACTACTGGTCTTACAGGTGGTTTTGTATCCTTCCACCTTAAACATATAAGCCTCTGTCTTGTCACCAAAGGGACTTATTCTCACAAGAGAAATCCATGGCCTTTGTCTGGGTGTCCTGGGACAGATTAGTAGTCCACAGCCAGGCATGTCTCCTTAGGAGACAGCAAGGGCCATGACCCTGAAGGCTATGTCATTAGTGTTCATAGCCATATGGAACTGCTATTTGGTAGTGTCGGTGCAGTCCTGGCAATATCTGCCAGGCCTTGTGCTGAATCCCCTTGAGACTTTCTCACTAATAGCCAGCACAGAATTCCAGAGGTCTTTCTGGTACTAGGCAGTGTAGGCCATGTAAGTAGCCTGTCTTGAAAGAAGAGAAGCAAAAAATAGCCCTTTTTCCCCATACTGTCTAGCTTCCTGAAATCTTTGTCAGGGGACTGAGTGGATAGGAAGCCTTAGTCTTGTCACTGGCTGCTGCCTGTGCCATCCCTTTGTGATCCTGTGTGAGTAGCAGTACACAGCATCAGTCCTATCCAGCTGGTACTTTTTTTTTTTTTTTTTTATAATTTAAAGTTTTATGATACATTTTCCACCATAAAGGCAGCATTCAGTAAAAATGACAGAGACTTATTGATACATTGTAGAAAAGAAACTGCCCACCCCCAACCTCCCCTTACTGCAGTAACCCAGCCCTATACCCGTGGATGCCGAGCACCTAGCCAAAAGCCATGCAGGAACATTAAACCTAGAATAGGTTAGCTTGGAACCAAGAGACGAGTGAGTGGAGGAGATCCCAAATTCTAGTATAAGCTGCCAGACTATTGTGAAGACTGGCAATTGCTTTTGTATGCAGGTTGGATAGCACTTCTCTTACCCATTCCTGGAGAGAAGGGAGGACCTGTCCTTCCAGTGACAAAGAATTATTTTCTTAGCCGATTGGGCAATACGGAATGTGGAATTCATGCCTAACTCTGATAGAAAACAGGTCCCCTAACAAGCAAATCTCAGGAGTAAAATATTCATGGAGTCCCAACAGGGGTCTAAGGAAGTTTGAATTGAAACCCAAAGGGAAATTTTGGACAGGACCAAAGCATGTGAAAAGTGTGCCATCTTCCTGTAAACATTTATTGCACATGTCTGAGTTTAGATAGCCAACCTGTGCAGTTTGGCCAGGGTATAATATAGGTTGTGCAATATGTGGTATTGCATGAGGTGCAGTCTATCTTGAGAAATGAATTTATGACATGACTTCCAGAGAGTGCCAATCCAACTGAAGATGAGGGAGAAAATTACTCCAAAATCTTGACGCCCAAATGGACCCCCAAACTTTTGTGAAACAAAACCTGTATAATTTAGAGATTGCACCAGAAAAGCCAGAAAGTGGGATACTTCGGATATCAGAGAAGAGATATTCTGGGAAGGGGAGTACTGCCCAGGGTAATTACAAGTAAATGTTTCAGTTGCAGGGCTTTAAAGTAGGAAGAAGCCGGGATGAAAATTTCCTAACCATCTCTTCCACTGATAACCAATGCCCCCACCATCAGTAAGGCAGGAGCTTCCTCTCCCAGTTGAGGCAACCAGTGACGGGAAATCTGAGTCTTGTTAATAGTAAATGATGGAGAGTTCAAGATAGACTGGGCCAGGTCCAGATGGGGTGAATACTGCAAAAGGAACACATCTGCAGTAGACCTTTAGAGAGGTCCTTATCATGGGACACTCTTCAGTCACACTTACTTGGGATAACCAGAGGAAAAATAATGTGAGAGGAACAAGTTTTTGTCCTTAATTGCATCCAATTCTATTTTGAGCCAAATCGACTTGTGCTTCTTCTGGGCGGAGATACCCACCTCGAGCATTTCGCAAGGTGACTAGCCCAATAATATATAGCCAGATGGGGAATTCAAACTCCCTCAATTTTGGGGCTGCCAATTTATGATAAGCCAAACAGGGATACCTATCAGCCCAGATAAATCTAGCGAAGACACCATGTGTCTTTTTAAACCAGAGTAAAGGACTAAAAGTGTTGAGAAGGGACAATGGGTAAAGATCCTAGAAAATATGTTCATCTTAATTATGTTGATCCGCCCCATAGAGAAATAGGAAGTTTAGATCACCTCTCAAGGTCATGAGTAATCACCTGCAATAGGAATCCAGATTCTCCTTAAACCATACTAGAGGGTTACGGGAAAGTTTAATACCCAGATATTTAAATGACCTAGAGGTCCAGCATAAACCGTAAGGACTGATATCGCTTTGGAAAACTTTGTGGCTTAATGGAAAAATAGAGACTTACTGGCATTCAATTTATAATTGGACAAACCACTAAACCTTGCTACTTCCCTTAGCAAGGCCGGAGCGGAGGATACCGGTGAGACAGATGTATTAATAAGTCATCTGCATATGCAGTGACTTTAATTTCGTGACGCCAATTCTTACACCATGTATAGAAACATTATTGAGAATATTTTGAATAAGAGGTTCCAGATATAAGTTAAATAATAGAGGAGAAAGGGGCACCCTGCCTGTACCTGAGTGGAGCGAAAAAGGATGGAGAAGGCCCCATTCGCCAAAATTCTTGCCGTGGGATTTTTTATAAAGGGTGGCGATCCAGGAGATAAACAGAGGGAAAGTGGAAGGCCTCCAGAGTGCAGGACAGAAATTCCAGTTCACACGGTCAAATGCCTTCTCGGCATCCAGGAAACCAAGCCTCTGGGAAACTCCACATCCCTGGTAGCCGAGAAGACATGCACACAAGGTGCGTAAATGATCGGAGGATGAGCGCCTTTCATAAATCCTACCTGATTTGTACCTATTAACCCAGGAAGAACTACTGCCAGCCTATTAGCCAGAATTTTAGAAAGGATTTTAATATCTTGATTTAAAAGCGAGATAGGCCTGTAACTTTGAACCATTTCGAGATCTTTGTCAGGTTTAGGAGCAGGACGATCAGGGCCTCATAGAGGTGTGGATCTGTCTCCGCCCCAGGTAGGATTTGCTGAAATAAGCGACCAAGTATTGGTAAGAGAGGTCTCGAAAGACCTTATAAAATAAAGAGGAAAATCCATCGGACCTGGGACCTTGTCAGCTGGTAGTTCACTAATAATCTTAGCAATTTCCTCCTGGGAAATAGGGACAACGAGCGTCTCTACACCAATCGGAGAGAGGGGGCAAATGGGAATCCTTTAAGTAACGCTCTATGTCTTCAGGACTAGGCTCCATGTCGCTATACAAATTTGTGTAATAAGTAGCAAATTCTTGAGCTATCTCATGTGGAGACACCTTTAGAGATCCATCTGCCACTGACCTGATAGGAGGATAAATCTCATTGATTCCTGTTGTTCAATATGCAATGCCAGTAAGCGTCCGCCTTTTCCCCTGATCGGTATAGCTAGCCCTGGTACGAATAATAGCTAGTTCTGCTTTGTCTCAAGTAGCTCCAAGTATTTATCCTTTAGCTCCAGAAGTTTTTGTGTATCCATCTAGAGGATTGGCGGCAGGTTAACTTCCAGGGATCTAATCTGGGTTAATAAGGATTTTAGTTCTTTCTCCGCTCTCTTTTCCTACCAACCGCCATACTAATAAGTATCCCTCTCATGAAGGCTTTAAAGGCCCCCACAAGATATCAGGCTTTGCACTATCTAATGGATTTAATGAAAAAGGATTCTATTTGTTCCTTATGAGTTTGCAATATTTTACATCCTTGAGGAGTTGGTCATTGAGTTTCCATCTGGATTCCTATTAGGTAAATTAAGCAGTACCAAATTGCATACTACTAATGAATGACAGAAATTGGACCAGGTTGAATCGAGGAGGTCTTAACCCCGGCAACAGGCACTGAGAAATGAGTAAGTAGTCAATGCGGATCATGCACCCATGTACCATAGATCTAAGTAAACTCCCTAGAGCCTGGGTGTAAAACACACCAGGCATCGAAGAGCCCACATTGGTCTAATAAATCCTTGAATACCTTCTGCCAGGGGTGGCCTCCGGACTACTACCCAATCTGTCTGAATTAGGTCGAGAACTTGATTGAAGTCTCCCCAAAATAATCCTAATGGGAAGCATTGGGAGGATGATAGATATAAGCCTCATAAAGAATCCTGGATCGTGCAGATTGGGGCCGTAGATACTGCCCAATAATATTGGAACAGACCAGAGGTACCTTTAACTGGAATAAACCTTTCCTCAGTATCTTTGATAACCTGTGTGAAACAAACGGAATACCCCTGTTAATCATGAGCATGACCCCACAACTATTTGTGGTGCTCTGGGCACTGTAAATCGATCCCACCTGTTGCCTCCTTAACTGCAAAGCTTCCGCTTCTAATAAATGGGTTTCTTGTAAAAAGGTTATCTGCAAACTGAATAAACTTAAATGTTTGAGAACCGGATATTGCTTATGTTTCTTTCTGATCCCTTAACATTCCAAGTTGCAAATGTTATCTCATTAGCCATCTAGAAAAAGCAGTTGGATTAAAACAATTACACTCAGCACATGGGATGTATATCCCCTGTAAACATACCCCAGGGTTACTGCAGTAACACCACCCTCCGCCCTAGCCCCCAAAGGATAAAACCCACCCATCCCTCTATCCCCACCACCCTCCAACCATACTCCAAGACCCGCCACACTCCCCACACCAAACTGTCACAAATAACGCTCAGCACAGTACTGGTGCTATTCCCAATACTCCGCCTAATAATGACCCCTGATATTTAACACTGTTACACTCAGACATCAATATCTAGAAACCAAACAATGCTAATTATACCCCAAACAAGAGAGAGAGAGAGGCGGTCCTGGGCTTCACCTCGATCCCCCAGAACGTAAGCTTAAGGGAATTTGTTTTAAAGGACCACAGAGAGACCCATGCACCACCCAAGTGTTCATGGTAACCAAAACAGAATCGGGAGGAAACAGAAACCCTGCTTGCCACACACAAGGTGACCCACGAAACCAAAGCCAGACCAGAAACCCCTAGAAGGGAGAGAGTAGCAGTACATATTGAGAGCGGGAATAGAGAAAGGGAAATGTGATCACTCCACCAGAGGGAAGGCATAACAAACGCCTCTACCCACAACAACCCGCCATCCAATGCACAGGCCTCCTGCGGAATTGAGAGTACAGCGCCACGACCAAGTGGTAAGGCACTGTTAAATCCTCCTCGAGTTGTGCTTCCTCGTAGTCCCCTATGATTGGAAACGCCTCTAGTGACTGATTTCCTGTCCTAGCTAAGTGAGAGTCAGGAATGGAGAAAGCCAGGGCCGCCTAGTACCAATCCAGGCGAGAAAAATGAAAACTGATTCACAACCAATCTAACTTCACTCTTTCTGCCCCAACAAATGAAACTGCAAGACTTGTACGTAATTCCCCATAAGAAGGCCCCAAACCCGAGTGTTCACTGTTTCAGACCAGCATGGGCCCTTTATAAAACCGAAAAAGAGAAAAATCGGACTGCCCACGATGATCCCCCAGTCCAAATCAGCAGCTGTAATCTCCCCAGGTCTTCACGCTTGAAAGATTTCCCCAAGAGGAAAATGAAAGTTCAAGCTCTCAACTCCGTGTATCCCTCCATACTACAACACATCAACTCAAGAGTCCTTGAAAAGATCTGGCAACGTGGACTTAAGACTCATCAGAGCAGCCTTCAGGGTCATCGTAGCTTTTCCAGGATCCGTTAATTGAGATCTGTAGCCTGGCTGGGTAACCCATCCTGAACTTCAAACCTGCCGCGATTAACTTAGAAACAATAGGGTGGGCAGCTTTGTGTTTCCAAGCCGAACTGAGGCGGGCAAATCTTCGTGAAATTCTCAGCTTTGTATTTTCCCAGCGAACCTCTTGCAAAGCTTGTACTTTCTGTAGAAAGTGTTTCTCCAAATAGTTCAAAAACCGCAAACATTGGGGCGGGGATACTCCGGGAAGGTTTAGGCCGAGAAGCCCTGTGAGCTCGCTTTATAATATAGCCGGGGCTGAATGGAGATGGGCCAGCCACTGCCAACCAGCTTCTGAACAAATGCCACAACATATTGGCCTTCTTCTCCTCCGTAACCGAGGATCACAACATTATTCTATGGCTCTGACCCTCTAGATCCTCAAGCTTAGATTCAAAACAAGCTAATTTCTGGTGCATCGAGACCAGGTCAGGGTCGAGACTTCTAAACTTTTTCTCTATGGAAACAATTCGAGCTGTATTATCAGACACAGATAGCGAGAGTTCATCCAGCTTTTGGAAAGAGATTTCAAATCCATTGCCATATCCTTCATTTCTCTCGAAGGGTTTAAATTCCTCAAGGAACCTGTGTGCGTTAAAGGCTCTTGTTCACCAATTTGGCTCGGAGGATCAGGCCCAGACCCATCCGAGGCCCTGGATTTCTTAGAGGCCTTCTCAGGAGTTGCTGGGGTATGCTTCATGGGCTTTCTTCATGTAAGCCTCCATCCACCAAATATGCCCAGTCCAGAGTGCCACAGCTATTAAACAATGTTGAATCTCAAAACAAGAGAAAATAATAGGTTAGGACGTCAGAACGAGATGAATTATTGATTGGGAGGCAGGAGTCTTGAGGGAGCTTCTACTCAGCACTCTGCATCACGTGATCTCCAGCTGGTACTTCTTCTCCACCTTCTTATCGACCCTGGGTAGAAGTAGGGTTCTTTAACAACTTTAGGGCTGCTTTTCTGAGGTTGTGGACAGAAAGGGCAGCCTCTTGAGTGGAGAGCCAGTCCCATCATGTCCAAAAATCGGCTTCCTACTCCTCCTCCACTGACTACTCAATGGTGAGGTCAAGGGTGTCTACTTTTTGCATCACAAAGGCATAATGGGAGAAAAATGCTCCAGTCCACGGGAAGGGAACAAAACTCTAGATCAGGGGACCATCAGGTTCAATTGGATCCCCTCCTTCTCATAATAATAAAACTCAGTCTCCTGTTCCCCTGGAACCGGGAGGGGGACAGGAACCAGAGAAGGAACCAGTGTACCCATTAGGGCACCCATGGCTTGAAAAGCCTGAAAAACTGCCAAGCCTTTTTCATGTCCGCCACAGAGGGCATTTTAGATTTGGTCACTGATGATTCCTTGCTTCTTCAGCAGGAGGGCAGTAACATGTTTTACTTTTTGTTTCTTTTGGCAGAAACTATTTCCGAGCCTACTCAGAGGATCTTTTTGTAGCATGCTCAGTATTGCCTTTCTCAGGAATCCTGGGGTCAGAAGAGTTTTAGAGGTCCCTTCCCTTGGTTTACTATGTGAAGAAGGGCCTTCCTCTAAGTGCTTAGGTAACATAGCGGCAGACTGAGAGGCCACGATAACCTGCAGTTTTTGGTGTTCTTAAGTGTTTTAAGGGCAAAACTTGTGACACCTGGCAGCTAGGCTTTAATGCCAAAAAGTGCAAGTGCTGCATTTTGGGATGAAGAACCCAAGGAGGAGTTACCAGCTGGGGGAGTGCAGCTAGCCCAGAAAGAGGAGGAGAAGGATCTGGGTGTGCTCATTACAGGCTCAATGAACAACTCGGTACAATGTAGGAAGGCAGCTGCAAAGGCCAACAAAATGCTGGGTTGTATTGCAAGAGGTATATCCTCAGAGGAGGGAGGAGGTGATTCTGCCACTGTATAGGTCATTAGTTAGACCACACCTGGGTACTGCGTGCAGTACTAGCGTCCGTATCTGAAGAGAGATATTAAGTTACTGGAGGGGTGCAGCGCAGAGAGAGACAAAGGCGATCAAGGGGCTGGGTGACTTATCATATGAGAGGAGGTTGAAGGAGTTGAACATTTACTCACTGGAGGAGAGGAGAGACAGGGGGACATGATTAAAACCTTTAAATACATGAAAGGAATAAACAAGACGGGTACAGAGGGCTGTTCAAAGTAAGGAGGAGGGCCACCAGGGGCCATGATATGAGACTGGAGCAAGGAAGGTTCAGGAGGAGATGAGAGCACTTTTTACAGAGAGGGTGGTGGCTGGGTGGAATGGTTACCTGCTGAAGTGGTATGCAGTAGAACAGGGGACTGCTTCAAGCGAGGATGGGACAGGACAAGGGGGTTAATGAAGGGAAGGGAGGCAGCTGCAGAGATAAGGGTGCTAGCTGCACATTCGAGCAGACTTGATAGACCTTTAGGCCTTTATCTGCTGGCAAATTTTGTATGTTCGTTTGTTCGTAAAAGCTCACAATTTGCAAAAGTATGGCTGGGACCAGACACCTTAGACACAAATTATGCCCATCCGCCTTAGCCAAAGATAAAAACACCTCATCTAATTGTTAAAGCCTGTAGGTCCGTTCTCTTCTTGGGTCTATCTGACATGCCAATCTGTCAGAACAGACCAAAAAAGTGGTTCCCAAATGGGAAAACAGTAATCTGTGATCCTGTTCCAAAACACAAGGATAGCTAACAAAAACTTTTTAATTCCTCACAGATGCCAAATACCAGAGATAGAGTTGCTTCGATTGCTAGTGGAACCGAGATGAAAATAGTTTAAAATTCAGAAAAAGGGCCAGCCTGGTGGTGCAAAGGGCCTTACCTCAAACACACAGTGACCGGGTTGAGGAACAGACTTGGGTTGCTGGGGGTCGGCAGGGGCGGGAGAGGATTGCGTGTCTAGGACTGCTCTCCTCCTCTCCTGGGAGGTGGAGTTAGGGTGATGCCTCTCTCTGTAGTGGCCCCGGTGGGGCGGGAAGCACTACAGAGCGGTGCGACATCAAGGGTGCCAGAAAACATCCCAGATTGGCCTGGATGACGGCAGACGATCTGCCGACACCCACGAAGAACTCTCAAGGAACCTGACTGCCTCAGCAGTGCCCTGGAGCCGAAAGAAATAGTGTGCTGGCTGCCCTACTGGTGCCTTCCCCACAGAGGAGGGGACCCACTCAGCGAAGGGTTATGCTGAGCTACCCAGGGTCAGCTGCGATCTGAGATGGGGAGTTCAAGGGAGGACAGTAGGTGGCTGTCGGGGATCGTGGTTGCCTGAAGGAAAATGGCAGATCCACGGCACGTAGGAGGATAAAGAAATAATGCAAAAAATTCAGCAAAAGAAGTGTAAAATAGCAGAAAAAGTGAAGTGAGGAGAAAAATATATATAATAAAACATGGTACTACAAAAATCGCTAAAAAGCAACAAGGAGTCTCTTCGGCTCCAGGGAACTGCTGAGTACGGAGAAACTCAGAAAAAATCAAAAATAATTGCCAAAAGCTCAACAGCGGTGGCTTTCATTAGGATTTGCTTGCGCATGTGCAAGAACATAGTGCCATCATCGAGATTTGGGTGTGTCACCTCCTCCTCAATTCAGGCAGTGTGCTGGCAGTGCGGCCTGTAAGCCAATGCATTTTGGAGCTGTCTATGACGGCTCAAAATGCAGTGGCCTCTGATTGAAAGGGGAGCTACGCTGGTGAGCAGCGATAAAGCTGCTCGCAGCTCAGCCGCAATGCTTATTACATGCGCAGTGTGTATAGCCGACGGGTGCCCAACTCTCCGTCGGTTGAGCTGCATCGCTGCCTCCCCCAGTTGGTGCCACGCTGGGGCCCACCCAGTGTGGCAATCAGTCATTGTGTCGACGGGGTGCCCAATTCCCCGTCGGCTGAACGCCCCAAAGTCCTTGTGCCACGCTGAGAGCCCACCCAAGCGTGGCAAATAGTCCCACGAGGTCTTTTTAAATTTGTTTTCCTCATTTTGCTGATGGGGGTGCCCAATCCCCGTCAGCTGAATGCCCCCAGCCTTGTGCCACGCTGAGCCCACCCCAGCGTGGCAAACGTCCCACACGTTTTTATTTTTTGTACCTGTAAGACAAAACGTCCAGCGGTGCGCCCGACCCCCTCCCACAACCGCACCCACCCACTGCGTACTCCAGCCTCCCACACCCCCTTCACCCCATACTTACCTCCGGACTCTGGCGCGGCGATCTTCGTGGACCCGGGAACACGTCTACACTCTTCAAAGCTGACCTCGAACTGAGAAATGCCGGTAAGCTGTATAATAGGCTAGATAGGGGTTCAACTTTTGCATATCTCAGCCATTTTTGAATTTTTGCACCAAATTTTCAACATAGGGTTTTGGGACCCCTTCTCATGAATGATGTCACTGTCATGGCGTTATTCGGGCCCGAAGGTGATTTCGCACAGTGAATGCACAGTGACTGCAAAATCACCCTTCGGGCCTGAATACCGCCATGACAGTGACATCATTCATGAGAAGGGGCCCAAACCCCCATGTTGAAAATTTGGTGCCAAAATTCCAAAATGACTGTTTAACGAGTGTGTTGTGCAGTTCAAGCAGGTTCGTAAGTTCGCTGGAATTTCAATATTTTCACTCCAGATTTTCAACATTGCCATTTCACCACACCTTCTTTTGAGTAGTATAGCTGTCATTTTTCACATCTTACCCAAATGTGTTTCCGCCCATGTAGCGCAGAATGGCTGATCAGTAGTGCGAAATCAATGAACAGGACAAATTAAGAAAATCACAGTGACACTGTTCATGAGCAGAGGTCTTGGAATGGCTATGTTGAAAATTGGTGAAAAAATTCTAAAATGACTGTTTTATGGCGTGCATTGCGCAGTTCTCATGCGCTCATAGGTTTTAATTTTCAATATTTCCACCCAGATTTTCAACATTGCCATTTTTCCACACCTTCTTATGAGTAGTACAGCTGTCATTTTCCATCTCACCCAAAAGCGTGTTTCTGCCCATATAGCGCTACTAGGCGCAGTCATTGTGCAAACTCAGTGTATGGGACACATTAAGAAAATCACAGTGTCACTGTTCATGAGCAGAGATCTTAAATTGGCAATGTTGAAAATTTGGTGAAAAATTCCTAAAATGACTGTTTCACAGTGTAGGTAGTACAGTTCCACCATGCCGTCGTAGGTTTGAGAATTTTCAATATTTCCACTCCAGATTTTCAACATTGCCATTTTCCACACCTCCTTATGAGCAGTACAGCTGTCATTTTTCACATCCTGCCCAAAACGTGTTTCCGCCCATGTAGCGCACAATGGCGCAGTCGGTGTGCAAACTCAATGTATGGGACACATTAACAAAATCACAGTGACACTGTTCATGAGCAGAGGTCTTAAAATGGCAATGTTGAAAATTTGGTGAAAAAATTCCTAAAAATGACTTCTGACGTCGTTGCACAGTTCCTATGCATGCTCGTAAGTTTGCAAATTAATATTTTTCTTAGATTTTCAACATGTCCATTTTATTAAACTTCCTTATGAACAGTACAGCTGCAATTTTCATATGTCACCCAAAATGTGTTATGCACATGTAGCGCACAATGGTGCTGTTGGTTGCGAAAGCAATTTTAGGACAGATTAAGAAAATCACAGTTACACTGTTCATGAGCAGAGATCTTAAATGGCTATGTTGAAAATTTGGTGACAAAAGTCCATAAAATGACTGTGTTAAGAGTGAGCATTGTGCAGTTTCCACGCATCCCTCGTTAGTTCATGACTTTGTAATATTTTCAGTCCAGATTTTCCTAGTGGCATTTTTCCACACTTCCTTATGAACAGTACAGCTGCCATTTTTTCACAACATGGCGAGTGTGTTTTCACACTTTCAGTGCAGAGATGCTTGGTCGCTGTGGGAAATCATTGTTCGCGACAGATAAAGAAAATCACAGTGACACTGTTCATGATCGGAGGCACCAAAATGCCTGAGTTGACAATCTGCTATAAAAATCTCAACCTAATTATATTACGGGTGTGTGTTGCACAGTTTCTATATCGCTCGTGACTTCACCATTTTTTAAATATTTTTACTACACATTTGCAACATAGCCATTTTACACCTCCCCATGAAAGAGTACAGCTGTCATTTTTACATCCTGTTGAATATTTTTGCACTGTGGTGCTAAATGCCGTAGTCATTGTGCATAAGCAGCTTTCAGCTACCAAACTGATACTCCCCTGTTCATGAGATGGGGTCACAAAACAAACATGTTGAAAATTTGGAGAGAAATACCAGCGAATGCCTGAGGTATTAGGCTTTTCAGCTAAATCGCCCAACCCTATAGAGAATGACAGGAATCAGGGTGTGACTTGGGATTCTGCCTGTGATGCTCATACCATTCCACACCCTGCAGTCACTGAGAGGCATCGAGGTATGCCTTGGACTCTTGACCCCAAACTTCACCCCATTCTCCTATATCGCACCCATCTCACCATATTTCCTAATGAAATGGAGTGCGCATAAGGACCAAAGACCCCAAGGCACCGCGTGACACTTGTCAGTCTCTGTAGAGTGGGGTGTGGTAGAAATAAGCGTGTCCGTTATGCCTGGCGACCCAAGCGCACACCCCAATGCCTGTCACTCTCTGCAGGGTGGTGGTGGGGTTGGCTTCAGTTCAATACTTCACTGCCATTCCTATTACGCAGCTCTGTAACTTCCTCACTACCACTGCCAATGCCAGCAAGCAAACATTCGGCATTGACAAATGCTTGTTTTTCTCTAGGATTGCTTAAAGTTATGAAAACAGCATTGAAAAAAGTCACATACACTTCTATGTGGCGGCCCCTGTGCAGTACCGAGAAGGTGGGGCGGGTGGTGCTCTGGCACTGGGCGCAACCCTCAGGGGGCGCAATTTTCAACTGAAGCTCATTTGTTTATTAACTTGTGCTACTGCTTTTTTAAATTTATTTTGGCTTGATAAACTGTAATTATGTCTGGCTGTCAGTAGGCGCATCTGTGACCAAAGACCAGCAGGTTTGGTTGGGGGTCACATGAGCTGCAGGCAAATGATCATGTGGTGTGGTGCTGCGATGAGAAAGAAAGAGAAACTGTGGGTGGGCCAGTGCGCCCAATAGTATAAAGGTATGGGCGGTGTATGTAGCATGGAGAGGCAGTTAAACTTGGAGTCGGAGACAATGTTACTGTTGACAGTAGAGCCTAGAAATGGAGTGGCTAGAGGCAGCAAAAAAGCGATACAGTATATGTAGAGAGAGAGATTTGGAGAGATGGTAGAGAAGACAAGAGAAATCCATCTTGAAGATTTTTAAGCAAAGCAATGTAGCGCATCACTATAGTAGTCTGTCTACAGTATGTGCAAGTCCGTCCCAGCCGTCTCCATGTATTTGTGTGATTCTGTATTCCGTATTGTTTTAAATGAAAATTAATTCTTCAAATCTGTTTACTGTTTAGTTTGTTGTGTCTATGTGACAGTGTCAATGAATGAGGTGTGAGTGTGTTGTATGTATCTCATGGCTGTGACAGTGGCGGTGCCACTGGGGAGGGATTCTTGATTGGAATTTGAAAACGCACTGCACTTCAGTGATCGGGAGGAAGGATTGGATCTGATTTTTAATTTGATTGTGGGACTGGGCCAAGGGACCAACAGCCCAGGCCTGACTCAGGTGTGATAAGATGACTTAGTACTTCATGGGACTGGGATGGGAGTGAAGGCGTTCCGCCCTCAATCTGCTGCTTGTGTGCTGACTGATTGCCATGGTGTGGGCAGGCCACAGGCACCCTCACTCCAGCCCGCCACATTGTTTTCTCTCATCTTGACCGCATTCCTCCTGCACTTCAATTCCACACCAAGGAGGCTCCCCAAGTCCCACCCGTGCTGTTTCCTTCTACTCCATGCAGGCGGGTGGTGGAGGGATGGTATAGACAGACCCAGTCAGAGCAAAGCCTGCAGTCAGACTGCTGACTCCATTGCACTGCACTGACTAGTCTCCCTCAGGTCGGTTGGTACATGCTTTTTTTCTTTATTGTACATCCGTTGGGACTGGATGCCAGGTTACAGACACTGTGCAGACTGTGGTCTCTGAATGACTGGTCGCATGACCCTGAAGATGGAGATGGGTCAGAAATCATCTCTAGCAACAGTCACATACAGAAGTAGCTGTGTTGCAGTATTCCGTTTCAGAGGATTCTTCAGCAAGTGTATAGTTTCTTATGTCTCAATTTTTGAAGATATAGGAAATTCCGATATCTTCAAAATGGAGACATAGGAAAATATGTGTACTGTGTTTTCCTAAGCCCAATTATCTCATTCAAATGTTTAGTATGCTGAAAAATAGTTTGTTACTCTTATCCATGAATGCTACAAGAATCATTGATCTGCAGTGCATTGCTTTTCATAAAGAATCAAACTAACCTCCCAATAGATTGACACATTTCCAGGGACCACGTCCCAATCTAGACCTCAGAAACATAGCTGCAATATGCCCTACTTAAAGTAAACTGTAAAGAAAATAAAAAATACTGCCTGTCTAAATGTGTTCTAGCCAGCCAGAGTCTCCTGGCTCAGTTGGTAGCACATCCACTTATGGACCAGAAGGTTGTGAATTCTCTGCTCATGTTGGGATTGGACTTGCACCTAAAATGCTGGCATCAGAGTGCAGTAGTAGGGGTACTGAACTGCTGGGCTGTGCTGTCCTTTGGATGAGATGTTAAACTGAGGTCCCTTCTACCCATCCTGGTGTTGTCCTGGTGGCTGTCAAGGAGGAAGTGAAAGAACCAAGGGGCACTCTTTGCAAAGAGCAGCAGACATTCCCGGTGTCCTGCCTAACATTCCCTTCCCATAAACCAGTTCATGCAATTGTCCAGGCTGTGTGGGTGTTGATGTGCGATATGGCCACCACCACATTTAGTCACTTCACTACTAGTCTAGCATTGCGTCTAAAGCACTTTGGGATACACTGTATATGAAAAGTGCTATATAAATGCTGATTCTTCCCACACCTCAGATTCATGGCAGGAAATTTAGAGACCGACCATGTAGCAAAGTTTTTTTCTTCAAGAAAAGCCCCAAACCTCACCACAGAGCTGGAGGTGTAAACCCTCCAGAGCTTCGGGCTCTTCGGGGGTGCAAAATTTGTCTCTTGCCCAGGGCACCCAAATGCCTTCCTCGGCTCTGCCCCGTGCTTTCCCTGCTTGGATGTCATAAAGCGTCTAAAGCGCAGGGCGGAGCGGCAAACTGGGAAGTTGGAAGGGATCGGTTGGCCATTGGTTCAGCAGCAGTTACGATCTCTTCACAAACTAAAAGGACACACTTAGAAATGTCAATTTTGGCATCAAGTCAGCTAACGCTGCCATAAGGTATTAGGCTATGAGCTCAATACCTTATATGTCAGAACAACACATCACTTTAAAAATGGAAAATAGGGTGGCCCAGTGGTATGGAGGGCTGAGTCATCACTGCCTCACCTTCTGCCACGCCGGGCGACCCGTGTTCGTGATGCGAGCGGGTTGCCAGGGGTCGGCCGAGGAGGAGAGGATCCAGCGCCTGAGGACAACCTCTTCTCCCGGGAGGGGTGGGACCAGAGACTGGTGCATGCCTGATCCCTAGTGCCAGCTGAGGCTGGCACACTAGCTCAAAAGATAGGGGTGGAGACAGAGCTATGCCGGTGTGCCACGTGCGGAAAGCGTCGTGGCTTAGCCATAGAGTTTATCACCTTTTAAGAAGCCCAAAGTGGGACATTTCTTACTGAAACATGGTTTTCGTGGACAGTATGCAACCTCGAACTAATACAACAGACTTGTTTTCTCTACATAATCAGAATTAAGGATAAATATTGTAGTTTCTTAGTTGCTTCTATTGTTTCTTATCATTTTAAGGTATTTTAATTAAAGTAATGCAGTTTTCTGCAACATTTAGTGAAGAGTTAGAAAATATTTTTCTACTATAAAATCAGGACATGTGGGCCCAGATATTCAAAAGGGTTGCTCCATGCGCAACAGGGTTGCGCATGCGAAGTCCTACATCGCCATTCTGTGATATTCAGCAGGAGGCAGTTGCCACTGAAAACAGGCTGAGCAACAGCGCAGTACAAATGAATGCATGCTCAACATGAGGGGAGGAACCATGCATAAACTGCACACCCGATATTCAGTCGGGCTGTGCAGAGTTGTCAGGCGCAACCCCAACCTGCGCCTGCACAACTTTGAGCCAAAAAAAGATAAGTTGAGGGCCACCCACAGGTGAGCTGCTGTATTGCAGGGCGCAACACAGCAGCTGCCACCGTGGCTGGCTAACTCAGTCCCTGCGCCCCCCACAAGCCGATCGCGGGCAGTATGTATCAACCCCGAAACAGCTCCCGATGCCCGATCGCGGGCAGTATGTATCAAACACCTCCCCAAACAGCTCCCGATGCCCGATCGCGGACAGTATGTATCAAGACACCTCCCCAAACAGCTCCGATGCCCGATCGCGGGCAGTATGTATCAAGACACCTCCCCAAACAGCTCGATACCCGATCGCGGGCAGTATGTATCAAGACAACCCCCAGTGCCCGATCGCGGGCAGAGCGTGAAACAACCCCCAGTGCCCGATCGCGGGCAGAATGTAAAAAGCCCCCAACCGAATATCTCCCTGGTGGTCCAGTGGACCGTAATGCCCGATCGCGGGCAGAATGTCAGTGACAACCCCCAAACATCTCCCTGGTGTCTAGTGCTCCCACCCCACCACCCACAGCCCCTCCACCCTGCTTCCCCGGCGGCGGCGGGCAGCAGCATCCACGGCTGCCGCCCGCCGCCCGCCGACTGACTGTCCGGTAGGGGTGCACGCTTATTGGCGCCGCCGCCGCTGCCGGGGGGGAGCAGGGTGAGGCCTGGTGGTGGGTGGGGAGGACACTAGACACCAGGGATGTTTGGGGTTACTGGACATTTGCCGCCTGTATCAGGCATTACGGTCCACTGGACCAGGAGATATATTCCGGGGCTGGCTATCTTGCCCAGCGATCGGCACTGGGGTTGTTTCACCGCCTGCCTGCGATCTGGCACTGGGGGTTGTCTCGATACATACCGCCCGCGATCAGGCATCGGGAGCTGTTTGGGGGAGGTCTTCGATACATACCGCCCGCGATCGGGTATCGGAGCTGTTTGGGGAGGTGTCTTTGATACATACTGCCCGCAATAGGGCATCGGAGCCGTTTGGGGTGTTGTCTGTATACATACTCGTCCGCGATCGGGCATCGAGATGTTTGGGGGTGTTGTCTGGATACATACTGCCCGCGATCGGCTGCAGGGTGCTGTCGTCCTCGACGGCTGCTGCCTGGCAGGGCGGCCAGGCGCAAGTCCTCGGATCGGCGCACCACATGCTAATGGCATGCAATAGGGCCATAATCACATGCAAATGGCCCCCGCGCCTTGCATGAATTATGGCCCCATTTGCATGTCACCTTTGAATATCGGAAATTTGCGCATGGCGCAATGGTACTCGCCACGCAAGTTTAATGCTCAACTCTGACAACTTGCGGTGGCGCGAAGTTCCACTGCGCCATGCACAGTGGCTGTGGCTCAGAGGTGATATTCAAAGGTTGCTCAATGGCGCAATTCCTTTGAATACTCGCCCGGCCACACCCTGCGCAACTATTTTGAGCAGCGCAGAGGGTTGCGCCTCAGAATGGCGCGGTTTGAATATCTGGGCCGTAGTATTTTTCGTGTTTTTTTTGCAGGACACAGCTGCCCAAATCAGGACTGTCCCAGAAAATCGGAACAGGTGGTAACCTACTTGGCCATTGCATGCAATGGCTCACATTTGAGAATGGAAGAAAAGCGGAGGATGAAAATCCACCAACGGTGGGATGATGCCAGCCCCTTGCAAGCACCACACCTGGCCAGCTGGCACCTCAAATGCCAAGAGGTAAGTCCCAGTGGGCCCTCGAAGTAGGGCTGGGGGTCGTGGAAGGGACCCACCATGGCAGAGAGAAAAAGAAAGTTGAAGAAAATAAAAGGAAACTAATGTACTTCAACAAGGAAGCAGAAGAGTCTCTTCGGGTGACTTGCTGCTTCAAGTGGAGAAATGAATCTGATGTTAAGCTGTGGAATACAGTGCCACCTCGTGGCAGAGATTCGAGGGCAGCTCAACGTAGTGAGCTAGCTGCATATGTCAAGCACAGTGAGGGATTCCTGGGGTTTGAAGCAGCTTACTGACATCCACATCTTTTGGGCGGCATGCTCAGTCTCCACAGCATTTTAAATTATTTTAAAAAACTGCCATATCCATGGACGTAAGCAGAGTTAGTGAGTCAGGGACAGAAAGGATGGCAGGGCACCTATCTTGTCTGCCAAGTAATACTGTAGGACCCTGGGCAGCACTGTAGCAGCCTCTGCTGTGGCTCTTCTGCTCCTCAACCCTCTCCCACCTGAGGCAGTGGCAGCTATAGGGGGTGGCTTGGGGGTCCTGCTGTGAGGAGGGATGGGATACAGTATGTACAGACCCAACAAGCATGGCGTCCAGGGGCCCTGTAAAAAAAGCATTGACAGGGAATCGGGGGTTGGTAGGGTGCTTGACGACCCTCTTAGGGCCCATTTAGTTAACCTGTGGGAGAGAAGTGTGTAGGGGTCCCATGGTGCAGTAAAAGTGTGCCATGAGGGAAAAACGTGTTTATTTCAAGCATTTTGCCCACACCCGTAAAGTTGTATACAGCAGGTCCCACCAGCAGTCCCCGTGTCCAGTAAATACCCCTGCATCCAGCACAGGAACCCCCATCCCCGCAGTAGCCCCACTATAAATGCCCTGCACAGCCCAAGCCAGGGCTGACTTAAAACATTTTTATACCAAAACGTGTAACTGCCAACAAAACCGCTGCCAATTAATACAAAAAAAAAAAAAAAGAGTATGTTCTACAGAAAACTGCACAAAGTAAGTATGGTTATTTATGACACAGTACTTTTAAATCGTTAACCAAAAAGAAGCACTCTAAACAGAGTCTAGGATTTCTGTGGCTGTCAATGAGTCCGCTTCGGGGTTTGACATCCACAATATGGCGGCTTGCTTTACGTCCTCGCGCTCGGCAGCCCTCACCTTCTGTGGCAGCTGCCATTGTAGTCTTTCTAGCTAGTTCTGTGGAGCAAGGACGGAGCCAGATTCTGCGTGCCTCGTCCAGACACTGCGTGGCGAGTAAGGGGCAGGGTCTTACGCCTCTTAATTGCCTGCACAGAAGTTAGTTAGAAGCAGTGTGTCTCTGGAATAGTCCTACGTATCGCAGGGAAGAGTCATGGCGGCCAAACGGGCCCTGGTGATTCTGGCTAAGGAGCGGAGGAGATGGAAACCGTCATCCCAACAGACGTGATGCGCCGGGCCGGAGTGAGTCCATGCCCCAGCTCACCTGAGCTTTATTTCCGGAACAGCCAGTTTGAGCTATGTAGCCTCGTAAGGGGAGCGTGATCCGGCCTGATTTGCTCGGCTTCTACTACCCGTGTTTGAAATCTGAAAGAACAGAAATTGGAGAGACGTTAAGCCAGTGGCAGTGGGAGATTCGAAGCTGAAGAGCTCACGGTTCTCGCTAGACCACACGGCAGAAATGAGATTGCGTCTGCTTCTCCCCATGGCAGGCAGACATGGATTTGCAGTTTGCGCACTGTATAAATGGTATCCCGCTGTAGTTTTGGCTCGGTTTAACCCTCTTGGATAGTAGACTTGACCTTTTGGGCAGCCGTCGTGAATAGAATGACACCAATAGGGTAGATGTGCATGTAACGCACCAGTCCTTGCACGGTCAGTAATGCGTGGCTTTAACACCCACTACTGTCCCGGGGCAGTTGAATACAGTTAACAGCCCCTCCCCCAAATTACTCAAGGGCAACGCAGGGTTTACATTTTTTTTTTTTTTTTTGAAATCTTCACTCCTAATTGCATGATTTGCAGTTTGCAGGCACTGATCTCGGAAGAGAAACCTCCTACAATCTCGATGATATGGAGCTGTTGTGGGCAGACGGTGTTACATCCGTGGGCTGTACTGGGGTAAAAAGAAACAGAATCTAAGTGTGGTGTAGGAAGGGGAGGGTCGGTGTTTATGGTTTGTTCTAGAATGGTCCTGTAATTTGTCTTCAGTTCTTGTTTTGTGGTTCTGCGTTTATTTTTCCCAGATAGAAACAAATATGTGCAATTCGTTTTTTAAACTGGTTGGTGAGTACACCCCCTCCCAAACAAAATGTACTAGTAATTATTTTACCCTGTAAATGGAAAATGTTCATATTGGCAGCTCTTCTAGAACATACTGTGACCCAGTTCCACACCTGACTTTAACGGAACAGTGTCCTGCACATTTTGGTACTGCAGCAGGGGTTGAACTTGGCACCAACCTGCCTGTAGATGCTGGTAAATGTTGTGTCTGGCCACTAAAACTAGCCTTCAGTTGGCCGTTTTAGCACTGGAAGAGGAAGCATTTTGAAAAGTTGGGGTCAGTGGCATATCTGTGTGGTTTGGTAGTTACATTTTTTATTTTTATATTTACTGGTTAAGGTCAGAAACCATCGCTGGCAGACCCTCAGAAACTGTAATCCACACTTGTGAATTCACGGAGTTCCATAAACCACGTTTACACGAAACAGGCACGAGTCTCCATCTGTTAGTTCTACAAGAAGGTGTCCTCGTGTTGGCGGTTCTTTCGCCCTCCTCATAGAAATGCCAGTGCGGAAGCGCACTTTTCGAAGAACTGTCACAAAAAGCTGGGCACAGTGTCAAACTCTCTTTACAAAAACTGTAAAGCGGTGGCACCCGCATCCCATTTCCAGCCTCCAATGAATTGGAAGGCAGAAATTCATAGAGCGAACAGGAAAACAAGGTTAAAAAAAAATAAGTGCTGTATCTCTGTTCAGGAAAAACTGTGAATATAAAAAATAAAACATGGGAAGTGTAATTTGGATTTATGCACACCTCGGTGTGTGTTGCCCAGATAAGCGGGCATTACACACCTCTGGTGTGCATAAGATCCTCATAAACCACACTTCCCTGTGCATTATTCTGTATGTCACACTAGTGGCAAATAGAGTAAATAAATCCTGTTATTTGGGACAAATATTTTCACTTGAACACCATAGCCCAAATATTCAGAAATGTGCAAAGCCCGGTGCAAGTCCGGCGCGGTGCAAATCGATGTGCCATGTCACACTGGAGCCATACTAACTGCCGCGCAACCCGGCTGAATATGGCAGAGTTGCGATATGGCACAAACAGGTGCGCCATGAGCTCAGAGATGCTCCAGTGCACCCTGGAGCAGAGCAACAGAGGGGCAGGCCATGGCAGCACAGTGACAGGCCACAGAAGGCTTCCACCAGCAGGGCACACCCAGGCACCCTGACACTGGACCTCAACACAACAGTGGCATGGATAACTGGTGACAGGAGGTGCCAACTGCCAGTGGAAGGCCACCAAGGAGCCTCCCGGCAGGCTGCTGGCCGTGCCCACCCCTGAGACCATTAGCAGGCCACACCGCCCCATGCAGCCAAGCATACACGCTATGCGGTGGGCACTGAACAGGCTGGGTGGTAGACCACATGGGACAAGCCACACAATGCCAGGCAGAGGACCCCAACACACTGTGTAGACAGTACCCGACCAATGACCATGGCCGTGTGCCACCACCATGCACCACCCTGATTGCCGCCCATGGGCACCCCAGTGCACAGCCACCGACCCGGGCGATGGATAGACCACAGCACATCAGGGAACCACTGGAGGCACAACACGCCCCTCACATGCACACAACACGGACGGCCACTGCAGAGTGGCTGACTCATGCCACCGTGCAGAGCTGACGCAGACACAGGTGGGTATGCCAGACAATAGATAAGTATAGAATAACTATGTACAGAAACAACGGGCTGGGGATGGGTAGGGACAGCGAGGAAGGGACAGGGACTGTACAGTGGGAGAGAGGACTGTAGGGAAAGGACCAGCGGGAAGCGGGGGCAACCGTAGCGGCGGCCCTGGCCCTCCGCCTGATATGCCATCCCTCACCCTCTAATAGCAAGGGACAGGACAGGTGCTCAGTGCAATTGCCCAGGCACAATCCCCACCACAGTGCGCATGTGTGCGATAGGGAACAAGCCATCATGCACAAAGTACCGTGTGACCTGCACACCCACTGGGTGGCCTGGCAGGTCATCCCATGTTCATATCCGTGTGGTGCAGCTCAGGGCTGTGTCAGATGATGGCGTCCTGTGCACTCCCAAGGTGTGTGGCACAGACATTGGTGTGCGCCTGCTGGCGCCGCACACCTCCTGGCTGTTGCCGCTTGGGCGCCTTCCTGTTGATATGCACTGGTCCCACAGGCCAGGTGGCATGTGGATGCTCCGTGGGTGCAGTCACGGGCCCCACTGCCAGGCATGTATGCGCCAGCCTTTGGCTGTCCTGCATCGGTGCTGTACGCTTTGTCTCTGTGCTGGGGAGATAGCTGCGTTCCACAGCATGTGGCAGCACAGCAGTGGGAACCTGTGTGGGGAGGCGGGCCGGTCGCGCTGGATGATGCCCGTGGTGTCTCCTGTTCATCCTGGCCGGTGCCCATGGTGAGCATGCACATGACGGCGAGTCACCGTCTCCGTGGACTTGGCGTGGCTCCATCTGGTGGATGCCTGCAGCTCTGCACTGCACAGCTCGCAGGACTGCCTCAGCATGGCCTTATTCAGGCGGTATCGGCCCACGATCTCGGTGTCACTATGGTCCCCAGCGGTGCTGGGCATGCTGTCACGGACCCTGGCTGGTGTAGCTGTTCCTCCTGCCGCTCATACTCCTTATTACTGCCCTCGCCAGGACAGGTGCACTTCCATGTCTTCTGCTGTCCATTGTCCCCTGGGCGGTTGGTTGCTGGCTGTGTGTGTCTGCCCTCTCTCTCCACACCACCCTCTGTCCCTCTGTGTCTGGTCGTGTGTCTGTCCGCTCTCTTCCTCTCACTCCCACTCTTGGCACAACTGCTGCCTTATGTTTGTGCCCTGTTTTATTAGGAACAAAGCTGGTCAGAGCAACTTCGATTTGCTCCACTCTTGCGCCTACATACATTATAGTAGCATACTGGCACAATGGATTGAGCCAGCACTGGCTCCCGCTGAATATGGCTCTCAGCACAATTCCACACTTGCACCAGTGCAACTGCTTTGAATATCTGGGCCCATTTATATACTGTAACTTGGAACATGTTATTCCACTTAGAATCTGGAAATGGAACACAGGGAACAGTTGGCCGATAGGGAACTTACAATGGAAATAAAGGCTAAAACAAGGTAAAACAGTATAAACATTACAAATGGTGTGGCATATATCAAACACAAGCTGGGTAGGCTCGGGTGGGTCACAAGTTGGTCAACTGGGTGGCAAACTGGTTGACTGGCAGAAAACAGAGAGTGGTGGTAAACGATATATAGTCAGAAAGATGCAAGTCCAAGTGGGTACCTTCAGGGATCAGTCCTAGGTCAGTCCTCTTCAGTATCTTCATCAGTGACATTGCAGATGGACTAGAGGGTAAGGCTTGTCTGTTTGCAGAGGACATCAAGATCTGCAACAGAGTAGATGATCCAGATGGGGTGGGCAGAATGAGAAGAGATCTGGATAAACTAGCAAAATGGTGGGAAGAGTGGCAACTGGGATTTAATGCAAAGAGTGCAAGATCATGTACGTGGGAAGAGAAACCCTGAAGCCACCTATAGGCTGGGAGAGGAGTTGCTGGCAGTCACAAAGGAAGAAAGAGACTTGGGCATCATCATCACTGATGACCTGAAATCATCCAAGCAGACCTCTCAAGCAGTAGGTAAGGCTAGGGGATGTTAGGGTGTATTAGTAGGGTATCACAAGTCGTAAGAGGAAGGTGGTAATCCTTGTTTACAAGACACTGGTTAGGTCCCATCTGAGTACTGCGCAGTACTGGAGGCCACACCTTCACAAGGACATTAATCCAAATTGAGGCAGTCCAGAGAAGGGCAACCAAAATGGTGCAGGACTGCATCAGAAAACATATGAGAACAGATTAGCGGAATTCAATATGTATACCCTAGAGCGAAGGAGGAGAGAGGTGATATGATGGAAACTTGCAAACACCTTAGGCGTTAACAAGGTGAAAAGTCTAACGCTTCAATATAAAAAAAGCACAACAAGAGGACACAGCTTGAGATTAGAGGGAGGCCAATTAAGGGGTAAGGTGAGGAAGTTCTTTTCACAGAAAGTGGTGGATGTGTGGAACGGCCTACCTCAGGAAGTGGTGGCTATGAATACAGTGCAGGGCTTCAAACAGGCATGGGATAGGTATAAGGGAGCAATACAGATGACTATGAATAGATAGGCCACTGACAGCAAGGGCGATGGCACATTTATAAGGTAGAAAAAGAAATGGGCAGACTGGATGGGCCTTGGGTCCTTATCTGCCGTCAACTTCACGTTTCTATGTAATGGATTATGCTAAGCATGTAGAGAGTAATGACAGTTGTTCTTATTACCTATGGTAAGACCTTTTTAAATAACTTGTAGCTTCGTCACTGCGTGAGTTATGGGTCTTACCACTTACTAGTGGAGATAAATGTGTTATTCTACTGCAGTCCATTATGTATTCCATATTTTTCCACTAGCCCTGCTGATTATTGACTGCAAAATGCAGTGTCACCCTGGTGCAGGAAGATTCCAAATACTTGGGCCGGTGTGTGGAGCCCTAAGTGTTGGGTGCACCATGTTGCCTTGCATGGCTACACAATAGTATCCGAGAAGATAGTAGTGCTTTAGTTTACCCCAGGATAGGCTAACTGAGATGTAACCTTTTGATATTGGTTTCTGCTTCAGTCCGCTTTTACTGCTGGGAACAGTGAGGCACTGGGAGATAGTGATTTGCTCAAGATCGCCACACACCATGGGTCAGTGGCTGTGGTGGGAATAAAACCAGTGATCTCCTGTTTCACAGTTCAAATTGCTTCTAACCGACACTGTCTTCACTACATTATGGGAAGCTGCTTGCTTGTGGAGTTTACAGCTGTATTCTCCAAGCCAATGACGCTTCCTGTTTTTGCAGTACATGCTTCACTGTTTAATTCTGTAGGCCCAGTGGTGTGGTGGTAGTGCATTGTGCTGCTAGCTGGGAGGCCAGGGTTAGTATTCAAGTCCCAGAATACATACTGGGGCATGGTGTAGGTGGGGTGCTCAGCTTCCAAGTGGGAGAATGCATGTTGCACCATCTGCCAGCTGACCATAGTGCAGCATTACCTTAGCTGTTAAGGAAGCTGCTCAAGCTCCTGCCCTTCCATTTGGAGGAGGTGCCTGTGGTGGCTCTGAGCGTCCGATTAGGGAGGAGGGATCTTAACAAAAAAAAGTAGAAAAGAATACTAAGAACTGAAAACGCTGAACTTATTCATTTTAATTTTTTTATTTATTATTTTTATTGCTAGTAGCCACTGCTCCTTAAGACCCAGCGGCTTCTCACATGTGGGGGTCTGATAATGTGTCGTCTGTAAGCACACATTGCAGTAGTACAATAACATTGTCATAGAAGCCAACAGTTGAGCTAAGGGAAGTGGATGGAAGGATATAAGGCAGCAAATATAGAGTACGGAGTGGGGTGTGGGATCGGACATTTTGTACACTTTTATATGGGGCATGAACATAGACTTGGTTTTGGAACAGCAGCCGCAAAGATCTAGTCGGCTTCTGAAGCTGGGTTTGCAGAGCAAGACGAGATGAGGAGGACTTCTGATGGGGCTGGAGGTTGTTTGACAGGCTGGGGCCCTGTAGGAGAATATTGTGAGCTGAACATATCTCGCATCTTGGGGTACTAGAGACTATTGAACGGCCTTCCGTTGGAAGGTGGGATAGATAAGGAGATGAGGGAGTTTTAGGTCACCAGAAAGGTTATCTAACCTATATTTAAAGCAACAGGACATGTAATTGTGTGTTTATTCAAAAAAAAAAAAATGCCTGCTTTCAGTTCAGTTAGGTGTCTATACCTCCTTATGGAGTCGGACTACTACAAACTACAAATAACATGGTAAAATATTTTCACCTTTGTTATTTTTGTGGATACAAAGAAAATAGCTCTCACTGACTTGCAGCTAGAGATGCTCCCATAACTGTTAAATAAAACCAGGCAGTTTTTTTTTTTTTTGTTCAACAGCTAACATAAAACTGCTGCTTTAACCCTTATAGTTCAACAGGAGTACCATATATGGCCAGAGTATAAATGCGTTCTAAGCATATTCGGCCAAAAAGAGGGTTAGAAGATCTGGGCTACACCATGTATGAGCCTCTTCCAGCCTAGGAAGATCAGCTAAAACTGCATTAAAGCAGCAGTGCATGATAGCAGTGAAATTTTGACCAGTACCTTTTTTTATTCCATTTCAGATTGCCCCTATCTCCAGACTTATGTGATACAGTTTTGTCTCCATTTTGACTCTGCTTTACATTATTTGTTTTTAACAGTTGAAATAGAATGAGCGCTCCTTTTAATATGGTTTCAGACCAGATTTTCCTCATTATTCTGTGTGTTTTGAACACCCATTGTAAATGAACTGGCACGCAACATACACTATTCCCTGATGTTATGGGACAATAGGTGTAGATAACTGAGAATACTGATGAAAACCTTGTCCAAGTCCTAATAAGAGCGCTCATAAGTTATTTTGTTCAAATGTGAAATAAAGTGCTAAAGCAGATTCAGAATTGGTAAAGAAGAGTGCCGACAAGTCAGAAGATAAGGGCAATCTAAAATAGAATAAAAAGTGTAGGTCAGAATTTCCCCACTGTCATGCACTGCTGCTTAAATGGAACAGTAGTGGATGCAAGGTGTCAGTACAGTCCGTTACTCACGAGGATAAGGTTAGGGTCCTGTATGCTAAATGAGCCTAGCACTGGGGAAATGCAACACTTTAGGCGTGTTTTATAGTGGGGTCTCGCCTGGAAAATTGTAACCTTTGTGTTTCTCCTTTGCAGATCAAAGTGGCGGTGGCTGGGCTGACAGGAAAGGAACCAGTACACTGTAGCCGCGATGTAATGATCTGTCCCGACGCCAGCCTGGAAGATGCAAGGAAGGAGGTTTGTCATCTGGATGGTGGGCTGTGTTGTGTTTTGTAAAAGAGTAAAACTTAGTAACATGTAATTTAAGGTCAGAAGGACTCTAGGTCCATTACGTTCGCCCTACTGCTTCATAGGCAGGGCTGAAATAAACATGCAGATCAGACCTATAGCAATAGGGATTCTGCTGTGCAAAGTACCAATTTATAGGGCTCCCTTATTTACCGATTCTGCTACCTAGGGTACCTGGTTATTCCTTGCAAGCAGAAATTTGTGTTCTCTTTGAAATAGTTCTATTTTCTCTTATTTGGGCTCCCATATTAATGTAGGCTCTTTCACACACAATATTCTTTTTAAGTACTCAGCAGTTCCAGTGAAGCGAGCCGAGGCTAAGAGGAAGAAGAGTATTTGAATAGTTCTAGAGAGAAATGGATAGGGAGGCTATTGTCATTGTTTAGACCAAGTGAAGTGTGCCAAGAAGAATATCTGACTCTTCAGGTCCATCCACTCGGTGGTAAGGTATTTCTTTTCCTATTTGGCTACTGGATGTAATTCTTCACCAAAATGGAGAGGCAGGAGGCACGATTAGAATAAGGAACTAGTTTAGTAGCAACTGACCATAGGGTAGGGACAGGAGAGAGGGAAAATCATCACATACACAAATGACTACTTTTATCTTGTGCCCAGAGGCTTATATTTCAGTATATGCAAGAGAAACAGTAAAATAATTAGCTGTAATAACTACACTGTAAGAGCGTCCAACCTATACTTCCCTGTAAGAGAAACTTTATTACAAGATGTTAGACTGGGTTAATTGGCTGTAACAGCTATGCTGTAGGAGCATCTTCTCTATGCCCGATATCTACTTCAACCCAAGTGCACCTCTTCCTAAACTAAGATTTTAAAATACAGTCACTCTGATGCCACAAGAAAAGTCTGTGTAGTAGATGGTTGGCAGTTGGTGCACGTACGCTTTCTCTGTCATCGAAAAGAAATGTGGAACCACTCTACTGCCTTGCCACTGAAGTTCTGGAAATCATTGTAGAAACTGAGTATACAAAGAGGGTTTAACAGACCATGAGTTCTGGCCACACCTCACTTCTCTAGGGTTGCCGAATATATGTGCAAGATTTCTTCGACTAAGAACCCACTGAGGACTGCGGAAAGGAACACAAGATCAAGTTGCAGTCCACTTCTGGACTACCTGGAAAGAAGAAGCAATGCAAACCATCTGGCCACAATCCGCTTCTGGATTGCCAAGAGAAGAGGAGGAGGAAGAAGAAGAACAGCAGCAGCAGCAGCCAACAGTCCGCTTCTGGACTGAAGATGCACTCTGGACTAATGAACACACTGGATCGGGAGAGTTGGAACCTCTGGACCACTCTTGGACTCCAGGAGAGCACTCCTTTGGACTGAAGACTCACACTGAGCTGACGACCATACTGGACTGGGACCTCTAGACCACTCTTGGACTCCAGGCAACCACTTTCTCTGGGCATCGAGTGCATCAGTCTTCTGAGTTTCAAGGCCGGATGAGCCGAGGCACTCACCAAAACAATAAATAGAACGTTGAACTGCAACCAGACTCTTGAGTCCATGGCCAGACAAGTCGGGACGCACTAAAACAACAAACTGAACATCACTCTGAGAACTGACACCGACAGGTCAGAACAGTACTCCGCTGTGGATGTGGAAACAAGAAACAGACAGCAGACTTCTGCACTGGGCCAAGCCGCATTGGGAAACTGTGAGAGGAAAATAATAAACCGGATGGTGCATCTTTGAGACGACTGCTGTATGGCTCTTCGTGGATTGTTGTTGGCCTCTTGATACACGGGAAGATGATTCCTGAAAGAATAGATGAAGACTGACAGGGTTGCACCTGGGTGAAGCGATCAAGACAGTTGACTAATTCAGATGGTTGTCCAGCATCGAAATGCTGGCATACAGTAATGCAAGACAGTTCTGATGCTCAGTAATGTTCGTAGGATGAATAATAATGCAGGCAAATGCAAATAAAGTCTCAATTCCTACTGTAGTGGTTAATAAATCTACACTCTGTGTCCAGACCACAGTAAATTATACAGGCAGTTTAGTGTACTGATTCAGCCCTAGCTGTGGTGGACCCAGCTATAACAGGGTCCCTTTAGCGAAATCAGGTTCTCCTGTTACTGTGGAAACACTACAGTGGGTAATAGGTTCTCGGGAAGGCTGTACAATTGGATGTCTGACCAGGCCCTTTAACATTGGTGGGTTTACAGGGTTAGCTAGGCTCCTATTATACCTGGGGTTGCTTCTATCACTGGGCCCCTATAACATCTGTGGGCCTAAATGGCTAGCTATGGATCCTAGGCCTTATGTTGCTCCTTTTAAGATCCGTGTGCCTGCACTTGGCAGGGCCCTTTGAAATGTGCTGGCCTCCTGTAATGGCTGGGCCCCTTTAACACTTGTGGGCCTAATCTTGCCCTTACAACTACCTGGGCCTGGTGCCCTTACTTTACTGGGCCTCTTTAAATAAGCCCCTGTAACCCGCTGGGCCCCTGGTAGCCTGGCCCCTTTAACACTGGGGCTTGGCTGCCCCTTTAACTCCCAAATGGACCAACTGCCTTTTAAAACTGGGGGCCTCTACTTGCCCTCTAACAGTTGTGGGCTTTATGATGAAGCCCCTTAAATTCTGTCTGTCTTGCCTCCCTGTGGAATATGTATGGCCTTACTGGTTAGTCCCTCCCGTGGGTATCGCTCAGTCCCGCCCCTCCTGATATATTAAATTAAGGGTCCTTTGACCCATTTCTCCTGCGGCACTCAGCCACTCCTTTAGTCCTGGTACTGTAAGGTGGCGGTCAGCACATTAGAGTGTGTTGCCGCCACTCACCACCTCTCTCTGGGCTCCGAGGCGGATCAGGAGGCGGGAGGGGTTCTGGCAGTGCAAGGGCACGATGCAGGCAGCACGGTGGGCGTCTGGGGCCTCTGGAAGGCCAATGGGAAACCAGCGATGCGGCCCTGGCTAGCTGCCGATGGGGACCAGAGAACTTAAAATAAGAAAACGGACGGGCTCTTAGCCCAAAGCGCCTGAAATGGGACTCTTTTTACTTGTGGCGCCGATGGCACCACCGACCGCACCGGAGCTCTTCTGGTATCTTCACCAGCTGGAGTCAGAGCAGGCATGCAGAACAGCCTCGGGCGGCTTCAACCACCAAGTAAGCCCTCTTTTCCGGTTCGCTTAACCTGCATCCTCTTCTCCATAGCCAGCAGGAACTACCCTAAAAAGCAGTAAACATTTAAAACTCAAGCTTCTGGTTCCAGAATGGTTGGGTGCAATGCTGTGCATGAGTGGCTCACCACAGCATTCCATTCAAGCAACTGTTGCTTGTGCTGCATCAAAATCTTTTTACATTTATTGTGTGCACTGGACACCTTGCTGTGAAACTGGAGAACTGCAGGTAACAGGACTACTGGGTATACATCTAACTTGGTCAAATTACACCAGAACCCAGTGACATCACTTGAGTTGGATACTACAGTGACATAAGCGGAGCCAGTGTCACTGTGTGCTCTTCATATTATTCTTTAGCTCAACTGAGGTCTTTGGGTTCTGGAACTGCCGAATAATTAAAAATATGAATATGGGGTGCGCTGCATTAATATGGCTCGTCAAAGAAAAAACAAGGACTATTTCAAAGTAAAACACAACACAATGCACTAGAGTGATAAAACAAACGTACATGTATAATTTTTTTTGTATCATTTTTATTGTGGTTTTATATATGCCATTCAGATATGGTAATACATCATTTATATGTTATACTTTTCCCTTTGCTATAGATACATCTAGTTAATATGCAATCCTGTCATATTTTTATTACAGGTTGATATCTGGCATAATGGTTAGAGTAAAAACATGAAACACAGTCATCTAACATTTAACTATGCTCAAAACGGATAATATAGCGGGCAACTTCATCCTACTGTGGTATACGTTATCTATATTAATTTTTGTTTTAACATACGGTACGATAAGTACAAAAATATGCTTTGCCTGGACTCTTGAGTACGTTTCTGTACTTTGTTTCTTTTATATTCATATATTATTGAGTGTTATATGATGCATGGGTTTCATAAGTTCTTTTATTCATTTTTTTACAGGTATGGCCACTCTCTCCATTTCTTTCAGTAGATGCAAGTGGGTCCCCAAGGATGTCCATCCTTCACGAAGTCTGGTAGCTTCCCCAACATTAGTGTGGTCAGGAAAGTGGCCCATGTGTTCAGGAATCTCTTCTCTTGTCCCTTTAACAAGTATGTCAGTCTATCCCCTGAGAAACATAGACTTTGGTGGCAGATAAGGACTGCTTGGCCCACCTAGTCTGCCCATTTCCCTACCTAGAGGATAAGCTGCAGATCCTATTTAACTAACAGCCTATTTCTTCCTACCCCCACAAAAATTATATTATGTCTGTACCATGCATTCTTGAATTCTCTCAGTTTTAGGCCCCACAACCTCCTCAGGGAGGCTGTTCCATGCATCCACCACCCTCTCTGTGGAAAAATACTTCCTCACATTGCCCTGAGCCATCCCCTCTATCTTCAAATTGTGTCCCCTTGTTCTTGCACATCTCTCTTTCTGAAAGATGCTACCCTCTTGGACTTTGTTGATTCCACTGAGGTACTTAAATGTTTCTATCATGTCCCCTTCTCCCTCCTTTCCTTAAGGGTATACATATTAAGCTCCTTTAGTTTCTCCTCATATGGCTTCTCTTGCAGACCCTGCACCATTTTAGTTGTCCTCCTCTGAACTGCCTCCATCCTGTCTGTGTCCTTGCAGAGATGGGGTCTCCAGAACTGGACGCAGTACTCCAGATGGGGTCTCACCAACTGTCTGTACAGGGGATAACAACTTCCTGTTTTCTGCTGGTGATGCCTCTCCTATACATCCAAGTATCCCCCAGCCCTCCTTCCGCCTTCTCACGTGGCTTGCCAACCTTAAGGTCATCTGATATGATTACCCCAGGTCCCTTTCCATTTTTGTTATTGTTGCTACCCCATTGCGTAATCTTCCCTGGGTTTTGTTTCCCAGGTGCATTATTTTCACTTCTTTGCATTGAATCCAAGCTGCCATGCTTCTGACCATTCCTCCAACCTTGCCAAGTCCTTTCTCATCCTTTTCCACGCCTCCTCCTGAGAGTGCCCTTAGGAATGAGGGTTTTCCACTGGTCTACTGTGGGGCATTCCCAGTAATCCACAGGTTCTGTATCCCTTGTCTAGCCACCACCAGTAGGATCCTAAGCTGCCTGGGGTGTAAGTCCCACTCCCTTCTCCTGCCCTGCTACTCCTAGTAGTAGTGATCTTGGGGACACTTCTGCTGGATAACCTGCTATCTTGTTTAGCTCTGTGCCTATTCATCTCCAGTATTTCTGGATTCCCAGGCAGTCCAGTAATAGCATATCCATGTACTTTTAGCCTTCCACACTTTCCACATGTTGGTGACACTTCTGAGTAGAATCTGTGCACATTAGCTTTGGGGTGTGTGTGGTATAATCTTAGTAGGAATTTAAACTGCATCTCTTTGTGTCTGTTGCATGTTAACAACCCCATGGGAAGTTAGTAGCATTTACCAGTCATTATCTTCAATTAATATGCCAGATCACTTTCCACCTTTGTTTACGCCTTATGGGATCCCCTTTAAAATATACTCTTATGTAGTTTAGCTGCTCGGCCGAGCAATGCCTTCTCCTGCATCTTTGCCCCATGGATTTCTTTCTCGACCTCTGTCAAGCGGATTCCCTGTTGTGGTGCCTATTAAGGCTTTGCCAATATTGCCAGATCTGGAAGAATTTGAAGAGGTGTGAGGGGGTATTCCCAGGCTCATTTGTAGATCTTGGAAAGAATATATCCTTGTTTTGGTAGTCAGATCTCCCACACATCTAATGCCCTTATCTTGCCAGCTTTGGAACCCTCCATCTCCCATTCCTGGTAAGAAGTCTGGATTATCCGCTACTGGTATCAGTATTGTATTCTCTTGTTTGGCACCCTTCTTTGCCCAGTACATGTCCATGCCTCCAAGATGTAATAACCAGTGGGTTTGGGTGTTCTTGCCTTTTATGGGATTTCATTCCATCCAGCCCTATTTAAGCAGTAAGTCTGCCAGAGTTTCCAGTTTCTTCTAGTGTCGCCCAGGTGGTTGCCTCCCCTATTTACCCAGTTATGGATGTACCTATATTGGGTAGCCAAATAATATTCCTTCATGTCTGGTAGGTTGAGTCGCCTTTGTCTGGTGTAGCCTTTAATCTTGTCGCTGATTCGTGTTTTTTTTTTTTTTTTTTGTTTGTTTTTTTTTTTGCCCTGCCATATGACAATTCCATATTCTTTTTCAGAGTCTGTGTCTCTGTTTTGAGACCCATCTGCATCATTTGGAGAATGTATAATATTCTAGGCAACACATTCATCTTTAGTATGTTTCTCCTGCCAATCCAGGATATTGGGAGTGCCCTCCATCTACGCATGTCACCCAGGATTGTGTCTATCATAGGTTTGTAATTGAGTTCATACATCCTTCCCAAATTATTATCCACCTTAATACCCAAATAAGTAAAGGCTCTTTGTTCTAATTTAAGTCCCCAATTATTTAAATCTTCCTTGTTCCTATAATTTCGCATGCATTACTTCAGATTTATTAGGTTGAGCCTGTAACCGGAGAACTTAAAAGCTCCCACCACACTGAGAAGAGCAGGTATAGACCGATCAGGCTGAGTTAGAAATAGCAAGATGTCATCAGCATACAAAGTAATAGTGTGCTGTTTTCCTTGTTTGTCTGGTATACCTCGATCTGGGGTTCTCTCTAATTTTTATTGCCAATGGTTCTATGGCTATGGCAAACAAGAGGTGAGAGGGGACACCTTTGTTGGTGGTACCTCTCCCAAGCTGAAATTCATCTGATGGCGAGCCATTGATTAATATTCTGGCTGTGAGGCTATATAAAATATTTAACCAGTTGTATGAAGTTTTCCTCAGTCCAAATTTACCCATGATTTGAAATAAGTATTCCCATTCTATCTTATCAAAGGCTTTTTCAGCCCATAGATAGGATGCAGGCCTTCCCTGGGTTTATTTCCCACCATATTATGCTGAGGAGCCGTCTCATGGTGTGGTACAACATTCTGCCTTGTATAAAGCCAGTTTGGTCTGGATTAATTATTAGGGTAACATTTTGTCTAATCTTAATGCTAGAACTTTTGTCATTATTTTGCAATCATAGTTTAAAAGCGATACAGGTCTGTAAGAGGAGCAATCTGTTAGGTTTTGTTCAGCTTGGGAAGGACACGTATATGAGCTTCACAGCATGACTTAGGTAGGCCCCTCTCCCCTTCACCTCTTCAAGTACATTCTTAATAGGCTCTGTTACCTTTTCTTTGAGTTCTTTAAAGTATTAGCTGTAAACCCATCCGGTCCTGATGCCTTCCACTTTTAAGCATGCCTGTAGCCTGCGCTTCCTTAGTGGAGATCTTGCTGCTCAGAAAAGTCCTGTGTGCTTCTGTGAGGGATGGAATCGAGCCTTAAGAACCCTTCTCCCAGCTGGTCTATGCCTTTGCATTCTGCAGTATATAGGGCTGTAAAATTCCTGAAACGCTGTTTAATTTGTGGGTCTCCTTGCAATATTTTAGCTTTTTTATCTTTTATTGCTATAATTTTTCAATGTTTTCCCTCCTATTAGAATTTACCAGCAATGGCCCGGTTTATTGCCCCATTCATACACTTTGGCAAGCAAGCGTTTGTTTTGTTGGGCTTCTTCTGTTAAACAAGTGTTTAGGGTTTCCCTGGCTGCCTGAAGTTCCTTCCAGAGACTGCCTGTCTTCAGTTTCGATTACTATTTTTCAGCCTTTGTATTGTTCTCTCTAGTTTTTCTTGTTTCTTTTCTTTTTTTAGCCTCTCTATATAGCCAATATTACCTCTCCCCATATAAGCCTTGCTGCCTCCCAGTATGTCCCTCTGCTTCTATCATGCCCTTATTATTGTTTTCATATTCATCTCATTGGTCTTTCAAGAATTGCTGAAATAACCTTTAGATAATAAATAAGGAATTTCCAAACCCCCGTCCATTTCAAGTTGTACCATGGCATTGTCAGACAGATAGATTGGACTGTGTTTCCACCCTAGTGATTGACTGATATACCTCCTTCTGTATACACACACATATATTTAGTCGAACCAGGTAGCGTGTGGGTGGGGAATAAGACTTATATTCCCAGGCCCCCGGTTGGATGTCCTCCATGCATCCACCAGTGCTAGCTCCATTAGGTCTAGCTGCCACTGTTGTACTGCTGGGACCGCCCTGAGTCTTGTTCTGAGTAGTCCAACCTCGGATCCGCCAACATAGTTGAGGATCACCTCCATAATTGGATTCGGAACCTCCTCACTAATATGTCTATAATCCTCTGATAGAACAAGAGGGTTCTAGGACAGATGGGGCATGGCTGTTAGATGGTGATTAATTTCCCATGAATTTCTCCTACCGCAAAAATGTAGCTGCCTTCCTTGGGATCTTTAACTGTGCAGTGATGCTATAAAAAACTTGTATTAAATAGAATGGCTCGCCCTGTTGATGGGAGTTGAAGGAGGATGCATGACAGGCTCCAACCCAGCCCCCACCAGCTTAGCGTGTTCCCAGGTGTGAAATGGGTCTCCTGCAACAATGCCACGCCTGTTTGTTTCCGCTTTAACGCTGATAGCACCTTTGTCCTGTTGGTCGGTGAGGAGAACCCTTAACATTCCAGGAAACTACGAGGCTGCGCTTGAGGCCTAGCCATGATTCCCCCATCCCCTTTGTCTCTTTAACCCTTCTCCATTTTGGACATCCTCTGTACACGCTTTCCATTCCTATTGAAAATTTCGCAAAGCAAAAATTCAGTGATTATAAAACATTAAAGTTAACTCTGAACAATCATGTACACCAACATGTGTACTAAACATTTGATAACTTTTGTAGAAGAAGCATTCTACCATATCTGTATCTGTCTGTCTCCATCTTCTTTAATAGATTATCCTCTCCCTTCCTTTTGCTATTCTGTCCGTATTCCTTTATTCATCTTATCCCAGCTCCACCCCTCCCTCCACACCACCATTTTAGGCTTATATATTATTTGATGCCTTCTTTATTTTCCTGTCACATTTTAAGTGTATTCCCTTGTCTAGTGTATCTCCGTGGTAAACATAAACCCCACAGTATATTAAATTAAGTGAGTTGCCTTTTTCTTCCTCCTCCCTCTTATCCCTCTCAAATCATAATAGAGCAGCCGAAAAAAAACAGCAGGAAAAATCCCAAATCTGTCTCCATGAGTGTCCTCCCATGCCCCTCCAGCCATGCACCATCCCACAATTCAGCAGACACCCCAGTCCCTCCACCGTGGTCTCCCTTCTCTATGGTCGAGTAGGGAGGCTGCAGGCGGCTGCTGATGTTAGGCCCCAACTCAATGCAGCCGTCCCTCCAACCCCAGCTTTTTTTTTTTTGCATTCTGATAACTTCTCCTGATAATATCTCAATATCTCCGTCTCGTTTCCTTTTACCATTAGCATCTTTTAACTCTTCAACTTCCGCTCCAGTTTAGCAATTTTGTCAAGGTACTTCCCTCGTAAGATCTTCTATGTCTCATATTCTCTGTTGTGCCTCTTGAATTCTCCCCGATTTGTTGTTTAACTTCTGAAGCCAAGTTACCTATGGATTTTTTTTTCACTTTTTATCCCATCTCGTGTAAGGTCTGCTCGGAGACTGCCTCATAATTACCGTGAGCTCCATGGCAGAGAAGGATATTGAGCCTGGTCCATAGAGCAGCTTGCTCTGATGCAGCAGATCTTTTACTATTTTGCCACCATGCCACGACGATTTCCCGATGCAGGTACTAGTCCATTGCAGTACTTAATTAGGTAGCTTTTGGTACCGAAAATGAGTAGGTAATTTTTTTTTTTTAATAAGTTTTAATACTCCATGGTGTGGAGCTCTGGAGAGTTGCCACTGTTCAAGTTAGCTGCTCATTGGCCCCTGTGTAATTGTATTAATAATACAAACACTGTTTATGTTCCATTCAAAGAACCAGTTGTGCCAAAATATTACATGAAGATATAATTTTTTTGTTATGTCTATTTTGAATTTGTTTTCGTTTGCTTATTGAAGATTCTCTACCTGATAATATTAGATGTGATGTAAGAAGCGGTACTTTACTTGGAGAATAGTCTAGTTCTGTTCCTCTTAATACCTCATCAGCATTGTGTCCTCAATTAATGTGACATCATAAGTGACGGATCTGGCAGCAGGTGATTGGTTCTTCTTGGTCAGTTGTGATGTATCAGACAGTGAGGTCTCTGGGCTGCTGATCTATGATTGGAATAGAACTAGCTATGTCAGCCTCCAGATAGAGTACTGCTCCTCACATTACACAAAATAGTGTTAGATAGAAAATTTTTAATTAGTTAAAGGAAAAGAAATAGAATATGTTAGCTATAAAAGTAATAATTCACTACATTTGAAAGTTTAATATTCTCAGGCAGTATCAAGGCTCTTTAAAAGCGTATCTCGTTTTCATGTCCACTGTCTCTGCTGGTAGGCTATTTGATACGTTCACCATTCTGTGGGTGAAAAAGTGCCTTCTAATATACCTCTGAATTTACCACCCTGAGCTTTAGGGTGCGCCCTTCTTTCTGATTGCTGGACACCAGATCAGACATCTCTGACTGGTGCAAAAGCGTTTTCATGAAATTCACATTTCTTCACTTCCAGTCTGACTTATCCTTTTAATTGCATTTGTCCACCAGTTTATAATGTTTGTACATCCATTATCAAACCGATGGTAGAAAGAAGTATTGGCTTTGAAGTTCAAAATGGAGACAACATTTGTGGTGTTAATAATTGAGTGTTGCTTCTTGTGGGGGCGGGTGAAGCCTGAACAAGATTGCCTTGGGAATACAGCTATTGCAAACAGGCAACTTATAAAACCGTTTCAACACTAAAGCAACTAAAATTGCTACTCTTGCTGTAGGAAGAACTCCTCTCCAACATGATAAAGCCACAAAAGAAAAACAAACTGATGTAGCAAAATGTATTATGTTACAATTTTTGGCCAGTAAAGACGCACTAAGCCAGGGTTTATTTCCAGGTGCATCCTGGGAGTACAGGAACAGTCATTTTACAAAGTGAAGCTGAATCATTGGAAAAATTAAGCTTGGGCTGTTAACACTCATAGTTGGATGTCCAGGGCTGTGAAGAAACACATACCTTCTTTCCTTAATGATTAATTTGAACAACAGTTTTGCAAATCAGTCACTGGAAGAACTTTCAGAGGGCCTGTAGGGTGACACAGAGGAGAAAGCCTGACTGCCAAAGCCTTCGATGTTCATGATGGTCACACATGGAATTGGGATGAGAGACTTTATCTTGCCGTTTTGAGAAGAAAAGGCATTCTACAGGATGATCCATTGGTCCAGCTGCGTCCGGACATTAGTTTTGTGACCAGACAGAAAAAAAACTGTTTGATGGGATATGGGCCATGCTGCACAAGGTGGAGATTTTATGTGAAATGGTCTTTCCAGACCAGTTACGTATTGTTCATCAGGGCAAGGTACTTCTATTTTCAGACCCAGCTGATGCTTAAAATGGGCTGGAAAACATGCACCAGCAGGCTGGCCCAGTGGTGTGTTGGGCCAAGGTGATGGGCGCCCGCTCAACAGCCTTTTTTTTTATTGGGTAAGGCCCACTAGGCGAATGCCCGTTTGCAGGAGTGACCCAGGAGCAGTGGAGAGATTGTAGTGCTCAGTCACACAGTATTTTATTTATTTTATTTTTTTATTTCGTTTTTGTTGTCCGGGTAAGTGTACTAGATCAAGCCTGCCTATTTTCAGTGCTCACCATGGGAAGGATACAGATGAATGCCAACTGACCTTGAACCAGATTAAGCTGTTGGTGCCCTTTTTTTTTTTTAGTGAATGAGAATTTGGCCAGGACACCGGGGGAAATTCACGTACTCTTTTCGATAAGTGCAGGATCTGTAACATCCACCTGAACTACCACAATCCAGGCAGATGGGACCTCGGTTTAACGTCTCATCGAAGGCGGCACCTCAAGATGTAGCACCCTCTCATGCTGCTATACAGTGTCAGTACTGGGATATTAACCCAAGTGCCAGATGTGGGAACTGAACCCACAGCCCTCTGATCTCCCGGCCTCAGAGGTGAGTGTGCTACCTACTGAGCCACTGACACTGACCAATCAGGCGTGGGAATCAAATCCAAGTCTGCGGGATGTACTGGGCTTGTTCACAGCTTGGTACTCTAACCTCTAGGCTATACTGACAGCTCTTGGTTTGGGAATGGACCATGGTTGTTTGGGGGAGAGATAGAATGTCCACAGATGGTTCTCCTCCTTCAGGAGTGGGGACAGTGTGTCTGTTGCTTGCCTGACACTCAACAGAAGATTTTAGTTGACCTCCTTTGGCCTGCCTTCATTCTGTCCTTCCAAGATGTGGTCTTCAGAACTGGACACGTATTCTAGGTGGGGTAGACCCAAAGTGCTGGGGTTCAGCGCCACTGTCTCATGTTGGGAGATGTATGGAGGTGTATCTAATAAAAACAGGGTTTTATTTAACTCTAAAATTGATTAGTGTTTTGCTCATAAAAGTGCTAAATCTTTGTGAAAATGCATAGCTTTTGCCTCATTGTGTTTAATACAGCACTTCTAGAAAATCTATATAAATATTTTCTGTACAGTTAGTATCATCTCAAGAAAAAAAATGCTAATCAGTTAATTAAAACCATTAAACTATGAGTCTCTTTGCAATACTTTGGTTGAACCTGGTTATTCTATTGAAGTGCATCTGTTTGTGTGGTACCTGGTCAGATTTAGATACGTAGATACTGTTGTTGGCAGATAAGGGCCTATGGCCCATCCAGTCTGCCCATTTGAGCTTATAAGTTCCCTTACGTTTTTCTAGAAATCTGTTACCCTGACCTCCAGAATTCCTTATGTCTGTCCCATGCTTTCTTAAATCCACGATTGTTTCAGCTCCACCACTTCCTCTGGCAGGATGCTCACTTGTCCACCACCCTTTCCGTGAAGAATTCTTCCTCACGTTTCCTCTGAATCGCTCTCCCTCAACTTCATCCCATGTCCTCTAGTCCTTGAACATCTTTTCACTGGAAAATAGCGCATTCCTGCACGCTGTTCCTCCTGTAAGGTACCTGTATGTCTCTATCATATCCCTCTCCCTCCTCTCCAGGAGTACATATTTAAGTCCTTCAGCCTGTCTTCATAGGACTTGTGATGCAATCCTGTACCATCTTTGTTGCCCTCTTCTGAACCTTCTCTACCCTGTCTGTCTTACGTAGGTAAGGTCTCCCAGAACTGTACACTGTACTCAGGTGGGGCCTCATTAGTGTCTTGTATAGTGGAATTATGACCTCCCTTTCCTGCTGATACCCCACCTATGAATCCCAGCATCCTATTTGCATTACCTGCTGCCTTGTTGCACTGTTTCCCTACCTTGAGGTAATAGGAGATGAAAACCCTGATAACCCAAAGGTCCACTTCCTGCTTGGTGCATACTATATCCTCACCCCCAATGATGCCTTATTCCAGGGTTTTGTGCTCCATATGCATTATCTTACACTTCTTTGCATTGAATTTCAACTGCTAAGCCCTTGATTATTCTTCAGGCTTCTGCAGGTCCTCCTCATTCTGTCTACACCCTCTGGCGTGTCTACTCTGTTACAGAGGTTTGTCATCAGTGAACAGGGAAATTCTGCCTTACTGGTCCTATGCAATGTCATTGATGAAGATGTTGAATAGGACCAGTCCCAGCAATCATTTCTGTGGTACCCGCTGTTCACTTTTCCCTCCGTGGTGACAACCATTTACCACCACCCTCTGTGTCCTGCTGCCCAGTCAAATACCCACCCACCGCTTTACTGTCCTGTCCATTCCCAGATTCCCAGTTTGTTTAATAGCCTTCTGTGTGGCACAGTGTCAGAGGCCTTGCTGACAGCTTTAGCTAGCACATCCACCAGTTGGTGCTGTGTGCATGGAGACACGTGTTTGCCCTTGCGTTTAGTTTCCTCCTCTGAACCACCATCTCTCTATGTCCCGTGGAGATGTGGTCTCCAGAACTGAACACAGTATCCTAGGTGAGGTCTAAACCAGCAATCTATACAGACACAACACCACCTCCCTCCTTTCGCTGGTGATTGTTTTTGAAACATAGGAAGACCAGCAGCAGTTGTAAATTATAAGTAGTGTTTTTATTATCAATAACAATAAAATAAAAATTGCAGTATAGTTATTTACAAAGGCAGTACAAACAGAGAAAACAAAGTCCTTCATCTGTAATTCCGAGTTTGTCTCCTCTCTCTCTGATTAGCAAAAGCATTACTGCTCTTTTTATAAGTCTTTGCCTAGGAACTCATTGGATCCTTTTTTTTTTTTTTTTTTTTTTTAAATGTTCTTGTCAGTTTCCTTGCAGGGGCAACAAATGGAACATTCGCAAGCTGGCCCCTGCTGACTGCTCTGCAAAATTTGTGCTGCATGACAAGTTTAACCTTTTGTGCTCTAAAATAGCTTTTGCAATGATTTCAACTGTATAACTATATGAAGTTTCAGACAAAAGAATCCAGTATCACATAAGTTTCACACAAAGACCCACATGTATCTTTATAATCACAGATAAGCAAGGGAAGAAAAAAAACAAACAGCAAGTGAAAATAGAAAGTTAGCGAGAAGGAGAATCGTTGAGACCACCAGAGTGATCGGTTCCTAGGTCTCATGAGAAATTCAAGTTACGTAACCAGACAGATAAGAGACAAAAGGAGATGATGGAATAGATCCTTGAATTTAACTCTTTCTGCATAACAAATGAGACAGGGCCTTATTCAACCCGGTCACAGTGGTACTCTTCTGTACACCCTAGAATCCCACTAGCCCTCCCAACCTGCATTGTCACATTGCTTTGTCACCTTTAGATTATCAGAGATGATTACCCCAGGTCTCGCTCCTGCTTGGTGGTCATCAGTAACACTCCCCTGCATTTTATAGTCTGCCCCTGGGTTCCTGAGCCCCAGGTACACTGTCTTGCACTGAAACCCAGCTACTACTTTGACCACTACTTGAGTTTTCTGAGGTCTCTGTTCATCCTTTCCACCCCCATTGTCCTATGCAGATTCTGATGTCATCTGCAAAGTGGCAGAACCCGAGGTAATGTCACCTGTAGAAACATTAAAGATTACTGGTCTCACTTTTTGATCCCTGAGGCACCCACTGGTCACCCTCCCTCCCCAGTGTGAACTCCATTTACCACCACCTGCTGTTGCCTGCCCCAACCAATTTCTTACCCTGTTTTACCACCTTTGGACCTCCTAAGCTGTCCAGCTTGCAATAGTTTCCTGTATGGAGTATATTGAATGCCTTACTTAAATCTAGATAGGCCACAGCCACTGCTCCACCCTTATCCAGTTCCTTTGTCACTAATCAAAGAAATCCTATCAGATTCATTTGACATGTCCTCCCACCTGCAGATCCATGCTATCTCAGGTCTTGTAACACAATAGATTGAAGCTATTCTGAGATTCTCTCCTTCAGAAGTGATTTGATTAACTTCCCACTCTACTAGTGTTTGGGCTGATTGGCCTGTAATTGCCAGCCTTCTCACTGCTACCACTTCAGTGAAGTGGGACTACATCTGCCCTCCAGTCCTCTGGAACCACTCCTTTTACCAGTGAGCTGTTAAATAGGACTGTCAGAGGTGCAGCCATTACTTTCCTGATCTCGCTCACTATCCTGTTGTGTACCTGTCTGGTCCCATTGCATTGTCTGCTTTCAGATTAGTGAGTCCTTTAGTACTCTCTTCTCTGAAAAGAATAATGTCCACCTCCTCCCTTCAGAGCTGCTGTTACTTTTTGTGGCCTCTCCCTTCTCCATCCACTGTGAACAGTGAACAAAGTATTTGTTCAGTATGTTTGCCTTTCCTGATTTCCCCTATGCACAGTCCCTCCATCCCTTGTTAACCTTACAGTTTGTTTTTGGTCTTCCTCTTTCACTTACATTCCTTTTTAAAAAAAAAGTCCTTTTGTTAATGCATGTGCTGTTTATCTCTTCAGTTTATGCCTTTGCTGCTCGTTGCTGCTTTCCTGCCTTTCTTTGTTCTCCTGATACACTTCCTTATCCTAATCCTTTGCATCTCTCTATATTTTCTGAATGCTACCCTTTCAGCCTTACCTTTTTCCCACCTCACTATAGCGGTTTATTTCCTCTTACCCACTTGCTTGATGCAGAAGTTTGTTCCCTTTACTATGCCCCTTTTGCTTCACCCACTGTTCTCACCCACCCAAGTCATCCCTGAGGCATTCACCCACTTTTTATAATATCTGCTGCCCTGAATTCATGGACCTTAACCCTTGTGTGGTTCTATTCCTCAGCCATCCCTGTATTGAACTACGTGTATGATCACTGGTCCTCAGGTGGCCTCCCACCTTGATGTCTGTAATTCTGTCCCTGTTAGAGTGCCAGGTGCAGTATTGTCCCATCACGAGTGGGTTCGCTGACTAGTTGCATGAAGAATGCCTCCTGCAGGGAGTCTGGATATCTCTGCTTCTAATTGAGCTGCAGCTAGGATCCTCCAGTTTACCTCTGGCAGACTGAAGTCCCCACTAGCATCACCTCCCTTTTCTGCCATCTTGCCAGTGGTTTCCACCAGTACTAAACTCCTCCCCTGTGCTGGAGGCCTGTAGATCACATCAGTGTGAATAGTGGCTCGGTGTTTCCCTTCTCCACGGTGACCCACAGTACCTTGCTGCCCCTTCAATGTTGCCGGCTGTATCTCTGTCGCTTTTATACTTTCCTTCACATAAAGCACCACACCCCTCTCCTTTTTTCCACTAGTCCTTCTTGAACAGAGTATAGTCTTGTATGGGCTGTCCCATCATGGTTTTATGAACATATAAAAATGCCAGCAGATACAGGCCATGTGGTCTATCAAGTCTGCAGCTCCCAGTCTATTCTGCTGCTGCCCACCCCTTACCCGTTGATCTGATTTATTGCCCGTCTGCCGACTCCCCTCCAGCTTCTCCTCAGTTTTGACCTTACCTTGACCCTGTCCCACCCCCACCCCAAAACTGCCCACAGATTTCAATATCATCACCTCCTCTGGCAGTACATTCCATCTTACTACCACCCTTTCTGTGAAATAGTGCCTCCTCATTTCCCTCTTGAATCTTCCTTCCTCAGTTTCAGACTGTTACCTTGTCCCCAATCTAAAAGCGCCCTCAGTACTAACCCTATTTATGCCTTTTAAGTATTTGAAGGTCTCAATGACATCCGCTCTCCTTTCTGTCCTCCAGGAAATACCGTTGAGCTCCTTCAGTCTTTCCTCATATAGGTTGCCCCCAGTCCAAGGATCATCTTGGTCACCCTGTGCTGGACTCCCTCCAGTAGTTTGATGTCTTTCTTTAAATAGGGACACCAGAACTGCACACAGTACTCCAGGCTGCGGTCTCATCAGTGACATGTACAGTGGCGGGATGACTTCCTCTTTCAGGGTGATTCCTCTGGCAATGCATAAGCATCTTATTAGTTTTGGCTGTTGCCTTCCTGCACTGTGCTGAATGATGCATGTCCCCTGTGACTAGTACCCCAGATCCTTCTCAGAAATGGATAACTGCACACCCCAAGTGGTAGCAATTCCCAGGGTTTCTGTCTCCCAAGTGCATGACTTTGCACTGCGTTGAACCCAGCTGCCATGTGTCTGACCAGCACTCAAACTTAGCCAGATATTCTTGGAGTGCTTGCCTCCTTCCACACTATTCTCCTCTGAACAGATCTTTGTGTCATCCACTAAAAGACTGAGCATATTCTTAATCTCATCCGATCTATCGGCAATGAAGATGTTAAATAACATCGGTCTAGCACAGCCTTGTGGGACCTCGATGGTTACAGCTGTTGGAGTTAGAGTTCTCCCCCTGCTGCCATCCCTGCAGCCAGCTCCTAACCATCCTACCAATTTCTCTCCTGCTCCCAGATTTATCAGTTTCACTACTCAGCGTTCCATGGCACTCAATCAGAGGCCTTGTTGAAGTCAGATACAGGACATCCACACTTTGACCCCTATCGAGTGCCTGTGTATCCCAGTCAATAAAAGTCAACCAGGTTGGTCTGACAGGATCTGCCGAGACAAACCCATGTTGCCTGTTGTCCTGGAGACTATTCTCTCCAGAAAGATCTCTAGCCTCTCTTAAGGATAGTCTCCATTAACTTCCCCACAGTGCAGGTAAGGCTGACTGGTCTGTAGTTACCTGGTTCATCCTGGACCCACTGTTATGGAGGGGCACCACATGATCCATCCTCCAGTCCTGGGGCACGCACTCAGTCCCCAGAGAGGTGTTGAACAAGTTTGCAGTGGTGGTCCTGCCAGGACCTCTGACAACTCCCTCAGGACCCTTGGATGCACGCCTGGCTCCTGGCACCTTATCACCTACAGGGACCTAGGGCCTTCCAACACCCTGCTCACTGGGATTTCCCTAATCTGTTAACCCTCCATCCCCATTTCCCACCCACACTTTCTCCTGCGGCATAGGCCCATCCTTCTCCTGGTAAACACCAAACATAAGTACTGATTGAGTGCTTCTGCCTGCTCACCACCACCCCTTTCTGCCCACCCTTCTTTCTTGATCTTGGCAATGATCTTTACAGCTTTTTTCTTCTTGTGTACCTGAAGAAATCTTTTTCCTCCTCTGATCCCTTGTGCCAGTCTTGGCTCCCTAGAGGCCTTGGCTGCCCTGACTGTTCTACTCACCTCTCTGGATTTCTTCACATACTCCTTCCTGTCCTCCTCCTTGCTTGGATCTCTTAACTTCTGAAGGCAGTTCTTTTTTTCCTTCACCTTCATTACTTTCTCCCTGCTTAACTAAGCTAACTCTTTGGTTCTGGCCTTCTTTCTTGAATCTTTGTACATGCATTAGTGCCCTCTGCCAGACCCAGCTTGTGATGGCCCATTTCTGGTTGACATGCATGTGTGGTGGATGTTGATGAGGTGCCCTTCCGTATGCCTCCCATCCTGCCATCTGCCCTTTTTGAAGTCCACTACCTTTGTCTTGGTTCTGGCACCTCCTTACCCAGATTGAGGATGAACCACACTGTGCTGTGGTTGCTTCCTGCCAGGGGTCCTCCATCCCTATGTCCTGGGCGTGCTCCCCATCTGTCAACACAGGTCCAGTATGTTTACATAGATACATAGACAGTGTCGGCAGATAAGGGCCTAGGCCCACCTAGTCTGCCATTTGAGCTTGTAAGTTCAGTTTGTTTTCCTAGAAGTCTGTTTCCTTACCCTGCCCTCTAGAATTCCTTTATGTCTATCCCATGCATTCTTAAATCCCGTGATTGTTTCAGCCCCCACCACTTCCTCTGGCAGGGTGTTCCACTTGTCCACCACCCGTTCTGTGAAGAAATTCTTTCTCATGTTTCCTCTGAATCGTCCTCCCTCCAACTTCATCCCATGCCCTCTAGTCCTGAAACATCTTTTAGCTTAAAATAGTGTTTTCCTGCACCTGTTCCTCCCTGTAAGATACTTGTATGTCTCTATCATATCCCTCTCTCCCTCCTCTCCTCCAGGAGTACATGTTCAGTTCCTTCAGCCTGTCTTCATAGGACTTGTGATGCAACCCATGCACCATCTTTGTTGCCCTCCTCTGAACCTTCTCTACCCTGTCTATGTCCTTACGTAGGTATGGTCTCCAGAACTGTACACTGTACTCCAGGTGGGGTCTCACTAGTGTCTTGTATAGCAGAATTATGACCTCCTTTTCCTGCTGGTGATGCCCTGCCTATACATCCCAGCATTCTATTTGCTTTACCTGATGCCTCGTCACACTGTTTCCCTACCTTGAGGTCATCAGAGATGACAACCCAAGATCCCTTTCCTGCTTGGTGCATGCTATATCCTCACCCCCAACTGATATATTGTGCCAGGGTTTTTGTGCCCCATATGCATTATCTTACTTCTTTGCATTAATTTCAACTGCCAAACCCTTGACCATTCTTCAAGTTTCTGCAGGTCCCTTCTCATTCTGTCTACACCCTCTGGTGTGTCTACTCTGTTACAGAGCTTTGTGTCATCAACTAACAGTGAAATTCTGCCTCTAGATCCTGTGCAATGTCACTGATGAAGATGTTGAATAGGACCGGTCCCAGCACTGATCCCTGTGGTACCCACTGGTTACTCTTCCCTCTGTGTCCTGCCACCCAGCCAGTTACCTACCCACCACACTACTGTCCTGCCCACACCCATATTCCCCAGTTTGTGTAATAGTCTTCTGTGTGGCACAGTGTCAAAGGCCTTGCTGAAGTCCAGATAGGCCATGTCCACTGCCTCCCAGATCCACCTCCCTAGCCACCCAGTCAAAAAATTCAATGAGAGTTGGTCTGACACCTCCCCTGGTGAAACCATGCTGCCTTGGGTCCTGTAGTCCATGACAACCAGATGTTCCACCAATCTCTCCTTCAGTAGTGCTTCCATGATCTTTCCCACTACCGGTGAGGCTGACTGGTCTGTAGTTCCTGCTTCCTCTTTGTTCCCACTTTTGTATAAGGGGACTACATCTGCTGTCCTCCAGTCTTTGGGTACCTCACCTGTTTCCAGTGATTGGCTGAACAGGATAGCCAGAGGTTCAGCCACCACCTCCCTTAGTTCTTTAAGGACCTGGGATGCACCTTAATCTGGCCCCATTGCTTTATCAGCTCTTATTACTCCAGTTCCTTCAGGACCCTTTCTCGTGTAAAGGACTTGTGTCCATTTCTGCACCATTCTCACCCTTGTACTCCCTTCAGACCCATTACCCCCCTCTTCCTTAGTAAAGACTGAGCAGAAATACCTGTTCAATATGTCAGCTTTATTGTTGTCATCCTCCACGTGCTCCCATCCTCCCCTTCAGTCTCACTATCCCTCCCTTTGTCTTTCTTTTTCCACTTATGTACCTGTAAAAGGTTTTGTCCCTTTACCCACTGATTTTGCAATGTGTTCTTCTGTCTGAGCTTTGGCTTCCTTACTGACTTCCCTGCCTCCTTTGTTTCTCCTGGTACTTCTCCTATCCCTTCTGCCTGTCTTTTTTGTATTGCCTGAATGCAATCTTTTTGGCTTTCACTTTCTTTTGCTACTTCTTGGAAAACCATAATGGTCTCCTTTTCCTTTCCTCTTGCTAACCTGCTTAATGCATAATTCTGTTGTTCTTATAATCCCATTTTAAATACTGCCCACTGTTCCTCAACCCTGATTCCTGTCCCATTCTCTTAATGCCTCTTTCAAATATCTCCCATTTTCCAAAGTCTGCCCCCTAAAATCCAGGATACGTGTTTTGTGTGGTTTGGTTCTGCTCTTTCTGTGATTTCAAACCACAATGACTGGTGGTCACTGTTACCCCATCACCTGTCTCCTGTTTGTGAGCACAGGTTCTAGTATTGCCTTCTGCCGAGTTGGTTCCATGACCAGTTGCTTGAGGAAGGCACCTGAAGAGTCCAGGATAAATCTGCTCTAGTTGATGCTGCTGCTGGGATGCTCCAGTCCACGCCTGGTATATTGAAGTCTCCAACCAGTACTACCTCACCTTGTCTGCCATCCTTTGGATGGCTAGCATCAACTCCTATCTGTTTCTTCCTCCTGGGCTGGTGGTCTATAGACCACACCTTGTGGATGGCTGGCCCCATTTTCCTTTCCAGCTTAACCCACAGTATCTCTCCCCATTTTGTTCCTCCTGGATCTGTGTGGCCCTTATGTCATTTTACATACAGTGCCACTCCTCCTCCCTTCTTGCCTGCTCTGTCTCTTCTGAATATGTTGTAGCAGGTATGGCCATCTCCCAGTCATGGTTATCATTACACCAGGTTTCAGTGATGGCCACAATGTCCAGGTCTGACTGTACCATGACAGCCTCCAGATCTTCCATCTTGTTGCTAAGGCTCCTGGCATTTGCACACATGGCTTTCCATGATTTGACCTCCTAGACTGCTTCACTGTTCTACTCAGCCCCTTCCTTGGTTGTCATTTATCCCTGGTTCTCCTTGCTGTTTGCCCTTCTGCTAAATTTTGCCCTTTTCTGTATCCACCTTTTGGACACTAATCTCCATCTTTTGCACACTGCTTTGCAGAGATAGCCACTCCTCTGGTTCACTGGTTCCACTACTGGCTGTGGGGTGACAAGTAGGTACCGTCCTTGCTGGCCTCCCCCTTTAACTGGTTAAATGCTTTCGTCAATGTAGCATTTAAACTTCTCATTGAGTGCTTGGATTCCCTCCAGGATGGATGCAGGCCGTCAGGCTTGAACAAACCTCCATCACTCCAGGTGGGTCCCCAGTCACCAGTGAATCAAACCCTTCCTCACAGCACCAGTTCTTCAACCATGAGTTAAAGTTCCTGGTGCATGCACTCCTATCTCTCTCCCTTGCCTCTCACAGGTAGTACTTCTGAGAAAGTGACAAAGTAGCTACTTGCAGAGACCCTCCCAGTTTCCTAAACTCTTCCTGAACTTCCTTTGCTCCCCATTTGCCAAGTCATTAGTACCTAGGTGGATAATGACATCCAGCTCACCCTCCGCCTTGCCTTCCCAGTGATCCCCAGTATCTTCCTTCCATCCCTCCATGCCGTGGCACCTGGTGAGGCACCTCACCTCCCTGTCCTCCCCTCCTGTGTTCCTAGCTGGATCCCTCTACGATGGAGTCCCCACCAGGATTCGCTTCCTCCTCCTCGGGGTCCACTGCTTTCCCACTGAGGTCACCTCCTTGCCTAACCTCCACATCCTTTCCTTCCACTTCCCTGGGTGCCTCTATTTGGTTGTCCTCATTTGCCAGTGTGGCATATGAGTTCTTGAGAAGGAATAGGATCTGGGATGTGCCTCTGCCTGATTGCTCTAACCCTCCCTGAGCCCACTGTCATCCAAGTGCTCCTCTTTCTCGGCATCCTTTGAGGCAGCTGCATTGGACTGGGTGGTCCCTGGATAGGGGTGATGGTACTCCTGACCTAGTTTACTTCCGCTCTGAGTCTGGCTACCTCATCCCACGGTCCAGAGATGCATGCAGATAGGGCAGCACCTCAGTGTCCAGAAGGTCTGCCTGAATATGGCTGCCCCACAGCCACTGCATTGCACCACTCCCACATTATACTGCAATTCCACTACTTCTCTGCTACTGAAGCTCTTAGTTCTCTTTTTATTTATTTACAGTACTAAAATTCTGTAACTGATCGTTAGATATATATATATATTTTTTTTTTTTTTTTTAAAGGAAAGAAACCAATAAATAAATAAATGAGTCAAAACACTTGTCGTGCTGAGGGTGGTCTCTTCCCTTATGCCCTCCTACTTCACACCTTTTACTATACCCTGTGTTTAGCTCCTGTCAATCAGATTTATCAGGGCATATAATTAAGAGTTGGGGAAGGTGGGGTGAAATTTGCAGCAATTAAAGACAGCAGAATTACACCACCACTATGTTTTAAATTTTCAACAGCCCAAAAACAATTATAAGTAAAGACAACACAGAAAGAAAGTATAGTGTCACTACAAGCCTACAATCTAAGTTTAAAGAAAAATACCAATTACCAGTTACTCTAAAGCACTGAATTGAATATGTTTCCTTCCTTCACCTTCTGGCTTCTCTGTTCCCTCCCTGGTTGGCCGACTTACCCTCTGCATCAGGAAGCTGTCCTGGAAGGCCTCCAGGAGGACCTGTTCCTGACAACGAGGTAGCTGGGGTGCTCCAATCTACCCTGGCAGATTGAAATCCCCTACTGTCACGGTACTGCCCTTACATGGAGCCTCCTTATTTGCTGTCCCAGTTCCCCGTCAGTTTCCTCATTTTGAGAGGGTGGCCCGTGACACTACCCAATCTAACTTTACTGCCTTTTGAATTTTGGAGCTGTACCCATAAGGTTTCATCCCTGCCTCCTCCCCTCTTCCCTGCTGCATAATATCCCCTTCCTTACATAAATATCCACCCTTCCCCTTTCTCTGTCTCTACGGCACAACCTGTACCCAGGGATCACTGTCCCAGTTCTGGTAATGGTGGCCCATGTCTCCGTGATGGCTGCTATGTCCACCTCTCCTTCCACCATCAGTGCCTGCAACTCTACTGCCTTGTTTCCCAGGTCCCTGCATTCAAGGAAACCACCATCCAGTGTGACCCTGCCCTCTTGCCCTTCCCTCTCATGCCTGTCCTTTTGAATTCCCTCCTGACTGGGGAGGCCTATTGGACACCCTCACCTAGTGGCACTATTTGTCGCCCAAACCTTCTCAACCCCCTACTTAGTTTCAATTAATTCTGGTTGCATTTACTTCCACAGCTTATGCTTTAGGGACCCTGAGCCTTTCTTACTCAAATGCAGCCTGCCTGGGCATACAGATCCTTGTTCTCATCGCCCCACCCCACCAGACCGCACCCCATAGTCCCATACCATTCCCCCAGCCATTTGTTGTTTCTCCCCATCCCTTTCCACACACTTAGGAATAAACTGCCACCCTTCCTGCTATCGTGCCTGGCATACATTCCACCCATATGTGGCTTTCCTGGTCTCTGCCTCCCGTTTACACCCTTCATTATTGAGTCCCCAGAATGATGACCCTCCCTCTTTTTCTCTCCTCCTAAGTACTTATCATTCTTCTGTTCACAGTCCTGATCCTCTCCCTCTTTCCATGCCCCCATCGCCCATTGCCTCACTTGTTCCCTGCTGTACCCCTTTCCTAAGCCCCTCCTCACCCCATACTCCTTCTGCTGGACCAACCCTTCCCTCCATACCATTTTCCGCCACCTCCCCTTGTCCTGTTTGAATCATACCCTACGCCCGTCAGTAACCCCTTCTACCAATACTACCTCCAGTGCACCATCCTTGCTTCCTGCCACCCTTTTAGCCCCATGCTGCTGCTACTACCCTTTTACCTCACATTTTCTGGACTCTCTTCTCCCCCATTCCTCCGGGCTAGCCAGCACTGAGAACCTGTTCCTAGACTCCTTGTTCCGAGCTTCCCTTGATGCCCCTACTGTGACTTTTTTCCTTGCTTTGTTTCTGTTCTTAACCACCTTCTACTTTTCTGACTGTTCCCATCGGCTCCTAAGGAGTTGCTGATTCTGGCTCCTTTAGCCTCCCTCCATGCTTTACCCTCTTGTCTACCAGCTGTGACGTCCAGTGAGCCCTCCTCTGTTCCCTTGGCCCCAGATGGTCCCCATCCCCACCCACCCTATCTATTCAGCGCCTTCTCAGCCATACAACCTCCTCCCTAAGTTGCCCAAGCTGTCTACACACCATGTAACCCCTGCTCTGCACACAATCCCCAAGAAGATGGCTGCCCCACAACCATTGCAGCTTACCACCCTCCTGCAACCCCTCTTGTACTGCTGCCATTAAACATCCTCCACTTCCATGCCTCTCACTATGACTGCTGCCTGCCTCTGTTCCTAGGTCCTCCACCCTACCTGGTATCCCTATTTAGTTCATCCTGCTCTAATCACCACCCCTGATATTAGCCCACACTAGTACAGATTCTAGCTACGTTCCCTCGGTTCCCTGTTTATGATTTGGTTGCCGCCCGCCCCCATGCGTACTGTATGTAGCTTCCTCCCCTCAGAAACCACTGCCTCGCAACTGTCTCCTGTTAACTCCTACCCTCTGTTGCCCTGCCCAAGCGTGGCCTGGTCCTTCCTGCGGATGCCTTGTAGAGACACCACTAGATGCCGCTGACTCGTGCTTTGTGGTCGTCAGAGGAGGGGTTGCTAAGCCTCTTGGTTATATAACATGACTTCAGACACCATGACTCCCTAATGGCCACAATATCCTGGTCAGCCTCTGCCATGATGGCCTCTTGGTCTGAAATCCTACTGACTTCAAGCATTTGACACATGGCCTTCCAGATTTTGTTACAATAGAAACCTCGATAAACAGAGATAATTGAGGGCAGATAAGGACCGCTTGGTTACCACTTAGTCTGCCCCAACCACTCTGATTACCACTCCTTTTTAAGTTCACCATGCATGCATGTGTAGCAAAGCGTCTTGCTATGAGTTGCTTTTGAAGGGTGTGACACTGTCTGTCCAGTGCAGAGTGCTCTGCAAGGGCTTGGCGTGTCACACCAATCATCAACCAGGCTGATCGTGATGGTATTTTGCCAGACATTGTCTGTACTTGAAAAGAAAATGCCGCACCAATCAAGTGGCAGCTTTTTCTTTTCATCTGCAGGACACCGCCCAGCAATGGCTGTTCGTGTCCCGATCAGCCTGGCTGATGTAACCCCCGCCTTGTTACTCCACTGGAGCTGCTGAACAGCATCCTCTTAAGAGGCTGCCCTGCATTGTTCTGCAGCTTTCCATATTGGCAGCTCCTGCCACTCACTGTCACACTCTCTGTCCCAGCAGCTTGCTTCTCCACTCCTTCAAACATGAAGTCTTGCTGTATTCTGACAATAGCAGTGAGTCCCAACCTTTGAACTGCCCGAGATGAAAGAGTTAACTTTCCATGCCAGGCATGGGCAGCTGAGCTCGAGCTTCGGTTGAGACTCTGTTTGTTGCTGTTTGAACTCAAACCGTCATTCTTTACTCCCCTCTCACTGAACAGTCGCTCGGAGATTTCTCCTTTGCTCGGTTCATTTTGTCGGTTAAAGTACCGTTTTGTCGGTTTTCAACCAATTTAAACACCCAACCTGTCGGTTCAGTCTCTGTCTGTGGTATCCGTGAGTACTAGATAGGTTTATATTGTTTTCTGTTCTGTGTGGAACTTGTAAATGGTTCATCGGTTCGGTTTGAACTGATCAAGTTGTTGTAAAATCTTTATTTCTACTTTTAGAGTGTGGTTATCGGTTCTAAAAAAATGGATTTTATTACGTTTTTTCCACGACTGTAACACGGTCAGGAACCGATAAGAGTGTCTTGCCTGGCAGATTGCCATTAAAGGGTAAGTTTGGTTAGGACTGGCACCATGTCTGAGAAACCCAAAAGAAAAACCAGGCCCACTGGGTTTCAACACTGTAGTGTGTGTGGGGAAGTCTTTGCTAAGGCTGACCCCACACCACCTGTGTTTATTGTCTGAGGTTTGACCACCTCAATGCAGACTGCCAGATTTGTAAAATTTTCCTGCAGCTACCCTAGAGAGAGAGTTGGTAGGCTCAGGAAAGGGAGGCCAAAAGTCAGCTGACCCGGATGGCCAGCCAGTTCGGTTCAAACCGAACCAGAAGGAACCCTCTGACCAGGCGAAACTTCTTGGGCAAAGGAGAACGATTCCGAGGAGTCTGTTCCAGCTAAGAGAACAAGAAAGGAAAAATCAGCTGGTGTGGATCCAAAAGTTTCTTCTCCAACTGCTGATGAAATGGCCAAGCGATAAAAATTGTGCAGTCGCTTTCCTGGTTCCGACTGAACCGGCACCATCAGGAAGGCGTTCGGTTCGGCGTTCCACCAGTTCAAGATTTTGATTTAGAGGAGTATTATGAACTGGAGGAAGAGGAGTATGAGGAAAGTGAATGGTTTTGAAAGTCTGGATGTGCCCATTGACCGGACATCTCCCCAGACAGACCTTCAGGGGTGTCTCCTCCTAGGCTTTCTGAGTCCCCTCCCATTTCATGTTTTATAAGAAAATGGCGAAGCCCTTCAGCTTCCTATGGAAGAAGCTGTGGATGACCAGGAGGAGCCTGACTATGTGATGGATATCCCAGAGTCTAGGAGGCTGTCTATTCCTTACACAAATCTTTTGGGAAACAGACATTTAAGATTTTAAAGACTCTAATACTATACCTCCTGTGGATAAAATAATGGACAAGAGGTATACTCTTGTCAGGCTCAGATACGGAGTTTCTTACACAACAGTGCAGCCATGTTAGTAGTGCAGGCTGCAGCCTGTGATAAGGCTAATATTCCTTTGGCTTCACACCCCCAGACAAGGACTCCAGGAGGATTGATGCCATGGCAAAGAAACAGTACATGGCGGCATCCTTGGGACTCAGGCAAGCTAATTATATGGCCTATACAACTAGGTATCAGAAATCCAGATGGGATACTGTCATGGCTTTAGCAAAACAGGTCCCTGGCCAGCTTGCCAAGCAGCTGGAGCAGGTGGCTGCTGATGGTACTGAGGCATGCAAGGTGCAATTCCATGCTGCAGTGGACTCCAGTGATGTTTCATCTAGAGTCATGGCTACATCTGTGGCACTTAGAGAATGGCTTGGCTCAGATGTACTAGCCTGTCGTGGGATACCCAGACTAAGGCCATGGATTTTCCTGTTGTGGGTAATTCTCTGTTTGAGGAGCAAGCGGAGAATTACATGAAAAATGGATGAATACAGGACCACCTATAGGAGTGCCCAGGCAAGGAAAGGCAAGCCACTCCTCCAGAGGCAGCATCCCAGGGCAGGTCTTTTCATAGGCCTTTCTACCAAGCCCAGGCCTCCTCTTCTGCCTATGCTCAGAGGGGTTCTTTAGAGGAGAGGCAGAAGGGTACAAGCAGACCTGCTTCCACCCCAGCCTAAACCCCTGCCAAACAGGCACCCTGATGGGTTTGCAGGGCCGATTCTCCCACCACCTGTAGGGAGGCACGCTGGCTTACTTTGTCCAAGATTGGAAGTCTCTAACATTAGACAAATGGGTCCTGGAAGTAGTAAGCCAGGGACTGGTTCTCAGCTTCAGAAAATTTCCAAAGCTGAAAACCAGATCCTTTTCACCTGCAAATCCCTCAGAGGCACTTGCCCTAGAGGCAGAGGTCTCTTCCTCCTGGCTCTCAGAGCTGTGGAAAGGGTTCCACCCCACACCAAGGCAAAGGATTGTACCCAGGTACTCCTTACCCCAAAAAGACAGGAGAATGGCGCCCATCCTGGATCTCAGATACTTAAACAAGCACATTTTAAAGCCAAAATTCAAAATGGTGACTGGAGAATAATTCTACCCTCTCTAAGGCCAGGGGACTGGCTAGTCTCCCTGGACCTCAGGATACCTATTTCCATATTCTCATCAGAAGCTCCCATCGTGTACCTCAGGTTCGAGCTGCCCTCAGGCCATTACCAATTCAGAGCAATGCCCTTTGGCCTAACCTCTGCTCCAAGGGTGTTCACAAAATGCCTGGCAGTAGTAGTTGCTTCTCTAAGAAGGCAAAGGATTGCCATCTTTCCATACCTGGACGACTGGCTCATAGTAGGCCAGTCCCCAGAACAAGTCAAGTTACACCTACAGATAACTCAGCAGTTGCTCACCTCTCTAGGTTTCCTTCTGAATCTTTCAAAGTCAGTTCTAGAGCCTGTTCAGCTCCTCACCTTGATAGGTGTAGAGCTAGATATAGAAAAGAGAGCCTTTCTTCCCTGGACAGGGCAAGGACCCTTATCACACTGGCCTCTTCATTCACCCTTCAGGTGTCTCGACCAGCAAGGCATTTTCTGCAGCTCCTGGGTCACATGGTTTCTTCTACAGCAGTGATGCAGGAGCAAGATTTCAGATGAGGGACATTCAGTTCCATCTGAGAGCCTTTGGTCTCAGAGAAAGGACCCTCTGACCAAACTGATACCAGTAACTCAAACCCTGATCCAGGCCTTGCAGTGGTGGCAGGATCAGAACAATCTAAGACAAGGAGTTCCTTTGTCACTCAGTCTCATTCTTTAATCCTTACTACAGATGCCTCCCTCTTGGGGTGGGGGCCCACTTGGGAGACTTGACCACCCAAGGGTTGGGTCCCTTCAGGAATCTTTGCTTCACATCAATTTGTTGGAACTCAGGGCAGTGTTTCTAGCACTTCTAGTTTTTTCCAAGTCTGTTCAGAACAAAGTAATTCAGATCAGGACAGACAATACCACCACAATGTGGTATATCAAACAACGGGGCACTCGGTCAAGGCCTTGTGCACAGAAGCAATGAAGTTGTGGTCTCTGGCCTATCCTCTGAACACCTCCCTCACAGCAGTACACCTCCCAGGCAAGGACAATGTCCTGGCAGATGCTCTCAGCAGGATATCTAGGGGCCATCACAAATGGTCACTGGATCCCCTGGTCTTGGAGGTGATCTTCTCCAGATGGGGCACCCCACAGATGGATCTTTTGCAGCCCCAGACAATCACCAACTTCCTCTGTTTTGCTACAGGCCCCAGTGTTGGGCTCAGTCCCCTGGATGCCTTGGTTCTCATTGGGAAGGGAAGTTCCTGTATGCTTTTCCCCTTCCCTCTCCTGTTCAAAGTGCTAGTCAAAATCAGGTCTCAACCCTGCAAAGTGATTCTGATTGCTCCAGATTGGGCCAGACAGCCCTGGTACCCTCTCCTGTTGTCCTTAGCAGTCCACCTTCCCTTGTCTCTTCCCAGGAATTACAACCTGTTAACCTGTGCTCAGGGGAGGGTTTGGTACCGAATCTCAAATCTCTCAACCTCCAGTCCTGGTTCTTGAAGAGTTAGAGTTTGCTGATTTACACCTTTCTCAAGGTGTTATGGATATTCTAAAGGCTTCTAGGAAGCCTTCCATCAGAACTACTTATAATTCCAAATGGAAAAGATTCTCCATATGGTGCTCTGGGAAGCATATTTCCCAGAGTCTGCTGACCTGCCCACAGTCCTTGACTATATGGTCCATCTGAATAGCTTGGGACTCAGACCAGCCACACTAAGGGTGCATCTGGCAGCTGTCTCGGCTTTATTTCAGCAGGTAAGCCCTCTTCTCTTTCAGCCCACCCTGTATTCTCCAAGTTTTTCAAGGGATTGCTTCATACCAATCTGCCATTCAGGGACCCTGCCCCTGCTTGGGACCTTAACGTTTGCATTGCTCAGCTTATGCAACCTTTTAAGTCTTTGTCCTCAGCAGAGCTTAAGTACTTGACTTGGAAACTGTGTTCCTGGTGGCCATCACTTCTGCCAGGCGCATAAGTGAGTTACAATCCCTGTCAGTGGAGCCTGATTTTATCTCTTTCCATAGAGATAAGGTGGTCCTCAGGACTAACAGGAAATTTTACCTAAGGTGGTTTCAGACTTCCACCTTAACCAATCTCTCTCTTCCTGTGTACTTCACTGACCATTCCTCCTCTGGCGAGAGGAGGTTGCACAGTTTGGATGTGAAAAGAGGCCTTAGCTACTACATAGACACGTAAGGGTCACAGGTTTGACTCCTCCAACTGTTCCTCACTTTTGCTGAGGTTGGTAAAGGAAAACCTGCTACTAAAAGATCCATTGCCAGGAGGATTGTCTCTGCATTCAATTTTGCTATGAAAACTAGGTAAGATTCCACCCTCAGGCCTGAGGGCTCACTCTGCCAGAGGTACAGCTGCTTCCTGGCTGCTGCAGGGATATTCCTATCTTAGAGATATGTCAAGCAGCTACCTGGAAAACAGTTCACACTTTTACCAAGCATTACTCTCTGGATATCTAGGCTAGGAGTGATGCTCGGTTTAACACAGCTATGCTTCAAAGCCTATTTCTAAGTAGGTTCTGTCCCTCCTGCATGGAGGTACTGCTTGGTAGTCTGCTATTGTCAGAATACAGCAAGACTTCATGTCGTTTGAAGAAAAAATTACTCACCTTAGTAATGTTGTTTCTTCTAATGGAGTCTTGCTATGTATTTGACCTCCTCCCATCTTCCCCTCTCAGAACCTTTGTTTTTGGGATATGAGTGGGCAGTAGCAGTGTTGGCACTCAGGAGGTGCCCCACCTTTTTTATTATCACCCTCTTTTCTTTGGGTGAGTGGGTGTTGTGTTTATTTCATTTTTGGGTTTCTGACTTGAGTCTTTGTTTTGGGAACAAAAATTTGTTGTTATATTTAGTAGCCAGTTGGCTAGTGTAGGTTTACAGCTTCCACACTGGACCTCAGTGAGTTTAGCTCGTAAAGATCTGACGGTTTGAGTTCAAACAGCAACAGACAGAGTCTCAACCGAGCTCGAACTCAGCGTTCCATGCCTGGCATGGAAAGTTAACTCTTTCATCTCGGGGCAGTTTGAAGGTTGGGACTCACTGCTATTGTCAGAATACAGCAAGACTCCATTGAAGAAACAACATTACTAAGGTGAGTAATTTTTCTTCTCCTCTTCTCCCAAATCTGAGCCCCATGCGGCTTTCCATATTTGTGGCTTCTGCCACCACCCGTCACATGCTGTGTTCCCGGTGCTTGCTCCTCATCCCCTTCCTCCTCAGCTTCCACATCTGAGCTGCAGTGTGGCTTTTCCATGACAGGCTCCTGCCGCCTACCATCGCATGCGCCTGAGGTAGATTGTGTTCTTTTATTTATTGTGAAGACATCCAGTGCTGATCACACTAGACATCATGGGCAAAAATATGTGACTGACTGAGAGGTACAGATTCAAGGTCCAGCAAAGTCAGTGCAATATACTGCAAACCAGTACTAAAACCCCAAACACCTTCACTGTTCAGTAAAGGGTAGGGTACTGCAGTTCAGTTAATGAGCATGCAGACCACAAGTATCCAGAAGCAGCATGCACACAACACAGGTGGAGTTAAGGAATCAAGTGATGCGACAAAGGTGAAAATCCAGCATCATTTATCCGCACAGCAGGATAATTATAATATTTTGCTGTTCAATGAGCCAACTGCCATAATGCAAGGCAGTTCTAGGTGAAGACACGCACAATTAATGAACAACATGAAAAATTCACTTTATTAACTAACTAGTTATAGACAGACTAAAGCGGAATACACTTGGTTTGTGTTATTGTTTTATTTATTTCTTGGGAAGACATCAAGCACTGATAAAACAGGACGACATGGGAAAAGATCTGTGACTGACTGACACTGTGAACAGGATTACAAGATCCAGTACAAGCCAGTGCTATAAACTGCAATCAAGTTGTAACAACCACGACAGATATGCTGTACAATAAAGGGCAGGCTTCCACATATAAAGTAACACCATCAAACAGTGTGGTTCACGTTAAACTCGACTACAGAGTCAAGCCATACAAAAGTGAAGGTACTGGACTTTAGGAGGGCTGACTTTGGCAAGATGGGAGAGTGCCTCAGAAAAGCACTAGCAAGCGGGCTAGAAGGAGGTGTGGAGCAACAATGGGAATCATCAAAACTGCTATCACAGAGGCAACAAGCCTTTGTGTGAAGCAAATAAACAAATCAAACGAAAGAAAAAGCCACTATGGTTCTCAAAAGAGGTGGCTGTGAAAGTCGGAAGAAGAAAAGATAGCATTCGGAGTATAAGGAAACACAGAAGGAGCAGGACAGAGAAGCTGTACCAGTTAAGGCAGAAGGAAGCAGGAGGAAGTCAGAATAGCAAAGGCTCAAACTGAGGAAAAGAGAGTCAACTCAGTTAAAAGAGATAAACCTTTATAGGTACATCAGCGGCGAGAAAGACAAAGGGAGGGATAGTGAGGCTGAATAGAATGAACGGGTGGGTGGGCAGAGGGGACAGTGAAAAAGCAGGGACACTGAACGAATATTTCTGCTCAGTATTCACAAAAGAGGAGGAAGTGCCTAATCCAATTAACAGAAGCACTTTTGATAGGGGTCGATCCCAGTCCTTTCTCAGAAGAAAGGGTTCTGCAAGAACTCCTAAAACTGAAGGTGGACAAAGCAGTGGGTCCTGATTGAATTCACCCAGAATTCTAAAAGAATTATGTTAGGAACTAGTGAAACCACTGGCTACTCTTCTTAATAAATCATGGGAGGATGGTGTGGTACCCGAGGACTGGAGGAAGGCAGATGTGATTCCCCTTCACAAAAGTGGGACCAAGACAGAGGCAGGAAACTACAGACCTGTCAGTCTGACCTCTGTGGTAGGGAAAGTGATGGAGTCACTTCTGAAGGAAAGAATAGTTGAGTACCTAGGGCCAGTGGAGCACAGGACCCAAGGCAGCATGGGTTCTGGCCAGGAAGGTCATGTCAGACGAATCTAATAGATTTCTTTGACTGGGTGACTAAGTAGTAAGACCAGTGAGGGGCTGTGGTGGTGGCCTACCTAGACTTTAGTAAGGCATGTGACACAGTCCACACACAAAGATTGTCAAATTAACCAGCGTGGGGTGGGTCCCAGGGTGGTAGCCTGGGTAAAACATTGGCTGCACTAACAGGACACAGAAGGTAATTGTAAATGGAGTCCACTCTGAAGAAAGGGGGGTTACTAGTGGGGTACGCAGGGTTCAGTATTGGGTCCAGTCCTTTTAATGTCTTCATCAGTGACATTGCAGAGGACTGAAGGAAAAGTATGCCTTTTGCAGATGACACAAAGATCTGCAACAGGGTTGATACACAAGGAGGCGTGGAAAGGATGAAAAGGACTTGGCGAGGTTGGAGGAATGGTCAGAAGTATGGCAGCTAGGATTCAATGCAAAGAGGTGCAAAATAGTGCACCTGGGAAACAAGAACCCAGGGAAGAATACACAATGGGTGGGAGGTAGCAACAACAAAAAAGAAAGGGACCTGGGGGTAATCATATCAGATGACTTTAAGGTTAGAAGCAATGTGAGTAGGGAGGGCTGGGGGTATACTGGGATGTATAGAGAGAGGCATCACCAGCAGAAAACAGGAAGTTGTAATCCCTCTGTACAGACAGTTGGTGAGACCTCATCTGGAGTACTGTGTCCAGTTCTGGAGACCCCATCTCTGCAAGGACATAGACAGGATAGAGGTAGTGCAGAGGAGGGCAACTAAAATTGTGCAGGGTCTGCAAGAGAAGCCGTGGAGGAGAGACTAAAGGAGCTTAATATGTATACCCTTGAGGAAAGAAGGGGGACTTGATAGAAACTTTTAAGTACCTCAGTGGAATCAACAAAGTCCAAGAGGCTAGCATCTTTCAGAAAAAGAGACTTGCAAGAACAAGGACACAATTTAAAGATAGGAGGGCGGTTCAGGGCAATGTGAGGAAGTATTATTTCACAGAGAGGGTAGTGGATGCATGGAACAGCCTTCCTGAGGAGGTGTGGGGTCTAAAACTGTGGGAGAATTCAAGAATGCATGGGACAGACATAAGGCAATTCTTGTGGGGGTAGGAGAGAAATAGGCTGTTGGTTAACTAGGATCTGCAGCCTATCCTGTGAGTAGGAAATGGGCGAACTAGATGCAATGGCCGGTCATATCTTGCGTCCAAAGTCTATGTTTCTATGTAACACACATACATACAGCAACAATACAACACAAAGGTGAATGGACAACTTACAAATCAGGTATAATTGTTTACAGTCCGATGGTAAATTTTCATATTATTCTGTTCAGCTAACCTCCATTCATAATACAGGGTTATTTTATGAGCAGGCAAACAAATTCAGTTAACTAACTAGTTATAGACAGAGGAATATCATTTGATTGGGTTATTCCTTTTTTTTTTTAATCTTTTTTTTTTTTTTTTCAGTTCATTACAGCAGGGATACGCATCACGATGTAATGTCACATAAGACAATCGTCCGTTGCATAATTTTATACAGTGATGAGTATGTTCAAGACCATAATAAGACAGTACCAGCATACGCCTAAAAGACATAAGACATCACCACGTTCACCTCAGGACTTAATTCTATTACTGTAGCCGATTAGGAATAAAAGTCTTATATAATGGGGTAATGTAAAAACCCAAGGTCTCACATGAGTTCAAATTGTTTTACTCTTCCTAACTGTGTAGCAATGGTCCGTTCCAGATAATAGACTTCAGACATAGTTGTATGCCATAGGGGAGTGCGTGGTGTTGGTTCGCCAAAGGCGAGATAACTTTTTGGCAGCCGCCAAATAGAGAGATTTTCTACTTTTACTGGTGGAATTGTATCATCATTTCATATATAAAGTAATACCAATTGTGTTAAAGTTAGGTCTTTATCTAATGTTTTAAGTTTTTGTAATATCTTTCCAGTATTGGTCAACCCTTGGACAGGCCCAGAAGATATGAGCTGTGCTTGCCAGTGGTTCTCCACAACCCTTCCAGCATGTGCCGTGCTTGGCAAAATTTAATTAACTTATCAGGAGTATTAAATCAGATTCTACATTTCCAAATATATTCACTCCAATATGGGGATTGGGAAATTTTCATGGAGGGTATAATTGGTTCCAACCATTTCTCATATGAAATTTGGGTATTTAGCTCTAAATTCCAAGCTGTCAAAATGTCTCTTGTGGATTCAGGCCAGTTTCCTGCAAGAATGATGTATATCAGGCCTATCAAGTGTTTTTTTCCGTCCTCCAGTGGCCTCAAAAGGATGTCATCAGTTGGGGAATAGGATTTGGAAGGGCATTCTGAGGTGTTTTTTTTCTGAAGTAGAAATGCTCTAACCTGTAAATACCTGTAGTGTTGAGTGTTTGGAAGAAGGTGAAAGGCGGCCTGTAAGGCTGCAAAGGTCACCACCCTTTGTGTGTATAAAAATTGGTATATCATTGATAACCCTCTCCTATGCCACTCCCTGTAAGTATGATCATGTTGTGTGGGTGTGAAATCCCTCTTTCATTAAGTGGAAATAAGTCATCTTCTAGAGTTGGGAGTGCTCTGAGCCTCATACCTTATTTTTAAGGTATTACGGTACCAAATATGAAATTCCTGAAGTTTGGTGGGAGACGGCGGGGCAAACACTATCGGAAAAATATCAAATAAGTTGTTTAGTACAAATTCTGTACTTCTGTCTTACAGACCACTGCCCTGTGGTATTCCCTCAGGTTTGGGAAGTTCATACCTCTTTTATCAATGGGGACCATCTGATCCCTGCGTGTTTTCCAGCCTAAACAATCTGGACACAATTCTGTTCCAGGACATAAAATAGAATCGGTGGGAGTGAAGAGTAGGGTCTGGAAAAATATAATAATTTAGGAAGCGCTGTCATGTGGCTAGCCTGTATCCTTAGACAAAAGGATCGTGGAAGATATGTCCAGGTCCCAAGTAATTTTTCTATTTCTAGGTCAATGGCTCTAAATTGAAAAGCTCTAAATGATCTAAATTTTGAAGTATGAGCACACCCAGGTATTTAACCCTATTATTTCACCATCTCGAGGGAAAGGGAGTCTTCAAAGTTCAAGAGGAAAAGTTCATGGGTAAAATCTGTCTTCTGGATATTTATTTTATAACCAGAAATGTCTGAGAAGGTAGTAGTTACATCAAGTATAGCTGGGACGGTGTTTTATGGGTTCAAAAGTGTTAACAAGATGTCATCAGCATATAGGGAAAGGGTGAATTTCCTCACTCCCAGTGGAATACCATGAATTTGTGGGTGTTGCCTTATAGCTTCTGCCAGGCCCTCCATGCAGAGAGGCGAAAGGAGAGGTGATAAGGGACAGCCCTGTCTAGTTCCTTTTCTGAGAGGAATTAAAGATAAGTGCCCATTTACCTTTATATAGGCTGGGAGGGCATATGTATGCTGCATTAAGGCAGTAAACTCTGAGGGAATCCAAATTAAGATAGGGTCTTCCATAAAAAGGACCATATAACCCGATTAAAGGCTTTGTCAGCATCTAGGCTGACAAACACCGCTGGGATCTTTCTTTGGTTTATATGGTCTGACAGATGTATTGTTCTCGTATATTGTCTGTGGTCTGCCTGGGCGGATGAATCCAGACTGGCCTGCATTTTAAGGTCAGCATCATCTCACCTATCCTGAGGCCCAAATAGGCGTAAACAATTTATAATCCATGTTTAAAATGGATATCAGTCTGTAGGAAGTAGCTAGATCGGGGTTTACCTTGCTTTAATATGGAAATATTGGTGTACCCCATGAGGGGAGGAGCCCTCCTCCTGGATCTGTCAAAGCTGCTGCCAGTGAAGAAATGAGTTGCTTAAAGAACGATTTATACCATTCAGAATGCAGGCTATCTGAGCCTCGGGTTTTACTGCATGAGACTACTTTTTTAGCTCCTCTGTCCTGATTGGTGCTTTCAGTTTTCCTCCATGTCTTGAAAGATTTTAGATAAAAGAGTTGATTAAAGAATTCCTCAAATTCAGAGTTTCTTGGTAGTGAGGGTTCACCATATAAATGTGAGTAGTAGTTTGAAATACCTCCATTATCTGTGATGTATTCTTGGCTCTAATATTGTGCTTTACATCTGTGAGGTGTGTGATATAAGTGGAAGTTCTATGGCTCCTGAGCCTCTGGGCTAAATTTCTAGCCCTTTAGGACCCCTTCAGATCTATAGGATTTAAGGTAAATAGTGCCTGCTGTGTTTTCTTCTGTAATATTTTTAAAGCTGCATTTTTCTGATTGATCTGGGTCCTGACCTCAGCAATATCTAGATTGGGAACCTGCTGCAGTTCCTGTAACTCCCCATGAAGCTTTACATATTTACTGGATTATTCATGTGAATACATCAAAATGAAACAAATGTACAATAAACAGACTGATAAAGTATATATCAATTAGCTAGATATAGATAAAGATAAAGTAGAGTGTCGTCTGTGTAATTTTTGTTTGATTTATTATGAAGACACCAAGCCATTAAAAAAAAAAAAAAATAGAGGTAAAGGGCAAAAACTGACCTGGGTGTACCGGATTAGAAGATCCACTAGAAGCCAGTGCAATAACCGTAACCCAGTAGTAGCAACAAGCACACATATGTACTGTATAATATGGGTCATGGTACTCGGTTCAAATAATGAGTGCAAACCAACGCATCTGTTAGCAGAATGATAGTGAACTGAATGAATGTAAGTAAAACATCAGGATACATTCAACATCAACAAGTAAATCACAAACCTAAGTGAAAATGTCATTACGTGTTTACTTTATTTCTTATTTATTTGGAGCAAATATAGGTCAAATAAAAACAGACATCATGTGCAAAGATCTCTGCCTGAATGGGGTGTACAATAATTTGGATAGTCCTGGAGTTCAAATAAGAACAATGCCACCACCAACAGTCAGAAGAGTAATTTTGGTGTCAGGGTGGGGGAGACAGCCTCACTCTTAACCAGCCTCGGATCGTGGGTGCTGCACTACTGGAAAAGCACCAAGGGCATGGTGAGAGATCTCGGCGTCCCTGACAATGATAGTACAATACTGACATTGGTATTTTGCCCTTGCAACAGACTTTTTTTTTTTTTTTTTTTATGGGGGCTGTGTCCTCACACACCTCCATGTAGAGCTTGCTGCCTCTACCACCCACATTTATTATCAGCTCCAGGTAAGAGTTCTCAAAAGAGGTGGTGGGGAAGGTTAGGAGAAAGAGATAGCATTCAGGAAGTGTAAGGAAACACAAGAGGAACAGGACAGAGAACTGTACCAGTTAAAGCAGAAGGAAGCAGGGAAGGCATTCAGAATAGCAAAGGCCCAAACTGAGGAAAAGATAACCAACTCAGTTAAGAAGGGGATAAAACCTTTTTATATAGGTACATTTGGGAGCAAAGAAAGACCAAGGGAGGGATAGTGAGGCTTAATAAAGGGGAGGTGGATGGGCAGAGAGGACAGTGAAAAGAAGGAATACTGAATGAATACTTCAGCCCAGTATTCACAAAAGAAGAGGAGGAGGTACCTAATTCAGTCGCTAGAAGCACTCTGGACAGAGGGATCGATACCAGTCCTTTCACAGAAGAAAAGGTTCTGAAAGAACTCCTAAAACTAAAGGTGGACAGAGCAATGGGGCCTGATGGGATTCACCCCAGAATTCTAAAAAACTAAAGGGAGAACTAGTAACACCACTGACTACCCATTTTAACCAATCTTGGGAGGATGGTGTGGTACTTAAGGACTGCAGGAGGGCAGATGTGATTCCCTTCACAAAAGTGGAAAGCAAGTAGAGGCAGAAACTACAGACCTGTTAGCTTGACCACAGTGGCAGGGAAAATGGCCAGCTGGCTCACAGGACCCAAGGCAGCTTGGATTCACAGTGGGAAGGTCATATTAGATGAATCTAATAGCGTTCTTTGACTGGGTGACCAAAGTAGTGGACAAGGAGGGCAGTGGATATGACCAACCTAGATTTTAGCAAGGCATTTAACACAGTCCCACACAAAAGAGTAATAAATAAATTAGCCAGCCTGGGTGGGTCCCAAGGTGGTAGCCTGGAGTAAAAATTGCCTGGACAACAGGACACAGAAGGTAATAGTAAATGGAGTCCACTTGAAGAAGGGGTTACTAGTGTACCGCAGGGTTCAGTACTGGTCCGTCCTTTTAATGTCTTTATAAGGGACATTGCAGAGGGACTGAAAGGAAGAGATATTCTCTTGCAGATGACACACATCTGCAACAGGGTTGATAACACGGGGGGGTGGAAAGGATGAGAAGGACTTGGCAGTGTTGGAGGAATGGTCAATCATATGGCAGCTTAGATTTCAGTGCAAAGAAGTGCAAAGTAATGCACCTGGGAAACAAAACCCCAGAGGAAGAGTACACAGTGGGGGGCCTTAACAACAACATAAATCAGAAAGGACTTGGGGTAGTCATATGAGATGACCTAAAGGTAAGCAAGCAATGTGAGAGGCGGTAAGAATGGCTGGGAGATGCAGGGATGTACAGGAGAGGCATCACCAGTAGAAACAGGAAGTTGTTATCCTGTGTACAGACAGTTGGTGAGACTCCATCTGAGTACTGTCATGATTCTGGAGACCCATCTCTGCAAGGACATAGACAAGATGGAGGCAGTCTAGAGGAGGAGGCCAACTAAAATGGTGCAGGGCCATATGGAGAGAGACTAAAGGGCTTTGTGTGTGTATATATGTGTATATAGATATATATAATACACACACACACACACACTCCCTTGAAAAAGGAGGAAGAAGGGTACAAGATAGAAACTTTTAAGTTCCTTAAGGGAATCGGCAAAGTCCAAGAGGGTAGCATCTTTCAGAAAAGAGATGTGCAAAAACAAGGGGACACAATGGAAATATTTTTCACACAGTGGTGGACACATAGAACTGCCTTCCTGAGGAGGTTGTTGGATCAAAAACAGTGGGAAATTCAAGAATACATGGTACAGACATATAGCAGTTCTGGTGGGGGGTAGGAAGAAGTAGGTAGTTGATTAACTAGGATCTGCAGCTTATCCAATGAATGAAATGCGCGAATTCGTGAGCTAAACAGTCCTTATCTGCTGTCAAATCTATGTTTCTATGTCTATGTGTTGATTCGGGGAGAGGGCAGGACAGGGAAAGTGCATAGTAAGCGGACCATTACAACGAATATTGCTGTAATAGTCTGTTTTCAAATTCCTCTGGGGTGTCAGCTCGAGTCGGACCAAATGCTACCCACAAAAGTCAATCATCTATGGAAAAATACAATTATTTCTAGCAACATTCTTTTAAAAGCTAGTACATACAGGAGAACACTGAAGACACTGGGAGACCATCGTTGACTGGCACAGCCACCCTCACCTCCTTGGCCAGCCGCCAAATGGGAAGACATGGTACATGCATCCAATGTACAGTACAGGTTGCATGTCCATCCCTGTATTGTACAGGAGGGTGGATTGTGTACTGTACAGGGTGCATGGTCCCTGTACAGTACAGAGACCACACACCTCTGTACAGTACATGGTTCACATACAGGAGATGCATGCATGCCATGTAATGTACATTGAACATGTGCTCCATGTGTTCCCATTTGGTAGCCAACCCGATGTGGTGAGTGGTGGGCTGTGCTGGTCACCGTATGATCTCCCGCCACACCCACCCTTTAGGTTAAGGGTGGGATGATGCTCAATGCAACTCATGTTTTAAACCCCTAGTACTGTCACTGGCTGGCTGCTCCTCCTTACTGTGTTTAGCGCAACAGTTACTTCTGCTTTAAACAGGTTCAGGAAGGAGAAACATCTACACTGGGCAGGTTTTTGTTTGTTTGTAAAACAAAACACCCCACCTTTCAAGCCTTCCAACAGTGTCCACGCCTCTTCATCCATAGTTCACCCACCTGCAAGGTTCGTTTTTATTTTAAATTATTTTAACTCTGGTAACATAACACAGAAGAAAACACTGAGTTGCATGTTAGGCTAACCATATAACTGCTCAGCCCTCTCCCCACTCTCACCCGCCAGCAGAACACAGCAGTCCCTACCAAAGCAGGCTTAATCAGGCTCAGTCAGTCAAGTAGCACACAGGAGAGATGCTAGACAGCACATCATTGACTGACTACAGACAGTAGACAGGACCAGCACAGCACAGCACAGCAGAGCAGGGCAGACCACCAATAAACATAATCAAATGAAACACCACCTACCCTTGTCGTCTTGCACACTGTATGATAGCTCAAGTTGAGAAGCAGATTGTGCGGTTTACTGCTGGTGGTCACCTAGTGAAACCACTGGCCCACTACACCACAGGAAGAGAAGAATGCCTGCAGAATTGCAGCACTGTTCTTTTCATTGGGCACTCCCTGTCCCTGACTGGCTCCAGATTAAATGGTCAATAGTGTGTGGTCCCTGCCAGCTCAGAACTGCCCTGACTGTGCAGACTTGAACTCCTCCCACCACCTTCTCTGTTTATTGTAGCAGTTTTGTGCATAGTGTCCTCCCATGGCATTGAGTATTGTTGTTGCTGTCCCCAATCACTACTCGCCTCACCACAACCCACCACTGCAGCACCACCAGTAACCAGACTTAGTCCTACCAGTTAGTTGTTCCTTGCAGCCACTGCCTCATAATCAGTCCATTGTCCTCTCTTCCAAACTTTTCCAGTCTCAGTCCATGCAGACAGTTCCACAGGCTCGCTCATTGTGACTCGACTGACCCAATTCAGTCACTCACAGCAGACAAGGCCGCCTCGACACACTATTAAACCGATAAGGGCTCCTCTGACCCGACCAACTCCTGAGTCCCACATGAGGAGCAACTTGAAGCTTTGGGCAAGCAAAGTGGAAGCAGGCAGCTACTGGACAAGGTGGGCAGGCGTGGCAGCATTCAGAAAGGAAGGATGCCCCAAATGTGACAGCACCATGGTCTCGATGCCAGCAGTCGGTCTCCTGCTCTCCTAGTCCCGACTCCTCGCTGCTATTGGCGGCAGCGTGTGTTTACACAACTTCCAGGTGAGGTGACTGTGATCAGTCACTTTCTCCCTTCCTGCTGCAACTCAATCTTGCTCTTCCCAGTTCTGGTCAGGCCAGTTTGTAAAACAAGGCCAGGACTTGAATCGGGGCCCAGAGACTGGCAGGCAGTAAGCAAAAGAGACCTCATAGGAGGCCCAGGAGGAAGCCAAAAACCAGGAGCATTTCCCAGCCATCCAAACAAAAAAACATGTTCGCTCCACTGCTACAACCACAAAGTCATACAGGGTAAGAAATCAAACCACCAAAAAGGCTAACACACCAAATAAAACCAATACAAACTAGGATTAAAACAAAAAAACTAATACTCAAAATATAACCAACAACAATACCAAAACCCAACGCAATAAGAAAAGAAATACTAAAACTCAAAATAAAAATGACACAAATATACACAAAAGCAAAATTCTTATAATTGGGAATCCATGATCAGGTGGAACACCACCAAATGCAAAATGTTAAAAGCGACATTGTGGTAAAGTGTTTACCAGGAGCCTCTGCAAGTAGGGACACTAACAGCATAACGGCATTAAGACAATTGTGCAGTAATCTGGGGATGTTACACATATAACAATATACCTTGGTACCAATTACTTGGCGCATCACACAGTTCAGAAGGCCAAGAAACACTTTGAGACCTGGCCAACAAACTTTCTTCCTTCCGTCCAAATTAGCCTTCTCAGAAGTGCTGCCAGTGTTGGGTGGGGAGCACCAAGTGAGCCAGAGAGATTGAAGTAGGCAGATTCAACTCATGGCTGCATGACTGGTGCCAAGACAAGGATTACCACTACATAGGGAACTGGCACAACTTTTGGGCAAGAGCTTTTTTTTTTTTTTTTTTTTTTTTAAATACAATGGATTGCACCTAAGCAGAGAAGGTGTATGAGCCCTTGGACAAAAATGTGATGTCTATACGGGTAGTTTTACTAAATAAAAGGGAGTGTGATGCAGCTCACACCCCTGCCATCAGTTGGCTGGTCATCACTCCTCAGCTGTGCACATACATCCTCAGAAAACAAATCTGAGCCAACATCCCCGAACCAGCAACCTCCATAATCTCTTGACCAGAAACGGCAAACTGGAGCAGTCCAGGAAGAGGGTACAACCTTGCGTAAGAGGATGTACACATTCCTGGAAGGCAGTGGTTAATTCTAGGAGTGTAACCAACAAATGTCTCAAACTCACAGCCATCTTGGAAACAGAAAGCTTGGACTGGGTGGCTGTAACAGAAACATGGTTCACGGAAAACCATGGATGGGATATGGTCATTCCTGGTTACAATCTGTTCAGGAAAGATAGGCAGAAACAAAAAAAAAAGGAGGGATAGGCAGAGCAAAAAAAAGGGGAGCATAGCCATTTACATTCAGGAGGAAATAAAAGCCACAAGTAAAAAGGGCATCCTGGGGACTTTGAGTCACTGTGGCTAACAGTAGACACTGGCAAGGGAAAATCCTTTCAGAATCGGCGTTGTGTACAGGCCCCCAAATCAAGGAGACAAAGACCTACTAGAGGAAAATGACAAAATATCTGATAAAGGTGAAGCAAACTGGTGGGGACTTCAACCTACCAGATATTAAGGTAGGGACTTCTTATTGTCACTACAAGGTGTGGGACTGTGCCAACTTGTTAAAATCCCAACAAGGGGAGATGCCATTCTTAATCTTGTCCTCACAAACTCACAAAGGATCAGACACATCGGAGTGGAATGCCGTATGGGCAACAGCGACCACTGCATGGCAAGTTTTAAGGTAAATATAACACAGGACACCAGTCACTCAAAGATAAAGGTGCTAGACTTCAGAAAGGCTGACTTCAAAAATATGAGGAACAACATAAGTAGCCAGTTACTGAAATGGAGGTTGAGGAGGTGGAGGTCATGTGGGGAGACTCAAGAGAGCAATAAAGACTGCCACAGATCAATGCGCCAGATGGGTCAGCAAAGCAAAAAGAAAATAAATCGTGTCTGGTTTTCCATGGAAGTGGCTACCACAGTCAAAGAAAAATGAAGGCATACAGCATATACCAGGAAACCAAAACTGAGAAAGACTGGGAGTTGTACAAGGAAAAATGGAGAGTCTAACAAACAAGTTAGAAAGGCAAAAGCCCTGACAGAGGAAAATGTAGCAGAAGGGGCAAAGAGAGGAGACAAATCATTTTAAATACATTAGGAACGAGGAAGGCAACATGTGGGATAGTAAAGATTGCTACTAAAGAGGAAATGCACCAAACATGACTCTGAGAAAGCCAAAATCCTCAACAAATACTTCTGCTCGGTGTTTACAAAAAGGCCCCAGGGTGGCCCAGCCGTGAAAAACACAACACCCCAGGACCAGAGGTAGACAGGTCTTTTACAGAAGCCGATGTATGGGAGGTGCTAAATAAACTAAAAGCAGACACAGCCATGGGACCAGACGAGATGCACCTCAGAATCCTTAAGGAATTGGGGAAAAGTATCAACCCTTTAGCACTTCTATTCACAAAATTCTTGACTATTCACAAAATTCTTGAAGAGCGGTGTGGTACCCGAAGACTGGAAAAAGGCAATAAGCGGTTCCATTTCACCATCGAGCAGTTGCAAAGAGGTTAGTAATTATAGACCGGTGAGCCTGCATCTATAGTCGGAAATTAATAGACACATTACTTAAACAGAGGATCATAGCATTCTTACCCCAGGAGTCCTTTAGCCTCAGTAACTTTTGCACTTAGCTGGCTAGGTGCAGTTGCCCCAGAGGTGTGCCTTTAAGAGATTTTTTTTGATTAGCCGAGGGCCAGCCAATCAAAAGACAGAGTGGTGTGAACTGAGTGAGAGCTGTTGACTGCTTCAGAATTTTTTTTTTCTCCGCTGGACTAAGCATATTGCCTCTGAGGTGTCTCCCAGCTTCCTTGTCAACAGTCTCCTAGTGCTTATCTAGGTAGTTTTCCTCATAAATCATTTTCTTTAGTGTGCTGAGTGACAACTTTTACTTTTTCATTAGTGCTTATAAATTTTTTATTTTAGTGCGATGGTGCTATTTAGTCTTTATTTTACCGTGACTATTTACTTTAAAGCCTAATTTTATCGCGGGTGTTATTTTCGACGGTTTCCTTCATTTTTGACTAATTTTTGTGGAACGAATCGAATTAGAACCAGTTGCCTTGTTTTTACCTCAGACCTCGCGGGGTTTACCACGAGGCACCTGCAGTAGATTTAAAACTTAAACAGTGCCTGGGGGTTTTCTCTAGATTAGCAATTACAGGAAACCTTTTTGTTATATTACTGGACCTTGGTATCATCTGTGCTGTGGACTGTCCGTAAGGGTCCAGCAGCCGCCTGTGCGCAGTTGAGTGTTACTGGTTTTCTATTAAGATTGGCACTGGTGTAGATCCCAGTTTTACAACCAAAAGACACTGGTAATAGAAAAAGTTTAGTAACTGGGGCAGGACTGGCTGGTGGCATTTTCACAGAACCCTGCACTCAGTTCATAGGTCCAGAACTGGGTTGCTTTGCTTAAATTGGCGAACATAGCAGACAAACCTTTGATAATTATGGCTGAGGATAAATCAAAGGTTTCCGACGAGGAGCCATTCAAAATTACTAATACCAGAAGCAGAGGTGCTGAGGAACTCTCAGATCCCAGTCAAAAATAAAGCTTCCAAGATGAAGTTCCTCACAAATTGAAAAATAATAAGAGTGGCGAAAAAGGCTTTATCAAGCCTCAAGTGGCTAAAAAAAAAATAAAAACTCCGTCAAGACAGATATGCTCTCGTTGCTTTCTGGGAAAGCCAATAGTGAGACAACAGGCAGCTTAAAGCATTCAGAAAAAGCGAGAAAGCGGACTTGATTCGTCGTAGCTTCTGAAGCTTTGTGAGCCTTCAGCTCCGTCCCCACTGAGGCCAAAAACAACCTAATTAACGATAAATACTCCAAACCGGGTAAAAATTAATTGGTACTCACTGGGAAGATGCTGAAAGCATAAACCGGACAAATCAAAACTGCTTCTGGGCTCCACGGAGCTTGAAAAGCAACGCTCCAATAGTAATGGTTTGCAAGTCTCGCACGGCGACACCGCAGGCGCCCAACGCTGCCGAATCCTCCTAACATCTCCAGACAGATGAATCGGCATTGAGAGAGCTAAGGGATTTCAGGAGGGAGACCGCCTCAACAGTTGCAGCCCTCAGAGCGGATGTGGGAAAATTGAAAAATGGAGGGACGATCTGGAAGAACAGGCGACTGCATCGGACTCCCAAATGGATGAAGCGAAATTGCCATCCTACAGCTTCACTTTGAGGTGCAGGGCCTACGAGGAGGCCGGAGGATACAGGGCCCATAGCAGAAGGAAGAACCTCCGCATCTCAGGCTGTCCGGAGGAATGGAGGGCAGTGACCTGATTAGGTTTATGCAGCAATTCTTTAAAAATCACTAAACCTACCAGAGGATTGCTTACTGGAGATGGATCATGTACATCATGCGTTGGACCAGATACCCAACCGCCCACGTGCAATCCTTATCAGATTCCTGCAATACCAGGAGAAAGAGCTGGTCCTCCATAAATCCATGGCAGAAGAGGAGTTGAAATACCAAGAGCAGCGAATCTACGTGGATAACGATTACCCCACTGCGCCAGCGTCGCGCAGACATGCTCCTCTACTAAGAAAGCTCAAAGAAGCAAAAATTAAGTTTCGACCTCACTACCGCGAAACTTGTGCAGCTCAAGGATGGCCCCAAAGTATTCGACAGTGTGGAGGAGGCGGCTCAGGGACTCGCTTAAAGAGGGCATCAAGGTAACTGTAGAACAGAAACCTCCGAATAAGGCACTGGCCACTAAATTGGCAATGAGGGCCTGGAACAGAGTGTCCAGAAGGAACAGCGTCGGAGGAGGCGCCTCGGCCCTTCAGCAGATGGTGGCCTGACTCATGAGCAGGCCTCAAGCAGTCTGACGCCAGACTCCACCACCAGCGGTGAAATGAACTGGCTTCCTGATGTAAATGGACTGTGATGCCAAGTTAGAATTGATCAGGTAGGCGGATAAGCTGACCCCTTAAATTGTATTGCCCTGTGGCTAAGTGTTCTCCGCTCTTCCCTGGTTGTCCTCCCCCTTCCCTCCCCCATTGGGCTGCCTTGGCCTCAGGCTGGAGCAAAATGGACTGTCCTCTCATGTCTAGCGATGTGATGTGGGACACCCATAAAGAACTGGTCCAGCTGGATAAGGTCATGGAGGTGACCTGTATTTCCAATTGGATAATATATTGCGGGTGGGGGTGTCCGGAGGTGAGTGGGGCGCTCGGTGAGGGCGGTGAGTCATGGGGTGGAGAACCTGGCCTGGGAGCCCTGAGGCTTCCATTTCTACCTGTTCTCCATTTATTTGTTCTCCTTCTCCTTGTCTTTCCAGAGTATGGGGTGGGAGGAGAGGAGCATTGATCTGAGATATTAGGCCCTTGGGAGGACCCTTGGGTGAATACTCCATAGTTCATCTTTATAGAAATAAATTAATAAAAGGAAGTCAGGCTGACTTACTTTGGGGTGCTTCCCGAGGGAAGAATGAAACCTGAGTTCTTACGGGTTGGGGGGTGACAGTTGTTGGTGGTCCCCCAACTTCCCCTCTTTTTGGATCACGTAATGGAATTGGATGCGGGGGGACTGGGGACTAACGGTCATGGTTTAGGTGAGGCGGGGCTGGGGTCCACCCTCTTGTGCGCCTTCAATGTTGTGACGGGGCTGGGTGGGAGGGGCTGCAGGACTCGTGACAGTCTCATACTTACTGTGAATATGTGCAGCAGGTGGATTGAATTAAACCCTCCTGAAGCCTGGCACCCAGGTTTTACCTCCCGGTTATAGAATAATTTAAATGAAACTACTAGTTGAAATCTATATAGGCATCAACTAGTGAAATCACATGCCTGGATGGGGACTTGGGCATGACTACCCCCAAAGAGACGTTTTATGTCGGGTCCTCCCTGAGAGCGGACTAAGCCAAAATTGGCACTCTTAGTACTGGGAGCCTAGAAGCTCCAAGAACAATGGAAGCCACCAATAGTTTGGCAGTCCAGTCCCAGTTGGATTGGAACAGCATTAGTTTGTTCCCCATGAATCCTTTGAAAGTTAGTTCATTTCCTATCTCTATATTGTTCAAAAAGTTATTGTTGGAGGGTGATATATTCCCTCACCAGTTCACAGCAGTCACCTTCTAATGTGGCAAATACAGTTGCAGGCAGATTCCTAGGTGAGGGTGATATCATGAGACTTGGCTTAACTCCTATAAACCCAGGAAAATATGAATGGCTAATTAACCATTACAGATTCTGTCCCTGAATGTGAACAGGTTGGAAACCCCATGAAACATACCAGAATGCTTACAATGTTAAAGAAGAGTCAAGCAAAAATTGTTTATATACAGGAAACTCATATGACTAATACAGAACATAAAAATTAGCTTCAAGGGGTTTCACGTAGGTTCTTTCATCCTCATTTCATGGTGGCAGAAGGAGGGTCAGCCATACTGATTTCTGGCCAGACACTTTCCAGATTACCGGGAGTGGGCAGATAACGGAAGGACGATTGGTGATAGCCCAGGGATTTCTTCAGGATAGGGAGGTAACCCTGGTGAATGCCTATTTCCCCCAGGTTCCTCCTCCCAGACAATTGGTTACCTACTAAGGAAAATATTAGAGCTGTCTAGGGAATCTTAATCCTGGCAGGGGACCTTAACATAGCCCGAGTCCGTCAATGGACACTACTAACCTGAACAGGAATAGGCACCCTGTCCTCACAAATTTTTAAGAGATTCATTCGGGAGGTGGGCTGGGCGGATGTATGTACCCTCCACCCCAGAGACAGAGCTACTCATTTTACTCTGCCCCATGGTACATATACAAGGATTGACCACTGTTACACACAAAAGAACACTTGGAGGTCCTTAGGGATGCTGCTATGGGGAATATTGCCCACTCGGATCATGCCCGGTGATAGCACTGGGACTTGGACCTAGATAGACGGAACACCCTTTGGAGCGTAACCCAATACATCTTAAGCGAGCCCTTCGGGATTATGTAATGGACAAAATACAGGAGATTCTAGGAGACAATAATACACAAGACACTAGTTCAGCAATTAGAGGAGATGCACTGAAGGCAGTTCTGAGGGGCCACTTAATTCAATATACCTCTTCCTTGGCGAGGCAATTCCATGAGGCAGTCGCAGCTAGAACAGACACTGGGTTTTCTTCAGAAGGCCCACCAACAGGGGACCTCTCGGTAGAGGCCCAGTTGAAGCAGACTAACAGGAATTAGATAAGTTGTGCATGCAGCGTACTGAAATAGCATTGGCGTTCCTCCGTCAAAGGTATGGGAGGTGGGACCTAGGGCTCCCCACCTGCTAACCTTCCGATAAGAAGACAGAGACGCCTTTCCACCATAGCGTCTATCAGGGACCCGGCTACTGGTACAGTTCATACAAGGCTGGGACAAATTGCAAATGCATTTTGTGATTACTATAAGAAGTTGTATACTCCAGACCACTTAAGTGAGCAGGGCTCAATTGAAGCCTTCTCTCTCCTCTAGACCTTCCCAAACTTGGCAGGAACAACAAAAAGACTTATGGCCCTCCATAACCCCTATTGAATTCAGAGCAGCCATTTCAAATCTTAAGACCATAGAAGGCCCCAGGTCCGGATGGATATGGGTCAGAATTCTATAAATGGGTAGAGGCAGTGGGTCCCCTCATGCTTCAGGTTTATAATGAAATACTGCACAGACAGTACGCCACACTCCAGCTGGTCATATGCTACTGTTTCTGTCATCCCAAAACCAGACAAAGACCCACAATTATGTAGTTCAGACGCCCTGTATCAGTACTGAATGTAGACTACAAGATCCAATGTCTGTTTTAAAGCCTAGATGCAGTCCTCCCCCACCTGATTGCACTGGACCAAATGGGTTTTGTAAGCTTGAGATCAACCACTGACAATACCAGGAGGGCCTTACATCTGGTCCAGGAGATGCAATTGCTCAGAACCCCTCGGTCCTTCTCAGCCTCGATGCTGAGAAGGCATTGGTTCAGAGGTGTCGTGGCCCTTCCTATTCGCCACGATGCTAAGAATAGGAATCCCCTGTGTTCATTTCTATGCTCAGGGCTCTCTATTCCTCCCCAAGGTGAGTGTGAAGGTGTCCAGCCATCACTCTGATTACTTCTCTCTTTACAGGGGCACTCGTCAGGGCTGCCTCCTGTCACCCGTTTATTTGCCATCTTTATTGAACCCTGGCCCAGGCAATTGGGCAATCACCCCACATATCCAGTGCGCTGAGGGAGGGGATGAACATCGTGTGCCCTACAGTATATGCAGATATGTTGTTGTTCCTTATCGACCCTTTACACTCAGTCCCAGCTGTTTTTCAGATTCTGGAGGACTATGGAAGATCTCGGGATACAAGCTGAATACCTCTAAAATGGGCGCCTAACATTTCATTTTGAACCTCCCTTAACTTTCAAAATTCCTATCCATTTCGATGAGATCTTGATAAATTAAAATACCTGGGCATCTGCCTCTCCTGTTCTAGCAGACAGCGGTTTGGTGTAACTATGACTCCTTCAGCACCCAGCTTCAGGAAGACCTTGTTAAGTGAGCCGTTCTACCCTTAATCTAATCCGGTAGAGGTTATCTGGATGGTTGTCCTCCCCGGGCTTTATACCTCTTCAAAATGTCCCAATAAGTGTGCCCATGAAAATGATACAAGCCTGGAATAAGGCAATACTAAAATATATATGGGCACAACGCCCTCAAGTTTGCTATCTGGTACTCTGTCTTCCCGACAGAATGGAGGGTTAGCCACACCAAACTTAAAAGTATATAATTGGGCCTCCCACCTCTCTTCCTTGCAGTTCGTTTTGCATGCAGCCACCCTGTTAAATAGAGGGACATAGAAAAGGCTTGCTTCCATTCAAAGATCTGGTGAGAGCCACCCTCCATAGAACCTCACCACGCCGCCATGATGAACCCTGGTCCATGGATTGCACACCAACTTAAAACTTGGGGGCAGTTCGGAGACAGCTAGACCTCACGCCCTTTCTAATCTCGTGTCCTCTAGCTATGTTGGAGGACTTTATCCCGCCCACCATGACCATACATTTCAACAATGGGACCGACTCGTATCTACTCCCTCTCAATTACTAAATGGTAACCAGTTTAAATCCTTCCAGGAAGTACAGCAGACCTATGGCTACAACAAGTGGATTTTACAGGTTTTACACCTGTAGACACTACTTTTATTCTCTTCGAGGAAAATCGTAGACCCATGGGCATACCCCACTATTACACCTATTTCAGTCCACCCTTACAACAAGCAAGATCCCTTATGCTATCTCCACTTTTTATAAGGCACTTAATAATACTATTATAACCGCACCAGCGAGGTGCTCGAGAGGTGGAGGGGAGAGAAAGGCTTGGACATTCACGGCAGCACAGTGGGACAGGGGCTGGCTCATTTCAACAAAGCGTACTTGTTCCCACACATGGAGGTTATTCTCCTGGCAATTAATGATTTGATATTTCCACACCCCAGCCATAACAGCCCATTACTCATCTCTACGAATACAAAGGGTGTTGGCGTCAATGTGAGGGGTGACACCCCGCACCACACGTCTTTTGGTCCTGCCCAGGCCTTGACCCTTCTTAATCTCCTTACAGCAAGAACTCTCAGCCATGCTGGGACATACAATCAGTTTGAATGCGGAGTGTTTTTTACTTTAACTTTCCCACATGAGTTCAGGGACTCTCCTACTAAATATCTGTTGGGGATAGCCCTCATGGCAGCAAAGAAGACCATAACTAGACTCTGGTCACTCCTCAAGTTCCCACTATTTTGGCCTGGAGAGAAACAGTAAATCAAATATACAGGTCGGAAGAATCACTTACCAGTTAAATGATAAGCAGAACTTTGTACTTTGAAATGGACAAGATGGATCCTTTACATTATGACATGGGACCCTAACTCCATACCCTAAACTAAATTAATTTCTGAGGTGTATGAGAGGGTGAGATGAATAGAATACAGTGGGGCACTGTGGGAGGGATGGGTGGATGCGGGGTTGCGGGGTAGAAAGGTAAAATATGTCTGGGCACTATGATTGGAATATGAATAATATGTATAAAGACCCAGCATGTGTATAAACCACTAAGAGAATGAGGAATTGTACTCTGGTTGATCCTCGCTATGTTTCTTCTAGCTGTATAAGATTGAATGTATGAAATAAGTAGAACATATGACTGCTGATAGCCCTCCCTAAAATTGTAAAAAAAAAACTAATAAAAACTATATTAACAGAAAAACAAAGCACTTACAAACTGCATGGTTCTTCCATCAGTACAAGATATGGAAAAAGCATGGTAGCTGTTTCAGACCCTTCAAAAGATGGGTCCTCAATTTACTAGGGCTGGCAAGCACTCTCCCGCAGTTCTCTGTTCTGTAGATTGTGAGGGTGACTCAGATGATGATCAGATTTATGATGCCCCTGACATGGATTTTGAGGGCCTTGAGCCCAGGAGTCCCCGGACCCTTGCCTTGGCATCCCTGGGTGACCACGAGGATCTTCCTTTGTGTTTTCATTTATTCAAAATATGCTGGATACCCTGGACCTCCCTACAGGAGCTCAACCAGGATGTCGATGAAGATGGAGATTATAAGGAGATGGGGGTCTTTCATCCTCAAAGACCCTAGTCAGTCCCTATTTATAATGCATTTAGAAAAAATACCATGAGCGTGCTTCAACACCCACTTCAGTACTAGGGGTTGATGCGCTTGAGAGAAAATATAAATTGTCTAAAAATGGTATCGAGTTCCTGTCAGCACACCCTAGCCACGAGAATATAGTGCAGCAGGCAGCTTGTAGCTGGAGTCTTGTAGCCCTCTCCCTGACAAGGATTCCAAGAGAATTGACTTTATAGCAAAGAAAATGTATGCCACAGCTTCCTGCTTCTCAGGCTTTCTTCTTACATAGCATTCACAGCCAAATATCAGAAAACCCTTTGGAAATCTGTCCAGGATAACCCGCAGCGGATCAGATTCTGTGATACAGGAGCTAGTGGATCGTTAAAAGCTGCCTTGGAAGCTACTATGTACCCATTCCACATGGCAGATGACAATAATGATGCAGCCTCTAGGGCGATGGCCCATGCCATATCTCTGAGATACTTAGCCTGGCTTAGAACAACCAGTCTGACATGCAGACACTCAGAACCAGGTCATGGATTTTCCTGTGATCAAAAATGTTGCTTGATTACAGAACCACTGACTACATGAAAAGGTCGATGAGTACAAGGCCTCCTGGCAAGCCATTCATCCAAGCCTAAACTCGCCACACCTCAGAGATCCCATCCCAGAGGCGGTAGGGGCAGAAGTTTTGTTCCCAGGACTTAAAGTCCCTATCCCCAGTCTGACTTTAGCCAGTACAGGGGTCTTTCAGAGGCAGGGGCAGAAGGGGCCAGAGAAGATCCACCTCTACCCAGCCATCTGCCTCTCAGTCTTGAGTCCTGATGTGAGTGTCCAGGTTGCCTCCCCACTTCCGGTTGGAGCAGACTCTCTCACTATCTTCAGCACTGGTCCCTCATCACGTCTGACAAGTGGGTGCTGGAGATGGTGGAGAAAGGGTCTGCCATTACAGTTCAAGCAGCTGCCAGACCTCAAAGCGTACCAGGTGTCGAGACCTCTGTCGCATCACAGATACCGCTGTTGGAAATGGAGGTACAAAACCTTCTTGCTTTATGAGCAGTGGAGAGGCCCACCACGAGAAGGGCAAGGCTTCTACTCCACGTTTTCTGACACAAAAGAAAAGCAGAGTGGTGACCTATCTTAGATCTCAGATATTTAAACAAACATCTGAAAAAAGCAAATTCAAAATGACCACTCTGTCACTGGTCATACAGTCCTTACAACAGAGGAGACTGGCTAGCCTCCCTCGACTTAAAGGACGCCTATTTCCACATACCCATAAGAAGATATCACAGGAAGTTTCTCAGGTTCAAACTTCCTTCTGGTCACTATCAGTTCACCGCAGTGCCCTTGGATCTATCCTTGGCCCCAAGAGTCTTTACCACTGCAAGACACTTGGTAGCAGCACATCTCGGGAGACTGGATGTCGCTCTCTACCTCCATCTGGACGACTGGCTCATAGTAGCAGAGTCTCCTTGCCAAGTCAGGAATCTCTTTCCCTCACAGAATGCACTCTGGAGTCTCTAGGGTTTCCTGGTAAATCTCAAGAAGTCTCACCCAGAACCCACCCAGCTGCTCACCTTCATAGGGGCCCAGCTGGACGCTCGAAGGTATGCTTTCCTCCCACAGGAAAGAATTCAGAGTTTCCTTTCAGTGGCAGATTCTTTCACCCAGGGACAGTCAAGACCAGCCAGACATTTCCTCAAACTTCATGACATATGGCCTCTATGACTGCAGTAGTCCCAGGGGTCAGGTACAGGAAGACTCCTGCAAGCCTACCTCAGAGCTCGCTGGTCTCAGAGAAGCAACACATTTTCAAAGTTAATACTCAAAGGTATTTACTCAGTATTTCAAAGGTAATACAGTTCCTCCAAAATTTGCTGTGGTGGAAAGACCCTGCAAATTTGCAGGCAGAAGCTCCATTTCAAGCTCCTCTTCCATAAAGGTGATCACCACAGATGCCTCCCTGTTAGGCTGGGAGCTCATCTAGACTGTGCCTCAGTAAGCGGCAGCTGGACTCCGAAGAGTCACAGTTGCACATAAACCTTTGGAACTCAGAGCAGTCTTACTAGCTCTCAAAGCTTTCGCTCCCAGCAGAAGGGCAGGTGGTTCAAATTTGAGCGGACAGCACCACTGCAATGTTCTACATAAACAAGCAGGGGTGGTACCAGATCAGGAATACTCTGTTTGGAAGCTCTGGTCTCAGCATTCTCCTTGGGAGTCTGCTATTCACTCCATGAGCGAAACTCAGTACTCTGGCGGATGCTCTAAGCCACATCAGTCATGGTCAGAGCGAATGGACACTGAACAAGCAAGTACTAGCCACGGTGTTCAGGCAGTGGGGCACACCAGGCGTGGATCTGTTTGCCTCACCTCTCAATTTCAGCTTCCTCAGTACTGTTGCAGGCCCCAGTTCTGGGGACACTTCCTCTGGATGCCCTGATCCTGGACTAGTCAGGAGGTTCTATGTGCATTTCCTCCCTTTCCCTTGATATTCGGGGTTTTGCTTGAAACTCAGGCAGCAGCCTGCATCCATGATCCTAGTGGCTCGGACTGGCCCAGGCAAGCCTGGTACCCTCTTCTTCTCTCAATGTCCTGCAACAGGCCCATTCTCCTGCCTCCAACTCACTGCCTGCTGACCCTTCCTCAGACGGGAGTGCAGTACCATACGTGTACACTCTCTTCACTTCAGAGCCTGGTTCTTGAGGAGTTCTGAGTTTCCATCCTCACAGTACACTGAACAGGTCCTTAAGATACTGAGGATGGCTAAAAAGCGAACACTAAGAAGACTTGCGCAGCCAAATGGAAAAGGTTTTCCCTCTGGTGCAGAAGCGAAAGGTTGAACCCTACCAGCCTCAGACCCTCAGCGACTAGACTACCTGGTACACCTACAGGCGTCAGGCTTGAAACCATCTTCACTCAGGCTACACCTGACAGCAATTTGAGTCTCCTTTTTGGTGGGAAAGAAGAAATCCAGTTTTTGCCATGACATTTTTAAACAGTTTTTTAAAGGCCTCTTGCACCTCCAGCCTCCTAACCAGGGAGCTCTGTTCCTCCTTGAGCCTGAACCTTGCATAGATGGGCTCAAGAATCCACCTTCTAGCCTATGTCCATGGCCCACATCAAGTTTGTAACTTGGAAGACCATCTTCCTGGTAGCCAATACATCTGCCAGGAGGATTAGAGCACAGGCTCTGTGCACCGAGTCGAGTTACATCGTCCCTCACAACGATAAAGTTGAGCTCAGGACAAATAGGAAATTTCTGCCAGAGGTGGTTTCAGAGTTTCACTTGAACCAGTCCATTACTCTGCCTGTCTTCATTACTGAGCCATCCACTCCTGGCGAGCAAAGCTTCACAGCTTAGATGTCAAAGAGCCATCTTTCACTACCTAGAGCATACTAGACAGTCTAGAGACTTTCACTCAGTTGTTCCTCACCTACGGGGATGTAGGCAGAGGAAGACCAGCTGCCAAGAGAACTATTTCTTGTTGGTTGGTCTCTTGTATTAGATTCTGTTATGAAAGCTGGTCAATGACCTCCAGTGGGGCTCAGGGCCCATTCCACCAGAGAGCACGGCAGCCTCGTTTGCAGCAGTAGGGACATACCCCTACTGGATGCCTGCAAAGCAGCTACCTAGAAATCTGTGCACATTTGTGAAACACTACAGTTTGGATGTGCAGACCAGATCTGATGCCAAATTTGGCAGGGCAGTTCTGCAGAGCCTCTTTCCTAAGTAGGTTCTCTGCCCGCCTCCCACTTGGTACTGCTTGGTAGTATGCAAAAGTTACTGATGCTAAAGGACTCCTGGGGTAAGGAGAAAAATTACTCACCGCATTAATCTTCTTTCTTCCATGGAGTCCTTTAGCATCATTAGTTCCCACCCTTCCCTCCCAGTTCACCTGTCCGAGAAGGGCTCTTACGTCACCTTTACCAGATTGTGTGTTGTTGATGATTTTTTACCTCATGTTGCTGTTTCTATTTCCACTTTTGCATGTTTTTGAAACCTGTTAATTCTTTTGGAGCATTTGCCCTTGTTTTCCTTGAAAATTCTGAAGCAGTCAACTGCTCTCACTCAGTTCACTCCTCCTCCTCCTGTCTTTTGATTGGCTGTCCCTACGCCATTAAAAATCTCTTAAAGGCACACCTCGGGGCAGTTGCACCTAGCCAGCTAGTGCAAAAGTTACTGATACTAAAGAAACCTCATGGAAGAAAGAAGATTACTGCAGTGAGTAATTTTTTCTTCCTCAAACTAGCGCCAACAAGACCCTAAACAGTATGGTTTCACAGCAGGTTGGTCATGCCAGACAAATTGCTTGAGTTTTTGACTATGCTACAAAAATAGTGGATGATGGTGGGGCAGTAGATGTGGTCTACCTAGACTTTAATAAGGCCTTCGACTCAGTTCCACACAAGGCTGGTAAAGTTTGACCACACAGGGCTTAGTCCAGAAGTAGTCAGATGGGTACAAAACTGGTTACAAGGCAGAACCCAGCGGGTACAGTTTAATGGAACACAGTCAGTGGAAGGCAGGGTGACAAGCTCGGTGATGGGCCCCTGCCCTTTATAGCAGACATCGCTGACTAACTGGAAGGGAAGGTATGTCTGTTCGCAGACAACACCAAGGTATGTAACAGGGTGGACACCTCAGAAGGAGAGAGCAAGATGGAAGCTGACCTGAAGAAACTAGAAGAATGGTGTGGAGTGTTGCAACTGAGATTTAACTACGAAGCGTGCAGGGTCATGCACATAGGAAAGAAAAATCCAAGAAAGGAGTATTACCTAGGAGGCAAAAACTGGTGTCCTCAAACCAGGAACGTAGATCTGGGAATCATAATCTTCTACTTGAAGGTTAGTAAGCAGTAAGAAGGCAACATTAAAGGCCAACAGAATGCTGGGCTGCATTTGGAGGGAATCATGAGCAAGAGGAGAAGTGGTATTATCACTGTATAGATCGTTGGTCAGGCCTCACCTGGAATCGAGTCTAATTCTGGAGGCCTCACCTCAGGAAGAACATTGACTGTGGGAACAATACAAAGAAAGGCGACAAAACAATTCAGGGTCTGCAGTACATGTCCCTCTGAGGAAAGGCTTAGGAATTGAATATGTATCCCTGGAGCAGAGAAAAGAGAGAGGGGGACATGCCTGAAACATTCAAGTACATAAAAGGCATTAACAAGGTTCAGGCATAGGAACTTTTCACTTCAAGCAGCTTCAGGACCAGGGGACATGACCTGGGGCTACTGAGGAGGAGGTTCTCTCACAGACACCAGGAAGTTTTCTTCACAGAAAGAGTGGTGTATGCCTGGAACAGCCTGCCCCAAGAGGTTGTGGGGTCAGCACTGTGGGGGATTTATGAATGCATGGGATAGACACAAGGAGCCCTGACTACAAGGGCAACTAGAGTGTCAAAATAGGTCTAAAACAAATGGGCAGACTAGATGGACCTAGTGGTCTCCTTCTACAAAAACTTCTATGTTCTGTGTAACAATGGGTGTCTCCCCACACCCGGCACTGCATGCTCCCGAGACCCTCCTAGCCCTGGCAACAAGGTAAGGGTCTGAATGTTGGGGGTGACAAATGTGATCACTCAGTTGTTGTGGGGGGCCGACTTGTGCCCTCCGCTCTTCCCCCATAATTACACCCCTGCCAACAGTTTACGGTTGTGAAAAGCAAGCTACACATTCGGGGTGGAATTTGCTCACCTTAGACTTAGAATTACCATCGGTCGCTTGCCCCATTTCTTCATTACCCCACAGTAGGCAGAGGAATATTTCAGCGCAGCTGATGCAGAGACTGAGGGTAGAAGAAGCTCATTGAAGGGCACTGCCCTGCTACTTGATGTCTTAACTTTATATGGTAAGTTCTTTGGAACTCCTGTAGTGATAGTTATTGCCCCCTTTTGTTTGAAGCAGTCACCCTTCTCCCTGTGCAGTGGTCATTCCACATGATTTGTTTAGCCCTCTCAATTGTGACACTCTCTCCGCTCGATGATTGGGACAGCAGGTGTTTTGTTGTGTGAGCCGTAACCAACCAGCGTGTGTGCTAAGCTTTACTTCACTATGGCGGTGCACAGGTCCCTTTCATACACCCTAGCTGAGTTTGGTGTGCCTGACTGCTGACTTGTATGGGGGGATTGAGAGGAGGAAATGTATGTTGAGGACATACGCCAGGTCAGCAGCTGGATTCACTGCACAGGGTTTGTTTTGTTCTCATTTCTCTGCTCTTCAGCTTGTGCAGGATGAACGGGCAGCCTGAGGGATGTCTAGTTTGACCATTGCAATTGGATGTCGAGCTTGTGTGCTACCATCTCCGACTACTAAACCTGTGGATGTACCCCAGCTCAAACTGTGCAGGAGGGCTTGCCTTTGACTGTTCTCCAGTTAGCACAGAGCTACAGTAAGTAACTGAAAATGCTTTTACTGCTGTAGATAGGAAGTTGAGTTCTTTTACTGTCAGAGGAATGATTAATGTACGGACAAGTGGCCCCTGTCCTGCCCACACGTCACTGTACATAGTAATGTTTAACACTGTTCATTGGACAGGCATAGCACCACGGTATGTAGCCTCCACCTTTCCTCCTCATTACCCCCAGCGCACAACCTGCAACCATGGCACCCCTCACCCCATCCACCCAACATGAGCAGTAATTCACGATCCATTGATGTTGTAGGACTGCGTTTGTAGGACAAAACTAACCAGTCAGTAAGACCGAGCCTACCCTCACTGCCATCGTCACCTTGAGATTCAGGATGAACATCTTAATAAGCTGCTTCTGGATCTGAGAGTGCTCAGATTCATACAGATCATCACGGTGTGGATCTATAGATTCAAAGTCTACCTGAAGACTAAGATTTTCTTCACTTAATTCACTCTGACAGCTCTCAGTTTGACTCGGTGGACCTGTCATTTTCAAACATCGCACTGTCGGCCATTCTCCTGGGTTACTTCAGCATATAGGTCTCACTGTTTGTACGTCACCGTGACGGCTTGGCTTTAGGCACATGATATTCAAGCAGGAGAGAACACTTTACATTGCGCTTTTGATAAACGAGTATTTCTGTATTTGCAGCCCTGCTGCTTGCCACTGCTCTCTCTGTCCCCAGTGCTTGCTCCTCGGGGGTCCTCCAGGCGTCCACATCTGAGCTGCTGTGGCTTTTGCGGTGCAGCTTTCCCATATTGGTGGCTCCTGCCACCCGCCGCCACGCCTCTGTCCCTTGCTGCTTGCTCCTCCATCCCCCGGTTTCCACATCTGAGCGCTGATGCAGTTTTCCATATTTTGGCCCCTGCTGCCAAGGCCTCTGTCCTCGGGCTTGCTCTCAGCCCCCCAGGCTTCCACATCTAAGCCGCGGCTTAAGTATTGATGGCTCCTGCCACCTGCAGCTGCGCCTCTGAGGTCAACTGAGAAGAGAGTTAAGCGGTGGATGGTAAGTGAGAGAAGAAAACAAACAAGAAACCCAGCAGCAGATGGGTTATTGTATCTTCGTTCACTGCTGGACCATGTGGAGTGTTGCTGCAAGCGAAAGATGGTGTGTGCATTGGAGACTTGGGCGCTGGTCGGGCTGATGGTGGTGGTGGTGGTGGTGGTGGTGGTGATGGGGACCATGTGGGGTTACCAGCTGCTGTCCTTGGGGCTTGTGCTCCTTGTACTACAGGTGAGTGACTGCTAGAAATAACCAACGTTGCGGTACACTGACACCCAGAAACTTCCACTGCATCGAAAAGAAAAACAAAGTTTTAGGTTCTCCCTTGTCTGGTGCTGCAGCGTAAATACTGTAGGTTGCTGAGAGGTATAAGATGGTCATTTTCCTGTAATGTTTGCAAGGGACCCAAGAGCAGAGAGGATGGGGTTAATTCACAAATCCTCAAATGACAGATCCTTATGTAGAAATCTTTAACTCTTAGTAAAAGAGAAAGTTACCTAAATGAGGGCATGATTTAAAAGTTCTAATAGATGGTTAAGTGTTAAGATCTGAAGCCACCGTTACTGTAAACGAGGAAGCTGACCAATGTCTTAACAACTTTGTCATGTTTTTTAGAAAACATGATAATATTATATAACTGGTTCTATTCACAGAACACAAATATAGTCAGTATGTGTGGGAGTGAGTGCGATGGAGGTGTGTGTGCGTACAAGTGTGTGTGTGTGTGTGTGTGTGTGTGTGTGTGTGTGTGTGTACATCTCAGCCTTTGTCACACAAATGTGTGAAACTGGCCAAAGGACAGAGGATCAAATATAGATTCAGTTTCCCAAAGCTCTAAACACATTTAGCTTGTCATTTAGCAACAAAGACGAATCAGAATTTCTGTGAAAAAGCTCATTGGACTGCAGTTTCTTTATGTTGGATGCAGGGGTTCTCATGAGTGGTAAAATGAGGGCTACCCTTCAGTTCCCAATGGGTTACTGATTTCTGTTTTACTCTCAGAAAAATCTGGAATGCGTTTTGTGGGTAACACTGTTTCTTAGACTAACTGAAAATGTTTATACAAGCTTTCAAGACATGCAAGGACTCATCGTGTGTCTTTCTCAGTTGAAAGGTGTAGGCAGAGTGCTGAGTGCTAAAATATGGGGCATCCCTCCATGGACAGAGGAGTACTGGGGGTATAATGAGAATTTCTCTCCTAAAGGGACAGTTAAAAGGTGTAAACTTGGGGGTGTTAAAGTGATAAAATGCAGAGTGTCCTTCTAATGTGGGGTAGAGGGGTCTGTTGCTTAAAATCCGAGATTTCCCTCTTACACAAAAACAGTTTGAAGGTATGGATGGAGCGATACTGAGGGTAAAATGTTTTGGGGGCAAATGGAAAAAAGTATAATAGTAGTAGGAGACAAGACGGGTCAACAGTTGAACCAACAAAATTCCACACAAATTTGGGGTGGGTAGCATGGTTCAGAGACTGCTTTCTGTGTTGTATCTAGCTGTTCACTCACTACTGTTGTTGGTTTAAAACCCCAGTTTATTACAGACTGATTATTGTCCACACAGGAGCACAAATTCATGTCGTACTATAGTGCTAGGTCCAGGAGACTGTGGAGAAAGTGCAGAGGAATGTGCCAGGGAAACTGGAACATGTGCAGAAACATCAACACATAGACTCTGAGGGTAGTAGAGACCAAAGGTCCATTGAGTCTGCAAACTATCATAAGGGCTAAGCAGGACTTGCATGTGACCTGTCCTTGACGTCATTGGCTTGTTACCAGAATTAGGGAGTAAAGGATGTGCAGATAATTAAGTCTGCATGGCCTTTTTGGGGGTAGTAACCCTGGAACACAATTCCAGTCAGATGACAGCCCAGACCACAGCTTTCACACTTCAGAATCGGCTCTTATTTCAGAAAATCTCATCAAAGGCAGACCGAATAAGCTGCATGTTTGCGTCTGTGGTTTCCAACATCCCTTCAGTAGAAGATAATTGATTGCTTAACTATGAAAAGTTTATTTGCTGCCGCCTGACATCCTTTTGTAGTGTATGTGCTGATTTCTTGTTCAACAATACTGTAGGGAATGAGAAATGAAAGCCAGAGCGTCTTTGAGGCGACTTCTGCTGAGTTTTCCCGTAAGACAAGCGTCTAGTTCACCCCATGTTTTCTGAGAAGGTTCTCTGCATCTGTTGGGTTGAGATCGGGCAGATAGTGGTCATGATGGTTAACTTCAGTATGTAACTACTGTGTTTCCTCTGGCTTTGACAGGCAAACCGGCAGCCCAAATACTCACAAATATTACTCTCTTGCTGTTCTGCGTCTGTTAAGGTCAGCATGGCACACAGAACTAGTGGGGTAATCCATTCAGAGACGCTCGGCAAACTTACTGGAGGGATCTGTACAATCATATTCTTGCCTTGTATCAAACCCCAAAACACACACACACACACACACACACACACACACACACACACACACACACACACAACACACACACACACACACTAACAGTTTGTGATCTCTGTCTAGCTGAGGGCTCAGAGGTGTGTGATCCCTCTCCTGGTGTTGCTCACATAGTGCTTTTGTGGATCCTACCACTATCAGTGCTGGTAGGCTACCTAGGATCCTACCAGAAATCCCACCAAAGGCAGATGTAGGATCCGGCTCGGATAACAGTGGATCCTAGTTAGGATCCAGGGATCCTAGGTCAGATTCAGGATCCTAGATCATATATAGTTAGGATCCGAGTCAGACAACAATAGATCCTAGTTAGGATCCAGGGATACTAGGTCAGCACCAGGGAACCTGGGTTGGATAGTGAGGATCCAAGCTGGATCTGTTGCTAGGATCCAGCGTTTGTAGGATCCATGGTCAGATAGCACTGCTGTCCACCACAGCAACTATCTGGCCAAATGGGAAGTAGCATGTTGGTATCCTAGTTTCTAGGATACTCTCTGAGCTAACTTTTCTCTCAGAGAGATAACGGTAATGTAATGATAATTAGTATGAGATTCTTACTATTCCTGCACGTCCTTAGAAAAAACAAAAAAAAAACACATAAGCTATAATAGAAAAGCTCCAGTTGTTCCTCGGCTCAATATGTAGCATCACAAGACACTCGCTTCATTTTCAAGACTTACCAGGAGTGGGATGAGGTTAGTTGGAGCCACAGGAGGAATCTGTGTCCTGAAAGCACCACAGTTCTAAAGCAAGAACATAGAGAATAGTGGATGGGCATCCATGCACAACCAGCCTGTTGTGCCACAGAGGGGTTCTGATAACATCTGACCTCGAGAGTGAAGCTCGAGAGATGCAGTGGTATCAGAACCCTAGTGTGGCACAAAAGGCTGGTTGTGCATGAGATGCCAACCACCATTTTATATAGTGTATAGTGCCCCGAAAATCACTTATATTTATTTTTATTTTTTTTTTTTAGAAGCTTTTACTTTTTGTGCATTTAAATGCTCAGTGGTAGAGGGTGGTTGCCAACTGGTTGCTAAGCAGGAAGCATGGCTATGTATCTAGCAGCGTCTTCCTATTGGCTGGCAGGTACATTGGGAGGATTAAAAAAACAAACAAAAAACATGGCGATCATGCAACGCTCGCTAAGCGAGAGAGCTGTGGAGTAGGGCTTTTTTTTTTTTTTTTTTAATTTTAATTTTATTTTCAAGTCCAAATATCTGGTTGATCCTGCATTTCCTCTATCTGGTTGATCCTGCATCTTGTAAGGCTCTGATGTGATTGTCGCCCAGGAGCGTGGATCTGTCCGTTTCTGCCGCTATGGTAAGTGTTGCACGTGGAACCTCTAGAGGTTTTCAAAATGTTGTTCTGTTGCAGTAGGTATTATCACATTCCATGACCTTTTGAACTGCAGCAGAACAACATTTTGAGAACCTCTGATTCAAACAACATGAAGTCTTGCTATATTATGACATATGCAGTGAGTCCCAACCTTGAACTGCTCGGAGGTGAAAGAGTTAACTTTCCATGCCAGGCATGGAGCGCTGAGCTCGAACTCGGTTGAAACTCTGTCTGTTGTTATTCAAACTCAAACCGTCAGATTCTTTACTCTGCCTCACTGAACAGTCTCTCCGGAGATTTCTCCTTCTGCTCGGTTCATTTTGTCGGTTAAAGTATTGTTTTTCTCGGTTTCGACCGAAATTAAACCGCAGCTGGTCGGTTCAGACTCTGTCTGTGGTATTGTGAGTACTAGATAGGTTTACATTGATTTCTGTTCTGTGTGGAACTTGTAAGCGGTTTATCGGTTCGGTTTGAACCGATCAGTTTGTTTTAAAATATATTAATCTGTCTTTTAGAGTGTGGTTACGGTTCTTATAGAAACTCTAAAAAAAAAAAAAAAAAATTGATTTTATTCGTTTTCACGACCTGTGACACGGTTGGGAACCGATAAGAGGTCTTACCTGGCGGATTGCCATAACACGGTAAGTTTGTTAGGCTGGCATTATGTCTGAGAAACCCAAAAGAAAAACCCGCCCACTGGGTTTCAACACTGCAGTGTCTGTGGGGAAGTCTTTGCCAAGGCTGACCCACACACTACCTGTGTTTATTGTCTGGGGTTTGACCACCTCAATGCAGACTGCCAGATTTGTAAAATTTTCCTGCAGCTACCCTGGAAAAGAGAGTTGGTAGGCTCAGGAAAGGGAGGCCAAAGTCCGCTGAACGGATGGCCAGCCGGTTCGGTTCCAACCGAACCAGAGGGAGTGCCCTCTGACCAGGGTGAGACTTCCCGGGCAAGGAGAGCCGACTCTGAAGAGTCGGTTCAAGCAAAAGGACTAGGAAATCAGCTGGTGTGGAGCCAAAACTTTCCTCTCCAACCACTGAAGAAATAGCCAAAGCGATTACAATTGTCCAGTCGCTTTCCCGGTTCCAACCGAACCGCACCATCAAGTAAACGTACGGTTTGGCTGGTTCCACCGGTTCAAGAGTATGATTTAGAGGAATATTATGAACCGGAGGAGGGGAAGAGGAGTATGAGGAGAGTGAATGTGGATTTGAAAGTCTGGATGTGCCCATTGACCCGGACAGCTCCCCAGACAGACCTTCAGGAGTGTCTCCTCCTAAGCTTTCTGAGTCCCTTCTCATTTTATGTTTTATAAAAAGTGGCTGAAACCCACCAGCTCCTGTGGAGGAAGCTGTGGATGATCAAGAGGAGCCTGACTATGTGGAAATGATGGATATCTGAGTCTAGGAGACTGTCTATTCCTTTGCATAAATATTTTGGGAAACAGTAAAATTCTAAACTCCTCACACTATACCTTCTGTGGATAAGAGAATGGACAAGAGGTACACATTGTCAGGCTCTGATACGGAGTTCCTACACAACAATGCAGCCATGTTGGGGTAGTGCAGGCTGCAGCCTGTGACAAAGGCAAATATTCCCTTGACTTCACAACCCCTGACAAGGACTCCAGGAGGATTGATGCCATGGCAAAGGAACAGTACATGGCAGCATCCTTGGGACTCAGATAGGCGAATTATATGGCTTATGTTGCTAGATATCAGAAATCCAGATGGGATACTGTTATGGCTCTAGCAAAACAGGTCCCTGGCCAGCTTGCCAAGCAGCTGGAGCAGGTGGCTGCTGATGGTATTAAGGCATCCAAGGTGCAGTTCCATGCTGCAGTGGACTCTAATGATGTGTCATCAAGAGTCATGGCCACATCTGTGGCACTGAGAATGGCTTGGCTCAGATGTACTAGCCTGTCACAGGATACCCAGACTAAGGCCATGGATTTTCCTGTTGTGGGTAATTGTCTGTTTGGGAGCAGACAGAAATTACATGAAGAAAATGGATGAGTATAGGACCACCTATAGGAGTGCACAGGCCAAGGAAAGGCAGGCCACTCCTCAAAGGCAGCTTCCCAGGGGCAGGGGCAGGGCTTTTACCAAGCCCAGGCCTCCTCTTCTGCTTATGCCTAGAGGGGTTCTTTAGAGGAGAGGCAGAAGGGCACAAGCAGGCCTGCTTCCACCCTTCAGCCTAAAGCCCCTGCCAAGCAGGCACCCTGATGGGGTTGCCAGGGCCGATTCTCAGCTACCTGTATTGGGCAGGCTGGCTTACTTTGTCCAGGACTGGAAGTCTCTGACATCAGACAAGTGGGTCCTGGAAGTAGTAAGCCAGGGACTGGTTCTCAGCTTCAAAAATTTCCAAAGATGAGAACCAGATCCTTTCCACCTGCAAATCCACCAGAGGCACTTGCCCTAGAGGCAGAGGTCTCTTCCCTCCTAGCTCTCAGAGCTGTGGAAAGGGTTCCACCCTACACCAGGGCAAAGGATTGTACTCCAGGTACTTCCTTACCCCAAAAAAGACAGGAGAATGGCGGCCCATCCTGGATCTCAGATATTTAAATAAGCACCTTTTAAAACCAAAATTCAAAATGGTGACTCTGGGAATTATTCTACCCTCTCTAAGGCCAGGGGACTGGCTGCGTCCCTGGACCTCAAGGATGCCTACTTCCATATTCTCATCAGAGCTCCCATGCTAAGTACCTCAGGTTTGAGCTGCCCTCAGGCCATTACCAGTTCAGAGCAATGCCCTTTGGCCTCACCTCTGCTCCAAGGGTATTCACAAAATGCCTGGCAGTAGCAGTTGCTTCCCTAAGAAGGCAGAAAATTGCCATCTTCCCTTACCTGGACGACTGGCTCATAGTAGGCCAGTCTCCAGACCAAGTCAAGTTACATCTACAGATAACTCAGCAACTGCTCACCTCTCTAGGTTTCCTTCTGAATCTTTCAAAGTCCGTTTCAGAGCCTGTCCAGCCCTCATCTTCATAGGTGCAGAGCTGAACACAGAAAGTCAGAGCCTTCCTTCCTTTGGACAGGGCAAGGACCCTGGTCTCTCTGGCTCTCCTCATTCACCTTGCAGGTCTCTCATCCAACAAGGCATTTTCACAGCTCCGGCACATGGCTGCTTCTACAGCAGTAGTGCAGGGAGCAAGATTTCAAATGAGGGACATCCAGTTCCATTTGAGAGCCTTTTGGTCTCAAAGGAAAGACCCTCTAACCAAATTGATCCCAGTAACTCGAACTCTGATCCAAGCCCTACAGTGGTGGCAGGATCAGAGCAATCTGAGACAAGGGGTCCTTTGTCACTCAGTCTCACTCCTTAATCCTTACTACAGATGCATCCTCATGGGGTGGGAGCTCACATGGCACCTCACTACCCAGGGATTGTGGTCCTCTCAGGAATCTCTGCTCCACATCAATCTGTCGGAACTCAGAGCAGTTTTTCTAGCACTTCAAGTTTTTTCCAAATCTGTTCAGAACAAAGTTGTACAGGTCAGAACAGACACCACCACCACAATGTGGTACATCAACAAGCAAGGAGGCACTCGGTCTACGGCCTTGTGCATCAAGCAATGAAGTTGTGGTCTCTGGCTTACTCCCTGAACACCTCCCTCACGGCAGTTCACCTCCCAGGCAAGGACAATGTCCTGGCAGATGCTCTCAGCAGGATTTCCCAGGACCATCACGAATGGTCACTGGATCCCCTGGTCCTGGAGGTACTTTTTGCCAGATGGGGCACCCACAGATAGATCTTTTGCAGCCCCAGACAATCACCAACTTCCCTTTTTGCTGCAGGCCCCAGTGTTGGGCTCAGTCCTCTGGATGCCTTAGTTCTCAATTGGGAAGGAAGTTTCTCTTTCCCCTTCCTCTCCTGTTCAAGGTGTTAATCAAAATCAGATCTCAGTCCTGCAAGATGATCCTGATTGCTCCAGATTGGGCCAGACAACCTGGTATCCACTCCTACTGTCCTTAGCAGTCCATCTTCCCTGTGTCTCCCCAGGAATCACAACCTGTTAACCTGTGCTCAGGGAGGGTTTGGTACCTGAACCTCAAATCTCTCAATCTCAAGGCCTGGCTCTTGAAGAGTTGGAGTTTGCTGATCTACACCCCTCCCAAGTTGTAATGGATATATTGAAGGCTTCTAGAAACCTTCCACCAGGGCTACCTATAATTCCAAATGGAAGAGGTTTTCCATATGGTGCTCTGAGAAGCATATTTCCCAGAATCTGCTGATTTACCCACAGTCCTGGATTATATGGTCCATTTAAATACCTTGGGGCTGAGACCAGCTACCCTAAAAGTACATTTGGCAGCTGTGTCTGCCTTTATTTCAGCAGGTAAACCCTCTTCTCTTTCAGCTCATCCTGTATTCTCCAAGTTTTTTAAGGATTGCTTCACACCAACCCTCCATTCAGGGACCCTGCCCTGCCTGGGATTTAATGTTTGCATTGCTCAGTTTATGTACCCCTTTGAGCCTTTGGTTCAGCAGAGCTATGCTTGACTTGGAAGACTGTGTTTCTGGTAGCTATATTTCTGCCAGACACATAAGTGAATTACAAGCTTTGTCAGTGGAGCCTAATTTTATCTCCTTTCATAGAGATAAGGTGGTCCTCAGGACTAACAGGAAGTTTTTGCCTAAGGTGGTTTCAGATTTCCACCTTAATCTATATCTCTTCCAGTGTACTTCACTGACCATTCCTCCTCTGGCAAGAGGAGGCTGCACAGTTTAGATGTGAAGAGAGCCCTTGAGTTACTACATAGAGCATTAAGGGTCACAGGTTTGACTCCTCCAACTGTTCCTCACTTATGGTGAGGCTGGTAAAGGAAACCTGCCACTAAAAGATCCATTGCCAGGTGGATTGTCTCTTGTATCCAATTCTGTTACTGAAAGCTGGGTAAGGTTCCTCCCTCAGGCCTGAGGGCTCACTCTACCAGAGGTACAGCTGCTTCCCTGGCTGCTGCCAGGACATCCCTATTCTAGAGATATGTCAAGCAGCTACCTGGAAAACAGTTCACGCTTACTAAGCATTACTCCTGGACATCCAGGCTAGGAGTGATGCTCGGTTTGGCACAGCTGTGCTTCAGAGCCTATTTCCTAAGTAGGTTCTGACCCTCCATGGAGTGTACTGCTGTGTAAGTCTGATATGTCATAATATAGCAAGACTTCATGTTGTTTGTAGAAAAATTACTTACCTTAGTAATGTTGTTTCTTCTAATGGAGTCTTGCTATATTATGACCTCCCTCCTTCCTGCCCTCTCAGAATCTGTGTTTTTGGGATGTGGGTGGGCAGTGCAGTGTTGGCACTTGGTAGATGCCCACCTTGTTGTTTTCACCCTCCTTTTTGGGGTGACTTGGTGTATGCTTCATTTTTGGGTCTCCTGGCTTGAGTCTTGTTTTGGGACCAAAAATGTGTTCTTATGTTTAGTAGCCAGTTGGCTAGTGTAGGATTACAGCTTCCACACAGGACCTCAGTGAGTTTAGTTCGCAAAGATCTGACTGTTTGAGTTTGAAGAACAACAGACACAGTTTCAACCGAGCTCGAGCTTCAGCGTTTCCATGCCTTGCATGGAAAGTTAACTCTTTCACTCCGGAGCAGTTCAAGGTTGGGACTCACTGCATATGTCATAATGTAGCAAGACTCCATTAGAAGAAACAGCATTACTAAGGTGAGTAATTTTCTTTCCATACACGACAATGGTCCACTATACACTATAACATTTTTTTTTTTTTTGTGTGCTACCTATTTAAAAGTAAGCACCACTGTGTTAGTTGAAGCTGTGGGTTTTACAGTGCCTGGGGATTGGGAAGCTGGGGCATGTGCATTAGAGACAAGTTGCAAATGGTGAAGTCAGAACTGTAGCGGGAGATAGTTCAGCATAAAGTTGAGAAAAGGTGCTTTTTTTTTTGCTTTTCTTTTCCTTTTAGGAGCCACAATGCTGAGCAGGGTGTAGGACGGTGAAAACAGTAAAAGAATGGTGTTGGGACTGTGTAGTGTACTTCTGGCTTATACTTCTCACTGTCCCTGATTTTTGCCTCAGAATTTTATCTGTCCCTCATAAAATTGGTTTTGTCCACGAGGCTATGCACAACTGCAATAGCAAAATTTCAGCATTGACAAATGCTTGTTTTTTCCTGTTTTGCTCTGCCTCCTTCCCCTGTGTTTCTAATGCTCCTGCTTTTTTCCCTTCATTTCAGCTACCCTGCTTCATTTGTTAGTTTGTACCCTGAGGTGCTTCTCTCCCTCAGGTTCTTCATACTTTTACTTTAGCTTCAGGGGAGGGGGCGCAGTAACTGCCGCCTGATTTCTTCCGCTAACTCCTTTGGCTAGTTTAAATGTTCATCGAGTAACATTTAAACTGGCTCACTGAGGACTGTGGTTCCTCCAGGATGTATGCAAGCCAGCACTTCTGTAATGGCATATATCCTCCAGGTTGACCCCAGTCCTTAATGTAGCTAACTTTCCTCTCTGCACCATTCCTTCAGCCATGAGTTGAAATTCCTGGTGCAGAGATTCTCTACTCCCCGTTATAGACCCGGCAGCACCTCAGCGATAGCCACTGAATGTAGTGCCTGCCTAAGACCACTCCCAGCTCCCTGAACTTCTCCTGTATAACCCAAGCCCTCTCCCTAGCCAGGTCATTAGTCCTCAGGTGAACAATGACAACCAGCGCCGCCTCCCTTCCTGTTGCCCTAATGAGCCTCAAGATCCTTTTCCCATCTCTTCGGGGCCATGGTGCCACATAGGCTCCTAACCTCCTCTCTTCTAATCCCAGATCTGTCCCCTCACAATAGAGTCCCCACCAGAAGTTGCCTCCTCATCATCTAGGTTCCTCTCCCATCCTTCTTGGGTTCTCCACTATGGAGGACCCCACATCCTCCCGATGTCCACCACAGGTGCCTCCTCCTGGCAGAGGATTTGCATAGTGGTACTGGTAGAGGAATGTGCCTCTGATGTACCACTCCCACCCTTTTAGAGCTCACCATAGTTCAGTTGTTCCTCCTCCTGCTAGGCACTCTTTGAGGTAATGAGTATCGACCTGTGGCCGCTGGGTGGTGGAAGAGGCTGTCTGCATCCCAGCCAACAGCCCAGAGACTAGCAGCCTCCTTCCTCAAACCAGAGAGATGCATGCAGATGGGGCAGCACAGCAGTCTCCAGAAGGTCTCTCCAAAACTGCTTCCCCAGTTGCTGCACTGTGCTGTGGCAGGGTTGGGTAAGACCCTGTCCTATTTGTTATGCAGAGAGAGAGTTAAAAGCAAGGATCTATTCTATCCTCTCCTGTTCTGTCACTTGTCTGACTGTTGCCTGTCTGATCAGTCAAATTTTACTTTGTGCAGCTAGGAATTGGCCACTTGGTCCCATAATTTTTCTATTTTCTCCCTTCCTTCACTTGCTCTTTTTAGTCTTTGTTCCCTTGCTTCTCTGTGTTTAAAATATAGGCCTATCAGTCTGACGCCTGTGGTAGGCAAAGTAATGGAGGACTTTATCAAGGAGAGGCTTGGGAGGCAGTTGGAAGGTTAGGACACCAGGATGATGAACAGTATGGCTTCGTCCCAGGGAGATTGTGTCAGTCCAACCTCATAGAGTTTTATGACTGGGTGATGGGGCTGTCCTATACCTAGATTTCAGCAAGGCTTTAATTCAGTGCCACATAATGGACTGATAGCAAAGATGGGGATGGGAGGACAGGAGCTCAGTTGGGTCAAAATTGGCTTTTGGGGCGTTACAGAGGGTAGTGGTGGTGGGATACTCTACTTCCCCAGGAAGGTAATCGTGGGGTCCTTCAAGGTTCCAGTATTGGGGCCACTCTGTTCAGTGCCTACGCCTTGGATATAGGAAGGGGTTAGGAATAGGTTGAGTCTCTTCGTGGATGATTCAAAATTGGGAGCATTGGTGGACTGGGAGGAAGGTAGGGAGACAGTCCAGGGGGACCTGGATACCCTGGAGGGCTGCCAAGGAGGTGGGGACTGAAATGTAATGCCGGAAATGTAAGATACTTCATTTTGATGTCAAAACATGGGCCATGTATACACCCTGGTGGGGTCACACTGCAAGCCACATTGGGAGAAAAGGATTTAGGGTGGTGAGACATCAAAATGAATAACTCTGAAAATTGTAGAAGAACTGCAGCACGCAAACAGGATACTGGGCTGCATAGCCAGGGAATTACGCTCTAGAAGGAGGAGGTGATCCTTCCTCATATAATCCCTTGGTCAGGTTTCAGCTTGAGTACTGTGTACAGTTCTGGAGACCTCATCTGAAGAAGGACAATAGCGCTGCTGAGAGAGTCCAGAGGAGCGACCAAGATGATTCAGGGCATGGGGGAAGCCTTATGAGGAGAGACTGAAGAGATTGTGCTTTACACACTGGAGGAGAGGAGGGACGGGAGACATGATAGAGGCTTTCAGGTATGTAAAAGGAATAACCAGGAGGGAACCAAGGAGCTGTTTAGGCTAAAGAAGGGAACCACCAGGTGCCATGAGTGGAAGCTGGAGGGGGAAATTACAAGGTGGGGCATAGGAAGCATTATTTCACTGAGAGGGTGGTGGAGCCGTGGAATGCGCTGCTCGGGAGGCAGATGGAGGAGGGCACAGTGGAGGGCTTCAAGAAGGGGTGGACAGGTACAAGGGGAAACTGAAACCAAAGACCCTCTCGGGGCTGGTGGTGGAAGGCAGCAGCCATTAGGTTGCTGGCTTTCGAGCAGACAAGGCAGATCTGTTGGCCTATTCTGCTGGTTTTTGGTATGTTAGTGTATGTATATGTATAATACATACGTGAAACTGAGATCTATCTCTTGGTTTGCAAATGTGTATAGTTATACCATTTAGGATGAATGCAGGAAGCTATTTGGGTTTATCTTAAAATGACAGTCTAATACAGGGGTTAATCTTGAGCTGCATTTTGACCTCCACAAGCTTGCTTTGCAGAATTATCAATAGCAAACCAGCTCTGAGACAGGGTGTCTTAATTGGTTGCACCTGTTAAGAAAACTGATGTGTTCTTTAGGCTGATTACAGGAGACGCTGTGGGGAAAATAAAGTTCTGTTGCATTTTGAAAAAAGGAGATGAAACTTACAAGAACAGGATGCAGAGGATAAACTGCTAGGCAAAGACCTCTTATAACAAGCATTTTGTCAATGCCGAATGTTTTCTTGTGTGGTGCATGCAAAATAAATAAAGGAGACATGAACGGCAAGTAAACTGAAATGCCTGAGATAATAGCGTGAAATGAATAACATGGTCAAACGGAAACTTTGTGTTAGAGGCAGAACAAGTACCGACGATCAGCGAGGGAAAAAGCCTAATGTGTCATACAGTGTAGGTGACAGACAGCAGCAGTACAGGGGTCTGGGTTGCTGCTTTCACCCAAAAGGATTACCAACCTACTAATTGAGCAACTGTGCAGTTTCAGTTCGTCATGTGAGAAATCCTCTCATTTCTTAGTCTTACGCAAAATACAAAATAAATCTATGTGCTAGAAAACAAAAGTGACACATGCCATTGTATTGATTTTTGTTTTGTGTGTATGTGGTTTTTGTTGTAAGATTTTTTTTTTTTTTTTTCAAAATAATATAATGCAGTACATTTAAAAGTGTTGCATAGCAGTATTATCTTATACACTTAACCATAACTGCTGGGGTAAGGTAAAGCAAGGGGTGGTGGAGGCAAGGGAGTCAAAGGGAAGGCAGTAGAGAAAGATTCAAAACAGTTTGCACAAGGTTACAGAGTGCGAGTTAAAGTACTAATTCGTATAAGTTCAAAACTTAGGGTGAGAGCTTAAGAGATCTTCAACCATGGCTCGAACTATGTAAATTAACACATTATAGTACTTATCTAGTCCGCTCTCTATGGGGAACTGGAATACCTGATTGAAGACACACCCATCTATCTGCAGAATAAGGCTCGCCACGGCATGGCATCAGGTGGGTTGGATATGTATGTCTGTCTTCTGATACCCCATGGAGCAATTTCTTTAACAAAACAGAAAGATGCACAAAGAATCTATGTAATGCATCTACTACATTATTTGTACTGTCAAACCATACTTAGACTATAATGACATAAGTCTCCTTTGGTGGAAAGTTCTCTGATCTAATGGAACTACTTAATTGATAGCAGTGTCAAACCAACATAAGAGATACTAGTCTACCTTTCTCCAATTACTTATCCTCCCTCTGTAAGAGGCTATGCTGAATCCTTATTATAACCATGTAAAGGGGGTCAACCTACTCCTTGTGGGGGTAGTGCAGTCTCAGATATGGGGCCCAGCATTGCTGAAACTTAGTCATTTGGGAGGTTTCCAGGTGGGTGATCCTGTCCAGCTTTGCTAGTGTAAAGGGAAGCTCCCACTTCTATAGGTGTGGAGTATTCGAGGTTTGCCATTTGCATAGTAGTGCCTTTTTGTCTGTATGGCCAGGAGCGCTAGCCACCTATATTCCTGTGGGGACAGTGTTGGAAGGTCTGATTTAATCCCCAGCAAGAAAAAGTGGAGTAAGGGTATCGGCCTGTGTAGGACTTTAGTAGCCAATGTGACAGTCTCCTCCAAAGAGTTTGAATCTTAGGGCAAGACCATAGTATGTGGGCCAGGTCCTCCTGTCTTTGTCACATCTCCAGCAACAGTCAGAATCAAGGAGCCTGGCTCTGTGTAATATAGGAGGGGTCTCATACCCATGAGTGCAATATCTTATTGTGGATCAACCTAGATCTAGCACCTGAAAACCATTTGTGAGCATCTCTCCAGGCTTGTCCCCACTGAGAGTCAGTGATATTACACTGCAGCATTTTTTCCCATTTGTTCTTGGAAGGCCCTGATTTGGGGGCAGGGAGTCATGCATTTTGGCATAAATTGTCCTGCAAGACCTTTTGGGTGTTTTATCCAGGATTGCAGAGGTGAGGGGTCACCCTGAACTGTGGGGTGCTCTAGCAAGGAGGAAATCGCTGAGCAGATTTGAAGATATCTCCAGATCTCTTTAGAAGGGAGGTACCACCTTGTTTGTATGGCTTGAAAGGTAGAGACTCTAGTGAGATCGTTGTCATGTATGTCTCCCACAGTTTGAAGGCCTCTTGAGAACCAGTGTTTCCAGTAGACCCTCTGTTTGTCTATGGTAATAGAGGGGTTCTGCCAGAGTGGTGTAAATGGTAGTGGAAGTGGGTCTATGTTCAGTTTGTGATGAATGTCAAACCAAGTTCTTCTAGACTTCTCCACAGTGGGGAAGTAGAAGCAAGGTCTAAGGAAGGGGTACTGCTGGAGTAGGCCTTCATGATAGGAATAGAGAGAGGAGGGACCAGGGTGTTTCATGTCTAATTCCATGTGGACCCATTGTGGGCTAGTGAGGGGAGGGAGGATGAAACCAGTGGACAGTTTGTGCAACCTGAAATGCCCATTTGTACCTCTCCATCCACAGTAAGTCCCAGCCTCCGTGTGTCCAGTGGGTTCTCAACTTAGCTCAGCAGAAGTGGGGTTTAGAGCCCCGCAGAAAAGTCCCCTAATAGTTTATCTATGGGTTGTGCCCTACAGTAGCGTGAAAAGTATTTGCCCCTTCCTGATTTTCTCTATTATTGCATATTTCACACTGGATGTTTTCTGGTCTTTAGAAAAATGTAACATTAGATAAAAGGAACCTGAGTGAACAAATAACACTTTTTATTTTTTTTTTTTTTTTTTTTTTTTACTTATTTCATTTATTTAATGAAAACAGTTAACCAACACCAACTGGCACTGTGTGAAAAGTAATTGCCTTACACTTAATAACTGGTTACGCCCACCTTTAGCTGCAATGACTGCAACAAAACGCCTCTGTAATTCAATATCAGTCTTTCACATCGCTGTGGAGGAATTTTAGCCCACTCTTCCTCGCAGAACTGCTTTAATTCAGTAACATTGGTAGGTTTTCAGCATGAACTGCTCGTTTGAGGTCCTGCCACAGCATCTCTATTGGGTTTAGGTCTGGACTTTGACTAGGCCACTCCAAAACTTTAATTTTACTTTTTTCGCCATTCTCATGTGGATTTGCTTTTGTGTTTTGGATCATTGTCTTGCTGCATGACCAACTACGCTTCAGCTTCAGCTGACGGACGGATGACCGGACATTCTCCTTAAGAATTTTCTGGTACAGAGCAGAATTCATGGTTCCTTCAATTATGGCAAGTCGTCCAGGTCCTGAGGCAGCAAAGCATCCCCACACCATCACACTACCACCACCATGTTGGAGTGTTGGTATGATGTTCGCTTATGCCAGACATAATGGATCCATGTCGCCCAAAAGTTTCACTTTGACTCATCTGTCCATAGAACATTTTCCCAAAAGGCTTGTGGATCATCCAGGTGCTTTTCTTGGCAAAAGAGAGACGAGCATTTGTTTTTCTTGGTTAGCAGTGGTTTCCGCTTGCTACCTCCCATGAAGCCCATTTTGCCCAGTCTCTTTCTAATTGTGGAGTCATGAACACTGACCTCAGCTGAGGCAAGAGAAGCCTGCATTCAAACAACATGAAGTCTTGCTATATTATAGACATTAGCAGTTTGATCCAGCTCTAGAACTGCCCCGAGTGAAATGGTTAAAACCATTCCAAAATAGAATTTTGGCACGAGAGCAGCTCTATCTGTGTCATTTCAAACTTGAACTGTCAGATTCTTTACTCCGCCTCAGTGAACAGTCGCTCCAGAGATTTCTCCTTCTGCTCGGTTCATTTCTCGGTTTAAAAGTGTTTTCTCGGTTGGATTTAACGAGAATAGTTTTATTTTAACCGCAAAACTGTTCGGTCAAGCTCTATCTGTGGTAACCGTAAGTAAATGAAGGTTTTGTCTGTGTGGAACTTGTAAGTTATCGGTTCGGTTTTGAACCGATCAGTGGGTTTAAAGCTCATTTAAAACTAAAAGTTACTATTTTAGAGTGCGGTTCCCGTTCTTATCGTGTTCTAAAAAAAACGGATTTATTACGCTTTTTTCCACACCCGTGACACGTGTTAGGAACCGATATGGTGTCTTGCCCTGGCACCGCCGTTAAAGGGCAAGTTTTTGTTAGGCTGGCATTATGTCTGAGAAACCCAAAAGAAAAACCGGCCCACTGGGTTTCAACACTGTGATGTTTGTGGGGAAGTCTTTGCCAAGGCTGACCCACATACCACATGTGTTTATTGTCTGGGGTTTGACCACCTCCAGTCAGACTGCCAGGTATGTAAGAATTTCCCCAGGCCACCCTGAAAAGATTGGGCAGGCTCAGGGAACGAGGCTAAAAAGTCCGCTGACCCGGATGACAGCCCGTTCGGTGCCAACCGAACCAGAGGGAGTGCCCTCTGACCAGGGCCAGACTTCCTCGGCAAAGAAAAGCTGGTTCTGAGGAACCAATTCCAGTAAAGAAAACAAGAAAATCAGCAGGTCTGGAGTCCAAAATTCTTCTCCAACTGCTGCAGAGATAGCAAAAGCCATACAAATTGTCCAGTCACTGTCTCAGGGTCTGTCCGAACCACCACTATCTGGTAAAGGTCGGTCTATCCGGTCCCAGTGGTTCAGGATTATGATATTGAGGAATTTTATGAACCAGAGGAGGGGAGGAGGATTATGAACAGTATGAATGTGGCTGGGAAGGTCTGGGTGTGCCCATTGAACCGGACATCTCCCCAGACAGACCTTTAGAATCTCCCCTATGCTGTCTGAGTCCCATCTCATTTTATGTTTTATAAAAAGTTGCTGAAACCTCCAGCTTCCTTTAGAAGAGGCTGTGGATGAGCAAGAGGAGCCTGATTTTGTAGAAATGATGGATATTCCAGAGTCTAGGAGATTGTCTATTCCTTTACATAAGTCTTTTAGGAAACAAACAATTAAAATTTTAAAAGCTCCTAATTCTGTGCCTCCTGTAGATAAAAGATGGACAGAAGGTATACATTGTCAGGCCCTGATACAGAATTCCTTTCTCAGCAATGCAGTCATGTTAGGTAGTTCAGGCTGCTGCCTGTGATAAAGTTAATATTCCTTGGCTTCACATCCTCCTGACAAGGATTCCAGGAAGATTGATGCCATGGCAAAAAAGTATATGGCAGCCTCTCTGGGACTCAGGCAAGCAAATTATATGGCTTATGTAGCTAGGTATCAGAAATCTAGATGGGATACTGTTATACATTGGCCAAGCAGGCCCATGGCCAGCTGGCTAGTGAACTAGAACAGGTGGCTGCTGATGGCATTGAAGCCTCTAAGGTTCAGTTTCATGCTGTGGATGTTAATGATGTTTCTCTAGGGTCATGGCCACATCTGTAGCTTTTAGGTTGGCCTGGCTCAGGTGTACTAGTTTGTCACAGGATACCCAGACTAAGGGTATGGATTTTCCTGTGGTGGGAAATTCTCTGTTTGGAGAGCAGACAGAGAACTACATGAAGAAGATGGATGAATGTAGGACTACTTACAAGAGTGCCCAGGCTAAGGAGCGGCAAGCCACTCCTCAAAGGCATGCCCCAGGGGTAGGGTAGACCTTTTCACAGGCCTTTCTACCAGACTCAGGCCTCCTCTGCCTATGCTCAGAGGGGCTTCTTCAGAGGCAGGGGCAGGCGAGGGTGGGCAGACCTGCTCCCACCCCAGCCTAAAGCTCTCATAAACAGGCACCCTGATGGGGTGCCCAGGGCCGATCTCCTGTACCAGTGGGGGCAGGCTGGCTTACTTCAGTCAGAATTGGGCCTTTAACCTCAGACAAGTGGGTTCTGAAGTAGTAAGCCAGGGTCTGGTTCTCGGCTTCAAAAGTTTCCTGTTGAGAAGCAGACTTTTCTACCTGCAAGTGCTTCAGAGACCTCGCCTGGAAACAGAGGTCTCATCCCTGTTAGCTCTCAGAGCAGTAGAAAGGGTTCCTCCTGCATCAGGGCAGGGGTCTGTATTCCAGATACTTCCTTACCCCAAAAAGACAGGAGAGTGGCGGCCATTTAGATCTCAGATATCTGAACAAGCATCTTCTGAAACCAAAGTTTAAAATGGTAACTCTGGCAATGATTTTACCTTCCCTAAGGCCAGGGACTGGCTAGCCTCCCTGGACCTCAAGGATGCCTATTTCCATGTCCTAATCAGAAGATCCCATCGAAGTACCTCAGATCTGAACTGCCCTCAGGTCATTTCCAGTTCAGAGCAATGCCCTTGACCTTATCTCTGCTCCAAGGGTATTCACAAAGTGTCTAGCAGTGGCCCACTTAGGAGGCAGAGGATTGCTGTTTCCCTATCTAGGCGACTGGCTCATTGTAGGCCAGTCCCCAGAACAGGTAAAATCTCACCTGCAGGTCACCCAGCAGCTTCTCACCTCCCTGGGTTTCTGCTAAACCTACCAAAGTCGGTTCTGGAACCAGTCCAGGTACTCACCTTTATAGGGGCAGAATTGGACACAAAGCTAGCCAGAGCCTTTCTTCCCCAGAAAGGGTAAGGAATTTAGTGGCTCTGGCCTCTTCCTTCACTCTGCAGGTCTCTCGACCAGCAAGACACTTTCTGCAGCTCCTGGGGCACATGGCGCATCCACAGCTGTTGTGCAGGGAGCCAGATTTCAGATGAGAGACATTCAGTTTCATTTGAGAACCTTTGGTCTCAGAGAAGAGACCCCTTTCCAAGTTGGTCCCAGTGATCAACCTTGATCCTAGCTCTCCAGTGGTGGCAGGATCAGAGCAATTTAAGAGCGGGGTCCCTTCATTTCCCTTCTCACGACTTGACTCTCACTACAGATGCTTCCTTCTGGGTTGGGAGCCCACATGGGCGACCTTTCCACTCAGGGAGTTTGGTCCCCAGGAATCTCTGCTCCACATCAATTTGCTGGAACTCAGAGCTGTCTTTAGCTCTTCAAGCTTTTTCTGCATCTGTCCACGACAAGGTGATACAAGTCAGAACAGACAACACCACAACAATGTGGTACATCAACAAACAGGGGCACTCGGTTTCGGCCTTGTGCACCGAGGCAATGAAGTTGTGGTCTCTGGCCTATTCCTGAACACTTCCCTCATAGCAGTTCATCTTCCAGGGAAGGACAATGTCCTAGCGGATGCCCTCAGTAGGATTTCCCAGGGCCATCACGAATGGTCCCTGGATCCTCAAGTGCTGGAGATAGTTTTGCCAGGTGGGGCATCCCTCAGATAGATCTTTTTGCAGCCCCAGACAATCACAAACTTCCTCTGTTCTGTTGCAGATCTCCAGTGCTGGGCTCAGTTCCCTGGATGCCCTTCTTCTGGATTGGGAGGAAGTTCCTCTATGCTTTCCCCTTTCTCTCCAATTCAAAGTACTAGTCAAAATCAGATCTCAGCCTTGCAGGGTGATTCTGATTGCCCCGGATTGGGCCAGGCAGCCCTGGTACCCACTCCTTCTGTCTCTGACAGTCCATCTTCCCCTGTGCCTCCCAGGAATCACAATCTGTTGACTTGTGCCCAGGGAAGGGTTTGTATCCGACCTCAATCTCAACCTCAAGGCCTGGCTCTTGAGGAGTTAGAGTTTGCTGATTTACACCTCTCAGGTGTTCTTGAGATCATAAAGGCTTCAGAAAGCCTTCCACTAGGAGCTACTTATAGTTCTAAATGGAAAAGGTTTTCCATTTGGTGTGCTGGGAAAAATATTTCCCAGAATCTGCTGAATTGCCCATTTTGTTAGATTACATGGTACATCTTAATTCCTTGGGTCTCAGACCAGCTACCCTGAGAGTTCATTTGGCAGCTGTCTACTTTTGTGTCAGCAGGAAAGTCATCCCTCTTTCCTCTCATCCTGTGTTTTCCAAGTTTTAAAGGGATTACTCCATACTAATCCTCCTTTGGGAACCGGCCCCTGCTTGGGACCTTAATGTTTGCATTGCCCAGTTAATGCAACCCCTTTTGAACCTCTGTCTTCTGCAGAGCTTAAGTACCTAACTTGGAAAACTGTTTTCTAGTGGCTATCACTCTGCCAGACGTACAAGTGAATTGCAAGCCTTGTCAGTGGAGACTGACTTTATTTCTTTCTACAGGGATAAGGTAGTCCTTGGGACTAATAGGAAGTTTTTGCCTAAGGTGGTTTCAGATTTCCATCTTAATCAATCTATCTCCTTCCAGTATTTTTCACTGATCACTCCTCTTGGTGAGAGGAGGTTGCACAGCATGGATGTTAAGAGAGCTCTTAGTTATTATATAGAGCGCACTAAAGGTCACAGGTTCAATCCTCCAACTTTTCCTTACCTATGGTGAAGTTGGGAAAGGCAACCTGCCACTAAGAGATCAATAGCCAGGTGGATTGTCTCTTGTATCCACTTTTATCAGAAAGTGGGCAGAGCCCCGGTTTGAGGGCTCATTCTACCAGGGGTACAGTCGCCTCTAGCTGCTGCCAGAGATATCCCTTTATTAGAGATTTGCCAGGCTGCTACTTGAAAACGGTACACACTTTTACCAAGCATTACTCCTGGATGTCCAGGCCAGAGAGATGCTCGGTTTGGCACAGCTGTTCTTCAGAGCCTATTCCCTAAGTAGGTTCTGCCCCCTCCTCCATGGAGGTACTGCTGTGTATTCTGTTAATGTCTATAATATAGCAAGACTTCATGTTGTTTGAAGAAAAATTACTCGCCTTAGTAATGTTGTTTCTTCTAATGGAGTCTCTATATTATAGATCTCCCCAACCTGCCCCTACTTGGTGGGGTGCGGGCAACTTAGTGTGGGCACTACTTATGTCCTGTTAGCATTTTGTCCCCTTTGGGACTTTAGGGTGTGTATGTGTGCGCGTGTGTGTGTGTGTTTTATTATACTTGTGTTCCATTTTCATATTATTAGAATGGTGTTAGTATTTCTGGTCCCTGACTTGAGTCTTGGGTGTTGGGACCATCAATGGTTGTTATTATTTAGGTAGCCATTTGGCTAGTGTAGGTTACAGCTTCCACACAGACCTTAGTGAGTTTGGCTCGTAAAGATCTGACAGTTCAAGTTTGAAATGACACAGATAGAGCTGCTCGTGCTAAAATTCTATTTTGGAATGGTTTTAACCATTTCACTTGGGCAGTTCTAGAGCTGGATCAAACTGCTGATGTCTATAATATAGCAAGACTCCATTAGAAGAAACAACATTACTAAGGTGAGTAGTTTTTCGTTCTTTGGATGTTGTTTTAGGATCCTTTGAGACATCCTGGATGATTTTACGCTGCGCCTTGGGTAATTTTGGCAGGCTGCCCACTCCTGGGAAGAATCACTACTGTTCCAAGTGTTCTCCATTTGGAGATTGGCTCACTGTGGTTCGATGGAGTCCCAGAGCCTTAGAAATAGCTTTGTAACCCTTTCCAGACTGATAGATAGCAACAACTTTTTCTGATCTTTTCAGGAACTTCCTTTGATTGTGGCATAATGTGCTTGTTGAATCTTTGTGCTGGCAACGTGACTGTGATTGTAAGGGTCAAAATAAGTGAGGTTTATATTGAGCAGGGTTGGCTGTAATCAAGCCTGGCTGTGTTCAGTCAGCTGACTCTAATTATCCCTTTAATTGGGTTGATTTAACTAGGGGCAATTACTTTATCACACAGTGCCAGTTGGTGTTGGTTAACTTTTTCATTAAATAAATGAAATAATTGTGTGTTCAAAGGGGAAAAAAAGTGTTATTTGTTCACTCAGGTTCCTTTATCTAATATTACATTTTGTCTAAAACCTGAAAACATCCAGTGTGACAAATATGCAATAATAGAGAAAATCAGGAAGGGGGCAAATACTTTCTCACGCCACTGTAGCTTGGGCAAGGAGATGGGTATGTGGGCTAGAGATGCAAGAACCTCGGGGCCATCACCATTTTATTGCTGCGATTTTGCCTGCCAAGGTGAGTCTGAGTTGTTTCCACCTATCTAATTCAGTCTTTGTACTATCTAGCAGGGTTGTATATTAGCTTGCCAGAGGTGTTCCAATTTAGGGGTGAGCCTAATGCCCAGGTAATGCTAGTTCTTTAGGGCCCATAATAACCCATGGGTGGTAGCAATGGATTGTTTGCAGTACTCATTAAGAGGAAGGATTTCAGTCTTAGATTAAGTTTGAGACCTGAATAGTTTAGTAAAAGCGTCCAGCAACTCTAAAAATGGGGAGGGAATGGGGGCATCACACAGGGGAGGAGGAGGTCACCTGCATACATCAAGGTCAGGTAAGCTGTGTTAACAGTTTTATCCCGTGGATATGTGGGTGCTGTCTATTAACGGTTGCTAGTGGTTCTGCCTCGAGGACTAACAGAAGAGGGAGGGGACAACCTTGTCTGGTTCCTCACTCTAATGGGAAGGGGTGAGAGGTCAAGATGGTGGTAACCCATGCTGTTGGGGTATTGTAGATTGCTTGCACTTTGGTTATAAAGCTTTCACCCAATCCCTGATGGGTAAGGACCTGGTATAAATAGCAGTGTTCCCATTCATTGTTTTAGGCGGTAAATACCAATTTATATTTTTTACCACCCTATATTGTTTTGTCACCACCCTATATTTTTATCCATTTTTATAAAATCCTCCAGAATTGTCGTATTGACATCTTTTTATTGCAATACTACCCATTTAATACCAGTACACTGTTACTTAAAACTACTTATGCACATGTACAGTGCATATAGGAGGTCCCAAAAATAACACACCATTTGACCCGATCACCATTGCCACCGCCCTATATTTTCAGAGAGTGGGAACCCTGAATAGTCCTGTTCAATAGAGTCGAAAGCTTTTTGAAGTCTACAGCAGTGGCCGTAGCTGAGGGTGTGCAGCTTTGCCATGACATTAGGTTTATTAGGGTTTGGAGATGATCAGTACTGTCACACTTGGTACAAACCCACTTGGGAGGGGTGAATCAAGTCGGGAGTAGGGGGGACTGAGTCTGGCAGCCAGGACTTCAGCATGTATTTTACTATCTACATTTATAAGGGAAATTGGGTGGTAGCTACTTGGACTAGTAGGATCTTTTCCTTTTTTCGGATAACTGCAATCCTTGTATCCCGTGGGGGAATACCCTGGGTCTCAGCTTCTGAAAGATTTCAGTAAGGATAGGGAAATCACTGGAGCTAATGCTTGATAAGTCGTCAGTGTAGCCGCTGCTCCCAGGAGATTTGCCAGACCAAGATCCTAAATAGCTGTGGTCACTTCACTCTTGAGTGAAAGGGCGCCTAGCGAGAGAGTGTGAGTTTTTGTGCATTGAAAGCAGATGTTAGTGAATCAGACATCAGTTTCTATAATGTAGCTCTAGTAACGCAGTGTTAATTTGGAGTGAGGAGAAAAATCATAAAGGATTGTTGCAGTCGCAGACCTACTGAGTCTGTAACAGGCGCCACCAAGTAGTCAACCCACCAAAATATAAGTAACATAAAGGGGACTTACCTGAGTGCAGGGGCCAAGTGGTAGTCCTGAATAGATGCCCGCCACCTGTAAAAATAGAAAAGGGTCACAAAGGATCTGCAGCTCTTCAGGGGTCCAAAAGGGTGGAAGGGACAGGCTAGAAATAAAAATACACTTATCTGATGAAGGTAGGAGCCCTCGTCTGGTCAGACCTGCAAAATAAGAGAAGTTGTTAGTTGGAATAAAAAATAGTAAAAGAGAAGAAACACAGAAAAAGGAAGTGAGGTTTGGGGAAGGGGGCTCAGCTAAAACCCCTTTTACCCATACTGGTGTCTGAGTGGACAGTAATTTATTTAGTAGCCCAGGTGGCTAGTGGGGCTAGTAACCCTTTTCTTTAATAAAGAAGGTGGTCATGGGGGCTGAAATGCTCCGGGGCGCCACAGTGTAAAAAGCCTTGGTGGTCTAGGGCTAGCTTCAGGTGATTGGGGCCAGCATTTTTCTTTATTAGGTTAATCCCCTTCCCTGAGTTCAGTGGGGCTCTCTGATTCTTTATGCTGTGGGCATTGTTGGAGGGGCAAGGGATTATCTATGGCAGTGGCAGAAGGAGGATTATGCTGGGCTGCAGTTGCAGCCAGCCCCACTAGTGCGATCACACTTGCGTGAAGGTGCCTTTGGGCACTGTAAACTCCCAGCGGCCTACTCTGCACGGGTGGGACAAGATACATAGATACATAGACAGTGTCGGCAGATAAGGGCCTATGGCCCACCTAGTCTGCCCATTTGAGCTTGTAAGTTCAGTTTGTTTTCCTAGAAGTCTATTTCCTTACCCCTGACCTCTAGAATTCCTTTATGTCTCATCCCATGCATTCTTAAATTCGTGATTGTTTCAGCCCCACCACTTCCTCTGGCAGGGTGTTCCACTTGTCCACCACCCGCTCTGTGAAGAAATTCTTTCTCATGTTTCCTCTGAATCGCCCTCCTCCAACTTCATCCCATGCCCTCTAGTCCTGAAACATCTTTTTCGCTTAAAAATAGTGTTTTCCTGCACCCTGTTCCTCCCTGTAAGATACTTGTATGTCTCTATCATATCCCTCTCCCTCCTCTCCTCCAGGGAGTACATGTTCAGTTCCTTCAACCTGTCTTCATAGGATTTGTGATGCAACCCATGCACCATCTTTGTTGCCCTCCTCTGAACCTTCTCTACCCTGTCTATGTCCTTACGTAGGTATGGTCTCCAGAACTGTACACTGTACTCCAGGTGGGGCCTCACTAGTGTCTTGTAAGCTGGAATTATGACCTCCTTTCCTGCTGGTGATGCCCTGCCTATACATCCCAGCATCCTATTTGCTTTACCTGATGCCTTGTCACACTGTTTCCTCACTTTGAGGTCATCAGAGATGACAACCCCAAGATCCCTTTCCTGCTTGTGCATGCTATATCCTCACCCCCAACTGATATATTGTGCCAGGGTTTTGTGCCCTATATGCATTATCTTGCACTTCTTTGCATTGAATTTCAACTGCCAAACCCTTGACCATTCTTCAAGTTTCTGCAGGTCCTTCTCATTCTGTCTACACCCTCTGGTGTGTCTACTCTGTTACAGAGCTTTGTGTCATCAGCGAACAGTGAAATTCTGCCTTCTATATCCTGTGCAATATCACTGATGAAGATGTTGAATAGGACCGTCCCAGCACTGATCCCTGTGGTACCCCACTGGTCACTCTTCCTCTGTGGAGTGACAGCCATTTACCACCACCCTCTGTGTCCTGCCACCCAGCCAGTTACCTACCCACCACACTACTGTCCTGCCCACACCCATATTCCCCAGTTTGTGTAATAGTCTTCTATGTGGCACAGTGTCAAAGGCCTTGCTGAAGTCCAGATAGGCCATGTCCACTGCCCTCCCTGATCCACCTCCCTAGTCACCCAGTCAAAAATTCAGTGAGGTTGGTCTGACATGACCTCCCCTGGTGAAACCATGCTGCCTTGGGTCCTGCAGTCCATTGACAACCAGATGTTCCACCAATCTCCTTCAGTAGTGCTTCCATGATCTTTCCCACTACCGAGGTGAGGCTGACTGGTCTGTAGTTCCCTGCTTCCTCTTTGTTCCCACTTTTGTATAAGGGGACTACATCTGCTGTCCTCCAGTCTTTGGGTACCTCCCTGTTTCCAGTGATTGGCTGAACAGGATAGCCAGAGGTTCAGCCACCACCTCTCTTAGTTCTTTAAGGACCCTGGGTGCACCCCATCTGGCCCCATTGCTTTGTCAACTCTATTACTTCCAGTTCCTTCAGGACCCTTTCTCGTGTAAAGGGACTTGTGTCCATTTCTGCACCATTCTCACCCCTTGTACTCCCTTCAGACCCATTACCCCTCTTCCTTAGTAAAGACTGAGCAGAAATACCTGTTCAATATGTCAGCTTTACTGTTGTCATCCTCCACGCTGCTCCCATCCTCCCCTTCAGTCTAACTATCCCTCCCTTTGTCCTTCTTTTTCACTTATGTACCTGTAAAAGGTTTTGTCCCTTTAACCACTGATTTTGCAATGTGTTCTTCTGTCTGAGCTTTGGCTTCCTTACTGACTTCCCTGCCTCCCTTTGTTTCTCCTGGTACTTCTCCCTATCCCCTTCTGCCTGTGTCTTTTGTATTGCCTGAATGCAGTCTTTTTGGCTTTCACTTTCTTTGCTACCTCTTTGAAAACCATAATGGTTCTCTTTCTTTTCCTCTTGCTAACCTGCTTAATGCATAATTCTGTTGTTCTATAATCCCCATTTTAAATACTGCCCACTGTTCCTCAATCCCTGATTCCTGTCCCATTCCTTAATGCCTCTTTCAAGCATCTCCCATTTTCCCAAAGTCTGCCCCCTAAAATCCAGGATACGTGTTTTGTGTGGTTTGGTTCTGCTCTTTCTGTGATTTCAAACCACAATGACTGGTGGTCACTGTTACCCAGGTGCTCCCCACTGTTACCCCCATCACACTGTCCCTGTTTGTGAGCACAAGGTCCAGTATTGCCTTCTGCCGAGTTGGTTCCATGACCAGTTGCTTGAGGAAGGCACCCTGAGAGGAGTCCAGGATAAATCTGCTCCTAGTTGATGCTGCTGCTGGGATGCTCCAGTCCACATCTGGTATATTGAAGTCTCCAACCAGTACTACCTCACTTTGTCAGCCATCCTTTGATGGCTAGCATCAGCTCCTATCTGTTTCTTCCTCCTGGGCTGGTGGTCTATAGACCACACCTGAGCGGATGGCTGGCCCCATTTTCCTTTCCAGCTTAACCCACAGTATCTCTCCCCATTTTGTTCCTCCTGGATCTGTGTGGCCCTTATGTCATTTTTCACATACAGTGCCACTCCTCCTCCCTTCCTGCCTGCTCTGTCTCTTCTGAATATGTTGTGCCAGGTATGGCCATCTCCCAGTCATGGTTATCATTACACCAGGTTTCAGAGATGGCCACAATGTCCAGGTCTGACTGTACAAGAGGAGCAAAGGGAGTCAGCAGGAGGTGGAGGAGGCAGGAGAGGAACGTGCCTCCTCCCACCTTCCCAAATACGTCACTCCAGTGGCTGTATTTTCCAATTTATTTATACCCTACAGGGCTTGAGGGGGCTGGAGCAGGAGCTGCTATTTGTAGACGCCCGGGCCCAGCCAGTGCAGTGCTGGGAGGTAGAGGTGCTGGGCAGCAGGAGCCACTATCAAGTGGAGCTGCACTGTGGCAAGCTCTTCGGGGGAGAGGAGGGTAGTTCAGAGCAAGGAGGCAGCAGCAGAGCGGCTGGTGCCGATAGTGAAAGCTGCACCCGGGCTTAAAAGCATTGATTGGCCTGTGGGCTAATTTTTAAATGTAAATTAAAAGCGTGCAGGAACCTCTGGAGGCAAGGACAGAATGCTCCCAAGGAGAGAGAAAATCAAGAGCCGCATCGTGGGTGTAATTTAAGGAGCCGTGCCAAGTCTATTGTGCCACGGACAAATACATCGGTGCAGGAGAATGCTTTGAATCGGCACACTGAAGGCTTCCTTTTTTTTTAATGCCGTCTTTATGCAAATGAAACTACTAAAGCGCTTTCTCATTGGAGCGCTTCATTTGTTTCAAGTACACAAACGCTACGCCTGTAAATTCTGAACATGGTCATAGCCAGCTCCGTGGTCATTGGTCTGTCAGGGACGAGGCCCAATATGGATTGCTCTACATTGCGGCGGTCCGTGACACACTTCTGAAATGTCGTTCTCTGAAGCAAAGCAAATGTTTCTTACGCAGGCTCAAGGAAATACAAAAAGGGAACAGTAAAGTTTTATTTTATTTTGGTCTTTGGTAACCGGTAGGCCCACTAGGCACAAGTGCCTGTTTTCAGAGCGGCCTGGGAGCACTGCCTGTTAAGTGACTTACTCAGAGTCGCATAGCATGCAAATGGAGGTTGTGAGAATCAAACTCTGGTCTGGTCTACTGGATGTATCAAGCTCGTTCACACCTCGTTACTCTAACCTCTAGGCTATACTGCCAGCCGAATGCCAAAAGCAAGTTTTGTTTGGGTTAGGGAAAGATTGCAATTTAAAATTGGAAAAGAGACTCTCAAATGAAGGACTTTTATGTTTGCTTATGGCGCATCTGTAAAGCATATTCTTATAACTTCCTGCAGAAGCAGGTTGTGGAGGTGTGGCACTGTTGTGGCCAGTGCCCCAGTGCCTTTGAGGCTTTGACATTTTCCCCAATGTGGTGTGCGCTGCTGCTGGCACTAGTTCAGCCAGTGTTCCACCACCTTGAAAGGTTTTCGCCACTGCAATCAGGGGCCACCTCGTCATTGCGGCGTCAGCTAATCCGCTGCAATGAGGTAGTGACTTGTCATTGCAGGGCGATTCTTGCCGCCCCGACTCAGTATTTGCCGCCGATGGGAGCCCGGCCCCCATCTGCACACTGTAAACCCCCGGGATTGACAAATTTCAAATGGCATGCTAGTCCAGGACAACTGGCCCTGTCAAAATTTTAGTCCCGAGTTATGAGTGGTAGTCCAGTACATTTCAATGTAAATTTAAAACGTTGCATATAAATTATGTGCCCTGATGTTCTGCCTGGTGTGTAATGGCAACACAAAGCCCCCAACTCTTGCTCTCTTGACTTCTTGTATTACTGCTGCTACTGTCCTTTTCTTAAATTAGTTTTTTATTTATGCAGTTTGTTATACTTTCTGCCTGGTGGCAACACAAAGCACAACTCTTGGTTCTCCTCCTTTTACTGCTGCTACTGTACTGTATTGTCCTTATTTTTTTTTTTTATTTTATTTAGTTGGCAGTTACTTATACTTCTGCATGTTGCCCTTTCTGCTTAGCGTGGCAATAGCAGCGCAAGCCCAACTCTTTGCTACTATTGTCCTGCTCTTACATTTTTCATTTAGGCAGTTAGTTACACTTATCCTTTACTTTCTGCCTGGTGGCAAAACAAAGAACAACTCTTGCACTCTTGCTCCTTGACTCCTCCTTTTACTGCAGGTAATACTGCCCTGTCCTTATTTTCTTTATTTCCTTTTATGCAAGAATAGACAGTTACATTTTCCCTTTACTTTCTTGCCCTTTCCTCTTTTAATGCCATTTTCTTTTCTCAGGCAGTTACAGTAGTTAGCGCTTGTCTTCTACCAATACCTTTTACTTTCTAGGCACGGAAAGCCCAACCCTTGCTCTCCTCTTTGCCTCATTAAAGGGGCACTGTCGGTGTTTGACTGTCATTTCTGGCTAAAATCAGACAGTGTGCCTCTTGATCACGAACCACCAAACATATGCTGCAGAATACTCCTATGTATAATAAAGATATTTTTTAACAGTTTGGCACTTTTAAAACAAATACCTTGTCACTCGTCCGATCATGATCTTGCGTTCCGGAAGCACATCCAGGTCAGAACCCCTTGAGGAGCGTGATCATCTGCTGCGGCGCAGTCCTGAAGTGTATTTTCCATATACAGCATATGGTGTTAGAATGTACCTAAACCCCACATGATTCTAAATGGCCCGCTTATCTACGCCAGCAAACCGAGCACTGGAAATACTCTAATTCTTTATTTTTAAGTCATGGTCGAAATCCCGCCAGACAACTGATGACATGCTTTCATGCTAGATCTTTAGTCAGCCATCAGTAAAGAGCGTGATTTCGCCATGACTTAAAAATAAGAATTAAAGTATTTCAGTGCTCGGGTTTGCTGGCGAGATAAACGGGCATCTTAGAATCATGTGGAGTTTAGGTATGCTTATAACGCTATATGCTGTATATGAAAAATGCACTTCAGGATCGTACTCGGCAGGCGATGATCCCGACCTGATGTACTTCTGGAATCAAGGGGCATTATGACTGGACGGTAAAAGGTATTTGTTCTAAAAGTGCAAACTGTTTAAAAACATTACCTTTATCATACATAGTAGTATTCTGCAGCATATGTTTAGTGGTTTGCCTCAAGATGCACTCTGTTTGATTTTAGGCAGAAATTACGTTAAACGCTGACAGTGCCCCTTTAACTTTTGCTTCTCCTTCTTAGCGGTCCTGGTCCACCCTTCCCTACTGGTATTTAATTTATTATGTTTTAAACATCCACAGAAGAGTACCAAACACACAGCCTCACAGTTTCTAATTTGATTCTCCAACTCCTAGTTAGACCTTTTGATTTTAGTATTGTACTCTCCTTATTTTAGGCTGTTTTTGTTCATTCACACTTCCACACTTTATTTGTAGTAATTATGGTTTATGCCTCTTCTGTTAATGAGCACAAAAGCCCAGCCAAACTCACTAATATTTACCCTAAGTATCCTTCCTTATTTCAGGCTTCTTTTTATTTTTTGTGTACTGGCAAGAAGATTTAGATAAGGAAGTCTGCATTCTTAATGAATCTGACCTGATGCACGCTGCCTCCACGGCTCCCACCTTCCCCGCCACCGCACCACACTGGCAGTCACTCTCACCTCCATTAGTAATTATTTTCCCACTCTACTTTTACAGCTCAAAAATATTTTTCTTTTTGTTGTAAATCATATTCAACATACCAGTTGCATCAGGCAGTGGTCTCTGTCACTTAGGACTAAAATGCAATAGTCCTCACACCAGTGACCAACAACGAGTAGCACGCCCTTTATATTCAAAATCAGACAGTGAGTGAGCACGCCTCCGATCTACCCTGCCCAAGTCACCGCCTCAGGCATTGGACATACCCTACCATGGGGAGCCTCAGCAATGGATTAGCTGCCACACCTTGATGATTAGTTCCTCAGTTCCCCGCGGTTGCCGCCACTACTGCATGGTATTTGCTCGCTCTCAGCACAATTATCAAATGAGTGCTACTCCTCCGGTGTGTCAGATGACCACCAGAATGGCTGGAACAGCGAGTGCCCTACTGGAGGAAGCTGGTACTGTGCAGAAACTTGTTTTAAACCGTATTTGCCCACGGACAGCTCCTCAGCTGAAAATGCTTGTCCTGACTGAGCAATGGTAGCCCAGGACATTGGGCTATACGATTTGTTGAACCTTGCCTCTGCTTGTTGTTTGCCGAGGGTGCCTAATCTCCTTGGCTTCATGCTACCATCAAGTCTTTCGTCATTAGGGGCCTAACTCTGCTGGCTCAGCCCCCATTAAATTTGCAGACGGGCCCAATCCTCAGAGGTTTCAGTCCCCACTTATTAAATTTGCCGACGGGGCCCATCCTGTCCGGCATAATGTCCCCCCACTCCGATTTGTTGTATGCTGAGGGTGCCCAATCCCCATCTGCTCCAGTCCCCCCACCCCCAAAACATGAGGTGGCACGCTAGGAGCCGACCCCAGCGTGCTAAAAGGAAAAACTGTCCCGCAATGTCTATTTTCTTTCCTTTTTTTTTTTTTTAAAACCCTGTAAAGAAGAAACGGTCCTCGCTGTCTGCGCCTCTCCCCAACCTGCGTTTCACCCTGCACACCCTTCTTCCCCACACACCCCCATACTTGCCCTCCGGAGTCTGGGCGTGACTGTCTTTGGTGGACTGGAAACACGCCTGCACTCTTAAAGCTGACCATGAACAGAAGAAATGCCGTAAGCTGTATAATGGCATAAACAGGTTTTTTTTTTTTTTCCAACTTTGTGCATATCTCAGGCATTTGGGAGAATTTTGGCACCATATTTTCAATATGGGGTTATTGGTACCCTCCTCATGAATTCAGCCAGTGTCATGGCGTTATTCGATCCCAAAGGTGATTTCACGGTCACTGCATGGAATAATCTTTCGGGACCGACTAATGAAACAACAGTACCAGGTTCATGAGGTGGAGCTCTCAAAAACCTATCTTGCAAATTTGGTGGAAAAAATCCAAAAAATGACTTGCAGTGACGTGCAGCAGTTGCTACACACGCTGTTAACTCTTCGAACTTGCAATATTTTCACCCAAATTTTCAGTCATTGGCATTTTCCGCACCTCCTTATGAACAGTACAGCTGTCATTTTTCACATCCTGGCCAAAATGTGTTTTCGCACTCCGTGCAGAATAGCTGTCGCTGTGGGAAATCTGTGTTCGACACATTAAGAAAATCACAGTGACATTGTTCATGAGCAGAGGTCCTAAAATGCCTATGTTGAAAATGTGCTGAAAGTCCATAAATGACTGTTATAAGCGCATGCTACGCAGTTTCCACGCACCCTTGTAACTTCTCGCAATTAGTAATTTTTCATGTCAGATTTCAACACTGGCATTTTTTTCACACCTCCTATGAACAGTACAGCTGTCATTTTTCACATCCTGGCCAAAATGTGTTTTCGTGCTTCTGTCGCAGAATGGCGCGGTCGCTTTGGGAAATCAGTGTTTGGGACAGATTAAGATCAAGCGAGTGAGAGAGGAGGCGGTGACCGAGCTCAACTGAGCTGTGTCGGGGACTGCGGTTTCTTTGTGGGCAGAAAAAGGTGCCAATTCAGGTAAGAGCCCAGTACAGAAGGGCAGCCTGCTGCGCTGGGAGGAAACAAACGAGCAAATGAGAGAGGGGGAGTGAGCGTGCTCTGTGGAGCTCTGTTAGGACTGCTCGCAATTTCTTTGTCAGCAGAAAAGGTGCCAATACAGGCTGGAGCCCAGTACAAAGGGCAGCCTGCAATGCCAGGAGAAACTGAATGAATGAGTCAGAGGGGGGTGAGCGAGCTCAACGGAGCTCTGTTGGGACTACTGCAGATTTCTTTATGGGCAGAAAAAGGTGCAAATGGAGACAGGAGCCCAGTACAAAGGGCAACCTGCAGCGAGGAGAACCAGAACAAGCAGGTGAGGGAGGGGGAGGATGGCTCAGTGGAGCTCTGTCTGGACTGCTGAAGAGTTCTTTTGGACAGAAAGGGCGCCGTGAAGGCAGGAGCCCAGTACAGAAGGGCAGCCTGCAGCGCCAGGAGAAATGGAACGAGCGAGTGAGGGGGAGTGAGCGAGCTCAGTGGAGGTCTGCTCGGGACTTTAGAGTTGCCCACTCTCCCACCAGGGTCCTCTGGTGGTCCTATATTACAGCAGGGTCTCTGGAGTGGAGACAAAGCAATGATTGGATACTTTGAGGAGTGCTGTAATAGTACATATTTAGTTCTGTTTATTTTCTAACTCAGCTAAGTACTGAGCTATCTTGTTATGATTGCTGTAATAATGCATATTTGTTCTGTTTATTTCTCTAACTGAGCTGAGTAATACTTGGAGTGCAATAGGATTTCTAACTGGGCTAAGTGAAACTATATGAGAGCTGAGAACAAAAAGTATGGTAGCTGAGGGGTGAAAACGGACAAGGAGGCTTTATGATTGCTACAGTAATACAGCATCTAATGGATGAGATTTCGACTGAATTAACCCGGGTCGGCAATGGGGCAGTAGGGACGGTGTGTGTGTGTTTTGGGGGACAGGAATTTGAGTAAATAGAGGCCTAACAGTTGTAGGATACAGTACCTGGGAGTAAGAGCCTGTAACATAAGATGGGGGCCAAATGGGGCAGGAGTCGCATGTCAGTAGGGTGGGCATCTTTGAAGGGTGGTGGGGTGTATGGGTGTGGGTCTGTCATGATCCTGGACCGGGCTTGGAGGATTGGGGGGGTGTGGTCTGTAGATGGCTGGCTAGTTTGAGGGAGGAACTGTGGAGGTTAGGAGGAGTCTAAGTGGCAGGGCAGATGAGAATGGTAGGCATCCTGGTTTGGGGGATAGGGAATGGCAAAGGGGATGGAGGAAGAACAATTAGGGAGTGAAGCCGACCCTAGTATCAGAGGCACGAAAAGAAAAGAGAGGAGAAGGAGGGGTGCCGGAGGCGAGGGGGGCCTCCTGATGGGGAGGAAGAGACCACGAGGAGTACCAGGGAGAGAGCAGATGGTTGTGGGTAGGGAGGGACCAGGAGTGGCAAGGAGGGGAACAAGTAGGAGGGGGAACCGATAGGGGAAGAGATGTAGGAGGGTATCAACTAGGAATAAATTTGAACCTCTGCTATAGGAGAGAGGGGACCAAGAAAGTACTGAAGGGGGAGGACAAGCGGAGCATGAGAGGGATGGCAACAGGTAGAGGAAGAGATAGCGAGGACGAAAGGGTAGAGAGGCTAGTAAGGAAGGAGGTGGTGGTGACTGGAGGAGAGACGGCTATGGGAAGGGGAAGGATGGGAGGGAATCACTGTTGGGGTAGAAGGAATGGGGGCTCTAAGTCGATAACAGTGGGGATGGGGAGGGTTGGAAATCAGCAGGGAGGAGGGAGGTCGACATGGGAAGCCCAGTAGGAAGTAGTCGGCTGGGAAGGTGCTCAAGGGGGATAGCAGGAATAAGGCAGAGAAAAGGGTGAGGCGGAAGTAGGGGTACAGATACGAGTCACAGAGGGATCAGCTGGCTGGGGTAAGGGCAGGGAAGAAACGTCACTGGGGTGGTGGAAAGGGCATTAGATGGGAAAGGTGCAAAGGACGGGGAGGGGTTCTCATCCTGGGGATTCTATACTGAAAGGGGTGAGATGAGGTGGCAGGGGAAAGGCACAGCCGTGTTTGGGTTGAAGCTATCCCCAGGTTGACTGCAGGAGGGGCAGGGCAGACACTGCTCAGGTGTGCAGTGAGGGGAGGAAGAAACCTAATTTACTGTTACATGTGGGTACAAGCGACTTGGCGTGGGGACTGTGGAAGTAGTGAAGGGAGGTTCGAGTAGTTGGGCACGCAGTGTTGGGGTGGCAGTCGGTGGCATTCTCGGAGTACTGCGGTGCCATGTGCAAGCACGGTGAGGAAGGGTAGGCTTGAGGAGTTCAATAAGTGGCCAAGGGATTGGTGCCACACCACAAATGATGGGTTAGTGACTAACTGCAGTAGGGTTTGGGGAATAGTGACTGGTACACGGGGACAGGGTACACTTGAACAGGAAGGGAGGGAGTATTAAGGCAGGATTAGAGCGGTATATCTCTACTAAGGTGGATTTAAACTAGTGGGGGGTGACCAAAAGATTAAGGTTGGTAGAAAGGTCCAGAGAGGTGAGCCTAATGAGCTCACCCCTAGATATAGGTAAAGGCAGAGGTGTAGTAACCCTGGGAGGGCAGGCTGAGTGGTCTGAGTATAATACAGAAGGCACCATCACCCAATAAGAATAAGAAAAGAGGTGTGGACTACTGGGAGGAGGGACACAGGCCAAGGAGAAGAGTGATGAGAAGGAGGGATATGGGTGGAAGGTGGTCTGACTAAATGGATAGAGAACTGGTTACAGGGAGAGTGCAGAGGGTGGTTGTGGTGGGTAGCTTTCGGCACCAAGAGCAGTGACAAGTGGGGTGCCGCAAGGGGTAATTGCTGGGCCGGTGCTATTTGGGCTCTTTACCTCCGATATAGCACACGGACTGGGGAGCAGGGTTAGTCTGTTCGCACATTATACCAAATTGGGGGCTGTGGTGGACTAAGAGGATGGATGGGAAAACTGCAGGGGACCTAACCAAACCACAGACGTGGTCAGTGGAGTGGCAGCTAGATCTGCAAAGAAGTGAAGGTAATGCACTTCAAGACTAAGAACCAGAAGAGGGACTATTGGTTGGGGATCACAGAGGAGGAGAAGGACCTAGGGGTGTTGGTAACTGGAAGCATGAACAATTCGCCTAGTGCAGGAAAGCAGAAGGAAGCAAACAGGATGCTGAGATGCATCGCAAGGGGGTTCTCATCCAGATACAGGGATGTGATCCTACCTTTACAGATCATTGGTCACACCACACCTAGAGTACTGTGTGCAATACTGGAGGCTATACCTGAGGAGAGAGAAAGTTACTGGAGGGGTGCAAAGAGGGCAACAAAATGGTAAAGGGATGGAAGGAAAGGAATAGGAAGTTAGGCTAATGGAGCTGAACATGTACACACTGGAGGAGAGCAGGGAATGGGGATATGATTGAAGTGTTTAACTACCTGAGGGGTAAATAAACCTAGCACCGAGGGGTGTTTAAACGAGGAGTGGAAGAGCGACAAAGGGGCACTGACTAAGGTTGGAAGGGGACCGTTTCAGGAAGGAAATGAGGAGGCACTACTTCTCTGAGAGGGTGGTGACTAGTTGGAATGTGCTGCCAGAGGGGTGGTGACATGTAGGACAGTCAGTAGTTTTAAGGAGGAGTGGAATAAAGCAATAGAAAGAGTTGGGCGGAGGGCAGGGGCTGGGAAAAGCGGGAGGAACTGAGGGAGGAGACTGGGCAGCTGCAATCCAGGGTGCTAGCTGCACACTTTGGCAGACTTACATAGATCGATTGGTGTGTTCTGCTGGCAGATTCGTATGTTCGTATGTAAAATCACAGTGACGCTGTTCATGAGCAGAAGTCCTAAAATGCCTATGTTGAAAATTTGGTGACATGTCCATAAATGTTAATGCTGCACGCCAGTGCTTCTACACACCCTCGTAACTTCGCAGATTTGTAGTATTTTAACTCCAGATTTTCAACATTTTTCCACACTTCCCTATGAACAGTACAGTTGTCATTTTCACATCCTGCCTGAAATATGTGTCTGCACATCTGGCGAGAATACTGCAGTTGCTGTGGGAAATCAATGTTCAGGACAGATTAAAGGGAAACAGTGGAAAGGCGTAGCTTTCCTCAGACACTACAGAAACTCTCAATTAGTGCTTTCAGACAGTAACAACTGTTTTTATTGATTTAAAACAGCTACCCACAACTTCCACTTCCTGTTGCTGGCAGCAGCCATTCATGAGCAGCAGTGGGCTTCCTGAGCTCACTGTATGTCTAATATGCCTATTTGACCTCAGCTATTGGTTGGCAGGACATATTAACATAAAGTGAGCTCAGGATGCTCTCTGCTACTATGAAATGGTGGCTGCCAGCAATAGAAAGTGAAAGTTGAAGGCCACTGTTTAAATCACTAAAATAAGCTATTAGTACATTTTCTTAATAAAAACTTACTCTATCTGAAAGCACTAATCAGGAATTTTTGTAGTGCCTGGGTAAATGTGCATTTTCCAGTGTTTCGCTTTAAGAACATCATAGCGATAGTGTTCATGAGCAGAGGTCACAAAATGCCTATGTTGAAAATTTGGTGAAATAATTCCACTAAATGACTGTTACTTGCATATGTTGTGCAGTTTCCATGTACACTGGAAGTTTGAACATTTTTAATATTTTCACTACAGATTTTCAGCATTTCCATCTCTTCATACCTCCCATGAACGGTACCAACTGTCATTCTTCACATCCTGCCCGATCTGTGTTTTCGTGCATCTGGCGACAATGGCACGGTCACTGTGGAAACTCAAATTTTGGGACACATTGACAAAATCACAGTGCCACTGTTCATGAGAAGAGGTCCCAAATGCATTCATGAGGTGGGGCCACAAAATGGCCATGTTGAACTTCTGTACTGAAAATACCGACAAATGCCTGGGGCATTATGGTTTCTAACCATAACATCCACCCTTACAGACTGACAGACATCAGGGTGTGCCTTTGGATTGCTGACTGTAATGCTCATGCCATTCCAACCCCACCCCAGCCTCTGATAGGCATTGAGATGTGCTTCGACTGTTCGGCCCCACAGTTCACCCCATTCTATATTGCACCCATTTCAGCATATGTCCTTATGGAGGGAGTGACTGTAAGTCGAACACCCAAGGCACCCTCAACACTTGTCAGTGTCTGCAGGATGAGGTGAGGTGAAATGGCATGAACATTATGGTCGACAACGAATGCATACCCCAGTGCCTGTCCGCCTCTGTAGGGGTGGAGGTGGGTTGGTGAAGTTCAGTACCTCACTGCCATTCCTACTCTGCATCTGTCTAAATCCTGCATTTCCAATGCTATTAGCAGCAAGCAAACATTCGGCATTGACAAATGCTTGGTTTGTTTGTTTTTGTACTGCCTTTTGTGAAGTGCTATCCTGTCTAATTTTATAGTTTTTAATAATAAAATGCTGCTTGCATATTTTACAACTTCTGCTGCTTTGACTGTGCTTCCTGACCTGTGACATGCACCACCCCAGCATTCTGAATTTCTACCCTTTCCTGTGGCACTTGGACATTCTTATGTAGCCTTACCCTGAATCGATGTTACTAGTTTTTCCCCATTTGTTGTTTTGTATGCCTTTTACACCTGCCGTAGATGGAGTGTTGCTCCTTTCCCAGATTTGATCTACCTTTCCTTCCATCTAGCCGATAGGGTGTTATGAGTTTTTCCCTTCTGTTTGTTTTTCTCCTTGAATACCTACCCTAGATAGCGTGTTGCTCTTGTTTCCTTAAAATGCTAAACTGTAGTGTGGCTGGCGGTGGCACACTGTGAGTGCAGCATCTCCTTCCAGTGCAAATGTCATGCTGCTCAATCCAGATTGACTCTGGGGCACTGTTTGCTTGCCCCATTCCCTTTTGATGTCCTCCATAGTGAATTTCTTCCATACGAAGATGGCCACTCCACTCATCCTGTCAGGCCTTCCCATCTGGCATAGCTTGTATTCTCTATCCTGGTTTCCCTATCATTTTCATCACCCATCAACTTTCCATAAGGATCTCTTAAGTCCTGGCCTTTGAAGTGCATCAGGCCCTCAAGCTTATCCATTTTGCTAGGTGCATTCCTCATGTTGGCCTGCATGCAGTAAGGAGAGTTGCCCTCCATGCTTCCTTAAGCCCCAGGATTCTTTTGTCCTTGTGCTCAACTGCTGTGCTGTCATTCCTCAATTCCTTCATCTGCCTTTTGCCCTTGAAAACCCCCTGCACCAGCCCCTCCCCTGTATTCTAGTTTTGTTTTTCTTTTGAGGGGGATGCTCAAACCCCTTGGTATCTTCATTTCCCCACCAGTTGCCTCTGGCGTCCTGGACAGAGCTACCCCATCCTGCGCGGTTTGGCTCCCGGGAGGTGAAGGGGAGGTCTATTCTCCCCACCAGTCAACCCTGGTGTCTGGCCGCCCATGTACCGGTGCCAGGGAGCAGGGCTGTTTGCTTTTTGGTCTGGTTTTGCTTCTCCCAGAGGAGAATGACTGGTGCAGTGGGGTCCAAGAGACTACGATGCAGAGACATGACACCGCCCAGGACCCCTACCAATGTCCTCCTCCCCATGGCGCCCCAGCTGCACCTCCACCCGTGTGCACCCAGGTGGCAGTGTTGCAGCAAGCAGCATCCTTCCTCCCTGGAGAAGGAGGCGTCCCTGGGATGCTCAGCCCCCCTCCCCCGCCTGCCCTCCAGCCAACCGGCTCATTCCTGAATTCTGAATTGCCGGCATCACAAGCAGCAGTGCTACTGGTGGGCCGGCTGTATCCTAGTTTAAATCCTACCTAAACTGTCTTGTTCGGTCTCCCAGCCAGTATCCCCACTCCCTCTGGGTACAGGCATCCCTTGCTACAGTTGGCCAAGAAAACAATCTTCTCTTGCCCAAGACCCCAAGCCAGTTGTTAGCCTGCCTAGTGGTCCACTTCCACTTGTTACTTGCTCCAAGGACCTGAATGATCTTGGAAAAGATCACCCTGGTACCTTTTTCCTTCAGGAACATCCTAGTTCCATAAATGACCTCCTTATGTCCTCCCGAACTTGTGCTTCCTATGTCTTCTGTGCCACCATGGCAATGATTGTCTGCCTCCCTGCTGCACTGAGCCCTGGATAGCACTGACTCACCCTGCACGCCAGGCAGGCAGACCAACTCAGCAGAGCTACCATCCTGGTCCAGCAATAGCCCCTTGCCTCAAGAGGGAAACATTTATGAACAGTGTCCATTATAGTTTGAAAGTCTATGATAAAGACCTTTTAAAAAGGTATTGGCATCAGTCTGCTGGCTTAGCAGTTGGATTTCCACTTATGACGCTCTGGGATTCAGGAACAGACCTGGGACGCTGGAAGGCTGGGCTGGGGAGAAGGATGGTACGTCCCAAGGACTGCCTCTCCTTCTCCAGGGGGAGAGAGGAAGTGTGACCGGTGTTGATGGACCCTGCCTGAGGCCAGGTCACCACAGCAGCAGGCAGAACGTTGTATGAGGGGCGGGTGACGCCTGTCATCGCTGAATGTCCCCGCATACAGGGGATAAAAAATACTGCTGCCTGCCACCTAGATGAAGCCTGCCCCTCCACTCTGATGAGCTCCCAGGCCGGCTCCCTGACCTATCCTGGAGATTGCGGCACTAAGGAGGGCTGGTGCAGCAACCCGCCCTGGGGGGCAAGCCAGGGGTGTCAGGGAGACGTGGCTAATGTAGGAGCGGAGGGGGCCATGACCGAGGCTGAGGTAACAGCGGCAGGTAGCAAGAAAAGCATAATAAAACAAAAAATAATGAGGTATTGGCCTTCACTGTAGCTGACATCAGTCCAGAAATATCGGTGATTGTTTGCCCCTGATTCGCTACACTAGCACCATTTTAAAACCTTGGGATATCGCCGACAAACTGTACTTGAACACAGTGTGGTTAGCTACAGCCGAGTGTCATTGACATCACAATGTTATAAAGATGGCAATTTAGTATTATGGGGCAGACTTATTCATCGATATCTCTGACTGCTGTCAGCTACAGGTGTTTAATGCGCCATTTAGAAGAGCTTGTCTTTTGGCTATCAAGTCATGATGGGCACTGTTCATAAATGTTCCCTTTAACAATAGAGTCACCAGTGACTTTCCCTCTCCCATCCTTTTCCTTGGTAGGTTGTGTCCTGGTGCCATGTCTGCCCCAGCCAACCCCAATTCCTGTTGACCCTCAGACTGGCTGGCCAGAAACTGATATCTGTTGTTGGTGTCCACTGGCAGTGCAAATGTGTTTTCTCCGACTATTTGGCAGGTAGATATTTGGGTATTAATCGAGTTCTTTAAAAAACAAAACAAAAAAAAATGGACACTCTTCTCCCTCCCTTTTCTTATTTCAAAGTGTCAGACCCTTCTTTGCTAGCTTAAACCTGGTAAATTATGTAACCCCGTCCCCCGACCCTCTGTCATTACTCCTGATCCCACCCTCCTACCCCCAGCACCCACAATTTTTATATTTTAGTCCCACAGTAGGTGACCAGAACAAGCTGCCTGCCTCCACATCTTCATTGTTTACTAAAGCAGATATAATCTCTAATGCGCTCCCCACACCCTGGTAGTACTTTGGTCCCACGATAAGCGACCAACGCTCCACCCTCTCCTCCATGGCTGGCCCCCATATGATGAATGAAAGCCCAATTCTTTTAGTAGTAGTAAAACCAGCTGATAGTTGGTTTTACTATAGCAGAACAAGCGGTGTGAGTTCTTTCACTCAAAGACTTGGACAGCTGTGGAGGAGAGTGGTTTATGCTGGTTGCCACCAGGGACCGAAATTGGGTGCTGGGGAGGGGGTGGATCATACACGTTTCTATTGGGGGCACATTAGACATTTTATTTGCTTTGTGTAAATAAGTGCTTTTGTTCAGTGAAGTCAGTGACTGTGTAGGTGGCTTGTTGTGCTGATCGCCCACCATGGAACTAAAATACAAAAGCATAGGGTGCCGAGGGTGGGGGTGGGATCGGTGCTGACATAGGGTTGAAGTATTTACTGGGTTTGGGCTGGGGAGGAGGGTAGGAGAAGGTTCTTTATTTAAATTTTTCCTTCTGATGTCCCAAGTGTTGGGATGGGGAGTTGGGGATGGTTCTGTTCTTTATATTTTCACGCTTCAGTTGTTTGTCAATAGTCGCTCCCAAATATTAACAGCCCTCTAGTCAATGAGGGTTCCCGAATATTTGGGAGCCCTACTGTTCGTGGTATTTAAGAAGTACGATTCAGCCTTACACGGCCTTAAACAGCCCTACTTTCGTCGCCTTTCTACTCTGATCCATCCCTAATACTAGAGATCAGTCCTGCCATCCTTCTCCGTACTTTGTCCCTGCCAGTGACTATCCCGCCCCCAGCCTAGTGCCCATACATGTAGCCTCCTTCCTCATGCTCCTCTGCTGTCTGCTCACTTCCCTGCATCTCCGTGGTGCCCCAGCTGCCTTTCCAGCCTAGCAGTGCACCTCATGAGAGTATTGACAACCCTCAGCGGTTGCAGATGTATGCTCCTCACCTTCCATAGGCAGGATGGTGCACATCGTATTGCACTGACAGAACACCAAATGTCCTGGTGTCCTGTGTGCTGGCCTCACTCTCTTCCTGTTGCCCCACTTGCCATTGCAGACTGGCAGTATGCCTCTTGAGAGCAGCAGTCAGCTTGCAGTGACTGCAGATGTATTCCCTCCCCTACCTCTGTAGGTAGGCTGGCATACATCTTGCAGCCCTAGCAGCACATCAAGTGCACTTCCTCCTTCGTGGTAACCTACACTATTAGAAACGGTTGCTAGCACTCCTGGCCCGCCTCTCATTCAACCCAACTCGGTTTGCCTTAGGATGATTCACAACTAGGATTGCTTGCCACTGGCTGACTTGATGTCTCGTAATAAGACAGTGAGACCCACCTTCCAGTTAATACCTTGTTTAAACTGCTTCCCTTGGCACAATAGCCTTGTCTTCAAGCAACCAGCTTCAGCAGGAACTTAATCATGCAATTATGGAAACTGAAACAGAGGTTGACGGCAGAAAAGGACCACCTGGCCCATCCAGTCTGCCACTTTTCCCTGCCTAATATAAAACTGCAGACCCACATGTCTGTACCCGCCACCCCCTACCATTAGTGTCTTCAGACAGTGTTCGACTCTGGGTTTACTGTTCTACCAGTTGTGGTGATACCCATGTGTCTGTCACGTGTTTTCTTAAATCCAGTAACTGCTTAAGCCCCATCACTTCCACTGTGAGGTTGTTCCGGGTCCACCACCCTTCTGTGAAGAAGTACTTTCTCCTGTTCCGCTTGATCCTTCCCTCCTCCAACTTCATATTGTGCTCTCTAGTCTTTAGACATCTTTTTCTTTGAAAGATGCTCCCTTCCTGTAGCTTAATTCCTTTAGGTATTTAAATGTCTGTCATGTCTCCCTCTCTTCCTGGTCTCCAGGGAGTACAGATCTAGATCTCTCAGCCTTTCCTCATAGGGCTTCAGATGCAATGCACCACCATTTAGTTGCCCTCCTTGTATCCTCTTCATCCTCTCCATATTTTACAGGAGATGAGGCCTCTAGAACTGCACCCCATACTTGAGTTGGGGTCTCGCCAGTTATTTTTATATAGGCATTATCACCTCCTCCGCCTACTGGTTATACTCCTCCATACAGCCAAACATATGATTTGCCTTTCCCACTTCCTTACTTCCTAGTCACATTGTTTCACCACCTTTAGGATATCTGATACGATAACCCCAGGTCCCTGACCTGTTACCGTGACTACTCTTCCCCCACCACCAATATGTGACCTGTAGGTTTTATGTCCTGTGTACATGATTCTGCACTTCTTTGTGTTGAATCTCAATTGCTGACCACTTCTCCAACTTCCCAGGTCCTCCTTCATCCTCTCCACCCCCAAATATGTCTACCATATTGCAGATTTTTGTATCGCCTGCAGATAGGCACACCTTACCTTTCAATCCATCTGCAATACCTCCAATGTAGATATTAAAGAGGATCGCCCAATACTTAACCATGTGGCATCCCACTCTGCCCTCCCCCGATTTACATAGAAACATAGATTTTGACGGCAGATAAGGACTGCTTGGCCCACCTAGTCTGCCCATTTCCCTACATACAGGATAAGCTGCAAATCCTATTTAACCAATGGCCTATTCAAACAACATGAAGTCTTGCTATATTATGACAGTAGCAGTTTGTCCCACCACTAGAACTGCTCCGGAGGTGAAATGGTTAATACCATTCCAAAATAGAGCTTTGAGCACGAACTCTAAGAAGCAGCTCTATCTGTGTAATTTCAAACCTGAACTGTCAGATTCTTTTACTCTACTAGTGAACAGTCGCCCGGAGATTTCTCCTACTGCTCGGGTTCATTTCTGTGTTTAAATAGTGTTTTCTCGTTCGATTCAACCAAGAATAGTTTTATTTTAACCGCAAACCATTCGTTCAAGCTCTGTCTGTGGTAATCGTAAGTAAATTAAAGGTTTTGTCTGTGTGGAACTTGTAAGTTTATCGGTTCGGTTTGAACCGATCAGCTGGTTTAAAACTTATTAACTTTAAAGTTTAACATTTAGAGTGCGGTTCCGTTCTTATCGGTTCTGAAAAACCGATTTTATTACGGTTTTTTCCTAACATCGCGACACAGTTAGGGACCGATAAGGGTGTTCTGCCTGGCACTGCCATTTAAAGGCAAGTTTTTCTGGTTAGGTTGGCATTATGTCTGAGAAACCCAAAGAAAACCGGCCCACTGGGTTTCAACACTGTGATGTCTGTGGGGAAGTCTTGCCAAGGCTGACCCACACACCACATGTGTCTATTGTCTGGGGTTTGGCCACCTCCAGTCAGACTGCCAGATATGTAAGAATTTCCTGCAGCCACCCTGGAAAAGAGATTGGGCAGGCTCAGGGAACGAGAGGTTAAAGTCCGCTGACCCGATGGACAGCCCGTTCGGGTACAACCGAACTGGAGAGGTGCCTCTGACCAGGGCGAGACTTCTCGGGCAAAGAAAAGCTGGTTCTGAGGAACCAATTCCAGTAAAGAAAACAAGAAAGTCAGCAGGTTTGGGTCCAAACCCTTCTCCAACTGCTGCAGAGATAGTAAAGCCATACAAATTGTCCAGTCACTGTCTCAGTTCCGTCCGAACCGCCACTATCTGGCAAAAGGTCGGTTCGTCCGGTTCCAGTGGTTCAGGAATATGATGAGGAATTTTATGAACCAGAGGAGGGGAGGATGATTATGAACAGTGTGAATGTGGCTGGGAAGGTCTGGTGTGCCCATTGAACCGGACATTTCCCAGACAGACCTCTAGAATCTCCCCTATGCTATCTGAGTCCCCATCTCATTTTATGTTTTACAAAAAGTTGTTGAAACCTCCAGCTTCCCTTGGAAGAAGCTGTGGATGAGCAAGAGGAGCCTGATTTTGTAGAAATTATGGATATTCCAGAGTCTAGGAGATTGTCTATTCCTTTGCATAAGTCTTTCAGCAAGCAAACAATAACATTTTAAAAGCTCCTAATTCTGTGCCTCCTGTAGATAAAAGATGGACAGAAGGTACACATTGTCAGGTCCTGATACAGAATTCCTTTCTCAGCAATGCAGTCATGTTAGTAGTTCAGGCTGCAGCCTGTGATAAGTTAATATCCCTGGCTTCACATCCTCCTGACAAGGATTCCAGGAAGATTGATGCCATGGCGAAAACAGTATATGGCAGCCTCTCTGGGACTCAGGCAAGCAAATTATATGGCTTATGTAGCTAGGTATCCGAAATCTAGATGGGATACTGTTATGGAATTAGCTAGCAAGCCCATGGCCAGCTGGCTAGCTTAACCAGAACAGGTGGCTGCTGATGGCATTGAGGCTTCTAAGGTACAGTTTCATGCTGCTGTGGATGTTAATGATGTTTCCTCTAGGGTCATGGCCACATCTGTAGCCAGAGGTTGGCCTGGCTCAGGTGTACTAGTCTGTCACAGGATACCCAGACTAAGGCTATGGATTTTCCTGTGGTGGAAATTCTCTGTTTGGGGAGCAGACAATTACATGAAAAAGATGGATGAATATAGGACTACTTACAAAAGTGCCTCAAGCTAAGGAGCGGCAAGCCACCTCGGAGGCATACCCTCAGGGGTAGGGTAGGCCTTTCACAGGCCTTTACCAGACTCAGGCCTCCTCTGCCTATGCTCAGAGGGGCTTCTTCAGAGGCAGAGGCAGACGAGGGGTGGGCAGGCCTGCTCCCACCCCTCAGCCTAAAGCCCCTGCTAAGCAGGCACCCTGATGGGGTGCCCAGGGCCGATTCTCCTTACCGTAGGGGGCAGGCTGGCTTACTTCAGTCAGAACTGGGCTTCTTTAACCTCAGACAAGTGGGTTCTGGAAGTAGTAAGCCAGGGTCTGGTTCTCAGCTTCAAAAGTTTCCCAAGTTGAGAGCCAGACTTTTCTACCTGCAAGTGCTTCAGAGACCCTTGCTCTGGAAGCAGAGGTCTCAACCCTGTTGGCTCTCAGAGCAGTGAAGGGTTCCTCCTGCACCAGGGCAGGGTCTGTATTCCAGATACTTCCTTACCCCAAAAGACAGGAGAATGGCGCCCATATTGGACCTCAGATATCTGAACAAGCATCTTTGAAACCAAAGTTCAAAATGGTAACTCTGGCAATGATTTTACCTCCCTAAGGCCAGGGACTGGTTAGCCTCCCTGGACCTCAAGGATGCCTATTTCCACGTCCTAATCAGAGCTCCCTCAAGTACCTCAGATTCGAACTACCCTCAGGTCATTACCAGTTCAGAGCAATGCCCTTCGGCCTTACCTCTGCCCCAAGGGTATTCACAAAGTGTCTAGCAGTGGCTCACTTAAGGAGGCAAAGGATTGCTGTTTTTCCCTATCTAGACGATTGGCTCATTGTGGCCAGTCCCCAGAACAGGTAAAATCTCACCTGCAAGTTACCCAGCAGCTTCTCACCTCCCTGGGCTTTCTGCTAAATCTACCAAAGTCGGTTCTGGAACCAGTCCAGGTACTCACCTTTATAGGGCAGAGTTGGACACAAAGCTAGCCAGAGCTTTTCTTCCCTTAGAAAGGTGACGAATTTAGTGACTCTGGCCTCCTCCTTCACCCTGCAGGTCTCTCACCAGCAAGACACTTTCTGCAGCTCCTGGGACACATGGCTGCATCCACAGCTGTTGTGCAGGGAGCAAGATTTCAGATGAGACATTCAGTTTCACTTGAGAACCTATTGGTCTCAGAGAAGAGACCCCTTTCCAAGTTGGTCCCAGTGACTCGAACCTTGATCCAGGCCCTCCAGTGGTGGCAGGATCAGAGCAATTTAAGATTGGGGTCCCTTCATTCCCCTGCTCACAATTTGACTCTCACTACAGATGCTTCCTTCTGGGTTGGGAGCCCACATGGGCGACCTTTCCACTCAGGGAGTGTGGTCCTCCGGGAATCTCTGCTCCACATCAATTTGCTGGAACTCAGAGCTGTCTTTTTAGCTCTTCAAGCATTTTCTGCATCTGTCTACAACAAGGTGATACAAGTCAGAACAGACAACACCACAACAATGTGGTACATCAAAAACGGGGCACTGGTCTTCGGCCTTGTGCACCGAGGCAGTGAAGTTGTGGTCTCTGGCCTATTCCCTGAACACTTCCCTCATAGCAGTTCATCTTCCAGGAAGGACAATGTCCTAGCGGATGCTCTCAGCAGGATTTCCTGGGCCATCACTAATGGTCCCTGGATCCTCAAGTGCTGGGGATAGTCTTTCCAGATGGGGCACCCTCAGATAGATCTTTTGCAGCCCCAGACAATCACAAACTTCCTCTGTTCTGTTGCAGGCCTCCAGTGTTGGGCTCAGTCCCCCTGGATGCCCTTCTTCTGGATTGGGAGGGAAGTTTTTATGCTTTCCTCCCTTCCCTCTCCTATTCAAAGTATTAGTCAAAATCAGATCTCAGCCTTGCAGGGTGATTCTGATTGCCCCGGATTGGGCCAGGCAGCCCTGGTACCCACTCCTTCTGTCACTGACAATCCATCTTCCCTTTGCCTCCCCAGGATTCACAACCTGTTAACTTGTGCCCAGGGAAGGGTTTGGTATCCGGACCTCAATCCTCAACCTCAAGGCCTGGCTCTTGAGGAGTTAGAGTTTGCTGATTTACACCTCTCTCAAGGTGTTCTTGAAATCCTAAAGGCTTCCAGAAAGCCTTCCACTAGGGCTACTATAGTTCTAAATGGAAAAGGTTTTCCATTTGGTGTGCTGGGAAAATATTTCCAGAATCTGCTGATTTGCCCATTGTATTAGATTACATGGTCCATCTTAATTCCTTGGGTCTCGGACCAGCTACCCTGAGAGTCCATTTGGCAGCTGTATCTGCTTTTGTGTCAGCAGGAAAGTCATCCCTCTTTCCACTCACCCTGTGTTTTCCAAGTTTTTAAGGGATTACTCCATACTAATCCACCCTTTCGGGAACCGCCCCTGCCTGGGACCTTAATGTTTGTATTGCCCAGTTAATGCAACCCCTTTGAACCTCTGTTTTCTGCAGAGCTTAAGTATCTAACTTGGAAAACTGTGTTTCTATGGTTATCACTTCTGCTAGACGATAAGTGAGTTGCAAGCTCTGTCAGTGGAAACTGACTTTATTTCTTTCCACAGGGATAAGGTAGTTCTTAGGACTAATAGGAAGTTTTACCTAAGGTGGTTTCAGATTTCCATCTTAACCAATCTATCTCCTTCCAGTGTTTTTCACTGATCACCCTCTTCTGGTGAGAGGAGGTTGCATAGCCTGGGTGTTAAGAGAGCTCTTAGTTACTATATAGAGTGCACTAAAGGTCACAGGTTCAATCCTCCAACTTTCCTTACCTATGGTGAAGTTGGGAAAGGCAACCTGCCACTAAGAGATCAATTGCCAGGTGGATTGTCTCTTGTATCCAATTTTGTTGTCAGAAACTGGGCAGAGATCCCCCTCTGACTTGAGGGCTCATTTCCACCAGGGGTACAGCTATGCTCTAGCTGCTGCCAGAGACATCCCTATATTAGAGATATGCCAGGCTGCTACTTGGAAAACGGTACACACTTTACCAAGCATTACTCCTGGATGTCCAGGCCAGGAGAGATGCCTGTTTGGCACAGCTGTTCTTCAGAGCCTATTCCCTAAGTAGGTTCTGCCCTCCTCCATGGAGGTACTGCTGTAGTTGTTACTGTCATAATATAGCAAGATTCGCTATTTGAAGAAAAATTACTCACCTTAGTAATGTTGTTTCTTCTAATGGAGTCTTGCATTATGACCTCCCCCAGCCTGCCCTCTCAGAACTTCTACTTGGGTGGGTGGGCAACTTAGTGTGGGCACTATTTTATGCCCTTTAGCGCTTCTCCCTTTTGGGAGTTTGGTGTGTGTGTTTTATTATACTGTTGTTTTATTCTCATGTTGTTAGAATTGTGTTTAGTAGTTCTGGTCCCTGACTTGAGTCTTGGGTGTTGGGACCAGCAATGGTTGTTAATATTTAGGTAGCCATTTGGCTAGTGTAGGTTACAGCTTCCACACAGACCTTAGTGAGTTTTTGCTCAGAAGATCTGACAGTTCAGGTTTGAAATTACACAGATAGAGCTGCTTCTTAGAGCTCGTGCTCAAAGTTCTATTTTGGAATGGTATTAACCATTTCATCTCCGAGCAGTTCTAGTGGTGGGACAAACTGCTACTGTCATAATATAGCAAGACTCCATTAGAAGAAACAACATTAAGGTGAGTAATTTTTTTCTTCTTCCACCCACCACAAAAATTGCCTTTATGTCTGTCCCATGCATTCTTGAAGTCTCCCACAGTTTTAGACCCCACAACCTCCTCAGGAAGGTTGTTCCATACGCCCACCACCCTCTCTGTGAAAAATAGTTCTAGGGACATGGATATGTTGTTCATCCACACCGTCTGGCAGGTTCCTTGCCACTTTAAATCTTGCCGAAGGTCTCTGGTTGGCTCCTCCCACCCACTCGGGTGGTAAACCTCTGCTCCGCCCCTCGACGCCAGATCTTCCTCATCGCTTGAAGCTCAGGTTCCTCCTTAACGCCTCTGTAGTAGACTGGATCCTATTTCTTCGGTTCACCAAACTAATTTTTAAAATTTTCAAGACTTTGGTCGGCTTTTCTTTCTCGCCGCGATGGACAAATCGACTCGATTTCGGCGGTGCCCTTATGGACAGAAGATGTCCAGGACGGACTCAAGACTCCATGCGCCTACTGCCTCATCTCTAGAATCCCGACCCGCAGGCCTGCCATGGTCATGCCATGAGCCGCCAACGCCCTGGAGGACCGCCTGACTGATTACAGCTGGGGTGCCCCTGAAGCGCCACCACCGTTAAGTCGGGCGAGGGCCCGCTATGTTACACAGCAGCTGGCTCGGCTGAGCAGCTCGAGCAGATGATCGCCTCGAGGAGGAGGAGCGCCCAGGCCGCATCATCGCCTTCCTGGATAGCATTTATCCCGCTCGCCTGGGTGCCTCGTGATTCGGCTTCATTCAAGGAGCTTTGCCAGTCCCTTTCCACGAAGGAGAGGGCCATCGACATTCCTCTGGTCCAAAAGATGGACTGTAAGGGTAAGTCCCATGGTTGGCGTTCAGGGAGTGGGAGAGGTCTCTTCCCTGACACCCGACTGTCTACTTGGTCGAGGTTGCGGCTAAGGCCGCTGGCTTCACGGCGTCTCCGCCAGGCCAGCTGGCCGAGACACCCATCGACGTGGTCGAAATTTTTCTCGACCTGCAGATGGGCTGTCGACTGGTGAGGCCGACAACCATTCTTCACCGGTTCGCCCGGTGGAGACAGAGGATCTGCCTGCGCCCCGTGCAGCAGTTCCCGATTTTTATGCGTTCGAGCTGAGGGAAGAGCGGTGTACCTGCTCCTTCCCAGACCTGTCTCGGAAGTACCGAGGATCTCAGTCTCAGTCTCGGACTTCTTCGGTCCAGCCGATCCCGCCGACATCAGCGGTCTCGGCCTTGGCACCGAGGTAAGCGGGCGCGCCCACTCATCGCCTTCCTCCTCGAAGAGGAGAGGCTTCAGCAGAATTGCATCGGGTTACGAGGATCTTATGTGTCAGCAGTTACTTCTCTCCGGAGCAAGCCGACGCCTTTCCCAGCTATCAAGTGGTTGTCACCCAAGCTGCCAAACCGCCTCAGGCAGTAGTTGAGATGCCCAAGCTTGGGCCGGGTTGTTCGGCAGAGACTTGCTGGACCCACTCGATTTGTGGTGGAACCCTCCGTCTCCACAACCGGGAAAGGGGAAATTTCACCAAGGACTCGGTCGGTCAAGGTCTGACCCACAGGTTGTCGTCACCCCCACTCCTGACCGCCCCCTCTTGCAGGTGGGGTGGCTCAGGCCCCTGGCAGCTCTCTTCGACTCCTCAGAGTCAGACGACTTACTTCTCCTGTTCTCCAGGCTGGTTGACCTGGAGTCCTCCAGGGCCAGTCGCTGGACGCAAAGCCCATCGTCCTTCATGGGTTTGCTTCGGGTTCATCTCGGAGTCCACCGGGATGCAGCCTCGAGCCCATATCCAAACGGGCCAAGTATCCTCTGATGGAGATACTGGACTGAGGGATTCTCCCACAGAGACCTTTCCAGTGGCTGAGGCCATTGTTGGCCCAGCCTTGAGCTTTGGCAGTGGCCTGCTTCCTGCCCCACGCCTTGGCCAGATTGGCCAGGAAGTATGTCCCCACCGGCTCTTGTCTGGAGCTGAACACCTCTGCCGAGGGGTTGGTCACCGAGAGCGCTTTCGCATTCTGGGAATGCTAGGATGTGAACAAGCCTCCTGACAAGGAGTCCAAAAAGCTGGACTACACCGGGCGCAAGGTGTATGCTGCGTCCTCCCTTGGCCTCCGCCAGGCCAGCTCGGCCGGCCGATGGCACACTTCTCCCACGCCTCATGGGCTCCTGGATGAGGTGATCCTCATCTCCGGCCGACCTGCAGACCACGGTCCGCAGGTTCGGACCAGGGTAGGGCAGTGGCTAAGCAGCAGCTCCAAACGGCTCTGGACATAGGAGACTTCTGTGCCAGATAGTTTGCGCATATGACCATGCACTGCAGAACATAGCTGAGGATATCCACCTTCACGGGCGGATACCCAGCACAATTGGCAGACGCCCCTCTTGGGGACTGACCTCTTCGGCCCTGGAGTGGAAGGTCACCCAGCGGATCGAGAAGTCCATTGCCACTCTGGACTCGGTCACCTCCGTCCAGAAGGACAAAGGCTGCAGACAGCAGCAGCACAAGTCCTTTCGCCTTTCGCGCCTGCTGCACGTCCGCCCAACAGCACCAGCACCAGGGCCAGCAGGCTCGGCCACATCCCAAGCCCACGGCTTCCTGCAATAGGGAAGCAGGGAGGTAAGGCCCAGGAGGTCCTCAGCCGGTCCCTCCTCCAAGCCTGCCCAGTGACAGGTTGAGGGTGTCGCCCTGCTTGCACTCCCTCTGGGTTCCCCTGGGGCACGGCTCCGCCACTTCCTTTCCGCCTGGTCCGCTATCACCATGGACCGCTGGGTGTTGGAGGTGGTAGGAAAGGGTCTGCCTCTGGAGTTCGAGCCGGCTCACCTTCCGGCTGCCGCCTTTAGGGGGCCACGTCCGCAGCCTTATTGTCGCCCGCCGAGCCATATGGCCCTGCTCCTGAAAAAGAGGTGATCAGGAAGGTGGCGGATCCTCCTCCAGACCCAGGGTTTGTGTCCAGGTACTTCTGGTCCTGGGGGCCGGGATGGGGCTGGCTTCATTCTCAACCTGCACAACCTGAACAGATTTCTAAGGTCTCAGACCTTCAGGATGATCACTTGGCTGAGATAATCCCATCCTTGGAACGAGGTGTGTGGTTCTGTTTCCTGGACCTTCAGGAGATGTTCTTCACGCCCCAATCCATCCGTCTCCGCAGAGATTCCTCCGCTCAGAGCGGAGGGATCCTTTGAGTTCCGGGGCCATGCATTTCAGCCTTTTCCTAGCTCCCAGGGTCTTCACCAAATGCATGGCAGTGGTGACAGCATTCTCATGTGCAAGGGTCTGGTGTACCCTACCTGGACGACTGGTTGATTGCAGCCCTCCAGATTGGAGGTGGAGTGGTCCAGAGATCTGGCCTCCAGGCATACCTCTCAACCTCCTGCCTCATAAATCAGGGACAAAGGCCCAAAATCAGGGACACATTTTTAAAATTGGTGCTATCCACTCAGGAAGCTGGCAGGAATAAGGGACTCAGTGTATAATACATTTTCTGAAGAATAAGAAGTCTGCAACTGTATTGTTTAACATAATTTTATTCTTACAATCATCACTTTTAGTCAGGGAAACACAGATTTTAGGAGGGACAAAGTAAAATTTTGAGATGAAATCAGGGACATCCCTGAAAGTCAGGGACACTTGAGAGGTATGCCCCAGGTTTGCCTCTCAGGTTGGCCTCTCATCAATGAGGCCAAGTCGGAACTCGTGCCAAAGCAGGTGATACACCATCGGGCAGAGCTCGACTCTTCACGAGCCAGAGCATGGCTCCCGTGGACAGGGCCGAGGTTCTTTCCTCCTTTGCCCAGTCATTTCAGGTTGGGCAGTCGCGCCTGCCCAGGACTTCCTGCACTTCCTGGGCCTCATGGTGGCCTGCACCAGCGGCTTTGTTTGGGCCACAGTACATGCGCCCCTTCAATGGGGACTGGCTGGCCATTGGTCACAGCACTTCGACCTGCTGGATCAGCTAGTGACAGTGACCCAGGGCATGTGGAACGCCTCCAGTGGTGGACGGTTCCAGCACATCTGCAGGAGGGCATCCTGTTTGTCCCGCCCTGAGCCGATGGTCTCTCATCGACCGATGCTCCTCTGATGGGTTGGGTGCCCATCTGGGGAGCACAGAACGCACGGCCTCTGGTCCCTCGGGAGTCTCTATGCCATATCAACCTGCTGGAGCTTCGAGTGGTCTCGCCTAGTCCTCACCGCCTTTGCTCCCATTTCTACAGCCAGTGGTTCAGGTCCAAATGAACAATACCACCACCATGTATCTACCTAAACCGCCAGGGCGGGACACGCACCATGCCTCTGTACAGGGAAGCTCTCCACATTTGGTCACCTCGTATGCAGCCTGAGGTGGATCTCCTTGCTATTCATGTGGCAGGAGCCTTCAACACCCTGGCCGATGCCCTAGCCGGATAGGGGCTGCATCCCACGAGTGGTCTCTCCTGCCGGAGGTAGTACAAGATCTGTTTCATGCCTGCCCCTCAGCAGGCTCGCTGCAGGGGAATGCCTCTCGAGGTCAGGACCCTGGGCCTTTCTACGCTCTTTTCCCCCATTTCCTGATCCACAAGGTGCTCTCAAGGCGCAGGAGGGACAAGGCGCAGGAGATTCTGGTAGCCCCAAGACTGGCCCCGCCAGTTCTGGTATCCAGATCTCTTCAGTCTCAGCTCCAGGTTCGGAGGCGGCTTCCAGCCCACCTGACCTGATCTCAGTCAACCAGGGAAGGTATTCCATCCGGACTTTCATTCCTGCACCTGACGGCCTGGTTCCTGAACGTTAGAGTTTCAGGCCCTGGGTCTTTCCGACGAGGTCCTCAACGTCGCTGAGACGTCCTGAAGGAGTCGATCAGAAAATGCTATGCCTTCAAATGGAAGAGATTCTCCATTTAGTGTCGGGCAAGGGCCTGACCCTTCCTCCTGTTCCTGGCAACCATTCTGACTGCCTGTGGTCCCTTTCTAGCAAGGGCTTGGTTGATGACCCTAAGGTGCACCTGGCAGCCATCTCTGCTTACCGGCGCATGCCGGAAGCAGTCGGTGGCCAGGCACTTTTCAAAGGCCTTGATCACATATCCCTCCAGTATGAGAACCCCACCTCTGTGGGATCTGCTGCTGGTATTGGCTAAGCTTATGGGCAGGCTATTCAACCGATGCACAGGTGTGACATCTCTCACCTGTCGTGGAAGACTGCCTCTTGGTGGCTATCACGCCAGCCAGAAGGATGGAGAGCTCCAGGCGCTTCCATCGAGTCTCCTTATCTGGTCTTCCACAGGACAAGGTTTTCCTGCGCCCCACCCGAAATTCCTTCTGAAGGTGGTGTTGGAGTTTCACCTTAACCAGGTGTTGACTCTGCCAGTGTTCTAACCCAATCACACCTCGGAGGCCTAATATAGGCTCCTTACTTTGGACCCTAGAAGAGCCGCTATAAGGAGCGGATGGCTGAAGTTCGGGAGAGGTTCGCCAGCTGTTTGTCACCCACGCTGAAGCCACACTTGGCAGACCTGTAGCCAAGCGGATCTATAGGCAGGTGGGTCACCTCCTGCATAGATCTATGCTATAGGTTGGCGGGCATGGAGCCTCCCAGAGGGATAAGAGCTCATTTATACCCACCATACCGCTGCATCGGTGGCTGCTTCCAGGGACGCCCCTATCCAGGAAATCTGCAGGGCTGCTGCCTGGAAGTCAGCACACACCTTCATCACCCACCACCACATCGACCTTGAGTCACGCTTGGGATGCTGGTTTTGGGTCCTCTGTTCTCCAGTCTTTATTCCCAAGTAGGGGTGTGCGCTTGCCTCCTCCTCCCAGAGAACTGCTAGAGTCTGCCAGATAATGTGGATGAACAACATATCAGTGTCCCTAGAAATACAGGTTACTCACCTGTAACAGGAGTTCTAGGAATGGTATATGTTGTTCATCCTCATGACCCACCCGACCTCCCCAGCTTCGGACAAGACAACCTGGCTTCCAGCGGCTAGATCTAAGGCCATGGGCGGAGCTTGAGAGTTTTACCACCTGAAGGGTGGAGGAGCCAGCTTGAAGACCTTCTGGCAAGATTCAAAGTGGCAAGGAACCTGCCAGACAGTGTGATGAACAACACATGCCATTCCTAGAACTCCTGTTACAGGTGAGTAACTTGTATTTCCTCAGATTGCCCTGAGCTGTCTCCCTCTGTCTTCAAATTGTGTCCCTTGTTCTTGCACATCTTTTCTGAAAGATGCTACCTTCTTGACTTTGTTGATTCCACTGAGGTACTTAAAAGTTTCTGTCATGTCCCCTCCCTCCTTTCCTCAAGGGTATACATACTAAGCTTCTTAGACTCTCCTCATATGGCTTCTCTTGCAGACCTGCACCATTTTAGTTGCCCTCCTCTGGACAGCCTCCATCCTGTCTATGTCCTTGTGGAGATGGGGTCTCCATAACTGGACACAGTACTCAGATGGGGTCTCACAAAATGTCTGTACAGGGGATAACAACTTCCTGTTTTCTGCTGGTGATGCCACTCCCTATACATCCCAGTATTCCCCGCCCTCCCTACTGCCTCTCTCTCACATTGCTTGCCAAACTTAAGGCCATCTGATATGATTACCCCAGGTCCCTTTCCATTTTGTTGTTCTTACTTCTACCCACCCCCAAATTGTGTAATCTTCCCTGGTTTTGTTTCCCAGATGCATTATTTTGCAATTCTTTGCATTGAATCCAAGCTGCCATACTTCGACCATTCCTCCAACCTTGCCAAGTCCCTTCTCATCCTTTCCACGCCTCCTTGTGTATCAACCCTGTTGCAGATCTTTGTCTCATCTGCAAAGATGCATACTTTTCCTTCCAGTCCCTCTGCAATGTCGCTTATAAAGACATTAAAAGGACTGGACCCAGTACTGAAGCCTGTGATACCCCACTAGTAACCCCTCTTTCTTCAGAGTCTACTCCATTTACAATTACCTTCCAGTGTCCTGTTGTCCAGCCAGTGTTTTACTCAGGCTACCACCCTGGGACCCACTCCCAGACTGGTTAATTTGACTATTAATCTTTGTGTGGGACTGTGTCAAATGCCTTGCTAAAGTCTAGGTAGGCCATGTCCACAGCCCCTCCCTGGTCTACTACTTTGGTCACCCAGTCAAAGAAATCAGTTAGATGCCTGACCTTCCCACTGTGAACCCATGCTGCCTTGGGTCCTGTGTCCACTGGTCTGTAGGTACTCAACAGTTCTTTCCTTCAGAAGTGATTCCATCACTTTCCCTACCATAGAGGTCAAACTAACAGGTCTCTAGTTTCCTGTCTTTGTCTTGCTCCCACTTTTGTGAAGGAGAATCACATCCGCTTTCCTCCAGTCCTCCGCACCACACCATCCTCCCATAATTTGTTAAAAGGGTAGTCAGTGGTGTAACTAGTGTTTCTTAATTCTTTTAGAATTCTGGGGTGAATTCCATCAGGCTCCATTGCTTTGTCCACCTTCAGTTTTAGGAGTTCTTCAGAACCTTTTAGAAACATATAAACATAGAATTTGATGGCAGATGAGGACCGCTGGCCCACCTAGTCTGCCTATTTCCTACCTAAAGGATAAGCTGCAGATCCTAGTTCATCAGCAGCCTACTTCCTCCTACCCCCACTAGAATTGCCTTGTCTATCCCATGCATTCTTGAATTTCCACTGTTTTTGACTCTAGAACCTCCTCAGGAAGGGTGTTCCATGTATCCACAACCTCTGTGAAGAAATGCTTCCTCACATTACCTCTGAGCCGCCCACCCCCCAGCTTCAAATTGTGCCCCTTGTTTTGCACATCTTTTTCTGAAGGATGCTACCTCTTGGACTTCGATGATTCCTTAAGGTATTAGAAAGTTTCTATCATGTCTCCCCGAGGCTATACATCTTAGATTTTACTCAAGTGGGAGCTCGCAGCAGGCTATTACAATCAGGACTACGCCAGAGGCACTAGGACCCTCCCGATGAAATCTCTGCCAGCAATACACAGCAGGGACCGCCCCACCCGACGTCGGTCAGGGTACAAGAGGGGCGGACCCAGCTCCACCCCAGTTCTTTCCCGCCGCTGCTTCTGCACGTGAAGTCAAAGGAACAGCTTCGCTTGCAGTTGCAGCTAAAGGTATGATTCCAGTCAACACTTATTCTTCAGTTTTCGACTGGTTGTCTCGCACGCTGGTCCCAACATCAGTCCGCTGCCGCCGGTTATTTTCCCGCTTTAGAGCGTTGTTTTCCTTGCTCTTAGCTCCATTTTTTCGAATATTTGACGCCAGCCGCTTTTCAAACAAATATGAAGTCTTTGCTATATTCTGACATATGCAGTGAGTCCTAACCTCTCGAACTGCCCGGAGATGAAAGAGTTAACCTTCCATGCCAGGCATGGAACGCTGAGCTCGAGCTCGGTTGAGATGCTGTCTGTTGTTTTTCAAACTCAAACCGTCAGATTCTTTATCTCACCACTGAACAGTCGCCCGGAGATTTCTCCTTCTGCTCGGTTAATTTTGTCGGTTAAAGTGTCGCTTTCTGGTTTTCGACCTGAATTAAACCGTGAATCGTTTGTTCAGTCTCTGTCTGTGGTATTTGTGAGTGTTATCTACACTGCTTTTAACCTGCCTCGCCCTGTTGGGCCAGAGGTTTGCCATCATATTTTGCTAGACCCATACCCCTATGGGCCCGGAGGTCCTTTGCTCTTATATTACTGATTCTGTATCACCTACTTTATGACCTGCCTTTTGCCCATCGGGCGGGGGTTTAACTACTCTACTCTACTCTACACCTGTCTCACCAGTTCAGGGCCAGAAGGTTTGCATATTCTGCTATACGCCACCTGCTGCCATGTCAGCCAGCCCTAGGAGCTCCTTTACTATGGACTCACGCCTGGATTGTTTTAGCCATTTGTCATCTATTCTTTGATACTTCTGCCCTGCCGCTTCAGTCATATGAAATTACTACTACTACACTCTTACCAGGACTCTTAGTTGAGCTCATCCAGAAGACCTTCATATCCTGATTTATGCTCTATGGCTTTTGGACCCTGTGATGACACTACGCTTAACTCAGCCTCTTCTATTATCACCATCTATGACTCATAAGCTCACTATTCGGGACTCATTAGACTATTCTTATCAAGTCAGTTCTAGCTAATGTAGTATCTCGCTTTGAAACATGAATATCAACATTGTTACACAACCATTTGGATCCAGACGAAGCTCATTGATTCCTATGCTATTACTATTCTTCATGCTTCTCCCTGTATATCGCATATAAGCTATACGATACTGCTTCCTGCTACTACATCTGCATCATGCAGCTTCACTTACTACTACAATTGACCCATGTACAGGTCTACTTATTTACCTTATTTGCTCATACTACCTGCTTCACGCCCATACAAGGCCTAGAGGTCATCACGACTCACTCCTTGATTTTACAACCTACTTCGCCTCATGAGCTGAGAATACATCTGACTTATATCTACTTATTCGCAGTACGATCCCTAGCTACTATGTACTTGCTTTCCTCTCCAGATTGGAGGTTCCTACTGCTCCATTCTTCTGATCATGCAGCATACATCAGTTTCTGTGCTTCATTGCCACAGCCTTCATTTGCTACGCTTGCTGCCGAACATGACCCAACAGTCCTCCTTCTCTGGACATGGACGCTGAGCCTTGATTCCTGGTTTTCCTCTGGGAAGTCATCCTCACCTGCTGGAGTGCTTCACCACTGCAACTCGCCGCTTCCATCTCATATCGATCATGGATTCCAATCTACTATCATTCTGACCTGCACATGGGTTCTCGACCTTGGAGTTTACTAGGAGGATGCTTGCTCTGTTTATCTGATATGTCATGATTCAATTCTTCTTCTTCAGTTCTCCGTTTCTCTGGATCAGGTTGTACAACTTTGGGGTTTGGATTAGCTGATTAATTAAAATTTTAGGATTACTCTCCTTTAGTATACCCAGAAGGACAGGCAGGTCAGTAGCCATGGGTCCTCAGAGGTTCCCCAAGGGGGTTTCCTCTCATGTGTGCTACTGGTCACACTCTCCAGAGTTGGAGGAGGTGATCATACTGCTACTCATCTTTCTTGGGGTGTCTTCTCCTGACTCCTTCAACAGTCAGATACAGAACAATCGTTGATATTATTATTTTTGGGGGTCTCATAATACTGACTAGCATCCTTCTACGGTGGGATACAGAGAAAGGTCAAAACTATCAAATCATAACAAGTGACTCATCAGTTCAAGTATCTAAGCACCTTGCATATATCATCCAGTTCATATGTACTATAATCACTGACTTGCTCATGTCCATGCTAAAGTACCTAAGCACCATTCATTTCATACTACTAGTACCTTGCAAGCATTGTCCTACTTACTGGTCTGGCCTCCGTATCAAGCACAAGCTACAGCATCCAGCTACAGTATGTAACATAAGCACTGAGCTCTGAACCACAGTTAACTTAATTTTATAATACAATCAGCTAGTACTTTTACCTTTATCAAAAACACCTAGTGCCATGGTATTTTCAACATTAACAGGTTTCATGCACCTAAGGTATATACATGAAGGTATTTTATGACATAGTGCTATTATATACTAAATACAACAATGATAAACACAACCTGTTTTACGACACTTGAGGTCACTACAATACCTCTCTGTACCTAACACCTGAGAGGAAAAAGGAAAATTAAGGAGGACACTATAGCATAGTCAAGAAAGGGAGGGAGGTGCGCATACATGGCCAACCTTATGGACTAGAAATTGTAAAGGATAGATTAGGCAAAGAAATAGAAGAACTGTTGCAACAGATTTAAGGAAAGGTTGGTCCTCAACAGTGGCAGGAGCTCCCTGTCCAAGTCCCATAACATGTGAGATAATGTTGCATTAGCAGTTTGACACTTCCAGCAGTCTGCACTGGGGCATAGCCTATCTCATAGAGTTTAGCAGGAGACATATAATACCGATGCAATGTTTTAAATTGAATCAGCTTATCTTTGCGTGTCTTCATTACCTTTGTAGGCATGGTCCCAAGCACAACTCCAATCCTGGTCAGAGATGGAGTGTCCAGTTCTGCTTCCCACTTCTTTTCTGGCTGAAGAAATTAGAAATGAGGAGAAAAGGCACTTACTAAGCATTTTATATATAAAACTGGCACCTTCTTTAAAGGTCCTATCTTTATTAATTATTCCTATTCCTTATTGCTGGGTACAGAGCAGTCAACTAGGAGAATGTTCTCCTTAAGCAAGTTCCTTAGTTGTAAACAAGCATTTGTCAATGTCGAATGTTGCTTGCTTATATGTGCTGTTTAGGTATTTGAAAGTGATAGTACCATGCCAAAGAACTGTCATGTGCCCCCCAAGACATCCACTGTGTCTTTCTGTTCAGTATTCACAGAAGAGGGGAGAGGCAAGGCCCCAGCAGTACAGCAGTTGCCAAAGGGTGAAGAGATAGACAATAGTCCATTCACAGGCAAAGAGTCCTGCAGGAGCTGACTAAATTGAAGGTGGGCAAGCGATGGGATCAGATGGCACATCCAAGGATATTAAGAGAACTGCGGAGAGAGATAGCAGTACCTCTGGTAGCCATGTTCACTGAGTCATTCAACACAGGGGTGGTACCAGAGAATTGGAGGAGGGCATGTGGTCCCTTTACAAATCCGCAACAGGGAGGAGGCGGGAACTATAGGCTGGTCAGTCTCACCTCAGTAGTGGGAGGACCATGGAGACATTGCTTAAAGAAAGGATAGTGGGCATCTAGAAGCTAGCGGAGCCCAGGACCATAGGCAACATGGATTCACAGTGGGAGGTCATGTCAGACAAATCTGTTGATCTCTTTGACTGGGTGACAAAGGAAGTAAATCAGGCTGGGGCAGTGGACAATGCTTACCTTGATTTCAGCAAAGCCTTTGACACCATCCCACATAGGAAGCTGATAAACTAGTTGGGTAGGCTGGGCGTGGGGAAAGGGTGGTAAACTGGGTTAGAAACTGGCTAACAGACAGGAAGTAGAGAGTGGTGGTAAATGGGGTGCAGTCTGGGAGAGGGTGACCAGTGGGTGCCACAGGGATCAGTCCTGGGGCCAGTCCTGTTCAGTGTCTTCATTAGTGACATTGCAGAAGGGCTGAAGGGAAAGGGCTGCCTGTTTGCAGATGACACCAAGATCTGTAACACAGTGGATACCCCAGAGGGGATTGAAAATGAGGAGGGACCTGGGAAGCTTGAAAAATGGTCTGAGGACTGGCAACTGAAGTTTAATTCAAAACTGCAAAATTATGCTCCTGGGACACAGAAATCCTGGGAAAGCTACAGGATTGGAGGAGTTACTGACAGTCACAAAGAAGGAAAAGGGACCTGAGGTTCTTATTTAGATGACCGAACATGTCAATGTGCTAAGGAAGCTGAGAGGGCCAGTGACATGCTAGGGTGCATAGGCAGGGGTATCACCAGCATAAGGAGGGAGGTAGTGATGCCATTATATAAAACCATGATCAGGCCTCACATGGAGTACTGTGTGCAGTTCTGGAGGTCACACCTTCGTAAGGATATTAACAGGCTGAGATGGTCCAGAGAAGGGTGAATACGATGGGACAGACCTTGCAACACAAGACTTAGGAGAAGAAATTAAGGACCTCAATATGCACTCACTGGAAGAGAGGAGGGAAAGAGGGATGTGATAGAAACATTCAGGTACCTCAAAGGTATAAACAAGGTGCAGGGGGAGACATTTTCCAGTACAGGAGGAGCACAGGAACGAGGGGCATGATATGAAATTGAAGGTGGAGGTTAAGAAGAATGTGAGGAAATTCTTCTTCACAGAGAGGGTGATGGATGTGTGGAATGGTCTGCCTCAGGAGGTGGTGGGAGTGAGCACTGTGGATGGATTCAAGCATGCTTGGGACAGGCATAGGTGAACCATAGAGGTACAGCAGCGAGTGGGCCAGAAGCAGTAATCCAGTACAAGGGCTTACGGCAGACAAGATGGGCCAGGCATTTTCTATCTGCTGACAATTTCTGTTTCCATGTCTGTGTCTCTTTCTCTTATGAATTACACCGAGAGACACACAAGCATATGCCACTTGCACGTGCTGTTCCCCACTATGTCCTCCCTAACACATTACTATCCACAGACAAACAGAGAGGACACAGCACACATTGTCTCTTCAATGCTGCTCCCCAGTGTCTGTCTTTCTCTCCCACTGTTACTCTCCCGTCTCGCTTTCTATGTTACTCTTTTCTAAGTACCGAGCTCCGTTCTTGAACATCGGGAGAAAAACTCACTTGTGCTCTCTCACTCTCTCTCACTGGGATGGGGGTGGGTGGCAGAATGGGACACAGAGAACTTGTTGCATGGGAGGTGGGAAAGCAGCACGGAGGTTCCCAAAGAAAAGACACTGTGAGACAGAGAGAGAGAGAGAGAGAGAGACACACAGCAAAACACAGGTCTCTCCTGCACAAAACTGTAGCACTGTTCTGTACCAGGGAGCAAGGGAGGCCACAGACAACAACATCCCAATGTTTTCTCTCTTGCTGTCTCACAGGACATTTCAGCCATGGTGCAAGTGCAGAAGAGTGATGATGCTGTCTCTCACTCTCTCTATCATCTATGCACTGAGGGTGGGGAACGGGCAATGGGGCAGCCACAGTTGGGGGTGGCAGGAAATGAAACCTGGTGGCCACTGTCACACTCGCCTCTCCTCTGCTCTCCTGTATTACAGCCTGTCAGAGGGCTCTATACTGCTGATCATTGCTTCCACTGTTTCTGCAGATAGAGACATAGACAGAGAGAGATGCAGCACATTGCCACAACTTTGGCACCTACTGTCTCCCACTGTCTGTGTCTGTCTCTCTCTCTCTCTCTCTTCTCTCCATCTTACATGCCAGACTGCATGGCCGCTGTCACCTCAACTACCTCCTTGCCCACTTGAACTGCTGATTTTCTGCAAACTGGACAGGGTAGTGGCAGGCAGAACTCACACAGACGCTGTGTCTCTGAGCTCACAGGCTACACAGCTGCCATGCGCATCTCGCTGTCTTGCAATGTGTGTCTTTCTGTGTCCTCTAGCCACAACATGTCACAAAGACATGAGATTGCCATACCATTGCCTGACATTGTCTCTGTCCTGGTCGCTTTCTCTGCATCAGACTGCACAGTGGGATCACTTCACCTGGCTTGTCCCCATTGCACTTCACCAACTTGGGGACATATTCTGTCTTTGCCGCTGGACTGCAGTCTGAAATGCAATCTGACTGCACATAGCATGGACTGGGGCCTCAGAAACTAAAAATTGGGCAGAATGGTACTGATTTCACCTTGGGCTCGGTGCCTAGTGATCCGTGAGGTGGCTGAGTGTGTACACAGAAGTTGTTAACTGTGCTCTGGTTGCATGGAGGTCTGCATTATCAGACTGTCAGGTGCTGCCACACAGTCAATCAAACCATTCAAAAGAAGAATTGTACAGATTCGCTTAAGAAAAAGTGTATTCTTAGAGCTGCAGGACTATTTGGAGCACTACCGAGTATTCTGCTATTCACAAATGCAACACAGTCTGAGTCGGCCATCCACTCTGACTCTTGGAGCATATCAGGTTTCAGCTTTACAGCAACACTTGTCCCATGGAGCACTAGGCAGCTTTGTGGTGAATCGTTTAAGCTAAAGCTTCTCTGGTTCCTCCTGTAATTTGTGAGGCTGATAGCAGCACAGCTTAGCCAGTCACGTTAGCACGGTCACTGGAGCCTGGCTCAAAGCATTATGCAAAACATGAGGAGACAGGAGGGTCAGAGGGACAACAAGAGAGAAATGAGGTATGGGGAACACACAAGACAAAAGGTGTGCAGGGGAGGAGGAGAGACAGCAAGGAAAACAGAGCGATGGAGGGAGGGAGGGGATGGCTTTATGTAAATGAAACGGAAGAAGTGTTCTTTCATTGGAGCGCTTCATTTGTTTCAAGTACACAAAGTTTCCACCATAAACTGTAAACCATTGCCATACTTAGCTTGCATGATAATTGGTCTGTCAAGGATGAGCCCAATGCAGCTTGACCTGCATTGGGTTAATCAGTGACACCTTTCTGCAATGCCTTTCTATAGCAAAACATTTCTTGTGCAAGCGCAAGCAATGTGAAAAGGAAGAGAAAGACAGACAGTGGATGTAATTAGGAGTAGATTCAGTGTTCTGAAGCTTTGATAGGTGGTGGAGGGAAGGATCCCACCTCTGAAGCCACCCACAGTTCAGATCGACACCAGTATGCTTGCTTGCCTTGCAAATGAACACAAGCATTTGTCAATGCCAAATGGTTGCTTGCTGGCATTAGCAGTGGACGTGCAGGTGTTAGACAGATGCAGTATAGCAATGGCAGTGAAGTATTGAACTGATGCCAACTCCAACCCCACCCTGCAGAGATGGACAGGCGTTGGGGTGTGCCTTGGGTCATCACCCTAACGGTCACAACATTTCACCTCACCCTACTCTGCAGACACTTACAAGTGTTGAGGTGTGCCTTGGGTGTTCAGGCTTTATACTCACCTAATTCCATAATGAAATATGTTGAAATGGGTGCAGTATAGGAGAATGGGGTGAACTCTGGGGCCAAAGAGTCCAAGGCACACCTCAATGCCTGTCACTGGTTGTGCGGGGTGGGGTGGAATGGCGTGAGCATTACTGTCCACAATCCTAAGTCACACCCCTGACGCCTGTCAGTCCTTACAGGGTAGAGCGTTATGGTCGAAAACCCTAACGCCCTGGGCATTTCTTGGTATTTTACTCCAGGTTTTCAACATGGGCTTTTTGTGACCCCACCGCATGAACAAGTGGACACTGTCAGTTTGTTAGCTGAAAGGAGATTTTAGACAGCGACTGCACCATTTGGTGCCACAGATATGAAAACACATTTCTAACAGGATGGAAAATGACAGTTGTACTGTTCATGAGGAGGTGTAAAATGGTAATGTTGAAAATCTGAGTAAAAAATATAAAAACTGGTGACGTCACGACGTGCGTAGAAACTGCGCAATGCACACCCATAATTATTTTGGGGATTTTTACACCAGATTTTCAACATAGGCGTTTTGGAACCTCTGCTCATGAACAGTGTTAGTGTGATTTTCTTAATATGTCCCAACACTGATTTCCCACAGTGACAGTGCTATTCTGCGCTGAAGTGCGAAACACATTTCAGCCAGGATGTGAAAAATGACAGCTGTACTGTTCATAAGGAGGTGTGGAAAAATGGCAATGTTGAAAATCTGGAATGAAAATATTACAAATTCATGAAATTACAAGGGTGCGTGGAAACTGCACAATGCACGCCACAACACAGTCATTTTATGGACTTTGTCACCAGATTTTCAACATAGCCATTTTAAGACCTCTGCTCATGAACAGTGTCACTGTGATTTTCTAAATCTGTCCTGAATATTGATTTGCACACCGCCACGCCATTGTGCGTTATATGTGCAAAACCCATATCGGGTGAGATGTGAAAAGTGACAGCTGTACTGTTCATAAGGAGGTGGAAATGGTAATGTTGAAAATCTGGAGTGAAAATGTTAGAAGTTCTCAAAGATATGCGTGTGCATAGGAACTGTGCAATGCGCTTGTAAAACAGTCATTTGATTTTTCACCAAATGTTCAACACAGGTTTTGGGGGCCTATCTCATGAACTGTGACACTGTCATTTCATTAATCAGTCCCAAAAGGTGGTTCCATGCAGTGACCATGAAATCACCTTTCAGGACCGAATAACAAAATGACAGTAACTGAGTTCATGGGGTCCCAAGAACCCCATGTTGAAAATCTGGTGAAAAAATTCCAAAAATGGCCGAGATATCCACCTAAGTTAAAAAAACAAACAGTTTATGCCATTATACAGCTTACCAGCATTTCTTCAGTTCACAGTTGGCTTTGAAGAGTTCTGGTCCACAAAGATCATCATGCTGGGCTCCAGCAGTAAGTATGGGGTAGAGGGGTGTGGGGAGGTGTAGTGCATGGAGGGTGGGTGCAGGTTGGGCGAGAGGTCACCACAGACAGCGTGGGACTGTTTTCATTTTACAGGAAAAAACAATGCAGAACTATTGGTACGCTGAGGATGGGCTCCCAACATGCCACCTGGATGTTTGTTGGGAAGGGGAGTGGAGCCGACAGGGACTGGGTACCCCATCAGCCATACAGTGTGCTGGGGGATGCATGAGCCGAGGAGGATTGGGCACCCCTTGGCACACAACAAATGGAGGGTGCATCATGCTGAAGGATTGGGCTATCCTGTCGGCAAATTAACTGGGAGGGGATTATGCCGACAGGGGATTGACACCCTATCAGCTTTTATTTTATTTATTGAAATGTTTCACCAGGAAGATACATGGCGGTGGTGGCTTTCTGTTGGCTTTGTGGGGACTGTGAGAGGCTGACCAAGGGTGTAGACAGGCATACTTACTGTACACATTTGTGTACAGTTTTGTTGAGTGCCTGTCACAAACCATAAGCCACTCTGTTAATATTATCATTCTAATCTGTAGTATTTGGTTAGTGTAGGCCACTGAGGAGTGTCCAATACATGTATAATCTCTTTAGAGAGTAGAGAAATCATCTGACAACAATCTGACTTGTTTGGAAGGGGTGCCATTTGGAAAGGATGTGTACATTTTTAATTGGCGGGGATGTAACTGTTGGAGATTGTGTACAAAACAGAAATTTCTGGCTACTCCTGAGGTTGACGGAGAAGCTGTCGCAATGGGGACACCACACAGTGCAGCTTGTAATTGGCTGTTGCAGTCAGGGACACCCTGCAGCAAAAATAGCTGACTGTGTAGTGACGGAGTGCTCCTGATTGCAGCAGCCAAGATTCTTTGATCATAGTGGCATGCTCATTAACTGCCATCATCGACAGCATGCTCCTCTATTCACCACGGCAGGGACCAGCCCCAGAACGGACTGCTGCCATTCAGCACAACACTGCCATGCCTTCATAACCTGCTTGAGAAGGAAGTACGCAATGTGTTTCTTGCACATGCACGCAAGCAACACAATAAAAATGAAAATGTAACCGGGAAGGCAAAAGGTATCTTCAGATAGATATCGGCAACTGTATTGATCTCTGCTTTAGCCCAAGCAATATTTATTTTAATTTTAAGGACCTGCCCTTTATTGATACGAGGGTTGAACCAAAGGGGCATTAGTTTCAGAGGTAAACTGGAAGGGTTAATTGTATTCTGTATCTTCTTTAGGACTTTAAAAGAGTCAGCTAGGCAGGGCTGTCTCCTAGGTTCACGGAGGGTGCATGAACAAGAAATCTGAGTAAAGGTTAGGATGTAGGATTGACTTTTCCAGTTGCAACCAAAGAGAGTCATATGCTGGATTGACTGACCTCTGTGAAAGTCGTAGACATCTGTTTAAATATAAATGCCCACCGATACCATTCCTAATGAGATAATGCTAGACTGCCTAGTTCATGGGGGCCCGTAGTTTACTTATGCTCAGTCTTGGCGGTTTGCCGTCCCAGAGAAATTTCTTTTGATTGAATTTAATTTATGATGAAGTTTTTTTTCCTAGTAAACTTGGTAAATTCTGAAATAGGTAAAATATCTTAAAGGTAATAATAAGTTTTAGTGAGTTAATCTTACCCCAGAGGGATAAATTCAAGTGACTCCAGTGCTTGAGATCTAAGATCTAACTTAATGTCTTGAATAAGAGGTAGGAAATTGATTTTAACCGATGAACTTAGGTTTGTGGATATCTGAAGACCCAAGTATGTTATTTGGTCTTTGACCCAGTGGTTTCTAAGTATTTCTGTTAGGTTTTGTAGAACATAAGGTGAAGGTTTAGGACAAAGAGCCTGGATTTTGTCCTAGTGCACCTGAAGGCCAGATATGTTCCCAAAACGGGATACTAAAGATTGGAGAGTCCTATAGGATTGCACTGGTTTCAAGAAGGTAAAAGTAAGTAATCTGCAAAGGCATACATTTTATGGTTCTGGGGTTGAAGTTAATACCAAATATACTAAGATGGTTTGCAATGAATCTGATTACTGGTTCCATAGAGAGTAAAAGGTAAGGGATAAGGGACAGCCTTGGCTGGTGCCACATGTGAAGGGATAGGTCTAGATATTATTCCATTTGTCAGGATCTGTGCCGTTGAGTTCTTATGCATTAGGGGAAACCGCGCTAAATTTCCCACCACACTAAAATGTTCCAAGGCCATAAACATATAGTCCCATATCAATGAGTCAAAGGCTTTGAATAAATCCAGCGATAGTACAAGATAAAGTTCTTTAGCTCTACTGGCTTTCCAAATGGCATGAAGCAGCCTTCTAATACCATCTGCCCCCGACCTACCTGGCATAAATCCCACTTGCTCTTTTCCTGTCAGGTCCCTGATAATTCTTGAATATGCACAGTCAGAACTTTAGCTAGGATTTTATAGTCTGTGTTTATTAAAGAGATGGGGCGTAACTAGAACAGTCGAGGGTCCTTATTTTTTGTGAATTAAGATGACAAGGGATTGCGTAAGAGTAGGTAGCAGGACCTTATTTTCCCATGATTCCATAAACATATTCAGCAAATGTGGGGCAATTTTAGTGCTCATATTTTAAAAACTTCCCAGGTAGACCATCCAATTCTAGAGTTTCTCCAGTAGGCATCAATTGAATGGCTGAGTAGATGTCATCAAGTGAGATTTCTTTATTAAGTTGTTTAAAGCATTCCTGAGAAGGTTTAGGGATTGGATGGAATTAAGAAAAAATTGCTTCAGTTTATCTATGATTTTGGGGCATAGATTCGAAAACAAACCTCAAAATCTTATTTATATCTTTATTGTTGTTGCTCACTTCCCTGTGGAATCCTGAATACCAGGAATGATATTTTTATTATTGAGTTTTTAAGTCTATGGATCAAACGTTTCCCAGTTTTTTCACTTAACTCCGATATGACTGCTTTGTATGAAATAAGGCATATTCTGCTGGAGTTGATAGTAGGGTATTTATCTCAAACTTGACCAGTGCAATCTTATAAATGAGTGTCTGATCTAGAGATTTCTTAATATTAGATTCCAGTTCAGTTAATTTGGATTGTTTTTCTTCAGAGTCTTGTTTTTTCTATTTTTATTAGTGCTGAGAAGCTAATTATTATACCCCGTATGCATGCCTTGTAGGCTTCCCATAGTCAGGCTGCTGACACTTCTCCATTGTTATCGATTTTAAAATAATCCTCAGTTTCTTTAGTTAACCAATGTGTAAATGTTGTGTTCTTCATCAAAGAGATATTAAATCTCCACCTAAGTTCCTTAGGTTTACCTTCACCAAGACAATAGTTATCTCCACCAAGGCATGGTCAGAAAATACAATGGAGTCATTCTTAGCATCAATTACAGAATTAACTATATCTGATGCAATAAATAGATGATCTAATCTGCTGAGTTAGATGTCTATTAGAAAAAAGTAGTCTTTCTCATTTGGGTTAAATATGCTAACCCTTCACATATAGAAACTCACTAAATGACCCCTTGAACAGATTACTTCATTCAAATACCTAGGTATCACCCTTGACTCGGGGCTCACCTACCATGATCACATCCGACAACTGAGCACCACTGTCAATATGCGTGTTAGTTTACTTCACCGGTACAAGCGCTGCCTACCCCCAAAGCTCTACACCTAGCTGTATCAGCTGCAATATTATCACTCATAGATTATGGTATCATAATCTATGGGGCGGCCGACAACACACACCTTAACAAAATTAGGATGGCGCTTAATAGGCCTGCAGGCTAGCTACTGGCTGTGACAAGCCCACACACACCTGCATCCTTTACTCCTCCACCAACTGGCTAAACTTTGAGGGAGGCTCAAATATCAGACCTGCCTCTTCGCTAAAAAATAACTGCAGGGCTACTCCCTCCTGCTCTCCCATCCTACTCCAAGCACCCTTGTCCACCTGCCACACTCAACAAACTGCGACAACCCACTCCAGGTACCCCACTGCAAGACTTCCTTGGGTCAAAGAACATTTAGGTACTAGGCCCTGTCTGGCTTAACTCCTCCCTAACTCCCTCCTCACAGAACCCAAACTTGGCGGTTCAGGTCCCACCTTGAGACCTAATCTCTCAAGGATCAGTCTGTGACTGTCCTTGATTTCAAGCTCTACTCTTTTCCCCTCTCGACTATGGACCTTCCCTGTTCCTGCCGCCACAGGGCGTGCTTATATTTGACAATGAACTCCCCAGTCCAGCCTAAACTAACAAAAACTACAAGGGCATGGCTGTGCCACCGACCTGCAGTATGTGTAAGCATTAATCCCAGAGACAAGAGAGATTTATTAGAATTAATGCATGGTTGGGGTGCACAAGCCTGCAGGCCAAGTGCTTCCCATCACCCAATCCATGCATTAATTCCTGCAAATGTCTCCTGTTGAGGGGATTAATGCACTTGTAACATGGCAAGTGCAAGGTGACTATTCTCTCACTGGTCTTTAATTTATAATGAAACAAATATGTGCAGAAAGAATAATGTCAGTTCTGAAAAGATGCTTCACTTGTAAGCTGTATGTCTTTGTTAAATTGCCGTGTACGTTGGACACCGCATATGCATTAATATCGTGCCTACCAATTTATTATTATTTCACAAGTGTCTATTTTCTATGCACATACAGATTACATACTCATTACACGTTAAAAATGATACTCGCTCAGCAGTTCTACTATTTTACCCCTGCGTCTCAGACGCTGTATTCATCTATCTGAGTACTGCATTGTGGGACATATGTATAAGATTCTTCTACTTTGCCAATATATTTATGCCATTCAGACCAATAGGTGGTGTGCCACACAGATACTATCAAACACTAGCTTCCCAGTATCTGTTATAAGACATTCCTGTCACGTCAAATACTACTGTATTTCAGTGACTGCACATTTGCAGCGATTACAACGTGTCAACCTGGTGGGTCAGTGGAAACAACATTATTTCAGTAGCACTTATGTGCACTGTGGTACCTAGTTCAATTAGTAGTCCGTTTCTGCTTTGCACACATTGCGCATTTGCTGTGATTAATACAGTGTCACCACGCTGATCGAGTGGCCATAACAACATATCAGAGTGTGTTATGTGGACTGCAGTAGTTTCTTCTCAATCTCACAGTCGCCCAACATTATCAGTTAACCGATGCTGCCTGTATTAGCTTGTTGGAGATTGTCACAAGTGTCCTGTCGTGCCACCTGTTGGTCGATCTGCTTCACCTATTCGACAATGACTTCCACCACTCCTACACAGCAGTACTTCCTGAAACCTACCTATAGGTGAGACACACTGAAGAAGTATAATGAGGACAATGCTCCTTCTTTCTGTTTGTCTGTTACATAATGCATGCTCCCAATCTCAACAGTATCCACTTAGCGGTTCGTTCTCGACTACACAACATTGCCATGCATATCTAAGGAATTAATGCACAGCAACGTTCAGTCATGTGATGTTTTCCCAATTAGTTGTCACTATTTCTACAGTACTATTAATGCCATGTTACAAATTCTGTTAACTGTTACCGTCAGTACTCTGTACCTATCCTTGCAATTCTCTGTACCTTTGTATCACCAGCTGCTATGCTCTGTTACTTGTAACCATTTTGATACTGTACTGTTCGCAGTACATGCTCCTTGTAACTTTTGTGTCTAACTGTTTCATTCTATTTGATGACTCTGTATTCAATTGACGTGGAACCTTTGTAAAGGAGTCTTTGACTCAAAGGTATGTTTTCCGATATTCATCAATAAATAAATAAATAAATAAATAATCTCCATATATCCATCAGAGACAGTACAATAATTAGCTTATGTAAGGATTAGCGGGCCTTAGTGATCATAAGCAGGAGTTTGGAGGGTTCCTGTCCAACAGGGGATCCATTACCTCATTAAAGTCACTACCCACAATCAACGCATGGTCTAAATAGTAAACTAGCTGGGCTGAGATCAGATCAAAGAATGCATGTTGGCCAGAGTTAAGGGCATAGATATCACATAAAACAATCTTTGAACCATCCAAGGTTCCAGAAAGGATTTGGTATCTACCCTCACGGTCAGTAACATGGGTAGAGTTAACAAAGTTAATGCCCTTTCTAATTAGTATTGCAGTTCTTCTTTCTTTATTATTGCAGAAACTATATTCAACCTGAGAAACCCATAACCCAGAAAGTTTGGTTGATTCAGCGGTGTCCAAATGTGTTTCCTGTAAGAGTGCAATACCTGCATGTTTTTTATTTAAATAGGCCAGAATTTTTTCTTTTGATTGGAGAGCCCAAACCATTGACATTCCAGGAAATTATTATGTAGGGCTTCATGTTTCAATAAAGGTGTTCAACTAATTATCCTACACAGAAACAGATTAATAATTGGCTGTGGCAGAAGCTGTTTAAGAAACAAACTAATATTTGGCAGACTAACTCTAATTTCTGTAATAGCTAAAACTATGATCCAATAACTATAACGTATTTAATTCAATCTATGTGAGAATAAACCACAGAAAATAAAAATAAACACTGAATCAGACAGTCAAAGGTAAATACAACCAGTAGGATTTTGGCTACTGTAGCGCCCAAAAGTCCACCAAACAAAAGTCCAAGGTGGTGTTGGCACATGGGATTGGAGTAGTAACAGTAGAGTGAGCAGGGTAAAGATACCCATCCTTACAGATCAATAATCTGCTCTAAGATGTATTCTAAAATCTATAGTCGTGAAAACAGTGGCCCAGGTGTACTTTTAGGTACTATGCCAAAAGAGCTTGAACATCAACGTGTCTAATCTCAAAGCACAGCTACAATCAGGGGGACATATCACATTCACTAAAATATTTACAAATATGAGTAACAACACAATACATACACACAAGGACACTGGGAGCAGGACAGTAAAGAAACAGGACATTAAGGAAGAAAGCAGCAGGGAGGGAGGAACATGGTGGTTCGAGTAGGAGGGCTTTACCTTGGCATCCATATCTTTATCATGTATGTCACATATTTTAAAGACCCATAATTACCATGCAAGTGACTAACAGCATTTACAGAGCATTAGCACCTTGGCATTGTCAGGGTAGCCTCTTATAAGCTGCATTCAATGGGCCCTATGCACCAATGGAGTGGAGTGGCTATGCACATGTATCTGGGGTGCATAGCCACTACACCCATTGCATCCCCTGCATGGGATGCACTAAGGGGAGCGCAGACAGGACATACCCAATCCCCAGGTCCACAGAACACACCATGCAGGGGCATGCCAGCACTATGCACCATGCAGAAAGGTGTGTAGTGTTGACGATGGGACTGCTTAAGGGTGCAGGGTATGCCAGGGAGAACCCTGCCATAAACATCCTACACATCTTGCACACAACCCAGGACACACCACAGGACAGGCGAAAAGCCCACTGACCCTCTGGGGCCACAGCAAATGGTCGCCCATTGCCACCCACCTGCTCCAGCTCACAGTGATGTGTGCAGCCACCTCCCAACCTAAATCCCTCACAGGGGCACAGGCACATGGATACTGCCCCCAATGGCACTGCATGTCCACCTCCCGCTACCATCGGCATTGTTCCCCACCACCACCCGACATACCCCTTCCCTCTGCACCACTTTGGTGCCATCAGAGGGTCAGCAGCATTGCCCTCCTCCCACCTACCACACCTGCTGGCCCTCGGACAGCCATGGGGTGCACTGCCAATGTGCGCCCTGCTACATGAGGGATCCACTGTTGGATCAATGCCAGGCATCCAATTGGATGCCTGGCGGGTCCACAACTCTGCCCACACCTACTCTGTGTGGACCTGTATGCCGGGGTGCAGGCCCACAGAAGGTGGCCAGCAGTCATGAATGCTGCCAGTGTGCATCTGTCTGCAGGTGCAGAGCTCCACGGATGGGTAACGCACCTGCAGTGTGTATTACTCACCCATTGGTGCATAAGGGTCATTATTTGTGCCTTTCCTGGTTAAACAATTTCCCCCTTTCCTTTCCTTTCTCAGAAATGTTCCTGCCATCATACAAGCTTGAGGTTATAAAAGTTATGCAGCAAACTCTATAAACAAAAAGCAAAAGCTAAGTTGTCTGCCTCTTCTCACTGTGCCATGTTCCATTTAGTACCTTCCTGAAATGACCCAAACTTGGTTTCCAGAGAAGATCAATTATAGTTCTTTTATTTAGGATCAGAAAAACTCAGCTCTGGGTGACACAGGATCAGTGTCAACTTCTCGGTAAGTAAAGTTCCTTATTAAATATTTTAATCAAGAATTGAATTATTAAAATACTTACCACACAGACCTCACAACCTTCTAGAAAGAAAATGGCCAGCTAATTAAATGTTGCATATGTAAATCTCAAAAATTACATTTTCTAAGCCAGTCTTGAAATGAATAGTGATATTTGTCTAAAAGCAGCTGAACAGGGCGCCATGCTCTTTCCAAGCAAAGCACATTTATAGAGGTCCAAGCTGCAAGAAACATTTCACAACTACATCACTGCTTTTCCAACAACAAAATGTTAATTATAATTGTTGAATTGTAACAAACATTTTTGATTTTTGGGCAACAAAACCAGCTGCTGGGAATCTTCAAATCTGAGCTACTTTCATGGGTGACACTTTGGGATGAGTTTTCAAATTTATTGGTATTTATAGGTAACAAGGACCCCAGTGATTTTCTTCCACTTGCAGTATTGTTGTGGTTAAGGAAACGTAGTTTAGATAAAACAGACACTTAATGCAAGGGGTGTATAACATATAGACTAATGCATGGGTGACCATACACAACAAGGCTGTGTTTTCATCAAGGGAATGTGATGGTATCATACAGATCTTGAGAGGAAAGCTCAGAGGTCTCTACGATGGTATCACAGGCCCGAGATGGAGACACAGACTTTGTTCTGTATGGTTACCCATACACTATTTATATACTATATGGTTAAAACAACAGAAGAGCCAAGTGTTTTAAGCATACAACGGACCAGGAGGCATCCTTATCGGGATCTTGCCATCCATACTCTGTGTTTCCGCTTGGTCTGCTCTCCAAACCATTGCTCTCGAGTCTCCGTCACTCTTGGCCCTCAATAACAGCCACTTGTTTTGTTAAAGAAGATAAGAAAAGGTGACAAATAGGTGCAGTTTAGTACCATAGGACGTTCTACATCTGTTCATGTGTGAAGTGCTATGGACACCCGTCGCTAAACACTGCTGCCATTTCCCTTGATTTTTGAAAGTCACATCTTCAACCAACAGGCTGGCATGTCAAGGCTGAAAAGTTGTTCCAGTATTGTTGTGACAGCAGAATGATACTACAACAACTTTATGTGACCTTTGAACTGCCTTAAAGTAGCTTTTAGAAAGCCACTGAATTCCATACACAATAAGCCCATGCCATATACTATATAAAGGATGATGTATGGCAACAAGTGTGTAAAAATGTTTTTAATACCCTGAGTGTAAGATGCCACATAAACCATGAGACCAAAGTTGAGGGGTTAATTCAGGTATCAAACACTGAGGTGTGTTGTATAAACAATGAATTTTCACTGTTGCCCAAACTTTATTTTATATAAACTCAAATCTTAAACTTCTCAACTTAAATCAAACTTGTGCCGAGATATGTCCAAAAGAAATGACAAAGAAAAACAATGTGGTTTTCAAAAAGTTACATTGGCAGTTAAGCAGAAGAGACCAGCCTTATGGAAATTTAAAAGAAGTGGCAAGAAAGAAGACTGGACAGAATACCTTCAGATACAGATATATAGATTCAGATTAAGGAGGCAGTATGGCGCGGTGGGTTAAGGCTCTGAGCTGCAAATCTGGAGACCTGGGTTTGAATCCCCAGCCCCCTAGGTGCATGCTGTGTGACCCTGAGCAAGTCCACTTAATCTTGCGCTTTCCAGGTTGCACTTGCAAACAAGCTTTCAGCTTAGTGTGTCTCACCTGGTAAAATAATTGGTAAAATAAAAATTGGTAAATACAGAATGAGGTTATCAAGCTCAGAAGGAAGTCAAGGTCTAGTACAGAGCTAAGGGTAAAGGAAGGTGACAAAACTTTCTTTCAATATAGCAGAGAAACAAGAACGAAAGTTTGCATTGTAAAGCATAAGCCAGGAGAAACCTGTGAGGAGAATGGCAGACGTAAGCAAAAATATAAATCAATGCTTCTGCTCAGTGTTTACCAAGGAACAGATATGACTTTTACCATAGGGGGAACCGGCAGGGGTGGGGGAGATATGGGCATCAAAATCTGTGGAAATTATCACAGATGAGATGCTCCTAAGGGTATTTTTAGCACTGAAGATGGAGAAGTCTTGTGGACCAGATGAGGATCACACAGAGCACAGAGAAGTCCACCAGGATGAACAGCAGTATTACAGTTTCCTGCATGACAAAAGGGTTGACTCTCAATGGAACTGCCTTGTTTCCTGCAGAAGCTCTGCTGCAGAATTCTGCAGAATATGGCTGCATTCTGGTGGGCTTCACTGTAGTAAAGTAGCTGGCACAGGAGCTATCAGCACCCCTGGCTGACTTGTTTATGAATTCCTTATGATAGGCGTAGTGTCAGAGGATTGGTGTATGGGGTTGTGGTCCTCCTCGATTAAAAGTGGGTAAAGGGGATGAGCCAGATAAAACTTCCCAGCCAAATTCCCTTTGGGGTAACCCTTGCCTCAGTGTTTGCGCAGAGGTTCTTTGTCTTTAAATAGTTTTTATTTTAATGGGTTCACCACAATATATCCAAGGCACACTGCCTTAAGGGTAGCTGGTCCATTCCACTGGGGTGTCAAACAGACGAGGCATATTGATGAGTCCTGGTAGGACGAAACACTTGTCTATGTCTTCTGTTAGCACCCTTTGCAAACTGTGTGAGAGGCCTTTGGCACCATGCAATTCTGCTTAAAGTTGGACCAGCATAACATTATGTGGTGATTTGCATATGCAGCCCATGATGCTTTGCATTGTGGGGGCATGTGTGATTTTGTATTTTCCATTTCTGTAGCTGAACTGGGCAGGTGAATGATTGATTTGTTAGTCTTGTAGTCAGCCAACAAACCTCTTCCGGTAAGTGTTGTAGAGACGTAGTGTTTGCCACTGGTGGTGGTGCTGATGATGCTTCAGGGTATCTGTGTCATTAGAGTTAATGTCTAAGTCCAAAGAATAGGACCAGTCTATGCTGTCTGGCAATACCCACATACCGGTTTGATGATGTTGAAAACATCACAATGACACAAATAATGATATCCCTTTCTGGCACAGCAGTCCATATGAGGAGAAACTCATGCTTCTAGGGTAGGATAAAACACCAGAAGAGGTGGCAGGTCAATGCGTTCTCTGAGATATCCTCGTCAAGGTGCCCAATGGAGTGAATGGAGGCAAGTTTATCAAACAATGCAGTTTGTGGATCAAAGCGTGGTTGTGACACAGTAAAGGTGACGAACATAGTATCCCAGACAGTACAACGCTTAGCAGTGTAACAAGGTCCTCTATTAGGTATCTTGTAACATAACCTAAATTCTTAGCAACAGAAACAGGAATAGAAATTGATTGAGACATACACATTGTAATGCAAGAGGTAGATCTAATATGTGGGCAATACCATTTAGCAATTTTTCTATCATGAATGATATCAGAATACGTCCAGATTCCAAATCACAAGAGATTATTGATGGTGGTTATGACATAAGAGCCACAAGCAGGCAGAGAAGTTCCTGGCAATATGTTGCTTGTCTGCCTCCTTGTTATTTTGAAAACAAATTAATTAATTTTGTTCTTAGCATCATTAAAACTTTTAGCAATATCTTTCATATTGTACACAGTATATCTTTCTTCCTGACTAATGCCATCCACACCATGTAACAGTGGGGGTAAAATATTATTTTCATGGCCTCCTGAAATCTGACTGTATAACTTTTAACGGCAGCAATGTCTGCCCTGTACCAGATGGACATGCCAGATCCGAAGAGTCCAGATAGAGTGCTGGTTGCACCAGTAACATAAGCAGTTTCACATTTGTTTCGTGATGAGGATTCTTCTGACTTGAAGGATTGGGTCTAGACCTAAACAAACTTAACTGTTCAATAGTATGTACACCAGCTACTGGGTCTTGGTCACGTGTCAGGTAGGCTGCAAAACTATCTAGTAACATAGTACTGAAAAACTTAGAAGTGTTTGTGTTTGAGCACACACCAAATTCTGCCATATTCAATGTGTGAGATTAAAATAACAGGGATGTGCATGAATTGCATGTTAACAAGTGTACGCTGGACTGAAACTGCAGTGAGACCACTAAGGGGCCAGGTTCCTATGGGGGACATTCAGTAAGTTCTGCTTCAGTAGGAGGTAAAACACATAAAACATGGTGGCAGTAGCCATATAATTGTGTGAACAGAATTCTTTTGTGGAGTCTTGAGGAACCTCTTGCAAAAGGCAGGGTCAATTAGAATTCCAGTTACGTTTGTTCTTGTTGGTGTTCCCGTTCCCCCACCACACTAGGAGTGCTGTTGGTTGTCCGAAGATGCAGGTTTTTGTCTTTGGCCTTGCCTCCACTGTATAGTGAGCTGTGAGCTCTCTGGTAGATTGTACCGCAGTCACCTTTTTGAACCAGGTTGAGATCTCGGAGGTAGAACTGGTAAATTCGCTCCATTTTCTGAAGGATGTCTGCAAATTTGTCCATTGTGGGAAAATTGTTGGTTCCACCTTTTCATGGACAGCTGGAATCATGTTCTGGAGAAACAAATGTTTGTACTCAGTTAGGTCGACATCTGCGGCTTCACTCGAAAGATGTTTGCCAGCAGGTAGGCCATCCACAACCTTTAATGGAATGTCGCAGGGCTTTCTTTGGCATTCTGTTTTACTGGTAGGACAACATTGCACCAACCATGCCTAGGTTGTGTGTGGTAAGGAGTTCTCCTGCAATCTCATCAAAAGTTGCCTTGTTGTCTTGGCAGACCTCATCTGGGAGTTTCGCCCATAGGTCAGGGTCTATGGTTTGTCGGAGGATTTGTATCTGATATTCCTTGCTAGCTGAGCATCTCACATTTGGAGCGTACTTTCTCCAAATGACAGCAGAGATTGTCACTGGGAGCCCATGTGGCCTATGCTGTCAGTGATCTGCTGTACAGAGTGGGCCATCTGAAGGGGATTACTGGGAACACAGTGGGGAAAGGGTGTCTTGTGTGCTGCTAAGGTAGCCTCCAGTGTGGCGTTGGCCACAGTTTGAACGATGGAAGACTGGTCAGCAGCATCCTTCATTATCTGTTCCAGATGCATTTTGAAGGCTTTCTTGCTTTCCTCAGACAAACCTGACTTAGTGAGGGTGGTCTCGATCATGTTATCGATCTCCTGCTTGTCGGTCCTTGTCAGAGCATCAATTGGAGGGGCCGTCCTAGGCCTCAACCTCACCCTCATCATGAAGGTCACCATCTTGGTGTTGCACATGATAATTGTCCAGAAACTGACCTGTTACCCGACTGCTTCCTCTCAGTGGCAGGGGCTCCAGAGGTGGGCCAAACTCCCCTTCCTAGGCTCTCCACTGTGAGGATTAGCCTCCTGTGCAGGCAGGCACTGGAACCCTGGGAAATCAAGAGGCCTAGACTGTCATCTAGACAGACATTTGTTTTCCTACCCTTTAGTTCCCACCCTTGGCGTGAACTGGATCTGGATGCCTTAGCGTGTGCTTCTATGCGACAGGAGCAAGCTGCCTGTCACAGCCTTGGGTGTTACTTTGCCGCCTTGAAAAGTGCACTTTGCATGTGCAAAACATTGACAGTATCATGAGGTGGTGCTACCACAGGTTATCTGTTTTGTAATACATGGATATGTCTTTTTCCATAGGAAATCAGTGACATCAAAACTCATTATACCATCACTCTGATATCAGAAAGTCATAATACTTTTGTTCTTACATCAGATCAGTGGTATTACAGTTGGAGATGGAATGTTTGGAGTGTTCACACATTACAAAAAATAACAGCTAGGAAACTAGCAGTTGATGGCTTGTCACTCCATCTTGGGCTTCAGGTGACATCAAACCACTCAGGCTTTGCTCGTGGTTTGCAATGTTACCAGAATCTCTCGATGGAATGACAGCCTTGTCACTGATGATTTCCTAGCTATTATCCTGTTTGTACTAAACTACATTATCCTGTCCAAGGCTGTTGGATTTTGCAGGGTCTTTGTGCTTGGAGATACAAGAAGGCTCAGCACTCCACAAAGCAGTAATATCCCATTCCACATAGGCATAAAGTCTCAGAAGGCATAAACTCTCAAACGGCTCACCAGAGTACTGTGCAACTATAGCATATTTTATTGTCAGACAAGGCAAGAGTGGATCATTTAGACAGTAAGCTCCTGATTCACATCACTAGCCCCAGCGCCTGCCCTTAGACTCCATCAGGGGCTGGTCTTTTATACCTGTGTGAATATTACTGCTTTGTGGAGTGTTGAGCCCTCTTGTATCTCTGTGTTTATGTGGAGCTTAGCAGCCCCAGCTCAGCACCTGTTCCAAACCACTGTGCACACTGTGTTCCTGCCTCCCAGTCCTCTTTCTGCCTTGAGCCTGGCTCCCAAGATTTGTACTAATGTGGCAGGTTGTTTCAGTTCCACAGGAGCGATTGCCATAAGTAGGCCTTACTAGGCTGTTTGCTCCCACAAGCCCAATAGCTCTTATAGGCCACATATATCATGTAGCCAATAGTGGGGCTGTGGTTTGCAGGTGCAACTGGGATGTGCCTGGCTGGTATATTGGAACATACCATTAGCACTTGTAATGTGCTTCAGGCATGTGCCAGTATATTGTTTGCTCCAAGCACTAATTTGCTCCTGAGCAAACCTTTGTGAGCACAAACCAGGATCTTTAAATATCCACATCTCTGTTTCTTTATGCACTTCTCCATTGTTTGGCAGAATATCTTTTTTGTAGGCAGCCTCCCACATGAATCTATCAAATGTTTTTGATTGAATCAGTGTGGACCTGTTAAATAAATGACAAATGTTATATCAGCCACAGCAGATTCACTGTTCTTTGGATGGCCTTGGTTATTTGATGAGTGTCTCTGTTTTGTTTCACATTTCAAATGCAGTCACCCATGAGTCAATTTATTGAACATTTACTCAAGTGTCATATTGTACTGTGCAGAAAGTGTTGGGTGGTCTGGACTGTTACTTAGAAATCCTAATTATTTTGAGCACAGGGTCCACAAGTTCACAAGGCTGTCTATAGCTCTGATGTGGAGAGTAAGAGAAGGACACAGAGTGGGTGGGTTCAAGTTCACGTTTATTGCAGGAATGACTCCATTGAGCAAGGTCATTCTACAAGGAGGGCCTGAGACATATATCAGGGCACAAAACAAAGTAGCAGCATAGTATACATACATACATAATCATGGTGGCAACATAGTGTATATACATACATGATGCAGGTAATAAGAGTGGGTACAATGTGCAACATATGCATAAAAGCACATATACAAGAATAACAGGCTGGAGTTTATACAGATAAGGTATAAAGTAAATAATAATGGCTACAAGTGTGCAAAATGCACAACCAGTACAACTGGAATAGAGCCATGTAAATACCAGAGACTGAACTAAAGCAATAAGTAAAGTGCGAGGCCAAGGTGGATAACAGCTGCATAGATAAATGGACACGAGGCGTCCATTAAGTACTGGCAGTGCCAAGCAGGAGGAAAAGATGAGGTGGGAGGGAGGGGAGACTAGATGAGAGGGAGGGGTAGCAGAGTGAGAGAGGAAAGAAGGCTGCGGGGAAGGAAGGAAGGGTAGGAGGTGGTATGTGTTATGGTTGGCCTGGTAGGAAAGAATTAGCAGAGGCCAGGTTTACAGCCTACGGAAGCTACATATTTCTTTGACTATTCTTGTGGTTAAGGTTTTAAAGGCATTAACAGATATGAGGCAGGTAAGCTTCTGAATATTCCAATGTGTGAGATTATAATAACAGGGTTGTGCATGAATTGCACATTGTTAATAAGGGTACCTGGGACTGAAATTGCAATGAGACCACTAAGTGGGCCAGGTTCTTGTCGGGACGTTCAGTAAGTTCTGCTTCAGTAGGAGGTAAAACAGATAAAAACATGGTGGCAGTAGCCATATAATTGTGTGAACAGAATTTTTGCAGAGTCTTGAGGAACCTCTCTCAAAAGGCAGGGTCAATTAGAAATCCAGTTACGCTTGTTCTTGTTGTGGTTCCAGTTCCCACTTCTGGACTGGGAGTGCTGTCGGTTGTCCGAAGATGTGGGCTTTTTGTCCTGGACCTTGCCCTCCACTATATAGTGAGTTGTGGGCTTGCTGGTAGGATTGTACCATGGCCACCCTTTTTTTGAACTGAAGTTGAGATCTTGGAGGTAGAGCTGGTAAACCTGCTCTGTTTTCCAAAGGACATCTGCAAATTTGTCTACTGTGGGAAAATTGTTAATGACACCATGTCACGAACAGCCAGAATCATGTTCCAGAGAAACACATTTTGTACTCAGTTAGGTCGACATATGCTGAACAGAGGGCCATCTGAAGGGGATTACTGGGAACACAGTCGGGGAAAGGATGTATTGGGCACTCGCAAGGTGACTTCGCTGTGAATCGGGCCACAGTTTCAATGATGGAAGTCTGGTCAGTCAAGATCCTTCATCATCTGTTCCAGATGCATTTTGAAGGCTTTCTTGCTTTCCTCAGACAAGCCTGACTTAGCGAGGGTTGTCTCGATCATGTCATTGATCTCCTGCTTGTCAGCCCTTGTCACAGCATCAATTAGAGGGCCGTTCTAGGCCTCAACCTCCTTCCATCATGGGGGTCGCCATCTTGGTGTCACATGATAATTGTCATTCCGCCCGATGGACGTAGGGTAGTGCTGTCATAGCAGGATCCGCCATCTTGTGGGTGGCGGAGGACACTGGACCACAGTGGAGGTGTGACTGGGCACCGTCTTGAAGATGTCATCACCAGAGTTATCATCGCTGGATCATGTGCGGTCGATGGTGTGTAGTGAAACCTGCCCATCACCTTGACGTGACCAGCCAACATCTTCATTGATGGCAAAATTTTGCCATCTTTAACCTACTACCTACGTCTAACTTTTTGCAATGTTCTGCTCTACACCTTCACCACCTCTTTCTGTGACACTCTACAAGCAGTGCTCAATTCACAATTGTCCCTGAGCTCCCTGTCCAACTCTTAACTTACTCGTTTCAGGTCATCTCGTAACTCATCCATCTCATCATGCAGTCTGTTCATTCATGTCACTCAACAAATCATTCATTTGCAATATCTGTTTCTTATCCTGTCTTAAACTTTCACATTTGTCTCTCAGTATACTTAGATCTTTTCGCTACCTCACACAGAACAGTGCAGAAGAGTCTCTTTCTCTCAGCATAGTAACTGAAGTTCAGCTTCCAGCCATTGCTTCTTTTTCAAACTTTCAGATGCCTGCAATTCCATCTTTTTCTTAAGGGACAAGAGTTGCAGTTCAAGGGAATGAAACCTTGATTCAGAGACTTCTAAAACAGCAGATAGAGCTGCGACCAATAGCCATTTAGCCTCATGCTTTTTGGTGGATTGTCTCGCTCAGAGTATTAGGTTGAAATCCCCAGCATGGGGCTTTCGGGTTGACTTGCATCCAGCATCAAGTTGCTCCAGCCTCCACTGGAGGTAAGGAAGTTAGAGACATCAAGTGTCAAGTCTGCGCATATATTTGACATAGCGACATCGTGGTACCAGTAACAATTCTTGGAGGAACTCAAAATATTAACCTGTAAGAGAGAGAGCCATGCTATGCATCGATCCACAGCAGGCAAAACCAGCAGATAGGAGGGCTACTGTTCTCTCGCTATCCTGCAATTCAAAACTGCCATTGGGCTCGGTGAGTCGGCATCGCCAAGCCTAGTAAGCAGCCAGACTTTGCAAGGTGCTACAGAGTCAAAGTAACGGGTGAGATGATTAGGAGTGCACACCTACTAAAACCCACAGGAAAGGGACATTATTAAGCAACAAGTGAAACTTTGCAGCATCTAAACCGCCTGCACATGGTCACCAATATGATAGGGTACTTAGCCCTGATCAGATTCTTTGCAGTAATGGAGATGCAAAAGAGACACAGACTAGTTGCATATCGGTAATACATCTTGTTTATTACACTAAATGGAAAACCACAGTTGGCCTAAGCAGTGCTTACCATAAGACAATTGGAGCGAGACAAGCATTCCCAATACCCCAAGGAATGAAGAAGGTCTCTGAGGGGAATACGTAATACATCACATTATATACTACAGATAGTTGTTATGGTTACCATTCATAAGAAGCGGTACTAGATACATAAAATAAGCAGTATTGGCTATAAGTTAGGTGGCTCCACAGTGTTGTCTAGTCTATACAATAAGTGCTAAGTCAGCAATATCATAAAACAAAGGATGCATAGAAGGTGCATGGAAAACACAGCATGTAATGTAGTTATACATAAATCCAAAAGATGGCAGCAAAGTCTACTAAATTATTATACAAAGACACAGGTGTTAGTCTGCTATATGCTGTTTCTAAGCATAAAGAAAGCAGGTAAAACACAAATCATATATTATCCTGACACTTACTCTTATACTGTAAGTGTCTGTGTCCTTATGATAGTATAGTATACAGTATGCATAATACAGGTTCTCTAAGGTGTACAGTGGGATGCCAATTAGGGTGTAAGGACCTTGCATAACAACACCAAGGGTAAAATATGCTTGTTTGCAGATGATACTAAGCTCTGTGGAATGGTTGATGTGTGGAGTGTATGTATCAGAGAGCTAAGGAGGATCTGAAATATCTAGAGCAGTGGTTGAGAATCTATTGGCTGAGTTTCAATATGAAGAAGTGTAAGGTTCTGCTTGTTGGAAGTAATAACCCGAGTGAGGTGTACCAGTTGGGGGAGTCTGTCTACGTCAAAGTGGCAGAGAGAGAAGAAAATTTGGGTGAAGCAATAACAAGTACACTTACACCAACAGCACACTACAGTAACGTGATGTGTAAATCAAACAAGATTCTGGGATGTATAAGTAGGGGATCTGCAGAGAAGTAGGGAGGTTATACTTCCTTAATGCTGATCCCTGATATGCACTCTTCTTGAGTACTATGTCCAGTTCTGGAATCCCCTTTAAGGAAGGACATTACAAGGGTAAAGGCTGCATAGAGGATGGTAATCAGAATAATTCAGGGTCAGGATAGAAAAAGTTATGAAAAGAGGTTGGAGAGTCTGGACAAGTACTCTTTGGAGGCCAGGACAGAAAAAGGGAATATGATTGAAACATTCAACACATGAAAGGCAAATGTATTTATAAGGTGGAAATTAACAAACTGTTCAAGCTCAATGAGATTACAAGTATCGAGGGAATGGTATCAGACTGGCAGAGGGTAGGTTGAGGAGGACATCAGGAAGTATTACTTTACACAAACAATGGTTGAGGGCGGAACATGTTACCAGAGGAGGCTGTGAACGCAAGACTCCATGGAGTGCTTCAAGAGGATGTGGGATACATACGGTGAGGTCTGGTTAAATGCACACCCTTTGCACAGAAAAATGTGCATTTACGTGCTCTGCATTTATCCGGACCTACATGTTTTCAATGGGAAAGACTGAGCCTGAGATCCAGTTTATATTATTTTTTTATTTTGGTACTTAGAAAAGCATAAAATAAGTATAATATAAAATAAAATACATTAATGTGCTTCAGAAATAATTGTGTTAGTGTATTTATTCACTTTAATTCACTGACTTAAGAAGGCAATACACACAGGATGCTCACTAAAATAATATTTCAGCACTGTCTGAAATGAGGTCGTATACTTAATTGCTGCTAATTACATGTGAATAAGAGCAACGCTAAACAATAACAAGTATTTGTCAATGCCGAATGTTGATTGCGTTGGTGTGTTGAGCCCGCCACTGCTACTCTGTCACTCGCTCAGTCTGTTTCTCCCGGTGCTGCAGGCTGCTGTTTTATACTGGGCTCCCTGCCTGCGTTGGCACCTTGTTCTGCCCACTAAGAAATCCGCAGCTGTCCCGACAGACCTGCATTGAGGTGACTCACCCCCTCTCTCACTTGCTCATTCCGCTTCTCCTGGCGCTGTAGGCTGCCCTTTTGTACTGGACTCCTGCCTCTGTTGGTGGCTTTTTCTGGCCACAAAGAAATCTGCAGCAGTCCCAGCTCGGGTCTTTTGAGCCTGCTGACTCCCCATCTGTCACTCACTTGTTCCGTTTCTGCGGGGTTGCAGGCTGGGCTTTTGTACTGGGCTCCTGCCTGCATTGCCGCCTTTCTACCAACAAAATAAATCCGCGGCAGTCATGATAGAGCTCAATGAGCTCGCTCATTCCCTTTCTGTCACTCGCTTGTTGTGTTTCTTCCGACGCTGCAGGCTGCCCTTTGTACTGGGCTCCTGCCTGCTTTGGCACCTTTTTCTGCCCACAAAGAAATCCACAGCTGTCCCGACAGACCTCCGTTGAGGTCGCTCACCCCCGTGTCACTCACTCATTTTGTTTCTCCTGGTGCTGCAGCCTGCCCTTTGTACTGGCCTCCTGCCTCTGTTGGCGCCTTTTCTGCCCACAAATAAATCCGCAGCAGTCATGATAGAGCTCCATTGAGCTCGCTCACTCCTTCTCTCACTGCTCATTCCATTTCTGCCTGCGTTGCAGGCTGCCCTTTGTATTGGGCTCCTGCCCCATTGCCGCCATTTGCAGCAGTTACAATACAGCTCCATTGAGCTCGATCACCCTCTCTCTCACTCGCTCATTCTGGTTTTTCTGCCACTGCAGGCTGCCATTTTACACTGGGCCCCGTGCATTGCTGCCTTTTTCTGTCCACAGACAAATCTGCAGCAGTCCCAACAGAGCTCCATTGAACTCACTCACTCACTCCCCCCCTCACTCACTCATTCTGTGTCTCCTGCTGCTGCAGGCTGCCCTTTGTACTGGGCTTCTGCCTGCATTGGAGGCTTGTTCTGGCCAGAAAGAAATCTGAGGCAGTCCCAACACAGTTCCATTGAGCTCGCTCACTCCCCTCTCGCTCACTCATTCCATTTCTGCCCGTGCTGCAAGCTGGCCTTTTGTACTGGACTCCTGCCTGCGTTGCTGCATTTTCTGCCCACAAAGAAATCTACAGCAGTCACAATAGAGCTCCATTGGGCTCTCTCACTACTGCTCTGTCACTCACTCATTCTGTTTCTTTTTGGCGCTGCAAGCATGCTTCTGTTACGAGGCTCTGGCTGCATTGGCACCTTGTTCGTCCACAAAGAAATTCGCAGCTGTACCGACAAAGCTCAGTTGAGGTTGCACAGTCTCCTGTCACGCCTCATTCTGTTTGTCCCGCGCTGCAAGTGGCCCTTTTGTACGGGGTTCCTGCCTGCATGGGCGCCTTTTTCTGCCAACAAAGAAATCTGCAGCAGTCCTGATAGAGCTCCTGAGCTCACTCAGTCCCCTGTCTCACTCACTCGTACTGTTTCTCCCACCGCCGCAGGCTGGCCTTTTGTACTGGGCCCCTGCCTGCATTGACGCCTTTCCTGCCCATAAAGAAATCCACAGCAGTCCTGACAGCCCAGTGAGTTCGGCCACCACCCTCCCTCACTTGCTCTCTCATTCTGTTTCTCCCAGTGCTGCAGGCTGCTCTTTGTACTGGCCTCTTGCTTGGGACCTTTTTCTGCCCACAAACAAATCCGGAGCAGTCCTGACAGAGCTCAGTTGAGCTTGGTCACTCCCTCTCTCATTCATTCCATCTTAATCTGTCCCAAACACTGATGTCCCACAGCGACCGTGCTATTCTCTGTCAAGAGTGCAAAACATATTTTAGCTAGGATGTGAAAAATGACAGCTGTTCATAAGGAGGTGTGAAAGAATGCCACTGTTAAAAATGTGGCATGAAAATATTACAAATTCGCGAGTTACAAAGGGTGTGGAAACAGTTGAAAGCATGCTTGTAACACAGTCATATTATGGAGTTTTGTCACCAAATTTTCAACATAGGGATTTTAGGACCTCTGCTCATGAACAGTGCCACTGCCATTTTCTTAGTCTGTCCGAACACTGATTTCCCACAGCGATCAGTTATTCTGTGCCGCAACTGTGAAACCACATTTCCAGTCAGGATGTGAAAATGACAGCTGTACTCCTCATAAGGAGGTGTGAAAAATGCCATTGTTGAAAATGTGGCATGACAATATTACGGATCTGCAAAATTACAAAGGTGTGTGGAAAGTGTGCAATGCACACTCATTTGATGGGCTATCATCACCAAATTTTCAACATAGGCATTTTAGGACCTCTGCTCATGAACAGTATCACTGTCATTTTATGAATCTGTCCCAAACAGTGATTTCCCACAGCGACCGCTCTATTTGCTGAACTGCAAAAACACATTTCGGCCAGGATGGGAAAAATGACAGCTGTACTGTTCACAAGGGGTATGACAAAATGCCAATGTTGAAAATCTGGCGTGAAAATATTGCAAATTCATGAAGTTATGAGCGTGTAGCAACTGTGCTGTGCACGCTAGTAAAACAGTCATTGTTTGGATTTTTCCACAATTTGCAACATAGGCTTTTGAGAGCCCACCTCATGAACACTGGCACTATTTTGTTAATTGGCCCCAAAGGTGATTTTGTGCAGTGACTGCGAAATCACCTTCGAGGCCAATTAATGCCATGACATTTCAAGCATTCATGAGGAGGGTCCCAAAACCCCATGTTGAAAATTTGGTGAAAGAATTCTCAAAAGTGCCCGACTTATGCACTAAAGTTGAAAACCCTATTTATTACATTATACAGCTTACCGGCATTTCCTCAGTTCATGGTCGGCTTGAAGAGTGCAGACGTGTTCCCGTCCACCAAGATCATCGTGCCCAGCTCTGGAGGTAAGTATCGGGTGTGGGAGTGGGGAGGCAGGGCACAGTGGTGGGCAGGTTGCGGTGGGGGCCTAGAGACTATGAGGGATAGTTTGCTTTTTTCGTGGGTAAAAAAACTAAAGACTTTCGGGCTGTTTTTCCCTTTACAGGCCATGTGGCATGCTGGGGTGGGCTCCCAGCGTGCCACCAACGAGATTCTTTTGGAGGGCAGCTGTAGCTGACAGGGGATTAGGCACCCCGTCCAGCAAACAACAAAGGGGGGATTCCTTTTGTCGATGGGGATTGGGCACCCCATCGGCAAACAACAAAAGGGGTTCCTTTTGCCGATGGCGATGGGCACCCCGTCGGGCAGACAGTTAAATGGGGGCATTCTTTGTGCTGATGGGACTGGGCACCCCATTGGCAAACAACAAAATGGGGGATTCTTTGCTGATGGGGATTGGGCACCCCATCGGCAGACAGTTAAACAGGAGGAGGGCTACATTATGCTGATGGGGAATGGCCTCCCCGTCGGCAGAAAACATGGTGGAGGGGTTATTGTTTGAGAACACGGCGCAACCCGCCACCATGTTCACAAACAATATCAGGGTTTTACATCCGCCCTGCAATGAGGGGTCGCCCTCATTGCAGTGGATGGCTTATGCTGCAATGATGAGGTGGCCCTGATTGCAGTGGCTAAATTGTCACAAGTTGGTGCAACATTCCAAACTTGTGTCACCAGCAGCCTGCCACCGCATTGGGGAAGCAGATAGTTTTGCAGGCTGTGGGGCACTGGCCACAACAGTGCCGTGGCCTCCACAGCCTGCTTCTCAGCAAGCTGTCCCAATATGTTTCTTGCGCTGCACAATCAGCATAAAATGTGCACTTAATAGGACTATGTACTCAACCAGAAAATTTAACATTGCAGAGATAGGAAAAATTGGAAACAGAAAAAGTGTGCATTTATCCAGAATGTGCACTTATCCGATGTTCACTTAAATGGGCCTCTATACAAAGGGTTAATTCATGGAGAGAGGGGAGCTTAGTCCTGTAGGGCAAGCATGCTCACATTGCACAGACTGGATAGACTTTAAGGTCTTCTTCTGCTGGTCAGTTTCTATGTTGCTATGATTACTATTTAACAAACCCATTGTCAGCAAGTAGGAGAGGAGCAGACCAAAACCCAAAGTACATTCTTCCTGCAGTTGTTGTCTCTCACGCATGTTACTGTGTGTGAGAGCAAGACAGTTCTCCATTACATACACACACACACACACACACACACACACACATGCACACAAACACACACACACACTCTCTCTCTCTCTCTTCGAACTCAGTGTGCATAATGGAGAAGATCAGGTAATGGTTTCAGGCTGTAATCAACCCTAACCAGTAATTATATGGTGCAGTATTTTTAACATCTAAGATTTGTGATGCCCTTATAAACCATGAGCGTGATGAGAGTGGTTCATTGAAGGTCATCAGTTGCTGAACGTACCTTTTGTTTTTGCCACAAAGGTGTTTATGCTCCCATCATCCATCCAATCATCTGGCCCAGTCACCCAACATATCAGGGACTTATCTGACTGATGATCTTCCTGGTCTCCCCATGGGTTCAGAAAGGAGCTTCCTCCCCAGAGCACAATCCAGATGGGGTCAGGGCCCTGGCAGTAGTGCTGGATCTTTAGCAACTAGAGGCATCATCCTGCCAGCTTTCTTTTCCACTTTTCTCCCCACCCACCTCCTGATGTCATGCACAGCCCCATTTTGACCTGGACATGCTTTGTCTTTCCTGTGGGGAAAGTTTCCGCCACACCGAGGGGTTATCAAAGTGGTGGAACACAACACCTTCCTTCACAGGCACAGGAGCCCGATATGCTATCCACTGCCCATTGGGTTGCTCGCAGATGCTACTTTAATTGTACTAGCAAACAGGCAAGAAGGAGGGGTGGAGGAACAATGAGGAGTAATCAGAACAGCCATCACAGAGGCAACAAGCCTTTGTGTAAAGCAAATCAACAAAACACAACCAAGGAAAAAATGCTATGGTTCTCAAAAAGGTGGCAGGGAAGGTTAAGGAGAAAAGGATAGCATTCAGGAAATATAAGGAATCATAGAAGCAACAGGACAGAGAACTTTATCAGTTAAAGCAGAAGGAGGCAGGAAGGCAGTCAGAATAACAAAGGCCCAAACCAAGGAAAGGATAGCCAACTCTGTTAAGAAGGGGATAAGACATTTTATAGGTACATTAGGGAGCAAGAAAGACCAAAGGAGGGATACTGAGGCTTAATAAAGGGAGGGAATGTGGGCAGAGGGTGGCAGTGAAAAGCTGGATACTGAATGAATATTTCTGCTCAGTATTCACAAAGGAAGAGGAGGGGAGGTACCTAAACTAAACAAGAGAAACACTCTGAAGATGAGGGTAGATACCAGTCCATTTACAGAAGAAAGGGTTCTGAAAGAGCTAATAAAATTAAAGGCTGACAAAGCAATGGGGCCTGAGTGGATTCACCCAAGAATTCTGAAAGAACTAAGGGTAGAACTAGTGACACCGCTGACTACTCTCTTTAACAAATCATGGTAGGATGGGGTGGTACCTAGGACTGGGGAGGGTGAATGTGATTCCTCTTCACAAAAGTGGGAGCAGGGCAGAGGCAGGAAACTACAGACCAGTTAGTTTGACCTCAGTGGTAGGGAAAATGTTGGAATCACTTCTGAAGGAAAGAATTGTTGGGTACCTAGAGGCCAATGGGGCACAGGACCCAAGGCAGCGTGAACTCATGATGGAAGGTCGTGTCAGATGAATCTAATAGATTTCTTTGACTGGGTGACCAAAGTAGTAGACCAGGGAGGGGCTGTGGACATGGCCTACCTAGATTTTAGCAAGGCATTTGATACAGTCCCACACAAAAGATTAATACACAAGTTAGCCAGCCTTGGAGTGGGTCCCAAGGTGGTAGCCTGACAAAAATTGGCTAGACAACAGGACGCAAGGGTAGTAGTAAACGGAGTCCACAGTGAAGAAAGGAGGGTTACTAGCGGGTATCGCAGGGTTCAGTACTGGGACCGGTCCTTTTAATGTCTTTATAAGTGACACTGCAGAGGAAATGGAAGGAAAAGTATGTCTCTTTGCAGACAACACAAAGATCTGCAACAGTGTTGATACACAAAATGGAGTGGAAAGGATGAGAAGGGACTTGGCAAGGTTGGAGGAATTTTCAAATGTATGGCAGCTCAGATTCAATGCAACAAAGTGCAAGGTAATGCACCTGGGAAACAAAACCCAGGGAAGAGTACACAATGGGGATGAGATACTGACAACAGTAAAAATGGAAAGGGACCTGGGGTAATATATCAGATGACCTAAACGTGGGCAAGCAATGTGAGAAGGCAGTAAGGAAGGCTGGGGGATACTGGGATGCATAGGGAGAGCATCAATAGTAGAAAATAGGAAGTTGTTATCCTCTGTACAGACAGTTGGTGAGACCCCATCTGAGTACTTGTGCAGTTCTGGAGACCCCATCTCTGCAAAGACATAGACAGAGTGGAGGCTGTCCAGAGGAGGGCAACCAAAATGGTGCAGGGTCTGTACCAGAAGACATAATGAAGAAAGACTAAAGGAGCTTAATATGTATACCCTTGAGGAAAGAAGGAGAGAGGGACATGATAGAAACTTTCAAGTACCTCAAGGAATCAACAAAGTCCAAGATGGTAGCATCTTTCAGAAAAAGAGACGCAAGAACAAGGGGTCACAATTTGAAGATAGAGAGAGGACGGCTCAGAGGTAATGTGGAGGAAGTATTTTTCATGGAGAGGGTTGTGGATGCATGGAACAGCCTCCTGAGGAGGTTGTGGAGTCAAGAACAGTGGGGAATTCAAGAATGCATGGGACAGACATAAGGCAGTCCTAGTGGGCGGTAGGAGGAAGTAAGCTGTTGGTTAACTAGAATCTGCAGCTTATCTGTTAGGTAGGAAAATGGGAGACTAGGTGGCCAAGCGGTCCTTATCTGCCATCAAATTCTATGTTTCTATGTTTCTACTAACAAATTAGATTTTGAGACAAGCTTTTGAGAGTTATACTTATTCAGCATATCTTTACCTGAAGACAATATAACTCTTGAAAGCTAGACTTAAGAACAGTTTTCCTAGTCCAATCAAAGGTATCATTTTAAACATGTTTGCTTTTTTCGCTGCATTTTCAAATGAACAAACATAACTAGCATATTTCTTTATTTAAGGTCATTATAAAGGTGTGCAAAAATAGGTTTAGAATGCCCCCATTTTTTTATATAATAAGCATTTTTTCAATACTTAAATACAGTGCTGATCCATCGCTGCAGTTGGAGCACTACTCCTTATGACTCCAGCAACTCAGGTTTGGAATTAACCTGGGATATCACAGTGCTGGTGGGGGAGGGACTGAACAACGAGGATGCTCTCTCAAGGGAGGTAGGGTCGCTGCCTCTGCTGCAGTAGCTTCCATGTGGGTAACCACTGGTGGTAGCACAGTAGAAGGCTACTGGGTGGGTGGGTGGACATTGGAGGCTTATGGGTGGCACAATGCCATGCATGCCTTTGCTTGAGTCCCATGCCGACCGGCTGTCCAGGGGTGGGGAGCAGAAACTTGGAAAATGGGCCCCAGCACAGTGGATGAAGGACCTCATGGTGATCCTCACACTAGAAGTACTTTCCAGTATAAAGGGAAAAAAGAACTTTCAAGAAATACAAAGAAACTAAGAAAGAAAGCGTACATAGAGGAATACAGAGCAAGACTCAAGGAAGCAGGGAAGGCAAGTAGATTAGCCAAAGCTCATGCAGAAGAAAGAATAGCAAAAGGTTAAAAGGGGATAAGACCGCCTACAGGTATATAAGGGAGAAAAGAAAAGTAAGGGAGGTATCATAAGGTTGAGAACTAGGGAGGGCCAGAATGTTGAAACCGATGGACAGAGGGCAGAGGTTCTAAAATGAATACTTCGCTCAGTTTTCACCAAGGAGGATCAGGAAGTGGACCAATAGTAAAGAATGAAGAACACCACACCAGTGAAGCTGACATAAACCCTTCACAACTGAAAGGGTCCTAAAAGAACTAGCAAAATAAAAAAAAACAAAGCTATGGGACCTGGTGGTATCCACCTGAGAATACTAAAGAAACTCAGAGAAGAACTAGCCACCCCATTAGCAGACCTCTTCAACAAGTCACTGGAGGGTGGCATAGTACTGGACAACTGGAAAAAACATAGGTACCGCTGCAACAAAAGTGGCAGAAGGAAGATGCTGGAAATTACTTTCCAGTTAGCCTCACCTCAGTGGTGGGGAAAATCATGGAAACATTACTGAAAGAAAGAATTGTACAGCATCTAGAAGCAACTAGTCAAATAGACTTAAAGCAGCATGGCTTCATCGGGGGGCCATGTCTGACAAACATGATTGATTTCTTCGATTGGGTGACCAGAACGATGGACCAAGGAGGAGCAGTAGACATAATATATCCGGACTTCAGTAAGGCGCTCGACTGTTCTACAAAGGAGGCTGATAATAAGTTGGAACTCATGGAGTGGTACATAAAATAGGCTGGATTAGAAACTGACTTCAATGTAGAACACAGAGAATGTTAATAAACAGTACTCTGTCAGACGAAGGAGTGGTGACCAGCAGAGTCCTCAGGGATTGATGCTGGCGCAAATTCTATTTAACATATTCATCAGTGACATCGCTGGAGGGTTTGCAAGGAAAGGTATGCCTGTTTGCAGATGACACCAAGCTCTGCAACAGAGTGGACACGCAAAAGGGGTCACAGAAATGATCGCTGATCTAAAAAACTGGAGGAATGGTCAAAACAGTGGCAATTGAAATTCAACGCCAAGAAGTGCAAAGTTACGCACCTGGGAAGAAGAACCTAGGCTAGAAATATACCCTAGGGGGAAACAGCTGACTGACTCTAAGGTAGAGATGATCTGGGGAACTTGTATCTGTCAATTTAAGGACAACCAGGCAGTGCGAAAAGGTGGTGCAAAAAGCTAGCAGCATTCTCGGATGCATAGGAAGAGGTATCACAAGTAGGAAAAGCGAAGTGTTAGTCCCACTCTACAGGTCCTTGGTGAGACCTCACCTGGAGTACTGAGTCCAGTTCTGAGACTGCACCTCAAGAAGGACAAGGATCGCTTGGAAACCGTGCAGAGGAGAGCTACGAAGATGATACATGGACTACATGAAGAACTGTATGAATTGAGATTAAACCATTTTATGATGTACTCACTGGTCAAGAGAAGGGACAGGGAGATATGATAGAGACATTTAAATACCTCAAAGGTATCAGCTCAGTACAAACACAGAATCTGTTTAGGAAAACACAAATACACAGACAAGGGGCACAACATGCGCTGAAGGAAGGTAGTTTCAAAACAAACAGCAAGCAGTTTTCTTCATGGAAAGGGTGGTGGAGCCCTGGAACAGTCTGGCCCCAGAGGTTGTGGCAGCAAAGCCAGTGGGGAGTTCAAGCTAGCATGGGATAGGCACTGTGAAACCTAAGGCAGTAAAGAAACTGGGAGGGTAGCTTTCATGGGCAGACTAGATGGACTGCAAGATCCCCTTCAGCCAGCACTTCTTATGTTCTTACGTTTTTATGTTGTTATGACACACAGAAACCTCGGGCTGAATCCCTCCTACTCCTATCCCCACCTTGGGGGTAAGCAAAGGCTCATGGAGGGCACAGGCACTGGGTGGCAGGTGTGTCAGACCTGAAATGTGCCTTAGAACTCCTGAAGAAAGTTCATGCTCGAGTAACAAGGGGCATAAACAGTATGTTAAAAAAGCTGCAAAATGAAATCCACAGACCATAATAGTAGGAGCAAGAGACACCTGAGTGTAGTCATTTAGTAGGAGAGCATTTAATTTGGAATTTCAATGGGGGGGTGGGAGAAAGGGGAGGAAATCAAACTAAATGCTAACAGACACCTATATCCTGTTGTACATGGGTATGAGGGATTGATAGAGCCCTGTGAAATTCTTTTTTTTTTTATCATTTTTATTTTTCTGGAATTCCTTGTTATTTCTTTTTATTCATTGAAAATTAGTTTTATTTTGTTATCACATTTACATTCATAAAATACCTCAAAATTACCTTTTACACACTAGAAATCACATTCCTAGTATGCTACATTGTATTAAGCAGAATCCAGGCTACCCAGGCAAATAGGTGCATAGAGGTATACACACAGCCGGTATGAAGAGATACATGGCAGAGAAAGAGTAACGTGAAGCCAACTGAACAGCAACACACAGGAAATGAAGAGAAAGTCAGAAATTATGCAACTCAGCAAAGAGCTAAACTGAAACACAAACAATAGTGCACTGCAGTCCTCCTAACCAGGCTATGACAAAAATAGCTGTGTCAATTGGCACAAAACTCTTTAGTTTACTTTAAGTAAATGTTAATCTATGTGTATACGTTATATGTTTGCTGTCACATCAGTATGTAAAGCATGTGCTGCCTTTTTCAAAGTGCAGTAAAGATTTATCAACAAACTATATACTGTCTGTATAACATTTATTTCAAAACTTGATATTTTTATAACAGTCATACCTATTGCAACACCATGTTACAAGCCATTAAGCCACTCCGAAGGTGGCATCTAATGAAATTAATGCATGGTTGGCCATTGTAGGCACTCGCTTTCAGCCTCGCCACAACAGTCTCAACCATGCATTAATTCCTCCATTAGATGGAGATGCCACCTTCGCACGGCTTAATGCTTACTTATGCTATGGTCTTAGGTTTTATTAACCAAACAATTCTGCTGTTGCTTCCTTGTGGACTGCTCTGAGTAACAACGGAGCCTGAACAACAACTGCTGCAGTATTTATTTTGTTTTTGCCAAAACAAACCAAGCAATTTTTTACTTTTTCATGAGTTTTTGTTTTATTTCTTTTAATACCTTGAATTTCTTGTTATTTCTTATTTAAGAAAAACATGGGTCTCTAGGGATTGAGGATAATATATCTATGTATAACTCTACAAATGTTAAAACTGTTTGAGTCACCTCTAAACCTGTTTTTGTATAATAATTAGACATTCTGTAAGTATTTAGTAGTGGTAATATTTGTATTTATTTGGTGGCCACTCCCACAGACTCTGGGCACCTTACAATAACAGTAAAGAAAGTCTGATGATTTTCTAATGTTCCAGCATTTCATAAGTCCATGGTTGGAATGATAGGGGAAACACTACATGATCCAGCACTTTAGTACTTCAATTTTTAATCTTTGAAAGTTGATCGCATCCTCCCAAAAATAAAAAAAATAAAATTTGCAGAACTGACGCCTTCCAAAGTGCTGCACTTTGTCTGATTTACGGCCATAATTAGACTGGAAGGGGTCAAAATTGTTGCAACTTAGGAAAGTCACAGCCACCATCAATATACAGGTCACTGAAAGTCAACAAATCTCTGTGTCAGGGAGTTTAACAAGGGCAGGAGAAAAAGGAGACTCTATGGTTCCCTAGAGAACTAGTGAAAAAGTAAGGGCAAAAAAATAGCATTTAGAAGGAACAAGAGGCACAGAAGGAGAAGGGAGAGAGAGAGAGAGAGAGTTACCAGGAGAAACAAAGAGAGGAAGGAGAGCAGTTAGGAGTGCAAAGGCACAAATGGAGGATAATATTGCCCAGTCAGTGAAAAAAGGCGATAAAACATTCTTTAGATATGTAAGTGAGAAGAGAAAGACTAAAGGGGGATATTATACTTTCTTTCTGCTCCTTGTCTCAGGCGGCCTTCCATCTTGCTGACACCCCAGCCACGCCCCCACTCACAGTGCACCTCCTACTTCCTCCATGGCTGACTCTCCGTAGTGGGACAGTGGGGTCCCTCAACCTGCTGAACATGGATCTGGTGCTGGAGGTGCCTACTAATCGTGTTAGTGGCACCAGCGGGGTCGGCATCATCCTGCCATGTCCAGGACACTTTTCTCCTCCTTGGTTTACCCTGCTCTCCCGGAGGCGGAGCAATGTGGGTGCTGTGCAATGAACGAGCTTGCTTCCGCACACAGCCTGCCAGCTGACTACTCTACCCCATCCCTTGTATACAGGACCCAGGCGCTCCGACACCCAGCCACCGTTAGGTGTCAGAGAGATGCTCTGGTCTCCGTGTCCTTCCTCCTGGGAGAGGAGAGCTGTCCTCTGAATGCTTGATCCTTTCCCACCCTGGTTGACCCCCAGTGACCCACTTGCACTGCGAACATGAGTCGCTGGTGTGGTAGGAGGTAAGGCATGATGCTCAGCCTTCCTTGCCATTGGGCCAGCTAAAGTGGGGGTATTAGGGCTAAAAGGGAAGGAGGAGTTTGTGAGGAAGAGGACCTAAAAAGCAGACATATTGAACAATTATTTTGTTCAGTACTTACAGAGGAAGAGGTAGGTGACAGGCCAAAGATAAGAGACAAGGACATTAAAGGAAGGGAGGTGGACACTAGTCCTTTACAGAGGAGAGAGTCATTAAGAAACTGGCACAATTAAACGTAAACAAGGCAACAGGACGTGATGGGGTGCACCCTGGGATACTGAGGGAGCTAAAGGAGGTGCTGGCTGAACTTCTGACAGCTCTGTTCAATAGAAACAGGGAGGTTCTGGGGAACTGAAGGATGGCAGATGCGGTCCCATTACACAAAAGTGGATGTAGGGAGGAGGCAGGACATTGCAAACTTGTCAGCCTGACTTTGGTAGTAGATAAAGTAATGGAATCGCTACTGAAGGAAATGATTGGGGAATACCTTGTAATCAGTGGATTACAAGATCCCAGGCAACATGGTTTCACAGGGAGGTCTTGCCAGGCAAACCTTGTTTGACTGGATGACCAGCGAACTGAATCAGGAAGTAGCGGTAGATGTGGCCTACCTGGGTTTCAGTAAGGCCTTCACACTGCTCCACATAGAGGACTGGTGGCAGCTGGGCAATTTAGAAGTGGGTCCAAAAGTAGTAAAATGGGTAAGAAGTTGGTTGAGCAATAGGAGTCAGAGGGTTGTGGTAAATGTAAACTCTGAGAAGGCAAGGTGACCAGCGGGTGCCACAGGGTCAGTACTGGGACTGGTCCTCTTCACTGTCTTTATTAGCGATGTTGCGGAAGGACTGGAGGGAAAGTATGCCTGTTCGTGGATGACACAAAATCTGCAACAGAGTGGACACACCACGGGGTGGAAAGAATGAGGGACAATCTGAAAAAGCTGGAAGAATGGTCACAGCATGGCAGCTGGTTTCAGTGCAAAAAGTGCAAAATCATGCACTTGGGGCACGGAAATCCAGGAACAATGTACCAATTGAGGGGAGGTATTAGCAATTACAAAACAGGAAAGGGACCTAGGGGTAAAATTTCTGATGATCTGAAGGTAGCCAAGCAGAGCGATGAGGCAGTGGGGAAGGCTAGAAGGATGCTCGGATGCACAGGGAGGGGTATCACCAGCAGAAAGAGGAAGGTAGTATTACCCCTGTATAGATCACTGGTAAGGCCCCAACTGAGTACTGTGTCCAGTCCTGGAGGCTGCACCTCTGGATGGACAGAGATAGGGTAGAGGCAGTACCAAGGAAGGTTACCAAAATGGTGCAGGGCCTGCATCAAAAGCACAACGAGAAAAGATTCAAGTAACTAAGTATGTACTTTTAGAGGAAAGGAGAGAAAGTGGGATATGAGAGAAACATTCAGATACCTCACAGGTATTAATAAGGTACAGGAAGGCAGCATTTTCCATAGAAAAAGGTATTCCAGGACAAGGGTCATGCTATGAAGCTGGGGAGGGGGTCAGAGGAGATGCAAGGAAATATTTCTTCACGGAGAGGGTGGTGGACACCTGGAATGGTCTCCCAGCAGAGGTAGTGGGTACTAAAATGGTAACAGGATTCAAGCATGCATGGATAGGCTCAAGGGGACCTTAGAAGTTAGGTAAGGGGAGGAGAAGACCAAAGATCAAGCGGGGACTGTGGTGGCACAGTATGTAGGGAATATAGGGCAGATTAGGTGAGCCAAGAGAGCCTTATCTGCCAACAATTTCTATGTTTCTAAACCTTCCCTTAAAAATAAAACAAACTATATATTTCATAAAATGTATGTTCAGTTAAAGTTGGCAGTGTCTTGTTTTTCCATCACGTGGACAACCAGCAGATCACTGCACAGTGAGGCACAGTTCAAAGAACAAAAGGGTCTTTTGTTTTCTTTTGTTCTTTCAACTGACTGCTGTGTTGCCGTGAAATCAATCTCTGATTGACCCAGTGGCAAAAATGAGATGCCACTGGCCTTAAATGTAGTTTATGCACAAACAAAACTAGGTATACTGGACCCTTTAAGTAAGGGGCTAGAGGAGTTGAAATGTTAAAGTTCCTTGAGCCAAGATCATAAATATTAGATGTGTTTCAACCCTGTACCATCTGTGGTCCAGAGACTTGAATTTCTGATAGTTTCAACTTAGAAAGTAGCTCACAATGGCTGCAAAAGATCTAGCATAGTCTGCAAGCCCCAAATACTGGAAAATTGAAATGTGTCAGTAACTGAGCCTTGCTGCTCTTTAGAGGTTCTCGTGGTCTAAGAGACTTTGAGATCTCTGCCAGGGCCTGATTGAGGTTATCAGGGGCCATATGCCAGGAAAATCTGCCCCCTCCCCCCACACACACAGCCATGCCTCTTCAGGGAAAAATTCACAAATGTTTTCCAGCCCTTCTGCACATGCGGTGGTGAAACCACAGCACTTCCTTCATCTCCAAGTACTGGTTTGGCACCCTGCCATCCTATCTCTCTCACTCTCTCTCTCCAGTCCTCCCTGCTCCCTTTGCTCAGGAGACCAGTGAACCTTCTCCACTCCTTGCTCCCTTTCCGCTTTTGGGCACTCTGCCTTCTCCTATCGCTCCACATCAATCACTGTGGAACCAACTGCCTGTTTCTATTCATCATTCCTTCTCCTTAGGGTTCTCTTAGTCATCGGCTGTAAGGCTTCCTCCATCCACCTGCACCTGTTTCCCATAAGAGAGCCCCATAGTAACTGTGTTAGTTTAGGTTTTGACCCTCGCTGACGCAACTGTTCCCTAGCACACTGTTTGAACTGTCTTTGTACTGCTTTGATCCCGTCTCAGTTTTCCACTTGCACTTGTGGTTTCACAACATATTTTCACTTAATTATTCCATGTTTGTACCAATTACAGTAAGTATTCTTGCTGTTAAGTTTTCACACTTCAGCTGCAACATGTAATGTGTTGTATTATGTTTCACTGTTTGATTCCTGTAACCTTTCCCCGGGAGCACCTGCAAACCAGCCTCAGCTCAGTATGGCTTTCCAGTTACCAATTTTCATATAAATAAATAAACAACTAAATAAACAAGCATTTGTCAATGCTGAATATTGATTGCATTGGTCTGTTGAGCTTGCTCAGTGGCCCTGTGTCACTCGCCATTCTGTTTCTCCCAGTGCTGCAGGCTGCACCTTTGTATGGGGCTCCTGGCTGCATTGGCAGGTTTTTCTGCCCACAAAAATCTGCAGCTGTCCTGACAGAGCTGTGTTGAGGTGGGTCACTCGCCCTCGTCAGTCGCTCATTCTGTTTCTGCTGGCACTGCAGGCTGCCCTTTGTACTGGGCTCCTGCCTCTGTTGCGCTTTTTTCTGCCCACAAAGAAATGTGCAGCAGTCCTGGCACAGGTCCATTGAGCTACCTCTCCCTCTCTTGCTCGTTCGCTTTCTGCCAGCGCTGCAGGCTGGCCTTTGTACAGGGCTCCTGCCTGTGTTGCCGCCTTTTCCTGCCCACAAAGAAATCCACAGCAGTCACGATAGAGCTCTGTTGAGCTTGCTCACTGCCCCTCTAACTCACTCGTTATGTTTCTCCTGGTGCTGCAGGCTGCGCTTTTGTACTGGGCTTCTGCCTGCGTTGGAACCTTTTTCTGCCCACAAAGAAATCTGCAGCTGTCCCGACAGAGCTCTGTTGAGGTCGCCACTCCGCCTGTCTCACTTCTCATTCTGTTTCTCCTGGCACTGCAGACTGCCATTTTATAGTGGTCTCCTGCCTCTGTTGGTGCCTTTTTCTGCCACAAAAAATCTGTGGCAGTCCCACTGAGTCTGCTGAGCTCGCTCAGTCCTCCTCTCTCACTGCTCATGCTGTTGTCAGTGCTGCAGGCTTCCTTTCTACTGGGCTCCTGCCTGCATTGCTGCCTTCTTCTGGGAACAAAGAAATCTGCAGCAGTCATGATAGAGCTCCGCTGAGTCCCACTCACCCCCTCTCACTTGTTCATTCTGTTTCTCCTGCCACTGTAGGCTGCCATTTCATACTTGACCCTGTGTGCATTGCTGCTTTTTTCTGCCCACAAAGAAATCTGCAGCAGTCCCAACAGAGCTCGCTGAGCTCACTCACCCCTCCCTCACTCACTCATTCTGTGTCTCCCACTGCTGCAGGCTGCCCTTTTGTACTGGGTTCCTGCTCTGCGTTGCGGCTTTGTCTGCTCACAAAGAGATGTGCAGCAGTCCCAACACAGCTCCGTTGAGGTCGCTCACTGCCCTTTGTCACTGCTCATTCCTTTTCTGTGGGGCTGCAGGCTGGCTTTTGTACTGGGCTCCTGCCTGAATTGCCGCCTTTTCCTGCCCAGAAAGAAATCCGCAGCAGTGACGAGCAGACTCCGCTGAGCTTGCTCACCCTCCGTCACGTGCTCATTCTGTTTCTGCCAGCGCTGCAGGCTGCAATTTTGTACTGGCCTCCTGGCTGCATTGGCACCTTTCCTGCCCACAAAGAAATCATAGCTGTTCGACAGAGCTCCATTGAGGTCACTCACTCTCCCTGTCTCACTTGCTCATTCTGTTTCTCATGGCACTGCAGGCTGGCCTTTTGTACTGGGTTTCCACCTCCGTTGGCATTTTGCTCTGCCCACAAAGAAATCTGCAGCAGTTTGACAGAGCTCTGTTGGCCTCCACTCACTCCTCCTGTCTCACTTGCAGTGGCATTTCTGTGTTGAAAACTGTGGTGCATCTGTCAGAATGCCGCTCATTAGCGTGCTTGAATTATCCGCCTTCAGACCTGGACTTCCTTTCACTCGGACTGCCTGCTCACTAGCCCCTAGCCACACAGCGTGAGATACTGTGCTTGGAACTTGTAATCATTTCCAGCTGGCTGGAGGGTAGTGGGGGAATCTTTGCTGCTGTGAGGGCAGGGAGGTTTGTATTTAATGCAAGTGTCGCTCACAAGCACGAGGCGTTGTGAGTGCACTTTCGATGTTGAAATTTACGCTTTTGTTTGGGATAAGGAGGTAGTGGGCTAGGATATAGAAGTTTTAATTGTGTTAATTAGGCTTCTTTACAGGAAGTGTTTTAAATGTTTTGAGCTTGCATAAATTAATGTGTTTATTGGTCTATCTAATTAGACATGTGTAGAGGGTCTGTAGGGCGATCTGTAGGGCCCAGAATTACTTATGGGAACTCGCAGCTGCATGCTCTACATCCTTTGTCCCTCTCCCTGTGTCTGATATTATTATCAGGCGCTGCAGGAAGTGGGGATTATAAGGGATTGCTCTGCCTGTGGGCTGTGGGATGACCAGGAGGGCTGATCAAAGGATAGAGGTGGTTAAGTCCAGGAGATGCCCTGGAGTAAGGAGGGTATCTAGGAGAAGCCAGACGTGGTTGGTGCCCATTTCAGGGGGACCACCAGGCCGAGTGTTCAGGTAACCCGAGGGCTGTGTTACCCATTACATCTCTGATGGTAGTAATGAGGATGCCAGGTCAATCAGAAACAAGACGGCAATTATTGCTGCCTTGATTTCATCGGTTGACCTGGCTTGCATTACTGAGAGCTGGGTGGGAGATGATGCTGGCCTATTTTTGAGGCTGCAGTCCCCAGGATATACCATGGTGCACTGCCCCAGAGAAAATCGAGGGGTGGCAGTATAGCCATTTGCTTTAGATCGAGCCTGACCTTCACTGCACCGGTGGGAACCCCAGGTTCATTTGAATGTGTGGCCATTCGTGAGGACTTGGCATTGGCTGCAGGATCCTCCTCATCTATCGCCTCCTGGCCTGATGGGGGCTTCCTGCAGGAATTTGCCGAATTTGTTGTCGGGCGAAACATTGATTCCCCAAGATGTATTTTTCTGGGGAATTTCAATGTTTGGGCCAAGGATAAAGCTCAAAAGTGTGCCTAGCGAATTTCTGAGTATGTCCTTTTGGGGCTGTTGCAGTTCGTTGCGCACCTACTCATTGTGATGGCTATACATTGGACCTGGTGTTCTCACTGGGTCTTCAGATTGCAGATCTTGCAATTGATCAGGTATTTTGGTCTGATTATTGCACGGTGAAGTTCACACTTAGGCTCCCATCGTAAGTTCTTCCCCTGCTGAGATGATTCGCTGCCGCCTTTACGTGATCTTACTCCCGAGGGTTTTATGCGAGAGTCGATTTATCCAGTAGGTAGACGCATGCGCCGGAGCTGTTGATGTCGGGTAGACACCTATAATAAGGTGTTGTCTGGCACCATCGACTCCTCAGCTATCCAGTACTCCACTCAGGGCTTCAGTACTCTGAGGTCTCCTTGTATGATGGAGATCTCAGGAAATGAAGAAGCTGGGTCGGAGATTAGAGCACCGCTGGAGGAAGTCCCATCTGGAGACAGACAAACTGGTCCTGTGTGCGCATTATCGCCAGATATCAGGAGGCAATCAACCAAAAGAAGACAGTATTTTTGTCTCGGAGTTTGCTGCTGGGAGAAACCGACCAGCCTCACTCTTCCGGACTGTTGATAGACTTCTCCATCCTCTCTGTCTTCAGCCTGGATGAGTTTCCTCAAATGAGGATTGTGAGGATTTTGCTCATTTTTTCTCGGACAGGTGTCTTTGATCTGGCAGGAGGTTTCTTCAGCCAGCAATACTATTGCTGTCAGTGGTCGTCAGTTGTGTTCTAAGAGCACTCCGCCTGGTTGGGGAGAGTTTAGGCCAGTGGAGGATCGTGGAGGTTATTGAGGTGGCGCCAACCAGAAGCATACCTTTGTGAACTGGACCCAGTGCCAACGCATTTCTTAATGAGATGCATTGACTCTGTTGGCCCAGTGTTTTCCCTGATTGTCCGGTGTTCCTTGAGTCAGGGTGTCTTTCCAGATGCCTTGAAGGAGGCTCTGGTGAGACCCTTTAAAGAAATCTTCTCTGGACCCGAGATTAAGGCAAATTACTATCCTATCTCCAATCTTCCATTTTTGGGAAGATTGTTGAGAAAGTGGTATTGCTTCAGTTGGTAGAGCATCTCACAACCCACGAGTTGTATGATCCCTTCCAGTCGACTTTTCAGGCCAGACATAGCACTGAAACTGCGTAGTTCGGTGCAAAATTACCTCCTCAGAGCTAGAGATCGGGGATAGGTCAATTCTTGTTCTCCTCGATCTCTCTTCAGCATTTGATACTGTGGACCATTGTGTGTTGCTTCTCCGCCTGAGGGAGTTATGTGGACTCACCAGTATTGTCATCAAATGGTTTGAGTCCTTTCTCACCAATAGGAGGCACGGTTGTGTTGGGAAATTTCTCATCTATCCCCTCCTCCTTTCATGTGGAGTCGCTCAGGGTTTGGTATTGGCCCCAATGTTGTTTGGAGTATATATGCTGCCCCTGGGGATATCATTAGGAAGCATGGTCTGAGTTTTCATTGCTATGCCGATGATACTCAGCTATACTTATCCTTTGCCCCAGGAACATCAAACGCAGTGGATGTGCTAAACTTCTGTCTGGCTGAGATTAATGACTGGATGGCCTCCAGCTGGCTACGACTGAACCCGACAAGACTGAGGTATTGGTAGTGGAGTCGAACAGAGTTCATGATGGGATGGCCTCTGACTCTGGGACTGGCCTTGTGCTAGGAGCTGTGTCATTGATGGCCTCCCTTGGGTGAAAATCTTGGTGTGATTTTGACAGGAGCTTGTCTATGGAGGTTCAAATATCTTCCGTGGTTCGTTCCTGTTTTTCCATCTTAGAAACATTGCCAGGATTAAGCCCTTGTTCCAGCTCTGGACCTCCCTACCTTGATACATGCCTTAGTCACTTCTAGGCTTGACTACTGTAATGCCCTCTATCTCGGGTCTCTGAAGGTTCTCTTCATAGACTGCAGCTAGTGCAAATGCTGCTGCCCGGCTTTGTCCGGCAAAGCAAATTTTGCCATATTACTCCTATACTGCGCGATTGCACTGGCTGCCTGTCAGATGGAGAGTACTCTTCATGGGTTTTTCTCACCTATAAGGCCCTACACGGGCAGGGCCCTGGTTACCTGTCTGATCTCCTGGTATCCTCCACCTCTGTCTGTAATCTCCGCTCCTCTAGTGGTGGCCTCCTAACTGTCCCAAGAGCGAGACTAAAGTCTGCGGGAACCGAGCCTTTGGTGTCGCCGCTCCCGCTTTTGGGAATTCCTGCCTTCTGTAGTTACGAGGCCCCACTATAATTGCCTTTAAGGTTTACCTGAAGACCTTCCTATTTTTGCAGGCTTTTGGGATTAATGTTTGATTATATGTATGTAGTAATTTTAATTTATAATTTATATGGTATGAAATGCTGTATAGTTTTTATCGGCACCCAGAGCCTTTGGGATTGGGCATCTTTTAAATAAATCTGACTTGACTTGACTTGCTCATTCCGTTTCTGCCCGCAGTGCAAGCTGTCCTTGGCACTGGGCTCCTGACTGCATTGCAGCCCTTTTCTGCCCACAAAGAAATCTGCAGCAGTCATGATAGAGCTCCGTTGAGCTTGCTCACTCACTCCCTTCTCTCACTTGTTCGCTCTGTTTCTCCCGACGCTGTAGGTTGCCCTTTGTACTGGCCCCTGCATGCATTGCTGCCTTTTCTGCCCACAAAGAAATCTGCAGCAGTCCCAACTGAGCTCTGTTGAGCTCACTCCCTCCTCCTCACTCGCTTATTCTGTGTCTCCACTGCTGCAGGCTGCCTTTTGTTCTGGGTTCCTGCCTCGCGTTGCTGGCTTTTCTGCCCACAAACACATCTGCAGCAGTCCTGAGAGAGCTCCATTGAGCTCGCTCACTTCCCTCTCTCAGTCGCTCGTTCCGCTTTCTGCCAGCGTTGCAGGCTGGCCTTGTGCTGGGCTCCTGCCTGCATTGCCGCCTTTCCTGGCCACAAATAAATCTGCAGCAGCCACGATACTCTTCCGTTGAGCTTGCTCACCCTCCTCTCTCAGTTGCTCGTTCTGTTTGTCCCGCACTGCAAGCTGCTCTTTTGTACTGGGCTCCTGCCTGCGTTGCCACCTTTCCTGCCCACAAAGAAATCTGCAGATGTCCCGACAGAGCTCTGCTGAGGTCACTCGCTCACTCACCCTGCCTCACTCGCTCATTCTGTTTCTCCTGGGCTGCAGGCTGCCCTTTGTACTGGGCTCCTGCCTCTGTTTGCATTTTTGTCTACCCACAAAGTAATCTGTAGCAGTCCGGACATAGCTCCGCTGGCCTCACTCACTCCCCTGTTTCACTTGCTCATTCCATTTCTGCAGGCTCTGCAGGCTGCCCTTCTGTACTGGGCTCCTGCCAGCTTAGCTACCCTTATCTGCCCACAAAGAAATCTGCAGCAGTAACGATAGAGCTCTGTTGAGCTCATTCAGTCCCCCTCTTCTCGCTTGCTCATTCTGTTTGTCCCATGCTGCAGGCTGCCCTTTGTACTCAGGCCCTGCATGCATTGCTGCCTTTTCCTGTCCACAAACAAATCCGCACTCAGTCCCAACAGAGCTCCGCTGACCTCACTCACTCCCTCCCTCCTCACTCACTCATTCTGTGTCTCCCAGCACTGCAGACTGCCCTTTATATTGGGCTTCTGCCTATGTTGTCGCCTTTTCCTGCCCCAAAGACAACTGCAGCAGTCCCGACAGAGCTCAGTTGAGCTCGTCACCCCCCAGTCGCTCAATCCTAGCTGTCCCAAACACTGATTTCTGATAGCACTGCAGTATTCTGCACCGGAAGCGCAGAACACATTTCGGTCTGATGTGAAAATGACAGCTGTACTGTTCATAAGGAGGTGTGAACAAATGCCAGTGTTGAAAATCTGGCGTAAAAATATTACTAATTTGCAAACTTGCAAGGGTGCGTGGCACCTGCACAGCACTAAACAGAATACAATCATTTTATGGAGTTTCTTCACAAAATTTTTAACATAGGCATTTTAGGACCTCTGCTCATGAACAGTGTCAGTGTGATTTTCTTAATATGTCCTGAACACCGATTTCCACAGCAATCGCTATTTTGCGCCAGAAGAGTAAAACACATTTCGGCCAAGATGTGAAAATGACAGCTGCACTGTTCATAAGGAGGTATGGCAAAATGGCAATACTGAAACTTTGGAGTGAAAATATTGCAGAGTTGCAAAGGTAGGAGAGTGCGTGGAAACGCGCATAATGCACATTCATAAACACTCATTTTATGGACTTTCGCCACCAAATTTTCAACATAGGCATTTTAGGACCTCTGCTAATGAACAGTGTCACTGTCATTTTCATAATGTGTCCCGAATACAGATTTCCCACAGCAACCACGATATTCTGCGCTGAACTGCGAAAACACATTTCGCCAGGATGTGAAAATGACAGCTATACTGCTCATAAGGAGGTGCAGAAGAATGGCAATGTTGAGAATCTGGAGTGAAAATATTATAAATTGCGGAACTTACGTACGTGCGCGCATACACCGCGCAACGCATGCTCGTAACAGTCATTTTATGGAGTATCGGCACCAAATTTTCAACATAGGCATTTTAGGACCTCTGCTCATGAACAGTGCCACTGTCAGTTTCTTATCTGTGTGGAACATGATTTCCACACCAACGCGCTTATTCTGCACCGGAAGTGCGAAACGCATTTGGTGTGAAAATGACAGCTGTACTGTTCACAAGGAGGTCTGGAAAATGCCATTGTTGAAAATCTGGGGTGAAATATTGCAAATTCGCAAAATAATTTTTTTGTTTTTCGCACAAATTTGCAACATAGGCTTTTTGAGGCCCTCGCCGAACACTGGCACTGTTGTTTAGTTAATCGGTCCCGAAGGTGATTCGCACAGTGACCAGGAAATCCCTTTGGGGCCGATTAATGCCATGACAGTGATAGAATTCACGAGGAGGGGTCCCAAAACCCCATGTAGAAAATATGGTGCCAAAATTCCAAAAATACCTGAGATATGCATCAAAGTTGAAAAAAACTTATTTATTCCATTATACAGCTTACTGGCTTTTTCTCAGTTTGCAGTTGGCTTTGAAGAGTGCAGATGTGTTCCCGGTCCACGAAAATCATCGCGCTGGACTCTGGAGGTAAGTATGGGTGATGGGGTGTGGGGAGGCAGGGTGCACAGTGGGTAGGCGCAGGTTGCGGGGGCAGGGAGACCGCCGTGGGGCCATTTCTTTTACAGATTACAAAAAAAAAGACATTGCGGGACCGCTTTTTATTTTGCAGGGCATTTGCCACGCTGGGGGTGGGCTCCCAGTGTGCCAATGGAGTCTTCCTTTTGGGGCAGCTGTAGCTGACGAGGGATTGGGCACCCTGTCTGCACACAACAAAAGAGGGGTGGGGACATAATGCTGACGGGGTGGGCTGCCCTGTCGGCAACATAAATATTTGGGGCACTGCAGCCAACGGGATTGGGGCCCCCATCGGCAACTAAACACGGTCGGCATATAATGCTGGGCGGGGATTAGGCACCCTCTTGGCAGTGGAGCTTAATATTGTTTGTGAACACGGTGGCAAGCTGCCGCCCTGTTTACAAACAAAGATCCCACCCTGCAATGACGGGTCGCCCTCATTGCAGCGATCGGCTGATGCTGCAATGACGCAGGCGGCCCCAATTGCAGCCGCTGATTTTTACAAGTTGGTGGCACGCTGGCTGAACTAGTGTCAGCAGCAGCATGCCACAGCATTGGGGAAGTGGGACAAACCTTTACAGGCTGTGGGGCATTGGCCACAACAGTGCCGCGCTCTCCACAACCTGCTTGTGGAGAAACCTGCCACAATATGTTTCTTAGCATGCGTGCAATCAACATAATAAATGAATAAAAGATGTAGAATGCCCTTGACACATGATGCACACCTGTGGGGTACTCTGTGACATCCATGTAACTGGTTGCATGCCCTGCCTGCACCTGATCCACAGCCACGTGTGGAGCTACATTGGCAGTTGGGATAGTTTGCACCAAAGGACTGGCATGATCTGTGGTGAGTATGGCTGGTGGAGGCTGTGCTGCCATAACAGCAGCATTAGTGACTACGCATCCTTCTGCATGGCCACTGTAGCATCCTTGGGGCCTAGGCCCCCACCATTACCAGCCCCTAGAGTCTACATGGTGGGCTGGGGAAGTACTGTACAAGCCAGTGCCAGAAGTAAATGGTGTACCATTCTGGTGGGATATGGTAGTCCTTGGAGGACAGATGTACCCTGCAATGCCATGCTCCATGCTGAGTTGGGTGTCCACCAAAACAACCTTTTGGTAACTGTCCCCATCCTTTATTCCAATCAGTCCAGTCTAGTTCCAGCTCATTCTTTCTACAGCATGGTTATTTGTTTTCATCATAGAAAAGGGGTACCATGGACTTTCAAACTCAGGCAGACCTTGTGTAGCCTGCATTTTATTAGTCGTCCAACAAGTACATTTTTAAGCAAGAAGGTTAGTATTTCTAAACAAAACTGAAGTACAAAGCCATAATTATAGTGAATTAAACGTCTGCAAAGGCTATGCCTGTGGTTCGTGGGCGGAGCAACAATGTCACCCCATCAGGCCTTAATAGGCCACCCTCCTGGACTGTTCCAAGATTCGTTTTCGCTGCAGCTGGAGGCACAGTTCCTCCTACCTTTTTCCTGTGTCTTGTCTCTTCATTTTTCACCTGTTTTTGCAGCGCCCAGCCGCCAGCCTTAGCTCCTTTTCCCAGCTGCTTGTCTTGCTACTGCTGCCTCCTTCGCTCCTGTAGCCGCTAGCTCTGTGGCTTTCTCTCCATCCACCCCATCCTTGTTTCTGTTTTTGGTCCTGCCTCCCCATTCTTCATTTTGTCTGGCTAGGGTGCACCATCATTCTCCCTGCATCCTTCGGTCTCCTCGTCCCCCCACTTTTCCTCACTTTGCACTTTCTTGCTCCTTTCCAACGTGGCTGCCTTCTTTCACCACTTTGGACTTCCCACCCATCTTATTTATTTATTTATTAAATTTTGGTGACCAGGTAGGCCCACTGAGCCCCGAAGGTCCCTTTTCAGGGGCAACCTAGGATAACAATACAAGATATGATACAGAGGAGACAACATTTGATTACATAGGTTGTGGAAGCATAAGGTAGTTACAGACAGTGGTTTTCAGACATGGTTATCATCATGACACAGTTTTGCCTTGCTAGTACTTGGCATAGTAATTTGCATGAGGTAGCATTGGTCCCTAGGTGTCCATAAACTAGCAGGAGGTACATGGTAGGCTCACCTTTAGGGGTTTATACAGAAAGAAAGGGGTATCTTAAGAGCCATGGCAGTGGCATGCACTTTGTCAAGCATATGGGCCTTGAGCCTAGTGTGGAAATTCATAAGTGAGGAGGTGTCCTGGACCAGGGAAGGGAGCTTATTCCATAGGTTGGGGCTTGCCAGAGAAGGATCTGCCACCAGCATTGGTCCGAACTCTGGGACTTCAAGTAGTGTTCATTCTGATGTCCTTAGGTTCCTAGGATTGTGTTTAATAGCTATGGTTCCTGTTATGCTTGGAGGAGCAGGGGTTTTAGTAGCTTGTAGACCTGGACGAGCAATGGGTGTTGTAGCTGAGCTGCCAGTGTGGGCCACGGAGTTGGGCCAGAGTGTCACAGTGGTGACGTCTCCGGAGGTCTTGGGTAGCGAACTGAGCTATTTTGTTGTATAGGATTTGCATCCTGGATACTTCTTGCTTTGCCATGCCCTGTATATTCGGGGCCGCATAGGTCAGAGTAGGAGCAGGACACTAGTCGCAATGGAGAGCCTGGCCTCAGGGATGAGCTGGTCTTGAGATGGTACAAGGTTCTGAGTTTGCAGTGTAGGTCCTGTGACCTGGTCCATGTGGTCTTTATAGGTGATTGACTAATCTAGAGTTAGGCCTAAGTATTTTAGGAGGGAACTACTTTTATGCATTTTCCAGAGAGTGGGTTAGTCGGAGGGATGAGGACCTGTCAAGTCCCAATGCTCTTGGCCTGAATAGTATTGCCTTGGTTTTGTCTGCATTAAGTACCATTCTGTTCTTGCACAGCCATGTCTCTAGGGATGTGAGGTCCTTTTGGAGGAGGGGACCAGAGCAGCCACATCACCCAGGGTTGGTAGATGACAGTGTCATCAGCGTACTATACAACCAAGCTCTCCCCACAGTAGGTACTTAGTTCATTAGTAAATAGGGAGAATGGGGGGGCCTAGTATCCAGGCCTTGAGGTTTAGTGGTACTGGCCCTGACATGGACCCCTTCAGGTGACCCTCTGTGTCCGGCCTGAAAAGTAACTCCCAAACCACTTGAGGTCATGGGAGTCTAGGCCAACGTTGTGCAGCTTCTGTAGCAGAAGGTTGTGGTCTACAAGGTCAAATGCCTTGGACAAGTCTATGAAGACTGCGCCTGTGAGTATCCCTTTGTCCATAGCCCTGAGCGCTTCGTCCGAGAAGTTAATGAGGGCAGTGTCAGTACCGTGGTTTGGTCTGAATCCATGTTGGGAGGGAGCAAGGAGCTGATGAGCTTCAAGTAGTCCGGAGTTGGTTGTAGATTAGCCTTTCTTGCAATTTGGCTAGTGCAGAGAAGAGAGATCGGCCTATAGTTGGTTAGTTTGTCCCTGAGTCCACCTTTGTGGATAGGGACTACATTGGCATGTTTCACTGGTCAGGGACTGCTCCTTCCTTAGTGATCTGTTAAGGAGCATGGTTAAAGGCCTGGATAAGGAGGTGGCTCCAGCCTTGAGTAGCCGAGGGTTGATCCCATCTGGTCCTTCTGACCCTTTGGGTTTCAGCACCTTTAGGAGGTTAGAACTCAGTGCACTTTACCAGTCTCAGGTGGAAGGAGGGTTGTTTGAAGTGTGTTGCTTCAGTTGTGGTTGGGGCCAAGGCCAGGAAGATTGGTCGGCCTTGTAGGCCTCCAGATCAGTGAAGTGGTTGTTGAGGGCAGCTGATATTAGAGCAGAGTCACTAGTAAGCTGACCATTGACCTCCATGGGGCTGGGTTCAGACTTTTGTTGCCCTTTGATCAGGTCATTGACATGATTCCAGAATTGCTTAGGTAGTGCTGTTGCCCTTCTCCGACCATAGCTAGTAGGTCAGCCTAGTGCTTCCTCATCCCCTGCTCATCTCCCTCTACCACGGTTGTTGCTTATTTGTCAGCCAGTCCTGCTTCCCATCAGAGCCCTCATTCCTCTAGTCCACCAGTCTCCCGGTGCTGCAGTTCCTGGTGCCCTGCCCACTGCACCTCCTTCCAGGTCTGCATCTCTTTGTGGTGTTATTGCACTTGCCTGGGCCTTCGCCGGCCGACTGGGTCGGGGCTTCTCCATTTGCCCTGGCCGGACTCACATTGCCTAGTTTGTCCTGTGTAAGATGGGTCAAAGCTCTTATCTTTCCTTGGCCACCTCCTGCAGCTCATTGAATTGCTTTCCTCACCTATGCTGCTTCCACATCGGTGACATCACTGGCAATGGACATTCCTGGGGAAGGTGCAAGCTCAGTTCAGGAAGTTCCTGAGGAACAATTATTCTGTAATTCTTATGAAAGTAATTCAGTGGTGGGCTTGTGTGTTTTAATTTTTGTCCTGTCTTCCTGCTCTACAATGCTGCACCTTCATCCTGCCGTGTGCTGTGGCTGCCATTGCCTTCCCATGACTTGTCCCTGCTGTAACATTCTTGCTCCTCTCTGGTCCTCCTGCTTTCTCCTCTCGACCTGCCCTCTGCCTTGTTCATCTGCTTTGCACCTGCTCTCTGTCCTTCTTGTGGCTATCCCTGCTAGCCTGCTGCCCCTTTCTCTCAGCACTCTAGTTTTCTGACGATCGCCTCGCCCCTCTCCGCTTTGGCACCCATCCTCTAGCCGACTATACCTGGCTTCCTCACTTCTGACTACCTGCCTGTAATGGATGGAGATTCATTTCTTGCCATACCACCTTCTTCTGGAGTTGGTCCAGGTGTGTCCTCAAACTCCATGGTCAGTCTTCATTTCTCTCCCTTACTGTTGGCATCATATCATCTTTTTCCTGCTCGTGCTTCCTCCTGCTTTCTTTTTGGGAGTTTTTCCTATCCCACTATCATCATACCTATTCATAGCCTCCTCTTACCCTAGTCCTACATTCTGGACCACTCAATTTGTATATCCTCCACTCCGTGTCAAACCTCCGTTGTTATCGAACCTCATTTTTCCTATACCCTACTTGTCTTTTTTACCTACCCTTAACGTATCGGCCTTCAAGACTTTCATCCATTATTGTACATCATTCATTTCATACCTCATCTTACCTGTACCAGTCATCAAGACTTCATTCCATTACCATACATCATCCATTTCATATCTCACCTTCACTGCACTTACCTTCCAGGCCTCATTTCATCATCGTACATAGTTTATCTCATAATTCACCTTAAACCGTTCAGGCCTTCAAGGCTTTCAATCCACCATCATGTATTGTTCATTGGTTACTGACCATTCTGTCCTCCTGCATCTACTTCTCCACTCATCATCGGCTATAGGCTTCACAGCCATCCTCATCTCTTCCCTCGCATCTTTCCTTCCCATTCTGCAGTCTATGCTGACCTCCTAGGCTTCCTCCATCAGCGAACCTTGTATATTCATCTCGATCCTCTACTCATCTATTCCGACTTTGTAGTTACCACCTCACTACTCCTGGTTCTTCCTACCTCCCCATCGGCTGTGGGCTTCGCCTGGTCACTCTCGTTTCTACCTATCTCCTTTCACTCCACTCCTGATTTGGCTTCTCAATGGACCTGGTTGGCATGCACTCCCATGGTTGCTACTGTGACTTGCCTCCTCAGACCCTTGTTGGGGTTTCTTTCACTCACTATCCAGTCTCTCAGTAGGTCTACTTTTCATATCACTGAATTGAGCATACCCTTCATATGGGTCTTATGCTACCTCAACTCGACCTGCTCTCCACTCGGAGACATGCCTTCCATGTCCATTGCTTCATGGCTCAGGGCTAGCTTGTAGCCAATAGTCTCACTCTGCACCTACGAAATCTGCATCTAGAGCATGCAAAGCTCAGAGTGGGGTCCTTCTCCCGGTGCATAGTGAGAATATCTTCACTCCAGGTGGACCTTCAGTTGTCCCTCATTTTGGCAACACCTCTGGATGTAGAATTTACAACTTCAAGCTGCAAGGGTGGGCTCTCATCATCAGGGCCCTTGGCTGCCCAAGTGGGTTTGGAGGCACCTCTATGCTATTCTCCTTCAAGACCACCTCTGGTTCACCTGGTCTTTTCATAGGCTGGTGTAGGCTGGCTGAGTGCCTCAGCTGTCTTTTTCTCATCCTTTGCTTTTGGGCGCCTAGTTGCAGAGACGTTGCTCACAACCCTCAACAGCATTTCTGTTAGAAGGACAGAGCAAGAGCTTCATTTAAATTGGAATCTTTTCCTTTCCTCAATATCAACTCTAAATTGCAGTAGCTGAGCCTTCACTAACCAAAACATCCTTCACCCTGGAGGAAAGGCAACCCTAGGCCTTGGATCCCCAGAGGTTTCCTCTCAAAGGGTTTTCCTCCCTTTGTGTCAATGGTCATAATATTAGACAGGGTTAGTTCTTTCATAGGTTCTGTAGTTAGGTGCCGTTGTTGGATGGAGTCGGATGGTGGCCCTGACTGTTTCCTCTCTCCTTAGGAAGCCCACCCTCCTGTATCTTGTCAGCTTTCCTTTGTTCATCGTCCTCGTTATATCTTGTTCTTCTCCTGTCCTTCCCATCTACATCTGTCACCTTAATTTCGGTTTCAATATATTCTGATTCCTTGCCTCTTAGCTGCTCGACACCCTTTGGGTATTCTTTTGGGCTTCTTCCTAAGCTACCTTCAGCCAAGGAATCATTCCCATGGCACCAATAGGGTGGAACCCTCCTCTAGGGTTCCTTGGCGTCATACCCTATAGGCGGTATATCCAGCGGATAGGCGGTGACTAGCCACAATGTATCTAAGTCACACAAGCATCCATTATACCAAGTTGCGTAAGCACATTGAATTGCAAAGGCTATGCCTGTGGTTCAATTGTGGAGCAACAACGTCCTCCCCATCAGGCCTTAAAGGCCACTCCTCCTGGATTGTTCCAGGATTCATTTCTTTGTTGCTCCACCATTGTCCCTGCTCCTCCAGTAGCATGTCTCTTTCCTGTGGGCTTCTTCTGAAGCTACCTTTACAAGGGAATCATTCCCGTGGCACCTATAAGGGTGGAACCCTCCTCTAAGATTCTCGCAGTTGCACCCTATAGGGTGGTATATCCCATGGATAGAGAGGCAAACAGCTACAATGTATCTAAGTCACACAAGCATACTGTACATCATACCAAGTTGCGTAAGCACATTGAAATAAAATTATAATAGTATGCAGTGCATGTCAACTATTTTGTACAACAAAAGGCAGCAGGCACCAGCTTAACACCAGATTTTTTCAGTCTCTCTTGATACCATGATTTGATCAATATCAGGCTTAGAAAACTATTTCCGCCAGCCTGCTGGCACAGCAGTAGTGCTACCACTGTGACGCTGATGACCTGAGTTCGGAATGAGCCCAGGAGTCAGAGGGCTGGCTGGAGGAGTCATACTGAGCATCCCAGGGACTGCTCTCCTCCTCTGTGGGGATTAGCTGTCAGCACTCGATAGATCCTGGCGGAGGCTGGGAACTGAAAGTCAGAGCTTGCTGGAGGGGAGGAGGGGCAGACATCAGCGAAAGGCCATTGACATCATTGCACACCTTGACTCCCCAACAACAGAAAATTGGAAAGCTGACTGAGCAGTGTGCTGCCCCTCTCCACTGGCCTTGCAACATTGCTCCATGGTGCTCCCTGGACACCAAGCTAGAGGTCCAATGGGGAACAGGGCCACCCCAAAGGCCTGCCCTGGGGGTAAGCCAGGAGGAACACCAGGAGGTAAGTCCCAGGGGATGGATGACGGGCTGTGGTGGAAGTTGGGCCAATGTGGCTGGTCAGCTGGGGAGAAACAGCATGCTAAATTAAAAAATAAAAGAGAAAACTATTTCCTTCCATAGGTGAGTGTGAGCCATGTATATTGCCCACATAAACTTAAAATGATAAAAAACTCATAATTTATTAAAGGATAAACTATCCAGGCATGGTGGAGTTTAAATTGAAGCAGGCTGGCACAAAGGTGGCCTTATGTTTTAGGGGCCACCAGCAAGGCTAGTCATGGGGACCCTCTCCTCTTCTATGGAAGGCATCTTCATTCATTATGATGCCTTTTGAAAGTGCCTGCCCAGCTCACTGATTCCCCTTGTGTGCTGTTTCAATAGGGCACAGTACATCTAAATAATGAACACACATGTAAATCTTGAAGACTGATACTTTGCACTGGGTTAGACTGGGAACCTTTAAGTTTGGAGTTCCGGCAGTTGTTGGGACTGGGTGCCTAACTCCAGCCCTGGTCAAGCAACAGCAAAACAGAGATAAATTAATAAAGAAGCTGCATCAGTGCTAACATCTCCATCAGACTGGTTACTGGAGCTAGGAAATGGGACTCATCTTTCACGAGTGTTAAAAAGTTCACTGTGTTGAACCTGGAACCACAGTAAATGCTGACAAATCACATTCTTTCCAGGTGGGGCGATGGCTGGGTATGGAACTCAGAGGTGTTAATGCCATAATAAGGTGCCAATCAGTGTTGTAACACTTGTGCTTTGTTACAAAGATTAGGCTAAAGAGTTCTAAACAGGAATTATTATAAATTAGACTGTCTGAGTCTGCTTTCTGTAGCCAGAATGATCTATTCTGTGCTGATGGCCCCATGGCAGACAGGGGCCCAAGGTCTGGCCTCGCTGGGCCATGGATTAATGCTTAATTTGTAAAGAAAGAGGTGCCAGGGCTCTGAGTCCAAACACAAATGCCAGAGGTCTGGGGCCTCCAGGTCCCCAGAAGCTATGGGTTTTAGATGCTCTATGGTGAGTTTTGGGGTATATTGCAGATAAAACACATGTTTGTGCTAGGTTCTCACCCCTGAATCCAGGGAAGAATTATTATTTTTGGTGAGTCAGGGTATTGGAGAGTCTGGCTGACCGCTGGTAAAAGGATCGTGCACATGTATAATGCAATGGCAAGATGCTGTGAATTGAACCATAGGCCAGGGATCTGGGAGCCGGTAGGGCCCCAGTAGCTCTTGGGTTTAGATGCTCTTGTGGTGAGTTTTGGTGCTGTATTGAAGATAAAACACACGTTTTATCTTCAGTACAAGCCCCAAAACTCAACACAGAGCACCTAAAACCCTAACACACTTCTGTCACGTGTTCTCTTATTGAAGATAAAGCACAGTCACTTCTGTTACAGGTTCCCTACTTCAGTACAATAAATTACAATAAAAGCCCCTCAAACTCACCACAGAGCATGTAACCCAAGAGCTTGGACTACTCCTGAATCTGGGAAATCCTCTCCCCAGAGTCAGGCGTATTTGAAACTCTGCTCTCCCTCAGGCCCAGGGGTAGGTACTAGGAACCTGTAACAGAAGTGTTTTTATCTTCAATAAAAGCCCCACGATACTCAAAACAGACCATATAAAACCCAAGAGTTTCTGGGGGCCAGGACAGGTTACTAAAATGACTAGCATTGCACCATCTGCCTTTTAAAAAATACATATTTCCTGGAAGATTTTATTTAGGTACTTCTCATTTATTTTACAGGTCTTAACATGTCTTACAGTTGCCCTATCAGATAAGTAGGGTAGCTGGTCCATTCCACTGGGGTGTCAAACAGATGAGGCATACTGATGAGTCCTGGTAGGACTAAACACGTGTCTATGTCTTCTGTTAGCACCCTTTGCAAACTGTGTGAGAGGCCTTTCGGCACCATGCAATTCTGCTTAAAGTTGGACCAGCATAACATTCTGTGGTGATTTGCATATGCAGCCCATGATGCTTTGCATTGTGGAGGCATGTGTGATTTTGTATTTTCTTGAAACTTGGCTTCCCAGCCAAATGCCCTTTGGGGTAACCCTTGCCTCAGAGTTTACGCACAGAGGTTCTTTGTCTTTAAATAGTTTTTATTTTAATGGGTTCACCACAATATATCCCAGGCACACTGCCTTAGGGGTAGCTGGTCCATTCCACTGGGGTGTCAAACAGATGAGGCATACTGATGAGTCCTGGTAGGACCCAGAAACACGTGTCTATGTCTTCTGTTAGCACCCTTTGCAAACTGTGTGAGAGGCCTTTCAGCACCATGCAATTCTGCTAAAGTTGGACCAGCATAACATTCTGTGGTGATTTGCATATGCAGCCATGATGCTTTGCATTGTGGAGGCATGTGTGATTTTGTATTTTCTATCAGATAAGTATATACATCTTTTAATCTGATGATTTACATGTGGTTTAAATCCAACCCTTGTTCCTTTGTGTCCTGTTTAAATGTATTGTTTTTCTTTTTCAGGTATTCCTCAGGAACCTTCTTGATGAGCAGGTAATCCCCAACTTGGATTGGGCAGGTAAGAGACACTACCGTTCCTTAACAAAAGTTACCATAATGTTTAGGTAATTATCCATCAAATGTAATGGATGCTTGTGGTGGGCCACCATTACTTTATGATGGATGCTTGCACAAAGTGTTACAGTAATTTGTGTGTGTGTGTGTGTGTGTGTTAATGTATGAATATGATGAAGTATAGCACAAAGAGAAGAGTATATGAAGCACTGTTTGAGATGCTGCTAGATAAAATAGTTTCTGTATTAAGCTACAGTAACATTAAGTAAGCTTCAGATTGCTACACAAGTGTTATAGGTTAGGAAAGAAATTCAATTTGGTTTGGTTTGCTCTCACCTATCAAGAAAAGACCACAGAATTTCCATATTTCTCTGGTTATCCTTGTGTTTCTTTCTTCTTACTTTGTGTGTCATTGGCTGCTCTGTGCCTTTGGCAAGCCATGACCGAACATACATTGAATTTATTCAATGGTGCGCCAACTAGACTGATGAATAGCAATGATGAAATAGTTTCAATAAGCATTGATGCTAGTGTTGATGTGCATATGAGGTTCATTTGGGAAAGCCTTGCTCACACTCGGCACTGGAGGTAGCAATAGTGCTCATGGCTGTCAAATGGTCCTTATACTGCTTCTGAATTTCTTTACCACCCAACTCCTTGTATACCTCTGTATGCCTGAATGGTTTCACTAGTGTTAACAATATCAAATCTTTCGCAAAGAGACTCAATCTCACTTTCTCCATACAGTGTGGGTAGCTCATCGAGCCAGTACTGCCTAAATAACACTTTCATTTGGGATGATCAGATTCTCGTATCCAGTCTTGTCACCAGCAGTGCCTCCTGTAGACAGCATACGCTTTTGTAAATTGTCTGCTAGCTGCAGAAAATTGTCCTGGGTGAATCTTCTTGTCGCAAACATTTCCTTCATGCAAGAGAACACCTTGAAACATCCTTTTCTATGGCTTTTTCAAGACTGTGCCGAAAATGTAATTCTCGCTTTTCTACCATTGCGTCAAACACCACTATTTGGCTTAAGATAGTTCGGTGTGCATCAACAATTGTAAAATCGTGATGTCGCAATTCAAGAGATAACTCTGATGACTCCTGTAGGGCATCATACATAATTCCAAGGTTGCTGACAAACTAAATAGACGACAACCGTTTGCTTAGACCAGAGTAGGTTTTGCGTGTTGTGCTGTCATGAGAAATGTTATCAGTCACAGATGTGAAGTGCTTATAGAAAGCAGGGTAAGCATTCCTAACAGCCTCTACTGCTCTAAAGCGCGACGTGACCCACTGGGTGTCTAACACTCTACCTGTCTTGCAAAGCTGAATGTCAAGAGCTTCTCACTCCTTCAGCTGTGATGTCAGTGTGGCTCAGTTGGTAGCACATCCACCTCTGGACCAGAAGGTTGTGAGTTCTCGTCCCACACTGGGATTGGACTTGCACCTAAAAATCGCTGGCATCTGAGTGCAGTATTGGGGTGCTGTACTGCTGGGGTGTGCTATCCTTCAGATGAGGATGTTAAACCGAGGTCCCTTCTGCCCATCCTAGTGTTGTCCTGGTGGGTGTCCAGGTGGAAGTAAAGAACCCAGGGCACTCTTCGCAAAGAGCAGGGAACATTCCCAGTGTCCTGGCCAACATTCCCTTCCATAAACCAGTTCATGCAATTATCCAGGCTGTGTGTGGGTGATGATGTGCGATATGGCTGCCACCACACATTCAGTCACTTCACTACCAGTCTAGCATTGCTTGTAAAGCACTTTGGGATACTGTGTATGAAAAGTGCTATATAAATGCTGATTCTTCTTCTTCTTCATCTATTTTTCCAGATGTGCTATAAAGAGAATATAGCTTATCTAGCAAACTTTTAAAGTGATTCGTAGCTCTAGCATCTTTCATTACATCACAGACCGCAAGCTCTGGGCGATGAGCAGCGCAGTGCCATGCTATGATATTTGAAACATGTCTTGCAACGCTTCCCGACACCTGTATTGCGTCCAAACATCACTGAAGCTCCATCACAAGCAAACGCTACCAGGCACTTGGCGAGAAAGTTTTCAGTTATGTTAATCTTTTGAGTGCAGACAATAAACTGTTCACTATTCCTCGGCTATCAGATCCTGCAGCTCCACAAGGTCCACAAATAAATTAGCAGGAGACTCCATGCCAGGTAACATAAATCGCATGTACACAATCAAAGCACTCTTCTTGTTTAAAGCAGTAGCTTCATCAAGTAAAAGACTTACTTTAGGAGCAATTACTAGGATTTGGGCAAACAATTTTTTCTTCATTTTGAGGAAATGTGATGTTGAATGTTAGAACATGCCACATTGGAATACAAAATCCACCCCATGTCAAGTCCATTCAACGGTGACAGTCTATTTCTACTTTGAAACCATATGACAGCCTCTTATGCTTCACTTCTTTATAAGCAGTTCTGAAGATTCTGGTCAGTAGCAATTTGGACAGACTGTGCATTTGCAGCTAATTGCAGCAATGTGTCTTTCTTTGACTGCTCAAGAATGCGAAAGCCATGACATGTGACTTGTGCATGTTCTTCTATCTTTTCCATAGTGATTTCTGTTGCTTTATTTTATTAGTACCATATGAAGTAACAATAGTATCGATCCATTCTTCAGCCAACTTCATTCCAGCAAATTTTTCAGGACCCAAGTTATTGACTTGCTGACACACTGCAACCGAGATTTGATCCTTTAATGACTAACCACCAGTATTTGCTCTGAAAAAAATTTTGTTCACGCTTCATCCGGCAGGAAGTAAATCTTTGTTGTGAGACACGACATGTTCAGGGAATTCATCTTCACTACCAGAGATCTGTGATTCAGAGTCACTAGTAGCACAAATGCTTTCCGCAACACTCTTCCCTTCGTAATCATGAACCTGCTTTTCTTTTGTAGTGCTGAGGCTGCTGAGACACTTAACAGTGGCACTGGCACCCAGTACATCTTCTGATTCTTTTCCATGGTTTTCATCATTATTCTCCTTTTTCTTCCGCTTTAGTAACTGGCTCAGCCTCATTCGTACTACCTCCTGGCTTAGAAAAATACGACCATATTTTCTTTTGACCTTGAGACATTTTTTGATACATGATGTGTCAACTGTCACCAAAATGAATCAAAACTAACCTGCCCCTCTACCTCTCTTAGTTAGCCTTTTGTTAACAGCCCTTCAGAGTCAGTTGCTGTAACACAGTAATGAGCTGTATGTAAGTGGAACTTGTGGGAATCAAACCCAAGCTTGCAGCCTGCTCACCTGCTCCTCTGCTTGTCTTTTGTTGGTTACAGCCCTGCCCCTTCACAGACAGTAGCTTGTTGAACACAATAATGTGCTGTATGTAAGTGGAACTTGGAGAATCAAACCCAAGGTCAGACACCTGCTCAGTCTGGGATCTGCCTGTCTTAGCCTTTAATTCATATTTTAAGTTTACTTATTTTACCTACAGGCCCTTCGGAGACAGTCACTTGGACACAGTAATGTGTTGTATGTAAGTGGAGCTTGTGTGAATTGAACCCGGTCAGTCTGCTATGTTCACACAGCTCCTCTGCTTTCCTTGTTTTACTGTTATTTTTTTTTTTTTGTGGTGGAACCAGCTGCAGAGGCCAGTACTCAGCAGCACAGTATGAGATTGTAGGATTCAAACCGGTCAGTCTCCTGGATGTACTATATCAGTCTCACACAGCTCCTCCACCTTTATATAGCCTAGGGGTTTATTTTTTTTTTTTCACCTGCTGGAATGGGAACTGTAAAGTATGATAATCAATGAACCCCAGATAGTCTAGACTCTGCTGCCTGAAATAAGCTCACACACTGCTGCTCCTCTGCCTTTCTTATTTAGCCTTCTTGGTCAACTTATTGTATTTAATACCCAGTCTATCTGATGTATGTACCAAACCCACACAGAGACACAGTTCCTCTTACACTAATGAGTTTTTTTTTTTTTGGGGGGACATTCAGCCTCTGGTTATCAGCACCAAAGACCCCTGTTTATTCACATATATAATATGGTAGGAATCAGGAAACAAACACTAGGTTCTGTCAGTCTACTGGATGTACCACCAGTCTTACACACAGCTCCTCAGCCTTTATATAGCCTTAGTTAGGGGTTTGATTTTTAGTTTCAACTTGTGGAGAACTTGGAGAAGTAGGAAAAAGTAGAGTAAAATAATTATTCAAACCCAGGCGGACTGCTGGCTGAATTTACCAAGCTCATACACAACTGAGCTGATGAGCTCTTGTCTCAGCTTGAGCTTTGCAGAGCCAATTTTTAAATTTGTTTTTCTTTTGGTTTCCTTTCCTACTTAGTTATTATTTGTTTATTTTTATTGTTTAGGTAGTAGTAAGTGAAAGTCCTGGCCTGAAGCACAGAAGCAGGCTCTTCTTCTTTCTGCCCTGGCCCCTGCACTTCTTCCGCCTCACTACACTTCTACTTCTTTGCCTTCTGACCGTCCAAAATTGCTTCACCACTTCTTAAGAGAGCAGAGAGCATTCACTAAAGTACCAACCAACAGCTTAATCTGCTTCAAGGTCAGTTGGCTTTCATCTGTATCCCCCTCCCGGTCGTGCCTGAAAATAGGCAGAATTTGTCTAGTGCACTTACCGGTCAACAAAACTAAAATAAAAATAAAAAGTAGCACCCTGCCCTGAATGAAATGTTGCTGGATCCCCTGGCTTCCTTGAATCTCCTTCAGTCAGGCCCAGGTATGTTATCCAGTCTTCTACTCCCCACTGATCACTGTCCCAGGGCCCAGCCAGTCCCCAGCCCCAGCTACTTTCCCACTGCCTAGGAGAGTTTGTTTCCAAACCCTCGGTCAGCCCACTCACTCCCTGACTAAGCCTTGCACACCTGATGACAGACTTTCACTTGCCTTGTTTTCCCTATCAAGCAGCCTAAGCAACCCCTGACAGACTTCCGATCTCAGTCAGTACAACTTTAAGTGAAACAGGCAATTTAGAATATTTTTGTTTTCAGAAATAGTTTTATTTTTCACACAGAGACACCGTCGAAGAGATGACAGCCAAATGCCATAGCCTACAACAGTTGGCGACTAGATTACAGACTCCTGCCACTAAGTTCTCACAGACAAGTTTGCAACATAAAGACACCTGACCACAGAACAGTTGGTCAGGTGATACCTAAGCTGTACTGCAACACAGTCTTGTGCGTGGTGCCGCCACCAGCAACCCGAACAGCCCCCAGTAGGCAGCTTGAGAGCGAGCAGCGGGACAAGTGAAACTGCAGCAGACAAGCAGCTGCGCTCAGCTGACAGGATGGAGGATGGCAGCTACTGTTTTATTCCCAGGACAAGCCCTTACGTTCTATATGCAAAATACTTCGTTGGTTAGGTTTCAATTAAAAGATCCGTTTCTTCTTTCCTGATTTTTTGTTGTTCTTCTTCAATCGCATGCAGAAACTAAGGTATGCACTTTGACAGAATGCCAGAAAATGCAATGGAGAAATAGACGCAAATGAGTTTAAGAACCTATAGTTGACATATGCTGATGAATATGTGCCAGGCTGGTGCTAGCTGCAAGCTGTAAGAGAGCTTCATATTGTTTACCATTTTATTTTACTTTATTTACTTTATTCAGTTTTTATTTGTTTTTCATTTCTCTTTACCTTGTTTTAGTCTATTTTTCTGTGCATAAACTGCTTTTGCTCATTAAAACTTGGTGTAAGATGGCGTTTATTCTGTAGTCTCGGTCACTTTGATTGCCCTGCTCTATGTGGTAGCATTTTCAGAAGCTGTCTCTGCACTGGGAAATGCAGAATTTTGGTCTGAGGTGCTGCTGCTGTTGATGCCTCAGTGTATTGTGTGGAGCTGACTTTGATCGGCCAAGTTTGAATGTGTGGTTGGAGAAGATTGTCTTAATCCTGCCTAAGTGCAGAAGAACAGGGGATTTGTGATACGGGCTGCCAAAGGACAGTGGGATTTTTGATATGGGCTGCCACCCTATCAAGGTGTCCATTCTGAGGAGGAGCTGTGGGAGTCCAATAAATAGTGTGTGGGAGTCCGCTAGGAAGGAGTTCTGGGACTATGTGGACTGCTTGAAGGTACCAGTTGGTGTGCTGTTCTGAAGAATCGAGTGGTGGGCCCTAGATTGTGTTGCGATGGGTTTGGAGTTTGCACTCTATGAGACTGGTCTGACTTTGGCCTGACTCTGCTGGGGATCACTGACTAGATTCTGTTGCTTCATGGGGGCTCTGGGGATCACTAGTCAGGAGTTGGCTGGTGATCCTAGAGTGCCCTAGACTCCCAGGACTGGCTACTTTGTGGCTTTGATCCTGGTGTTGTGGTGGTGCAGTGGAATATTTCTGGCTGGGGTCCTCTAGGTGCAGAGTTGGTAGGCCTGTGCTGCTGTTGATCGTTGGCTGGATTCTTCTCGGCTGGACCCTATCCTGGTTTCGATTCATTTGCTGGACTTCTTGCACGTTTTGGATGTGCTTGATTTTATCGGCTGGACTTATTTCGGACTGGATTTACCTGTTGGATTTACCTACACCTTTGGATGATTTCTCTCCTGGATTATTTTGTTATATCTTCATTTCAACTGTTTAGTAGTCTCCCTGTGGTGAGAGGACCATGGCGTCCACATTTTATTTGTCTTATTTATTTATTTTACTGAATGTTATGTTTATGTCTATATTTATTTGTTTTGATTGATTTATTTCATTCTGGGCAGTGAAAGTGCCTGGAACTCCTCTTCCTTTGGCTGTGAGAGGGCTTGGTTGGGGGGTGAATTTATACGTGTTCTTTGCATCCTGTGAGGGGACTGTAATAGTTTCTGGGACTGAAATCGTCCAAACAGTGGGGAGTAGGGTGGTATTTTATGTATATTTTAGTGGCGGGTATTGTTGCTTAACTTTATTGTTTTCTTTGGGGGTCTTTTGAGGTTAGGTGCCTGAGCGTTGTGTATATTGGTTTTAATTTTATTGTAAAATGTGTAGGTTCCCCGCGTCATGCGCTATACATCCTCCACTCTCCCCTTCCGCCCCTCTCCCCTTTGTTGTTATCAACCTACCAGTGCTGTCGGTGCTGGGTATCGCTCTTAAGAGAGAGGGTGGGTGTGGACACTGGAGGACAAACGAACGCACTTCTCACAACAGTCTGGTCAGGCCTAGAAGATGCCCTGGGGCGAAATGGAGTCTGGAACTGGATGCACCTTATCTAGTCTCCATACCCAAGGGCACTGCCTCGTGTGGCAGGCAAGTAGCTGGGGTGATCCTTGAAGCCCACCTAACTCGAGGGTTATGCAATGCCAGATCTATTAAAATAAGATTGCAATTATTGCAGATCTTATTGAAACAACTGATCTGGCTTGCACCACGAGACCTGGTTGGATGAAAGCATTGCCCCACTTTGATGCTGGTAATTCGACCGGTACTCGTGATACACCGCCGAGATTGGACTGGGGAAGCGGGTCTGTTTTAAGACTGAGTTGGGCCTCACGAATGTACCAGTTGAGGAAACTGAATCATCTGAAGTGTGCCATGGTGGCTGGTGGTAGGTTTCAGGTTAGCTCTCGTCTACCATCCACCTGGGAATGAGATGCATTCCTGCAGGAAGTAGCGGACTTCATCACCGACATGGCATTGGAGTGTCCCAGGTTGATGGTACTCGGAGACTTCAATGCCTGTCGGTCGGCGATCTCTCGCAGTTTGGAAAACACTTCCTCCAGCTTATGACATCTCTGGGCTTTACACAGGTTGTTACCTCTGCCACCCATAAATTTGGTCAGTCTCTTGATCTGGTTTTCTCCTGTGGATCGAGGCCTCTGACTTGGAGGTGGAACCAGTCGGTTGGTCTGATCATTACACCATGAGGTTCAACTTTTTGTCCTCCTTCGGAGGCATGCCCATGGAGATGGTCAGTTATCGCCCTTTATGGGAAGTGAGCCCTGAAGGCCTAGCAGCAGTGACTGACCCTGGAGTTTCCTGTGACCAGCTCGAGCCCAGAGACTTTAGTGGTGGCCTACAATAAGGTCATCTCATCAGCTCTGGACTTGACTGCTCCCATCCGTGTCTGTTCTCTCCCCTTGCCCTCGGGCCCTTGGTTTGATGGGCCTTTGAGGGAGTTGCAGCAAGTAGGACGTGAGGTTGCACTGGCGTTGGTAGAAATCGCTTTGGCTGCCAACCACTTTAGATTGGTTGAACATTATAAGATTTACCAATCAACGATCTCCTGTAAGAAGGCAGAATTCCTGTCCGGGAGATTGCTGCCACTCAGAATCAACTGCCCAGCTCTTCTGAACTGTTGACAGGTTGTGCAACCCAACCTGTCTGCAGCTCTGAAGACATTTTTGCAAGTAGAGTGCGATGAGCTAGCTCAGTTCTTTGCAGATAAGGTGGCCGACATCAGGTCGGAAGTTCATTCAACTCACTCTGTGGGGTTACTGATGATCGATGCTTGGTCACCTCACCTCAAGCTTCCTGGAGTACCTTTGCCTTGCCTGAGCTCATGGATGTCATGCGGATTGTCCAGGTATGCACCCCATGCTGTAGCTTGATCCAGGCCCAACTTCCTTGATTATGAGTTGTTGGGATACAATCGGCCCGGTCCTGGTTTTGTTAGTCTGGCGCCCTTGAATCTGGTGAGTTTCCAAGCCCTGAAGGAGGCGGTGGAAATTCTCCTGAAGAAAGCTTCTTGACCTGGACTCTGTGGCTAACTACAGACCGATCTCAAACCTTCTCTTTATAGGGAAGGTGATTGAGAAAGTAGTGGCGACACAGCTGGATGACCACTTGACCATCCATAATATCTAGAACCTCTCAGTCTGGTTTTGTAAGAGGCACAGTACTGAGACGGCGCTGGTTCAGGTGCTCAATTATCTCCTGATGGCAAGGGATCGAGGAATCATTCTAGATTGGTGCTCCTGATCTCTCTCTCTTCAGCATTTGACACTGTAGACTATGGGGTGCTGCTTGGATGTCTGAGGTCCATCTGTGGACTGTCAGGTATGGTCCTTAGGTGGGTTAGTTCTTTCCTCACTGGCCAGAGTCAGAGAGTGGTGTCTGAGATTTTTCCTCGGACCCTTTCTCCCTGCCTTGTGGGCTCCCTCAGGGTTCAGTGCTGTCCCCATGTTGTTTGCAGTCTATATGCTGCCTCTTGGAGACATTGTAAGATGGTATGGGCTGAGGTTTCACTGCTATGCTGATGATACCCAGCTCTACCTGTCTTTGCCCCAACCAGGATAGAGCTGTCTTGGTGCAATACCTGCCTCTCTGAAATCCAGGACTGGATGAACTCGAGCTGGTTAAAGTGAATGCGGAAAGGCGAGGTGATGGTAGTTGACCCAGGTCGCTGGATAGAGGGTTTAGGGTTGATCAGCCCTCTGGAATTTTCTTGGGCTCTCGGTTCCTATCCTCTGAATGGGTGCGAAACCTGGGGTAGTGCTGATGATGGGCTGACTTACGATCTCAGGTGATGGTCGTCGCAATTCTTCTTTATCATCTTAGGCACCTGGTTCCATCCAGGGACCTGCCTACTAGTCCATGCCTTTGTGACTTAGACTTTGATTATTGCAACTCTCTGTACTTAGGGCTTTCTAGGGTTGAAACTCGCTGCCTACAGCTCATGCAGAATGCAGCAGCATGATTGTTAACTGGGCTCTTTAGTATCCCATATTACCCCCATGCTGCGCGATCTGCACTGGCTGCCAATTAGGCGGCGGATCACCTTTAAAGTTGGTTTACTGATTTATAAAGCCCTACACAGACAGGGCCCCACTACCTGAAAGAGCTTCTTGTCCCATACCACCCAGTGCAACAGTTGCGGTCGGCTGATGAGGGGTTGCTAGAGATTCCAAGGGTGTCTCTAAAATCTTCTGGGGCCCATGCATTTATGCACGGGAGGCAGTATAGTGCAGTGGTTTAAGGCTGTGAGCTACAAATCTGGTGACATTCAGCAGACCAAACCTCGGTTTGAACCCCACAGCTTCCACTTGCATACTGTGTGACCCTGAGCAAGTCACTTAACTTCCCTGTGCTCCCACGTTGCACCTGTAAAAAGCTTCCAGTTTAGTGTGCTAGTCCTGGTTAAACAACTAAAAAAAAAAAAAAACCTTTGAATTCTCTACCACGTCAGCTTTGGGAGTGCACGACTGTGGAGGGGTTCAAACAGACATTGAAAAACATTTTTATGGAGCCTTTGCCTATGATTGCCCTATAATTCTGATTCCCTGTTATTTATTCTATCTGTATACTGCATTTATTATTATGTGTACTATTTTATATGGTTGTTTTATCTGTTTGTAAAGCGCCTTGATGGTCTGAAAGGTGCTTATGTGAAATAACATTTATTATTGTTATTATTATATCTTTCACCAGCATATGTCAAACTATCTGACTGTGCATTCCAAAATCAGGAAGAATGATTGAAACGGAAAGACCACTCATTCAGAAACCATCCATTGCATTTAGTGTAAAAATATAAATAACTGTGATTATCACTCTTTCAATACTTCATCAGTACTTCTGACAAATAGGTCTGGCAGCAATTGCCTAGCGGTTAGAGGAATGACTGAGATTAGATTTACATGTGTGTGTCACGGAGAAAAAAAAACCTCAAGTAGTACAGAAAGGGAAAAGCAGACTCTGGTTTGTCTATTGTTAGTCACACAATAGCTGACAGAGAGACGTAATAAGTGAAAATGAGTAGAAACAGCTTTGGAGCTTTTTATGAAATTTTCCGAAAAAACAAAACAGAACAGATAAACTGGGCTAGAGACAAGCGAATCATTTTGATATGAGCAGTGAAAAGCGGATGTACAGTAGCTTGCATCCCAAGCTGTTCAATAAAGTGGTTTGGATTTTGATGGGTTTGTGGTATTTTTATGTCTTATAATGCCAGGTGATGTTTACATCACACTGTGTGATGGAAACATCACCTGGCATTATAAGACATAAAAGATATCAATATTATATTACGATCCATAAATCAGTAGAACAATCAGCAAAACAATACAGACAAATATGAGAAGAAGTAAAGGTCCTAGTGACAGTCCAACACTAGATCGATGTCTCTGTTTTTAGAATAATGTTATAATTTACATTCTGTTGCTGACGGGAGAATAATGTATAGATAGTGCTTCAAGGAGAGATATGTACACATTATTCCAGCTGTTTTTCTAACACCCTCCCCACACACACACACACACACACACACACACACACACACACACACAGTCAGAAACAGTCGAAGAGAAAGAGGAAGACGATTAAAACAAACATTTGTCAATGCCGAATGTTTGCTTGCTGGCATTAGCAGTGGAAGTGCAGGAGTTAGACAGATGCAGTGTAGGAATAGCATTGAAGTATTGAACTGGCGCCAACTCCATCCTCACCCTGCAGAGATGGACAGGCATTGAGGGTGTGCCTTTGGGTCATCACCCATGACGGGCACATGACATTTCACCTCACCCTACCCACTGACAAGTGTCGAGGTGTGCCTTGGGGTATTTCACCTTTACATTCACCTCATTCCATAAGGAAATATGCATAAATGGGTGCAGTATAGGAGAATGGGGTGAACTCTGGGGGCAAAGGGTCCAAAGGCGCACCTCGATGCCAGTCACTGGCTGCAGGGTGGAGGTGGGGGTGAAATGGCATGTGCATTACTGTAGACAATCCTAAGTCACACCCCTGACACCTGTCAGCTCCTTACAAGGTAGGGCATTATGGTCAAAACCCTAATGCCCTGGAGTTTCTTGATATTTTTCTCCAAGTTTTCCACATGCTTTTTGTGACCCCACCGCATGAACAGTGACACTATCAGTTTGTTACAGTGAAAGGTGATTTTGCAGAGTGACTGTGCCATTTGGCGCCACAGGTGCAAAACACATTTCGAACAGGATGTGAAAGTGACAGGTGTACTGTTCATAGGGAGATGTAAAAATGGCATTGTTGAAAATCTGGAGAGAAAATATACAAAAACTGGTGAAATCACGGCGTGTGTAGGAGCTGCATAACACACCCATAATGTCAGTAGTTAGGATTTTTACAGCAGATTTTCAACATAGGCATTTTTGCACCTCCGCTCATGAACAGTGTCACTGTCATTTTCGTAATCTATCCCAACACTAAATTCCCACAGTGACCATGCTATTCTGCGCGGAAGTGCGAAAAACACATTTCAGCCAGGGTGTGAAAAATGACAGCTGTACTGTTCATAAGGAGGTGTGGAAAATGTCAATGCTGAAAATCTGGACTGAAAATATTACAAATTCGAGAACTTACGGTGTGTGGAATTGCGCAATGCAGCTAAGTAACAGAGTCATTATGGACTTTGTCACCAAATTTTCAACATAGCAATTTTGCCACTTCTGCTCATGACCAGTGTCATTGTGATTTTCTTAATGTGTCAAGAACATTGATTTGCATATTGACTGCGCCATTGTGTGTGCTACATGGGTGGAAACACATATTGGGCATGATATGAAAAATGATAGCTATACTGTTCATAAGGAGGTGTGGTAAAATGGCAATGTTGAAATCTGGACTAAAAATATAAAAATTCTTAAAGTTATGGGACGTGCATAGAACGGAACTGCACCCTAGTAAAACAGTCATTTTGGGAATTTTTCACCAAATATTCAAGGGTTTTGGGGCCTACCTCATGAACTGACACATCATTTTGTTACTCGGTCCCGAAGGTGGTTCCTGCAGTGACTGCGAAATCACCTTGGACCGAATAACAAAATGACAGTGACTGAACTGATGAGGTGGGTCCCCAAGAACCTCCATGTTGAAAATGTGGTGAATAAATTCCTAAAATGGCTGAGATATGCACCAAAGTTGAAAAACCCATTTATTGCATTATACAGCTTACCGCATTTCTGCAGTCCTTGGCGGCTTTGAAGAGTGCAGACGTGTTCCTGGTCCACCAAAGATCGCCGCACCGGGCTCTGAGGTAGTATGGAGTGGGGGTGTAGGGTGGTGGGTGCTAGAGGGTGGGTGCGGGTTGGGGAGGGGTGAGACAGTCAATGAGGGACAGTTGTCTTTTTACAGGTGTTTCTATTTTCATTAGGCTACGGGACTTTTGCCACGCTGGGTGGGCTCCCAGCATGGCAGCTGGAAGTTTTTTTTTAGGGAAGCCAGTGGAGCCAACAGGGTTGGGCACCCCGTTGGCCATATGGACTTCTGTCATGCTGGGGTGGGCTCCCAGTGTGGCAGGTGGAACTCTGGTTTGGGGGTACAAACCGGCAGTTAAGCCGGACGGGATTGGGCACCCCAGTCAGCCACAGCATGATACTTGGGGGGAGGGGAGAGTAGTGGAAAATGGAGCTGTCTATGACACCTATACAGATGCAGTGCAGAGTGTGCGCACTTTGCATACTGCTGATGGCGTATGTAAATTACCTGCCAATGGCAGTATGCAAATTGCCTGCACGTTACCACTGCTGATTGCAGCGGTTTTTGCTTTCAACTGCACGCCACTGTATCTGAAGAGCTGCTGCAGACAGCTGTGACATTCATTGGCGTGGTGCAGCCGAGCCTGCAAAAGGGACAGGGCATTGGAGGGGGAGGCACACCTACGAAGCTCATCATGGTGGCATCTATGTTTCTGCACATGCGCAAGCAAACATAATGAGCAGACTCTGCATGTTATGTCAGGATGCATTCACGGGTTGGGGAGACATCAAAGAAAGTCAATATGCAAAACAGTTATTTCTCCTTTTTCCCCAAAAGAAATAACAATGTGGAGGGGTGTCTGAAAACTCTAACAGAAGAGAGAGAGATTCGCAGTGAGTAGTGGATGTTATGTTTTCTCTTATCTGAATGAAAGGGACTTGGGTGTACTAGTCTCAAGCGATTTTAAATTTAGTTCTCAGTGTACTGAACTAACTAAAAAGGCTAACAGACTTACTGGCTGTATTAGAAGATCTGTAACTTCTAGGAACAGGGCTTGCTTAATTCCTTTATATAAGGCCTATGTACTACCTATTCTGGACTACTGCTCCCCATTGTGGAGCCCTTTTGTGTAAGGATGTTAAAAAGTGGAAGGGGTCCAGAGGAGAATTACAAAAATGGTTCATGGATTTCATGGGATTGATTATGGCTCTAGACTAAATTCATTAAATCTTTATTCACTGAAGATGAGGCGATATAGAGGTGACCTCTTATTAATGTTTAAAATTACAAGTGATCCAACCTTACTTTCAGAACTAGGTTTGATTCAAATCCAAAGGATTTCCTATTAAGAGGCCATAAATATCAACTAAGGCTTACCAACCCAAAAAGTGAGTTAAGAAGAAACCTTTTTGCCAGTGTATTATTCCTATGTGGAATACCCTTCTAAGGGATGTTGTAGAAGTTGATACTTTTGACTGCTTTAAGACTAAACTTGATAGTTTTCTACTGAACTTGGGTTGAGGGACTTATGCCTACTTCCATAGGAGATATATATAAATGGGCTGGCAGCCTTCTGTGCATCTAATCCTCCTAGTATGACTCTAAATATGACTCATGGTGAAACTCTGTAAGGAGTAGGTCAGAGTGCAGCTTACAATGCTGCAAGTGTGTCTGACTTTTGAAATCGTGTGTTTGCTGATTTGACTTACCGTCTGAGTGACTGCTTCAAATCAAGTGCTGCCACTGCCGGAAGCCGTTACGCTGCTGCTGACCGACTGGTGCATGATTGCCAACTAACCAGGCAGAATGAGAAACTCAAGCGGTACATTAATTATGTTGAAATGAAATCCACAATACGAGCACAAGCCACAAGGTGTAGCTAACTCCAACTGCAATCTGCACTGCCAGCACCGCAGCTCAGCCTTAAACTCATCTCTGTGAGTGCATATTAATGTTAAATAAAGTTTAATGCATCAGGAAGAGGGGTGCAGGGCTCAGCCCGGAATGAAAAGAGGTGCTGGGGCTGAGCCCGGCTAGTACAGGCACAAATTAAGCACTGCCTTAATCTGGCCCTGGTCTCTGTGCTATACTGCCCTGAGGCTTCTAATCTCAGCCTAGGCAGTATATACTAGAGGTTAGAACATCAACCTGTGAACCTGGAGACCCAGCAGACCTGAATGATTTCCACAAGTGCCACTTGCCTACTGTGACCCTGAGCAAGTCACTTTTCCCATGGAACTTTTGTTCCAATCATGCTCTTCATTATACCCTGTTCTATGGGAAGTACCCTGCCCAAGCCCGATGAACCCTGTCTCCTCAGGTCCAGAAACTGACCTGTTACATCCACTGCTTCCCTCGGTGGCAGGGGCTCCAGAGGTGGGCCTCACTACCCTGTCCTAGGCTATCCACTGTGAGGACTAGCCTCCTGTGCAGGCAGGCACTGGAACCCTGGGGAATCAGAGGAACAGACTGTCATCTAGACAGACATTTTTTTCCTACACTTTAGTTCACGCCTTGATGTGAACTGATCTGGATGGCCTTGCATGTGTTCTTCCATGCAGCAGGAGCAAACTGCCTGTTCCAGCCTCGGGTGTTGCTGTGCGCTTTGAAAAGTGCACTGGGCATGCAAAATGGCAGTATCATGAGGTGGTGCTACCACAGGGTATCTGTTTTGTAATATGTGGATATAATTTTTTCCCATAGGGAATCATAGACATCAAAACTCATAATGTCAGCCTCTGATATCAGAGTCATAATGCTATCATTCTTACATCAGATCAGTGGTATTACAGTAGGAGATGGACTATTTGGAGTGTTCCATATATTACAAAAAATAATGGATGGGGAACTAGTAGTAGTAGGCTTGTCACTCCATCTTGCTTTGGTGACATCATAAAACCACTTCTGAGCTTTGCTCGTGGTTTATGATGTTACCAGAATTCTCGATGCAATGACAGCCTTGTCACTGATGATGTCCTAGCTATTATCCTGTTTGTACTAAACTACATTATCCTGTCCAAGGTTGTTGGATTTTGTAGTGTCTTTGTGCCTGGAGATACAAGAAGGCTCAGCCCTCCACAAAGCAGTAATATCCCATTCCACATAGGCATAAAGTCTCAGAAGGCATAAACTCTCAAACGGCTCACCAGAGTACTGTGCAACTATAGCATATTTTATTGACAGACAAGGCAAAAGTGGATCATTTAGACAGTAGCTCCTGATCTCACATCACTAGCCCCAGCGCTTCGTCCTTAGACTCCATCAGGGGCTGGTCTTTTATACCTGTGTGAATATTACTGCTTTGTGGAGTGCTGAGCCCTCTTGTATCTCTGTGTTTATGTGGAGCTTAGCGGCCCCAGCTCAGCACCTGTTCCAAAACCACTGTGCACTGTGTTCCTGCCTCCCAGTCCTCTTTCTGCCTTGAGCCTGGCTCCCAAGATTTGTACTAATGTGGCAGGTTGTTTCAGTTCCACAGGAGCAATTACCATAAGTAGACCCTACTAGGGTGTTTGCTCCCACAAGCTCAATAATCTCCTTATAGGCCACATACATCATGTAGCCAGTTGTGGGGTGTGGTTTGCAGGTGCAACTGGGATGTGCCTGGCTGGTATATTGGAACATACCATTAGCATTCGTAATGTGCTTTGGGCATGTGCCAGTATACTGTTTGCTCCAAGCACTAGTTTGCTCCTGGAGCAAACCATTTGTGAGCACAAACCAGGATCTTTAAATATCCACATCTCTGTTTCTTTATGCACTTCCCATTTTTTGGCAGAATGCCTTTTTTGTAGGCAGCCTCCCATATGAATGTAGCAAATGTCTTTCGATTGAATTAGTGTGGACCTGAAAATAAACGGCAAATATTGCATCAGCCACAGCAGATTCACTGTTCTTGGATAGTCTTGGTTATTGGATGAGTGTGTCTGTTTTGCTTTACATTTCAAATACTGCCATCCATGAGTCAATTTATTGAACATTTACTGAAATGTCATATTTTACTGTGCACCAAGTGTTGGGCACTCTTTACTGTTACTTAGAAATGTAATTTTTTTTTTTTTAGCTCAAGGTTCCAGAGTTCATAGGACTGTCTACAGATCTGATGTAGAGAGTAAGAGAAGAACACAGAGCGGTGGGCGGTAGTGAATGGAATGTACAGTTCACAGAAGTGGTTGAAGCAGTACAGTTATGAAGTTTAGACTTGAGTGGGGCAGATATAGGAATATTGAGCCCAAGGGCAGAAGGGAGGTAGGGCTACCTGGGAAAGGGGTGATGATCAACCACTAGTGCTAACATAGTGCTTTGGTCTCTTGGGCAAGACATAATATTACATATCTGGATTTACATTCCCGAAGTAGCTCACCTACTATTGTGTTTGTCTGCACAGTGCTTTGTTACTGGTGTAAGTTCCCTCAAATCAGGGGCTTATCTTAGTGCCTACACTGATGCCTGGACCCTGTCTGCACCCTTTGGACCCTGGGACTGTCGTGGAGAGGGAACTGGCAGGGCAGTTGTGCAGATTTCAAGAGTCCTGGTGGGATTTAAACCAGGGGTCCACGCCAAGGACATCAGTGGCCATTGCTACCTGTCATGCTCTGTCCTCAGGCCCTTGAGTGTTCCTGGGATCAAGGCAGGGGCAGAGAGATGGCAGCAGCAGCTTTGTGAGTTCTCTGAGCTCAGGAGCTGCAGTGGGCCAAGGAATGAACTGGAAGAACATGACAGCAATGTCAGCTGCTGTGCATGAGCAGAAGAGTGCATTTTTGTTGCCAGAGCTCTGATGTCAAAATTGGGCAGTGTGCCTGCATCTAGTCATGATCCTGACTCAAGGTAAGAAGTGGAGCTGGGATCCAACAGTAACCAAATCATTGCACATCATATTAACAAGTTTCCTGGCCCTGGGCAGGGAGTGTGTTGGGATTTGGAAGAGAAAAGGGACAGTGCACATGCACACCCAGTGGGGAGCAGGGCGGATAGCTGTCTCTTGTATTAAAGCTCCGACAGCCAACTGGGCCATGTGCCCAGAAAAATAAATACATCCTTGGCCCTAACACAGTCAGCAGCACCAGGGCATGTTCAGGACAGTATTTTGGGATGGTTACTAAAATGGCAGCAAGCTGCTGAAAGTTGGGAACAACAGTAAACAAAGATGGCAGCCCCCATAAGTGTAGGAATTGCAGAGCACCATGAGAAGAAAGTCAAAGGTCACATCCAGTTTGCCTGCGACTTTTGGCCAATGGAAAAAGCAGCTCAAGCCAGAGACAGTTTGCCTGTTTACAAGCCTGGCACCTCAGGTGTAGTTTCAGCCTTCACAACCGAGGATGTTTCAAAGTTCATGGCAGTTAAGTCAGTCTTCAGGAAAGTGACTGTGTATGTGTGTGTGTGTGTGTGTGTGGGGTGATCCACAGTCTGTCCAGTCCTGGCCTGCCTGGCAGACTACAAGTGTTGGGATCCCAAAGTAGAGTTTTGTGGAGAAGAAAAGAAGTGTTCAGTGAAACTTCCATTTTAAAGGCAAGCTGGATCTAGGTTTTTCACTGCCCTCCACAGACTTTTCCCCTCTGGGGATCAGATCCTACAGCATCTCTAGTCCAAGAAGGCACCTGCCTGCATCGGGATCCGGAGCCTCAGTGAGACCAGCAGTGAGAGAAGTGAAGCAGAGGAAGCCAACAGCAAGCCTGGGGAAGCTAGCGGCCAGTCAGCAGCACCACATGCAGTCAGCCTGTTCAGCTAGCTGTAGCAGTGGGAGCTGCTTGAGGCTCCAGAACCAGGAGGACCCAGGGTTCTACCTGCAACTGGGGAGAGAGTTGTTGTGCCAGGAGTTGAAGGAGAATTCCTGGGCAGGACTTTGCCAGCGAGAGAAGCCCAGGCAGAAGACCTGTTGAGGCCAACCTGCCATCAAATCCCATTAGAATTACAAATAAGGGTCCTTTTCATTTGTCATACCAGTTTAAACAGCAAAAGGAATAGTGATCACTGGTAGAGACGAATCCGGGAAGGAAAAGGAAGACTTATGGAGAGGGTTAGAACCATGTATTGACACTTGGTTGCGAGGTTATATAGGGCCCAATTGGGCAGACTTGATGGATCTTTGGTCTTTTACTGCTGTCAGTGTCTGTTTCTATCTTTGTGTTCAGCACCAGTGTGTTTAAATGTATTTTACCTGTAACCCCCTTGTCTGGGGCTTACTTGAACCTTCGAAAAGGCCTGTTTCCCAGGGTTTTTGGCCCACCCCAATCTTTTTTTTGTGCCGGTCCCATTTCCTGGCTTTTCCTTGTGTTTCTGCCTCTGCTGGCCCCATGTTGGTTTGTAGAGGGAGTGGGGCAGGAGGAGCTGTATGACCGCTAGCTTTAGAATGGGCACTGTGGTGCTGGTGAGCTCCTCGACAAGCAGATGCGCATATTTGAGTGGCTGTTTTGGCGGGTTTTGGGGTTGCCTCTCTGGTGGTCCCAGTCCCAGGAAAGGCAAGAGAGGGACCAGTGACCCTGGTTTAGAGGAGAGGCAACCGGGAGGAAAATGTATTTTTGTGAGCTCCAATCATGCTTGAAGGATCGGGAGCCGCCTCTTTAATATTCATGAGGTGCTCCTTTGAGGAGCAAGAGGAGTCCTGTCTAGAAACATAGAAGTTGTCAGCAGATGGGGACCAGTACAATCCAGCAAGTCTGCCCTTGTTTTCCTACTCCCCCACTTAGCTGCCTGCTTGTGTATCCCACAGTGTCTGTCCCATGCCCGCTGATTCCCCACGTCTTGATCCTATTCCATGGTTCCAAACATGCTCTGTGGAGAAGAATTTCATATTGCTTCTGAACTTTCCTCCTTAAGTTGAAGGTTGTGCCCTCTAGTCCTGCTGTAGTCCTTACCTGAAAGAGGTTCTGCATGTGCACCCTGTTGTTGCCTTTAAGGTATCTGAATGTTTCTATCATGTCCCCACGATTCCTGCATTATTCTAGGAGTATAATTTGAGGTCATCCAGTCTTGCCTCGTATGGTTTCTGATGCAAGCCCTGCACCATCTTTGTTGCTCTTCTCTGTACTGTCTCCAGCCATCTATGTCCTTCCTAAGTTGTGGCGTCCAGAATTGGAAACAGTACTCCTCCAGGTGAGGCCTGACCAGGGACCAATACAGGGCATGATTACTTCATGCCTCTGCGTCGATGCCCCTCCCTATGCATCCTAGGATACCGCTAGCCTTTAGTGCTGCCTTTCACATTGTCTACTGACTTTGAGGTCATCTGATATGATTACCCATAGGTCTCGCTTCTGCCTGGTAGCCACTAGCTGCTCCCCTCCCACTGAGTACAGTTTAACATAGAAACATACAAACAGACTTTGTTAGCAGATAAGGACTGCTTGGCCCACCCAGTCTGCCCATTTCCCTACCTACTGGATAAGCTGCAGCTTCTTGTTAACCAACAGCCTACTTCCTCCTACCCCCACAAGAATTGCTTTATGTCTGTCCCATGCATTCTTGAATTCCTCACTGTTTTTGACCCCACAACCTCCTCAGGAAGGCTGTTCCATGCATCCACTACCCTCTCTGTGAAAAAATACTTCCTTACATTGCCCCTGGCTGTATCACCTCTATCTTTAAATTGTGCCCCTTGTTCTTACACATCTATTTTCCGAAAGATGCTACCCTCTTGGACTTTATTGAGTCCCTTGAAGTACTTAAATGTTTCTATCATGTCCTCCCTCTCCTCCTTTCCTTGAGGGTATACATATTAAGCTCCTTTAGGCTCTCTTCAGATGGCTTCTGGTGCAGACCTACACCATTTAGTTGTCCTCCTCTGGACTGCTTCCATCTTGTCTATGTCCTTGTGGAGATGAGGTCTCCAGAACTGCATGCAGTATTCCAGGTGGGTCTCACCAACTATCTGTAAAGAGGGATAACAACTTCCCATTTTCTACTGGTGATGCCTCTCCTATGCATCTCAGTATACCCCCAGCCCTCCTTACTGCCTTCTCACATTGCTTGCCTACCTTTAAGTCATCTGATATGACTACCCCAGGTCCCTTTCCATTTTTGTTGTTGTTAGTACCTCCCCACATCGTGTACTCTTCCCCTGGGTTTCTGTTTCCCAGGTGCATCACTTGCACTTCTTTGCATTGAATCTAAGCTGTCATACTTTTCACCATTCCTCCAACCTTGTCAAGTCCCTCTCATCCTTTCCACCCCCTCTTGTGCATCAACCCTGTTGCAGATCTTTGTGTCATCTACAAAGAGGCATACTCTACCTTCCAGTCCACTGCAATGTCACCTATAAAAGACATTAAGAGGACTTGTCCCAATACTGAACCCTGTGGTACCCCACTAGTAACACACCTTTCTTCAGAGTGGACTTCATTTACTATTACCCTCTGTGTCCTGTTGTCCAGACAATGTTTTACCCAGGCTACAACCCTGGGACCCACTCCAAAGCTGGCTAGTTTGTTTATTAATCTTTTGTGTGGGACTGTGTCAAGCATTGCTAAAGTCTAGGTAGGCCTTGTCCACAGCCCCTCCTGGTCTACTACTTTGGTCACCCAGTCAAAGAAATCAATTAGATTCTCTGACATGTCCTTCCCTCTGCGAATCCATGCTGCCTTGGGTCCTGTGCCCACTGGCCTCTAGGAACTCAACAATTCTTTCCTTCAAGTGATTCCATCATTTTCCCTATCACTGAGGTCAAACTAACAGGTCTGTAGTTTCCTGCCTCTGTCTTGCTCCCACTTTTGTGAAGGGAATCACATCTGTCCTCCTCCAGTCTTCAGGTACCACACCATGCTCCCATGATTTGTTAAAAAGGGTAGTCAGTGGTGTCACTAATTCTCCCTTAGTTCTTTTAGAATTCTAGGGTGAATCCCATCAGGCCCATTGCTTTGTCCACCTTCAGTTTAAGGAGTTCTTTCAGGACCCTTTCTTCTGTGAATGGTCTGTTATTGGCCCCTATCCAGAGTGCTTCTATTCTTTGGTTTAGGTACCTCCCCTCATCTTCTTTTGTGAATACTGAGCAGAAGTAGTCATTCAGCAATCCTGCTTTTCACTGTCACCCTCTGCCCACCCTCCTTCCCTTTATTAAGCTTCACTATCTCCCTTGGTCTTTTCTTCTCACTCCTAATGTACCTATAAAGGTTTTATCCCATTTCTTAACTGAGTTGGCTTAACTAAATCAGTTTCCCTGAGTTACGCTTTCCCAGGTGCAAGACCTTGCATTTTTGACAATGAATTTCAATTGCCAGGTCTTGCATCACTCCTCTAGTTTTGGAGATCAGCTGATGCTTTGCTGTCCCTCTGTTGTGTCTACCCGTTGCGATTTTGGTGTCATCTGCAAACAAGCACACCTTTCCCTCCAGCTCATCCACAATGTCGCTGATGAATATGTTGAAGAGGACTGCTCCAGAACCTGAGCCCTGTGGGACCCATTAGTCACCCTCCCTCCATAGACAAAGTACCATTTACTAATACTCTCTGAGTTCTCCCATGTACCCAGCTTCTGACCCAGTTTTAACCTCGGCCCAATTCTATGTTGTCCAGTTTTTGACTAGTCTTCTGTGCAGAATGAAGTCAAAAGCTTTGCTGAAGTCCAGGTAAACCACATCCACTGCCCCACCCCTGCTCCACTATTTTGGTGACCCAATTGAAAAAATCAACCAGGTTTGTCTGGCAGGACCTTCCTGCCGTGAGAAAACCATTGACTTTTGTCGAGCTGACCAATTGCTCCAAAAAGCTATGATTCTTTCCTTTGGGAGGTCCATCAGTTTTCCCATGACTGATGTTAGACTAACCGGATGGTAGTTCTCTTGTTGTTCCTACTTCCACTCTTGTGGAGTGGTGCTACTGTTGTACTCTTCCAATCCTCCGGCACCTCCCCAATCCTGAATGATTTGTTGAAGAGCACTGCTAAGGGGTTGCCAGTTCCCTTCCTATTTTTTCAGTATTCTTGGGTGTATCCCATCTGGCCCCATAGATTTATCTACCTTTAACTTGTCTATTTCCTCCAGGGCCCTTTCCTCTGTGAAGGGACCTGTGTCTATTCCTTCAGTTGGACACTTCTTTATGTCTATTGTTGATCTGTTACCGTCTGCTTTCTGTGTGAAGACTGAGCAGAAGTACTCACTCAGTGCCTCTGCCTTCCCCCCATCTTGCTCTGTGGTTTGTCCATCTTTTTGTGATTCTAACAATGTCCCTTTGGTCTTCCTTTTTCATGTATGTACCTGTAACCTCCCTACAAATGGGGGTTCCCAAAAGTCTTCCTTGAGCTTGCCTAAATGCTCACTGCCAGGCTGGTGTCCTGCATTTTAGCAGTTTAAATGTGATTACCAGAGCCTGTATGGCCTCTGTGTACTGTCTCTTTAGAGCTGCCTGATTGCAGTTTAAGTAATCTGAGAGGGAGTTCTGTTGAAAGATGTAACTATTTACCGAAAATCATTTAGAGTGATAATGACAGTGTAGTTTGTCTAACCTGCTTTCTTTGTAGCAAGGACTGTTTTGTTTATTTTTATTTTTATTTATTTGTATTTCGGATGACACCTTGTCTCCACTATCTTGGTCCTGGACTGCAAATTGGACCAATCAGTACTGGTGGGACCTAAAATGTAGCCGGACTACAGGAGCTATCTGAATTCAAATCTGTAAGAACTGTAGTTTGAACTTTTGCACCTTTTGCAACTGAAGGGGAGCTCTTGTTTTGACTAACAGCCAAATCAGTCAACCAAATCTTTTGGATCTTGAGGAAAGTCCCGGCTGCTTGCAGTTTTCAGTTAGATCTAAGTTGGAAGCTGAACAAGAAAGAGCTGAAGTAATTTTGGGCAGCAATCCTCGTGGATTCGAATGGGAAAACTGTGAAAGGACTGAGTTTTTGGCTTGCATGACTGCCAGCTGCTCCTGAGAGAGAGAAGAGGTATTTTGGACTAAATCCAAGTTTGTGTGACTAAAGTAAGCTATTGAAGTGGGCCAGACTCAACCTGAAGAAGATCGAAGATTTTGCTGAATCGCGATTAGCCTGTCAGGAGTTCCAGCTACCCTAATCTCCGGTGTGTGTAGAGACTTTGCGATTGAGACTGGGGAGCGCTTTGCCTGGTACAGTAGAATTCCTGTACATGTAAATGTGCTATGAGCTGCTAGTGGGTTGTGAGTTAGTTCCCCACTATGTGAACTGTGTTCTGCTTGCTGGAGGCTGTATCCAGCCCAAAACGGACTGCATCCAAATTTGTCTCCATGCGGTCTGGGCCTTGCCAGACTGGCCCAGCCAGACTACCCACTGCACAGAGAAGTCATCGATGAGAGACCTGCCTGGGGATCAGCCCCTGCTCCATGCTTGAACAGAAACGATGTCTCTGCGACTGCGTGTGGGCCCTGCTTCTCCTCGAAATTCTAGATCACTCCTACAGTCTCGATTTTAGTCCAGCCTGTGTCCAGTCTTGGGTATCGTGAGTAAATACCAGGGTAGATCCCTGCAACAACAGCTTAATCTGAGTGCGTCATCTGATTGTCTTGTTGTTTCATTTCCTTTATGAACTGAGCCCTCTGGCTCCGATTACAAATATTGTGTACTGTGCATGTGTGTGTTTTCCATCACAGGGCCCCAACAGCTGGAACCCCGGCAACCGTCCTGGCTAGCCCATCTCTTCTCCACCTGGGTACACAGAGGTGTGACTGTGTGGGGACTCAAAACGCATGCATAACTGCTTGATTGACATAACCTTTAAGCTAATTAACCTGATTTTGCCTCTTCCTTGTTCAAGTCCTGTGAATAAATCAGATCTAACTTTTTCTGCACGTAATCTGACTGTGGTTCCAGTTTGTGCTCAAAGTACTGTACTGTTGCTATTTGCTGTGCATAACCTTGTTTTACAGGGGGTCTCCAGGGTCAAGTCAGAGGAACCAACCCTGGTGGTAAGTGCAAACAGTGTGGGTACTTGTGTGGTGTGCCAGGGTATTGTGAAGTGATTGTTGTACAGTGTTGAGGCCACTAGAGGGAAGAGGGGGTTACAGTGTCCCGGAGGCCTGTGCCAGGTTAGCTTGACCACTACCAACCCCTGACCTCTGGGTGGAGGCACCTGTTTCAGAACTCCGCCTTAACCTGCTACTAGCCAAGCAGGCAGGTAGTAACCCTTGGATAGTGCCACCTAGGGGTTACATACCTGTAGAGGTTTTGTTATCCTTTTTATGTTGACTTTCGTGCTTGGCAGCCAACATATTGCATTAGTAGGAGATTTGGAGGTGCGGTCACTGTGGGTTTTAATGCAGGGCACGATCAGTAGGTGCGCCCCTTATTCCCTAATAAGGCAGTATGCAGGTGCTGACACCAGCAATATGTAAACTGGCCACCAGATGAAACAAAAGTGCAGCTGCAATGAGAGGCACGCTGGTCATGCATGGCACGATAACATGCCTCCTGACGTGCCTTTCCTGATGAAGCACTTTAGTAAACACGCGGCACTGACTGCCACTGCAGAATGCCAACTTCTAGGGTGCCTAATCCCCTGTTGGCATGCCTCAATCCACTTCATTTGCCAATAGGGGAGCCTCCCCCATCGGCATAATGCCCCCTCCCATTTAAAGTGTGTGCTGAGGGGTGCCCAATCCCTTTGGCATCATGGGCCCCCAACAGTCTGTCATTGACAATGGGGCCCAATCCTGTCGGCTTCAGTCCCCTTCCCAGTTTAATTTGCTGATGGGGAGCCCACTCCTGTCGGCATAATGTCCCCATTTATTTGTGTGCAAAGGGGTGCCCAATCCTCGGCTCTTGCCCCCTTCAGTATGTGCCTCAGGGGTGCCCAATCCCCGTTGGCTAACACCCTCAAAGCACACAGATGGCATGCTGAGGCCGTCCCAGCATGCCATGTCATGTAAAAAAAAAACCTTCAGCAATTTTTTTAACCTGCAAACCAGAAAACGGTCCTCATCGAGTCTGGTGGCCCTCCTCAACCAGCGCCCCACCTCTGCGCACCCTTTCTCCTCACACCCCCTCACCCCATACTTACTTCTGGAGCACAGCGCAATGATCTTCGTGGACCGGAACATGTCTGTACTCTTCAAAGCCGATCACAACTGAAGAAATGCCAGTAAGCTGTATAATGGCATAAATAGGGTTTTTCAACTTTGGTGCATATCTTAGACATTTTGGGAATTTTGGCACGAATTTTTAACATGGGTTATTGAGACCCCTCTCATGAATTCAGTCACTGTCATGGCGTTATTTGTCCCAAAAGGGATTTCACGGTCACTGTGCGGAATTACCTTTGGGACTGATTAACAAAATGACAGTGCCTGATCATGAGGGGACTCTCAAAAGCCTATGTTGCAAATTTAGGTGAAAAAATCAAAAATGGCTGTTTTGGCGTGTGTTGCTCAGTTTCCACACATGCCGTAACTTTGTGAATTTGTAATATTTTCCTCAGATTTTCAAAATTGGCATTTTCTACACCTTCTTATGAACAGTACAGCTGTCATTTTACATATTCTGGCCAAAATGTGTTTTACACATCCGGCACAGAATAAGCGTGGTCGCTTCATCTGAAATCAGTTTTCAAGACGGTTTGAGAAAATAGCGGTAACACTGTTCATGAGCAGAGGTCCTAAAATGCTTATGTTGAAAATTTGGTGATGAAAGTCCATAAAATGACTGTTATAAGCGTGCAGCTAGCAATTTCCACACACCCTTGTAACTTCTAGATTTGCAATATTTTCATGCCCGATTTTCAACACTGGCATTGTTTCACACCTCCTTATGAATAGTACAGTTGTCATTTTTTCACATCCTGCCCAAAATATGTTTCGCACCTGTGGCACACAGTGATGTGGTCGCTATGGGAAATTAACTTTTGGGACAGATGAACAAAATCACAGTGCCACTGTTCATGAGGGAGGTCCCAAAATGCCTATATTGAAAATGTGGTTAAAAATCCCAAAATAATTGGGTAACGGACATGTGTTGCTCAGTTTCTATGCATGCTCATGACTTCACCAATTTTGACATTTCACTCCAGATTTTCAACGTTGCCATTTTTTACACCTCCTCATGAACAATACAGTTGTCATTTTTCATACATCCTGCCCAAAATGTGTTTTCATCCTTGTGCGCCAAATGGCATAGCCGCTGTGCAAAACCACCTTTCAGCTAACAAACTGATAGTGCTGCTCTTCATGAGGTTGGGTCACAAAAGCCTATGTTGAAAATTTGGGTGAAAATACCAACAAATGCCTACAGCATTAAGGTTTCTAACTGTAACACCCACCCTGTAGAGACTGACAGGTGTCAGGGTGTGACTTGGGATCACTGGCTGTAATGCTCATGCCATTCCACCCCCACCCCACCCTGCAGCCAGTGACAGGGATCGGCGTGCCTTGGAGGTGTTGGCCCTAAAGTTTACCCCATTCTCCTATACTGCACCCATCTCAGTGTATTTCCATATGGAATGGGGTAAGTATAAGGCCAAGACCCCAAAGCACACCTCGACACTTGTCCAGTGTCTACAGAGTAGGGTGAGGTAAAAATGGCATGGCGTTATGGCCAACGGCAATGGCACACCCCAATGCCTGTCGGTCTCTGCAGGGTTGGGGTGGGTTGGCGCAGTTCAGTACTTCACTGCCATTCCTATTATGCATCTCTAACTCCTGCACTACCAATGCCAATACCAGCGAGACAAAATTCAGCATTGACAAATGCTTGTTACTTTCTCAGCTATCCTAACCTCTTTTTGAGCCTTTGTATTTCTTATCACTTTCCCTGTCTCGTTTAGTTTCTGTTTATATTCTGTTTTGTCTGCCCTCGTTCCCTGACTCCTTGTACTTTCTGAAGACTATGCACTTTTCTCTCACCATGGTTGCCACCTCCTTGGAAAATGATAGTGGGTTTTTCATCCTTTTGTACTTATTAAGCTGATGGGCACACTGTGATGTGACCATGGTTATTGCATCCTAAACCTTGTCCAATATTCCTCAATGGTTCCACTATGCTGCGGCGACAAGAAATGTGTCGACTGTTGGCTGGCGACAGCACAACACCACCAACTGTTGTTGTGCGTCACTGGGAACCAGCGTTTTCTGTGGGGCAAAGCCCCCACACACCCCTCCATGCGGGGGACTCTGCCCTCGCACCACCCACCTAAAGATTTCTAACTGCAGTCAGAGTTAGTTCAGGAGGGGGCAAACACCCGCAGCAGCAGTGTCTGAACACCTGGAGACCATGACAGCGAACTGCGAAAATGTTGCTGTGATGGTCTTCATTGGCATTTGCATCGCTGCACCATCGGTATACCTCCTCAATGCTCCCTTCTGTTGAGTTACTAAGGTTGTCTCTTAGGCAGGCCTTCATGTTTGTGAAGTCTGCCCTCCTGAAATCAAGAACCTTCAGTTTGGGGTGTGTGGAGTCTATAGTCCTTTTACCCTGAACCATACCGTGTTATGATCACTGTTTCCCAGGTGGTTACCTACTTCAACACCCATAACCCAATCGCTATTTCAGAATATCAGATCTAGAACCACGCTACCCTTGTGGGTGATGTCACTAGTTGACTTAGGCCTGCTTAATGTAGTGTGACTAGGAATTCCCTGCTCTTCTGTGATGCCACTGTGTGGGTATTCATATCTATGTCCGCATATTGAAATCCCTGGCAGCATAATGTCCCCTTTGCCTGACATCTGGAGGATGGTTTCCAGGATTTCCTTGTCCTGGCTTCCTCCTGATTTGGGGGTCTGTAGATTATTCCTACCTGAATGGGTTTCTGGCTTCCGGACCCTACTGTGATCCATAGATCCTCTGTTTCCCTTAGTTCCTGCTGCATTTCTGTAGCATTGATGGTATCCTTAACATAAATAGCTACCCCTCCCTTTCTCCCAGTCCTATCTCTCCTAAACAAGTTGTACCCGGGATAGTCACCTCCCAACCATGATTATTTGTGAATCATGTTTCAGTCATAGCCACCAGTCTAGTCCTGCCTCAGCTTATTGTAGCATTGGGTCAGTCATCTTGTTAGCCAGACTGTGTGCATTGAGGCATAGTGCTGACCACTCTTGCTGTGTCGCTTTGTTTGTCATGCCTCCCTTGATTTATTGTTTGTCCCTTTGTAGTTTTCCCTGTTTATAGTTCCTCCCTTTCCATTGTGATGGTCAGCGCCAGAGCCCGCTAAGGGTTTTATGTTTCCGGCTATCGGCTTTTGCTATCCTGGAGTGTGTAGATTTGGTGCTAGCTGGAGGGAAGAGACAGCAGGCTCTATGTATGCTTTTCCCAGATCTACCGTCCATCTCCCTCCCGCTAGTTTAAATGTCCTACATGAACATCAAATTTCTGGCCCAGTGCTCTGACTCCTCTTTACTCAGGTGGACACTGTCGAATTTAAAGAATTCCCTTTCCCAGAAGTTGCCCCAGTTTCGATGAAGTGGTGCCCTTTTGTGGCACCAGTCCTTGAGCTATGAGTTGAGTTCACTTGTCTCTTCTCTCTGATTTTCTGCCTGTTCGTCCCTTTTCCCAAACAGGCGGAATCTCAGATAATGTAATGCTGGATGAAAATGAAACCAATTTCTTGCTGAGCTGCGCAATGTGCTCCTTAACCTCTTTGACCAACTGGCTAGCAAGGTCAGTGGTCCCTAGGGTGGGCCAGGATGTTTGAGCCCTATTCTTTTCTTTTAACTACCGCTGTTTGAGGAGAAGGCAGTGGTAGCAGGACTGCTATGCTTGTTTTATTTTTCTAAAGGTATGCCATCTACACTGTGATTTGCAGTCTTTCCAGACCATCTTTATTCCTCTTGTTCCTTGCGGCTTGCTCTCCCGTATTTATGTTTTTGCAGAGACAAAAGTATGATGGCAAAGCAGAACTCTGAGCAGACCGCCATTCGGGTTGGCGTGAGGGTTGAAGCCTGCTGCTGATATAATTCTTGCTCTGAAAAGCTTGACCTGAGGGAAGACTTACCCTGCTTCCAGACTCTTTTGGGAAGTGAACTCTGAACTTCTTGCTTTATTAATATTTATTAACTTCGTGTTTGTTATTGTGTTGTTTTTGTTTTTATCTTTCCGTGCTTCTGTTTGCCTTATGTTTATATTTTCATTATTTTATTGTTTTTTCGAGAGTCTGAACTCGTCAAAGATCAAGGGAAAGCTTTTATTTTCTTTTTACTTCCTCTGTAGATGTTTTTAGTTATTATACAACACGATTTTATGGTGCTTATTTTAAATATATATTTATTAGGTAGTTGAGAAGGAATGAACAACACTTTTGTGGATTATTGACACTCCTCACTCCCTAATTCTATTTTATATACCTCCAGTGACTATTTAGCTGTTCTCAGCTGACACCACTAATTAATTAATTAACAATTAGGCAATAACCACCAGGATGCTAATAGGAGTGCTTTATAACTCATCCCTGCAATCTCTCAAATCAAGTCAAGAGCGGGTTCTGCAGGAGAAGCAGTAGTTACTGCCTTAGCTTGGAGTTTGGTACTCAGGGGTTCCGGCTTCTGCCTTTCTGGCATGGTGTTCTGGTTTAATTTATAAGCTTAGTGCTTTTTACCTACCATGTGTTTCAATGAACCCACCTCTAGTGTGTCTTCAGCCTGTTTTAAGAGAGCCCAGGTTGGGGTTGTGGGCAAACCAACATCCATCCTATATAAAGATTGCTCTCTCATTTTCACTGGAAGTGGCTTTATGGCTCAATGTCTAAAATGGAGCGAAGTAAAATCATTAGATTAAGTATAGAAGGGATGTGGAAGTGGACTATTGTGGACTGTTTTAGTCTTTATACATACATTATAACATTATACATGGTACAAACTGCTGCAAACAACCTATATGAGCCTATTTGATTAATTGACTCAGTCATATTCAGACAACAGTTTGCCGTTTATATTATCCTAATTGTAGAGGGTTCGCAGATGCATGCTGTTTGCTAGCAGAGTCGGAAAAAAATATATATATATATATATATATATATATTATGGTAGCACGTAGTACTACCATAGTTAGGGTTGAGGAGCCATTTACATGTTAAACCCACAATTTTGCACCTTAATAACTTTACAACTGTTTGATGGATTTGCCTGAAATTTGGCATACATGATCAAGACCCATACGCCTTGGGATCTGCCAAGATTCGTACTGGTCAGATATATGGCTGCAGAGTTATTAGTGATCTGCACACTCATTTATGCTTTTGGAATTTCTCGGTTATGCCTACAGGTCGTGACGTGTTTGCGTGACTGGTCCGGAATTTCTAGGAACGAAGCCAGGGTTCCCGATGTGTCTTTTTGAAGATTTCATGAAAAATATTTAACGGTTCAAAAGTTATTCAAAACAAGTTCCCATTATAAGTCAATGGGAAAAGTTAACAAAAGTTCGACAGTGTCGCAAATGCAGCTTTTACTTTCAGAATGGCCCTTTTACTGTCACAAATCTGCATTTTGTTTTCAGTTGGTGATCAAAAATGCTTGGCATTTAAATTTGGGACCCTTTAGCAACCTAATTCTTTTGTATTCACTTAGTCGGACCCTGAGGATGCTAGCCATGTCTTTATTTTGGGGTAAAACAGCCCAGAAATATGTTTTCAAATTTATGGAAAAAGTACTTTCGTAAAGTACTTTCGTGACTTACATATCTTCGGTTGAATTTGGTAAAAAGCTTTTGCAAATTCATGTATAGTACTTTTCTAGGCTGTGGGAAAATGACAGCAATTATTTGGCACCACGCTGCAAAAGAACGGTTTAGTGTTTGGGGCTGAAATTTGAGGAACACAGCTGACATGTCACAGATGTGCCTTTCAGTGTTTCATTGAAAAATATTACACAGCGGCAAACTTACGGCACTCCAAAGTTGACGCTTTTTCCATAGGATAACATTACGGCGTCCAACACATTGCAGCAATCTTTTGGGCCCTGCTGCAAAATAACTGTTTGGTCTTTTGGGCTGAAATTTGGAGGAAGACAGCCAACATCCCACAGATGTGCCTTTCAGTGGTTTGGTGAAAAAATATTACAGGGAGGCAAAGTTATGGCACTCCGAACTTCTCTTTTTCCCATAGGATAACATTACGGTGTTCTTGCGCTTTTCAGGGCCTGTATCTCAGGAGCGGTGCGAGATACAGACTTTTGTTGGAAAATGCTTAGCCCCCTAAGTGTAAAACTAGCCAGGAAAGTGATAATTCATATGACTTTTAATTTTTTTCCTATGTAAATGCGGTTCCTGAGATATAGTCCTGGGGTGGGCTTGGCCTGCCTGCCCCGCCTGCCTCTAACCACCTCCCCACCCAGGGGCGGCTGTCAATTTATGATCCACCCGTGACATCACATCCGTGATATCACGCCCTGTTGCCAGAACCTATCTCCCCACTTTCCCATTTGCAGGTTATACCTGTTGGCCACTAGAGGGACCTATGCTCCCTCACTACTTCCTACTCCTACCTGTGCAGCACTACTTCCTGGGATCTTGCTCACCACAATGTATTGGCCTGCCTCACGCTCTGCCTGTGCCTATCCCCACTAGCAGTGCACTTACCCACTTACCCATCTGCTAGTCCACACTGTGCCCTGGCACCCCTCCCTCCCTTGCTCCTGAACCTCCTCTCTTGCCCCTTGGGACCTCTGTGTGTCCCCATCCCCTGCCCTCCCCTAGCTTTCTCTTCACCTCAGGCACATCTGGGTGTCTTCTTATTCTTGCTTTCCTCCTGTACCTCCCTGCCCACCCCTGCTCCTTAGCCTCCCCTCTCCCCCATGTCAATCGGAAAAACCTCTCACCATCTCCCAGCCAGGGTGTTAGTCATGCTACTACTCCTGTCAGGGAACATTCATCCAAACCCTGGCCTGGTTCCCAGGAGCTCCCCAACTCACACCACAGGCCTATGCATGGTCTCCATGAATATCTGTAGCCTCCTAAAAAGTTTGACTCACTACAATGCCTGGTCAATCAATTAACCCTGATGTCATCACCCTGGTTGAGACTTGGCTGTGAAATCCTCCTGACTCCCTAGTCTCCCTTCCTGGTTTCACCTCTTTCTGGTCTGACCGTGTTGGGAGACGGCGCATACAGCTATTTATGTCAAGGAATCTCTCCTCACTAGCCTTGCCTTCACTCCCCATCCTTGACTCAGGGCCCAGGCACTTACGCTGAACTAACCCTGACCCTTTAAAGGGACCCTTTATCTGACTACTGCATAGTGCCCCCCAGGACCAAACGCAGGCCATTGCCCTCTTACAGAATACCTACCTCTACCTCCTTCCGCTGATCAAATTCTGGTGGGTGACTTAAATGTCAACTGGCTCAGCCCTCCTCCTCCTCTACCGAGACTCCTTTTCTGCAATAGACCTAATGCAACTAGTTACCCACCCTACCAGGACTAACCCCAAGAGATGCTCCAGTACCCTGCTTGATGTGGTACTCACCAACCGCCCTAATCGGATCCCCAATGTACAAGTCCTCCCAGACTCTCTCAGCGATCACTCCCCATTCTATTCCACTGGTCAACCTCAGTCCCCAAACCCATAGCACAGTCCACATGCCGGGCGTCTAATTACCTGGTGGACTGATAAAACTTAAGGAACTTGTCCCAAATTGACTGGTCTCCTATACAGGCAACTCCTGACATCGACGCAGCTCTCTCCTTCTTTACCCAAACTTTTAATAATGCCTGTGATATCTTTGCCCCAGTGTTGACCCGCGCTCTAAAAGGATGAATGCCCCTGGTTACCCCAGCTTTGATCCACCAGCTCAAACATAGGGACAACCTATGGCACTGTGCCATTGAGACTGGCCGCCCAATGACAGGCGGTTATATGCTGCCGCCTCAAACAAGTGCACTGGCCATCAGAAAGGCCAAGTCTGAGCACTATCGGTCCTCACTCACTGCCTTATGGGGGAATCCCAGAACCTTCTGGGATAACATTAAACAGTTAAATGGGAGTGCACACTCCCCACCCACCCAGATCAACATTAATGGTGTGATCTCCTCAGACCCAGCCCTCATAGCCAACCACCTCAACACCTCATTCACTGACCTTAGCCCTATCCTCCCTACAAATTTTTTTGACCCTCCTCCCAGCACCTGTCAGAATCTTTCTGCCCTTATTTTCTCCTCCGCGTGTTTCTGCCCAAGAACTTAGGCCGCACCTTGTCACTGCCCTCAAGAGTAATAGTACAGGCAGTGACACCCTGGATCCGTGTATCCTACGGCTGGTCTTAGACACAGTCCTTACCCGATCACATGCCTCATCAACCACTCTCTTTGCCTGGGGAAGGTTCCAACTGCCTGAAAGTCGCCACTGTCACCCCTATCTTTAAAGGTGGTGATAGGACTGTGGCTGGAAACTATCGACCGATCTGCATTCTCTCTCTCTCTCAAGGCCTTGGAAAAGTGGTGGCCTCTCAAATCTCTGACTACCTCTCCACCTACAATGTCCTTTGTCCTGAGCAGCATGGCTTCCGAGCAGGCCACAGTACCAACACAGCCCTCCTAGAGTTCTCCAACTTTCTCACTCCTCCTTAGACACTGGTTCTCTGGCTGGTGCTGTCTTCATTGACCTCTCGAAAGCTTTTGACACTGTCTCCCACCCCTCCTTCTTGATGCCCTTAGTCTCTCTGGTTTTGCTGCTGGGCCTATCTCCTGGTGCACCAGTTATCTGTCTGACTCTCCAGCGTGTAAATATTAATGGGACCTACTCAGACATCTGTCCCATCTTTTCTGGTTCCCAGGGCTCCATTCTGGGCCCCTTACTATTCTCCCTTTACCTTAACACCCTTCCACGCTCTTGCTCGGGAACATTCTATTGTACGCTGATGATGCAGTCATCTTTGCCTCAAATCAGAACCCTACGCCCTCCAGGACTCGGCTGCAGAAGTCCTTCACTGAAGCCGAGGGCTGGTTCAAGGAACATAGATTGGTGATAAATCTTAAAAACAAAACCATGTTCTTCACTCATCCCCAAAACAAGTCCTGCAACTTCAAACTCTCATTCACTCTGAGTCCTCATTCCCACTCAAACAAGTTTTTCCTATAAATACCTAGGGATCCATTTTGACCCTCCCTCTCCTTCCATGGACACATCGCTGCCCTAGCCACTGCCACTAATATCCGATTGGGCATCTTACATCGGTATAAACACTGCCTCTCCCGGAGGCTCTTGACTCACAGTCACCTCTCTATCCTGTCCCTAGTGGACTATGGACTGCCGGTGTATGGTGCTGCTGATCAGACCACACTCCATAAAATTGCACTACTCTGAATAAGGCCTGCAGGTTAATTACTGGAGCACCTAGGATGACACACACCTGTCTACTGTATGCTAAAGTGCTGGTACTTGATCTCGACGAGCGCCTCAAATATCTTACCTGTACCTTACAAAAAGACCCTCCTTGGGCTTTCCCCACCAGGATTGACCACCACCATACGCCACTCTGTCCCACTAGTTCATACTCGGACCTCTGGGAAAACCTCTCTTGTTATCCCTAGAGCTAGGACCTCTCACGCCAAAGAGCCTTCAGCTTTAGGGCCCCTCCTGGTTCAACACACTGCCCCCTCCATCTCCGAGCTCAACTATATAGGTGCTTCAAAACTTCCTACGTAACCACCTTATTAACACCCGATGCTGTAACTGCCACTAGTCAAAGCCGTCATAATACTTATGACAAAGCTTATTACTAAGCTGCTAAGGATGACATAACTCTGGTATTGTTTGCATCCATCCTACCTGTACCAGCTTGTTTGTATCTATGTCTTAATTTACTGTTATACGTGATGTGTTGTACTGCTATACTGTGTATTTTGGTTTGTCTTACTGTGACAAGGTACTTTTGTAAATGAGCCTATGGCTCAAAGGTTTTCAAACTGCTGTTTAAATAAAATAAAAAATAAAAATAAAATATAAGCAATTTAGTATTCCAACTCCTCATTTTCTGCTCCGAGACCCATTATTATACATACATTCTTTGTAGTCACTGTCTTTCTCTATGCAGCTTTTGGGGTAAACCAGCCTGTGCACTTACATTACTGTTACTGTTACTGCTTCTGCTTGCGGTTCCATACCCATTTCACTTACCGTTCATACGCCTACCATGTGCGTTACCCGCTGCGTTTTCATTTGCGCTTGCTTTTGTGTTGTTTTTAACATTTCTGTCTACAGTAATGTTTCTCTTTCTGTTTTGTTTTGCGCCACTCATGCACATTACCATTTGCGCTAGCGGCACAATGTTACGGCCCCAGCCATCCCCGCCCGCCGCATTACGCTCACTATTTCATTACTGGCCTCAAAGGAGGGTAAAATCCATTTAATTTATTAGTTCAGCTTGCGCGAAGTGATGTTAGGTACTGAGTCTCTTGATTTCAACACACCTCAACCATGAGGCACGCTGAAGTTGTCGGTCCTAACCTCCACCCTCATTCTCCTATACTCTGCTTCTTCACACATCTGATGGAGTGAGATTTAGTCAGTAACCCCTAATTTGCACCCGATGCCAGTTGGGGTGTGGTGGGGTCCAAGGGGCTTTCAACCCAACACCGACTTCTCGCTTTTTGTCGCTGTGAACAACCCTAACTAATGCATTAAATGGAGTTTTTGCCTCTATTATATATATATATATATATATATATATATATGTATATATATTCTCCTTTAAAACCCTCTACCTATTTCTACCCACAGTGTGTTTATTGTGGAGATCAACTGGAACGTTTTTGCTTGGGTGATGATTCCAGTGGAGACCGAAGTCTCACTGAACCCTTTTTTTTTGGCTTGATTTACACAATACTACGGTGCCAACACCAATGCCAATGTCGGGGAGTCTGAGGAGTTGTAGGAGGTGTAGGCTACAGGAGCCAGTGGACTCTGAATCCAAGTTTCAACTTCTTTTTATGTTATTTTGAACCCAGCCACAACTAGTTCTGCTGTACTGCTGTATTGTGTCTCTAAGAGCATCTTGAGAAAACTTGAGAATCCAGAGAAACTGAGAAAAACAATACTTGTACCATTCAACAGAGTCTGAGAAAGTTGCTACAAAAGCCACCCTCTTCTTTCCTCTCATCCTCTAACACTTAAACTGTTCCTCTAGACACGGTGAAAATTTGCTGGTAATTTGAAATTTGGAGCAGTTTTTGAACCGCTATTTGTTAATCATATTTGGACTTTTGGTGGACATCTGGTGATCCCGACCATAAGGCAATATACTTTTACATCTTTATGGTAATATTTTTCCTTTTAATTGGTATTACTTTAGCTTTAGCTCTAGCCCTATTTTTAACTTGCCTTTCTATCCCAACAAGACCGATATTACTGGGACTTTGAATCATTGAATTATTCTATTACCAGGTTACTGTGGTTTTAGGTGAATTTTTCTGTAAATTCCTATAACTATTTGTAATCAGCAGTTTTAAATTACAATTGTATATCCCATACGGTTTATTACTATATATCATGTACACTAGAAGTGGTAGAGCATTGGTAAAAATACAGCAGGGAAAGATGGGGGTCAAAAGCTACTAGAGGTAGGGGGAGCAATAGGAAAATCTGCTGTGTTTATACACAGGAGTTGTCCATTATGTCTCTTGCCTTCTCTACCCCAAAAGATCAGATTGGCCTCTGATGCTTTTAAATTCCTCCAGTTGTCCTTATCTCCATGTCATATTAAAGAAGAGATTTTATTGACCAAAGATCTGAGCCCTTGAATCCTTCTCTATCTCTTCTCAAATAATTTGCCCTCATAGGTCATTATAGGAAGAGGAGCCTGATTACCAAATGTATTTTCACACCTCCTAGTAAATTAAAATTTAAGAGTGTCTTAGAGCACCACAGTTTTATTACTGCAAATGACGCAAACAATGCAAATGATGTAAATGGTGCAAATGATACAAATGTTAATTCTCTATCCACTGAGGTTCCTAATAATATGGGAAAAAATTATCTATGCCAGTGTTTACTTTTTTAAACCTAAGGTACAACAAAGGAAAATAACAGACTTTCTCTGTGTAATTCTGGTCCTTTGAAAGCTCCTCCAGAGACAGTTTGACCTTTTAACTTCAGTCCCTGAAAACCTACCTGTTTACACAGAGTCCCAGGAAGGAAGGTAGACTAGTTTGAAAACTTCAGGAAACCAAACAAAACACTCTTTAAAAGGGTCTGAGATCTCTCTGCATCCTACAGGGCTACAGTTTTAGCCCCCAGAATCCTATATTAGTTTAGACTCCCTTCGCCATACTCAGAGAACTCTCAGTATTGATGGGTTCACCTGATAATGTTTTTAGAAAACTTGATAATGAAGTGGAACAAATAAATTTAGACCCAGAATTTCTTTCATCTTGCCCAGATACAATATCTAATTACATGATTAAGGCTCTGGCCCATCCTATTATGACTAATATTGTTTTGTTGGAAGCTTTTAAAGAACTTAAATATCACATAGAGAAGTTGTCTGATTTATTCACTGACAACATTTTAGCACTTTAAAAAAATAGATAACTTGAAAAGGAAAAGCATGAGGAAGGACTAGAAAATTGTCCTTTCCATCCATTCATATTGCCCCTCCCCAATTAAGGGTGGTAAAAGAAAACAATCCACAGAAAAACGCCAAGAAAAAGAACCAAAGGCAAAAAAAAAAAAGAAAAGAAAAGAAAAGAGGTTACTACTGCTACTAACTCTGTTCAGAACCTGTTGACTAAAGATCTCCTGAGGCCTAACAAGCACGTCTTAGTTACAGATAGATCAATTACTGAGCATCTTTTGAGTGCAATGGCAGAGAGATGGACAGCGAGTGCTGTTGCCCTGCCTCTGTCTCCGATTCCACGCCATTAAGGCAAAACAAGAACGGGACAGAAGTGGCCAGCTAGAGATAAACAAGATATTTAATACTTTATCAAAGGGGATGCTAGTTTCATAGTAGAATCTTCATTTAGAATCAAAACCACTTCTGAATATAGATCGTTACCTCTTCTGGAAAAGAAGTTATTTTTAAACTGACAACATTTTTCTCAAACCCTATGAATCGGATGTTTTTATATAATTTAATCTTTCATTTATTTAGAGCTGAGTTAGAACTTCCTGCAGCAGCACAGGATATTATGTATGTTTTCAGAGACACATCTGCCCTTAATAAACCGGTTTATGTACTACTATCAAATATGGATACAGCAAAAAAATTTGGGCAAAACAACTCTTATCAATAATCTGGGAATATTGATATCCTCCTGTGAACTGGTCAACTATTGGAAATTTGCACATGGGTCTGTCAAACCTCACTTTTTCTCCCAAGATATTATTGTTTCTACTTTAACTCTTTAAACTGGAACTTTGAAACAACAAAGCAACTACAGAGTTTGTCCATTTTTGAATATCGAATATGAAGGGGAAACAGTCACAGGTTGGCAACCTTTGTTCATACATTGTTAGCCACTTGTTTAGATAGTGAAATATCACCTCAAGAGATTGAGTCAGTTAAGAGGGTACATACAGGCCTTCTAGATTCCCAAATAGATATTGTAATTAACTCACCAGGGTTATATAATAACCTTTACAAAATATGTACAAATTTGACAAATTAATATTTACATGGTTGATCTCTGGACCCCAGACAATCATGCTAAAATGGTTGAGGGATGGAGGATAGCTTTGTGACTGGTCTCCTTTCTGAATTCCACTCTTCTTTTCGCTACACTAAAGATTGTAATATGACATCAGACATGTCAATTTCAGAGACTGCAAATTTTGTATCATGGAATATTGTGGACTAAAGTCCAAGCTGGTCGATTCACACTGGCAGGATTTCATTTCTAAATTAGAAATTTTATTATTTCAGGAAACGTGGGCAAGCACTAACATTTTTATTAATGATTATGAACATTACACGTGCTGCCACAAAAGACAAAATCTGTGGCAGAGCCAAAGGTGGGATAACAACACTTGTTAAGATAAGAAAGGGCATTCGAATTCTAGAACATTCTTCTCTCACAAGTGAAATCCTACTTAGTGTTATCAACTGGGACTCATTAACATTTTTAATAGTGAATGTGTACTTTCCCCAACCTTCACATTTCCACTTATGTGATACCTGGGCTCAACTCACTTCAGAAATTGGCCTATTATATTTAAAACATCAAAGAGATATAATAGTAATTGGTGGGACTTTAACCCAGACGCAAAATTTGATAATTTTCAACATTGCAGTCTCTGATATATGTGGAGATATAAACCCAAGGAACTCTGTTGATAATATTATTAACAAGGCAGGCCTTAAGTTTAAAGACTTCATTATTAATAACAACTTTTGATTCTAAGTGGGAGGAGATAGAGACCGGATGGAGCATACACATATTATTCTTCTAAGGGCAAAAGTGTTATAGACTACTCGTTGATTACTCTAGAAAATTACAGTCATTTCCAAGGATTTGAAATATGCTTGAAGCCTGAAAGTGATCATGCAGCTTTAACAGCCAAAATAGATACAGCAAAGATGGTAAAACGACTAAACTAAACGAACCCTTTCTAACCTCTCTAACATCAAGAGGAAAATACAGACTTAGTCTAAATAATAAGGACTTGGAAAAGTCTTGAAGTACTCTACTCTACCAAGATGAACACACTTTTACACTTTCAGAAGGCAAAAGCTCAGCTCGGTATATTAATGAACAACTTGAGGAATGTCTCTAAAATGAATGCTGTAATCTACACTTACAAAAACCAAAACCTACTTCATCAACTTGTTTTGATCAGCAATGTGTTAAAGAAAAGCAAAATTGGGAAAACTGATTAAAACACTAATGAAAATCCATTAAGATCTTGTACTGCAAATCTCAATAAAGCAAGAAAACATTATAAAAATTCTTTAAACAAAAAATATGAGTTTACCCAAAAGCAATGGGCCTATATGCAAGAAACCATAGATAAAAATGATTCAAAGACATTCTGGCTTATGGTAGCTAAGGGAGTAAAAACTTATCAACCCTCAAAGGCTGTTTACATCCCAAAAGAAACGGGTTTCTTGTTTTTCAAACCTTTTCTACAGTGACACTGAGTCAGATAATATTTTAAGCACTCTAATTGGATGTATTCAGATCTATATAAACCTTTAATATTTTCTTTGGCAGAAGTAGAAAAGGCCATTTCAAATTCGGATAACAACAAGGCCCCTGGCCAGATACTATCCTAGGAAATTTATAAAGAAAACAAAAATTTTGTGTCCCTTTCTGGCAAATTTTTTCAACATCTCTTTGAGAGAAAGGTATATTCCCAGTTCATGGTCTAAAATATCATAGTTCCCATCCATAAAAAGGTTCTTTCCAAACCCTTAACAACTATCGCCCCATAAGCTTGTTAGACATTAGTAGCAACATTTTTCTAGCATTCTTCTGACAAAATTACAGTTATGGGTAAACACTGACATCCCTCTTTCTAAATTCCAGGCTGGATTTCACAAAGGTTTTTCGACTTTAGATAAAATATTTATTTTAGTTCACTTAATAGAAAAATACAACTTATACAGAAAAATGAAACTTTATGCACTATTTATTTATTTCACTGCAGCTTTTGATTCAATAGTTAGGAAAACTCTTGGAATATTCTTCATACATGAGGACTTGACAGCAATTAGATATGATTCAAAGGCAGTATCTCAGAATATTTTCAAGTAATAAAGGGTAAAACAGGGTTGCATTTTGGCTTCATTTTGTTTCATTTTTATCTAGACTCCTTATTATACTTTGATACCTCCACACTTTTGGATTCTCCTAAAATTGATAATCAGTATGTTCACCTCTAGCATACGAGATGATTTAGTTCTTTTGTCCTTATTGCAAAAGGACTTCAGATAAAACTAGATCAATTAAAAAGAAATGTGATTATTTAAATTTGGGAATTAATCTAGATAAAACAAGTTAATGGTATTTGGGAACCACTCCCCAAAACTAAAAATTATGTTATTTATTTATTTATTTATTTGAACAGCAGTTTGAAAACCTTTGAGACAGAGGCTCATTTACAAAGATACCTTGTCACAAAAAGACAGACACAGCACAACAGTATGTTACAACAATAATGAATACAACAATGGGGGAATACAACAAGTTGGTTCAAACAGGATGATGCATACAATAACATTGTTAGGCAGTCAAACTTCAATTGTCATAAGCAGCCAAACAGGTGGTTTTGTCTATAATAAGTTTATAATATTAAATAATACACAAATTGATACTGCCCTACTTATTGTTACCTTGGTATCAAATTATCTACAACTGGCTCTTGGAGCCAACATATAACCGAATAAGTAAATAAAGCAAAGCATGTAGCCAAAGCTCTGCATAGGTTCAGTTCTAAGTTTGTGGGCTCTGTTATCCTGCTATTAATGCAGGAGAATCCAAGATCACTCCTACATTAATATATGGAGCTGAAATCTGGGGGTTAAGCCCAATTCAAAACTGGCATTTCCCTATCTTTTACTATAAAGCTATCTTGCAAGTCCTTCTTTCATGGCCAGTTCTATAGTAAGAGCAGAACTGGGCAGAATCTCTTTAGTAGATTTGATTAATCTTAGATTATTGTCCTATTGGCTCAGGATAATCAATAATCACAATAATATTATTCCTATCCTCTGCCTAAAAGAAAAAGAAAAATGGAATACTAAGGATTCCTTTACCCATGGCTAAAAGCCGTATTAACAAACTTATATAATTTGGATTGCATGCATTTATGGAGAGATCATCAGGTTGGTATTTTGATATCTAACACTTACAAAGCTGGATTTAAGAACAAAATATTTATGCTAGCACAGGATAATCAGATGCAACAGGTTCGAGGTCAAAAACAAGCCCTTGGTTCAGCCAAATAAAATTGACTCGACTCTAGAAAATTATTTAATACTTCCAATAGCTCCCATACTGAAGGTGATCTTGTAGGCAAGGTTTGATTAACTCTTTGAAATATACGTATTTTAATCGCTGGCTCTCAAATAAATTTTAATAATAATTCCTATCCCTGTAATAGAGGGTTTACTGAGTCACTGTTTCACATAATAATATAATACCCTGTTCAACAGACAGAGAAGCCAGATATTAAACAACTTTTTAACCAAATATGCAAATTTGGAATATGATCCAGTATTTATTTTGCTCCATCCTGGGACAGTGGAAGATGTGGAAATGAGTTTTAAATTTTATCATCTGTAATTAGCTTCAAGAAAAGGCCTATTATAAAAAGATCTCAATCGAAAATTAACACTTGATAATACTGACCTTTAATCACCTGATGTGAATATATTCTGTATTTATTGTCTTAAACTGTATGATGTTTGTAATGTCCAAAATTTTAAATATCTTTTGGAAGAACAAATAAACTTGAATCTTGAATCTTGACTATTTGGTCAGTGTCCTCCAAGTGGATGCTTCTGGGAGACATCTGACCTGCACATCTGCACGTTTGTTTTGCCTCAGGTGGGGTCCACATCAAATCATGGAGTCCCCTATGATTATGATTTTTTTCCTGTTGAGGTTTTGTTTATGATGTTGTTTTGCTATCCTATTGCATTTGACATTCCTTTGGCCCGAGACATCCTCCATTGTTACAGATGGTATGATTGCAAGAGTGTGTACCTGTTTGCTATGTTTAGAGTGCTTTGTTGGTTTGGGAGAATTGCCTGAGTTCTGCCCCTTTTCCTGCAACCAGTTGCCATCCCCAGGCCTGGTCGTTCTCTGGGGGAAAGGAGTGCTGGTTTGGTGTCGGTGATATGGAGGTGCACTCCAAAAGAAATGCCTCCTTGTAGGTGGTTATGCAGGATGCTGATCTCACCCCATGCCTCCTGCAGCTGCGCCCTGAGGCTACATATCTCTAAGCATACGGACAGCAGCTCTGCCTTTGGGCGACGTGACATTGAAGAGTGTCCCAAAGTGTTGGCAGCCAAAGGTATCCATGTACGCAACAGTGGATGGAAAGAAAGAGTAAATAATTATTCAAATTAAGCACTGAGGCAAAAGGAATAGGTAGTGCTAGAACAGGGAAAAGGAAAAATAAATAAAATAAAGCAATGGTGTAAAGAAATGAAAGGCTGCCAGTCCACGGGAGGGGATAAATAAATAAAGTATGTTCACGGACTGCAGCCAGGGAGTAAGGTGAAGTGTATTAGCTGCCATGGGGCTATGAGAAATGGCAGCAGCGACTGAAGATGCCAGGGTAAAATGGTTCAGTAATGCAGTAGCTATGCAGGTCACAGGAGTGGCTACAGCTGTTTGGGGAAAATATAAATAAAAGATTACTGTTTGGCTGCACTGGGACATTAAACCTGGGACACTGTTAAAATCTGTGGACACTGTTTGCATTGGCCACCATGTTTAGCAGCCGTGGTGACACCAGCCAGCTAACCACTGAGCCAGGATTCTTGAAAGGGACTCTCGGCTGATTGAAAGGACTCTTAGGGGAAAATACTGGGAAAATCTAGGCACCTTTTTCTGCACCAATGAGGCATCGAGGGGCCTCATGCGATTCATCTTTGCCTAAGGACATTGGGTTCAGCAATGGGGAGGAGGAAAGGGCTCCCAACAAAGCTGGGACTGTTGGGTGGAGTCAGTTCGTGGGAGCTCCTCCTGAAGGATGGGGCTCCTGCCCCTGGAGAGATTGGGGCTGTGAGATGGGCCTACCTGGGGCTGTGAACAATTTGTCCCCAGGGCAGGTAAGGGCCTGCACAATCAGGAAAAGAAAGAAGCAGCTTGGAAGAGAAAAGGGAAAGCTGCCGGATGCTGAAAGTTCTGTGCTGCTTTTGAGATTGCACCACAGTGATCAGACAAAGCAGAAGAGGGAAGAGGTTGTGTCCTGAGCCTGACTAAAAGGACAAAGGTTGGGTCTAAGCCTGGGAAAAGATGGGAATTCAGGGAATGATGAGCACATGAATATAATTGTGATGAGGAAAGAGAAAGAAAGAATGAGCCTCTTGAGCCACAGAAATGCTAAGTACCTTCATGGTGAAAATTGGATTGAGGTGTGCAGGTGATATCTGTGTGAGCCAGAGCAAAAGGTGGCTGTAGTTAAAGCTAAGAGACTGTGAAAGCAGAAAGATGGACAGATGTTTTCCTGGTCTGAGTACCTGTTGTCTGCTCCTGAGATACAGCAAAGAGAGAAAGGGATTGCTGTGGCAGCACAACATGGCCGGAAAGAGAGTGGAAGAACAAGGAGAAGCAGATGAGAATGTGCTGAAGTGTTCCTGCTAACACCCAGGGCCAGGTGGAGAACTTGCTAACCTCCATCAAGTGGGGTCTGCCACTGCAAGTGTCACGGGTCTTTGCCGAGTGCTAGGGTGCTCTGATCAGAGGAGCTGGGCCGTGGGGCCACTCCGGTCTGGGTCCTCTGTAGTTGGCAGGCCTTGTGCATGTGCTCTGCAATGGTGCCTGTGTTGGGCCAAAAGGGACAAGCTGCAAGATCTGCAAGCAAGTAAGAGAGAGAGCAAGCTGCAGCCTTTGTGCCTCTGTTCAAGACAGCCCGGTTCTGCTGTGATCCATCCATCTCCAGGACTTCAGAGAACTGTACCTTCCAAGGACTGATTCTGCAGAACCATGAGTAAATTGCAAGAATTGCCCTGCACCTGAGGACTGTACCTAGCTTAGGAATGCCCCTTAGGACTGAAGGAAAGCTAATGGAAATGTAAAAGTTGTTAATTCAATAGCGCGCTAATGCTGCCACTACCAGCTGCACCTCAGGCCTGCAACTTTAAACTGACTACCCATGTACTGGACTTTGGGAAAGAGACTGGGACCTGTGGGTCTGGATTTGGGCATGTCTGCAGCAGATAGCTAGATAGATAGACCTGGTGGCTGCACTGATTGGAAAAGGGAATGAATCAGAAGGGTAATGTGATTTTGGGAAATGCAAATGAAAATGCTTGAACTCTATTCCACTTACCGTCATCCTAAATCCTCCCCTGTAAATAAACCATGGAGTTGTGTTTTGCAGCAGAAATGAATCCAGAGCCTAATTTTAGTGAGCTTGTTGATGGATGAAATGAAAAGGTAAATGTTTAACTGAATGTGGGAGGTTCGAACTTGAAGTCCATGCCTGGGGTAACTGTTTTGGGGAGATGGGTTGGTACGGCATCCCAGGGGTTGTACTGCAAGCCAAACCCACATAAAATGTACTCTGGGTGGAGGCACTGCCATTTTATTTTTATCTTTTGGAAAAGGATCCCGTAGGTCAGTTATGGGAACTCAGGCCCCTTGTCTTTGGTCCAGCAAGCAAGGCAGGCAGTGGTCCTCCAGGATGGCACCGAGAGGGCTATATACCTGCAACCAGTTAAAGTGCACCACTGAGCTCTACCTTGCAATCGGCATCAGTGTTCCCAGTATGGTACCCACTGCTGCTATCTGAGAGATCTGTCACCCATGGCCTTTGGGGTAATTAAGATGGGTGCACCCACATTGTGGTTTGAGAACTGCCAGGGTGTGGGCAGAGTCTGTGGGTCAATGTACTGAATTGTTTGTTGCCTTGAAGTCTGCATAGAGTATAGAGTTACTGCTACCCATTGCTTCCATTTTCGCATGCGCCCTTGTTCTTATCGCGAAGAAACATCTTGGGAGAATACGACTTGCTGGAGGTGTGTGCCTGTCCCTGCCAGTGAAGTGCTCAATCTGCAGGGTGCATCCTATATGCACCAATGAAGGTGTGAGATGTGTATAGCAGCAGATTGAAAGCAGTGGCGTTGGCTTCAAAGAAAGGTCCGCTCAATCACTGCGTGAACGTGTCTCCACGGTACATGCATGCTACCTCTACTTTTGTTTCACCATGCCCCGCCGTGACACTGACATCCAGCAGAGTATACACCATTCTCACAATCAGCACTTGAAACATGTCTGCACTTTACATGCATGTTGTGCTACGTGTTATGTTTTTTTTATTTCATTTAATGCCTGCTCTCCATCTCACTCGCCACGGTGCCGCTGCATTACCAACAGACAGCTGAGCAGCATTGCCAAGATGAAGAAAGGAAAACCCTATTTTTTTACTTCACTTGAGGACAACTGTTTCAGCAGTCAACCTCCTCTCTGCACCTCCCATTCCCCAGTGCAGAAATCCTCGCAACCGCCCCTCCCGCGTGGTCATTTCTTCCTAGCACCCTGCTCTACTGTACGGACCAGAGTTCTCAGCCCAGCGGTGTCCCAGTCAAGAGGCGGACTGAAGGCGGGTCAGCAGCTAGTGTGCGGGGATGAACTGAACAGGAATGGTGTGAGTCAAGCCACTTAGGATCACATGGAGTGGGGGAAATCCAGAGGATTGTTACCCACTGAGGAGAGAGACAGACTAAAGGTGAGCTGAGCCTGTAGTGTGGAGAACTCCATCCATTCCCCAGAATGTGTGGACAGTTAGGACGTGTCATCCTCCAGCATTCCCCAGTCTGCTGACTGATGCGTGAGGGCAGAGAGGAGTGTATTATGATCCCCCAACGCCTTGCATGCATGCATGGACAGTCATTCATTAATAATGTTTAGTACTAGAAATGAAAAAATGCAGTGGGGAGCCAATCACCATTCTGTAGAATCGAACCACAAGACCGACCATACTGTCTTTCCACATTTTGCTCCTGGAACGGAGTACTAGGTTTCATTTCCTCCTGAAATTGAGTTCTCTGAGTCTCCTTCCATGTTTTCACTACTGTTAATGTCTCTACAAGGTGCTGGGGTAACTGACTTGCTGAGAACCTGTTAACTTTGCATTGCAACAAATACAGATAAGAGAGATCCTAGTATGTTTTCCAAAGTCATTGGTGGTGAGACGCTAGAGGAGTTGTACTTTAAGGATCACTGCAAATCTGTGTTTTTATTATGGTTTTGTTACTCTGTCACTGACTGTTGTTATTTGTATATATTGATCTGAGCTGTTGCATCCATTGATAAGAGATAAGCAAAACTACAGTATAGATCACCCAAACCAGCTAAGCCTGCTGGGCATGGGGGGCGGGACTGATTGACTGTACCAGTGCTGTACAAATGACATAATATATACAGTGCAAGCCTTCTGTCCTAGATGGCTAGGTGAGTACCCCTGTCTGTCTTGTTAGTCACTGGGTACTTTGGTCCCCACCTGGCACAAGTAAGCATAACTGAACAGGAATCTTATTAAACATTTCCATTTCACTCTCTGCAGGTACTCAATTATAGGAAACAAACACGGGAAAGGGGAGAACATGTAGAGTTGCTCTCTGATTTGGTAAGCATCTACAAGTAAGAGAGTAAAATAACCTAGGAGTGCCAAGCTAGGCATTAGAAAACTTGGTATTAGAAAAGGACTATGCCATTTCTTACTGAAACCTTGATCTGTTAGTAGTTTAATTTAGACTTTAGTTCTCCTGGGGGTAGATTGTGGCAGTTGTGTTTAGGAAGTGGAGCCTGAAGCTATTGCATGAGTAATGTATACACACACACCACACACACACACACACACCATAATGAGTACTATCAGAGGGCGTTAACAGGAGTTGAATCATCCTGGTCCAGCTCTGTAATTTTAACTGGGCTAATCCATCAGGTTCACTGGCTGCTAGCTCTCACTAGGAGCAGTGCTTGGGTTGCACAATTGCATGGGAGCCATAAAGCGTCAAAGCACTTGCCAGGAAAGAAAAGGACCCACTTATGTAAAAAGAAAACTAATTTTGTAGTGGGAAAATAAACTTGGAAGTTTGAGCCCATGGGACAAACTTGAGTCAGCATCTTCTAATGCCTTCTTGGCCAGCTGCAGGGAAATGTTATTGATGGGGACTTGTTATCCGATGCATATTTGTCCTTGCTGTGTAACACTGTCACAGGTTGCCCTGCTAATTTATTCATTGCTGGGTTTGGTTCGTCCATATTTTTGGTCCAGTATTCAATCAGTGGGATCTGCCAATCCTCTGAGTGTAACTTTGTGGAGGAGTGGGTTTTTGCACTTACGTGCGATCTGCAGTGCTTTTGGATGTAAATGCAACAAGTTAGCAGTCTGCTGAGGAGTAGCAGAGAAAAGTTTGTTTAGATTTGCATATATAAGACACAGGATACACATTTTGAGGTCTAATTAAGGCCATTAGTAAATGATTATATAAAACAATATGATTCAGCTGGCTGCAGTTACTAAACATGGAGCGGCTGCTGAATGTCCGAGTGATATGTTTGATGTGCAGCTGAATATTAGCAGACACTATTCTGTGTGTTTGTTTTCCTTTTCTTTGAGAGTTAATGGATTGTTATTCATTTAAGTGTGAACTGTTCCATTGTACAGCCTAACCCTTCCTTTACCAAAGGGCAGGGTGTAACACAGACTTCACACAGCCTAGAAACCTTTCGCCATGTAGTATTATTGACTGTATCATACTGAAGAATGTTTCTAAACCTACAGTTGATTGTATGTGCTCCTCCTTCTCACTACATTACACATCTCATGTGGTGCATCACCTGTATATTCATGTATGTCCTCTTGTATCCTCCCGGTCGTGCCTGAAAATAGGCATTCCTATGCCTAGTGCACCCACCCGTTACTAAAAGCAAATAAATAAATATATTTTGTTCCCTCAATTGCCTTGTGTCCTGTCCTCCTGTTTGAGTTTCTTGCCTCCCGCCCCTTCATCTGCCACCCACAGCATCCAGCCCTCCCAGTCCCGGCATGATACATGCTTTTTTTCTTTCATCTTGTTATGTTGGATCGCCTCTGCTAAGGTGCCAATTCTAAATGGCACTTTCACACTTGTGTGAACTTCTGTAGTCCTCAGTTCTCACACTTCAAAGCGCCGGTTGATGCTGCTGTCTGGCGTGGAGCAGCAAGGTGGCGGGTCGCTGCTCCGCCCCGCCTGTGCTTACTTGTAGGTTTGCTCAATATTACTATCAAATCTTTGTATTCCTGGCAATTTAAATTAGCTAAATGAAAGCTTTCCTATTTTAGTATTTTACTTGCAGTGGTAATCTTTTTAGCACTTTTGAACTTTTTAATAATTTGCTGTTTGCAAGGAGCTGTTTGCTCCAGAGACACACTGTCGGTAATTTTATATCAAACCGAGATTTTACTGCCTGTTGTTCAATAGCAGGGCAACTTTTAGTAGTCTTTGGAAGATGACCTGTCCTTTTATCTGGAACCAGGAGACCTTTGATGAGAATGCCAGTGAGGTTCTCAGATGCACTATATGTGTTGAAATGCCCGATTTATAGTTTAAGAAGGTATGATACCATTGGGGGGTCTCAATAAGCACCGGATTTGCCAAATTTACTACATTAATTTTATTTCTTTTATTTTCTCATGTGACAATATAAATTGGCCTGAGAAATGAGTATAATGGAGGTTTGGGGAACCAGATTTTATGTTGCCGAGGTTGAAAGAGTTAATTCTGTCACTGAAGAGTCGAAAAGACTAAAAATCTGCTGCCTAAACATTAGAGAGATTTGTCCCTGAAAGGTTAAAAGCCATCAGGTGGCTAGATTGCTTGCGCTTACTGTTCTAAATCATTTGAACCCCAAATTAGGAAAGGAGTGTTGGTCAGCACTGATAACTACTACTCATCCTTTCAAATGACATGGATGTAACTTCAGATCTGGGAAAACGCTGGTTTGAGGTATTTTCTCCCCCAGGTACAACTTTATATTCAATACAATTTGGGGCCCTTTTGTTCTTTTTTACATTCTCAGTCATATAAGGGAGATGTGATAGATATTCCCTTCTGACTAACAGTTGCTGTTTGGCATTCGGTGAGTCCTTTTTGTTTTGAGAGGGAACCTATAAGTGGCCTAGGCAGTGGTGGAAACCTGCGGCCCTGCATCCACCCCCAAAGAAACTATCACTTTTATTAAGCTTCGAGGAGATAACAAGGTGTTTGATTGCCGTGGAGATAGAGAGCGTAAAGAAATCATATTGATGGTGTGGGTTGGAAGCTTGTTTTACTTTATTCTGGTTTAAAACAGCTGCTGGTAAAAGTCTGGGTTGGGTACTGCTCAGGTAAGCTCTCTCCAGATTCTCTAGTCTGCAGTCTGCTGCATCCATCTGTCACACAAACACACGCACACGCCACACACACACCCCACCTAACTGTCCTGGATTTCTATTTTTATGAAATGGTACCAAGTTCTGCAAGGAGCTGGAATACAGAGGATTGGAACAGTTTGCAGTGGATGACAGTCCAAATAAAACATTTTGTTCTTTTAATTATAGTACACCGCAGTCTGAGCAAACACACACACACACACGCTGTCTGGTAAATTTACTGCTTGTGTGTTCATGGTGACTTTTGTTGTGACTGAACGTGCACTGAAGTTTAAATGCTAGAAACTGGTGAATTAATTTTGCAGTTGGACACCTATCTCTTTGTTTACAACTGCAGTGGATGAAAGTCGGGGTTGGGTATTGTCAGGTGTAGCTCAACAGCTTGTGGGTGAGGTGTTTTTAAAAGTCGGTGTTTGATTTAATTTATTTATTGTTTCAAACAGCTTTGGTGGTGAAGTTGTGGCTGAAAGCAGATAAGAGAACCAATTTCCAGCAATGAGGTTTGTGGGTTTTGAAAGTCGGGAATGGGTGCTTGCTTAACTTTCTCATTTACAGCAGCTGTGTATGACAGTCGGCAGTCGGGTTCAGTGGAGTTACTCTGAACTTTAGAAAATATGTCACCCAGAAGTCACATTGAAATACAGTATTTCTTTAATATTTTGTACAGTATTTAATACTTTTAATGCGGTTTACAACTTTTAATGAAGTTTCAATCCTTTTCATAAAGTTTATTAAAGTTTATTACAATCAAATCTGTAATTTCTGATTGATTCTAAGGTAAAGGGGGTCTTGTGGGTACACATGGTCCTGTAGCCTCAGGGTGTTTGAGGGCCACACCTGTAGGCCCTTTGGTTATCACAGGCTGCCCATCACTAGCCTAGAGAATCATTATGTGTCTCCATACTGATTGTTAAACCATTTTTCTCAATAAGGATGATTAATTTTATTTATTTATTTCAATCTAGGATTACAATACCTTTGAGCCGAGGCTCTTTACAAAGTTCCATGTCAGCGTGCAACAGTCATCATTTTTAGTTACAAACATATAGTCATTGACTTACAGACATGTAATAACCAGTACAAAGACTTGAGCTATGAGCAAGACAAGGGAAGGGGGGTGGTGGGGGAAGAGAGGGTAGGAGATCGGGGGTAGGAGGTGCAGGAGGTAAGGGGAGTACAGGAGGTGGCTGGGGGCGGAGGCAGGAGTGGAGATATGGGGGAGGAGGTGGGGAGGGCGGAGACAGTGCAGCCAGGGGTCTTGTCGAGGCAATATGACAGGTAAGGTGCTAGGGGTGCAAAGACTGATTGTAGGTGCTGGTGCTGGGCATGTGCAGCTGGAACGGTGGAAATGTTAAGATGGGCAATCGCAGGATACAAGCAGTGAGGGTGCAGCTTGGACTTGAAGAGGCCGAGAGTTGGAGCAGTTGCTATGTCGGTTTTCTATTGCTGTTAAGATTTTCTGTTTGCTTAATAGCACTCTAGGAAATAAATTGGAGCGGTATACTGTTGCTGAATATATTAAGGTGCACTTTAAAAACTTTTGCTGTACTCCTTCATAGGAATGAGGTGTCTGACTTTGTTTATACATTTACAAATTAATTGAGCAGCATAATGTCTATTTGTACATGCACTTCGATAAGTGTCTTTAAATATTAACTTAATTTTAATAGAGAACTAGTTTGGTCTAGTTACAGCTGAAGGAGAACATTATTATGTATGTAGGTGCGGTGTCACTGATGTATATGCATATGATGGAGTCCTGTGATTTGAGATTATTCCTGTCTGCTCGGATTGCTCTGATCTGTGCCACTATATAATGAATACTTTCACAAACAAGAGAAACATCTCTGATTAGATGTAATGCATGCTTTTCTTACTAGAAAGTTGTGGTTCTGGCATTGCAATCTGCAGCCTTTATGACAAGAGCGTTATCACAATTATATTAACATGTTTAGCACCCATAGTTTAAACTACCTATTAATTGTATACTTTAAACAAGGACACTCTTGTGTGTGTGTGTGTGTGTGTGTGTGTGTGTGTGTGTGTGTGTGTGTGTGAGAAGAGAGAGAGAGAGAGAGAGAGAGAGATTCTGTTAAAAAAAAAAAAGACATACTTGGTTCACAGTGCAAGGAAAGGAAAACTGGTCCCAGTTGCTGGATCTCTGATCACTGCACTAGAGCATGTACATTCAACCAGTGGAGAAGCCTTGCTAGGATAGGGTGGAACCAAATGCCCCCACCCACACCTGGGGAACACACACCAGCACAGGTCAGGAAAACTTGAAATACATTCTTGTCTTTTTATTAGTACATGTCACTTTCAATTACACTTTACCTTCTAAAATGTTCAAACTAGTCAACTCTCAGTTATCTAGAAAATTATTTAAAAATGGCACAAAACACAGAATTGCATACACCAAAAAAAAAACCCATCCCTGTAGCACCGATACTGAAACTGAATAACACCAATCCTTTAGTGAAACAAAGTGCTGTGTGCTTAAAACATGAATATGAAATAGAAATTGTTGCACTGTGATTATCAATCCAATGTGCATGCACAATAAACAATTCTCAAAAAGATCTCAGGAAGTCAAGAGAAAATAAACACATTTTGCCTGGTAAGCTATAATGGGACAAATAGCCAGACCTTTGAGATCCAAAAATGACAAAAGTGGCACAGCCAAATTCGTTTAATGTCAAAGGAGATGAAACCTCAAGTAAAGCTCCTCACTGAGCCACTGTATATAAGTAGAGCATCAGAACATCCCCATTTGGGTCATCTTGTTGGCTGTGAAGCTCATAAGGCAGAAGTTATGTATCCGTGCTCAACGACCTGCTTTGGCAACAAGATAGGCTGTTCACCTTGAGCAAGCAATGTTTTGTTAAAGGGTTGATATTTTAGGGCTAGGCATGAAAAGGACAAAAGTCTCCACTCTATACGCTTACACAGCTGACAGACCCACAGGTCTGCAGCACATAAAGTCAGCATATTGGAACTCAGCATCTCCATCTAGGCCAAAATATGCCACACACAAGTCAAAGTAGCCACTACGGCAAGGTGCAGTGTGAAAGAGGTGTTGAATGGAATAGTCACTTATTTCTGGACTATTGCCCAGTATCACCATACTTAGTAGTGTTGGTTCAAAGTCAATGGTGCAGGATAAAGACCCCATTGGTTAAAAATTAATCTCGTGTGTAGTGATATCAACCTTTAACACATCCCTGCTTGCACAAAGGTGAACAGTTTATCATGTTGCAAAGCAGGTCGTTGAGCAACCGACATATCATTTCTGCCTTTTCAGCTTCACAGCCAATGCAAGATGCCCGAATGGGGATGTTCTGATGCTCTACTTATATACAGTGGCTCAGTGAGGAGCTTCACCTGAGGGTTTCATCTCCTTTAAATTAAACGATATTTGCTGTGCCACTTATGTGATTTTTAGCAATTCAAAGGTCTGGCTATTTGTCCCATAATAGTTTGCCAGGCAAAATTTGTTTATTTTCTTGGACTTCCTGGGATCTTTTTGAGACTTGCTTATTGTGCATGCACATTGGATTGATAATCACAGTGCAGCAATGTCTATTAATTATTCATTTTCAAGCACACAGCACTTTATTTCTGTTTCTCAAAGGATTGGTGTTCTTTCTTTCAGTATCAGTGCTACAGGCATGTTTTTGTGAATTTAATTCCTCTCTTGTGCCATTTTTTTGTTTGCTTGCGCTCTTTGCAAGAAACATCTTGGGACAGTATCGCATTTCAGAGGTGTGTCAGGAACGAGTCCAGTGCAGAGCACTACACTGTGGGTGCAACCCTGAAACACCAATGCATGGTGAAGCCAGTGTGACAGCCATTGAATTTCTACAGCGAGCTGCTCTTCACTTGACAGAAATGAACCGCACTAATGAGAACGGTGCTTCATTCCTCTCATTTGCATAAGCACCCCCAAGAAAAACAGTGACTGCAACACTCAAAGAAAGCACTGGCTGATAACACCTACTTTTTCCTTCCTACATTGTGCTTTTTTCCCACCTTCCATTCCCTACTCTTCATCTCTGTCACTCTGGCCTCCACCATCGTCCCATTTCTATTTCTTTTGCCCTTCCTTTGTTTTGGTTCTGCCACCTCCTCAACCCCTCAGCATCCCAGAGCGTGATGTCATTTTACCAGTGCTGGCTTCCCTTGGCCTCCTGTGGCTATGGTTCTTCTCCTTAGCTCCCCCATTTCTGTTACACATCGTTAGCTTGCTGCCCACCACAGTGGCTCTTTATTTTATCCCCCTTTCTGTCTATTTCAATAAGTCGTATGACTTTCATTGACATGGCATTCGTGCCATCTCCTCACTCTCTTTAACCTCCACCCCACTTTACGTTTGTTTTGCTGCCATGTGGCTTCCAGTTTTGGTGGCACCTCCACCTTACACTGTACAAGCCTCTGCCTTGCACTCTACAGGCCCCCCATCTCTCACTAATGTTGTGGCTGCTGCTGCCCTGCACACCCTCCTCAGCCCCATTGCCTCCTTGTACAGTGCTTCAGGGCTTTCACCAGTGCCACCAGAGTGCCTTTACTTTACAGCAGCATCTTACTGCTCTCCTGCCCCTGGCTGCTCTTCTTAAGCCTCGTAAGGCATCATTTAAACAAACAAAATTGCCACTGGAGTGGCGATCAAAAAAGAGGAGAAGGCACTTTCTAATATGCCTCCTTCACCTTCTGCTGGCTTCATTTGTGCCCTGTCTGCCTACTCTATGCCCCATAGCTGTAGGGGCATAAATTAATTAAAACAAACTGCTGCCAGAGTGGCAATCAGGAAGGTGGGGAGGAGGCGCTTCACTACATGCCTCCTCCACCTCCTGCTGGTTCACACCTTTCTCTGTCTCCCACCCATGCAGAGTAGGCTGCAGCCTAAGCTCCATATGGGCTGGGAGTTCTACAGCACCAGCAGGCACTCTTGCTACAGTGGGTCGCGCTATCAGCAGGCTGCCCAGCAGTCCAACTTGTTCCTCTGCTGCCACCACAAATAAACCCCCATCACTGCCCACAGCATAACTAGGGCTCAGGAAGCCTCAGACCCAGGAAGGGTTTAAAATTTATTTTAAAAGAAATGCTGGCATCAGAACATCGGGCTAGCCACTAGGCCATCAGGGCTATCTTTATGTTGTACCCCCTTACAGAGCATTTCCAAGCCCCAGTGACCACCAATACTACTTTATTTCTACAGAAGGGCTAGAATCCTCCACTAGCCCACTTGGGCTACTAAATAAATTACTGGCCACTGGCCACCACTAGAAAAGGGTCACAGCTGAGCCCCTTTTTCCCTAACCTCACCCCTTCTCTCCTTCTGCCTTCTTACTGCTTTTTCATCTAATTAACCTATTTCTTCTATTTTGCAGGTCTGTCAAATGAGGGCTTCTACCTTAATCAGATAAGTATTAGTTTTATTTCTATCCTATCCCTTCTGCCCTGCTCATTCCCCTAAGAGCTGTGGATCCTTTGTGACCCTTTTTCTGTTTTATTTTACAGATACCTTGGCATCACCGCTTTGGACATCTACCCAGGCACCCTGCGCAGGTAAGTCCCTTTATTTAATCTTGTTTTGGGCGGGTTGACTGCAATGGGCGTCCGTGTCCATTACAGCCACCTCTGTTGCTGTTTCTCTGTCCTGGTGGCTTGTGAGGACTTCAGAAGGCTTGTCAGAGCAGTAAGTTCCCTAACCTTCTACTTCTGTAATTGAACCCAAAGCTCCACCGCGTCTCAAGCGTCTAGGCCATTTGCTAGCACCACACTCGAGGCAGCAAACCTCCACATTAAACACAGTCCAGCAAAGTGTGCACTTTGCTGGACTGTACTTCTGTAATTGTTTGAGACATGCAATGTTAACAGGGTGATCTAACCATGCCCATACACATTCCGTACTTACATTCAAGTGTTCTTCTCGGGTAGTTGTCCATGGAAACAAACATAGATTGCATGTGTATGACTCCAAATTTTCTGCATGGCCATTTTTCCACAGCACCTCATGAATATGACAGCTGTCATTTTTCAGATGTGTTCTCACAGCATCCTGAAAAGTGATTTCACAGTCACTGTGCTAAACCACCTTTTGGGCAGGAGTTGAACATTTTCTCCACTGTTGCTCATGAGGTGGGGTCACAAGGAGGCTATGTTGAACATGTGGCAAAAAACAGTAAAGTTTTCAGGCTATGTTGCATTTTGCTAACACAGGCTCATAACTTTAATACACTACTGACACATGCACCATGCAAGCAAACATTCGGCATTGACAAATGCGTGTTAAATAAATGACTCATTTGAATTGCAGTTTATGGTTTGGGACATTCATTGATTGCTGTGTCACTTGCTTTGGGGAGGGACTGTGTGGGCAGTTTATGCATTATTTTCTGGGGTGAGAGAAACATGAAACAGAAACATAGAATTGACAGCAGATAAGGCCATCTTGACCCACCTAGTCTGCCCATTTTCCTTACTTGTTTCATATATATCTAGATCCTAAATGATCTGCAGCTTATCCTCTCTTTCCTATCACTAGAGTTCCTTTTGTCTGTCCCATGCATGTTTGAATTCCCTTACCGCTTTGCCCGACGACCTCTGCAGAGAGGCTGTTCTATTCATCCACATCCTTTCCATAAAAATTTTTTCTCACGCTACCCTGAGTGTACCCCTCTATTTTCATATTGTGACCCCTTGTTCTTGACCACTTTTTTATGAAAGATGCTACTCTCATGTACCTTATTTATACCTTTGAGGTATTTGAAAGTCTCTATCATATCCCTCCCTCTCCTTTCTTCCACGTAATACATATTGAAACTCTAGCTGCCCCTGATATCTTCTGCGCAGCCTCTGCACCATTTTTGTCAGCCTTTTCTGAACTGCTTTTACACTGCCAGTAGAAAACAGGAAGTTGTTATCCCTCTGTACAGACAGCTGGTGAGACCCTACCTTGAGTACTGCATGCAGTTCTGAGACCCAATCTCCGCAAAGACACAGACAGGATGGAGGCAGTCCAGAGAAGGGCAACTAAAATGGTGCAGGGTCTGCACCAAGAGACATAGAAGAGAGACTTAAGGAGCTTAATATGTATAGCCTCGAGGAAAGGAGGGAGAGAGGGACATGATAGAAACTTTCAAGTACCTCAAGGGTATCAACAAAGTCCAAGAGGGTAGCATCTTTCAGAAAAAGAAGTGCAAGAACAAGCAAGCAGAATTTGAAGACAGAGGTGCGGGGATGGCTCAGAGGTACGTGGAGGAAGTATTTTTCATGGTGAGGGTTGTGGATGCATGGAATGGTCTTCCTGAGGAGGTTGTGAGTCAAAACAGTGGTGGAATTCAAGAATGCATGGGACAGTCATAAGGCAATTTTAGGGGGTGGGGGTAGGAAGAAGTAAGCTGTTGGTTAACTAGGATCTGCAGCTTATCCATTAGATAGGGAAATGGGCAGACTGGATGGGCCAAGTGGTCCTTATCTGCCATCAAATTCTATGTTTCTATGTTTATGTCCTTCCCGAGATGTGGCCTCCAGAACTGGACACAGTACTCTAGATGAGGTCTCACCAATGTTCTGTACAGTGGCATTACCACCTCTTTCCTTCTGCTGGTGATATCTCCCTATGCACCCTAGCATTCCACTGGCTCTCCTCACAGCTTTTCACATTGCTTGGCAACGCTTAGGTCATCAGGTATGATTACACCCAGGTCCGATGGTATTTATATGCCACTTAACTGGTTGCTGTACTGGGGCCCTGGGTTCACTTCTCCACCTCCTGATTTAGAGAGCCTAGTGTTTCAGCAACGGTTACCCCATATCACCACGCCAGATGGAGGCATCCTGCCATGTTAGGTCAGTGTAGCACATCCTCGGGAACCCAGGCTGGCCTCCTTGGGAGGGGTGGAGAGGTGAACCTGAGGACCCGGTATGGCACTCCAGTTCCAGGCATATATATATATATATATATACATACATATATATATATATATATATATATATATATATATATATATATATACACACATACACATACACTATCAGGCCTAACTTTGCCTTCAGCTCCAGGGGCTGAACATAAGCCACATGTCATTTTGGGTTTGCCCCGCTACAAGCCTCCAGCCTGCCTGCCTCTTGCTTGCTCTGGCTGCAGTTTCAGCCTGCATGGAACTTCCACCAATTAGGTGGCTTGAGAGTGGAATCTGCTGATTTTGGTGCTATTTCCAAAACGTCTCTTTCCTCACCATTATACCATCAGACCCGACTTTGCCTTCAGCTTCAGGAGTCGAGCACAAGCCACATGCCAACTTTGGGTCCCCCCACTACATCCCTCCAGACTGCCTGCATCTTGCTTGCTCCTGCTGCAGTTTTCAGCCCTGCATGGAACTTCCACCATTTTGTATACAAAGTTCTTTTTTGTCCTTGTTCTGTATCATACCTAGTATTGTTATCCTGGGTCGCCCTGAAAGGGACCTTCGGGGCCCAGTGGGTTTCACACAGTCACCAAAATTTAATAAATAAAATAAATAAATTTGTGTGACTTGAAACATAGAAACATAGACGTTGATGGCAGAAGGAGACCACTAGGTCCACCTAGTCTGTCCATTTGTTTTATACCTATTTTGACACTCTAGTTGCCCTTCATAGTCAGGGCTCCTTGTGTCCATCCCATGCATTCTTGAATCCCCACAATGTTGACCCCACTACCTCTTGGGGCAGGCTGTTCCAGGCATCCACCACTCTTTCTGCAAGAAAAACTTACTGGTGTTGGTAGACAATCTCCTCCTTGCAGCCTGAGGTCATGTCCCCTGGTCCTGGAGCCCTTCTTTTTTTGTAAATTTTATTTAGTTATAGAAAGACTCAGATACAGGTCCCCACTGTCGAGACAGAGGGATTAAAACAAGAAGGCAGTTATACAGGATTTAGGACACTGTCCTACATGCTGGGCCATTAGAGATTTAAGGGCTCCGCCCAGGCAGCATGGGCAGAGATTGCATGCCTCAAATCACATATTCAGGAGGAAATATAGTATAAGAACTGCCTCGCCATTTCCTCAACAGCCAACAGAAGCACCTCAACCACAGAGGGTAGTTGGTCTGGAGGCTGGCAGGTGGTTAGGAAGGAGCAAATCGGATGCCCCATCACTCGGTGCTCTCCAACATATCACCCTCAAACCATATAAAAACTACAAACAAGTATCTGCCTCTATCTCCGAAATCAAACAAAGATGCAGAGGACACTGCAGAGCAGGACACTGCAGCACAGGAGCAAGCACAACAAACTCACCCAAACAGGAACCAAAACAAAAAGCAAAAGGAAATCCAAAACACTTCTGATCATAGGAGACTCCATGATTCGGGAGTTGATACCTATCTCCAGCCAGAGGTAATGGTCAGATGTCTCCCAGGTACATCAGCGTGGAGAGACACTGACTGCATTGCTAAACTGTACAGGAAGCAGGAGAAAACATTTGACGTCCTGGTACACATAAGGGACTAACAATCTCCCCAGCCAGTCAGTTGTGGAGACCAAGGAACACCTGACCAGGCTGGGTGACAAACTATCATCCATTTCATCCGGCATCTCCTTCCTGAGATCCTGCTAGTCTGGGAGAGGGGGCAGATGGACGGAAGGTCAGAGAAGGGAGATAGGGAGCTAAACATGTGTCTCAAAGGCTGGTGCCAGGAAAAAGGACACAAATTTGTAGGTAACTGGCAACAGTTTTGGGAGTGAAAGTTTTTAAATTGATGGACTGCATCTGACTAAGGAGGAGTCAGTGCATTGGGACAGAAGTTTGACGTCCTTGCAGAATATTTAAACTAGCAAATGGGGAGAGGGGTGCAGCACCAATATGTCAAATGGAAGAACACCCTCCCCTCAGCTAGTGATGAAACAGGAGTTCAGCATGTTTGTAGTTAATTTACATCACCACGTAAGGAAAAGGTCTGGCTCCCCCACGACGACATGGAAATGCCAGATCTCACCCAAGAACTAACATTGAAATCTGGCCAATGGAAAATCATGTACAGAATGCTCGCAGTCTGGAAACAAGATCCCAGACCTGCAGGCAATAATGACAGAGGCTAAACTGGACATACAGTAGTAGCCATTAGAGAGACATAGTTCACCAGTAACCACACTTGGGAGACTTCAGTGCCCGGGTTATGTCTGTTCAGAATAGACCGAGGTACAGAAAGGGTGGAGGGCCTTTATGTCAATGAAAATATCAAAGCTACAGAATTTCAGAATACACATAAGGAGCCAGAAGAACTGTGGGTCACCCTGGAAACAGGAAATAGGACAGCCATACTGAACTGGGGTTGTCTACAGGCCTCCAGACCAGGGGAGGACATAGACACATTATTGTTAGAAGATATACAAACATGACAGCTAAAGGGAGGTTCTGATAATGGGAGACTCAACATGCCAGATACAGACTGGTCAATACCAGCAGGAACATCTGCCAGAACTAGACACATAGTGGATTCCTGTGGGGAGGGCCTCAAACAACTGGTACAACAACCCACAAAAGACAGGGCTATCCTAGATCTAGTACTGACTAATGGGGAAATAATCACAGATCTCCAGATAGAAGGTCACCTGAGAGCCAGTGACCATCACATGGTATGGTTCAATTTGGCCACTAGAACTAAATCATCCATTCCAAGGCAAAAATATGGGACTTTAGAGGAGCTGACTTTGATAAGATGGGCAACAGAGTTAAGCTAGCCCTGGCAAGAAGAAATACAGGTGAGGGGTACAGGCAAAGTGGGCAAGCATTATGGTGCAATACTTGAAGCAACATCCCATTGTATTAGAGAGAAAAGGAAGTGCAAAGAAGAAGGAAACCACTTTGGTGGTCAAAAACAGTAGCAGAAAAGGTCAGAGCCAAAAGGCTGGCCTTCAGAAATATAAGGAACACTGCGGGATGAAGATAGGGAGGCATACCAAACTTTCCTAAGGGAAGCAGGGAAGGCAGTAAGGCAGGCAAAGGCCCAAACCGAGGAAACACTAGTACCTAATTAAAAGAAGGTGACAAGACTTCTATAGATACATTAGTGAAAGGAGAAAGTCCAGATGGGCTATTACTAAGATCAAAGGGATAAGGGGGGCGTGTGAGGAGGAGGACCTTGTAAAAGCATCTATCCTAAATAGATACTTCTGCTCAGTATTTACTAAGGAGAAGGTAGGCAGGGCCCACAGTTCAGCACCATGGACACAGGGGAGGGAGGTGTGCACTGTCCCTTCACAAAGAAAGGGTCCTACAAGAGCTTGATAAGCTCAGGGTGGACAAGGCAATGGGACCTGATGGCATACATCCCAGGGTACTAAAGGAGCTAAGCGTGAAATAACAGAGCCATTATCAGAACTGTTTAGTGAGTCTCTGAGTACAGGAGAGGTCCCAGAAGACTGAGAAGGGTTTATGTCATCCCGCCCACAAGAATGGGCAGGGAGGAGGCAGGGAACTACAGACCAGTCAGTCTTACTCAGTAGTGGGAAGATTATGGAGGCACTCCTTAAGGAAAGGACAGTGCAACACCTGGAATCCATAGGAGCACAGGATCCAAGACAGCATGGGTTTACAATAGGAAGGTCCTGTCAAACTAATCTCATAGATTTGTTTGACTGGGTAACCAGAGTGGTGGACCAACGGGGAACAGTTGATGTCGCCTACCTTGGCTTCAGCAAAGCTTTTGATACTGTTCCACATAGAAGATTGATTAATAAGCTGGGTAGGCTCAAGGTGGGTCAGAAGTCAGTCAACTGGGTGGCAAACTGGTTGACGGGCAGAAACAGAGAGTGGTGGTAAATGGTATACAGTCAGAAGAGATGCAAGTCACAAGTGGGTACCTCAGGATCAGTCCTGGGGCCAGTTCTCTCAATATTTTCATCAGTGACATTGCAGATAGACTGGAGGGTAAGGTTTGTCTGTTTGCAGATGACACCAAGATCTGCAACAGAGAAGATGATCCAGATGGGTGGGCAGGATGAGAAGAGATCTGGATAAACTGGCAAAATGGTCAGAAGAGTGGCAACTGGGGTTTAATGCAAAGAAGTGCAAGATCATGCACATAGGGAACAGAAACCTGAAGCCACCTATAGGTTGGGAGGGAGTTGCTGGCAGTCACAAGGGAAGAAAGAGACTTGGGCATCATCATCACAGATGACCTGAAATCATCCAAGCAGACCACTAAAGCAGTAGGTAAGGCTAGGAGGACGTTGGAGTGTATTAGTAGGGTATCACAAGTTGTAAGAGGGAGTTAATAATCCCTCTTACAAGACACAGGTTAGGCCTCATCTGGAGTACTGCATGCAGTACTGGAGGCCACACCTTCACAAGGACATTAACTAAAATTGAGGCAGTCCAGAGAAGGACAACCAAAATGGTGCAGGGACTTCATCAGAAAACATATGAGGACAGATTAACAGAGCTCAATATGTATACCCTTAAGGGCATTAACAAGGTGAAAGAGTCAACATGTTTCAATATAAGAAAACAGCAGTACAAGAGGACACAGCATGAGATTAGAGAGTGGCTGATTAAGGGTAATGTGATTAAGTTCTTTTTCACAGAAAGGTGGTGGATGCATGGAACGGCTACCCCAGGAAGTGGTGGATATGAATACAGTGCAGGGCTTCAAACAGGCATGGGACAGGCATAAGGGAGCAATACAGATGAGTATGAACAGACAGGCCATGGACAGAGCAAATGGCGATGGCACATTCATAAGGTAGAAAGAAGTAGGCAGACTGGATGGGCCTTGCGGTCCTTATCTGCCATCAACTTCCAATGTTTCTATGTTTCTATGAAATATTTGTACATCATAAATAAAGGCTTTTTATAGGTACATCAGGAGCCGGATGAAAGACCAAGGGAGGGATAGTGAGGCTTAATAAAGGGGAGGGAGGGTGGGAAGAGGAGACTTGAAAAGGCAGAGACACTAAACAAGTATTTTTGCTCAGTATCTACAAATGAAGAGGGGAGGTACCTAAAACAAACAGTAGAAACACTCTGGATACAGAAGTTGATACCAGCCCATTTACAGAAGAAAGGGTTCTGAAAGAACTCTTAAAACTGAAGGTGGACAAAGCAATGGGGCCTGATGGGATTCATCCCAGAATTCTAAAAGGGTAGAACTAGTGACACCACTGACTACCCTTTTAACAAATCATGGGAGGATGGGTGGTACCTGAGGACTGGAGAAGGGCAGATGTGATTCCCTTCACAAAAGTGGGAGCAAGACAGAAGCAGGAAACTACAGACCTGTTAGTTTAACCTCAGTGATAGGGAAATGATGGAATCACTTCTGAAGGAAAGAATTGTCTAGTATCTAGAGGCCAGAGGGGCACAGAACCCAGGCAGCATGGATTCATAGCGGAAGGTCATGCCAGACTAATCTGATAGATTTCTTTGACTGGGTGACCAAAGTAGTAGATCAGGGAGGGCTGTGGACATGGCCTACCTAGAATTTAGCAAGGCATTTGACACAGTCCCACACAAAAGATTAATATACAAGTTAGCCAGCCTGGGAGTGGGTCCCAAGATGACATCCTGGTAAAAGAATTGGCTGGAGAATAGGACACAGACAGTAATAGTAAATGGAGTCCACTCAGAAGAAAGGAGGGTTACTAGTGGGGTACCGCAGGGTTCAGTATTAGATCGGTCCTCTTCAATGTCTTTATAAGTGACATTGAAGAGGACTGGAAGGAAAAGTATGTCTCTTTGCAGATGACACAAAGATCTGCAACAGAGTTGATGCACAGGGTGGGGTGGAAAGGCTGAGAAGGGACTTGGCAAGGTTAGAGGAATGGTCAAATGTATGGCAGCTTAGATTCAATGCTAAGAAGTGCAAGGTAATGCACCTGGGAAACAAAACCCAGGGAAGAGTACATAATGGGGGGTGAGATACTAACAACAACAAAAATGGAAAGGGACCTGGGGTAGTCATATCAGATGACCTAAAGGTGGGCAAGCAATGTGAGAGGGCAGCAAGAAGGGCTGGGGGATACTGGGATGCATAGGAGAGGCATCACCAGTAAAACAGGAAGTTATTATCCTCTGTACAGACAGCTGGTGAGATCCCATCTGAGTGCTGTGTGCAGTTCTGGGAGACCCAATCTCCACAAAGACATAGACAGGATGGAAGCTGTCCAGAGGAGGGCAACTAAATGGTGCAGTGTCTGCACGGAAGACATATGAAGAGAGACGAAAGGAACTTAATATGTATAGCCTCGAGAAAGGAGGGAGAGGGGGACATGATAGAAATGTTCAAGTACCTCAAGGGAATCAACAAAGTCCAAGAGGGTAGCATCTTTCAAAAAAGAGTGTGCAAGAACAAGAGGGCACAATTTGAAGATAGAGGGGTGGCTCAGAGGTAATTTAAGGTATTTTTTCACAGAGAGGGTTGTGGATGCATGGAACGGCCTTCCAGAGGAGGTTGTGGAGTCAAAATCAGTGGTGGAATTCAAGCATGCATGGGACAGTCATAAGGCCATTCTAGGGGTGGGGGTAGAAGAAGTAGGCTGCTGGTTTACTAGGATCAGCAGCTTATCCAGTAGGTAGGAAATGGGCAGACTGGTGGGCCAGCTGTCCTTATCTGCCGTCAAATTCTATGTTTCTATGTTTCAATCATTATTATGATGCTTACATTATTAAGCAGTATTGATACATCAGGTAGGCATTCAATTAGAGTTGTCACAAAGGGCATATGTAGTATGTTCAATTATATTTCATATTTAACTCAAAAATATTACTACATTACTGTCTTACCACCATAAGGACTGTCAATGGTACCTTAAAAGGGAGGAATCAGTCCTGTAATAGTGCCTCCTCCATCGGAAGCCAGACCTTTTCATATTTCTCCATCTGACCCATAACAAAATATTGGGTTCTCTCCAATTTCATGCATGCTAGGAGTGAGTTTATCCAGTAGGTGACAGTGGGAGCCTCTTTCAGTCACCATTGTTGTGCTAATGTATGCATTCCCACCACCGCTCCCAATTGCACAGCTTGCCATTTCCCCTTTACTTTCTACCTCTACCTCTCAGCAACCCCAGTAAAATCCCCCATGGTCTAGCTTGGATCAGAGTTTGAGGGCTCTGGGCAACATAGAAAGTTTCTTTCCAAAAGTCCTAGACTACAGGACACTCCTAGATCATATGGAAATAGGTGCCATCTCGGTCAGACATTTGGGGCATAATTTGGAATTCATGGGGTCTATCCTATGTGCCAGGACTGGTGTAAAATAGATGCATTATACATTGTATTGATAGCTCTTAGTCTATTATTCACTGAGCATTTTAATATATTTTTTAATATACAAATCAGTCACCCTGTCAGAACTTCTTCCTGCATGGCTGCCTCCCATTTACTCCTAATTTTATCTACGGGATCCGACATGGCACCTGAGAAGTCTATGCAACCTCTCAATGGTCTAGTTTTGGAGAATGGCCTACAAAGAGCTCCTCCAGAGGGAGCGGGAAGGAAGCTGATCTCATGTTCCCCAACCAGCCCTCTATCCTAGATTTAAGTTGGAGGTATAGAAAGTAGTGGATACACTAAGCTTAAAGTTGCTCACCAGTTCCCTATAATTTTTGGCCATCCTCCCCAACACCTGGTTCAGGAGGGAGAGTCCATGTGTTTGCCAGTGTTTAAGGCCTCGAATATCAGCCCCAGGTAACTCCTGTCTATCTTCCAGAAATGAGCCAAGGGTAGCATCTAGCAACAAGTAAAGTCCCTGTCCTATTAGTTCATGAGCGAGCCTCCAAACTCTTGAAGTGGTTCTTGTACAAGGTTACTTATAATTTGTTCCCAGGAACCCTCAACGAGTCTACCAATAACTGGTGATATAAGAGCCTCCTGGATGTCTTCCAAAGTCATCCAGGAGGGGGAGACTCATCCTCAACAGGTCCTGAATATGAGCCGGTGAGAGGTATGCTAATAAACGCCAATGTTTGGGAGGCCCAAACCACCCCTGCTTGACTGGATGCCATAATATTTCTTTTCTTTATTCTGGGTCTACCTCTGCCAAAGTAATTAAGTAACTGAACCTTCCAAAGATTCAATACATTTCTGAGGACAGCGATCAGGAGGGTCTGAAACAAATGAAGAAATTGTGGTAAAATGCTCATTTTTATAAGGTTCACCCATCCCAGGAGGGTCAGAGGGAGTGCTCTCCATTTGAGGCAATCTTCTTTGACTTTTTAATAACTGAGTGATAGCTGAGATTGATTTATTAGAGAGTTTACTTCAGAGGTAGATCCCTAAATATTTAATCTCCTTTGAAGGGTGGCTATTAATACCCACTATGGTGATCGAGGTTTCCTTTCTCCCAGGGGAGCCACCACACATTCCCAATTAATTTTATGACCAGATAGAGGAGCATAGATTTAAAACATTTCTGTCAAGGTGGGAAGGGTTTTGTGTGGTTGGTCTAGGAAGGGCAGAATGTCATCTGCAAAAGCAAAATAACATGGTTCTCTCCCTCCATTGGTACCCTTTAATATCATAATGTCTCTAACAGCTGCGCCAGGGCTTCATGGTTAGGATGGATAGCAAGGAGACAGGGCAACCCTGTCTCATACCATGAGTAAGGTTGAATGGCCTAGACAGTGTATTATTTATTAGGATTTGTGCTTCGGTGGTAGTATATAAAGTTTTAGCCATTTGATAATAGAGTCTCCATGCCAAATATTTGCATACTGAGAACATGAAGGCCATTCAACACGGTCAAAAACCTTCTGGCATCTAGTGCTAGAAGGCCCTGACTTCTTCCTTCTCTTACTTGAGACCATCTATGCATTATATTGAGAGTATGTCTCAGGTTGTGTTTTGCCTGCCACCCTTCATAAACCCACCCTGGTCTTAGTGAAGCAACCCTGGGAGTACCTTCTATTCTGGTGGCCAATACTTCAGTTAATACTTTATAATCTGTGTTGAGAAGGAGATGGGACGGTAAGATCCATATTTTGAGGGGTCCCTCCTAGGTTTCGGTAGCACTATGATAGTGGCAAGTAATTGAGACGTGAGTAGGTCTCCTCCTTGAGTACTCCCCAGATCATATCATACTTTAAGGGTCCCAAGCTTTCCCAAGTCAATTTATAAAATTCTACCAGTATCCCATCTGGTCCTAGTGCTTTCTCTTTTGGATTTCCAAACTGCAGTTTTGATTTCCTCCAAGTTATTGACTGGTCCAGTCCTCCCTTAACTCCGGCCAACAGAGGGCAGATGGATACCCTTAGGAACTTATCTAGGTTTCCATCAGTGGGCACCTGGAGGAGTAAAGTGTGACATAAAACTCTAAATATGTCACTAATTTCCTTTTGATTGTATGTCAGTTTCCTGTTCGAATCCTCTAGTCCCAAAATAGTTTTCTCATGCTTTAACCAATCCCTCCAGCCATTTCCCCAGCCTTGTCACCATCGAAGTAGGTGTGGACTGCATGATTATTATATCCTCTCTAGTCTTTTGACGCTCAATTGATTAATTTGACCTACAGTATAAGTCTCTTAGTTCTTTAGTGACCGGAGGGCTAGGGTCTCGCATTGCCCTCTTCTCCATAGTTTGTATATGTCTGTCAATTTCTCTTCTTTCTGAATTTGGGATTTTTTCTTGAAGGCAACATAAGAGATGGTTTCTCCCAATATATGCCTTCATTGCATCCCAGACAGAGTTAATAGTGTGTCTCCCATTGTTTATTTCTATGAAGTCTTTAAGTTTTAATTAATTGGGCCACATATTGTTTATCAAGAGGACAGCTGGGTCCATCCTCCACTGCATGGGGAAGGGTCATCCACATGTGGAGCCATCGTTACCCTCAACGGGCATGGTCTGAAATTCTCATTGGTCCATAGGAGGCATCTATTCCCTCCCAAGCAATCCTGAGGATATAAACATATAATTAAGCTGTGTAAACCTCGTGAGCATGCAAAAAAAAAAAGAGTACTCTAGCATGTGGATGGCATTGTCTCCATGCCTCTATTGATGCCCTTCCTTCCGTTAGGTTTTCGAGCCGCTTACACTGCGTGGAGGCGGTCTAGTTCTTTTTTCCTGCGTGATCCATCTGCAGATCAAGGTAAGTATTAAAATCGCCCCATCACTATGTTGTCTGGATAAGGAGCAAGGGACACCACCAGATGTGTAAAATAATCCAGGAAGTCATAATTAGGGTGGAAGACTGACACCAGGGTGTATTTCGCCCCTCCGAGATCCACTTCAGCTATCACGAACCTCCCTGGGGATCAGAAATCACTGTGTCACCCTGTGAGGCAAACTGGGATGTAACCAACTAGCAACCCTCTAGCTTTAGAAGAAGGGGCTACCAACAGGGAGCCTCCCAAGAGGATGCCAGATGGTCTGCCTCTTCCTTTGTTAGATGTATTTCTTGCAGGAAGACAATGTCCCCTTCATTTTACGTCATTATGCCGCATGCATATGAAGGCGCTTTGGGAGAGTAGCACATCGAGGTGTGCTCTCCATTAAATCCACTGCTCAGTTGAGCAGGCGTGGTGGTCCTGCACCAATGGGTGAGTTGTATGACAGTGGTGGTCTTCGCTCAAAGAAAACCACCGCTGTCATACAGAGCACCGCCATGCCACCCCCCGCCACGCCGCCCCCGCCACGCCGCCCAAATTCTTGCTGCCACGCTTGGGAGCCCACCCAGCATGGCAAATGTCCCACGTTGTTTGCTGACAGGTGCCCAACTCGGCCGCTCCACGGCCCCTAAGCCATCCTTCTGCCACGCTGGAGCCCACCCCAACATGGCAACGCCCCCGTTGTTTGCCGACGGGGTGCCCAATCCTTCGCCGGCTCCCGGCCACCCCAGTTATTCTGTGCCATGCTGGGAGCCCACCCAGCATGGCAAACGCCCCACGTCACAATTAAAAACCTGTAAATAAAACGGTCCCACGAGTCCCCCGCCCCTCCCACAACCCGCACTCCACCCACTGAGCACCCTGCCTCCCACACCCCCTCACTCCATACTTACTCTCCGAGCTCAGCGCGACGATCTTTGGTGGACTGGGAACACGCCTGCACTCTTCAAAGCCGACCGCGAACTGAGGAAATGCTGGTAAGCTATATAATGGGCTAGATGGGGGTTTCAACTTTATTGCATATCTTAGCCATGTTTTGGATTTTTGCACTGAACTTTGAACATGGTTTGAGGGACCCTTCATGAATGATACATTGTCATGAGTAAGATCAGTCCGGTGGGTGATTTCGCAGTAACTGCGTGAAATCACCCTTCGGGCCCGAATAACACCATGACAGTGACATCATTCATGAGAAGGGGTCCCCAAAACCCCATCTTGAAAATTTGGTGCAAAATTCCAAAATGACTGTTTTACCAGCGGCATTGCACAGTTCCTAAGCATGCTCGTAAGTTCGTGAATTTTCAATATTTTCACTCCAGATTTGCAACATTGCCATTTTACCACACCTTCTTATGAGTAGTACAGCTGTCATTTTTCACATCTCACCCAAAACGAGTTCCGCCCCATGTAGCGACAATGGCGCAGTCGGTGTGCGAAATCAATGTATGGGACACAGTAAGAAAATCACAGTGACACTGTTCATTAGCAGAGGTTTTAAAATGCCAATGTTGAAAATTTGGTGAAAAATTTCTAACAATGAATGTTTTACCAGCGTCGCTGTACAGTTCCCACACACGCTTGTAGGTTTGCGAATTTTCAATATTTCCACTCCAGATTTTCAACATTGCCATTTTACCACACTTCCTTATGAGCAGTACAGCGTCATTTTCACATCCTGCCCAAACGTGTTTCGCCTTATGTGCACAATGGGGGTAACAAAAGGTCATGCTGAAATTTTATTGTGCAAATACCAGCAATTGCACAGGGCATTAGGGTAAGCACCATACGTGCCAAACACCACTGCAAATACCTCGTGCTTAACGCTTGGCATTGACAAATGCTTGTTTAATCTGAGACCATACCTCTTCCTCTTAACTACTGTTTTCAACCCATTGACATTCCAGGTTATAATTAAGTTTTCCATTTGAGAACATTGAAACACATTAGATAAACATGCCACTTGCTTTTCACCAAATTACTTAAACCTATTTCAATTCTATACATACTGAGCTTTCTATGTTTTTTCTTTAAACAAACATAAACATTCCTAACCCCTTCCCTCACTAAATTAAAGATTTTAGTCCCTTTATCTGCTGTTGCTAGCCTTTGGAAGACAGAAATCTTGCTTGTAGAGCAGAAAGCAACTAACTAAAAGAAGCTACCAGTTTTACTAATTTAATACTATCTCAGCAGCAGTCAGTGTTTGTTGAGATTAAGCAGGCAGATACTATTAGTAGTAGAAGGGGGTCTTATTTAGGTTAAAAAGAAAAGAAAGAAAGTCAGTGTGTGTTCTGTGCTGGGAAGGGTATTGTATCAACTTACGTTGTTTAACCAGTAGGAGGAGAGAGAGCTTAATTGGGAGTGTGGCTTAGACACCATAGAAGCAGGTGACTCCAATTACAACTTCCTGTTGCTAGCCTTTGGAAGACAGAAATCTTGCTTGTAGAGCAGAAAGCAACTAACTAAAAGAAGCTACCATTTTTTACTAATTTAACACTATCTCAGCAGGAGTCTGTGTTTGTTGAGAATAAGCAGACATATACTGTTAGAAGTAGAAGGGCCTTATTTAGGGTTAAAAAAGAAAAGAAAGAAAGTCCGTGTGTTCTGTGCTGGAAGGTACTGTATCAACTTACTTTGCTTAACCAGTAGGAGGGGAGAGAGAGAGAGAGAGAGAGAGAGAGGAGCTTAATTGGGGGTGGCTTAGACACTATAAAGCAGGTGACTCCAATTACAACTTCCTGTTGCTAGCCTTTTTCTTACTAATTGCCCTCCATCCCACCCCTCCACCCACTCACCCTAAGCCAATTCTGCTTTTATAGTCACTGGATTTGACTGACAACAGTAACTTCCTGTTTGGCAGTAGGAAGGAAAGGATCATAGAGAAATACTTGTTTTGTCAACCCTAAGGGAAAAATGTAGCTCACTCTCCCCCTAGCTGCTGGTGGTCTGACACTGAGCAAGGAAGAAGGAGGCTACTGAAGAATATAGGAAGTTGCTGTCCCAGAACAGGAAAGGTGAGAGTTGTAAGGAGAGGCAAGAGTAAGCATACAGAGAAACAGGAGAGGACACAAATAAGACATGATAGGAGTGGTGCAGTGCAATGGCTGTGGGAAGCAGTGTTCGGGAGACATTCTGGAGGCTGCGATGCTGCCCTATTTGCAGGCACCTCTCTGGTCTGAGGGAGGAGGTTGCCGTCTCCAGGCTGACCTGGCTAGGATTTGTGAAACCTCCTCCCAACCCGAGGACCACCAGAGCCAATGCCACTACCTCAGAGGTTGTCAAGAAAGAGGAGAGGCTGGACCAGGTGGGCTAGGGAGGAGAGGTGGTGGATAGAGTTGCTTCCTCCAGCTGTACCTCTCTCACAATTCATACGCTTCAGGATAGTGGTTCCTCTATAGAGGCACCTGCAGTGGAGAACAAAGAGGATGCTGGGAACCTTCACAAAGAAGACCCACAGGAGGGTGGCATGGGACCCCACAGGGAAGGAAACAACTCTGGTGGGGACTCAATCATTGGGGGGTAGAAGTGGGGGGAGGAAGGAGAGGAGGTAAGGTCCCTGCCTGGCACCACGGCTTGAGGGACAGGAAGCAAATCCTCAGGATCGTGGGAGCAGCTGCACGAGGGTGGAAGCTGGATGTCACTGTCCACCTAGGGACAAATTACCTGGCTGGGAATGGAATCAGAGCAGTGCAAGAGGAGTTTGTAGAGTTGGGAGGGGCCTTAGACAAGTAGCGCATATGGTAACCTTCTTGAGGTGCTGCCTGTCTGTGGCAAGGGTGATACTAGGGTACCCTTACCAGGAATTCAATGAAAGGTTGAAAACTGGTGTGGAGCTCAGGGTTTTGACTTCATTGGGGACTGGGGAGCCACTCTGGAGGATGCAGACCTATACTGGTGCGATGGTCTGCATCTGTCCAGGAGGGAACCAGGATCCTAGGTGAGAGATTAAATGCTTATTGGGAAGCATTTAAACTAGCCAAGGGGAAGGCACTGAAAAGAAACAGGAAATCTCAGCTTCCCCCAAACATGGTAATTAGTGAGGTAAACACCAAGGTAGAGAAGTCATTAGGGAGCAGGACAAGGTAAATGTAAAAAGGGAAAGGCAGTAAGGACAGGGATGGGGATAAAGGGTAAGACCATCAAAAGTGGAGGGTGATGAGTACCAATGCCCGTAGTCTGTAACAAGCTCCCTGAACTAGTGGCCTTGATAGAAGAGGGTTGCCTGGATATTGTGGCAGTCACAGAAACATGGTACACAGGAAACCATGACTGGATGTCAACATACCGGATACATAATCTACATGAGGGACAGGGAGGGTGAAAAGGAGGAGAAGTAGCTGTCTATGTAAAGGAAGGGATCAAAGCAACAGAACTAAAGAGTAAACAGGGAGCAGATGAGGCACTCTGGGTCACCCTGAAGACAAGAAATGGCACCACAATCCGCATGGGGTTGGACTAAAAAAAAATACCACCAACAGCTTAATCTGGTTTAAGGTCAGTTGGCATTCATCTGTATCCCTCCCCGGTCGTGCTGAAAATAGGCAGGATTTGTCTAGTGCACTTACCCGGTCAACAAAAAAAAAAACTAAATACAGACCCCATCTCAGGGGAAGGAATGGACAAGGAAATGATAGAAGGCATCCTTAGAATGTCAGAAAAAGGAGATATTGTTGTTGGGGACCTGAATATGCCAGATGTTAACTGAGCACCTTTGCTGCAGGCACATCCAAGAGCAAGGTCATTCTTGATGCCTCTACGAAGGAACATGCCTCAGACAGCTAGTATTGGAACCCACTTGGGAGGGAGCAGTCTTAGACCTAGTACTCTCAAATGGGGATGGAGAAAGAATCTCAGATATAGAAGTGGGTAGCCATCTGGAAAACAAGCGAACCACCAAACAGTGTGTTCACGTATAACATAGCCATACAATCAAGCCATAAAAAAGCAAGAGTATTGGACTTTAGGAGGGCTGACTTTGGAAATGAGAGAGTGCCTCAGAAAGCACAAGCAAACAGGCAAGAAGGAGGGTGGAGGAACAATGGAAGTAATCAAACAGCCATCACAGAGGCAACAAGCCTTTGTAAAGCAAATCAACAAAACACAACGAAGGAAAAAAAGCTATGGTTCTCAAAAGAGGTGGCAGGGAAGGTTAAAGAGAAAAGGATAGCATTCAGGAAATGTAAGGAATCACAGAAGGAGCAGGACAGAGAACTTTATCAGTTAAAGCAGAAAGAGGCAGGAAGGCAGTCAGAATAGCAAAAGCCCAAACCGAGGAAAGGATAGCCTGCTCTGTTAAGAAGAGGATAAGACCTTTATAGGTACATTAGGGAGCAAAGAAAGACCAAAGGAGGGATACTGAGGCTTAATAAAGGGAGGGAGGTGGGCAGAGGGTGACAGTGAAAAGCTAGGATACTGAACGAATATTTCTGCTCAGTATTCACAAAGGAAGAGGAGGGGAGTTACTAAACCAAAACAAGAGAAACAGTCTGAAGATGTAGATATACCAGTCCATTTACAGAAGAAAGGGTTCTGAAAGAACTAATAAAATTGAAGGTGGACAAAGCAATGGGGCGTGATGGAATTCACCCAAGAATTCTAAAAGAACTAAAGGTAGAACTAGTGATACTGCACTACTCTCTTTAACAAATCATGGGAGGATGGGGTGGTACCTGAGGACTGGAGGAGGGTGATGGATTCCTCTTCACAAAATGGGAGCAGGACAGAGGCAGGAAACTATAGACCAGTTAGTTTGACCTCAGGGCAGGGAAAATGATGGAATCACTGATTGTTGAGTATCTAGAGGCCAGTGGGGCTGGGACCCAAGGCAGCATGGATTCACGATGGGAGGTGGTGTCAGATGAATCTAATAGATTTCTTGACTGAGTGACCAAAGTAGTAGACCAGAAAGGGCTGTGGACATGGCCTACCTAGATTTTAGCAAGGCATTTGATACAGTCCCACACAAAAGATTAATACACATGTTAGCCATCCTTGAGTGGGTCCAGGTGGTAGCCTGGATAAAAAATTGGCTGGACAACAGGCGCAGAGGTAGTAGTAAACTGAGTCCACAGTGAAGAAAGGAGGGTTACTAGCGGGGTACTGCAGTGTTCAGTACTGGGACCGGTCCTTTTTAATTTCTTTATATAGTGACATTGCAGAGGAAGTGGAGGAAAAGTATGTCTCTTTGCAGATGACACAAAGATCTGCAACAGGGTTGATACACAAGATGGAGTGAAAAGGATGAGAAGGGACTTGCAAGGTTGGAGGGAATGGTCAAATGTATGGCAGCTCAGACTCAATGCAAAGTGCAGGCAATGCACCTGGGAAACAAAAACCCAGGGAAGAGTACACAATGGGGGTGAGATACTGACAACAGAGTAAAATGGAAAGGGACCTGGGGGTAATTATATCAGATGACCTAAAGGTGGGCAAGCACTTGGAGAAGGCAGTAAGGAAGGCTGGGGATACTGGGATGCATAGGAGGCATCAATAGTAGAAAACAGGAAGTTGTTATCCCTCTGTACAGGCAGTTGGTGAGACCACATCTGAGTAATTGTGTGCAGTTGTGAAGACCCCATCTCCACAAAGACATAGACAGAGAGGAGGCTGTTCAGAGGAGGGCAACAAAATGGTGCAAGGTCTGCACCAGAAGACATACTGAAGAAAGACTAAAGAGCTTAATATGTATACCCTGAGGAAAGAAGGGAGAGGGACATGATAGAAACTTTCAAGTACCTCAAGGAATCAACAAAGTCCAAGAGGGTAGTATATTTCAGAAAAAGTATGTGCAAGAACAAGGGGCACAATTTGAAGATAGAAGAGACGGCTCAGAGGTAATGTGAGAAGTATTTTTCACAGAGGGTTGTGGATGCACAGAACAGCCTCCCTGAGGAGGTCGTGGAGTCAAGAACAGTGGGGAATTCAAGAATACATGGGACAGACATAAGGCAGTCCTAGTGGTGGGTAGGAGGAAGTAAGCTGTTGGTTAACTAGGATCTGCAGCTTTTCTGTTAGGTAGGAAAAATGGGCAGACTAGGTGGGCCAAGCGGTCCTTTTCTGCTATCAAATTCTACGTTTCTATGTTTCTGCACCACCCTCTGTTTCCCCTTTAACAACATAACAAACAGAGCAACAATTACCAAAAAACCTTAACCCCGAATCACACAAATCCAACTGTTATTCAAACAACATGAAGTCTTGCTGTATTCTGACTATTGCAGTGATCACCAACCTTGAACTGCTCCTGAGAACAAAGAGTTAACTTTCCATGCAGGGCATGGAATGCTCGAGCTGAGCTCGGTTGAAGCCTCTGTCTGCGTTGTTTAAACTCCAACCGTCAGATTCTTTACTCTACTCACTGAACAGTCGCCCAGATTTCTCCTTCGCCGGTTCAAAAAAGTCGGTTAAAGTGTCGTTTTTGCTTCGGTTTCTACGAATTTCTGCTACTGAACCTGTCCGCTTAAGTCTCTGTCTGTGGTAACGTGAGTACTAGATAGGTTTTGTATTAGTTTCTGTGTGGAACTTGTAAACATTGGATCAGTTCGGTTTGAACCGATCAGGTTTGTGTTAAAAACTCTGTTTTTATTAGAGTGTAGTAACGGTCCAGTATCGGTTCTAAAAAAAACAGATTTAATTACGTTTTTTCCAAGACCTATAACGGTCAGGAACCGATAGGGTGTCTTGCCCGGCAGATTGCCGGTAAGGGTGTTGTGGTTAGGATTGGCCGGGTTCGAGAACCCAAGAAAAAACGGGGCCCACTGGGTTTCAACATCAGGGTGTGTGTGAAGCCTTTACAAGGCTGATCCCACACCACCTGTGTTATGTCTGGGGTTTGACCACCTCAATTCAGACTGCCAAATTTGTAAAAGTTTTCCCAAAAGCTACCCTGGATAAGAGAGTAGGTAGACTGAGGGAAAGGAGGTCGAAAGTCCGCTGATCCGGATGGCCAGCCTGGTTCAGTTCTGACCGAACCAGAAGGAATGCCTCTGATCAGGGCGAAACTTCTTCGGGCAAAAGGAGAACCGATTCTGAGAGTCGGTTCCAGTTAAAAGAAAAGAAGGGAAAAATCATCTGGTTCGGATCACAAGTTCTTTCCCCGACCGCTGATGAAAATAGCAAAGCGATAAGGATAGTTCAATCTGCTAACGGTTCCTGGCTGAACCGGCACCATCCTGTCAGGGGCTCGGTTGGTCGTTCCTCTGTTCGGATTATACTTTTAGAAGAATTTTATGAACTGGAGGAGGAGGAGGAGAGTATGGGGATAATGATGATGATGGTGATTATGAAAGTCTGATGTGCCTATTGACCGGACATCTCCCCAGACAGACCTTCAGGCATTCTCCTCCGAGGCTTTCTGAGCCCCTCCCACTTTATGTTTTACAAGAAAGTGGCTGAAACCTCCAGCTTCCAATGGAAGAAGCAGTAGAGGACCAGGAAGAGCCTGATTTTGTAGAGATGATGGACATCCCAGAGTCAGGAGATTGTCTATTCCCTCCATAAATCTTTTGGGAAACAGACATTTAAAATTCTAAAACTCTAATTCCATACCTCCTGTGGACAGAAGAATGGACAAGAGGTATACCCTTTCAAGCTCGGACATGGAGTTCCTTTCCAGCAATGCAGCCATGTTGAGGTAGTGCAGGCTGCTGCCTGTGATAAGGCAAATATTCCTTGGCTTCACACCCCCAGATAAGGACTCCAGGAGGATTGATGCCATGGCAAAGAAACAGTACATGGCAGCATCATTGGGACTCAAGCAGGCTAACTATATGGCCTACACAGCTAGATACCAGAAGTCCAGGTGGGACACTGTACTGGCTCTGGCTAAACAGGCCCCTGACTAGCTTGCCAAGGAGCTGGAGCAGGTGGCTGCAGATGGGATTGAGGCATCCAGTGCAATTTCATGCTGCTGTGGACTCCAATGATGTTTCATCTAGAGTTATGGCTACATCTGTGGCCCTTCGAGGATGGCTTGGCTCAGATGTACTAGCCTATCACAGGATACCCAGGCTAAGGCCATGGATTTCCTGTCATTGGTAATTCTCTGTTTGAGGAGCAGACAGAGAACTACATGAAGATGATGGACAGTACAGGACCACCTACAGGAGTGCTCAAGCCAAAGAAAGGCAAGCCACTCCTCAGAGGCAGCATTCCAGGGGCAGGGCAGGCCTTTTCAAAGGCCCTCTTTAAGCTCCAGGCCTCCTCTGCTTATGCTCAGAGGGGGTCCTTTAGAGGGAGAGGCAGACGGGGTATGAGCAGGCCTGCTTCCACCCCTCAACCCAAAGTCCCTGCCAAGCAGACACCCTGATGGGTCTGCCCGGCCAATTCTCCAATACCTGTAGGGGCAGACTGGCTTACTTTGTCCAGGACTGGAAGCCTTTAATATCAGACAAGTGGGTCCTAGAAGTAGTAAGCCAGGGACTGGTTCTCAGCTTCAAAAATTTCCCAAGATGAGAACACAGATCTTTTCCACCTGCAAATCCATCAGAGACCCTTGCCCTAGAGGCAGAGGTTTCTTCCTCTTGGCTCTCAGAGCCATAGAAAGGGTTTCTACCCTACACAGGGGCAAAGGATTATACCCAGGTACTCCTAACCCCCAAAAGACAGGAGAATGGTGGCCCATCCTGGATCTAAGATATTTAAACAAGCACCTTTAAAACCAAAATTCACAATGGTGACTCTGGGAATAATTCTGCCTCTCTAAGGCCAGGGACTGGCTAGCCTCCCTGGACCTCAAAGATGCCTATTTTCACATTCCCATCAGGTGCTCCCACAGAAAGTACCTCAGGTTGAGTTGCCCTCAGGCCACTATCAATTCAGAGCAATGCCTTTAGCCTAACATCAGCCCCAAGGGTGTTCTCAAAGTGCCTGGCAGTAGTGGTTGCTTTCCTCAGAGAAAAAAGATCTCCATCTTTCCATACTTGGATGACTGGCTCATAGTGGGTCAGTCTCCAGACCAAGTCAAGTCACATCTACAAATAACTCAGCAAGTGCTCCAGTTCCTTAAGATTCCTCCTCAACCTTCCAAAGTCAGTTCTCAAGCCAGTACAGCTCCTCCACCTTCATAGGGGCGGAGCTGGAAACAATAAGGGCAAACCTTCCCTTCCCTGGACAGGGCAAGGACTCTTATGGAACTGGCCTCTTCATTCACCCTTCAGGTGTGTCGACCAGCAAGGCATTTCCTGCAGCTTATGGGCCACATGGCAGCCTCTAGGCAGTGGTCCAGGGGCAAGATTTCAGATGAGGGACATTCAGTTCCACTTAAGAGCCTTCTAGTCCTAGAAAGGATTCTCTTACCAAACTAGTCCCAGTGACTCGAACCCTGATCCAGGCTTTGCAATGGTGGCAGGATCAGGACAATTTAAGATAGGAGTTCCTTTTGTCACTCAGTCTCATTCAGTAATCCTCACCACAGACGCTCCCTCTTGGGCTGGGGAGCCCACTTGGGGATCTTATCACCCAAGGGTTGTGGTCACCTCAAGAATCTCTGCTTCACATCAATCTCTTGGAACTCAGAGCAGTGTTTCTGGCACTGCAAGCTTTTCCAAATCTGTACAGAACAAGGTGGTTCAGATCAGAACAGACAATACCACCACAATGTGGTACATCAACAAGCAAGGAGGCACTCATTCTCGGCCTTGTGCACAGAAGCAATGAAGTTGTGGTCTCTGGCCTATTCCTGCAAACCTCTCTGATAGCAGTTCACCTCCCAGGGAAGGACAATGTCTAGCAGATGCTCTCAGCAGGATAACTCAGGGCCATCACGAAGATGGACCCTAGATCCCCTAATTTTAGAAGTGATTTTCTCCAGATGGGGCACTCCACCGATAGATCATTTTGGTGGCCCAGACAATCACCAACTTCCTCTCTTTTTGCTGTAGACCCCAGTCTTGGGCTCAGTCCCCTGGATGCTCTGGTTCTGAATTGGGAAGGAAGTTCCTGTATGCTTTTCCCCTTCCTCTCCTGTTCAAAGTGCTTGTCAAGATCAGGTCTCAACCATGCAAAGTTATTCTGATCGCTCCAGACTGGGCCAGACAGCCCTGGTATCCACTGTTGCTGTCCTTAGCAGTCCACCTTCCCTGTCTTTTCCAGGAATTACAACCTGTTGACATCCTCTCAGGAAAGATTTGGTATCCGAACCTCAAATCTCTCAATCTCAAGGCCTGGCTCTTGAAGAGTTAGAGTTTCATGGATCTGCACCTCTCTCAAGGTGTTCTGGATATTCTTAAGGCTTCTCGAAAGCCTTCCACCAGAAAAGACTTACAACTCAAATGGAAAAGGTTCACTATTTGGTGCTCTAGTAAGCATATTTCTCCAGAATCTGCTGGGTTGCCTACAGTCGTGGACTATATGGTTCATCTTAATGGCTTGGGACTTAGACCAGCTACACTTAAAGAGCATCTGGCAGCTGTTTATGCCTTCTTGTCAGTAGGCAAGCCCTCTCCTCTGTCAACCCATCCTGTATTTTGTAAATTCTTCAAGGGATTGCTGCACACCAATCTGCCATTTAGAGACCCTGCTCCTGCTTGGGACCTTAATGTTTGCATTGCTCAGCTTATGCAACCCCTTTTGAGCCTTTGTCCTCTGCAGAGCTTAAGTACTTGACTTGGAAACTGTGTTTTGGTAGCCATTACCTCTGCCAGGCGTATCAGTGAATTGCAAGCCCTGTCAGTGGAGCCTGATTTCATCTCTTTCCATAGAGATAAAGTGGTCCTAAGAACTAACAGGAAGTTTTTGCCTAAGGTGGTTTCAGATTTCCACCTTAATCAGTCTACGTCTCCCTGTTTTCTTCACTGACCATTCCTCCTCTGGAGAGGAGGTTGCACAGCCTGGACGTAAAAAGGGCCTTAGCTACTACATAGAGTGCACCAAGGGTCACAGGTTTGAGTCCCTCCAGTTGTTCTCACTTACGGAGAGGTCGGTAAGGGCAAACCTGCCACTAAAAGATCTATTGCCAGGTGGATTGTCTCTTGTATACAATTCTGCTATGAAAAATTGGGTAGAACCCCATCCTCAGGCCCTGAGGGCTCACTCTGCTAGAGGTACAGCTGCTTCCTGGCTGCTGCCAGGGATATTCCTATTTTGAAATCTGTCAAGCAGCCACCTGGAAACAGTCCATACATTCACCAAGCATTACTCTCGGATTTCCAGGCTAGGGTGATGCTCAGTTTGACACAGCAGTACTTCAGAGCCTTTTCCCAAAGTAGGTTCTGTCCCTCCTCCATGGAGGTATTGCTTGTAGTCTGCAATAGTCAGAATACAGCAAGACTTCATGTTGTTTGAAGAAAAAATTACTCACCTTAGTAATGTTGTTTCTTCTAATGGAGTCTTGCTGTATTCTGACCTCCCCGCCTCCCCTCTCAGAACCTGGTTTTGGGATGTGGGTGGGCAGGAGCAGTGTTGGCACCTAGAGGTGCCCTTTCTCACCCTCCTTTATTTTGGGTGTGTGTTGTGTTTTGTTTTTGGGTTTCCTGACTTGAGTCTTTGCTTTGAAACCAAAAACCCTTTTTAACAAATTTAGTTGTCAGTTGGCTAGTGTGAATTTTACAGATTCCACACAGAACGCCTAGTGAGTATAGCTCGTAAAGATCTGACGGTTGGAGTTTAAACAACAGCAGACAGAGCTTCAACTGAGCTCGAGCTCAGCATTCCATGCCCTGCATGGAAAGTTAACTCTTTGTTCTCCGGGCAGTTCAAAGGTTGGTGATCACTGCAATAGTCAGAATACAGCAACACTCCATTAGAAGAAACAACATTACTAAGGTGAGTAATTTTTCTTATCCTCTACTTCTCATGGATTGAGCTAGGTATCCACCTTTTACCTTAGGCATTAAATGGTATATGTTTTCATCATCCCACTTGGAGCTGGCTGAGAGGAGCCACCTCTTCCCCCTGGGGGTTGTTTGAGGGGAATCTCTCCTCTGTCCAGAGCGACAGGGGTTAGTCTCTGACATGCATAATGCATTTCTCAGATTGACACAGAGAGTTCTTCTGACCTTAGAAGTGTATCCCCAGAACGACCTTCATAACTTCAATAGATGTTGTTAAAATAATGCCTCGAAGATAAGGTGTGCCCCCAGCACCCCCACTAGAGGACCATTCCCAAATCAGTGCCCCATTCAAAACTGTATCATAGTGTACAGTGTTCTACTTATAGATGCACATAAGGAAGCAATAACTACAAAAATCGTAACTGAAAATAACATTTTTTGAAAGGCAATCAGTAACAGCCTCCCGTATTGTAATATATAAGTCAAAAGTATAAAGTCCGAATATGCACAGCCTGGCGGCCTTCCATAATTCAAATGAGAGAGTCTAAAGCTCTTTTGAGATCATAGAATGTCACCAAGATTGATCAGAAAATTGGGTGGAGTAAACAGCTGGGAGGAGGGTAGAAGTTAAACAAAATCTTTCAGAAATGTCAGTTCAGCCAGCTGATCCCCATCTCAGTGTCCCAGATTTAGCCGACAGCAGTGGCCCTGTTAGATCCCCAGGACTCCCCAGGAAACAGAGGGAGAGACCACAGAGAAAAGTGCGCCACAGCCCAGCCTTATAGGCCACCGATAATTGGTGTTCCGCGGGTAGAAATCGCCTCCCCAGTCCCCCCCAGCCCGGGCTTGAATAAATTCAGTACCTGTATAGTTAGCCCATCAAGCTCTCAATGTTCTGCAGAGGCCTCAGGTTGTTCCTTTCTTCCCTCTCCATTTCTTTAACATACTCCATTGCCACCTCTGGGTTCATGAATGCCTCTGCCTTCCTCCCTGTTGCAGGGTAGACCAGTGAGAAAGGCAATGGAGTTCATAGAGCTCTTTCTTCACTGCAGTGAAGGCCTGTTGCTGGAGCTGAAGTTGCCTGGAGTAGTCTGGAAGACACTAACCCTAGAGTGTTGAGCGGTAAGAGGCCGTTGTTTCGCGCCACTTCCAACACACTTTGCCTATCCTAGTATCTCAAGAACTTTACCAGGAGATGTCTAGGCTGCTGATCTGGGGTGATTTCATACCTGGTGAGCGATGCACCCTTTGAATTTCTAGGGAGACTTGGGGGTAGTTGTAATGCATGGTGGAGCCATTTTTTCATGAACGCATCACAGTCTTTACCCTTCAGAATGCCCACTACTCCTATGTTGCAGTGTCTCTCCCAATTCGGTGATGATCAATGGATTGTTTGAGGTATTCTATTTCTTTCAGGGCTTTTTGTAGCTCAGATGCCATTCTATTACTGATGCCTTCCTGAGCCCCAGTCTGGATTCCAGCTCAGTAATTTTAGTTTCATGGACATCTACCATCTCGGAGACAGTATTAACTGTCTGTTGCAGGTGTTGGAGCTGAGCAGTCACATTTTCAAATCCTGCCTGCATCCATGTGCCCAGGTCATATTTAAAAGATCTCTTATTAGTCTTTCTAATGTTTGGTATCTGTTTTCTGGTTCTGTCATCGCCTGAGATGTAACAGGGTTCTGTTAAGTGGGTCTCAGTTTGCACCAGCACTTGAGCAGCAGGCCCTCCTGGGCCCAGATTTGTGGAAGATTCCCCAGATGATTTAAAGTGGAGTTTCGCTGGCTTTTCATCGATTTTGATTAAGAAGACATCGAGCACTTAGCGTTAGGATTTTCCACAGTTGTTAAGTAGATAGATGATGGGATGGCAGAGATGGCATAGATATGCAGTGGATTTGTCTGGAGCTCTCTATTCAGCCCTAAATCTTGTTGCCTAGCTAGACCATGCCCCCAGCCCTTCTTGAAGTGAAAAGTTCCTGTGCCTGTAACTTGTTAATGCCTTTTATGTACTTGAATGTTTCAGTCATGTCCCTCTCTCTCTCTCTGCTTCAGGAGTGCATATTTAGTTCCCCAAGTCTTTCCTCATAGGACATGTACTGCAGACCTTGAATAATTTTGTCGCCTTTCTCTGTACTGTTTCCACCTGGTCAGTGTTCTTCCTGAGGTGAGACCTCCAGAATTGGACTCCATATTCCAGGTCAGGCCTGACCAGCCGATCTATACAGTGGTAGTACCGCCTCTCTCTTTCTGCTTCGTGATTCCCCTCCCAATGCAGCCCAGCATTCAGTTGGCCTTCAATGTTGCCTTCTCTTTTCTTACTAACCTTCAAGTCATCTGAGATTATGATTTCCCAGATCTTGTTCCCGGTTTAAAGCTACTCAGTCTTTTGCCTCCTAGGTAATACTCCTTTCTTGGATTTTTCTTTCCTATGTACATGACCTTGCATTTTTGGCATTAAATCTCAGCTGCCACACTCCAGACCATTCTTCTAAGGTCAGCTTCCATCTTGCTCACTCCTTCTAAAGGTGTCCACTCTGTTACATATCTTGGTGTAGATCTGTGAACAGACACACCTTCCCTTCAAGTCCATCAGTGATGTCTGCTATAAAAACATTGAAGAGCAGAGGCCTCAGCACTGAGCCCTGGGCACCCTGCTGGTCACCTTGCCTTCTGTCGATTATGTTCTGTTAACCTGTACCCTTTGGGTTCTTCCTTGTAACCAGTTTTGTACCCATCTGAGCACTTCTGGACCAACCCTGTGTGGTCAAGCTTCTTTACCAAGCCTTCTGTGTGGAACCGAGGTCAAAGGCCTTACTAAAGTTTAGGTAGACCACATCTACTGCCCCACCGTTGTCCACTATTTCTTTGTAGCGTAGTCAAAAACTTGAGCAAGTTTGTCTGGCATGACCCTGCTTTGAAACCATGCTATTTAGGGTCTTGTTGGCTGCTAGTTTTGAGGAATGCTATGATCCTCTGTTTGAGTAGTGTCTCCATTAGTTTCCCTACTATAGATGTGAGGCTCACGGTCTGTTAGTACTAGCCTCTTCACAACTGCCTGATTTGGAAGTGGGACCCCACTATTGCCTTTTCCAGTCTTTGGGTACCACACGCTCTTCAAGGATTTTGTGAATAGAAGTACCAGATGGGCTGCTAAGTCTGCCCCAGGTTCATAAGGATTCTGTGGTGCATCTTGTCTGGCCCCATGGCCTTGTCTGCTTTGGTTTTATTTAGCCCTCCTGTACTTCAGTTTCTGTAAAGGGACTCATGTCTATCCCTGGTCCTGGGGTGTTGTGTTTTTCAGGGCTCGGCCGTCCTAGGAGTCCTCTTTGGCAAACACCGAGTAGAAGTATTTGTTGAGGGTTTCAGCTTTCTCTGGGTCATGTTTGGTGCATTTCCTTCTTCAGTAGCAATCTTTACTATCCCCTTTTGCCGTCCTCGTTCCTAATGTATCTGCCGTCCCTCGTTCCTAATGTATCTAAAAAATGATTTGTCTCCTCTCATTGTCCTTCTGCTATCTTTTCCTCTGTCTGGGCTTTTACCTTTCTAATTTGTTTGTTAGACTCTCTCATTTTTCCTTGTCACTCCCAGTCTTTCTCAGTTTTGGTTTCCTGTTATATACTAGCGCCTTCTTTTTTTCTTTGATCATGGTAGCTACTGTGCCTTGGAAAGGCATAGAGGATTTATTTTTCTTTTGCTTTGCTGACCCATCTGGCACATTGATCTGTGGCAGTCTTTATTGTTCTTGAGTCTCCCACATGCACTGCACCTCCTAAACCTATATTTCCATTAACTGGCTATTTATGTTGTTCCTCATTTTCTGGAAGTCAGTCTTTCTGAAATCCAGCACCTTTATCCTTGAGTGGCTGGTGTCCTGTTATGTTTACCTTAAAGCTTACCAAGTGATGGTCGCTGTTGCCCATATGGCATCCCACTTCGACGCCCTTGATCCTTTCCAAGTTTGTGAGGACAAGATCGAGAATGGCATCTCCCTTGTTAGGTTTTAAAAGTTGGCACGGTCCCACATCTTGCAGGCACTCAAATCAGAGTGGGAGCTGCTGATTTCAGTCTATCCTCAACAGCACTTCATCTCCCTCATCAGCATACCATCAGACCCAACTTTGCCTTCAGCTCCAGGAGTTGAGCACCAGCCTCATGCCATCCTTGGTTGCCCTCCTCCCCTCTGCTACAAGCTTCCAACCTGCCTGTCTCTTGCTTGCCCTGACTGCAGTTTTCAGCCTTGCATGGAACTTCCACCAACTGGGTAGCTTGAGGGCAGGATCTGCTGATTTCAGTACTACTTTCAAAAACGCTTTGTCTCCTCACCTGAATTTTATTTTTATTTATTTAGTTTTTTTAACTGGTAAGTGCACTAGCCATAAAATGACTATTTTCAGGCACGACCGGGAGAGAACAGACATTCAGAAACTTAACAGGATAACAAATTATAAGTGCTTTACATACAATGAGTTAAAGAGGATACAATATATCTGAACAAAGTAAAGTGCTTTACATACAATGAGTTAAAGTGGATAGAATGTATCAGAGACATACAGAGTAGACCATTCATAAGTTCATAGGTGTCTACCTATGCAATGAATAGAGAGGACCTTGGACAATAAATTATCAGGTGACATATCATATGAACAGAACTAGGTACACAAAAACAAAAAGCGGGTAATACAAAATGATACCATTGGACCTAATTTGCCTTCAGCTCCAGGGGCCAGTACAAGCTGCTCACCATCTTTGGGCTATTCCCCACTACAAGCCTCCAGGCTGTTTGCCTCTTGCTTGCCCCACCTGCAGTTTTCAACCCTGCATGGCACTTCCACCAATCAGGTGGCTTAAGGCAGATTTCTCCTTTCTTTAGCTGATCTTCACCAGTGGCCCTCCATGCTAAGGACTGAGCACAAGGGACAGGGAAGGAATCTGCCTGGAGTCAGCTGTTGACTGGCCATGCTGCACCCCAGATCGGTCTCCTCCAACACAACTGTTTTGTCATTGTTCAGTGAGTACCAAGTAACTGTTAGTGGGCCTCCTGCCAACAGGAGAACTGCACTGTTAACCCTGACCCTAAGCGAGATAACATTTAGTGATAATCTGCCTAGTCGTACTATTTATTCATTGCTAGTCGGAGAGCCAGTCCCCATACTGTTGCTTGCTGCCTAGAGTTCAATTTTGCCATTTTGCTGACCCTAGAAAAACTTATTTGGGTGCACCCACTTTTGCATTATCCATTTATCAATTTTCCATCTATTGGTTAAAGGAAAACTAAGCCCTCATATCTTGCAAATTTTGTTTCCATGTCAACAGGCAACTCTTGTCCTGTGGTTGCTGGGATCTGTAAGCCTCCCTCCCGTGTCTAGGGTTATTCACGTGTTAAATGTCTTGGGGGCACTGCAGAACTATGAATACACGGGTCCAGAAATAAACAGGAAAACGCTACCTGAACTTCCTCGGTGGTGCTGGTGACGGATGAGCTCCATGAGTGGGGTGCCCCTGGCTGCCAGGCAATGCAGGGATGGTGCACTGGGATGACACAGATCTTCACCTGCCTGGCCTTGCCCACTTCACTGGTTGGCCTTTGTAGACAGTCTTCACCAGGCAGGCCTCTCGACGACTTCCTCCTTGATGGTGCGAGGTTCTTCAGGATCAACTCTGGAACACACTGAAACAGGCTGTGGAGGCAAACTTCTTTTAGCAGCAGACAGTTTCTCCAACAAACGAGGTAAACAACAAAACTGCAGAAAACAGGGATCCCATTTAATGAACAGGTGATGAAAAGGAACAGTCAGTCCATGGGCGGAGGTAAACACATATGGTGGGGCATCAACAGGTGGGCACCTAAATCCTGCAACAGTTTCTTTTACCATGCAGTAATTCCCTTGAGCTGACAAGGCTGCATTCCAGACAGCAGCAATACAACAGGCTGAATCAGGCCACATCTAGAGGTAGCTTGCACTAAGCAATACTTTCACTTCATATTCCTTCTCTCAATCCAGTTCCTTACACTGTCCTCGCTGCTTCATTTCCATTCCTTATCTGTCAACACTGGACACTTCACTAGGGACTATGACAGCATGAGATGATTCTATTGTCCCAATCCTTCTTTCCAAACTTGGCCTTCCATACACTTTCTCCACCTGGGAGGGTACCTTACAATTACATTTCCTTCACCTCATGGTCTTAAACACAATCAAAATGGTGTTCTTAAGCCAGCCAACCCCACCAGTGCAACAGAAAGATTCACGCTGTGATGCCAGAGACCTGGGTTGAGAGCGGACTCAGGTGTCAGAGGAGGCCGGCAGTGAGAGAAGGCAGTCCACTGACAGCTTGCTTTCTCGGGAGGGTTGAATAGAGGACCAGTACCTACTGACCCCTGGTGGAGGCTTTGGGTACAGCAGTGCACCAGATCCCAGTGTCTAAGGAGCATGACAGACACTGGCATTTGCCTTGCATCCTGCATGTCATGGGAGAAAAGTAGAACAATAGCACACTGGTAGATTGGGTGATGGCCCCTGGATCCTGCTCGCGGAGCTCCTGGACCTCCATCAGCTACCTCAGCAGCACCAGGACCATTGGAAATGGCTGGTAAGGCTCATTCCCTCGTAGGCAGGGGACCCGCCTGATGAAGGGATACATCAAGGTACCCTGGGTGGCTGTGGTGTGGGGTGGTGGGGTCGGTGCAGCCAGGGCGAGAAGGTCCCTGAGAGTCCTGAAAGAGGATCAGCCAGTATGCAGGGTGGGAGAAGCAACAATGGTGTTCTTTAGCAAGAACAGAACCACTGAACCTTCTGGATACCCAATCGTTGATGCCATGTGCTTAGAATGGCTTCCCCAGCATCTATCCTGGCCCTGAAACTAATAACACCTCCACTCATGCAGTGATTCCAATTTCTGTACTGCCTTCACCCAGTGGACTAATTGCCATGCCATACGGAGCACCCAGACAGTCTGCCACCTCCAGGTCCCAACCAACCATTCCCCACATGGACCTTCCCTGCCTCCACAGGCTGCCCAGCTCAGGACTCCCAATTCTGTAGCTGCCACGGGCAGGGGAAAAGGGGTGATGCTGCCACCACTGGGCCCACAACCAGTCCAGGCTGCCACCTCTGAACTGTACCCCGGGTCCATTTGCTAGCAGGCCCACTCACAGGACACACACTGACTCCATGAACTGCACTCGCCCATGTGTGAGACTACTTTAATTCAAGAGGCCCCATCGGTGCTTACCCTACCAAGGTGCCAAAGTTCACTTGGTGGGCCTCCATAATTCTTTCCATTCCTAGGCTTCAGCTCCAAAATACACCGACAGGCCCCGAACCCTCAGCTCCAACTTCTCCCCTTCACTTTCCTGCTAATTGCCGCACTTCTCTGATGCAGATCTTCAAGAAGTGCCCACCCTGGCCCTCCAGCTGAACTTGTGGGCTGACTTCCCTTGATTTCCTCTGTTCTACCTCTTCACAGAATCACCTGGCTCTTCCCTCCATGGGTCTCTCTCTCTCAGAATCCTCTAGAAAAATAATCTCTCTCCTATTTATACCTTTTAGGGATGGGGTCTCTGCCTGCAGCAAGCAAGCCCAAATCCCAGATCTACTGGCATCACTAGCTCTTCCTGCCTAGCTACACATAGCAACAAGCCTAGCTGCATTTAGCAACCAAAATTAACCAGTAAGCTCCCAGAGGGTGCTTACATTTGTGTTTGCTTTAGTTTGTTTTCACTATTTGTGCTAGTCCCCTGTAGCTATCCTGGGAGGTGTCCATTTTATGGTTGTTGAAATCCCATTGTACGTGAGAACTGCATTAGCATATGAGAACATAATGTCACAGCAACCACTTATACAATGTATCTGTAACCCCTAGGTGGCGTTATCCCAAGGGCTACTGCCCCTGCCTGCGTGGTTACTAACAGAGTTCATGAGGGCCTGAGTTCTGAAACAGGTGCCTCTACCTAGAGGTCAGGGTTGGTAGTGGTCAAATTAGCATGGGCACAGCCCTCTGGGACACTGTAACCCTCTTTTCCTGCCATAGTGGCCCACACAATACACAACAATTACTACTGATACCCTGATATGCTTTGGTAAGTACCACACAGTTTACACTTACCACAAGGATCTGTTTCTCCGTTCGACCCAAGGACTCCTTGCAAGACAAGGTTAGACAGAACAAATGGCAACAGTACAATACTTCGAGCACAAACTGGAATCACAGTCTGGTTGAACTGCAGAAAAGAGTAGATCCAATTTATTCAGGGGTTGAACAAGGAAGGAAATCAGGTTAATTAAGCTTATTACCCTATCAATCACACAGCTGTGCATGTAATCAGAGTCCCTACAACAGTCACACTCTCTGGTGAAAGAAAAGTGGCTAGCCAGGACCGTTGCCGAGGTAGGCGGTGTTGCAACTAGTTGGGGCCTGTAATGGAAAAACAACTTGCACAACACCCTATTTGTAATCCGGAGCCAGATGGCTCAGTTCGTGAAAGAAAGAAACAACACAGCAATCAGATGACACACTCAGATTTAAATTTATTTGCAGGATGCTACCCTGGTGGTTACTCACGATACCCAAGGCTGGACATAGGATAGATGACAAATTGAGACAGCAGATGAACTCTCTGGAATGCCAGGAGAAGCAGGGCCATCACGATTCGCCATGGCGTCGTTTCCTGTTCAGGCGTGGAACAGGGGCTGATCCCCGGCAGGTCTCTCGTCGATGGCTCTTCTCTGTGCAGCAGGGTAGGATGGTAGGGCCCTCATGGCAAGGCCCAGCCACATGGAGCGAGTGGTGGATACAGTCCATTTGCACTGGATGCACTTCCAGCTAGCAGAACACAGTTCACCATGGGAGAAACCAGATAGCGATCCCCTTCCAGCACACAGTACATTTATATGTAGGGCAGTTCTACTGTACCAGCCACAACACTCCTCGATCACAATCACTCAGTCTCTGCTTAGACAGGGAACTCAGAAGTACTGGAGTTCTTACCCGACCTATCACATACAGCAAAATCTTCGAGTCCTTTGCAGGTTGAGCCTGGCTTCACTTCGGTGGCTTAATTGATCCCACCATGCGGATTTAGTCCAAAAAGCTTCTCTATTCCCCTTCAGGGCAATGGACAGACTTGCAGGCCTCAACTCAGGCCCTCCCACAGCTCTCCCACTCGAAACCACGCAGATCACTGCTCGACTATCCCGAGCTGCTCCTCTGAACTTCCAACATAGATCTGGTTTGCCAGCAGACAGCTTGGAGGATTTCCTTAGATTCAAAAGGTTCTGTTGGTCAGTTCAGCTGTGAGTCACAGCAAGACCTCCCCTTCAGTTACAAAAGGCGCCAACAGTCCAAAACTACAAATCCAAGCCTGTGATCCACTCAGCTCCTGATATGCAGGCTCCATTTTAGAGTCCCCGAGTACTGATTGGTCCAATCAGGCAGTTCAGGACCAAAATGGAGGAGATAGACAGAAACCCTTCACTGCAAAGAAGGCAGGTTGAACAAACAACAACATCTCTATTCTCTGAATGATTCTCAGCAATTAGTCACATCTTTCAACAGGGCTCCCTCTGCACAATTAGCGATGGCAGAAGCGGGCGATTTTCTGGCAGTCCAGGGAGGGACTCGAGCATGAAAACACTCAGACCTCCTCCTCAGATTAATATTACTGCTAACTGGCAGCTCTTAAAGTGACAGTACCTAGAGGCTACACAGCACTGTTTAGCAACACCATTTAAACTGCTCAAATGCAGAGCGCCAGCCTGGCATGAGCATTTAGGAAAACTTGAGGAAGACTTTTGGGAACCCCCATTTGTAGAGGGGTTACACCTTCCCTGCCTGGAGGAAACTTGGCATCCGTGTCAAGTCGGTTGCCATCACAGTAATTACAGTTGCACATTATACTATACATCTATTCCATTAGCAGGTTAGGCCTGTGACTTCTAAGGCATCAGTCAACATATTTAACCCTTACTATACACATTCTCTGCATTTCACAGTACAATATCCATTCTGAATTACATTATGCAAATGTTACACAGGTAATGTAACATTACTATACTGAATCAGGTAATAACTTCCTGTACATTGAACAGTGTGAGAGGGCCTTCCTATCAGCTAACCTGGGGCTAGACAGGGCAGGGCACCATACCTAGAAGGCAGGACAATCAACTGGGAATTGGCACTTAGACTCAGTTTGGGCAGTGAGCTCTGGGAAACATAAACCCCTTATGGACCACATTGAGAGGCAAATCCACTGGCCTCCCAGGAGAATTATAACTGAAGCATACTACTGGGTTGACAGCTCGGCCAGTCCTTCTGGGGGAACAACCACAGTCTCTGTACTGTCAGCTTCAGCCTTGGGGCCTTCAATACTTGTGAAGGGGGCCTCTGCCTGGGTGAGAAAATTCTCACTGGGAGCACTGTCAGCCCCTGGCTCTCTAAGTTCTGTTTCTATGATACTTTGCTCACTTGAAGGCACTCTAGCACCGAGAGGGAATTATCATCACCATAAAGTAGTCCTCAGGTTCAGCTTCAACTTGGGGCCTTCTTTAAACAATAAAGCTGTTAGTAAGTCAGAGGAACGAAGTTGGACACATCTTTCCTGCACGGAGGGCATCAAGGGCTGGCTGAATCATGGGATCCTGGGATTGAGCCCACTGAATGCTGTCATTGTCAAATTGAGGTAGTGCACTAATATCTAGAGCAGAGAAGTGGCAATACGCTAGCCGGTATGTATGTATCAGAAGGCACAAGCAATCTACTAAACAGTCCACTGTGTCCGCAGACATCTTTCATCCTTATCAAATGTTTGGCACAAAGCTCGAATGTCAGGTTCAGACAGCCTGACCCAGTTACTCTTGGGGCGGGCCTTTGGGATGAGGCGCCAGCATCGATGTGATTCATGCCTGATCTGTATTCAACAGCATAATCATGGTAGACAGCATGAAAAGCCACCGATGTCCTGTGGCATCTAACTTAGCTGAAGTCTGCACATAGGTCAGGTTATTGTCAGCCTTCACCAGTATCTTTGCCCCATATAAGTATTCATGGAACTGGTCAACGATGGCCCATTTTAACACCAGGAATTCCAACTTATGCACAGGGTAGTTTCTCTCTGATGGGGTCAGACTCCTACTAAGCGAGGCCACTGGTCTCAAACCATCCTTATGGTCTTGATACAGCACCGCTCCCAAACCTTGTAGACTAGCGTCGGTATGCAGCACATAGGGTTTGGTAGGATTAGCATAGGCGAGGATGGGGGTATGGGTGAGCTGGTATATGATTTTATGGAAAGCTACTTCACAGTCAGGTGTCCAGTGAGACCCGAAAAGTTCACCTGGGTGGAAGTATACTCTTTCTGTTCCTGAGGTGGCCCTTTCTTGTATTTATGGTTCATGGGAGGGTAACCCTGGGTAAGATTCAGGAGAGGGTGAATCACCTTGGAACAGTCCTTATGAACCTCTGTTAGTAGCCACAGAGCCCCAGGAAGCATTGTAATTCTTTCAGATTGTGGGGCTGGGGGCCAGGTGGTCAGGGCCTCAACTTACTGGGATCGTCTTATCCCTCTGTGGACTTCTGAGGTGCGTCTTTCGGATGAGACGTTAAACTGAGGTCCCATCTTCCTGGATTGGTGGTAGTTCAGGTGGATGTTAAAGATCTCATGGCACTTATCGAAAAGAGTAGAGGTAACTTTTATTGGAATAATCACATGGATACATTTCCACAAGAGAAACCAAATGTAAAGAACAAAACTTAAAGGACAAAACATAAAAATACAGCCAAAACAAATTACAGCAAAAAGGCATTTCCATAATTAAATCTTGAACATAACAACTCATAAACTCCTTAGGAACTAACAAACCAAAAATGCAACCTTAAACATTTAGAAGAAGAAAAAAGAGAGGAAAATAAAATGAAAATGAAAAAAGAAAAATACTCTTTATTCCTAGTAGAAAAACCAGAATAGATAGTATTTATTTCTCTAACTTATTATTTATATTTAATAAAATGTAAAAATCCTTCCACCAAAATCCCACTTTATCCGCATTATACAATAGCATTTCTGATAAAAAATGTTATTCAAAACATTAGTTGCATAAACTCTGAATCCTTCTAAAGAGGCTCCTTTGATATAACACCCATTGGCACCTTGTTTGCCATAGGCAATATCTTAAACTAGCAAAAAATAAGCATAAGTACCCTTCTCATATTGTCTCAAAGATGGGAAAACTCCCAATGACCAAAATATCATAATTTAACCTTGCTAACCATGGTATATCCCATACTTTTGCCAAATAAACCCATAATTTAGTGGGGAAAGAGCACTGTAGAAAGAAATGTTCCATCGTCTCCTCTTGATTTATACATTCTGGATAAGGGCAAGATCTCTCTTCTATTGCCTTATATTTTGCCGATCCCTCATTCAATCTGCCATACATCATGAGCTATAAACTCTCCCACATATATTGGCAGCCTGGGGTTGTTCAGTTGTTCCAAAACATCCTCCTTCCTTTCTCTGGGACAATTTTAAAACTTGGCTCAGAAAATAATATGTAGACATTATTTCCTTATACAATGCCCTTGATGAGCACCTTGTTATTTGATTTTGAGTAATTTTCCATTTATATAGTTTCTGTGCAGCTGGCTTAAAATAATCCGGTACCAATAACCGTGGGGACCATTTGGGTGCACAATGCAGCCAGTTAGAAAAGTAGTGTTCATTAAATTTTGAAAAATAAGCTCTCCTGATATCTTGAAAGACCTAAACCTCTTTTAAGGAAAAGAAAAAATAATGCAAAACAAAACAACCGGGTCTACCATTCCCAGACCTCCCTGTTTTTATCTAAATATGTACAACCTCTCTTGACCGGGTTCAATCTGTTCCCCCATAACAGCTGGAAACAAATACTATAGGTTTGTCTCAAACTGTACTTGGCAAGGGATAAATTGCAGCTAAATACTAAAGCCTTGGTAATATAAATTGCTTTAAAACTTGGATTCGTTTAATTTTGGTAAACTTAAACCTTTTCAGTTATTAACTTTAGACTATTTTATCTAGCACAACTGTCAATTGTCCGCCGGACAGTTCTGGAGCTTAAACATTACCCTAAATTGATAAGGCTCAGAAGACATTTCTATTGAGTTAAAGACAATCGACTCTTGTTGAAATCTACCCAATAATAGACCTTTGGTCTTATCGAAATTAACAGCATTAGATAAACTTGCATATGTATTAAAACAGAAAAAAAAACTTAATTTGAGCATATTTAGAAAAAAAGGCAAATATCATCAGCATAGGCCTGAATGGTAATGAATAGATTTGTACTGGGAATTTTTATGCCACAACGGAGGAGCCTACTGCTCTGAGCAGTGGTTCTAATGAAACATTATAAAGAAAGGGCTTAGGGACACCCTTGTCGTACTCCCACCATTAATTTTAAAACCATTCCCTAATTCCTTTAATGAACGGAAACACTTGGGCTGAATCATATAAACCTTTGATTAACTTCAGAATTTCCTCAGGACCCAAAACATTCTAAAGTGGTAAATAAGAAAAATGATTAACTCTATCAAATGCTTTTCTAGATCCACAGATACTATGACTCCTTTCCCCAATATTATTCACTTGCTCAATAGTATCCCTTATAAGACATAAGATAGATTGAATTCTTCTATTAGAGTTCATAATGCTGAACTGGCGTAAACATCACATCAGATACCCTTTTAAATCTATTGTTAATCAGAGTTGTGAGGATTTTGTAGTCAGAATTCAACAAGGTTATTGGCCTCCAATTCTTAAACTCTCCTTATCTCCTGACTTATATATAAGTCTGTAAACCCTCTGAAAAGGATTTTGGCCTAACCTCTTCCTTTAGAAGAAATTAAAACCAACACTAAGCAATCAACAATTTCTGATTGAAACCTTTTGTAAATGCATTTGAAAGACCATCTAATCCTGGGGCCACGTTGAGTTTCAGAGAATTAATAACCTCTCTAATCCGGAGTTAGTAAAGGGTTGTTTAATGTTTTAAAAGTCTTCTGATCCACCCCTTTACTGAAACTGGGCCTAAAACTGTTTAACCTGGTTTAAAGTAGGATTATAATGAAGACTCTATGTTCAAAATGTTTTGCAATTATGTCTCCTATAGCCTTTACTGTAAATACTTTCCCTCCCCTTGATTTAAAAATCTAGTGAAACATGATCTTTTAGGGTTTTGCACAACTCAAGGGGTCTCCGAACACAGATTTTTTAAATGATTAGCCAACAGAGCTTGAGTGTTTTTGTCCTGTCATATTGCAATACTCTCATTTGTTCTTTGATTTCAGCAATTTGTGTTGAAAAATCCTCTCTAGAGAGTTTGCCCATGTTAGAACCTGTTGTAAATGGTTTCTAAGTTTTAAATAATCAAAATTCAGATGTCTGCCGTCTCTTCCATACTTTTAAACCGCAAAATACAGTCTTTATCGTTTCCTGCCACCAAACCCTGGTCCTGATACAAGAAGCTTACTGATAGCCTAGATTTTAATATGAAACTAATAGAGTTTAGAACTACTTTTCCTGAAGAATCGAGTATTTAATTTCCATCTATTCCGTTGTCTGCTATGTCTCTGAATCTCCACTTTAACCAACACAGAGCATGATCTAGAAAATTCCACTGGAATAATCTGAGGCTATGTGTTGGAATTTTTGAAATAAAAGATAATCTATTGTAAAGCTTTCCCCCTTTTGAAAAAGGTGCCCCTAGGACCAGTTGCTCACTATTATGACAATTAACTAAATCCATTTTTAATAATGTCCCTTAAACAATGAGTGTCACGATATATTTTTCCTTCTCCTTCATCTCCCCCTCCAGGCCCAACTATGTTACAGTTAAAATCCCCACCTAAAAAATAGGGATAGAAGTAACTAGGAATGGTTGAATGTCTTTAAAACACTTTACCCTCCCTGACTTAGTTTGTGGATTATAAATATTAATCAATCTTATGGTGTTCTTACCACTTCCCTCTAAAATTAAGATTCAACCTGGGCAAACCTCTATTAATTTATGTAAACTGAAATCAAAAAATTAAAAAATTCCTAAACCATCTGCCTATCTTCTCCAAAGGACCAGAAAGCTGGTCCCCATGGCCAATCCTTAGTGAAGGTAGCTATTTGGTTTTTAGCAAACATCCAAGTTTCCTGTACAAAACAGATTGAAATTTGTAAATCATGAATTAACTGAAAAACCGCCTGTCTCTTCTGTGCCTTAAGAAGGCTATGTGTGTTCAAAGTAGCCCATACCAAATCCATTTTAATGACTTGCAATATTTAGCTTCTGCCTACTTTTATTTTTCTCCTTTTTTTTCTTTCCTTATACTCCTCTCTCTGAGGCGCCACTGCATCTTGTAATGACACTTGGGAATCTGTCCCCATGTCCATCTCTGAATCCCCAAAATAATTCTGCATATGAATTTTGGTCTCCAAAGCGTCTGTTTCTAAAGGTAAAGTATTTTTAGATGCTCTACTTGATCTCCTAAGACACAAGAGGTGCTAAAGGTTGCAAAATTGGGCTTATAGGCCCAGCACTCTCCTCATTTGGAGCAACATAGCACACAGGCTGTAAAAGGTTAGGTATTACCTTCTCCATCTCTTTTTAACAGAAACAGTTTCTATTTTGTTTACCCTATTTTTCCCTGAGGTTCTACTGTGCTCTTTGGTTCAGAAGGGATTTTGCAACATTTTCTACCTCCAGCTTGGAATCGTTAGCCTCTTGCGCTTTCTGAATAATTAGATCTAAATTGCCACAGTTAGTCTTATTCTGGCTGCCCATGGGCAATCCCTAAATGCATGGTTCTGTTCTTCACAAAGATCACATTTATAGAATTAGTACAAAACATGGTAATATGTCCCACTTCCCCACAATTATCACATTTGGTTGGTCACAAGCACTGGATAAGTGTGTTCGAGCTCCACATTTGTAACATGCTCTGGGCTGCCACTATAAAACAGACCCCCTATCCTTCCCAACAGAAAGGAGTTTGGAATGTGCTCCACTCCTGATGCTGTTTGTCTCAATTTAACTTTAAATTTCCATCCTCAGTCCAAAATTGTTCAGAGTCTAAGATCGGTTCTGGCTCACTCAGAACCTCACACTTCTGTGATAACCAGAATTTGATGTCATCTACATGAACCCCTCGTTTCTAAACATTACTGTTACAAACTTAATTAATGGTTTTGATAAAGGGATAACAAAAAGGGGCCCACAAGGGAAAACTTTACCTGGTTATACCTCTCCCAGAAGAGGTCTAATAAAGCAGGTGACGAAAACTAATGTCATAATTATCTTCTCCTGATATGTTTATAAAAGCGAACACATCTCTAGGAAGAACTTCAAAGATTCTTTTATTAATGTTTTACCTACAAAAACTCTATTAGGCCTTTCTTTTAAACCCCTTATATCTGTCGTACTGCATTTCTTATTGTGCAGCTTCCCTCTTGCTCTGTGCAAATAAACTAGATAATAATGGTTTCTCTGGCCTAGGCCTTGACTCATCAAAGTTATTCACCATATCTAAGTTAGGAATAACAGTATTTCCACTTTGTTTGGTTGTATTTTCTACCTTCCCTCTTTAGTAGACTCATTTTCACTTTATTGTCTAAACACATTTTCAATGCCCCCGGCTGCCATTCTGGCCTAGCTTTATTTAACTCCCAAGATTTATCCCATGTAGAGTCTGGGTCCAAATCCCTGCCCTAATTTCTTCCACCCTGCTGCTGTTAAAGCTGCTTGTGTGAATCAATTGTCATCATGTTCCTAGCTGCAAAATTTCCAGGGGTGTTCACTCACTGTTCTAATATTTACAACATCCTCAGGCATCTTCCCATCTTTTTGTTTTAGCAGCTCTTTTGAGTTATATTTATTTTAAAAAAAATTCTGTAACCCCTCTTGTATTCCGATTTGTGATTGATAAGTCACATTTGAATTTCCCATCTCACCGTATTACGGTTTAAAAAAAAACCAGTCTCTTTATTTATCTGTATTGTAGGAAAGTTCTCTTTGAGCGATTTATTACTCACAGACCCTCTTAATTCAATTTTCCTTTGCCCCATGCATTCTCCATTTGTCCTGTGTTCCCGACCTCTGGCTCTTCTCTCGCACTCCTTCTGCCCTCCTTTATCTTCTCCTTCGCTTTCTACTGGAATTACCCCCTCGTTGCACCTCAGTACCTTTTTTGCCAGCGCCGACAACTCTCGATCCTCCTCCAGTTCTGCCGTGCTTCCGCCTTCCGACACTCCGTTGGCTTGCACCGGGTTTAAAGGCGCCAGAGCACATAAGTTTATTTTCAATAGCCCAGGGATCCTCCGCCAATGCCGACTTCAAGGAACTCCCTATTCCTCAATGCACCGCTCCTCCTTCTTTTCCTCCGTTGTATTTGGTGCCTCAAAAATCCTTCCTTGTCCTCCGACTCCTCTCCGTTGCTACCATCCATCTCAAACCTTGAAAATTCTCCGACTTTGTGTCCAAACACCACAACCTCCTCCTCCTCCAAAGCAATCTAGCCATAGTGGCCATCTTGCAGCAATCGTCCAACTCCCCCACTGGCTACTGAGCGCCAGCAGCAGTAGGGGAATTTCCCGTGTCCTGGCCAAATTTCTCTCATTCACTAAAAATACCACCAACAGCTTAATCTGGTTCAAAGTCAGTTGGCATTCATCTGTATCCCCTCCCGGGTCGTGCCTGAAAATAGGCAGGAATTGTCTAGTGCACTTACCGGTCAACAAAACTAAACAAATAAATAAATAAATAAATGATTTCTGGATCAGCTGTAATGGATGTTCTCTGAACTCATAGGAATGATCCTTAAATTCAAGACCCATTTCACTCATGAGATATGGATCTTTAATGATGTCATACAAAATTAAAGATCACCTCGAAGCGTGAGTTGAAAGTGACATAAGCTTTAAAGTGTCAATCGTTCACAATATGGAATTTTTCAAAACCAGATATTTTTTTGTGAATTTCCTCTGAACACCCTCCAGCAGTTGACATTCCAATTTTTGTATGGATTCCAAAGCTGAGAGGCATATTTCAAGTGTGGCCTAACATATGCTCTAAATAAAGGAGCAAAACATTCTGATATCTAGATCTAATATTTCAAAAATAGACCAAATGATCTTATTAGATCTGTTAATGATTTCATGTATATGTTTATTGTATGATAAATCATCAGAGATCATGATTCCTAAATCCCTTTCATCTGATGTTTGTGCCAGGTTGTGCAGCCCAGAATATATTGATTATGTAAATTTGAAAGCCCCAAGTGCATAACTTTACACTTAGGCGTATTCAGTTTCATACCCCATTTGTTAACCCATTCGGTGATATGATTTAAATCTTTCTGAATAATTTTTGCATCAGAAGCCGATGTACAGGCACCCCAATTGTAATATCATCCGCATATTAATATTAACCAATGAACATTCCTTAGTAACATCTGAAATAAATATTTGAAAAAGGCAAGCCCTAAAACAGATCCTTATGGCACACCACTGGAAATAGAACAGCTATCTGATTTTATTCCATCAATAATAACTTGTTGAGTCCTGAAATGTAACCAGTTCAATATCCATTTTATAAAAGAGGTATTGATGTTCAGTTTACAGAGTTTTGAGATAGAGCCCAATGTGGCATTCGTCAAATGCCTTACTAAAGTCTATAAATATGACATCACAGGAGTCTTATTATCCATGAGAGAACTAATGCTTTCATAGAAACACATCAAATTAGTGATGCAGCTATGTCCACTTCTAAACCCGTGTTGTTCAGAGTCACAAACATTTAAAACCGGTTCAATCATGTCTTTTATTATACTCTCAAGGATTTTACAAACTGAGGACGTAAGGCTTATGGGACGATAATTTCCTACTGTTTTGGCCCTTTTTGTGTATAGGGACAACAAAGCATCCTTCAATCTTGTGGGACATAACATTCAGCAAGAAAATAGTCAAAGATTAATTTCAAGGGTTCAGTCAAAATGTCTGCCAATAAAAATAATAGATGGCCAGGTAGATGAAAACACTTGGTCTCTCTGGGCAAGTTTCTTGCTGATTCTAGTTTTTCATTCAGTGGGCAGCGAGAGTCACCAAAGTCAAACAAGTTGGGAGTCACTCTATCAGTCTCACCAGGGTGCTTGTTTCTGGGTAACATGGCAGTGTCTGCGCAGTGTACTGTAGCTGGTGCAGCCTCTGATTCACCGAATCTCCGATCTGACACATTGTGAATGTGGACCATCACCCATCATGCATAGGCATGAGCTACGCAGTGGAGCAGATGCTGGGCTTGACCAACAATCCTTCTGGCAATTTTCCATCACCTGACACATCCAGCATTAGTATTCTATTCTTGACATCTTTCCGTAAGCAGACCTCCCTTGTAGGGTACACTGGGCATGGGGGCTAGCGCCATTGACTCGGATCCTTCTTCCATACAACCCCGAATCGTGTCATCCTGGTCCACCTCCTGGGATTCTGCTGCAACTCATAGGCCTTCTTGATCAGTGCTGGAATTCTCAGAGCCCTACCAGTCCGGTGCCCCTGTTTCTTGTAGCATAATTGTGCCAGTCTCGAAACATATGGCGCTGGTACTGATTAGCAGGGAACTCCATCATACAGTCCACTAGAGGGACACACTAATGCCAAGGTCTCGACTTGCTCCGCCACTCCAGCCACCAAGTTAGGAAAAGACAGCCAGATCCGAATATACCGGAGTAGGGATACAACTTCTTACTCAAACCCAGATGTGCAAACCTTCCAAGGGTTGTAAGGGCACATCAGGCAGGTGCTTCTGATACCAGTCTTGAAACATGATAGTCACTTGGGACCCACTATCAAGCACGGCTCGGGTGGATACACTGTTCACCTTCACTGTCATCTCCATCAAGGACCCATCATCTCAGACCATTCGGTGGCTCAGACTTAGGTGTCGACTTGGCTGTAGCCTTTGAAAGTAACCTTTTCGAACAGCTCCACCTGGCGGTCGGTTGTTATTTCATCAAATTAAAGCTAATAGTCTAGTAGTGACCCTCCTCAGATTCTCTGGCATGCGGCAATAGTGATTGTGTCATCCTCCCCACAATGATAGCAAAGGTGGGATCTCTAGGGTCTCTAGGGGCCATGAGCCATCCCCATTTTGGTACATCAGAGCACTTTGCAGTTCCTCTTTGATTTGTGACTTGAGTCCTTGATCCTCTGGACTTCCACCAGGATTGGGATTTGTGTGGTTCATAGGTAGTCTCCACCAGGGCTCTCAACTCTTGTACTTCTTCCAATAGGTTACCCTGAGTCCAGGTTTCTGAAGAAACAACATGCACCCCACCCAGTTTTTTGTTTCCGGGGTGCCTAATACAGAGTCAGGTTCTCTGGCCACCTCTGTCAATTCTTTGATCAGCTCCCTCAGCTGCTGTGCCTCATCTCGTCACTTGCTCAGGGGTCTGGCAGGTACCAAGAACCCCAGCACAGGGCTCTCAGCCCTTCATTATTCTCTGTTTCATGAATCTCTTTCATAAGATGACAGTACTTGGGAGGATTAGCCTTCCTGTCTTGTAGTTTAGGTTTTAAAATCAAGACACTGGAGTACCTGGCTGACTTTAAAATATGGTCCAGTCTGACCCAGTTCAGTTCCTTAGCTGACAACCCTCCTTTCCTGTGGGCCTCTGCAGAGCCCTCTTGATTCTAGTAACAAATGCAGACAACTTCTCATTTTCCATTGCTTAGTAGACTTGAATTTCCACAGCAAATCATCCCCGACTCAGTGCTTCCAAACACTCCTTCCAATGCAGAGTATCCAGCCGCAGTAGCCTCTGGGCTAGTGGCTCGCAAGAAATGGATGGCCTCCAAGTAGGGGCCCTTAAGCTCTCCATCAGTCTCTTTCTCTTTTCCCCTCAGAGCACTGTCATTCCTGTACCAAGGGGTAGCATAGTCCATCCACGTTTCTAGGTCATCCTCCCGTAGGCACTGGGACTGTGCATGAGAAAAGTCTGAGTTTATAGTACAAGTCCAAGTGCACAGATGGAATTATTTATTTATTTATTTAGCTTTTATTAACCAGGTAAGCACACTAGACAAGACAATTTGCCTATTTTCAGGTACGACCTGGGAGAGTACAGGAAATTACATGCTTACACTTGGGACAACATGGTACATAATTAGGAAAAGATTACACGTCATGAGACAACAAGGTACAAGTTAGAAAAAACAAACCCGCATGTCGTATGCGAACATCATAATGTAGAATACACAAAGTACAAGGCATGAGGCACATTTAGTTAGAATAGGTACAGCAGAGTAAGCGGTGTGTCCAGTTTGGAGCAACACAAAGGTAAGGATTGGTAGCAACAAGTACAAAACTATCATCTTAAGGGCCAGCTGTTATGCATGAGTGCTAAGTGCTAACATATGTCACAGGGTTTTGGCACCCTTGAGGCTGATCGAGTTTGAGATGGTTCCATAGGGAGGCATGAGGCTGCTCTGGAGGGTGCAACACTGGACTGGGCTGGGAAGGTGTTCCAAAATTTGGGGGCACATGCTGCAAAATCCCTTTCACCCATTTGAGTCTGAGTCACATGTACCTTGAGTGTGCAGATCCCTGAGACCCAAGATGATAGGACGAGGGAACAGTTTGGACCAGCAAACTTGCCACCCCTGGAGGAGTGCCTGTGTTGAGGACCTTTCCTGTGAAGCAACCAAGGACCAAATCAATGTGCTTTGAGGTGAGAGCCAGTTTAACTTATTGTAGAGATCACAGTGGTGAGTGAGGCAGGGGTGCCGCTAGGGCAAAGTGGCAGACATTGTTGTAGGCCATCAACCACCTAGAGATGGGCCTTAGTGGTGTTGGCAAACAACAGACCCATAACATAGTGAGGGAGAAGCATACCTCTAGCAAGAGCAATACGTGCAGCCAGCGTGGTTATTTTTGCTCTGTAGAGTCAGACCCAGTTTACATCGACAGTTTGCATGTCTTCTGGATATGGTGGCCAAGGTCAAGCTATGGGTCCAATGTTACACCAAGGTATTTAAAATTGTCGTGAGTGGGATCAGGATGTCTCCCTACGAAACACAGAAGCGGCACAGGGGAGGCCTTCATCTTAGCCGGGACCCAAAAGAGTATGGCCTGGGTTTTTAGATTAAGGACTAGCTTATGGTTCAGGATCCGTCTGAATGTTTCTTAGATCATCACTCAGGTGGTTGTTAATGACCCCACCTCTGGGGAGTGAGACAGGATGACCAGAGAATCTGCATAGAGGATTGGTTTATAGTGAGCAGCGAGTTGCGGAGATTATTAATGAAAATGGAGAAGAGCATTGGTCCAAACCACCCCCATGCAGACCAACAGCAGTATCAGTATGTTACCCTGTCTATAGGCCTTGACCCCACAAACAACATGCCAGTACCTGCACCAATGCCATATGAGCAATGCCATGTATGCACAACTCTGCCTCCGGCAGTATGCCATACAGTGCCAGCCTGAATTACAGCACAGACACAGGGCATAAGTGTAGTATATCTTTACTTCACACAGTATGACATAACAGAAATGCCCCAATGCAACTCCTCACCCATCCCTCTTGGAGGAGTCCCCAACAGGCAAGGACATTGGTGGTGTGCTTCTGGTGGGAGAACAGAGGGCCAGGACCATTCTATGCAATGGGATGGTGTATTTCTGCATTGACAGAAACAGACAGAAAAAGAGGGTGAGTAACCTTCCAAGAATCCCCACAGCCACCCATCCATCACACGCATGCCTAGTAACACTTACCTTGGAATGCTCTTCCATCGCCCACATCTCCCGACATCATTCTTATGGAATACGCCCATGAAGCTGGCTTGAGGGACAACAACTCAAGTATGGCCTGGTACCACCTCCTCCACCTGGCCACCACAGTCATGAGCTCCCCACAGTAAGAGCCACATAAAGGGCCATTAAGAGGACCCTTAGAGACAGATAGTACACAGGGATGCCCTGTCATGCTGTACATCATGCTGCCACAGCACAACAGGTGTGACAGCACCCACAGTGGTGTCATGTGCCCAGGACTGCTGCTAGATGCCCTCCTCCTGGACAAGCAGATGGCATGGTTACAGCATCATCATGCATGCCCCAGGCCAAGAGTATTTCACAGCAGACTACTGGTTGCAGTCCCTCAGGGACACACACTGCATAGAGCAGTTCATGCTGGACCATGGCTCCATTGCACAACTGTGTGACATCGTCTGGCCATATGTCACACCCCACACCAGATGGTCTAGGGCATGACCATCAAAACAAATGTGCTATATGCCTTGACTTTTCTTAACATTTTCAGTGCAGGAGGAGTTTAAAGCACAGCTGACTTATTTTGGGGCTGACTGCTTTCAGTGCACAAACCACCAGGCTGTTTTGGGGCTGGGGAGGTTTACCGTGTCTGACTTGGATGTCTGGATTTTCTCTGTTTGATTAGCAGGGTATTTTCTCTGTCAAATTGTTGTGTAGGGCATCTTGCTGACAGGAAGGCACTCATTGCAGCAGTGGGTCAGAGCTTTTAGCTGATTGTTTTGTGAGGCACAGTTTAGGCCCAACCCCTTCCCACCTCACCCCACCACCCCTGGAAATGGTTCCTTTATACCTGGGGTTCTGACATAATTTCCTAAGAGTGCATGGAGCATAGCACTGTCATATCCGTCTTTCGGATGAGATGTTAAACTGAGGTCCCATCTGCCTGGATTGGTGGTAGTTCAGATGGATGTTAAAGATCCCATGGCACTTATCGAAAGAGTAGGGAATTTCCGGTGTCCTGGTCAAATTTCCTCATTCACTAAAAATACCACCAACAGCTTAATCTGGTTCAAGGTCAGTTGGCATTCATCTGTATCCCTCCCCGGTCGTGCCTGAAAATAGGCAGGATTTGTCTAGTGCCTTACCCGGTCAACAAAAGCTAAATAAATAAATAAATATCTCTCTAGTACACTGCACTGACAATATAAGCATACACACTGTATAATATATATATTTCTATATAACAAACCAATCACACACACAAAAAGTAGATAAACATGTAGGGAGTAATACAATGTAATGGCTATGGGGCAGCAGTCTCCGGTGTCTTTCTGGAGGCTGAGATGCTGTCCTATTTGCAGACAACCTCTGCCCTGAGGGATAAAGTTGCCCATCTTCAGGCCACACTGGACAGTAGTAAGGGAACCTTGCCCAGGCCACACTGGACAGTAGGAAGGAACCTCCCCATCCAGGGAGCACCAGAGCCACCACCACTACCTCAGAGGTTGTGAAGAATGCACAGCAGTAGGACCACAGTGGGCTCAGGGAGGGTGAGGATGGTGGAACAGAGGCACACACAGTCAGTTGTTCCACTCCACAATCCATACACCATTCTGGGGAGCATAGCTCCTCTATGGATGCACCCAAGAGGAGACTAAGGAGGCTGAGGACAACTGTCATAAGGGAGGCCCACAGAAAGGAAACAGAGGACACCACAAGGAAAGGAAGCAGCTCCAGGTGGGGGCTCAATTATTAGGGGATAGAACTGGGGGAGCAGGGAAAACTGAAGTAGCAGTGCCTGCCTGGTGCCATGGCTTGGAGGGACAGGAAGCGCATCCTCAGGATCATGAGAACAGCTGCACGGGAGTCTGAGCTGGATGTCATTGTCCACCTAGGAACAAATGCCTTGGCTCATCATGAGATTAGAGAAGTGCAGAAGGACTTTGTAGAATTGGGAGGGCCTAAGACAAGTAGCACACACAGTATCCTTCTCAGAGGTGCTGCTTCTCAATGGCATCAGTGAGGCAAGGGCACTTTGCACCATGCAGTTTAATGAATGGTTGAAAAATGGCATGGAGCACAGGGCTTGGCTTCATTGGGGACTGGGTTCCACCTGGAGGGACACCAGCCTATACTGGCAGGATGGTCTGCATCTGTCCAGGAAGGGAACAAGTCTTTTGAGCAATCGGTTTAAATGCTTCATTGGCAAGCTTTTAAACTAGTCGAGGAGGCACTGATAAGCAGCAGGAAAATCCAGCCTCTCCCACAAAACAGGTACTAAATGAGAAAAGACCAGGTAGAAAGTTCAGTGGGGGTTGCTGCACGGAAGGTAAAGCCACCAAAAAATGGAGGGCAATGAGTACCAATGCCCATAGTCTGAGTAACAAGCTTCCTGAATTAGTGGCCTTGATGAAGGAGGAACATCTGATATTGTGGCAGTCACAGGAACATGGTACACACAAACCATGACTGGGACATAAACATACCAGGATACACTATCTACAAGAGGGACAGGAGGGTAAAAGGGAGGAGGAGTAGCTCTTTGCATAACGGAAGGAATCAAAGCAACAGAACAAAAGGGTAAACGGAGGAGAAGAAGCACTGTGGGTAAATTTGGAGACCGCAATGGCACCACAATCCGCACAGGGGTTAGATACAGACCTCTTATCAGGGGAGGAAATGGACAAGGAAATGATAGAAAGTATACTTAGAATGGCAGAAAAAGGGAGATATTGCTATGGGTGATCTGAATATGCCAGATGTTAACTGAGTGCATGCAGCAGCCACTTCAAATAGTGGGGTTATTCTAGATGCCCTACAGGGGCATGCCTAGACAACTAGTATTGGAGCCCACTCAAGAGGGAGCAATCTTAGACCTGGTTCTCTCAAATGGAGATGAAGAGAGGATCACAGATGTAGTTGGTAGCCATCTGGGAACTAGTGACCATCGAACAGTATGGTTCACAATAAACACAAGTAATAGAGTCGTTGCCACAAAGGCAAAAGTACTGGACTTTAGGAGGGCTAACTTTGCCAAAATGGGTGAGTGCCTAGGAATGCACTAGCAAATGGGCAGGAAGGAGGGATGGAAGAACAATGGGGAATAATAAAACTGCCATCACAGAGGTAACAAGCCTTTGTGTGAAGCAAATAAACAAAACAAACAATGTAAGAAACCACTATGGTTCTCAAAGGAAGTGGCAGTGAAGGTTCAAGAGAAAAGAAAGCATTCAGGAAGTACAAGGAATCACAGAAGGAGCAGGACAGAGAACTGTATCAGTTAAAGCAAAAGGAAGCTGGGAAGGCAGTCAGAACAGCAAAGGCCCAAACTGAGGAAAAGGTAGCCAACTCAGTTAAGAAGGGATAAAGCCTTTATAGGTACATCAGGAGTGAAGGAAGACCAAGGGAGTGATAGTGAGGCTTAATAAAGGGAGGGACGGTGGGCAGAGGGTGACTGTGAAAAGCCAGAGATACTAAACAAATATTTTTGGTCAGTATTTACAAAGGAAGAGGAGAGGTACCTAAAACAAACAGTAGAAACACTCTGGATACAGAAGTTGCTACCAGCCCATTTACAGAAGAAAGGGTTCTGAAAGAACTCTTAAAACTGAAGGTGGACAAAGCAATGGGGCCTCATGGGATTCATCCCAGAATTCTAAAAGGACTAAGGGTAGAACTAGTGACACCACTGACTAACCTCTTTAACAAATCATGGGAGGATGGGGTGGTACCCAAGGACTGGAAGAGAGCAGATGTGATTCCTTCACAAAAGTGGGAGCAAGGCAGAAGCAGGAAACTACAGACCTGTTAGTTTAACCTCAGTGGTAGGGAAATGATGGAATCACTCCTGAAGGAAAGAATTGTCGAGTATCTAGAGGCCAGAGGGGACAGGACCCAAGCAGCATGGATTCACAGTGGGAAGGTCATGCCAGACAAATCTAATAGATTTCTTTGACTGGGTGACCAAAGTAGTTGATCAGGGAGGGCTGTGGACATGACCTACCTAGACTTTAGCAAGGCATTTGACACAGCCCCACACAAAGATTAATATACAGTTAGCCAGCCTGGGAGTGGGTCCCAAGATGACAGTCTGGGTAAAGAATTGGCTGGAGAATAGGACACAGAGAGTAATAGTAAATGGAGTCCACTCTGAAAAAAGAGGGGGTTACTAGTGGTACCCCAGGGTTCAGCATTAGATCGGGTCCTCTTCAATGTCTTTATAGTTTACATTGCAGAGGACTGGAAGGAAAGTATGTCTCTTTGCAGATAACACAAAGATCTGCAACAGAGTTGATGCACAAGGTGGGGTGGAAAGGTTGAGAAGGACTGGAAAGGTTAGAGGAATGGTTAAAATGTATTGCAGCTTTGATTCAGTGCTAAGAAGTGCAAGGTAATGCATCTGGGAAACAGAAACCCAGGGAAGAGTACACAATGGGGTGAGATACTAACAACAACAAAATGGAAAGGGACCTGGGGGTAGTCATATCAGATGACCAAAGGTGGGCAAGGAATGTGAGAGGACAGCAAGGAGGGCTGGGGATACTGGGATGCACAGAGAGAGGCATCACCAGTAGAAAACAGGAAGTTATTATCCTCTGTACAGATGGCTGGTGAGGCCCCATCTGGAGTGCATGCAGTTCTGGAGACCCAATCTCCTAAAGACATAGACAGGATGGAAGCTGTCCAGAGGAGGGCAACTAAAATGGTGCAGGGTCTGCACCAGAAGACATATTAGAGAGATTTAAGGAGCTTAATATGTATAGCCTGGAGGAAAGGATGGAGAGGGGGACATGATAGAAACTTTCAAGTACCTCAAGGGAATCAACAAAGTTCAAGAGGGTAGCATCTTTCAAAAAAGAGGTGTGCAAGAACAAGGGTGCACAATTTGAAGATGGGGAGGGTGGCTCAGAGGTAATTTAAGGAGTATTTTTCACAGAGATGTTGTGGATGTATGGAGCGGCCTCCGGAGGAGGTTGTGGAGTCAAAAATAGTGGTGGAATTCAGCATGCATGGGACAGTCATAAGGCAATTCTAGGGTGGGTAGGAGAGAGGCTGCTGGTTAACTAGGATCTGCAGCTTATCCTTCAGGTAGGAAATGGGCAGACTGGGTGGGCCAAGCAGTCTTATCTGCCATCAAATTCTATGTTTCTATGTTTCTATGACATACTGTGCCATCAGCTCCTTCCAAAGGGTGTTACTGGTGTGAGCCAGTCATCTGTGTCCAGTGCCCTGCACCAGGTAACAGATGCCCTGCTACACTATTCACATGCTCACATCACATTTCCTACCACCCCTGCAAACCTTCAGTCCACAAAATGGGGATGCTATGGCATGCACCACATGCCGAACATGATAGGAGCCACAGACTGCATGTATGTTGCATTTGTGGCCCCACAGTCAAGGATGAGGCATACTATAATCACAAGGGGTTCCACAGCATAAACTGCTAGGTCATGTGCAATGTGGATGGTATAATCATGAACATGTGTATGAAATACCCTGGATCATGCCATGATGCATATATCTGTGACAGATCTGGACTGGGTGCCCACCTTAGGGAACGTGGAGATGTGGACATCTGGCTGCTAAGTGGTGATATGAAAGAGGCACATGGTGCATGCCCATCCTTCATACACACTCAACACTGTCTCCTATTTTAGGTGACAGTGGATACCCACTGTGGCTCAGACATTACTGACACCATACCCAGCTTGAAGGACAGGCACTGGAGGTATACGATGTGGCACACAACAGGTGGTGGTCAGTGGTGGGACACATGATTGGCAGGCTGAAGATGTGGCTCTGATACCTGGATCCCACAGATGGCATGATGATGATTGCCCCTGGCTAAGGCCTGTCACATGTTCACTGTCTATGCAATGCCAGCATCTGTGAATGGTGAGGACTGCCCATGCCAGCTGATGGTGTAGTGGTGATATACTGTTGGCCATGTAGTGCAGCACACGGTGACACAGGGTACATTCAGCAGGTAGAAGTGTGGGCAGGAGGCACCATGATGACATACCCCTCTGTGGCACCTGTGCTGCAGAATGCATGAGTTAGTGTGTGGTACTTATCAATCAATCAATCAAAATCTTTATTTATCCAGGCGGCACTGTTGAGCAAGGCTCATTTGCAAGGTGGACCTGGTCATGAATGAGCATAAGTACAGTACAATCACAGAAGCAGGTATCAAAAAGCAATAATATACAAGGAGAAAAAGTATATACAAATCTGGTTTAATAAAGATATACACAGACAAATAAAATTAAAAACGTCTCTTTAAGAAATTAAAATTAATGGTACCCCTGGTACTAGGTTAGTTATAAAATTCAGTAATTTACCTAAAAAACTAATTAGACAAGTTAAAAACAAATTAGAATTTACCTTAGCACATTCAAAGTCAAATAAAAATCACCCATTCTTATATAAATAGTAAAAAGATGACTCTAGAAAAATTGGACCTATAACATTTGGAGGAAATCAGTTAATGATTATCAAAAATTGCCAATATATTTAATCAATATTTTCCTCTGTCTTCTATAATAAAGATAATTATTATCCAAGATGTAATTAAACCCCATTATATCCAATAATTAATGAGCAAGAAGTAAAAATGTGCTCTCAATACTAAAAATCTACCAGCTCAGGACCTGATAACATCAATGCAAGGTTTTGAAAGAAACTATCGACTCAGTTACTGTTCCTTTAACTTTATTATTTAATAAATCATTGACAGAAGGCAGTAGTCCAAATGATTGGCATACCACAATTGTGGTCCCAATTTTAAAAGGGAAACAAAACAATGGTTCAAAATTATAGACCAATAAGTCTTACATCAATAATTGGTAAGGCCATGGAAAGAACAGTTAAATCTCACATTGACTCAGAAATACAGACTCTTGGGGTTCAGGATTTATACAGCATGGCTTTAAAACAGGATCTTCGTGTACAACAAACTTGATTTCCTTTTATAATAACATTAGTAGGTATCTGGATAACCATATTCCATCTGATGTTATACTTTGGACTACAGTAAAGCTTTTGATAAAGTGCCCCATCATTACTCATTGAGAAAATGTCTAAATTTGGTTTTTCGGATATATAATAAACTGGGTATCTCAATGGTTATATGGTTGAACACAGATGGTTAGGGTAAACAATTTCTTATCTAAACCACTGAAGGTGACTAGTGGTGTACTCCAGGGATCGGTCTTGGGTCCAACATTGTTTAATTTATTTATCAGTGATCTAAATATAACTCCTAGTAATTTTATTTCTAAATTCACAGATAACACTAAACTGGGAGGGAGAGGATACAACTATAAATGGAATATTCTTCAAGAATGACCTAGAAACTATAGAACTGTGGGCAAAAGTAACCTTATGGATTTCAACATGGATAAGTGTGTGGTTTTGCATTTTGGGAATAGAAACCCCCAAACACATATTGGTTAAATAACAAATAAATCAAATATTCTGAGTGGGAAAGAGATTTGAGGATTCTAATAAATAATAAATTATCGGTAGATTCCCACTGTAATAGAGTGGCAAATACAGCGAATGTTATGTTGAAACAGATTAATAAAACCTTTGTCAATAAATCTGAACAGTGTTTGGTCACCTTATATAGATTGTATGTTAGACCCTGTTTGGATTATGGATCCTTACTGGAATCCATACCTTAGGAAAAGACATTTATAGAGTGGAACAGGTTCAGAGAAGACCAAGATGATACCTAGACTAAAAATGACTCTTACAACTTAACGTTTAACTAAAACATAGAAACATAGAAACATAGAAGTTGACGGCAGATAAGGACCGCAAGGCCCATCCAGTCTGCCCATTTCTTTTCTACCTTATAAATGTGCCATCGCCTTTGCTCTGTCAGTGGCCTATCTATTCATAGTCATTTGTATTGCTCCCTTATGCCTATCCCATGCCTGTTTGAAGCCCTGTACTGTATCTATAGCCACCACTTCTTGTTGTAAGCCATTCCATGCATCCACCACCCTTTCTGTGAAAAGAATTTCCTCACATTCCCCTTAATCGGCTCCCTCTAATCTCATGCTGTGTCCTCTTGTCCTGCTATTTTTCTTATATATAAACATGTTAGACTCTTTCACCTTGTTAATGCCCTTAAGGTGTTTGAATGCCTCGATCATATCACCTCTCTCCCTCCTTTGCTCAAGGGAATACATATTGAGCTCTGTTAATCGTCCTCATATGTCTTCTGATGCAGTCCCTGCACCATTTTGTTGCCCTTCTCTGGACTGCCTCAATTTGGTTAATGTCCTTGTGAAGGTGTGGCTCCAATACTGCACGCAGTACTCCAGATGAGGCCTAACCAGTGTCTTGTAAAGAGGGATTATTACCTCCCTCTTACGACTTGTGATACCCCTACTAATACACCCTAACACCCCTAGCCTTACTTACTTCTTTAGAGGTCTGCTTGGATGATTTCAGATCATCAGTGATGATGATGCCCAAGTCTCTTTCTTCCTTTGTGACTGCTAGCAACTCCTCCCAGCCTATAGGTGGCTTCAGGGTTTCTCTTCCCTATGTGCATGATTTTCACTTCTTTGCATTAAATCCAGTTGCCACTCTTCTGACCATTTTGCTAGTTTATCAGATCTCTTCTCATTCTGCCCACCCCATCTGGATCATCTACTCTGTTGCAGATCTTGATGTCATCTGCAAACAGATAAGCCTTACCCTCTAGTCCATCTGCAAGGTCACTAATGAAGATGTTGAAGAGGACTGGCCCCAGGACTGATCCCTGAGGTACCCAACTTGTGACTTGCATCTCTTCTGACTGTATACCATTTACCACCACTCTCTGTTTTCTGCCCGTCAACCAGTTTGCCACCCAGTTGACTAACTTCTGACCCACCCTGACCCTACCCAGCTTATTTATCAATCTTCTATGTGGAACAGTGTCAAAAGCTTTGCTGAAGTCAAGGTAGGCGACATCAACTGCTCCCCTTGGTCCACCACTCTGGTTACCCAGTCAAAGAAATCTATGAGATTAGTTTGACAGGACTTTCCTTTGTAAACCCATGCTGTCTTGGATCCTGTGCCGCTATGGATTCCAGGTGTTGCACTATCCTTTCCTTAAGGAGTGCCTCCATAATCTTGCCCACTACTGAGGTAAGACTGACTGGTCTATAGTTCCCTACCTCCTCCCTGCTACCACTCTTGTGGAGCAGGATCACATGAGCCCTTCTCCAGTCTTCTAGGACCTCTCCTGTGCTCAGAGACTCACTAAACAATTCTGCTAATGGCTCTGCTAGTTTCACCTTTAGCTCCTTAAGTACCCTGGGATGTATGCCATCAGATCCATTGCCTTATCCACCCTGAGCTTAGCAAGCTCTTATAGGACCCTTTCTTTTGTGAAGGGAGTAGTGCTCACCTCCCCTCCTGTGTCCATGATACTGAGCTGTGGGCCCTGCCCTACCTTCTCTTCAGTAAATACTGAACAAAAGTATCTATTTAGGATAGATGCCTTTACAGGGTCCTCCTCCTCACATGCTCCCTTTTCTCCATTAAGCTTAGTACCCCTCTGGACTTTCTCCTTTCACTAATGTATCTATAGAAAGTCTTGTCACCTTCTTTTACTGTTCATGCTAGTGTTTCCTCAGTTTGGGACTTTGCCTGCCTTACTGCCTTCCTGCTTCCCTTAGGGCAGTTTGGTATGCCTCTTATCTTCATCCGCTGTGTTCCCTTATATTTCCTGAAGGCCAGCGTTTGGCTCTGACCTTTTCTGCTACTGTATTTGAGAACCAAAGTGGTTTCCTTCTTCTTTGCACTTTCTTTTCTGTCTAACACAATGGGATGTTGCTTCAAGTACTGCATCCTTAATGCTTGCCCACTTTGTCTGTACCACCTCACCTGTGTTTCTTTTTGCCAGGGCTAGCTTAACTCTGTTGCCCATCTTATCAAAGTCAGCTCCTCTGAAGTCCCATATTTTGCCTTGGAATGGGATGATTTAGATGTGTAGCCAAATTGAACCATACCATGTGATGGTCACTGGCCCCCAGGTGACCTTCTACCTGGAGATCTGTGATCCCTTCCTTGTTAGTCAGTACTAGATCTAGGATAGCCCTGTCTCTTGTGGGCTGCTGTACCAGTTGTTTGAGGCCCTCCCCTGCAGGGAATCCACTATGTGTCTAGTTCTGGCAGATGTTCCTGCTGGTATGGACCAATCTGTATCCGCATGTTGAAGTATCCCATTATCAGAACCTCCCTTTTAGCTGTCATGTTTTGTATATCTTCTAACAGTAATGTGTCTATGTCCTCCCTTGGTCTGGGGCCTGTAGACAACCCCAGTTGTTATGGCTGTCCCATTTCCTGTTTCCAGGGTGACCCACAGTTCTTCTGGCTCCTTATGTGTATTCTGAATTTCTGTAGCTTTGATATTTTCATTGACATACAGGGCTACTCCTCCCCTTTTTGCACCTCGGTCTCTTCTGAACAATACATAGCTAGGTCCTGAAGTCTCCCAAGTGTGGTTTTGGTAAACCACGTCTCACTAATTGCTACTATGTCCAGTTTAGCCTCTGACATTATTGCCTGCAGGTCTGGGATCTTATTTCCCAGGCTGTGAGCATTTGTGTACATGATTTTCCATTGGCCAGATTTTGGTGTGTTAGTTGTTGGGTGAGGTTTGGCATTACCCCTGTGGCCATATAGGGAGACAAACCTTTTTTCTTACCTGGTGATGCAAATGAACTGCAAACATGCTGAATCCCTGTTTGACCACTAGCTGAGGGGGAGGGTGTTCTTCCCATTCGATGTATGGGGTGCTGCACCCTCTCCCCATTTGCTAGTTTAAATATTCTGCAAAGACGTCAAACTTCTGCCCCAATGCACTGACTCCTTCTTAGTCAGATGCAGTCCATCAAATTTAAAGAACTTTAGCTCCCAGAACTGTTGCCAGTTCCCTACAAATCTGTGTCCTTTTTCCTGGCACCAGCCCTTGAGCCATGTGTTTAGCTCCCTATCTCCCCTTCTCTGACCTTCCGTCCATCTGCTCCCTCTCCTAGATGGGCAGGATCTCAGAGAAGGAGATGTCGGACGAAATAGATGATAGTTTGTCACCCAGCCTGGTCAGGTGTTCCTTGGTCTCCACAACTGACCGGCTGTGGAATCATTAGTCCCTATGTGTACTAGGACATCACTGTTTTCTCCTGCTTTGTGAACAATTTTAGCAATGCGGTCAGTGTCTCTCCATGCTGATGTACCTGGGAGACATCTGACCATTACCCTGGCTGGAGATGGGTATCAACTCCCCGAATTATGGAGTCTCCTATGATCAGAAGTTTTTGAATTTCTTTTGCTTTTTTTGTTTTGGTTCCTGATTTGGGTGAGTTTTGTTGTGCTAGCTCCTGTGCTGCAGTGTCCTGCTCTGCAGTGTCTTCTGCCTCTTTGACTTCAGAGATAGAGGAAGATACCTGTTTGTAGTGTTTATATGGTTTTTGGAGGTAATATGTTGGAGAGCAGAGTGATGGGGCACCGATTTGCCCCTCTAACCACCTGCCAACCTCCTGGACCAACTACTCTCTGCAGTCGATGTTTTCTGTTGGATGCTGGGGAAATGGCGGTGGTTCTTATAATGTATTTCCTCTTGAATATGAAATTTGAGGCATGCAATCTCTGTCCATGCTGCCTGGAGCTGAGCCCTAAGATCTCCAAAGGCCCAGCATGTAGGACAGTGTCCTAAATCCTGTAAGACTGTCCTTCTGAAAATTGTTCCACAGTACCTGCAGTTAATGATATCCATTCCAGATAAGTTGCTGGGTTTATAACCTAGTCAGAGTAATTAGAAGGAAAAAAATGCAAGTAATGTTTGATTGTGTTTTGTTTAACTTGTTATAACAAGTTAAATTACTAGTGCCCTGTAAATGAGCTCACCTTGTGGAGGCCCCACTGATCCACCCCTTCCTGCTCTGCCACAGGAAATGTCACAACTGTGGGTACCCTATAAAGGATGGAGTGTAGGGTGGTTGGGGATGGGTGGGTGGCTGGGCCCTTCCCCTGCCGAAAAGCAGAACCACGGATGAAAGAACAAGGAGGTAAGAGTAGAAACAATCAGTCAACAACAAATGCAGTAACCCTGAAAGCTTATCCTAATGTTAGATAAAACTGTAAAACCTGTAAAGCACCACCTGTAATAATTTCAGAGAAGATATATGCTGTAAGAAACACTTTGCTACAGAGAAAAATAAAAGCAATGAAATGTTAGCAACAAACAGTAGCAATCCCTGTGAGTAAAATAAAAACAACACCACACAGTAAATCTGTTAGCCAAAATAAGTCTTAATCCTTTTCCCTTGCTCTGGTAAGTTTCTCTACTCTGCCTTTCAAGCAGTCTTAGAAGGAAAGAGCTCAGGTGAAGCTAGGTCTACACTCTCTAAAACAAAGAAGATTAAGAGGGGACTTATTATTTTTATTTAATATATTAAAATGTCCATTACAGATGAAACAATGTGGATTGTCATATGCCAAAAACGATAGTCGGTAGACTACATAACAAACAATTAAGTGTTGAAAGGTTAATACTAATAAAAGAGACAACTTCTTTAGTGTTAGGGCCCTACAGAAATGGAATCAACTTCCTGAATTCATAGTTAATTCAAAACCATTGAATCTTTTAAAATAAATTGGATATTTGGTTAACAAATAAGGAAGGAGACTGACCCACTGTTGTGGGGACAATCTCAATGGGCCATAATGGCCTTCTTTTGTCCAGTAAAACCAATATAACCAGTATAACAGTGTATACAGTACAGTACAAGGTTGAAATAAAAAAAAAAAAAACTTATGGCACCCATGTTAATTGCAGACCATACACCTCTCCTTGCTGACTGTATGTGCAGAGCATGTGGGCGGCCATGTGTTATGGGTGAATCAATGGGTGTATTGCACTTGATGTGCATGTTCAAGAGGTGCATGTGTGGGGGTTGTGTTCCTGTGTACTATCTGGCTGGACCCATGTGTGGCTGTTGTGGACACATGTATTGTGAGGGTCATGTGTGGGATATCAGTGGCCTGTGTGGAGCTTAGGGGTCCTGTGAGGGGGTATGCGTGCATGTGGTACATGTGCTATACACGTCCTGTGTCATATTGTGACTGAGGATGTGCCCTGTGGCGTGCTACTTGTGTTGTGCATTGTGCCACCCAGTAATGGTCTCTCTGCTTTAGTTGTCCAGCACCATGGTGGCAATGTCATGTTCTTGTCCACTGTCCTGCCCTAGCACCATGGTGGCAATGTCATGTTCTTGTCCACTGTCCTGCTCTTGCTTCCCTGCATTGTCCTATGTCAGTGCCTCCTGCTCCTCTGGTGGCCTGTGGTGGTCATCCTTGCATGTGCACAGCTCTATGTCTGGAGTCCCCCATCACCCTCTGCACCTCTATGCCCTGCATGGTGCCATCCCCACAACATCCATTTGGGTGGCCTGTGTGTCCACTGTTGTGGCACATGCTAGAGGCATGCACTCGACTAGCTTCTCTAGGATCTTCCCAATCCTGTTGATGCCCTGGCGCATGCCCCTCACCTCCTCAGTCAGGGCATGCAGCACCTCAGTGGTGTTCTGCTGTAAAGCCAGATGATCCAGTTCAAGCTGCCACAGGTCATGGTAGTACGCCTGAAACAGGTTGGAGGACAGGGTTTGCCTGGCATGCCTTGCAGGACGTGGGGCTGGCCTCTCATCCTCGCTATCCTGCCCATGGTGGGGACACCTGTTCCTCTGTTGTGCACTGCCCAGCACCTGTGGGTGACATTAATGGTGCACATTCTTGGATTGGATGGGCATTGGGTGTGGTGTTCAGTGCGGTGTCCTTGCCTGTGCACACCAGTTTGTCCTGTTGTGGTGTGGGGCATAGATGTGCTAGGGTGTTCCTGTGGGTCTGCTTCTCGGAGGTGTCCTCTGCCCTCTCCTGGATGTCCAATGTCCTTTGATCATCCTCCCACTGTGCCACACTGTCCTCCACTGGATTCTTGGCTCATTGCAGCTGTCGACCTTTGGGTCTTATGGTGTGATTAGTATTGGCAGTGCTACTGTCATGGGTCTTTGTCCTGCTATGGTACTGCATGCATACTATCTACTGCATGTGAATGGCTGCTCCTCAGTGCCTCCACCGTGTGATACTTCCTGCAGCCCCATGGTCTGTTGAGATGTGTCTGCAGGTTGCAACACAGGGTGGCTAATGTTGGCATAGTTGCCACAGTGTCCCACTATTACGTGCATAGATGCCGCACATACTTGATATGGTGTTGATGCCCATGTACTCTCTATGCTGGACCATGTCAGAGATGGTATCTATCACTACCCTCTCTATGGGGTGAGTTGTAGGTCTTGGTGGGTGGTCCTTCCCCAGTGGCTGACTGTGCCTGGCTGACAGCCACCAGCTTCCGCTTATCAGCAGACTGGAGGTCACGCCACTTCTCCTTGATGGCACTCCAGTGTGCGGGCCTCCAGCCCTGCAGCATTCACTGATGCCTGTATGTTGAGCCATAGGCATGCCTTCATTTTGCAGGGACCTTCAGCCAGTCTGCCCCATACAGTGCAGCATAGTGTGCCCATATGTCAGTGACCAGAACAGCCAGCTGTAGGCCAGTGAAATTAGACAACTTGGGCTATGCGGTGGTAGTCGATGGGCCAGGTGCATCTGTGTCCTGCTGCTGTGCCCCTTCATATGTGGTCCTGTCCAGTGGGTAGCTGTGCTGTGGCTGACATGCCTCCTAGGTTGCTTTTGGGCTTCACCTTCCATGCCAGCATTCACTTTGTGGGTGAGCACGGAAGTGCGGTTGTTCATATATGGGGTCAAGGGGCATAGCCACTTTCCCACATGCCACGTGCATGCATCTGCATAGCTCTGCATGCATCTGCACGTGCTGCCTCCATCCTTTGCCATGTGCACCCCTAGTTCTGACTGCAGGCGTGCGGTGCCATCCTGCACAGTGTGGATGGGTGCACCACCACTACCTGTCTTTTGGTGCATTTCCTGCACTTTTGTGCATAAGACCCCTTGTGCAGTGTGTCACAAGGCACATCTGAGTGACTTAACCTATGAGAAGTGGGTAATCCCACAATTACTCCCCACCCTCCTGGAGTGCCTCCTTGAGATTATACAATGGACTTGTGTGCAAAATATATTTTAAAATGTGTTTTAATAATGTTTTACTTTTTTTCCTAAATGCCCTTCCTCAACAATGAGCTACTGTAGGGTGTACCTGTTAGTAAAGACTCAAGCAGGTTAAGGATATTTTATATCCACTATACAAGGTTTAATAAGCATCTGTAAATATTTTCATAGATAAGCAGTTGCCATTTAACATGTGGTGATGTCCTGGTTGTATACATTTATTACACTTATCTGCTATTTGGGAGACCAGATGTTGCACCTGATATTTTCATCTTTTACCCATGTTATATGAATTTCAACAGCCAAGTGACAACAACTACTGAAAATGTGCTAGTGATTAAAACAAATGTTTCTTTCACAAAATGTAACCATCTGTTACTCTTCAATGTGCATCAAGTTATATTTTGATAGATGGGCATTTAACATTTATAATATAGTGATGGAGTGATGGTATACCTTAGTACCCTTTACTGCTACTATATGTGGGAGACCAGAGTTCACAACCAAAACTTTGGACTTTTTGATTAGAGTTAAATTAGTAGTCACATGGCCAATGACTACTAAGAAAATGTTTAGTCTCAACTAAAATAAATGCATAATTCCTTCATTGAAACAATGACTAGGTAGTTAAATAAAACTAACCATTTAATTAGTTGCCTGTAGACATCTTTCATTAGTCAATGACCACCTGCTACTGGATTTCTTGAGGACAGGAGGGAGGTTACTGCAGAGGAGAGAAGAGGAAGCTGGAGGCAAATTGTCCAACACAGGTTTCCTATTGGGGATATAAAACAGTTGGGAATCCAAGGAATGGAAGTACTGTAAAAGGAGGGGGTAAGAAGAAGCAACAGAGAAGGGAGCTGAACTACTGTAGAGTCTGGAGCAGAAAGACTCAGAGTGAGAAGTACTGGGTTTTGAGGAGGGGTTCAGAGTACAGAGAGGTGAAACAAAGAGGGCAGCTGACACTGAAGTGGTAGAATGCATGGGAAATGGGATCCAACCTGGCTGGGTAGATTATGGGGTAGCATTGTAGACATGACCACATAGTCAATCACCCAGAGAGTAATTTTGTGGATGATCCCCAGTGGACCAGAAGATGGAGGCAGGACATATTGTGATGCAGTGCAGCAGGCTTGTGAAGAAACATTTTATTGATGACATATCCTCAAGATTAAGAAGTTAATGTATAATTTAATTAAATATCTAATAATATTTGCTGTTTAGTAGAATTGTTCAGTCCATGGATCAGATACTAGGCCAAGTCATTGCCCCAGTCTTCAATGCATCAATGTGGAATTTATAAATATTTTGAATTATGTTGCTGATGTTTAGCTATGTGGTTGTGGTCAATTATATCACCCTAAACATTGTCTTGCTAGAATGGCTCCCTTTCAACTCTTTCTGTAGTTTTGCTACTGATTTCCCTCTCCTCACTCACCACAGTTCATCTAGCAAAGCCTTTCCTTCCGCCGCTAAATCATGGGTCTCTCTCATTGTACTGCCTTCCTCTTAAAGTACTGGTTTTACTCTTTCCCTCCCTTTCTACCTCTCTGACCTTGTTTCAACTTCTACCACCCTCCTACGCATTGTGCCCTTGATTACATATTTTAATTTTTCACACTGCAGCACCCTCAGCTGGTCAAACTGCCTTTTCTGTATTTGTGCCCTCCATCTAGAAATTTCTCCCTCCTCCCATTTGCCTCTCCTTCTCTTATCTGTCTCTCAAACTGCTCCTCTGTGTTCCCTCGCCCCTCTCCTTTCCTTATAGCATGTCCTGGTCAAGTCCTTTATCACTAATCATTTTTGAACCTTACGCATCTTGCACCTCGACATTCTACTGCAATTTACATTTTGTACAATTTGTGTACCCTGTCAACTGTAATTCTATTATTATTACTACTGCTCTGCACAAATATGTCATTTGAATATAGAAACATAGAATCTGTCAGCAGATAAAGACCATACTGACCACCTAGTCTGCCCATTTCCTACTCACTGCTGCAGCCCCAGATCCTATTTGAGCTGCAGATCTCCTGTCCTGCACATCTCCAGAGTATTCTTATGTCTATCACATGCACTCTAGAGCACCCATATTGCTTTTGCACCCACCAGCCACTTCTGCTGGAAGGCTGTCCCATTTCTCCACCACCCTTTCAGTGAAAAGTATTCTAACATTATCCATGAGCCTTCTACCCTTTAGCCTCATATGTATATGTATATAAATATGTAGCAATTATTTATTTGCACATTTGTTTCCCTCATTATCCTCTCTGCTATGTACTTTTTATGTTTGCCTGCATGCATGCTCAAGCAAAATATACTGGTGCTGGTCCAGCAGTGTACAGGCTGGCGAGGTGTGTGCATAAGCAGCCAATGCAGCTGAGCCTGCAGAAAGTATGTGAGTCAACACCCAATCCTGACAAGGCTGCTGCTGATGTTGCTTTGCTTACTGATAGGCAGAAACTTCTCACATGTGAAAGAATGCAGCCACATCTGTCACAGTGTGGCTATATCCTTTCATGTTACTGTTATCAAGTAGTGAAGAGCATTCCCCCTTGTCCAACCCAGAACTGTAACACTGGTTGAGGGTGCTCAGTCCTGCTGCCAGAATCCCCTTCCATCCCACACAGCTTCAAGAAGTCCAGTGGGTGGGTGACCAGCCCTGCTACTGGAAACCACAACAACCCATCAATGTCCAGCAGGCAGGTGTCCAACTCCACGACCATAAACCAGAACAGACCCATTCACCACCACCACTACCACCAAAACCTAGTAGTCAGGTGCCCAACCCCACCACTGCAAACCAGAACAGACCCATCCACCACCACCACCACCAAAGTCCAGCAGTCAGGTACCCATCCCACTACTGGATACCACAAAACCCCAACCAAAGTCCAGTGGGATGGTGTCCAACACCGCTACCAGAAACCATAAAAAGGCCAGCACAACCATCATCAAAAAAATCACAACCTCCCACACCGACCAAAATCTGGAGATCAAATGCCAAATTCTGCCACCAGAAAATGCTACCCCAACACCATGCAACACCAGGGTTCCTACCTCCAGTGTCACTAAACAATACCCCAACAATGGAATTCCCAATCCCCAGTGCTGGTCTCTCATAGTCTTCTTAGTTTTTTACCCTGAAAAAGAAAATGGCCCACTGATGTCTTCTGATTTCTCTGACCCTCTGAAACCTTTCCCCTTAACAGCACCCTTACAGACCCCATACCCTTCACTTACATATCCACTCCTTCTCATGACTGCTGAACATCCTGATGCTCCAGAGCACAACCAGAAACTAACTAAAACAAGGCAAATTCTGAACTACTTTTTAATACCTTTTGAACTTTTACTCATAGCTTTGTATTTTTTTGTTTTTTCATGCATTTTCACTGTAGCCTTTGTCCCTACCACATTTACAAGGGGTGTAATTTTTCCAACCTCTCTGAAACATGTTTTGCAGTCATTCCACAAAAATCAACTTTCAGACAGGATTTTAAAAAATCCACATACCTTGATCATAAAGTCGGGTCACAAAGATTGTATCAAGCAGTTGGGATTAAAACGTTAAAAAGCAACAAAGTTATGTAGAATCATTGAATCTTTTCATTGTTTAATCACAACTGTGTGATATTTACAGATTTTGGCCCTACATGTTCAACATAGCACTCTTTGTTACTCCCACTTCATAAACATGACTGATGTCATTTTTCAAATACCTTCTAAACATTTTCTACAATCATATAAAAACTCATTTTATTTACTTATTTATTTATTTAGCTTTTGTTGCCCGGTAAGTGCACTAGACAAATTCTGCCTATTTTCAGGCACGATCCGGGAGGGGATACAGATGAATGCCAACTGACCTTGAACCAGATTAAGCTGTTGGTGGTATTTTTAGTGAATGAGGGAAATTTGACCAGGACACGGGGAAATTCCCCTACTTCCTGCTTCCTGTGAGGAGGGGGACCCATTTCTGGTGGGACCAAGATGGAGGAGGAGAAGGACAGTGGAGGGAGGTTATGCTGGTGCTACTGAGCCCGAATCGATCGGCGGGGAACATGGTATGGCTGGGTTGCACCTACAGGAATTGGCTCGCATCTCGTACTTCAACCCCACACTCTGAGATAGAGCTCTCAGGCAGTGGATCTGCCGAAAATGGGGAGTTAAACCTCTTTATGCTATGGAAATGCCAAAAAGTGAAAGGTTTCAAATGTCAGTGTTATTCTTTCATGTGGGGAAAATGGTACAGCTGGGATGCACCCATGTGGTGGCCAGCTTAGTGTACCAGAATCCCCAAGAGCCAAATTGAAGACACACAATACAGAATTTGTGGATAGTAAGAACACAGGAAGTGTTTGGATGGCTTGGAGGAACCCGTAGTCCTGGGAGAAAAAGCTGCTGAGGCAACTACATTGCCTCACAGTCCCAAATTCTATTGCAAGAGTTTGTAGTTTCCTCTGATTTATTAGAGCATAAACAGCAGATAATGGAATCTGCTATTGTCGAGTTTTCAAAATCCAAGCCAAGAAGAACGAAACGGAAACGGCCTGTTTTGGACTCTTCTGGCCTACAAGGTACTGTACCTAAAGTATTGAAAAGTTTTCACCTACTGACGTTACTTTGCCACAGGTTTCTAAACCTTTGCCTGATAAATCCTGGTCCCCACAAAAGTGCTGTGTGAAGCAGACTGGACATAAACTGATACGGGAAACTGGATAGCTGATCCAGTAATTCCCTCCTGGAACAAGTATAGAAGCTGAGAGAACAGATGGCATCCCTTTACAGGATAAAGTATCTAGCTATGGACCTGATTGCTTTACACATTCTCCTGTAAGACTTTCAGATTCTCCTTTAGGTAGTTCTTCACAATCTGGGTTTATTTGATTCACAAATGCATGATGTAGTGTTACTAGACTGATAACTTATTGCATGTTGGTGCTCTTGAGACTTTAAACAAAACACAGGTTCTTGCTGCTGACCTTAATCCCATACAGGTTACACCTGTTTGTGTTCAACCCTGCTTTCGTTTGCTAGGTTTAAAAAACAGTTTCCTTAGCAAAACGTGAGGAATGCAGTCCGGTTAGGTTTCTTGGCCCTATGGATGGTATGCCTGATCGATTTTATATAGGAAAGGTTTTAATTAAACAAATGTTGGGATTTTCCCCAGGAGAGGTATATGCTCTTATACATACCCCAGGGATAATAACTATGATATTAGTTTCGTACACCAGACCTGTTAAATAAATTTGGGATGAGATATGCTTTGTTAAAACTAATCCAGCTTGTTACACTTTCAAGCTATCCCTTTACCAAACAAACATTTAAGGTAATAACTGTTCTTTTAGAAATGAGGGTGTTAATGTGGAAGATATTACATCTTGTTAGAAAGGAAAAGTTCAGTTCAAGGAACTTGATCCTATACTGGATGATGAGGGTTCTGGAATGGAGGTGGAGATACAAGGTGAATTTATTTCAAAATGACGAGGGCCTACAGCATCTACCCAGTTGTTTTTATTTGGGATGGGATAAGGGTTTCATATTTATCCTGGACAACCTAGGCATTGCTACAAATACGGATCGACCAGACACTTAAGTAGACTGTGTGAAGTTATTAAATGTGCACAATGCGGAGAACAGGGCATGTTCTTCTTGACTGTCACCAGCCTAGTAAATGTTCTCTTTGTGGAGAAGCATCCCTTGCTGATTGCCCTTTAGCGACTCAAAATAAATCTGGAGATTACAGTATCCAAGATTTTTACATTAACACTCATGGTCAAAGCTGTCTTATGACACCAAACAATTTCCCCACCTCCTGGATGGTCTCATTCACATATTCCTACTAGCCGTGAACATGCTCTGACCCAAAAGGAACCTCAACCTAAAATAAATCTTGATACCACCAAACCTAGGCCAGTATCCACAAATCTTGTCTCTCAAAAGAAGTTCCAGGTAATGCTTTGGCTTCAGTGCCCACCTCCCATCTGAAGAAGATTTTACCTTGGTAACTTCTAGAAGACGAGCCTCCGATCTGGTAATACCAGATTAATGATTCCTGACCCCCACAACATCCAGCCATAATCCGTTTATCGTGCTTCAGGACGATACAGGTACTGAATCAGATTCATTATCTGTACATTCCACAACAAGACGTTATTTCTGATCTAGAGCAAAACTTACCACACAGTGATTCAGTTAAAAAAGAAAAGAACAGATTGGGAATGAGGAAAGGAATAAGAAAAAATACGCGTACTAAGAATAGGATGGGTTTCTTCTTTTTCATTTTGTTTTTTGATGTCAGCAGTTTATAATCTTTCGTGGCCTCCTTGAATGTGAATAGTATATTATCGGAAAGAAAACGGATGCTGATTTTGTCACTCTTGAGAACTTCTATTATGATGTGGTGTTTTACAAGATACTAGATTACATTCAAAATTGAATGTAGAATCAGCAACTGCTGGTTGGAAATGGGGAATTACTCATTGGTCAGTAGGTGAAGACCAATGAAGTGGTGTTGGTATAGGCCTTAATAACCCTATGACACGGGTAATAAAATTGATAGATCTTTTTCCCTGTTGGGTATTGTTAGTAGATGTAGTAATTAATGACTTACAGTGCCGTCTTATAAATGTTTATGCACCACATACTAAGATTGAACAGATTGAAATATTTCGCTTATTTCAACCATATTTGATCACTTCCAGATATGTTTTCCTGGGAGGTGACTTTAACTGCAGTAGATATAGGACAGACAGAAGATGCCGAACCAATAAAATATTTTGTGATGCTACATGCCTGAACACTTTATTGGTTCAAACAGGCCTTATTGATGTTATGGCCCTCAAAGAGGCTCTAGCAAAACATTTTTTCAAGGCACTAAATCTACACGGATAGATTTTGGTTTCTTCAGACTCTCTACAGACTATTGACACTAAGACGGTACCTGTTACTGTATCTGACCATGCCATCATAACAGTTACAGTGGCAAGTCATATGCCTATGCATAGAGGTCCAGGATACTGGAGGTTGAATTTAGCATCATTACTTCTCCCAAGACTAGGAAATCAGTTGTGTGTCTTTATGACACCTATTGAGAGTGGTGGCTAGACACAAAACTGATATAAAATGCTTTTTTCAATCTATAGGAGATTATACGGAAATATAAAACTGATATGTATTTGGAATATAGAAAAGAATTTTTGGACTTGCATTTCAGGGCAGCTAATGGTGAAACCTCAGTTCTTCCTAGGTTACATGATATAAGAGAATGTATGAATAAATTCCAATATGACCGAGTAAAATCATTGGATAATGAACGTCGGTTTGGCACCCAAGGTTCACAAGCCTTTTGAATTCATTCCAATTTAGTGCTTCTCAAAGACAGCAAAAACATATGACAGGAACAAAAATAAAATAGGAATATGGTGTACAGACCCCAGAGTACTTATGAACATGGTTAATGTACATGTGCAGAACCTCTTTGGAGTAACTGAACCCATGAGTCACACACACAAGGTTTGGTTGGGACGCATTAATTTGCATCAACTACCGGATTTAGAGATATCTACATTAGTGGTGTCATTCACAACACTAGAGGTTACTACAGCACAAACAAGAATAGGAACAGCCCAAGAGAATGATGGTATACCATATGAATTATATAAAATAATGTTTCCACATTTATTGGATGAGTTCACTGCAGTTTTAAATAAAATACTAACAACAGGAGTAATGCCCCACAACATGAATGAGGGTTAGTAGTATTTATGTACAAAAAAGGAGATAGAGGATTTAGTTAACTGGAGACCCATTACATTATTGAATGGATTTTAAACTGTTTTCCAAAAATACTAAACAATAGATTGTTACCCAATGTACATTCCTTTACACTTTGCACAAACCTGTTCCATTCACATAGGAAAATAACTGATAGCCTTATACTTTTATGGGAACTTTTCAAAAGGATCTACAGGGGAAATTTCAGGTCTGATTTTAAGCTTGGATCAAGCGAAGGCCTTTGATAATGTAAGACATGAGTATTTGTGGGACTGTCTAGCTGGATATGGTATACCACATAATTTTATAAATGGATAAAAATGTGTTATACTAACACTACTGCTCAGGCATTTTGTAATAGATGGATAGGGAAGAAATATCCCGTACTACAGGGTGTCTGACGGGTTGCCCCCTGAGTGCTCTTTATACTTATTCACTATTGATCCTTTAATCACGGAAGATTTATGCTTATGATAATATATGTGACTCTCCTTTCCAGTACAGATCCTGAAGTTAAATGTCGATATGCTGATGATTTATGCTTCTTGTTAGGATCTCCCTCACCACTGGCGTTAAAAGGGTTTTGCAAGGTTTTTATTATATACTGGTGCACAAGTAAATTATGACAAATGTAATTGCATTCCATTAGAATAGAACCAGTATATTTTACACAGGTTATAGGTATACCAGTGATTAAAGGTACGTGTAAAATCTTAGGCCTTATTTTGGAGCAGGAGACCTAGTACATTTAAACTAAAATTTAAATTAGAAGAAGCAAAACCAAGGTTGATATATGGAATACATGGAGATTGTCAAAGTTAAAATGGATACAAATGGTAAAGACCTTTTACTGCCCGTATTTGTATATGTGTAGCAGTATTTAGCCTTCCTACATGTTTGGAGACACAGATATGTGGCTGTTTCTTTTTCCTGTATTTGGGGCAGCAGACTTAACCCTATTAAAAGAGTGTTGTTGTTTCTGGAGAAAAATATGGGGACTAAAAATATTGCATCCGATAGTTTTCTTTTTACCATGTTTTTGCTACAAATCTACAACCTATATTTGCAGACAGAGACACATTATGGAAAGTATGGCTCCAGGTTACTTTAGATGATATAACTTTTTTTGCCTGAATACAGATATTCCCAAAACAACGATCCATAAATCATCTCCTGCAATCTCTCAAAATATGTTTTGGAAAATTAAATTATGGGGCATTTCAAGATACACTTTTCTGCACTCTAGTAGAAAACAACTTTATGTTTATATAATACAAAAATATTTTCAAGATATGGCCTACCTTTGATTGCTATTCACCTCAAATAAAACTTTCTATTGGTATTATGTTCACCCCACATACCACCCTGTATGTGGGATGTACTTGGTTATCATTATATGGTAAATTAAATGCGTTAATCTAAAACATATACAAATTTCGGACCGATATTGCCTAGGAAACCTGTTTGGAAGTAGTTGAGACTATGGAACATTTATTTTGGACTGTCCCCACATCAAAGAATTTTAGATCTTAGTTTTGGAAAATGGCCCACTTTTCCTTTATGGCCCCTACACTGGAAATATTGTGCATAGGAATCTACCAGTCACCACCTTTCAACATGACAAAGTCACATTATGGCTGGATTTACTTGGTTTTAGTATTATATTTGGCATGTGAGATGTCGCTTACTATACAACAACACTATTTTTCACAAGCCACTTTATTTGACATGGTTGTTAAGGCATTTTCAGACTAAAAAGCAAGATTACGAGGAATTTCCTCTATCTGTTTGTCAGTCTAGATGGGACTCTATAGATTGGTTGTAACGTTCTTGAGTTAAATTTAGTATAACCTACTGAGATTGTGCACAACATTCTGCCTGGCAGTTTACATTATATTTCGGAGTGGTGTAACACCTTCAGATAGATGCTTTACTTTCCAGTTTAAAAAAACCTCTACCTATTGATACGATGGGGAGGGTGACAATTTTCTTAGTAAAACTTAATTTCTGTCTGCGATATAAGTAGGACTTAGTATGTCTATGTCTCTATATTTATGATCCTTCTTTTTATGTATGCATACTCCTGGGGCTGGATATTCAACTGCACCCAAAATGTGCAATAGCAGGAGCAAGTTACAAGTCCATTGCGCCCATGCACAATAGACGCCGATATTCAAAAAGGAACAAGCCAAATCGCGCCAACAGCCAACGAATGAATATCGCACAATTTGCACCATAGCGCAACTAGGAAAGGGAAGCTGAGTAGATACGATGCGCCTATGAGGCAACAAGGGCTGCCCAGCTGAGCAGCCCAGAGGCGCCATAGCGCAAGCAGGAGCCCCAGAGGCAGAGCAATGGAACTGCACAACCAGGAGGTAGGGGCTCACCACCCATGCCACAGATGGGCACAGAACACACTGCAGAACTGACATCACCCCACACCCAAGCACAGCACAACTGGTGGAGGGCTGGAATATCCACCGCCCATGGGGACAAGCAAACAAAGCACAGCTGGGCCATGGTGCCCCAGCACACCCACCGGCAAGCTGAGACTGCACACAAGGAGGGCGGACCACCCCATGGCACAGCAGCCCCCATGCACAGCAGACCTTGCACCGTGACCCCAAGACACTCCATGAGCAGTGACCACCACTGCGGGAATCCTCATGCATACCACTCACCCCCACTGCCACACTGCAACCTCGTGTACCACAGAACCATACAAACCAGACCCACCATGAGCCACAGCAGCCAGCACAGACACCCACAGTGGTGCGTGGAAGCATGCAGCACACTGGATGCAACACAGTGCAGGGAAACACACACCCATACCCACAGGGACACTAACACAGGGATGCAGTAGTGTGCAACCAAGCCCCAGTGTGGGCCCATGAAACTGTGCACACACAGCCTGCAGTCCTCCATGGCACAGGGGTGACACCACGCTGTGCATGAACTGTGGCCCTGTACGCCACCAGCATATGCCTGGAGCACAAGTCACAGACAGTGGTGCACAGCCCCTGCAACACACACAAACCACAGCATGGAGGTGGGACAGCAACTGCTGAGGCCACAGTGTCACCCAAGGCAAACATGCACCACACCATTGACAGGAGGCAACCTAGCATTGTGACGGTCACAGTGGGTGACCTGCAGGACAGCCACCACTGACAAGGCAGCAGATCTCGCGAGGCCCCAGGACATGCAGGTGTCAGCTGCACAGGCCAAGGATGGGGTTGATAGGGCACAATGGACACAGCAGCCCATGGACCACTGCACACAGTAATGCAAATGCACAGAGAACAATATACACACACACCACAGATACTGACTGATAGCCACTCCCACACCAGAGACACCTCCCATGCACACACACACACACATACCTATGACTGAACCACCCCAGATGCCATGCACACCACAGCAACTGAGCACCTATAGCCAGCTGCAAATCAGAGACCACCACAGTATTCATATCAAAATAACTGTATTCAAAAAATACAACAATAATAACTATTTACAACTAAGTACAAACATGGGGTGGAGGGACAGGAACAAGGTGGGGTGGTAAGGGGCAGGGGTGAACATATGGGAGAGGAAGGCGGGTGGAGGGTTGGTCAAAGGGGGAGGTTGTCTGCATTCACTGGTGGCCAGCCTGGTCCTCTGCTGCCTGGGGCTGTTGCCTGGGTTGCCTCCTCCTCCTCACCCCATGCTGCTGAAGATCCCTCAGGATGCGAGGGACTCTGCGCCACCTCCACAAGATCCTGGATGGACTGTTGAATTTGCAGTGTATCCACACACCCAGGACAAGGGATCAGAGTCACGGGTGACTGTCCACCCTGCAGCCCACCCATTATATGGCATACAGCCATGTGCCACGCCCTGTGATGGTGTGCGCCACCCACAGTGACCGTGTCCACAAGACATGCCTAACCAGGCAGCAACAGCCATGATGTACCACTGCACACACCCACCGCCCATGTCCAGCACAGCACAACCAAGGCCATACAGTAACGTGGCTGTGCGGGTGGGCAGGCAGTGCCACAGCCATGTGCCCAGTGCACGCATGGACCACCATTGACACACTCCCAGACATGCAGTGCCACTGACAGTGCTGACTGTCATGTCACATGCATGGCAGTGGTGTCTATGGATGGCCATGCTCTGCCCCTGCTCCACCCTCACACAGCATGCAATAGCAAATGGTGCATGGCACTCACCTCATCAGGATGTTGCTGGCATTGGGGTTGGTCCCCGACATGCCTTGCAGCATCCTCCCACCTCTGCTGTTGCTCCAAATTCCTCCTCCACTCAGACACGCCTGTGGGAGACAAAAGGAGAGAAACACATCAGTACAAACCCAAAGCATATTCCCTGCCCAATGTGTGTGCCCACCCACCACACCAGACCCACCTATCCCATACCCTGTAAACACTGCCACAGCCAACCCTAGACCATCCCTCCCCATGTGCTGGACACATAAGACAGTGTTACCTATATGGACCATACAAGTGTGTAGACGATCACCCACCTGGACGAGGCACCATGCCCCTCCTGGCACGTGACCGCAGACGTGCAAGTAGTCTGCCCCTCCGTCTCAAAGTTCCCATACCAGTGCCTGCACTGTTCGCCATTCTTCTGTGGCCAGTAGCCACCCAGGTCAGTGGCCACCTCTGCCAGACCTGGGTCCTGGCCCCGTCCAGTGGCACTTCACCAAACAGTGGGCCAAAGCGTGAGTCCTACAATGGCCACAAGGTTGGCCAGCCTGGGGGCACTCCACTGAGAGCTCTCCTGCGTGCCATCTCTAATGCTATAGTAGGCAACATGGCGCCTGCAGCGGAAACCGTCGAAGTGCTGCGCAGTACATCGCCGCCATTCCCTATCGGCTGTCAGTACAGTGTCGCCATTCCCTATCGGCTGTCACTGAACAGCATGATAGAGGTGCAGCCATGCCAGACATATAGTGCCAAGGGGGCAAAGGTCAGGCACAGGGTCATGGGTCTCTGGCGCAAGACGACAGCGCCATTGGACATCTATGCCTAGCGGATTGGTTGTCTGTGCCATCGCCACAGTGAACTATTGTGCAGTTGTGCCACAGCACCATGTAGTGATTCGCTTGGCGCCCCTGGTATAATGGTGGTGCTGTTTGAATTGTTTACTGTGCACAGCACGCCATCGGCCAGCAGATTGTGTAACTACCGCGAAAAGCGGGCTACGCAGGGCCAGAACTGCACGATTGGCTCATGCCTAACAATTGTGCAAAGCGGTATTCAACCATCATATGCAAATCAGTCCGATCAGCTATTCAATGGTCGCCAGCGGCGATTTGCATCTCATTGAAGTTGCTTCACACCTAATTTGTGGATTGCGCTGATAAAATGTGACACTGTTCTGCAGTGGCCATATTCAGTTACTGCAGTTTATAGGTAAGCTGCATGGTGTGGTGTTCTGGACTGTGGTCTCAGGACTTGCTTTGTACTGCACAGTCACAGGTAATCCACTGTCACCCATGAGGCTGAAAAATGACCGAGCCAGGACTGTGAGGAAGACGATGGTGGTCGGAGAGGCCCAATTTACTATGCTGAGACAGAGGCACTTTTCGAGGCCTACATCGATCAGGAGCCACTGCTTCAGTGGACGGCGGGCACCCCTCAGGCCTGTGCTGCTGCATGGGAGGGGCGTTTACAGCTAACCTGCATGGCAGCCACCAGCGCCTGTGGAGTGTAAGAAGAAGATGGGTACCGGCAGGAGGAGGATGAAGGAGGCGGCGCCATCAGGGCACGTGCGTGGCAGCAGGCGTTGGGCTGGCAGGAGGTGGTGCAGCTGATTCGGCAGTGGACAGTTGCTGTGCTGCATGCAGTGCAGTGCCATTGAGGGTGTTCCAAGAGGTGGTTTCAGACAGGTGGTAGCCCATCACTGCATGGTGGCACGTCATGGTCTGTCTGGGGAGGGTGGTCCATGCACTAACATGTCCTTATTTGTTACAGATCCCCAGATCTGCAGGGGTCAGTTGTGGTAGGCCTGTTCACTGCAAACAGCCATCTGGAGTTGGAGGAGGACCATCCACCTCATGTAGCCATGGCGTGCATTGCAACAGGGGGTCCGCCTGGCTGTCAACACTGATGTCATTGAGACAGGTGTGGGGAGGTCCTTCCTGTGTCTCAGCGGTCTGGCATACAAATATGCCAGCATGCTGTGGCTGTGGTTGTGGCACAGATTCTGCACCTATTGATGATGCAATGACCATATGGGCAGTGACTGTGTGTGTCGATGAATGGACACACAGTCCAGCTTCCATGCTTGTGGACCTGGCTTGGTTCCGATATGTGCCAGCATGTCAGCACAGTTCCTGAGCTCGCCTATCAGCACTGTGGGGCAGCACAGTGGCTGGTCAGTCAGGGCACTGTTGCAGCCACAGCAGTGGAACACTGATCCCTTGGGCACAGCAGGTGGAGGGGCAGCATCAGTCACCCACTGACTGGGGTTCAGGTTCACGTGGCATCTGTGCATTGCCTGTGGACTTGCCCATACCTGTCCTGGTGGAGCACCCACTCTCTCATTGCCAACATGCCCTTCCATACCCTGAGGGACAGGTTGCTGAGGTGGCAGATGACCCTTTGATGAGCACACCTGCCTACCGCAGGCATCAGTACAGCAGCAGATGGCTTGCAACATCATGGAGGCACTGTGTGTGTGGCTCTGGAGTGGGTCGAGGAGCAATACAGCAGGGACACTGTAGGATCCTGTCATGGATTGTTTGCGGGAGGATGTGATGCCGCTATTGACAGTGCAAACACAGGCGTTAGCTGCCGTCATGGCTGGGCTGGCATTCAGGTGCCCATGTGTCACCACACCGCATAGTTCGTGAGCCACCCCCATTCCCAGCGGCGTGACACCGACATTGTCGACGCTGGTTCAGCCATGGGCATCCTGAGCACTCCTGGTGCAGATATGTTCGGTGTGCTGCAGACACTGTGCGGGCACTCGTCACGCTTCACGCAGTGGAACCCCTGGTGACCATCGGTGCCACCCACGAGGCGGTGCTCAGCCTGCCAGTGCTGCTGGGTCTCAGCGGCCGCCATGCATCCGAGGTGACGTGGCACTGTGCTGCAAGACTGCCTGTCTCCCAGTGCGGGCACTGTCTGGTGCTCCCTGTGTGCATTGTGTGTTTTGGTGGCAGTACCAGTGGGTGCCCAGCCCCACGCGACACATGATCCACCCTGCACACCCTCCTGACTGCTGTCCACAGGTACGGTGCATGATGATGCTCTGCATTGCGCTGTACACCAAAGTGCGATGGTGCCCAGCATCTGACACACACACATGACAGTCAGTGGATGTGGTGATCTGTGGCCATGTGTGTTGCTAGTGTTGTAGTTCCAGCTCTGTTATGCACCTGACCCTGTGCACTTTGTGCCTATTCTGTGTGCGTGTGTGTGTGTCCGTCCATGTGGCCTGTTACTGTTCACCTCCTGGTTGCATGTGTGCTTCTGTGCCCTGCCACATCCCTTGCCATGCGTACCTGGTGTCCTTGTGTGTGTGTGCGTGGGTTGTGCCCAGCCACTGGTGGTTGCACATGGCCCCATGATCTGTGTTGATGAGTGCTCCTCTGTGATGGTGTCCCAGTGCAGCCGTGCTGCCGGATCAAGGCATTAGGTCCCACAGCCAAGGGGGCTGCCCATCTCATCATCACCAAGGCCACGTCATCCCATTGCTGTCCTCTTCGACCTGTACGGCTATCTCACAGTCTTTGCCATGTTGTGCAGGATACAACAGGCCAGGAATATCCACAGGCCTTTGAGGGGCTATACTGTAGGGCACCACCAGAGGTGTCCAGGCAACGGAATGCGCCTTCAGCATCCCAAACACCCACTCAATGATGTTGCATGTGGTGGCATGTGCCTCATTGAAGCGTTGCTGTGATGGGGTCATGGTCTGCCAGTAGGGTGTGAGCAGCCAGGGTCGGAGTAGGTATCCACTGTCACCTGTGTGGAGATAGTGGAGGTTAGTGTCTTTTCAGGCTCAGACTGCCCTGAACCCCTGTGTGCCACACCCATGGCACCTCTGGCTTACCCCCTGCCCACGATTTGTCAGTTCTACGCATACCACCCACTAGATGACCTGTGGGATGTCCCACTCTTGAATCGATGGCACAGTGCCAACTGGTAGCAGATGAAGGAATCATGTGCTCCCCAGGGTGCGTGGCACAGACATTGATGATGTGCCCACTGGCATCACACACCATCTGGCAGTTGACACTGGCATATCCCTTCTGATTCATGTAGGCAGCCCCATCGGGGCCAGGTGGCATGCGAATGGCCACATGGGTGCAGTCTATCACCCCTAGCATGCCAGGCATACATGCTACCCTATGGAACTCCTGTATGTTTGTTGTGTGCTCTGCCACGGTGCTGGGGAAATGGATGTACTCCACAGCATGTGGCAGCAGTGCACTGAGGAATTGGGTGAGGATGTGTGACGTGGCCGACTGTGTTATGCCCATGGTGTCCCCTGTTGGTCTCTGAAGGTACCCGTGGCAAGCAAGCACATGCAGGCTGTTACCTTTGTCTCCACTGACAGAGCATGACCTCGCATGTGGGTGCCTGTATCACATCACTGCACAGCTCACAGAGCCACCTCAGTATTGCCCTGTTCAGACGGTAATGGCCTACAATTCGACATCTGTGTACAGCTCAAAGCTGGTGTGGGCTCGGTACTGCCTGTTGGGGTATACTGCTGACGGGCTGTTCACGGCCACGCCCCTGCAGCATGCCTTCTCACCCCTCATTACAGCTTCCATGTGGAAGGTGGCACTGTCCATGTCCCTGGCTTGTGTTCCCCTCAGCTGTTGTTGCTTTGTTCCCCGCTGTCCTGACTGCTACCTCCACTGCACCAGGTACACCTACTGGCCTCTGCTCTCTGTGGTCCCACACACCTTCCCTTGCCCCTATTCTGTGGTTTTGTTTCTGGCCTGCCCTCTTTCTCCTTGTTCTCTGTCTCTCTCCCTGCCTCATATGGCTTCCCTGTAAGCGTTCTTGCGCCTCTTCCTTGCTCCTTTTTATTTTGGCTAATTTCCTTATGGTGCAACTTCCACCTGCTCCACTATTGTGCATTGCGCAAGTTGTTGAACATTGCATCTGCGACTTTATGCATGGTTTCACCCCTTCAGTTGTGCATGCCTTTCATTATCAGTGTGCTGTTGCTCAGCATGTTTTCAGTGGCACAACTGCCTCCTGCTGAATATAGCAGAATGGCGCATTTTCTGACTTGTGCTGGTGCAACCCTATTGCGCATTGTGCAACCCTTTGAATATCTGGCCCTGGTCTTTGATGTATAAAGGAAATTAATACTGATTTTGTTTATATGACCTTTTGGGCTATGAATAAAACATCCCCTACTCTTTCATAGAGAGGGAGGGGTTTATCTGTAATGGTTTTTCTTTATGTTTGGGGTAATGGTATGAATTAGTACCTGTGATTGTTTTTAAATTTTTCCCAAGGTTCTAGTTTTGTATGATGTTATACAGCTTTGTATATAATTTTTTGTTTGTTTTGGAGGAGGCACTCAGTATTTAATATTCTGTTTTAGGATTATACTGACAAAGATTTATGTGTTGAATGTATGATGTAATACTTATTTATGTTTATTTTTATGTTTGCCTTATGTTTTATGTACAGTAACACTATTTTTATATGTTTACCTTTAAGTGTTAATAAAATATTCCCCTACTCTTTCTGTAAGTGCCATGGGATCTTTAACATCCATCTGAACTACCACCAATCCAGGCAGATGGGACCTCGGTTTAATGTCTCATCCGAAAGATGGCACCCCAGAAGTGCAACACCCTCTCATGCTGCACTGCAGTGTCAGTACTGGACATTAACCAAGTGCCAGATGTGGGAACTGAACCCACAGCCCTCTGATCTCCTGGCCTCAGAGGCAAGTGTGCTACCTACTGAGCCACTGACACTGCATTTTGGATGAGATTTAAAAATTCCACCTGCCTTGATCATAAGGTGGGGTCATAAAAGACTATGCTGAAATTTGGGGTCATGGTGGAACAATAACGACAGCTGGGATAGGAAATATATGGGGATACATGATGGGCAACTGTGGAATATGGATAATATTCTAGGTGCAGAGTGAACTGTGACAATATCATGAGTGGCGAAACCACGAGGTGATATTATCGCAGTTCACTCTGCATGAGTGCTAATATTGTCCATATTCCACAAGTCGCACATCATGCATGCAATTTATACAACAGAGTTTCTGATTTAATGTTTTTAGGAGTATATTGCTGTGATATGTTATTATTTCGTGTTCCTGTGTCTTTCCACTGTTGTTCGGTTTTATGAATGAAGTAGGTGTTGCTGTGATATATGTGGGACGTTTGTGCACTTTGGTTGGTTGCTGTGGGTGGTTGTTGTTATTTTCATTGGTTGATTGTCATGAATGATGCATTTTGAAAGATGCTGTGGTCATTGTTTATTTCGTTGTGTGATGTGTTGTGTGTTATTGGTTGTTTAGGTTTGGGAGTGGAGTTCGGGACAGAGTTTTGGCATTTGCTGGAGGTTCGTATGTGATATACATTGCATGTACTTCAAGTTTTCTATTGGCTGTATTTTAATGGGCTGTAATGTATTATTGCTGCCTGCCCCACCCCACTACTCATTACTTGACCTGGACCTAACTGTTGGCTTGCAGACCCAGGTCTTAATCTTAATCTGGAATCTTAATTAATGTTATGGACTTGTCTTACTTGTAACTAAATGACTATGAGCTGTACCATTGCTTTCTACCCTCTGTAAAATGTGCCTTCTGTGTTCTCTTATCTTGCCTATGTTGTCATTATGCTGTTGTGCCCTCTGAATTTTTTCTCACATGTTGCCCATGCTGTCCTGATATATTGAAAATGTATTTGTACCATCATGTTGTATTCTCCCAGGTTGTTCCTGAAAATAGGCATAATACTTGTCTAGTGTACTTACCCAGTAAACAAAAGCTAAATAAATAAATATTTTTCTGGTTTGGTTACAGTCATGGATTTCTGATGTCGAGCACAGTTCATGTTTGGGATATTTTGTGCATTGTATTTACTTTATTGTCACATTTGTGGAGTTTCATGCGTATGTGTGTTTTACAGTTCAGAAAGTATACATTTATTTTTAGAACATAAATGTCAAACTGTTGTAGCCATATAAGTTGTGTAGCATGTTTTAGTACTGTGTTCTGCTTACTTCCGCAGTAGTATTTTAAGTTTTTTATTCATCTTTCATTTGTTGCACAGTTTGTTTTCTGCATAGTTTTCTGCAGAATTTAACTGTTTTATTTATTTATTTGAACTGTTGTAAGATTGAACAAAACATCAAATTAAAGTATGAATTGCTATATATACTGATTGTTTTTTGATGCAACTTGTGATGTGTTAGAGTACATCTGCTTGTCATTTATGTTGGTTGGATTTCAGTCCAAGTCACTATCTGATGATAACACAGGTCATTTGTGCTTGCTTTTATGTCCATACTGTGTTCCTGTGGTAGATAGGTGAAACATAATATTTTATGTGTTCTGTGTAACGTTAAGTTGTTATATTTATAGGGTCAGATAGAAATGAGTTACTTACCTTGTATGATATTAAAGGTAATTTTCTCCACATGTATAGTGGGGTAGTTGAAGCATGCTGGCATACTGTTTGGGAGTGAGAATGTTTTGGTTTCTTGGGCTTTGTTTGCAGCTGTACTCATATGAAGAAAAGCTGGTGCTTGTATAAGGCTTTTGTTTTGTATCAGAACTGGTATTTGTCTGTTGTTTGGTGGACAAGAAACTGTTGCTTGTTTGTGGCTTTTGTTGTAGTCTTCAGAAGATGTAGATGGTGCAGGCTCAGTTGTGTTACTGAGTATGTTGGATACTTCTTTTTGTCACTTATTTTGGAATATGAATTGATAGACTGCATTTTTCATGTCCTGAAATTTGAATTATTTCATTTGGGGAACATTGAGTCACTTTAACTTTTGCACTAAATGCTTACATATTGAGTGTTTTTTAAGCATTTTTAGTGTGTATTCCAGCAGTATCGATCATGTTTTTAACTATTTTGTTGATATAATTAATACCAAGTGGTTGGTTTTATAACCAGTGCATTGGATACTGTGATTTTGTTATTTGATTAATTGCTAAGAAATATGGTGTATTTTCATTGTTGCACTTGATAGGCCTTTTGCTTTTAAAGATTAAATAATTATTCACTGGGCATTTTTTTGTTGTTGTTTGGTAGGATCTAGGTTTTAGTTGTCTGATGTCTTTGCGATTACTTCCATACGAGTTTTTGTTTGTCTTTCTCGTATACTCTAGGTAGAGTGTGCCATGTTCATCCTTGCCTAGTTTGATGTCTCCCCACTGAAGATTACGAGTTTCTGTTGTGCTCCTTAGTCCGAAGTGTATTGTTACTACAATTCACATTGTTTTAAGCAGTGACTGTCGATTTTTGGGGCCAAGAATGTCTTTTTATATAGCTCTTCTATTATTGTATCTGTGAGGTCGTTGGCTGCTTGTGGCCAACTTCCTTTGCTCTTGTTCTTTTCAAGACTTTTGTCTTGATAAACTACTTCTTGTTTTAATAAAACAGTTAGGAGTTGACAGCATATGTGGATATTCCATTTCTTTCATATAATGTTCTATGCTTTTGTAGTTTTGATCTGATGGTTAGAGGTTTGTATTCATTTCCATCTGCTCGATGAATAGACATGAAATACTGGTACAATAGAATATCTAGTTCTTCTTCTGGCATGTAGTGGAATAATTCATTTATGTTGCCTTTTTCCCACAAATAGTGTTGGAAATGATTGATGTCATTTTCTGTTTTTCTTTCTTATGTTTTCATTTTTGTGCTTTTTATGAATGAATTTATCATTTCTGTGTCTATTTCTTGTTTTTGTTTGGTGGTGATTGATATGATGGAGTTATTTTATTTGTAATACTTTGGTAGTTTAAATTTGGATCTTTGAGTGGCTCTAGGTCAGCTTCAATTGACTACAGCTGAGTTCTAGTTCTTCATGAACGTTACGCTCACATTGCAGTCTTTTAATAATAATTTATTTACCCAGTGTTTTGTTGTTCTATGTGGTCTGGTTGTTGTTTACAGCTTTGTAGAGTATTTGAGCTGTGATCATTTTTTGATTTTTCCTTTTGTTTTTTACAGGTTCTTTGGAGAGTAGTGTTGTTTTCTGTGGGTGTGAGCAGTGTCTGTGAGAGAGCAGTTTCTCAAGCAGGAATGCAGTGTCTGCAACAATAGAGGTAGCATGGGTTATTTCTTTCATTTAATTAATGTTCGGTGATGTCTATTTGCTTAACGGTGTCCTATTAGGAAAAGAAGTTCAGTTGGTAAATTTGGGATGTGTTAATTAATGTAGTCACTGTTGAATAGTGTGTTTTATTGATGTAGACATTGTGGAATATCTTCGTAATACTCCACAGTGTCTGCATCAGCTCAGTGATATTCAATAGTAGTAAAAATAACCACATTTATTACAGTCCTATTCCTTCACCCCACTGTATAAAGAGGATTATTAATGTGTTTAGTAAGGAAAGAAAAAGTAGAGTTGGGGGTAGCAGTTTACATGCAGGATACAATTGAGGTAGTGGAGGTGTGGTGACCAAAATAAAGAACAAGAGCATCTCTGGTTTAACATAACACCAGATGAGAATAAAATGTTCTATGCGAGAAAGTACAGGCCTCTGTCAAAGAAAATGGAGTTAAACAATAAAATGATAACTAGTTTGAAAAGCCATATGCCTAGTGACAGAATTTACTTAGGGATTTCAGCATGCCTAGTAAAGACAGAGAGAACCTGATGGGAGCTACAGGCTTGGAAAAGGAGTTTATGGACACAACATTAATGTTAGGAATGATCCAACATATTAAGGAGGGTGAAGAAGAGATCACATCCTGGATCTGGTAATTATTAGTGACAAGGAGAGGAGAATGTGGACTGTAAGGTTCAGGAACTGCTGGCAAGTAGTGACTACAATAAAGTGGTGTTTTCAATCAGAAATTGCAAAATCTCTGAGCAGGGTGTGACCAACATCAGAAGAGTTGATAAAGCTAACTTTAAAGGGATGCAATCAGGTGTTAAGATCATGGAATCAGCATAAGGACATGTCAGGCATTGCCTAACTATATAAATGGGAATATGTAGGTAATGAACTTAGGTCACTTCGTGGATAGTTATGTTCCAGAGAAGGTTTAACACATAATAATTTTTATTCATTTCACAATTTTTGGCCAGAAAGACACACTAAGCTGAGCTTGTTCCAGGGGCATCCTAAGAGCACATAGAAGTTAAGTAATTTGCTCATGGTCACATAGTATGACAGTGGTAGCTGTGGGATTCAAACCCAGTTTCCCAGGTTTGCAGCTCAGAGCACTTAACCACTATGCTATAAAGCCTCCATGAAAGAGGATATTACTGGCATGGTGGAATAGGAAAATAGGATGTTTACTAAGGAACAAAAGGAGATATATGATAAGCATAGGCAAAAATAATGAAAGACTCTGGAAAAAAAACAAAGTAAAACTCCAGCAAAGTATAAAAGAAATTTGAAGGACTAAAAGGCATCTGAATTTAAATTTCAGTCATTACAACAGGCAATCAGAGAGCCTTCTATAATGATATAAATGTGATTAATGGAATTATGTTTGGTCAATCCACTGCATGTACTGCAGGGAAGAAATTGTAGAAAAGAATCGAAATAGTCCAAGTTTTCAGTGATTACTTGTGTTCAGTATTCCATCAGGATAATATTATGAAAGTGTTACATGGGGATTTGAGAGGTAGTCAGACGATTATGATACATACAGAGTGAGTACAGAGGCAACTAAAGAATATAAACCCCAATAAGGTGCAGGGACTAGATGGAATTCATCCCAGAATCTTGAGGCAGATGGTGACTGTGAAAGGGCAGAGATACTAAACAAATATTTTGCTCAGTATTTACAAAGGAAAAGGGGAGGTACCTAAAACAAACAATAGGAAACACTCTGGATACAGAAGTTGATACCAGCCCATTTACAGAAGAAAGGGTTCTGAAAGAACTCTTAAAACTGAAGGTGGACAAAGCAATGGGGCCTGATGGATTCATCCCAGAATTCTAAAATAACTAAGGGTAGACCTAGTGACACCACTGACTACCTCTTTAACAAATCATGGGAGGATGGGGTGGTACCCGAGGACTGGAGGAGGGCAGATGTGATTCCCCTTCACAAAAGTGGGAGCAGGCAGAAGCAGGAAACTACAGACCTGTTAGTTTAACCTCAGTGATATGAAAATGATGGAATCACTTCTAAAGGAAATAATTGTCGAGTACCTAGAGGCCAGAAGGGCACAGGACCCATGGCAGCATGGATTCACAGCAGGAAGGTCATGCCAGATGAATCTAATAGATTTCTTTGACTGGGTGACCAAAGTAGTAGATCAGGGAGGGGCTGTGGACGTGGCCTACCTAGGCTTTAGCAAGGCATTTGACTCAGTCCCACACAAAGATTAATATACAAGTTAGCCAGTCTGGGAGTGGTCCCAAGATGATAGCCTGGGTAAAGAATTGGCTAGAGAATAGGACACAGAAAGTAACAGTAAATGGAGTCCACTCTGAAGAAAGGGGTTACTAGTGGGGTGCCACAGGGCTCAGTATTAGGACCGGTCCTCTTCAATGTCTTTATGCGTACATTGCAGAGGCACTGAAGGAAAAGTATGTCTCTTTGCAGATGACACAAAGATCTGCAACAGAGTTGATGCACAAGGGGGTGGAAAGGATGAGAAGGGACTTGGCAAGGTTAGAGGAATGGTCAAATGTATGGCAGCTTAGATTCAATGCTAAGAAGTGCAAGGTAATGCACCTGGGAAACCAAAACCCAGGGAAGAGTACAGTGGGGGTGAGATACTAACAACAACAAAAATGGAAAGGGACCTGGGGTAGTCATATCAGATGACTTAGGGTGGAAAACAATGTGAGAGGGCAGCAAGGAGGGCTGGGGGATACTGGATGCATAGGGAGAAGCATCACCAGTAGAAAACAGGAAGTTGTTATCCTCTGTACAGACAGCTGCTGAGACCCCATCTGAGTACTGTGCAGTTCTGGAGACCCAATCTCTGCAAGGACATAGACAAGATGGAAGCTGTCCAGAGGAGGAACTAAAATGGTGCAGGGTCTGCACCAGAAGACATATGAAGAGAGACTAAAGGAGCTTAATATGTTTAGCCTCGAGGAAAGGAGGAGGGGACATATAGAAATGTTCAAGTACCTCAAGGAATCAACAAAGTCCAAGAGGGTAGCATCTTTCAAAAAAGAGGTGTGCAAGAACAAGGGACACAATTTGAAGATGAGGGGTGGCTCAGAGGTAATGTAAGGAAGTATTTTTCACAGAGAGGGCTGTGGATGCATGGAATGGCCTTCTGGAGGAGGTTGTGGAGTCAAAAACAATGGTTGAATTCAAGCATGCATGGGACAGCCATAAGGCAATTCTAGGGATGGGAGTAGAAAGAAGTAGGCTGCTGGTTAACTAGGATCTGCAGCTTATCCATTAGGTAGGGAAATGGGCAGACTGGGTGGGCTAAGCGGTTCTTGTCTGTCATCAAAGTCCATGTTTCTATGTTTCAATTGGCAAGTGAACTGACAGGTACACTAGCCTACATTTGTGATGTTTCAATAAACACAGGTCAGGTTACAGACAGCTGGAGAGAGGCTATAGTAGTCCTTATTCTTAAATAAACATTTCTCAATGCTGAATGTTCACTGCTGGTGTACCAGATCTTGCTTGTACACAGTATAGGAGCGAGGTAGCACCCTATGTTTAGGGTTGAGCAGGGGCTCTATGTTAAACTTTACATTTTCACTTTAATAACTTTGCATCTGTTCAAGAGAAATTCTGCATGAGCAGTCTGGAGGGTAAGTCTCTTGAAGTGCCAAGTTTCATTTCAGTTGGATTGTGGATTCCGTGATGCAGATAGCGCAAAAATGTCAAAATTCACAGTTTTTGCAGGTTTTTTTGTAATCACCTTGCACCCAGATATTTTGGAATTTGGTCTGACTTGTTCAGGGTAGAAAGATTGGCTCACAGTTGTACCTTTGGCTGGTTTGGTGAAAAATATTAATCCATTCCAAAGTTACGTAATTTTGAAATTTCAGTTCTGAGCACGCTCAGTAAGCACTTCAAAATAGCTGTATGAAATGATTGCATAATGCCAATTCTTTTTATGAGGAAAAATCCTGTTTTGTATTTTGCCATCTTGTTTCCATTTTTCATTAAAAATTCAAAATCCGAAAAGTGACATCCTGCATAGAGACCAAGACATGTATCTTGCTCATCAGGACCCCGTTAGGTGGATTCTGCACTTATCTGTTAGAGAAATATTTTAAATCCTTTTTGTGACTCACTTCCACTTTTTTGTTTGGGCTTGAATGAACATATCATACAAATGTTCGTATGAATGAAAATATTATACAACAATTTTCATTCCTATGAACGATTGTATGTGATATTTTTATTCACAAGAAAATGTTCTTATAAGTTTTCTTTCATACAAAAATGTTCATAAAATATTTTCAATCAAATGAAAGTCCAAAATGAAAATATTGTATGAAAATGTTCATACATACAAAAATGTTCATAAAATATTTTCACTCAAATGAAAATGTTCAAATAATAATTGCGTTCATACAAAAATTTTCATGGTACATTTAACTCCAATTGACGATATCAAAAATCCAAATGACAATAAGTCCAAATGACAGTATCAAAAAGTCCAAATGACAATATCATGCACAAATTATCATATAAATCACCATCCCCATAATTATTTCATTTTCCCTGGTGTCCAGCTGAACCCCCACCCTCCGATTGTAGTCCTCGGAATTATTTTATACTTCCATGGTGTCCTCCGATTGCCATCCTTGTAATTGTTAGTTATTTCCTGCTGTCTAGTGGAACCTCCCACCCCTCTGATTGCCATCCTCATAATGGTTAGATAGTTCCCCAGTATCGAGTGGTACCCTATCCTCTAATTGCTGTCCCTGTAATGGTTAGATATTTCTCTAGTGTCTAGTGGCACCCCCACCTTCTGATTGCCATCCCCATAATGGTTAGATAGTTCCCTAGTGTCTAGTGGTACACTCACCCTCTGATCACCATCCCCATAATGGTTAGATATTTCCTTGATGTCTAGTGCATCCCCACCCTCAAATTGCCATCCTGTCTGAAATAGATAAATGGTCCCTTGATGTCTTTGAAATCATGAAAAAAGAAAATGATCCCTCACTGATCTGACCCTTCAACCTCCCACTCAGCACCACCACATCCATAACCTCCCACCCCCCATGCCCTCACTCACCTGTACAGGTCCCAGGGTGAAGATCACTGTCCTATTGAAGACCACGTCTTGCTGCTGGGAATGCCAATTGCTATTTGAGAAAGTAAGGTATGTTTGTATCAGTGTATTTCAACTGTGTTTTCAACTTGATGAATAACTTTGCCATTTCTGCATATTTTTAAACCACATTTTCAACATGGCCTCTTATAGACCCCACCTCATGTACAATGGTGTTGGAATTCTGCACATCTGACCTGAAAGGTGATTTGCAGTCAGCAGGTGAAATCACTTTTCAAGTGGGATTTGAAAATTGTCACCACCCTTGTTCATGTGGTGAGGTTATGGAAAGGAGTAATATTGAGAACTGAGGTCAGAAATATACAAATATGATTATGCACATCCACTGAGAAATTTTGCTACACTTGCTCATAACTTTGGTAATTTTAAATATTTTGACCCCATATTCATCAACATAGCCATTTTACACACCGCCTCATGAATGTGACAGGTGTAATTTTAAAACCTACCCAAACTGTCTTTTGAGCTAATCCCTGTTCATGAGGTAGGGCCATCTGGTCATCCCCTCACGAATAAGGATTTTGACAGCTCACAAACAGGGATTTTAGAGCATCTGGCTGCCCTCACAAACAGGATTTGACAACTTGTGAACAAGAATTTCACAAACAGTGATTTTGACAACTCACGACAGGATTCCTTTTAGAATCCCTGTTCATGAGCTGTCAACATCCCTGTTCATGAGCCGAATTCCTGTTCGTGAGGTGTCAGAATCCTTATTTGTGAGCCAGTCCCTATTCATGAGATAGGCCATCTGGTTGTCCCCCATGATGCTCAGAACCCAAAATTTCAAAACTGAATACCTTTGGAACTGATTAATATTTTTCACCAAACCAACACTGGCTTGTTCTTTGGGGCAAGCTCTGTCTATAACAAATACTGATTGGTAGACAATGAAGCTCGCTCACCCAGTATATAATGTAAAAAGAATATTTTGATTTTATTTCTTCTTATTCTTGTTATACTGTGTATGTTTTTCTTTTCATTAAAAAATAAAGACACTGTGCAGTGCACCATGTCAGTGCCAAGTTAAATGAACATTGCACTGCATTTGGAGGGGACGCTAGGGCAACTGAGATGCAGATCAAACACAAGGTTGAGTATGGGGCAGGCACATCTGGGGAACCAGTAACCTGTTACAGCCTCCATAGCCAGCAACAGGTTGATGTTACGGAGAAGGGAGCAAGTACATGGTATCTGCACATAATTGTACTCTCCAGAAAAATCAAGGGGTTATCCGAAAAGAGAGTGTACTGTTCTCCTGGTCCCATTCAATGCTTGCTGTTGCTTTTCCTTTGTTTTGCTATATTAAACATAGGGGATCAGGAAGTAATAGGCAATCGTGGCATGCCTGCGCCATTAGTAATTGAGAACAGCAAGGATGCCAACAAATCGGGCTGTTTATCAGAAAAGGATGCCGTAATAGCAATGTAAACCACATAGCTTGATTCAGAGCTGTTGCCCTCCCTCCCCAGTTCACACAGTCATGTAGTACAGCTGTGCAAGTTATTAGCTCAAGCCTTTCCTGTGAGGACAGCTGTGACAGAATTTTCGTACTACCATAACAGCAAAGGATTCTCCACTTGAACATGTGCTTGCTTGAGAGGAGAATAGCACTGTTGAAAAGGGAAAAACCAAAGTTACAGCAGGATGGGAGAGGAAATAAAGGGTGCTGGCATAGCAGAAGCGAGGAAAATATTGAGCCCTGGGTACCTGGAAAACACACCCTAGCTATGTCCCTTGTAGCCACCACCCAGGCTCTCATTTCACACTCTTGATTATCTGCCTCAACTGAAAAATCAAAAGGTCACAAAGGTTGTAGTTGCTCTTTGTGGCACAGAACTGCACCACGAAACAGAAAAGAAAAACTAGTGCATTAATAATACAGTGCTTCACTGTATGTAGTGATTAAAACCTGGGACCCAAATTTTGGGAATAAGAGTTTAGTCATTGAAGCACTCCCAGCCCCAATACTGTCATGCAGGATAAACTATCTGGAAGGTCCCCAGGGTCAGGACCAGTTTAGCCCAAAGATCCTTCCTTTCAGAGCTCCATCATGTTATAATGCCCTCCGCCTGCTATCACCGCCATCTCCAAACTAGGTCCTTTAAGACAGCCCTGAAAACACATATTTTATCATTATATAACTGCCAGTGTGACCACTAACCCCACCCTAGGCCCTGTTACATCACTCTAGGCCGTCTCTGGCCTTTGACGATGTCTCCGACGAGGCAGCTCACATTCCACTGCCTCTGGAGGCCCATGTGCCCTAGGGCCTAACTTAGCTAACTCTTTGTTCATTCCTGATAGGAACTTGACAATGCCTCCCTGAAGCAGCACCCTGCAAAGCATCCCAGGAGGCAGCACCCTGTAATCTTACTGTAACCTGTATTGCTGTGTTCTGTTAGTTACCACTTGTATAGCAGTTACCCTATACATGTACGTTGCACAGTTTGTAATATCTGTATGCATGTCAGGCAGCCTCTGTTTAGCTACCACCTATATAAGCAATCATCCAATGTTTAGCGACCACTTGTTCAGGCAATGATCCTATGTATGTTTAATTCACATTCTTCTCCTACTTGCTACTTGCACGTCCACACTTACATGATTCTGCACCATTGTCAAACTGGATTGTTGTTTTCTGTGTCATCATATTCTGATCAGGGAGCCTTTGGAAATGAGTCTATGACTCAAAGGGTTGTAATTCCTATGTTATAAAATAAATAAATAAATAAAACATATCTAATTTAAGACAACTTAGACGCATAGGAATGATGATAGGGGTTTGTTGCCTTATTGTAACTCATTCCCCATTCTGACAAAAATAAAAATAAATAAATAAATAAAAATGAGAGTTCAGCTGGTCCAGGACTAACTAGATTCATGTGTAGCATCAGGACCATGGTGGTGGTGGGAGGGGCTTAAGTCTGCCACTAAGAGTGATGGAAAGGCTTGTTCCATGTGGAAGGGTCAGAGACAAGCTGTTTGCCATGAAAATGGACTTCAGAGCAGGTCCATGCAGAAGTCTCTCAAAGCACATAACCTTCAGTAGAAAGTTAGACATTGTCGTATGAGGTTTGGAAAAGGGGAGGAACTTATCATAGTCATATATATAAACACAGATGAGGAAAAGCAAGTTAAATTAGTCATACCAACATTTTGAGCATACTGCTACCATTTACTCCACTGCTGTGAGGGTATAAATACCCATCCAGGAGCTCAGTACTGAAGTCTGTGCAGTTCGCCCAATAGGGGATGGGTTATGAGTTCAGGGGCTAGAAACATAGAAACATAGAATTTGACTGCAGATAAGAACCGCTTGGCCCACCAAGCTGCCCATTTCCCTACCTAATGGATAAGCTGCAGATCCTAGTTAACCAGCAGCCTACTTCTTCCTATCCACGCCTAAATTGCCTTATGACTGTCCCATGCATGCTTGAATTCCACCACTGTTTTGACTCCACAACCTCCTCCGGAAGGCCGTTCCATGCATCCACAACCCTCTCTGTGAAAAAATACTTCCTTACATTACCTCTGAGCTGCCCCCATCTTCAAATTGTGCACCCTTGTTCTTGCACACCTCTTTTTGAAAGATGCTACCCTCTTGGACTTTGTTGATTCCTTGAGGTACTTGAGCGTTTCTATCATATCCCCTCTCCTCCTTTCCTCGAGGCTATACATATTAAGCTCCTTAAGTCTCTCTTCATATGTCTTCTGGTGCAGACCCTGCACCATTTTGGTGCCCTCCTCTGGACAGCTTCCATCTTGTCTATGTCCTTGCGGAGTTGGGTCTCCAGAACTGCACATAGTACTCAGATGGGGTCTCACCAGCTGTCTGTACAGAGGGATAACAACTTCCTGTTTTCTACTGGTGATGCCTCTCCCTATGCATCCCATATCCCCCAGCCCTCCTTACTGCCCTCTCACATTGCTTGCTGCACCTTTAAGTCATCTGCTATGACTACCCCAGGTCCCTTTCCATTTTTGTTGTTGTTAGTATCTCACCCCCATTGTGTACTCTTCCCTGGGTTTTTGTTTCCCAGGTGCATTACCTTGCACTTCTTAGCATTAAATCTAAGTTGCCATACATTTGACCATTCCTCTAACCTTGCCAAGTCCCTTCTCATCCTTTCCACCCCCCTTGTGCATCAACTCTGTTGCAGATCTTTGTGTCATCTACAAAGAGACATACTTTTCTTCCAGTTCCTCTGTATGTAAACATAAAGACATTGAAGAGGACTGATCTAATACTGAACCCTGCGGTACCCTACTATAACCCCCTTTCATCAGAGTGGACTCCATTACTACTGCCCTCTGTGTCCTATTCTCCAGCCAATTCTTTACCCAGGCTATCATCTTGGGACCCACTCCCAGGCTGGCTAACTTGTATATTAATCTTTTGAGTGGGACTGAGTCAAATGCCTTGCTAAAGTCTAGGTAGGCCATGTCCACAGCCCTCCCTGATCTACTACTTTGGTCACCCAGTCAAAGAAATCTATTAGATTCATCTGACATGACCTTCCGTTGTGAATCCATGCTGCCTTGGGTCCTGTGCCCTCTGGCCTCTAGGTACTCGACAATTCTTTCCTTGAGAAGTGATACCATCATTTTCCCTATCACTGAGGTTAAACTAACTGGTCTGTAGTTTCCCGCTTGCCCTGCTTCCACTTTTGTGAAGGGAATCACATCTGCCCTCCTCCAGTCCTCAGGTACCACCCCATCCTCCCATGATTTGTTAAAGAGGGTAGTCAGTGGTGTCACTAGTTCTACCCTTAGTTCTTTTAGAATTCTGGGATGAATCCCATCAGACCCCATTGCTTTGTCCACCTTCAGTTTTAGAGTTCTTTAGAACCCGTTCTTCTGTAAATGGGCTGGTATCAACTTCTGTATCCAGAGTGTTTCTATTGTTTGTTTTAGGTACCTCCCTCTTCATTTGTAAATACTGAGCAAAATATTTGTTTAGTATCGCTGCCTTTTCACAGTCACCCTCTGCTCACCCTTTCCCTTTATTAAGTCTCACTATCCCTCCCTTAGTCTTCCTTCGCTCCCTGATGTACCTAAAAAGGTTTTATCCCTTCTTAACTGAGTTGGCTATCTTTTCTCAGTTCGGGCCTTTGTTGCTCTGACTGCCTTCCCAGCCTTTGCTTTAACTGATACAATTCTCTGTCCTGCTGCTTCTGGGATTCCTTGTACTTCCTGAATACTTTCTTTTCTCTTGAACCTTCACTGCCACCTCCTTTGAGAACCATAGTGGTTTCTTACATTGTTTTGTTTTGTTTATTTGCTTCACACAAAGGTTTGTTACCTCTGTGATGGCAGTTTTATTATTCCCCATTGTTCTTCCACCTCCTTCCTGCCCATTTGCTAGTGCATTCCTTAGGCACTCACCCATTTTGGCAAGTCAGCCCTTCTGAAGTCCAGTACTTTTGCCTTTGTAGCAAGCTTGACTCTATTGCTGTGTTTATTGTGAACCATACTGTTCGATGGTCGCTAGTTCCCAGATGGCTACCCACTTCTACATCTGTGATCCTCTCTCCATCTCCATTTGAGAGGACCAGGTCTAAGATAGCTCCCTCTCGAGTGGGTTCCAATACTAGTTGTCTAAGGCATGCCCCTGTAGGGCATCTAGAATAACCCCACTCTTAGAGTGGCTGCTGCAACTGCGCTCCAATTAACATCTGGCATATTCAGATCACCCATCAGCAATATCTCCCTTTATCTGCCATTGTAAGTATACTTTCTGTCATTTCCTTCTCCATTTCCTCCCCTTGAGAGGGGGTCTGTATCTAACCCTGTGCGGATTGTGGTGCCATTGCCTGCCTTCAAATTGACCCACAGTGCTTCTTCTCCTCCTGTTTATCCTTTTGTTCTGTTGCTTTGATTTCTTTTCTTATGTAGAGAGCTATTCCTCCTCCTCTTTACCCTCCCTGTCCCTCCTGTAGATAGTGTATCCTGGTATGTTTATGTCCCAGTCATGGTTCTGTGTGTACCATGTTTCTCTGACTGCCACGATATCCAGATGTTCCTCCTCCATCAAGGCCACTAATTCAGGAAGCTTGTTACCCAGACTACGGGCATTGGTACTCATTGCTCTCCATTTTTGATGGCTTTACCTTCTGTAGCAGCATCCCCCACTGACCTTTCTACCTTGGTCTTTTCTCATTTAATACCCTGTTTTGTAGGGGAGGCTGGATTTTCTGCTGCTTATCAGTGCTCTCCCCTTGACTAGTTTAAAAGCTTGCCAATGAAGCATTTAAACCAATTGCCCAAAAGACTTGTTCCTTCCTGGACAGATGCAGACCATCCTGCCAGTATAGGTTAGTGTCCCTCAGGTGGAACCCCAGTCCCCAATGAAGCCAAACCCTGTGCTCCACACCATTTTTCAACCATTCATTAAACTGCATGGTGCAAAGTACCTCGCCTCACCCATGCCACTGACAGGCAGCACCTCTGAGGAGGATACTGTGTGTGCTACTTGTCTTAAGCCCCTCCCAACTCTACAAAGATATTCAAAGATATTCAACTCTACCTGTTATTCAAATGTCTGCGAGATGCAAATGGGTGTTTGCCTGCACAAACTGAGTTTTGCTCCAGGAACAATATTCAAAGGGGCAGATGTGAATGCCAACAGGGTTAGCGCATGCACAAAAGTAATGTATGCGGGGCAAAGGAGGGCGGGACATGGATACCTGCACAACTCAATATTCGTGATTTAGCTCTACAAAAGGGATTAGTGTGGTCACTTTATATGGCGCATATACACATGAACAAAACCCGTCTTACTCCAGGCAACCCTAGTGGCCACTGGGTTACTGCAGCCAACTAGCTAGTTGGTGAGGGGGCACTCACCTTCCTCATGTGTTCCGGTGGTTCCTCGTCTCATGTGATTGATAGTCTATTAACATAAATAAATACTCTTAGTGCCTAGTGTCTCCAGCCACCGATCACTGTCTGGTAGAGTAAATCTACAGGAGTGTGTGATTGGGAAAGGGGGCACTTATGTGAAGGAAGGACTGAAGTGTGAGGGAGGAAGGGGAGGAGGAGTATGCAGTCGCTTTGGATGCAAATCCAGGATTCTAAGAATAGATTCTTAGAATGGGAGTGTGTACAGGCCACCATCTCAGGCGGAGGAGTTAGACAGGAACTAGCAGGACAGATCAGTAGGACCTCAGAGAAGGGTAGTGTGGTGATTGTGGGGACTTCAACTTGCCAGGAGTGGACTGGAGTACCCCAACAACCAGGAACAGAAGGGAGCAGGTACTGCTGGATGCCTTCCAGGACAGCTTCCTGCTGCAAATGGTCAGTGAACCAACCAGGTTAGGTAATACCCTTGACCTTGTGCTGGCAAATGGGGACTTTGTGAGAGAACTTACAGTGGAGGAACCGCTGTCGGGGAGTGACCACCACTCAGTATGGCTCACATTGGATATGGGCAGGAAGGGTGGAATCTGGCACTGTGGTGCTGGACTTCAGGAGGCCGACTTTGGGAGGATGGGGAAGTGATAAAGGGTACCTGGCCAGAATTCAATCTAGTATGGACACTAACCAGAGGTGGGAGCTCATAAAGCTGGGGATAGTGGAGGCAACCAAACCTGCTGCAAAGCCCAGAGCAAGAAGGCTAGGGCTAAGAAACTGAGCTGGTTGAGCAAGGAGGTCATGGAAAGGTAAGAAGAAAAAGCTGCCTTTAGGAAGTACAAGGAAACAGGGAGGGGGAGGACAGAGAGTACTTGACAGAATCGAAGGAGGTGACAAGGGCAGTGGGGAGCCAAAGCATCTACGGAACTCAGGCTGGCACAAGGCATAAGAAGGGAGGAGGACTTCTTTAAGTACATCAGGAGAAAAGGAGCTGTAAGGACCACATAGTAAGGATTAGGAAGGAGGGGTTGGGTGGAAGCAGGGTACGATACAGAAGCACTAAATGAGTACTCTGCTCAGTATTTGCTAAAGAGAAGAGGGGGTGACACCCAAGGTGGGAGAAATGGCAGAAACGGGGGGAAGGGGTGACAGATGGAAATCATGGAGGCAGAGTTCGAGAGGGTTTGAAGGCACTGAGGGTGGACAAGCGCCAGGCCCAGATGGCATCCACCCAGGGTACTGAAGGAGCAGGCAGAGGTCCTTGCAGGACCTTTGGCAGACCTATTTAATGCCTCACTACATTGGGGTGTGTACCTCAGGACTGGAGGATGGTTCATGTGGTGCCCTCCACAAGAGTGGCCCAAGGATGAACCGGAAACTACAGACCAGACCAGTGAGCCTCACATCCATCGTGGGTAAGCTAATGGAGACTATCCTGAAGGAGAGGCTGGTGGCCTCCTAGAGGCCAAAGGACTACAGGACAGCAGACAGCATGGCTTATATGTGGCAGATCTTGCCAAACCAACCTGGTGGAGTTCTATGACTGGGTAACTAGGCAACTGGACAGGGGCCATGCAGTGGATGTCTTGTATCTGGACTTCAGTAAGGCATTCGACTCTGTGCCGCATGGAAGGCTGGGAAGGAAGTTAGTAGGCACAGGGGCGGGTGCAAAGCTGGTGAGATGGGTAGAAACTGGCTTCAGGGAAGGCAACAGAGGGTGGTGGTGGGTGGGAGCTCTCACACCCAAGGGCAGTGACAAGCGGTGTTCCACAGGGCTCAGTGTTGGGACCATTGTTGTTTGGGATATTCATTGCAGACATAACATGGGACATCAAGAGCAAGATCAGTCTGTTTGCTGATGATACCAAGGTAGGCACGGTGGTGGATGACCTAGGGGATGGCAGGGGTTGCAGGATGATCTGGCAAAGCTTGAAACCTGGTCAGACACCTGGCAACTGGGCTTTAATGCCAAAAGTGCAAGGTGCTGCATTTGGGATGAAGAACCAAGTAGGAGTTACCAGCTGGGGGAATGCAGCTAGCTCAGACAGAGGAGGAGAAGGATCTGGGTGTGCTCATTATAGGGTCAATGAACAACTCGACACAATGTAGGAAGGCAGCAAGGGCCAACAAAATGCTGGGTTGTATTGCAAGGGTATATCCCTGAGGAGGAGGAGGTGTTTCTGCCACTGTATAGGTCATTAGTTAGACCACACCTGGAGTACTACGTGCTGTACTGGTGCCCGTATCTGAAGAGGGATATTAAGTTACTGGAGGGGTGCAGTGCAGGGCAAAAGATGATCAAGGGCTGGGGACTTATCATATGAGAGGAGGTTGAAGGAGTTGAACATGTACTCACTGGAGGAGAGGAGGGACAGGGTGACATGATTGAAACCTTTAAATACATGAAAGGTATAAACAAGACTGGTACAGAGGGGCTGTTCAAAGTAAGGAGGGAGGGCCACCAGGGGCCATGATATGAGACTGGAGGAGGAAGGTTCAGGAGGAGATGAGGAGACACTTTTTACAGAGAGGGTGGTGGCTGGGTGGAATGGTTACCTGCAGAAGTGGTATCCAGCAGAACAGTGGACTGCTTCAAAGGGGATGGGACAGGACAAGGGGAGGGTTAATGAAGGGAAGGGTGGAAGGGAGGGGCAGCTGCAGAATAAGGGGTGCTAGCTGCACATTCGAGCAGACTTGATAGACCTCTAGGCCTTTATCTGCTGGCAAATTTCGTATGTTCGTACCCTGGTGCCTAGTGGTCCCCCCTCTCTCTGATCACTGGGCTGGTAGAGAATGTTTATCCCTGGTGCCTAGTAGTCACCCTCCCTCCAGTGACCAGCCCTGATAATGTAAGTCCCTGGTGCCCCACCCTCCTGATCGCCAGCCCCGATATCTATGGGGAATTATCTGGTGGCTATGATCCCCACCAACCGCCATCCTGCAGTGGTGCACAAATTGCCCTGGTAGTCCATGGTCCCTGCCCTCCGACTGCCATCCTGTAGTGAACTACATGATCCTTGTTGGTCCGTGTTCCCCGGTCTCTGAGCCCTAGCCCCGTATGTCTGGTAGAGTCTCTGGTGCCTAGTGTCCCCTCCCACCTTCAGATAGCTAGTCCTGTGCCATTCAGAAGATAACCAAAGTAAAAAGTGTGCAGGACACAAAGGAAAACTAAATGAAGTAACTCCCAGTTCCTAGTGGCACCCCCACCCACTGAACCCTATCCCTGTACCTCAGAAAATGCTCCCTGGCATCTAGCAAGCCCCCACTCCACCTCAGGCACTGACCATTCACCCTGCCAACATCCCCCTTTACCTTAAGCCAGTGCCGCAGAAGTCCATACAGCAACTGGCACAGCCCTCCTCTCACCTCCCTCGGCTGGCCGCGTATGGATAGCAGAGAACGTGAGACCTATGTGTAGTCAGGGTGTGCATCTTCTGTACTCTACAGAGTAGGGGTGCCATCAGACACCAGGGATTGGGAGTTTTTCATTTAGTTCTCCTTATGTGCTGCACAGTTTGGGATTTCTGTGTCCCTGTGGTCTGCCTGCAGGTCCAGTTGTTTTAGTGTGTTTTCGGAGTCTGCCATTCTTATATTCAGTTTTTCCCTGTGTGACTCCAAAGCTTGAATAGAGGTTTTACCACCAGAAACTTCATATAGGATTTGTTGAAACATGTGCCAGATGACAGGGTCGACCACTTCAGCTGCTCCCACTCCACTGCTCTCCATATCCCAGAAACCGACCTCAATGGGTGGTTATTATCAGCAAAGAAAACATGCTGTATTTTTTTTCAGTTAAACTTTTTATTGAGTATTTGTTTTGAGACAGACATTTCAGGTACACTTTACTAGGATGCTGATACATGGAATCATTAACATTTGTGACACAAGATATACTTAAGGGTTTCTGGTTCAATACATTGCTTAACAATATTCATACATTTGGGGTTGTGAGGGTGAACTAGAAAGTCAGGTCAAGCCATTATGAGAGTTAATAAGTGGGTGTTACATATCCTCTGAAGGCTTTTACACTTCATAAGCAGTTGTAATAGTTAATACAAGGCAACATCCACAGGGAATCAGTGGGTTTGAGTAGATCCTTGGGGTAAGAGACAGGTTTACCTGTGGCTCTTGATTGAACATACAGTATATGTTGGCCCCACTCACAGTGGAATTTCTCACGAGTTCAAAGCAACATGTTGCAATCTAGTATGGGATGCCAGGGATTCTAAGGCCTGTTGCCAATCAGTGTAAGAGGGATAATGTTAGTGCACCACCTCCTAAGCATCAATCTCTTGGCTTCCATTGCTGCCTGGAGTAACCATCTGCCTTGGCATTCAGATTGGCAAGTACTTCCTGTGGCAGCCCAAGTAAACACATTGCTGCTGTGTGTGGTATTGGGGTCTGGAGGATATGTGAGCAGTCAGTCATTACCTTGGTCCAAAAGGGTTTTACCAGAGGGCAGTCCCATAGAATGTGTGGTAAATCTGCCTCAGGGAGTTACACCTCCAGCAGTGATCTTGAGGCTTCACTGGGGTCCTATACCACATATGGAGTATTTAATCTCTATCAGGAGAGCCGCTGGTCTTTGCATGCCTTATGTACAAGTGTCCAGCATTGGTTCCGCTCCTCACCCTTGATTTGTATCTGAAGGGTGCTTTGCCAGTGCAGCTTGGACTAGGAGGAGGGATCCTCACTGAAGTCTCTCAGCAGTTTTTGTATTCAGCTTGCTCTTCCATTGTTGTATTTGGCCCAGATCTGAATGGGCAATATGGGGGTTTGATCAGGGGTATGTCTTGCATATCAGACAGAAGCACTTTTCTTTGGACCATGCTGCATGAAGATTTCACAGCTGTAGGTATCTCCAGAAGTCTTTTGTGCTAAGCCATATTGTCTCTGGAGCCCTTCAAAGGAGTGCATGGTGACCCCATCAGGGAGTAGCAGGTCCCCAACCTTGTTTATCCCCTTGGCCTCCCATTATTTCCATTGGATTGGATGTTTGTCTACACAATGATGTGGCTTCTTCCACAGAGGGTGAGACCCTCAGTCTGTGGTATCTTTGGGCCTTATTCCTGTATTGTACCATGCAATGTGGGTGGCTTTCACAGTGAGACACTTTTGTATTGTGAGGGCAGCTTATGGCTCAAGTATGCTGTTAAGGCGTGTCATGTAGGATAGCTGTCTCCACTTCTATCCATATGGGAGGCTTGCCAGCAGAAACCTGAAATAGTCTACAAGTTTTGGCAACCTGGAAGGCTCATACGTAATGTGGGAAGTAGAGGAGACTCCGTCCACCCTAGCCCAGTGTGCTCTAAATTTGGCCCTGTTGTACCTGGGGGCAATGGCCCCATAGAAAACTGCTGATCAGGGCACTGATTTTTAGAACCACAACTGTGGGATCTCCAATGGGATGTGGGACAACAAATAGTATATCCTGGGAGCCATCATCATTTTGATGGCATTGATTTTGCCTACTGAGGTCAGATTGAGCAGCTTCCATCTTCGATCACCCCTTAAGTTTGATTAGAAGAGGTTGAAGTTTTAGCCACCAGGGTTTGTAAGTCAGGGGTGAGGATGATCCCCAAGTACTTGATAGCAGTTGGGGCCCATGTCAGACTGTGCCTTTGGCAATATCTGGGAGGCCTTTTATTGAGGGACAAAATTTTGGATTTACCATTGTTGATCTTTAGGCCGAGATGTAGGCAAAGGCTTTAGGTATCTATGATGCGTGGATGCTGGTGACAGGGTTCCAGGTTAGAATTAAGCAGTCATCCATATAATTTTGTGGAATTCCTAGTTTCCACCGAATGCCCGCTATCTCGGATGTTCTCTTATTGCGCAGCTAAAGGTTCAATAGCTAGCAAGAAGAGCAGAGGGACAGTGGGCAGCCTTGTTGGGTGCCTCTGTGTTGCCTAAAGGGCTCAGAGAGAGTGTTATTGGTAAGTAGTTTAACTGCTGGATTAGAGTATAGGGTGCGGATCCAGTTGCAAAAGCCTTCCCTGAAATTATATTGCTGCAGTAGTGCAAGCAAGTACTGCCATTCAACAGAATCAAATGCCTTCTCAAAATCAAGGGTGATGGCTACAGCTGGGGAGGGTAGGTCCACTACCACCTGATATAGGGAGGTAAGGGTCCTAAGATGGTCTGAGCTGATCCTTCCTCGCACAAATCCCATCTGAGATGGGTGGATTAATGTTGCAGCAGCTGTTCCAATCTGGTAGCCAAAATGTTTGCCACTATTTTGGCATCTGCATTTATTAAAGATATGGTCCTATAGCTAGAGGAGAGGACAGGTCCTTAATTCTTTGGTCAATACCATAATTATAGCTTCTGCTACTAGATCCGTGACCTGCTGGTAAAAGTCAATCGGGAAGCTGTCTCTTCCCGACACTTTGTGTGAGGCCATGTGATGTATCACCTGGGTCACTTCCTGTGCTGTAAGGGGGTCTTCAGTTCCACCTTCTGGAGTGGGGAAGAGTCTTGGCAGGTGTAGCTTGGCTATAAAGTTGGAGAATGTGGCCCTGTCCTAGTTCCCTATGAGGAGTATAGTTTTTTATAGAAGTCAGCCATAATGTTGTTTATTTGCTGGGGGAACGACTAAACCTCTTGTGTGTTTTTAGGTGCATGACATGCCTTTCTGCCTATCTCTTTAAGCCTACCCACAGAACAGCTGCAGCGATACAACAATGGGGCTGGTGCTAGCGTGAAGGGCTGCAAACCCCAGAATATACCAAGGTTTTAAATAATTAATTAGCAGTTTTTTCTTGGGACTATACTAACTGTACAGAAAGTATTCATATAGATTTTCTAGAAGTGTTGTGTTTGTTAAACACAGTGAGGCAAGAGCTATGCATTTTTACAAAGATTTAGCACTTTTATGAGCAAAACACTAATCAATTTTTAGAGTTAAATAAATCCTGTATACACAATTCCACGCACACAGTACTCCAGCAAAACAAAAGTACACAAAATAAGTATCAGCAAAGATTAATTTATTAGAGACCGGGCTCTCAGGTGTCTAATAAAAGCATCTTTGCTGATACTTATTTTGTGAACTTTTGTTTTGCTGGACTGTTTTCTAAGCCTAAAGGCAAGTAATTTCCCTACCTTTTCCCTCTGCCCGGTACTTATGCTGAGTTCTACGGAGTTGCAACTGCTTTTCTGTGGCATGCCAGTTGAGCTGCATTCTCAGGGAGGTCAGTTCATATGAGTATAGAGTCCTGCAGCCAAACTGGGTTGTTTTGAATTCTTACTCCTTACTTTTAAGCTGGGCCTCCAGACTCTTAGCCTCCTCGTGTCTTTGCCTACTGTGATAGGTGGCATATCCAGTAATTTTCCCCACAGGGTGGCCTTGAAGGCTTCCCAGATCATGTCTGGGAGGGCTGATCCTGGGGATTGTCTTGGAAATAATTCTTAACTTCTGTCCCCACCCATAGTTTAAATTCTGTGTCTGTGAGAAGCAGGGCTCAAGTCGCCATGCGAGTGATCTAGCTGCTTGGGGTTGGATAGAAAGACTTCATGGTAACTGGGGCATGATCACACAAGTATAATGGGGGCAATGGTGATGTCCAAGACGTTACTAGTGATTTTGGGGACATGAGCCAGTAATCCAGCCTGCTAGCCATAGAGTTAGCAACGGAGAAGTAAGTGTAATCTCTTGTATCTGGGTGGGCTAGTCTCCACGATCTACCAACCATACTCTTTTACTTGTACTGAGGTTTCTCTAGCCAGCTCCTTCTAGAGCTGCCTTTCGAGGGAATACAATCTTGTATTACAACATTTAAAATTATTAACAAGACGAGCTGTGTTTCATTTAGAAACATTCAACATAACAATCACAATCCCAACCTGCCTAGTGCCTGGGTTCGATAACATGTTATGCTTAACAAGTTCTCCTGGAAAGACAGATTCCTGCAATGTGACCTGATGATCTTCCCCAGCGGAATTCACCAAGGATCCTATAGGATTCTCCTCTCAGGGGAAAGGTTCACACCTTGACAGGTGTCGTGAGGCTTTATTCCTTGTGAGCTAGTTGTAAAACTCTGAGGTCTTGACATCCCTGGGGTATATGTATAGTACCTAGGTCATCTGATGTTCCTCACAGCCGGATTACCCAGAAGCAAGGTATTGGCAGCTCGGTTTCTGCTGAACTTCTTATACTTCATTCTCCCTACTTCATCAGGGTGTCAGCGCCAGGGTTGGGGTGAGTGTTTCCCATGTGACATTCCGATTGCTAAAATAGGGCAGCTGGGTGGCTCTGAGAAGTACTCAAAGCCATGCCACCAATTCTACCAGCCCCTCCTAGTACTGTCCGTGGGCGGGGATGGATGCTTCAAAGCCCTCGCCGAACACATTTGGCCGGGACAGGGGCCCCAAAATGTGCCCCCACTACTCTTGGCCATTCCAGTGTAACCCTAGGTGGCACTATCCCAAGGGCTACCATACCTGCCTGCTTGGCTAGTAGCAGGTTAAGGGGCCTGAGTTCTGAAATGGGTGCCTCCACCCGGAGGTTAGGGTTGGTAGTGGTCAAGCTAACCTGGGCACAGCCCTCCAGGACACTGTAACCCCCTCTTTCTTTACTAGTGGCAGAACAATACACAACAATCACTTTCACAATACCCTGATACACTACACAAGTACCCAACTGTTTGCACTTACCACAAGGGCTTTCCACCGTCTGGCTCTGGGGACCCCCTGTAAAACAAGGTTATACACAGCAAATAACAGCAGTACAGTACTCTTGCACAAACTGAAATCACAGTCAGGGTAAATGCAAAAGAGTTAGATCTGATTTATTTAAGGGACTTGAATCAGGGAGGGCGTAATCAGGTTAATTTGCTTAAAGGCTCTATCAATCAAACAGTTATGCATGCACTTCAGGGGTCCATAAACAGTCACACACGCTGGGTACCCAGATAGAGAATGGTGAGCTAGCCAGGAACATTGCAGCTGGTTGGGGCCCTGTGATGGAAGAAAACAACATGCACAACACACACTATTTGTAATCCGCCGCAAGGACTCAAACACTTTAGATTAGGCAGTTGTTGCAGGAGCTACCCTGATGATTACTCACGATACCCAAGACTGGACACAGGCTGGACAAAAATTGAGACAGCAGGTGGTTAATCTGGAGTGCCAGGAAAAGCAGTGCCACATGAATTGCCAAGGCATCGTTCCTGTTCAAGCGTGGAGCAGGGGCTGATCCTGGCAGGTCTCTCATCGCTGGCTTTCTCTGTGCAGTGGGTAGTCTGGCTGGGCCAGTGTGGCAAGGCCCGCCAAACGGAGACAAATTTGGATACAGTCCGTTTTGGGCTGGATACAGCTTCCAGTAAGCAGAACACAGTTCACACAGTGAGGAACCAAATCATGACCCACTAGAAACTCACAGCATATTTACATGTGAGGATATTCTACTGTACCAGGCAAACTGCTCTCCGTCACGATCAGAAAGTCTCTGTATAAACCGGGGATTCAAAAGCAGCTGGAAATCCTGACAGGCCGATCACATTCAGCAAAATTTTGGTCTTCTTCAGGTATGAGCCTGGTAAAAATCAGTGGCTTACTTCTTCTCACAAACTTGATTTAGTCCGAAATAATTCTCTTCACTCCTCTCAGGGGCAACAGGCAGACATGCAGGCCATAACTCAGGCCTTTCACAGTTCTCCCATGCAAAACTACACAGAACTCTTACCCAAATCACTTTAGCTGTTTCTTCTTCACTTCTCAGCCCAGAACTAACTGAAAATTGCAAGCAGTCTGGGAAATCCCCAAGATCCAAAAGGTTCGGTTGGCTGATCTGTCAGTCGCAACAAAAGCTCCCCTTCAGGTCCAAAAGGTGCCAAAAGCCCCAAACTACAATTCCTACAGATTTTGACTCCAGACAGCTCCTGTAGTCCGGCTCCATTTAGGTCCCACCAGTACTGATTGGTCCAATTCAGCAGTCCAGGACCAAGATAGTAGAGATAAACAAAACAGTCCTTGCTGCAAAGAAGGCAGGTTAGACAAACTACATTATCACTCTAAATGATTTTCAGCAAATAGTTACATCTTTCAACAGAGCTCCTCTCAGATTACTTATGACTGCAATCCAGGCAGCTCTTAAAGAGACAGTGCACAGAGGCTATACAGGCACTCTCTGGCAATCACATTTAAACTGCTAAAACGCAGAACACCAGCCTGGCAATGAGCATTTAGGCAAGCTCAAGGAAGTCTTTTCAGAAACCCCCATTTATAGGGGTTACACCAGTATTTTACAACTTATGGGGTAACAGTAACAAGGGATAAGGTAGTGTTGGTGAGAGCTGCAGGTTGGGCAGAGGAAAATCACACTTTATTACGTACATCCCTCCCTCGAGCAAGAGGCCTGCTGTAAAACAATTATTTAACCCAACATTTTAACCCAGAAATTTATACAGTGCGAATCATGAAATTACGTTCAATGTGAACATAGGTGGGCCATCAGTCAGAAAGTAACTGGCACTATCCACCAGTGTTCCACTCCATATCACAGTAAGAGCGCAACCCTGGAATGGAACTGCTGTACCCTGGCCTTGGCTGCAGCCAAACAACAGCAGCACCTAGCGGCATGCTCCTCGGTGTAAAACAGCACATTTAAACTCTGACAGCTCACGGGCATGTCCCTTAAGAACATGTTGAATTGGCCGCCGTTGCCTTTGTGGATAAACTGTAGGGCCACACTGCTGCTGGATCCTTCCCAGTAACTCCCCAACCCACAACCTGGTAGTAGAAAAGTTATCTGAGAATCAAGTTAGGTGAGTAGAGGCCCCACTAAAAATAAAGTATTTCCACTGTTCGGTTTCAGGTTTGCACCTTCACCTCTTCAGGTTTGCTTGGCATGCCTTGATATTGCTGAAATGGTGCTGCTGTGGCCTGTTCCTCCAGGCAATCTGCCCACGCCTGACACAGGGATGTCCAGTCCGCAACTCCGCTCTCCATTGTCCGGTGAATTCAGTGCTGTACTTTGGCCCTGTGACAGGTCGAGCAGTGCTGGGATGAGCTCTTTCAAGGGTGTGTACTGGTTGGAAAACTTCACAGGAGAATCAATGGGGAATTGCTGCTGGTCCCGATTTTCTCTGTGGGCGCTGGAAACTTCTGAAGCGAGCCCTATGGGAAGGCTGTTTTGTGGACTAGGATTTTTTTCTTCTTCCTTAGTCTGCTCCTACTTCGCAGTTGCCAGTGGTCTTCTGCTGGTGGTCCTCGTTGGCAGGAGTGCTCTGGCCTTCCTCCTCATGGTGAGCTGTCTCCATCGGGACTGTGTCACAGCTGGGTGGCTCGAACAGTTGCTGGGCTGTTTCATTTTGACCGGATCGTGAATCCCACAAAAGTATTCAGCCTCTGAGGGTTGTTAAATGTCAGATAGTCTCCACGGTATTGAATATGGAGTAGGCTGGGTATCGAACTGAAGTGGGGATGCCCAAGTTGTATAATTGTTGTTTGAGCTAAGTGTAGGCTCTTGTTTTTTGATAGCTCTGGAAAATCATTATTTGGGCACCTTCCATTGAAGCCTCCCTCTATCCCTGGTGGCCCTAAGGATGGATTCCTTCACGGGAAACTTTAACAGTCTGCAAAGAATGGGCCTTGGTCTCTGCCCTTGTTGTGGTTTAGGGGCAAGAGACTGGTGTCTTTCTATTTCAATTAGATCTGGATGGGAATGTGAGCATACGAGGGAGGCATTTTTGAAGATATGTGGTCATGTCCTGTCCCTCCACACCTTCAGGGTGGCGCACAATCAGATAGTTTTCTCGAGACCTGTTCTCCATGTCATCGATTTACCCAGAAGGTAGTCTATTTGCCTACAAGCTCACCAAGGCCAATTATGGGACCAGCAGAAACCTACTGTATTTGATAGGGTTTTTAAGCAAAATCCTCCCAGTTTTCACAGATTTCATTCCAGGTCAATGAAGTAAAATGAAATCCACAGTTTTTAGTAAAATCTTTTGTTTGGCAAAAGATATTTATTCTGGTGAGACCCAGGGTAAAGTGTCGAGAGATCAAGTGGCCATCTTGCTCGCACCTGAACCCAAGTTCCTCTCTCATGCTCTCTAGTAACTGAGCTCTTGTGCTGGTGCTGCCTTCCTCCTCCTTTCTCTCTCTCTCTCTCTCTCTCTCTCTCTCTCTCTCTACCTGCTTTGTCCTCAGCAGCTCCACATCTGCCTTTTGCCTCTCAGCCTCTGCCTTCACCTTAACTAGGGTGAGCTCCAGCTGCACCATTTGTGGCCAGTCTGTTTGTACAGCTGCTGATTCTGAGCTCTATTACATTCTATTCATGCAAACAGGGACACCTAGGGAAATGGCAGAAACAACAAACCAGGCTCAACAGTGAAACCATCACTAAAACAACAGTCCTGCTCTGACTGAGGTTAAAAAAAACTATTAAAGCACTTACAAACAGATAGCAGGGGTGAGCAGACACCTACTGTCTGTTTGTAAGGTCTTTACTATTAAATAGTTTTTAACCCCCATCAGAGCAAGACTGTTGTTTTAGTGATGGTTTCACCACTGAGCCCATTTTGCTGTTGTGCCATAGTACGATACTGTGAGTCACGGAATAGCTAGGAGTGGTCCCTGTTTGTCTGGATTGATCTCCTAGGGAAACAACAGAGGCGATTAGCAAAACATATCACACTCCCAAACAAATCTTGCACTCCTCTTGATACCCAGCTATAGAGGACAGTGACAAAAGGATTTGAAGTAAAAAGCTTTATTACTTACAATCCATAGTCGTGTAATTCATTGTGCTGTGCATATCGCAACAGGCAGGTAAACCTCTGCAGCCTAAGACGAAACTATAATCCAATGTCATTTCATGCTGTACAGGCACTTTTCAAGGGTACATAGCTTCAGAAATGCTCACTTTATATAGCCAGCTTTGGTGACATAATTTTTGATCACATGCCAATTAGTGCCGTTACAGTCAGAATCTTTATTTATTTTATTTAATCAGCGAACATCATTGAGCATAGCTCATTTACAAGATGGACCTGAATGGTCAAGAAGTGCAAGTGTTAATACATTGACAAGGGTAGCATAAACAGTAATACAATGACAGTGGTAACATAAACAGTAATACAATGACATAAGTGCTAATATGTAACAATATACAGATGTACACGCACATTAAAACTATTAATCTGTGAGACAGAAGGCAATGGACACATCAGGAGTAATATGTAGATTATAGGACCTAGCAGGCATTTTGAGGGTGAGTCTTGGGACTGGAAACGGGAGTTTTATCAGCATATAGGAACACGAAAAGGAAAGGGGGGTAGGGGCCGGGGTTTAGGCCTTGTGGAAGCAGTTGCAGAGTTCTGGGAATAGGGTGGTGAATAATCTTTTGAAGGATATTAAGGGTAGGAGGTTATTTGGCTTCATGGTTTTTGGAGGAATTCCAAACAATTGCTAGTGAGTAGCTGATAGCAGCCCTCCCAAACTGGGTGCATACATTGGGGACCTTAAGAATGATAATTTTGCTGATCCTTAGGTTGTATGGCCTAGAAGTAATTTGAGTAAAACAGTCTGAGATATAGGTAGGTAGCTTGCCTGATAAGGCTTTGAATATCAAATTGCAGCATTCCTATTTCTTCTGTGTTGTAATGATGTCCAGTTAACTGCCTTATAAAGGGAGCAATGATGGTGCTGAAGGGAAGGTCAGTAATGAATCTGATGGACCTTTGGTATAGGGTGTCCAGTTTATTTAAGAGGGGAGGAACAATGTCCGTACAGAAAGTCAGCATAGTCAATGAGGGTAGGAATGAAGCCTGGATTAATCTTTTTGGAGTCTCTGTTGAGGTAGTGCTTTATTCTAAAAATAAACCAAGCCTTTGTCTCAGTTTCTTTAGTAGCTCCTCAATATGGACAGAATAGTCAAGCTTGTTATCAATCCAGACTCCAAGGTATTTGAAGTTATCAGCAATTCAGCTTCTCTCCAAGTAAGGTGGTTAGTTGTAGGGTGGTGGATGGTGGGGTAGTGGCAGAGCAACTCTTTGAGGTAAAGAACATAGCTTTTGTTTTTGGCATTTAGAAGTAGTTTTTATCTAGTAGGTTGTGTTGTAGGATGGAAAATTCAGATTGTAGCAGTTCACAGGCTTTAGATAATGAAGGATTGCTAACATATAATACAGTATCATCAGCAAACAGATGCATGTTGGATTGAGTGAGGTTGGCATCAATATTATTAATATAGATGGCAAAGAGGATGGGCCAACAATAGAGCCTTACGGTACCTCTTAAAAAGTGGTTTTAAGGTGGATAGGTAGTTTCATTTTTACCAGTTGTGACCTATCTGATAGATAGCACTTGAACCAACTGAGTGAAGGGGAATCCAACCCTAGTGAGCCAAGGGAGGTGATTAATGATTCACGATCCACTGTGTCAAATGCTTTGCTCAAATCCAGGAACACAGCACAGGTACTGTTCTTCTTATCCATAGCAATCTGCCAGTCGTTGGTTACTTTGGCTAGGCCGAAATGGTGCTATGCCTTGATCTAAATCTGATTGTGCTGTATTTAGGAGGTTATTGTTATCCAGGTAGTCCCTTAATTGTGAGTTTACTAACTTTTCGAGCATCTTGGATAGAACTGATAGGATGGAAATGGGCCTGTAATTATTGAGGTCCATGGGATCACCAGATTTGAGTAAAGGAACTACTTGAGCTGTTTTCCAAGTGGAGGGAATGGATCCAGTGGTGAGGGAAAGATTGAAGAGATGAGTGAGGGGCAGATAAGACTTGAGATGCAATCTTGAGGAAGTAGGGTCCAGGAGTCTGTACCTGCACTTTTGAAGTATCTAAATTGGAGGAGATCTTCCACTTCTTTCAAGGATATTGGGTTGAAGGAGAAGGTTGATGTAGCCTTTTGACCTCGGTGGATTGAAGGTTCAAGGAAGATCTCAGGAGATTTAGGTGAAGAGTCAAATGCTAGTCCAGCTGTGGTGAAGTGGTCATTGAAGGTATTTAGGATTTCTTGTTTGTCCGTAATTTCTGTGTTATTTAGTAGCAGTTTGCAGGTTAAGGCAGGAGTAGAGTTTTGGCCCAAGATACCCTTTATAGTTCCCCAGAGACTGGTTGGGTTATTATAGGAGGCATCCAATTCAGCTCTATAATAGGCAGCTTTGGCAGATCTTATTTGTGTTATACATGAATTTCTTGCTTTTCTGAAATTTAGCCAGTCTCTGTTACATTCAAAAGTGACCAATAAACCACTCCATGCAATAAATACAAAGTGTTAAAGAAAGTGAGCAAAATAAAAAGTTAAAATACAAGGCTAAATTCACAAAAATCACAAAGGCCACGCAAAATTTTGCATTGTGCTTTGCTTGCACAGGTGTCTAAAATTGCTATTCACAGTTGGATAGTGCACCATGATATCTGACCCTGAATAGGGCTAGTCTGAAACAGTGGTAACCTCAGTATTGCTAAGCGTAGCCCGGTAAGCGCTGCCCTAACAGGCAGCCAGGAGCATGGCCCCCACAATGAATAGATGTCTGGGTGTACTGTTCCCAATTCACAAAGGCAGCCATGCAAATGACCCCAATGGGCATGCAAGTGCTAGGTGGCCATTTGCATGTCCATTATGGGTCCATCTGCATAGGGCTGTGTGGAGCTTTGCATTGCCCTTCCAGCCCTTGCCCCATAAGCAGTCACAGCCCTGGTGCTAGTGATCCTCCCACTTGATGCGCCGATCGCTGGACCCTGATATAAAACTTAATTTCCCTGGCGGAAGTGTTTTCACTGTACACAAGTACGCACTCATTGACAGCTCAGTCGGTGGCCAGCTGTGGTGGAGAGAAGGGCTGTGCTGATCGCCTGCTCAGGATGTGGGGAGCAAGGTGGTGGGTCACTACCTGCCAGGATGGGGGTCCACTAGGCCACCAGGTAAAGGTTTACATTCTCTAGATGTGGGCCAGGGATAGATTTACCATACAGGGATCGGGATGGGTTACACTGGACACCAGGGATACTTTTTCTGTATTGGCGGGTGATCAGGTGGGGGAAGGTCCACTGCACACCAGGGAAACGTTTAAATATATCAGGTGGGGCAGAGGGACCACTGGACACCAGGGAAATCTTTTAAATGGGGTGAGGGACCACTGGACATCACGGAAAGCATTTAAATATATCAAGCAGGTAATCAGGTGGGGGAGGGATCACTAGCAACCAGAGAATATTATTTCTGTGTCAGGCAGGGCTTCAAGTGGGGGCCACTGACTCCAGGGATAACTTTTAATATTGAGCGGCGATCGGGGGGGTGGCCACTACCACCAGGGAAATTAGGTTTTGTATATTGGTACAGTGATTGGGGCTGGGTGGATCTACTACCACCAGGAAAGTAATTTTATATTGCTCTGCCAATTGGTGATCGGGGGGCCACTACCACCAGAGTCTTATTTTCTATTGGGTGGGTGATGGGCGGGGAGGGCATTGCAGTACCTCTGTCAACCACTAGGGTTGTGGGGGATTAATAAAGGGGGGGAATGTGGGCAGAGGTGACAGTGAAAAAGCAGGGATACTGAGCGAATATTTCTGCTCAGTATTCACAAGGTCTCAGTCAGTAGTATTTGCTCGAGTGCAAAGGGCGCCCTTGCCGGAGCAAATGCTTTTGAATGGAACAGCCGATAAGCAGGTCCTCCCCTAATTTGCATTGCTGCAAGGCAAATTTTATTTTTCCAGGCTCCCAATCCCAGAGGCTCTGGGCGCCGATGCATCAACATTACTATCCATAAAATAAAACAATCAAATTATAGCCATAAATTAGATAGACCACATAAATAAGTAAGCGACTAAAACTAAAAACGTTAGCTAGGGGGCAACATCCTACGCAAACCCAGTTTCTGCATGCAACCGGCTTTGTGAATACCATTTCGCACAAACCCAGTTTATGCCATGCACAGTGGGTTTGCACTAGGCAAAGTTTTGTGAACCTGGCTCCAGGAGTCTCCTCCAGCTCGCTAAAAGTTAATTTTTTAACCTTAAACGTCCATTCTTATTAACCTTAGGTTATCAGACAGTAAGGTAGAACTGCAGTTTGATGCCCATTATTCTTCTCAGATTTTGATATCACTTGGTACAGCAGTTCTAGTGAGGTACACGTCATCAAATTCCACAAAGACCAGATGTCAGAACACCATGGTGGGACTTGAGGTTGCATATGGTGCAAACACAAACAATGTTGTTGAACCACATCAATTTTTCATTCATTCACAAGTTCAACACTGAGGCACAAGATCCAAAATATATACATGTATACACTGACAAAATACAAGGTAACGGATAGGATTAAAGTGTCTCACACAACAGATTCTATTTGGATAGTGCACCCTGCACTCTATACAGAAACTGCTATAATGCAAAAAGAATCCCATAATCCACTGTACAACTATAGGAACAAGGTATTTTGGAAATGTTCATTGAGTCCCAGGGCATACAAACTCCTAGTTTTTTGTTTTTTTTAATAAAAGTTTTATCCTCCTATAGTTGAAACCAAGCGGGCTATTAGCCCTGTTCCTGGGTGTCAATGGCTGGCCACCTACCTCATCCACCTCCTCCTATCCTGCATTCCGTGGTCCAGCAGGACAGGTCTTGGCACTCTGTGCAAGGCTTCATTAATGCCCACTGCTCACCATTTTTCCACTGGCTTTTCTCCCTTACACCCCGCGGCCTTGGCAACACAGTAGTGCAGGCACATGTGCGCGTTGGAACCAGTGACCCCGCTTTGCCCTCCCCTGGCCTAGCCAGCCCACCATCGGGCGTGGCACTACCACCCAGCCTCCACTTAGTGCAGCAAAGTGCCAGAAGGTTCCACCTCCCGCCTGGGAGAGAAGAGCTGCCAAACGCTGCATCACCCTCTCCAGACCCCCAGTTGACCCCGAGCAACCCAGGCTTGTTTCCAAACCGGGTCGCCAGCATGGGAAGAGGTAAGGCACACAGCCTCAGCCCTCTGTGCCACTGGGGCAGCTACAAAATCCCTAGTTTGATCATCCAAAAAGACTCTTCTCTCAAAAGTAGTTTGTTTAAATCATCACCCCATGGATATAAATGTACCACCTGTATACCTTTAAATTTCAAAGCATGTGAGCTCTGACCCTTATAAATTTGACATGAGCAGCCAAAATGTAGGATATGTCTTCAGCCTGAATCTCTCTTATGTGCTCTCCTATTCGTACCTTAAAGGGCAGATTGAGCCAGCCCGGTGGCACTGAGGGTTGAGTGCTGGATTGACCCAGACCATGCCAGCGACCTGAGTTCGGAACAACCTCGGGTCGCCGGGAGCCGGCATGGGGGAGGGAGGGAGAGGAATGAGCCACCTAATGGCAGCTCTCCTCTCCGGGGAGGTGGTTGCCCTCCACAGTTCAGCCCTAGCCGGGTGGAGGTCTGGTGGTGGCGCAGGTGGTAGGGGTGACATCAAGAGAGGTGTCTCGAGCGTGACGCTTGTGTGCATGCGCGTGCGCTGAGATGGGGATGGAGCAGGAGAAAACAAGAAAAAATAAAATAAAGGGTGGATTATCTTTCTTGTTTTTTCTTTAAATTTCTTATTTATCGATTATTTTGAAATACAGAGTAACAATCACCATGAACAACAATGAACAGACAGTCAATGGGCGGATATTCAAACTGCACCAAAAGTGCGCAACAGCAGGAACAAGCGCCAAGTCACTTGCGCACAGGTGCAATGGTCGCGATATTCAAACATGGAGCAAGGTCAGTTGCGCGCAAGCAGCCAACGTCTGAATATCGCAGACAACCGCGCCTATAGCGCAACCAGGAAGGGAAGCTGAGCAGAAATGATGCGCCATAGCGAACAAGGCTAGCCCAGCTGAGCAGTCCAGAGGTGCCATAGCAAGCAGAGCCCCCAGCAGAGCAATGGAACTGCACAACCAGGGAGGCAGGCTGGGGCCCACCACCAGCCATGCCACACATGGGCACAGGAACACACTGCAGAACTAACAATACACCGCACCCCAAGCACAGCATCACTGGGGAGGGATGGATGATCCACCGCCCATGGGGACAAGCCAACAAAACACAGCAGGGCCATGTCGCCAGCACACCCACTGGCAGGCTGAGACTGCCACACACAGGGTCGACAACCACAGTGCACATCAGCCCCCTTCTGTACAGCACACCCTGCACTGTGACCCCAAGACACCACCCATGTGCAGTGACTGGCACTGCAGTAAACACCATGCAACCCGGCACACTGCAACCTCGTGTAGCACAGAACCATACAAGCCAGACCCACCCTGGGCACCCAGCAGTGGGCAGTAGCAGATGGCAAGACCAACTGAAAGGCACTCCCACACCGAGACACCTTCCCATGCACACACACACACACACACAATACCCAGGACCTTACCACCCCAGATGCCATGCACACCACTGCAACTGAGCAACCATACCTCGCAAAATCAGAGACCACCACAGAATTCTATAACAAAATATATTTATTCAAAAGATATGTACAACACCAACAACATCTATATACATATGTACAAGACAAGGGGGTAGGGGTACAAGGTAGGGGTGGGTAAGGGGTAGGGGTGAACAACTAGGAGAGGAAGGCAGGGTGGGAGGGCTGGGTGAAGTGGGAAGGGGCATGATCAGCGCCTGGCAGGCTGGTCCCCTGCTGCCTGTTGATCTTCCCGGTTCCTCCAGCTTGCCTGACCCCATGGCGCTGCATGTCTGTCAGAGGTCATGTGTAGCGACTGACACCTGTGTCAGCCGCTGGAGGGCACGTCCATCCACCGTGAGGATGCTGAGACCTAGGAAAAGGGAACACAGTCAATGGCTGTGACTGTCCACAACCCTGAACACCACCCATCCTGCAAGGCATATAGCCTAGTGCCCGCATCTGTGATGGTATGCACCCACCCACAGTGACCATGCACATGACACGCCCAACCAGGCAGCACCAGCTATGTGCACCACTGCACACACACACGCCCATGTCCATCACAGCACAAACAAGGCTGTCAAGTGACGTGGCAATGTGGTGGATGCCAGTTCCACAGCCATGTGCCCAGTGCATGCATGGACCACCAGTGACGCACACACAGATGTGCAGTGACACTGGATAGTGATGACTGTCGCCTGTGTCATGCATGGTTGTGTTGTCCTTTGCTGGTGGTCATGCCCACCCTCCAGCATGCAATAGCATCCATGACGTAATGACACTCACACTCATCAAGCAACTGTGGCTGCTGCTGCTGCTGCTGCTGTCGGCCACCCATCACGCCTCCGGCTGCCACCTGGGCCCGCCACGGCCCTCCTCAGCCTGGGCCTGCATCCTCTCCACCAGGCCTGTGGGTGACAAATGTTGAGAAAACATCAGTGTGACCCCAAAGCAGACTGCCCCTGCCCCAGTGAGTGTGCCTGCCCACAGCCAGACCCATGCATCTCACACCTGCACACACTGACACAGCCAACCATGGCAGAGCCATCCCCATGCACCGCCACCAAAACACAGTCACACCCCTACGGAGAATACAGGTGCATAGATGGTACACCCACCTGGCTTAGGCACAATGCCCCTCCTGGCACGTGACCTGAAGCATTGCAGCACGTCGGCCCTTCCTACGGAGGTCACTATACCTGTGCCTGCACTGTTCAGCAGACCGGCACCGCCCTGTGACCCTCTCCAGTTCAGTGGCCACCTGCAGCCACACATGGTGCGGGCCATGGTGAGGACTGATCCCAAACAGTGCCCCAAAGTGGGCTCAACCACTGCCACCAGGTTGGCCACCTCCAACTGACTCCACTGGGAGCTCTCCTGCGTCCCATTACTGTGGTAGTAGAGCAGGCAATATGGCGCCCGCAGCACGGCAACCCCACGTGGAAATGTTGCGCAATAGACCACCATAGGTTCCAATCGCCTGTTCATATGGCCGCCGTCGTTCACATAGCGTGTCACCAAACAGCGCCCAACAGAGCTCATCACATGGCAGCTGAACAGCGCCAGGGGCAAAGGTTGGACACCAGGTCAGGGTCTGTGACGCAGGCCACACACACAGCGCAATCTGATGTCTTGCATCCTGCGGATGGTCACCTCGCGTCAGTGCCACAGTGGACTATTGGCGCAGTAGTGCCACAGCGCCATATGGTGCCCAGTGCTGTAGCGCCACTGGCACAATGGTGGCCATGGCCTGAATTGCCGATCGCGCAGCATCGCCATCAGCGCAGATGCCGCGTAAGCTACCTGGGCATGCGCAATGCAGTGTACCACAACAGTCACAGATATGTGCCATTGGCTCAGCCGGCTCAACCGCATTGCGCAAAGTGCAACGGGCGCGATATTCAGCCGACACATGCAAATCATCTGATCAGCCATTCAAAGGCGCGGTGGCGCGATTTGCATCTCATTGCAGTTGCTCCACTCCTAATTTGCATGAATTGCACTATAAATGTGCGATACTGGGCTGCGCTGGCCAGATTCGGTTACTGCAGGTGAGAGGTGGGTTGCATGCTGTGTGATGTTCTGGACAATGGTCATGGGATAACGCTGTAGACTGCACAGTGATAGGTGTCCACTTCACCCATACAGATCGAATGGACCGAGCAGAGCCAAGGTGAGGTGAGGATGGTGGCGGAGGAGGAGGCCCAACTTCACCACGGCGGAGACAGAGGCCCTCTTCAGGCCTACCTGGAGGAGGAGCCACTACTGAGTGGACGGCGGGCACCCCCAGGCCCGTGTGGCTGCATGGGAGGGTAGCTCGGGCAGTGAACCTGCACGGAAGCCACCAGCGCCTGTGCAGGAATGCAAAAGAAGATGGGGACAGACCGCAGGAGGGTGAAGGAGGTGGCAGCCCTCAGGGTGGCCGTGCTGGCACAGGTGGGGGCCAGCCAGCGGTGGTGGAGCTGACCCTGGCTGAGGACCGACTGGCTGCATCAATGCAGCGGAGTGCTATTGAGGGCGATTGGAGGTGGATTCCAGACAGATGGAAGCCCATCACTGCACGGGTATGACATGGTGGTGGTGTTGGGGAGGTTGTTCCATGCACTCACATGTCCTCACTTTCTGTTACAGATCCTGTTTGTCTTCAGGGGACGGTGGTGGTGGGTCCAAGCAGTGAGGAAGACCTGCTGGACATGGAGGAGGGTCCATCCACCTCTGTCACCAGCCAGCATGCACTGCACCAGCATGCACGCCAGGCTGCCAACTCTGGTGTCGGTGAGTCGGGTGTGGGGTGCACAGCTTGTGTCTCAGCAGTCTGGCATGCAAGCATGCCAGCACGCTGTGACTGTGGCTGTAGCACATACCTGCACCATTGATGATGCAAGGACTGCAATGGGCAGTGACATGTGTGTGTCCCATGACGGACACACAGCAGGCCAGCACGCGCCCTGGGCCTAGCTGGTTCCAACGCGGTGTGCAGCATGCCGGCACAGTCCCAGGCTGTGCCTGTCAGCACCGTGGGCAGCACCGTGGCTGTGCAGGTGTCTGGCACTGTTGCGGCCACAGCAGTGGAATGAGGGTCCCTGGGCACAGCGGTTGGAGGGCAGCAGCAGCAGTCACCCACCAGGTCTGGGGTACAGTGTCCAGCGGTGGCACATGCCCACCACCCTTGATATGCACATTCCTGGTCCTGGTGAACAGCGCCCACCCTCAAGGGCGTTGAGCATCAGGACCTTCCATACCCTGGGGACAGGATGCCGTTGTGGCAGAGTATCCATTTGAAGAGACACCCGCCTGCTGCAGGAATCAGTACAGCAGCAAAGGCGGGTTGCAACGCCTGTGGAGGCACTGTGCATGGCTGTGGAGCGGCACAGCAGGGACTGTGCTCTGAACCGTGCAGAGATGGTCCATATGCGGATGGATGTGACTGCCGCCATTGACAGACAGACCCAGGCATTGGTCGCTGTCATGGCTGCATTGGGCACACAAGCAGGTGCCCTGTACCGGCACCCCACACAGTACGCCTCCACCCTCTCCCGCATCGTGCGACACCAAGCCTGTCGATGCCGGGTTCTGCTGTGGGCATCCTGAGCACCCTGGTGCAGGTATGTTTGGCATACTACAGACCCCAGTGCGGACAAGGTCGCGATCGCAGTGGGACCCCTGGTGGTCCATCGGTGCCACCCCATGTGGCCCCTGCTCAGCCTGCCAGTGCTGTTGGGTCACGGCGGGCTGCCCACGCATCCGCTGTGGCCATGGAACGGTGCAACATGACTGACCTGTCTCCCAGTGCGGGCCCTGTCTGGTGCTGCAATGTGCACTGTGCGTCATGGTGGGCAGTGCACTGGTGGGTGCCCTGCACATCACGCTGACATACGGACCACCTGCACACCATCCCGACTGCTGTCCACAGGTGCGTGTGGATGATGATGCCTACATTGTACTGTATAGCAAGGTGCAAGGGTGCCCAGCATCTGACACACGACTTGGACAGTACAGGTGGTGGGTGTGGTCTGTGGATCTGTGTGTTTGCCATGTCTGTTCCTGCTCTGCTGTGCACCTGCCCATGTACACTTTGTGCCTGGTGTGTGTGTGTGTGTGTCCATATGACTGTTCGCCCTCCCTGATGGTGTGTTTGTGTGCCTGGTCCTTCCACTCCCTTGCCATCATGCACCCCTGGTGTGTTACTCTGTGTGCCTGTGGGTTGTGCCAGGACAGTGTTGGTTGCACATGGCCCCTTGACTTACCTGTGTCGTGCATAATGCTCCTCGATGGTGTCCGGTGCAGCTGGGACTGCGGATCAGTGGGGTCCCGCCTTGCTCGGGGGCTGCTCATCCCATCATCACCGGTGCCGCTGGCGTCCCCTATCGCTGTCCCCTCCTCGCCTGAATGGCTATCCCACAGTCTTTGGCCATGTTGTGCAGGATACAACAGCCAGGAATATCCCACAGGCCTTTGAGGGGCTGTACTGTAGGGCACCGCCGGAGGTGTCTAGGCATCAGAAGCATGCCTTGAGCATCCCAAACACCCACTCAATGATGTTGCGTGTGGCGGCATGCGCCTCATTATAGCGTTGCTGCGATGGGGTCATGGGGCGCTGGTATGGTGTGAGCAGCCAGGGATGGAGTGTGTATCCGCTGTCACCTGTGTGGAGATGGTGGAGATGAGTATCATGTTCAGGTCCATATTGCCAATATCCCTGTGTGCCACTGCCATGGCACCTGTGGCATTCCACCCTTGCCCCACGTTTGCAATTCCTACATGCGTACTCACCCACTAGATGCCCTGTGGGATGTCCCACTCTCGAATCGATGGCACAGTGCGGACTGATACCATATAAAGGCATCATGTGCTCCGCCAGGTCTGTGGCCAGACATTGATTATGCGCCCAGTGGCATCACACACCACCTGGCAGTTGACACTGGAATAGCCCTTCCTGTTCCTACATGCAGCCCCATTGGGGCCAGGTGTTGTGCATATGGCCACATGGGTGCAGTCTATGGCCCCTAGCATGCCAGGCATCGTGCTGCCTGTGGAACTCCTGCAGGTTTGCTGTATGCTCTGCAGCGGTGCTGGGAACTGGATGTGCTCCGCAGCATGTGGCAGCAGTGCGCTGAGGAATTGGGTGAGGATGCGTGACGGGCCGACTGTGTGATGCCTGTGGTGTCCCCTGTTGGCCTCTGGAAGGTGCCCGTGGCGAGCAGGCACATGCAGGCTGTCACCTTGGTCTCCACCGACAGAGCGTGACTCCGTCGTGAGGGTGCCTGCATCACATCACTGCACAGCTCACAGAGCCATCTCAGTATTGCCCTGTTCAGGTGGTACTGGCCCACGATCTCTACATCTGTGTACAGCTCAAAGCTGATGCGAGCACGGTACTGCCTGTTGGGGCGATCGCCGATGGCCCTTCCACGCCACCGCCCCCTGCAGCATGCATTCTCACCCCTCATTACAGCTTCCATGTGGAAGCTTGCACTGTCCATCTCCCTGGCTTGTGACCCCCAGCTGATGTTGCTCTGTTACCCCGCTCTCCTAACTGCTACCTCCACTGCACCTGGTACACCTACTGGCCTCTGCACTCTGTGGCCCCATAGACCTTCCTTGCCCTCTTCTGTCCTGTGCACTCCTGGCCTGCACTGTTTGTTACTCTGGCCTTCTCTGTCTCTCTGCCTCATGTGTCTTCCCTGTCACGTTGCGCCTCTTCCTTGAGCCTTTTTTTTTGGCTCATTTCTGCTGGGCGCCAACTTCCAGTTGTTCAGCTCTGCGCATTGCGCAGTTCTTTGAACATCGCATTGCGCCTTTATGCATGGATCCACCCCATTCAGTTGCACATGCCTTCATTTGCATTGCACCGTTGCTCAGCCTGTTTTCGTGGCGCAACTGCCTCCTGCTGAATATCGCAGAATGGCGACTTTCAGACTTCATGCATGCGCAACCCTATTGAGCATGGCGCAACCCTTTTGTATATCCGCCCAATAAGTTTACAATAACAGAGAAGGAAATGTATAAATTCAGACACAACTTTATATTACAGAGGCAGTATAGTGCAGTGGTTTAAGGCTCTGAGCTGCAAACCTGGAGGCCTGGGTCTTGAATTCCACAGCCCCCACTTGCATACTGTGCAACCCTGAGCAAGTTACTTAACTTCCTTGTGCTCCCAGGTCACACCTGTAAACAAGCTTTCAGCTTTGTGTGTCTCTCCTGGTTAAAAATATATATATATATCCATATTCCAAGACTATAAAATAGGTGGCTAGAGTGCTAATAAATACAGAGTACATAAATAAATACATAATATTATTAATTAATTTGTTGCAACAAACACTTCGTGAGAAGGTGACTATAAAGAAAAGACTAGAATGCTCCAGCTAACAAGTTTTTAGGAGAGCACATTAACTATCTGCCTGAGCACACTATCTGTCTGAAAGCCCTCATTCAGTGCGGTTTGTCTTCCTGACATAGAAAGCTTCACACTGACATAAAGCCATGTAAATGACACTTGAGTGTCACAGGCAATACAGTTTCTAATTTCAAACATTTTACCAGTAGTCGTTGTATAAACCGCTTATCCTTCATTATGGCCCCATATTCAAAAGTCCACTTCAAAATCGTGACAGTGCCTACACTGCACATCTGAGATGCATCGACCCAAAATAATGAGATATTTGGAAGATGCACCATGAGATGTGCTTCACGTATGTCTGGTTGAATGTTCTGAAGGTGTGTGACCGCACAGTGGGAGGTACGTGGCGTAGCAGGTGACCTGAGCCCTATGCAGAGCATGGAAAATGCGCTATGCAAAGCCACTTGTGCAGTGCGCAAAGTTGCAATATTTTGCAGGAATATGCAAATGACCTCATTGCACACTCCAAGCCCATCTCCCACATGCACAGCTCATTACTGGAATGTATTCAGGCCATTTGCATACCCCGGTATGCTCAGTTCCAGCTTTGCAGGGCTGCCCCACCACTCCACAAAGGTGAACAGGAGGTACTGCAGCCACAGGAGCTCACCGGGACATGCAACAGGGAGGGCACAGGGGACACAGTCTGATCGATATACCACATACATGTGATACACCAGCTCCATATGCAGCATACAGTCACCTGCAGTGCCCCACATCCCCCATATGAGAGGAACATGGTGATGATGCAAGGAATGGCAGTTTGCAGAGAGTGACCAGGTACCTGAGTGGGTGGGTTCCACTTGTGTGCAACCACACAATGTGCATGTTCGTGAAGTTACTGCCCTCAGGGCAATTGTCTGCCATCTGTTACTACACTGAGGTATGCAGTTCTCTGCTGATATACCCTCAGGCATGATAGTACTAATTGCACAAGTGGTACCCAAGGTAGCATGTAGTGACAACTTAACAAGTACCCCACAGGCAGTACATATTGTCAACAGGCAAAAAACAGACAACCATATGATGTACATTGTCCAGTTTTCCTTAGGTGATTCCACGGGGTTAATATTTGCAGCATGCTACCCTTGGGGTAGACGCTGTATGGTTGGAGTGTGTGCAGCCCTTGGGGTGCCACTTCTACAATGTTCAGTCAGTTTTGCCCTGTGTGTAGAGCATAGGCATTGGCTTCTGTCCTGTCTATTCTGTTGCCTGTTGACAATATGTATTGCTTGTGGGTACTTGTTGTTAAGTTGTCACATCATGTTGCCCATGGGTGCCACTTGCACAGTTGCATTATGTGATGCCTGGGTGTATCAACAGGTAACCACATAACTAAGGCAGTAATAAATGACAAACAATTGCACTGAGGGAAGCAACTTTTAGACATGCCCATAGAGTATTACAAGGCAATGCACTATGCCATGTGGACAACCAGTACCCCAGAGTGACCATCTATGGCAAACTGGGACTGGGGTGCAGCATAAACAGAAAACTGAGCAAACGCTGAAACAAAGCCACCTGCAGGATCAACACCAACCACAGTTATTCAATGCACAGTAAATAATTTATATAATTAAAAATATTCATATTTTTAACATTTTTAATACTTGGCTACTATGGCAATCAGGAGAGAAAGAGAATAGCAGCCAGAACAACAAAGGCATGACAGGGAAAACTGGAGAATCAACGGGGAATAGCATGCTTACCATAAAAATAAAATTACTATGCATAAGTACTTCACAATCATGTCATTTGATTTTGGCATTCAGGGTGGATGGACCCTCTGCCTAAGTGCGGGTAGCTGCACAGCATCATAGAGGCATAGGTCAGGAAGCATTGGCAGTCCAGGAGAAGTTATAAAATTCACAAGTAGTGTTTTATTATTACTAATATCAATAAAATTTTAACAAATTAAAATAGTACAGGATAGCTCTTCATACAGGCAGTATAAAGACAGTCCTACATCTGAGAGTTTCTCTCTCTCTCTCTCAATTTAAATATCAGTCTCTAAACAAAACATTGCCTCTTTATATGTTATCTTTTTCCTGGCAGTTTAAAATTCTGCATCCTGTTCTTGTAAACTGTTTCTCACAAATGTACCATACCATACCTTTCCTGAGGTCAGCCTGAAGAGCACATCTAGTCTTTAACAGGTGCAACAAAATAGCTTGCCTCCTGTTGACAATTCTGTAAATGAGTTTGTGGAGGTCAAAGTACATCTCAAGGTCAATCTCCTGTATTTCAGATTGATATATTTTCAAGAAACTTAAATAGCTTTCTGCAATCATTTCAACAATACAAGTATATACATTTGCAAAGCAAGAAATCACAGTTTCAGAAAAAGATTCACATATGTTTTTAAGCACAAGGAAGCAAGAGGAGAAAGAAAGAATAGAAACAGCAAGTGAAGGAAGATAGATAATGGGGAAATTGTGGGATCATCGAGTGGCCAATTCCTAGATGCCACAAGGAAAAGGTTAGGTAGACAGGCAAAAGACAGACAAGAGGCAGAAAAGACAGGACAAAACAGATTCTTGCTTATAACTTTTTCTGCATAACAAATTGGACAGAGTCTTACCCAACCCTATCACACACCTCCTCTTTAAGAGAGAACTTTTAACAGGTTTCCCAAACCTATTTATTTCTCTTTAACATTACCTTATAACATTTAGAGTTATTTTCATATGTAGTAGTATCCCACTTTTAACACCTTTCACAGCAAACCTTTGAGTTAAGCACACTTTTTCAGCCTTCTGAATTCTCAATTTCTGAAACATATTTTGATAGAAAATCAGCACTGACATTCTCTTTTCCAGATTTGTGCATCACTCTGAATTTAAATTACTGTAGTGTCAGGTACCACCATGTTATGCTGGATTTTTATGTTTCATATGATTAAGCCAACAGATATGATTGTGATCTGTTAAAAGTACAAAGTCAGCTCCAGCAGATAAACCTTAAGAGACTACATTGCCCATTTTGCAGAAAGGCATTCTTTTTCAACAGTGGAATACTTTTCTGTCATGTAGTTTCCTGCTGATATGCAGAATGAATGTTCCGTCCATCTACAGTATATTCTGACTCGGGACTGCACTTAAGCTACCTTTGATGCATTTGTGTATAACAAAAATTGTTTCTCAATGTCTGGACTTCTTAAGACAGGGGCTAAACATAATGCAGCCTTGATGGCCTAAAAAGCCTCATCACACTCTGTGGACCATTTCACATTTGGGTACCATTTTTCAAAGAGTTCAGTGAGGGAGAGCTAACAGGGCAAAGTTGGGAACAAAATGACCTGACATGATTCTTTGTTTTTGAACAGGACTGTTAGCTTCTATCATGGAAATCTCTGGCTTCACTTCTCCAGCTCCCAAAATATAATCCGCATATCTGATTTCCTGCATGCCTAATGCACATTTGGTAGGATTAATGGTCAGATCTTTATTTCTGATAGCCTGGATACATGTTTGCAGGTGTTCGGGTGGGTTTTCCAGTCTGGACTGTACACCACGACATTATCCATGTAAGCAGCACAATAACAAGTGAGAGGGCAAGAATTACATCCATGTACCACTGGAAACACAACACACCCCAAAATCTATTCTACTACATAACTCACATCCCACACTGGCAAATGGGGACAGCCAGTTCGAGGCACCCATAGTTGTGGAAAGGGTGGATGTGGAGGTCAACCGGAAGGTGACCTCAGAGGGCAAAGCAGTGGACCCCAGAGGAAGAGAATCTAGTGGAGGACTCTATTGTGAAAGTGATCCAGCTAGGAAAAGGAGAGGGGATGACAGGGAGGTGAGGTGCCTACCAGGTGCCATGGCATGAAGGAATGGAAGGAGGATCCTGGAGATCACTGGGAAGGCAGGATGGGAGGGAGAGCTGGATGTCATTATCCACCTAGGAACCAATGACCTGGAAAATGGGGAACCTAAGGCAGTTCAGGAGGAGTTGAAGACTGGGGAGGGTCTCAAGCAAGTAGCTACTGCCATCACTTTTTCAAAAGTACACCTGTGAGAAGCATGGGAAAGTGTAGAGGTGCCACACCAGAAACTTTAACACATGGTTGAAGAACTGGTGCAGTGAGGAAGGGTTCAGATTCATTGGTGACAAGGACCTACCTGGAGGGATGGGAGCTTATTCAAGCTTGACAGCCTGCATCCATCCTGAGAGGAACCCAGATCTCAATGAAAGTTTAAATGCTACGTTGGCAAGCATTTAAACTAGCTCAGGAGGTGGCAGGCCAACTAGAAGAGAAGTTGATTGCCCACCCCAGAAGCTAGCAAAGGAACAAGGGACCAGAAGAGGAGGATATCACAGCAATGCAAAGTGCAAAAGACAGAGGAAGGAAGAATAGAAGGGATACAGGTACCCAAGGAGTGGATAGACAGTTAGAGGGCAGAATACAAAAAGGAAAGAAGGCAGGTGGGCCAGGCAAAAAGATCACCCAGGAAGGGGGAATGTAGGACAACAAAACAGGGAGGGAAGTTACATCGCGGAGAGCCATAAGTGCCAATGCCAGGAGCCTTAGCAACAAGATGGAGGACCTGGAGGCAGCTATGGCACAGTCATACCTGGACTTTGTGGCCATCACATAAACCTGGTGTAATGATAATCATGACTGGGAGATGGCCATTCCCGGCTAGAACCTATTCAGGAGAGATAGGAAGGGCAGAAAAGGGGAGGAGTGGCACTGTATTTGAAAGATAACATTAAGGCCACAGAGATCTTAGGGGAACAATGAGGGGAACGATACTGTTGGTTAAACTTGAAAGAAAGATGGGGCAGCCATCCACACAGCAGTGGTCTAGACCAACAACCCAGGTGGAAGAGACTGACAGGAATTGATGCTTGCCATCCAAAGAATGGCAGACAAGGGGAGGTGGTGCTGGTTGGAGACTTCAACATGCCACACGTGGACTGGAGCCCCCAGCAGCAGCAGCCAGGAGCAGATTTATCCAGGACTCCCTTCAGGAGCCTTCCCTAAACAACTGGTCATGGAACCAACTCAGCAGGAGGCGATACTGGACCTGGTGCTCACAAGTGGGGACAGTGTGATGGGGGTCACAGTGGGGAGCACCTGGGGAACAGCGACCACCAGACACTGTGGTTTGAAATAACTGAATTGGTAGATCCCTGATACACTAAAACATGTATCCTAGACTTTAGGATGGCAGACTTTGGGAGAATGGGGAAATGCCTGAAAGAATCACTAGCTGGAATGGGAAGGAATTAGGGGTGGAGGAACAGTGGGCAGTATTTAGAACAGGGATAGTAAGGCCAACGCAATTATGCATTAAGCAGGTTAGCAAGGGAAAAGGAAGAGGAAACCTTATGGTATTCCAAGGAGGTAGCAGAGAAAGTGAAAGCCAAAAGGACTGTATTCAAGCAATACAAAAGACACAGGCAGAAGGGATAGGGAGAGATACCAGGAGAAGCAAAGGGAAGCAGGAGGGAAGCAAGGAAACCAAAACTCAGACAGAGAAGAGCATTGTAAAACCGTGCCTAGAGGGATGAAACCTTTACAGGTACGTAAGTGGAAAAAGGAAGGCAAAGGAGGGATAGTGAGGCTAAATCAATCAGTGCTTGCCAAGATCAAATCAATGTTGGGGCTCACACCGATCTCAACCTCCAGGCTCTTAAAAGCACAATCTACTCTCAACATAAGAAGTGTGACTAAGGGATGTCTGCAGGTGCCTTCAAGTGCACGATGCTTGCCCAGTGATCCCTCTCTATAGAGCACCCAAATGGATCAATGAACTACCCCTACCCTAATCGAGTGCAACAAGCTCTGCCAGTTCAAAACTGGGTTCCGCTTCCACTTGGAACTTGAAAATGTCTGTGCCTGCTCTACCTAATGTTGACCCTGCATGCCTCTAGAGTGCCCCTCCTATCCCCCAGCTAGCACTCTCCACCTGCACCCCACCCTGTGCTCCCCTGGGCCCTTACCTCCCCGACAAAGCCTACCCTGGCAGCTCCCACACCAAACTCTTCTAGCCTAAGTGCCCTCAACCCACCAGTCGCTACACTCTTCACCCTCTGACACCCCTCCACTGACAAAGCTTCCACCTGGCTGCTTATCTCTACCTCTCATGGTGAACCTACCTAGCACTATAAACTTCTTAGCGCTGCACCTCACTCAAGGAGTGATATCTATATCTGTGCTTCCTAGCTGAAGATAGTGCCATCATCTATTGTTCTCAAATACCTGTATGCACTGAACAACCCGTATAGGAATGTCATGTTATGTTATGTAACCTCGTAAGCAATGTCATGTTATAGCAATGTCATGTTATGTTACTCTATTTGTCTTTATTGTACTGACTGACTTAGAACCTTGTAAAATAGCCTTTGGCTCAAAGGTATTAATCCGAAACTGAAATAAATAAATAAAATAAAGGATGAGGGTGAGAGCAGTTTTGACGATGACAACAGTAAAGCAGACATACTGAACAGATATTTCTGCTCGGTCTTTACAGCAGAAGGGCGGTAGCAGGCCAGAAGGGAGTACAAAGGGGGAAGGGCACAGAAATTTATACAAGTCCTTTCCACGGGAGAGGGTCCTAAAGGAACTGGAAAGAATAAGAGCTCAAAAGCTATGGGCCTGGATTGGGTGCACCCCAGGGTGCTGAGGGAGCTCAGAGAAGTGGTGGTCGAACCTTTGGCAACCCTGTTTAGTCAATCACAGGAAACAGGTGAGGTGCCCAAAGACTGGAGAACAACTGGTGTAGTTCCCTTATACAAGAGTGGGAACAGAGAGGAAGCGGAAAACTACAGACGGTCAGCCTCACCTCAGTAGTGGGGAAGATTATGGAAGCACTACTAAAGGAGAGATTAGTGGAAAACCCTGTGGCTAAAGCTATAGGACCCAAGGCAGAAAGGTTTTGCTGGGGAGGTCATGCCAGACTACCCTCATTGAATTTTTCAACTGGGTGACAAGGAGGTGGATCGGGAGGGGGTGTGAACATGGCCTACCTGGACTTCAGTAAGGCCTTTGACACTGTGCCCCATAAGAGGCTGTTAAATAAGCTGGGAAATATGGGTGTGGGTAGGACAGTAGTGTGGTGGGTGGGGAATTGGCTGGATATCAGGACACAGAGGGTGGTGGTAAATGGCTGTCACCCACAGAGGGAAGGGTGACCAATGGAGTCCCACAGGATCAGTGCTGGGTCCGGTCCTTTTCAACATCTTTATCAGTGACATTACGGATAACATAGAAAAGATAATTTCCTATTTGCTGTGGACACAAAACTCTGTAACAGAGTGGACACAATGGATGGATTGGATAGAATGAGGAGAGACCTGCAGAAGCTGAGGAATGATTAAGGGTGGCAGTTAAGATTTAATGCACAAAAGTGCAGAATAATGCACATGGGGCACAAAACCCTGGAACAACATATCAGCTGGGGAGGAGGATATAGCATGCTCCAAGCAGGAAAGGGACCTAGGGTCATCATCTCTGATGACCTAAAAGTTGGGAGTCAGTGTGACAGGTAAAGCAAATAGGATGTTGGTGTATAGGCAGGGGCATCACCAGCAGGAAAAGGAGGTCACAATTCCACTGTACAAGACATTACCGAGGCCATACCTGGAATACAGTGTCCAGTTCTGGAGGCCTTACCTTCATAAGGATATAGACAAGGTTGAGACAATTTAGAGGAAGGCAACCAAGATGGTACAGGGTTTGCATCACAAGTCCTTCAAGGACAGGCTGAAGGACTTGAATATGTACTCCTGGAGGAGGAGGGGGGATATGGTAAAGATATTGAGGTACCTCAAGGGGAGTAACAAGGTACAGGAAAACACTATTTTTCAGAGGAAGAGATGTTCCAGGACTATGGGTCATGGGATGAAATTGTAGAGAGGGAGGTTCAGAGATAATGTGAGAAAGTATTTCTGCATGGAAAGGGTGATGGACAAGTGGAACACCCTGCTAGAGGAGGTGGTGGGGGCTGAAATAATTACAGGATTCTAGAATGCATGAGTTAGGGCATTGGAGGATCCTAGCAGTTGAGGAAAGAGGACAACCCAGTTCAAGAGAAGCTTGAAGAGGCAAAATTACATGTGTAATTGAGCAGACTAGGTGGGCCAAATACCCTTATCTGCCGCCAGTACCTATGAATGTAGCAGGTGTCCAGTGTAAACTAAATGGCATGATGGTGAACTGAGAGAATCCATCTAGCATGGAAAATGCAGTTTTGTCTCTTTAGCTAGAGGAATTTGCTGGTAACCCTTGATAAGATCCAGGGTACTAATGTGCTTGCACTTCACAATCTATTTACCAGATCATCTGTCTTGGACATAGAATAACTGTTAAATATGGACAGTTGATTAAGTTTCCTAAAATCAAGGCTTTTTTATTTACAATCACCACTGGTGATGACCAATCACTTCTCCAGGTTTGCTGGCCAAGGCACTTAGCTTCACCTGAGCTCTTTTCTTCTAGGTTGCTTGAAAGGACAGAGCAAAGAACTTTACCAGAGCAAGGAAAGGATTAAGGCTTCTTTTGGCTAGGCAGATTTACTGAGTGTTATTTTATTTTTTACTCCCAGGGATTGTTACTGTTTGTTGCTAACATTTTATTGCTTTATTTTTCTCTGATTCAAACTGTAGTTGCTGGTATACCTTCTGCTGCATTATTACAGGATGTGCCTACAGGTGTGCTAACAGATTACTGCTGTAATCTTCTGATTCAAGTTGTCTTTTGCAAGGTATATCTTTTGTTACTGCTTTATTTCTCTGTAGCAAAGTGTTTCTTACAGGTATATCTTCTGTGAAATTATTACAGGTGGTGCTTTACAGGTTTTATCTATCATTAAGATAAGCTTTCAGGGCTACTGCATTTGTTGCTGGCTGATTGTTTCTGCTCTTACCTCCTTGTCTCTTTCATCCGTGCTTCTTCTTTTCGGCAGGGAAGGGCCCAGCCACTCACCCCCATCCCCAACTGCCCCACACTACACTCCTTTTATAGGGTAGCAGTCATGACATTTCCTACAGCAAAGCAGGAAGGGGCAGATCAGAGGGTATGCACACAGTGCCTCATTTACAGGGCACTAGTAATTTAACTTGTTATAACAAGTTATACAAAAACAAACAAACAAAACACAAAATTAAACTTTTGCTTTTATTTTCTTTCTTCTAATTACTCTGATCAGGTTATAAACCCAGCTACTTATCTGGAATAGATATCATTAACTGCAGGTATTGCAGAACACTTTTCAGAAGGGCAGTTTTACGGGATTTGGGACACGCCCTACATGCTGGGCCACTGGATATCTAAGGGCTCAGCTCCAGGCAGCATGGGGAGAGATTCTGAGCCTCAAATTGCATATTCAAGAGGAAATATATTAAGAACTGCCTGCCATTTCCCAACATCCAACAGAAGCACCTCAACTGCAGAGGGTAGTTGATCTGGGAGGTTGGCAGGTGGTTAGAAGGGGCAAAGCGGGTGCCCCATCACTGGCGTTCTCCAACATATCACCTCCACAAACCATATAAAAACTACAAACAGGTATCTGCCTCTATCTCTGAAATCAAACAAAGGGCAGAGGACACTGCAGAGCAGGACACAGCAACACAGGTGCTAGCACAACAAAACTCGCCCAAAATAAGAACCAAAACAAAAAAAGCAAAAAGAAAATCCCAAAAACTTGATCATAGGAGAATCCATGATTTGGGGAGTTAATACGTATCTCCAGCCAGGGTAATGGTCAGATGTCTCCCAGGTACATCAGCGTGAGAGACACTGACCGACATATAAATTGTTCAGGAAGCAGGAGAAAACATTGACGTCCTGGTACACATAGAGACTAACGATCTCGACAGCTGGTCAGTTGTGTAGACCAAGGAACACCTGACCAGGGTGGGTGACAAACTATCATCCATTTCATCCGCATCTCCTTCTCTAGGATCCTGCTAGTCTGGGGGCACAGATGGATGGAAAGTCAGAGATGGGGAGATAGGGGAGCTAAACATGTGGCTCAAGGGCTGGTGCCAGGAAAAGGACACAAATTTGTAGGAATTGGCAACAGTTTTGGGGCGAAAGTTCTTTAAATTTGATGGACTGCATCTGACTAAGGAGGAGTCAGTGCATTGGGGCAGAAGTTTGACGTCTTTGCAGAATATTTTAACTAGCAAATGGAGAGGGGTGCAGCACCTCATATGTCGAATGGGAAGAACATCCCTCCCCTCAGCTAGTGGTCAAACAGGAGTTCAGCATGGTTGTAGTTCATTTGCATCACCAGGTAAGGAAAAGGTCCAGCTCCCCATACGATGCACAGGAAATGCCAGACCTCACCCAACAACTAACACACCGAAATCTGGCCAATGGAAAATCATGTACACAAATGCTCACAGTCTGGAAACAAGATCCCAGACCTGCAGGCAGTAATGACAGAGGCTAAACTGTACATAGTAGCCATTAGCAAGACATGGTTTACCAGTAACCACACTTGGGAGACTTCAGTACCTGGCTATGTATTGCTCAGATGAGACCGAGGTACAAAAGGGTGGAATGGCCCTTTATGTAAATGAAAATATCAAAGCTACAGAATTCAGAAATACACATAGGAGCCAGAAGAACTGTGGGTCACCCTAGAAACAGGAAATGGGACAGCCGTATGAACTGGGGTTGTGTACAGGCCTCCAGACCAGGGAAGGACATAGACACATTACTGTTAGAAGATATACAAAACATAACAGCTAAAGGGGAGGGTCTGATAATGGGAGACTTCAACATGCCAGACACAGACTGGTCAATACCAGCAGGAACATCTGCCAGAACAAGACACATGGTGGATTCCTGCAGGGGAGGGGGCTCAAACAACTGGTACAACAACCCACATGAGACAGGGCTATTCTAGATCTAGTACTGACTAACAGGGAGAGGACCACAGATCTCCAGGTAGAAGGTCACCTGGGGCCAGTGACCATCACATGGTATGGTTCAATTTGGCCACTAGAACTAAATCATCCCATTCCAAGGCAGAAATATGGGACTGCAGGAGAGCTGACTTTGATAAGATGGCCAACAGGTTAAGCTAGCCCTGGCAAAAAAGAAATATGGGTGAAGTTACGAGCAAGTGGGCAAGTATTAAGATGCAATACTTGAAGCAACATCCCATTATGTTAGAGAGAAAAGGAAGTGCAAAGAAGAAGAAACCACTTCTGTTCTGAAAACAGTAGCAGAAAAGGTCAGAGCCAAAAGGCTGGCCTTCAGGAAATACAAGGAAACACAGCAGGATGAAGAAAGGGAGGCGTACCAAACTTCCCTAAGGAAACAGGGAAGGCAGTAAGGCAGGCAAAGGCCCAAACCAAGGAAACACTAGCACAAACAGTAAAGAAGGTGACAAGACTTTCTATAGATCTGTTAGTGAAAGAAGAAAGTCCAGAGGGGCATTGTTAAGATCAAAGGGATAAGGGGCATGTGAAGGAGGACCATGCAAAGCATCTATCCTAAATTGATACTTCTGCTCAGTATTTACTGAAGAAAGTAGGGCAAAGCCCACAGCTCAGCACCATGGACACGGGGGGGGAGGAGGTGTCTAATCCTTCACAAAGAAAGGGTCCCAACAAGAGCTTGATAAGCTCAGGGTGGACAAGGCAATGGAACTTGATGGCATACATCCCAGGGTACTAAAGGAGCAAAGGGTGAAACTAGCAGAGCCGTTATCAGAACTGTTTAGTGAGTCTCTGAGCACAGGAGAGGTCCCAAAGACTGGAGAAGGACTCATGTGATCCCGCTCCACAAGATTGGTAGCAGGGAGGAGACAGGGAACTACAGACCAGTCAGTTTTACCTCAGTAGTGGGCAAGATTATGGAGGCACTCCTTAAGGAAAGGATAGTGCAACACCTGGAATCCATAGGAGCACAGGATCCAAGATAGCATGGGTTGACAAAGGAAGGTCCTGTCAAACTAATCTCATAGATTTCTTTGACTGGGTAACCAGAGTGGTGGATCAAGGAGTAGTTGATATCACCTACCTCGACTCCAGCAAAGCTTTCGACACTGTTCACATAAAAGATTGATTAATAGCTGGGTGGCTCGGGGTGGGTCAGAAGTTGGTCAACTGGGTGGCAAACCGTTTGACGGGCAGAAAACAGAGAGTGGTGCTAAACGGTATACAGTCAGAAGAGATGCAAGTCACAAGTAGGGTATGTCAGGGATCAGTCCTGGGGCCAGTCCTCTTCAATATCTTCATCAGTGACATTGCAGATGAACTGGAAGTTAAGGTTTGTCTGTTTGCAGATGACACCAAGATCTGCAACAGAGTAGATGATCTGGATGGGGTGGGCAGAATGAGAAGAGATCAGGATAAACTGGCAAATGGTCAGGAGAGTGGCAACTGGAGTTTAACGCAAAGAAGTGCAAAATCATGCACATAGGGAAAAGAAACCGGAAGCCACCTATAGGCTGGGAGGGAGTTGCTGGCCGTCACAAGGCAAGAAGAAACTTGGGCATCATCATCACCGCCATGACCTGAAATAATCTAAACAGACCACTAAAGCAGTAGGTAGCTAGAGGGATATTGGGGTGTATTAGTAGGTTATCACAAGTCGGAAGAGGAGGTAATAATCCCTCTTTACAAGATACTGGTTAGCTTACACCACCACAAGAAACACTCCTCCAGCCCTGGATAGGCGACGCCCTGCCAGTGCCACTGCCACACCCCAGTGCTGGTTCCCCGCCACTGCCCCCTCGTCTCCCTGGGTTGTACTGCTCCCACCCGGAGTTAGGCTCCCATCTGGAGTACTGCATGCAGTACTGAGGGCCACACCTTTACAAGGACATTAACCAAATGGAGGCAGTCCAGAGAAGGGCAACCAAAATGGTGCAGGGACTGCATCAGAAAACATATGAGGACAGATTAACAGAGCTCGATATGTATACCCTAGAGCAAAGGAGAGAGGGTGATATGATCAAACATTTAAACACCGTAAGGGCATTAACAAGGTGAAAGAGTCTAACACGTTTCAATATAAGAAAAATAGCAGGACAAGAGGACACAGCATGAGATTAGAAGGATGCCTATTAAGGGGTAATGTGAGGAAGTTCTTTTTCACAGAAAGGGTGGTGGATGGATGGAATGGCCTACCTCAGGAAGTGGTGGATATGAATACAGTGCAGGGCTTCAAAAGGCATGGGATAGGCAAAGGAGCAATACAGATGAGTACAATAGATAGGTCATTGACAGAGGAAAGGTCGATGGCAGAAAAAGAAATGGGCAGACTGGATGGGCCTTGCGGTCCTTATCTGCCATCAACATTTATGTTTCTCCTGACTACCCGAGTTCGGGCGAACTCGGGAATCGGAGGTGTGAGGGGAGGGAGATGGTCGTCGCCTGCTGAGCTGCTCTCCTCTCCAGGTGGGAGGCATGGGTTGTCTGGGCGCTAGCGACCCCAGAGGAGACCAGATGGCACTCACGAGCTGCTGGACTGCACGGCAAGGAGTGTGGCTGATGCAGGCCGGAGGGTTGTTATGCCATAGCGTCAGGCGTGCACCACACGGGGGGTCTCGGACTTACACCACCACAAGAAACACTCCTCCAGCCCTGGATGGCGATGGCCTACCAGTGCCACTGCCACACTCCCACACTCCCAATGCAGGTTCCCACCACTGCCCCTGCAGTCTCCCAGGTTGTACTGCTCCGACCGGGAACTGTCCGCGAACTTGAAGATGGCGGGGAACACAATGGGAGGTAGAGCAAGTCAGTGAGTGCAGGGGCCTGAGAGAGTTCCAGGCTGTAGGGTACAAACAGGATTGAAAAAAACAACCCACAAACAGACAAAAAACCTTCTATGTTTCTATGTTTCAATTCTTGAATGATACCCAGCTCTTTCACTTTTTATATTTCCTTAACCACATCTGCTCTTAACCACTCTGGTAATCTGTATGTCTTTTATCTGATAAGGTGAATATTCTTTGTCACTATTACATGCTCATCTCCTTTTGCTCATCCTGGCACTGTGGTAAAAGTACTTTGAAATGTCTTTATCAAGTTACAAATGTCTTAATTTGAAATGTCTTTACCATGTTATGAATTTCTGCAATTTATTCTGTGAATAAGGTAACATTCACATTTTCAGCATCAAAAGTTAAAGTTGGTTGCAATTTGTCATACGGTATGTCAGTACCTTCATTGGTAGTTTCTGGTAATACTAACAAAGCAACATTTGGTGTTTTTCAAATAATTTCTTCAGAAGGTTAGCGTGGTATATCTTGGTAGAATTTTTCCTATCAGGGTCTCAATCTAACGTAATTAACTGTACCAGTACGTCTAACCATCTTATAAGGCCCTTGCCACTTCATTAGCACTTTGTTTTGTGTAGTGGGTAACAAGACCTTTTCACCTGGCTCAAAAATATTTTCTTTAACCCCATGGTCATAATACACCTTCTGCTGTTTTGGGCTTATTCCTGATTAATGTGCTAATTTCAACATATTTTGCCAGATTCTATCTCAGTATGCATGTATGAAATGTAATATATTCTTTCTGAACAGGGTTATGTTCCCATGTATCTCTTATTACTTTTAACGGCCATCAAGGTTGTCTACCATATGTAACCCCAGGTGGCGCTGTCCCAAGGGCTACTACCCCTGCCTGCTTGACTACTGACAGGTTGAGGAGCCTAGGTTCTATGGCGGTGCCTCCACCCAGAGGTCAGGGTTTGTAGTGGTTAGACTAGCTTGGTCACAGCCCTCTGGGACACTGAGACCCCCTTTATTCCCTCTAGTGGCTCACACAGTACACTGGGGTTACAGCCCCAATACCCCATGTATACACACTGTTCACTCATGAAGTACCACTTACCCTCGAGACTGATTCTGCAGCACGTCTCTGAGGACCCCTGTAAAATAAGGTTAAACAACATACACAGCAAAATACAATACTGTTTCCATAAGTACCAACACCACAGACAGTATATAGTATTTCAACAACAAATCTGATTTATTTAGGGGACAGTAACACGGGAGGGGGCAATCAGGTTAATTGGCAGAATTAAATCACAGTACTGTGCACACATACAGGGTCTGAAAAGTCACACTCTGGGTACTCAGATTGGGGGCTAGCCAGGTCCGATGCCGGGGTTGGCGGCAGGTGCAGATGGACAGGGCCCAGTAGAAGAAAAATATGTGCAACACCCAATTCTAATCCGGAGCGGATGGCTCAGTCCATGAAGAAGTGAAACAACAATAATTAGATGACACACTTGTAATTGAAAACAGGCTGCAGGGCAATACCTGATTTGTACTCACAATACCCAAGCTGAGAACGGATGGTAGATGTTCTTCTGGGTTGCCAGAACAACAGAGCATGGAGACAAGGTCCTTGTGACTGGACCCCACTGCAGTAGATAGCAAATGGATTTAGTCCGATATAAGCTGGGGTTTGCTTCCAGCTTTACACACAACACACAGCACAGGGGATTGGAAATAGCGATTCCCCACAAGCACTATGCACATTCATATGTAAAGGAAAGTACTATACCAGGCAGGCTGCTCCTAGATCCCGATCGCAATTACTGCAAAATACCCGGAGCACACAAGTAGCTTCAGTTCCTGACAGACCGGTAGCGATTCAGCAATTTCTCCAGTCTTCTAAAGGGTGAGCCTGGTTTCCACTCTTCAGACTTCCTTCTTTCTCCTCACAAATCGGATTCAGTCTGAACTGGCACTTACAACGGCTGCAGGCCGAACCTCAGGAGCCTCATGCACTTCCTCGAAACTATACACTGCAGAAGCACAGAGGTCCTCTCTCTTCACTGTCACGACTGATCTGATTTTTCCAGTCACAGAGCAGGGCATTTCCTTTAGCTCCACACCATTCTGTTGGCTGGTTTGGCTGTCACTCACAATGAGACTCCCTCTGTTGGTGAAAAAGGTGCCAAGGTCAAAACTACATTTCCCAGAGTCACTGCCCATACAATCCCTTGTGGCTGGCTCATAATTGAGAGTCCAAGTTCCGATTAGTCCACAGGCTCCATTTAAGGAACCCTCCCACTGATAGATCCATTTCAGCAGTTCTGGACCAAAATGAAAGAGCTACACTGAAACAGTTTGTGCTGAAATGAAGACAGGTTAGACAAACTACATTTTCTCAGTCACTCCAAATGTTTTCTGGCAAACAGTTATATCTTTCAACAAGGCTCCCTCTGCACATGTAGCGCGGCAGAAATGGGCGAATTGACAGCAACTTCGGGTGGGATTCGAGCATTAAATACACAGTCCCCATACAAACTAATTAAATCTGCAAGCAGACAGCTCTTAAAGAGACAGTGCGTGAGGCTCAAATAGCACTCACTTGGAACCACATTTAAACAGCTTAAACGCCAAATACGCCGCAGACTTGGAGCATTCAGGCAAGCTCCTGGAAGACTTTTGGGAACCCCCATTTTCAGGGGGTTACACCCTTCCTGGCCTGGAAAACTTGGGCCTGTGTCAAGTAAGTACACCATAAGTTTCAATATAACCATGTACATTTACATCCAGTATCACATTAGGCTCATACATGTAATCATCAGTCAACATATCACCTTACCAGAAGCACATTTCTGAAACTTTTCAGTACATCACTTTTCACAGTATTATACACACACTGTACCGTAACTCAGGTTATTACCTCCTGTACATGAAACTTGAAAAGAGAGGGTCCTTCCTATCAGCTACCTTGGGGCTGGATGGGGCAAGGGCACCATACCTAGAGGGCAACACAAGTAACTTGGAGTTAGCACTGATGTTCAGTTTGGGCAATGAGCTCGGGGACACATACACTCCTTTATGGACAACACTGAGAGGCAAGTCCACAGGTCTGTTAGGGGATTCATAACTTAGTGTATCACAGGCTTCAGCTCGACCAGTCCATCTAGAGCAGAACCGTTATAGTCTCTGTGTTTTTATCCCCACTTTCAGCAGTGTCTTCATTTGTCAGTGGAACTTTCATTGGGGTAGAGACTAGCACTGGGACACTCTCAGCTCCAGGAGTTGCAGTCTCTGAGTCCACAATACTTGGCTCACATGGAGAGTTTTCTGATACTGGCAGTGAACTGTCAGGACACTCACCACACTCTTCTTGTTCTGGTATGTCACCAGCTTGTCCCAGTCCATCATTTTCCTACTCTGAAAGCTCAAACAGTTCAACCATACACAATGATTCCATATCATCTGATTTGATGCTTTGCACTTCACTTTCTGGGAGCATTGGCTCCAGGGACAAAGCTGGGGGCTTAGACAGTCCAGAAGGCCCAGCTTCATCTCCAGGATTGACTAGGGATTGCCCTGAAACAAATGACTCAGTTCGTGAGAAGGTTAGTATTCAAAGCCGCACTCACTTTCCTCTGACATGGACTGTCAGTCATGTTCAACTGGCGCTTGTGGAGGGAACACTTTAACTCAGCTTCTGTAGGTGCAGACTTCTTGACTTTTGCTTAGCAGCAGCTCTAGTCCCTGGTCAGAGGGGCATTTTCTGGGGTTCAGACTCAATCAAGATTTGTCCAGTGGGCAGTAAATGATTTCTATGCATTGTTTTAACATCTTTGAATTATTCTCAGGCCTTACTTTGTACACAGGCAGATCATCTAGTTTGCCTACCACAATGTGGGGAGATGGTGCCACCTATCAGCAATCTTGTGTTTGCCATGCAGTCCCAGATTTCTTAGCAACACCCGATCTCCCTCCTGGAGTTCCAGTGCTTTCACTTTTTATCATACCTTTCCTTGTTGGCCAGATTTCTTTTGGCAACCATGGTTTGAGTCAGTTAGTGTACGCATGATTTAGCTGGGCTTTTAACTTTGCACATACTGTAAATGGTTATCAGCTCAAACCCCATCAGGAGAAACTCCAAAACAAACACCTACTGGTAGTCGGGCTTTTCTTCCACACATCAGGCGATAGGTTAGAACCCAGTGGCATCACTTTTGGTGCAGTTGTAAGCATGTACCAAGTGCTAATTTGTTAGTTCCACCTAGGCTTGTCCTTTGGGTGGAGGGTGCCTAACATATCTAGCAAAGTGCGGTTGAAGCGTTCAGGCTGTTGGGTCGCCCTGGGGGTGGTAAGGGTGGTTCTGGACTTTCGCCCTCCCACAGAGAAAGCATCTCTTTGATCAGATGACTCTCAAAGTCCCTCCCTTGATCAGAATGAATTATTTGTGGTGCCCCATAGTGAACAAAAAGTTTTCTATAAGTACTTTGGCCACAGTGGATGCCTTCTGATCCTTGGTGGGAAAGCTTGGGCATATCTCATAAAATGGTCAGTGACCACCAGCACATACTGATATTTCTTTGATCTGGCTCCAGACTCAGAAAGTCAATACAGACCAGCTCCATGGAGGTGCTGGTGGTGATGTTAACTAGGGGGCAGCCCTCTGGGGCAAAGCTTTCCTCTCTAAGCAGCGACTACAAGTTCTATATGAGTTGTTCAACATCAGCCCCATCTTAGGCCAATAGGATCTGGATCTCACCAAGTCAAGTGTTCTGTCTATGCCAAGGTGCCCCATGTGTTGTGGTAGGGACCTCAGCACCAAGTCTCGAAAGGCAGAGGGCAAAACTAGCTGTTGTTTATCTATTTGTCCCCTCTGTCTAATGTTTTCCTGTATAACAGTCTATTAATCAGTTTCAAATTAGGACCTTCCTTGTATAACAATGCAGTTCTCAAATCAGTGGAGCATAACTTGGATACATCTTTCCCTCGTGAGGGCTTCTAGAGCTGATTTGATCATAGGATCTTGGAATTGAGCCCGCTGAATACTGTCACAGTCCAGCTGAGGCAGTGTAACAATGTCTATTGCAGAAAAGTGGCAATAAGCAGCAGGTATGCAATTCTCAGAGGGTCCCAAACAATCCACCATACAGACCACTGCATCCGTGGACATTTGTTCCTCCCTCTCAAACTTCTGGCAGAGTGCTCAAATATCAGGTTCTGACAGTCTGACCCAGTCATTCGGGGAACAGACCTCCGTGAGAGAGCATCAGCGTCTATGTGGTTCAGGCCTGCTCTGTATTCAACAGCACAGTCATATGTAGATAATGCAGAAAGCCACCTATGGCAGTAGCATCCAACTTAGCTGAAGTCTGCACATAGGTCAAGCGATTATTGTTAGTTTTCATTAGTATCTTAGCCCCATACAAGTACTAGTGGAATTGGTCAGCAATGGCCCACTTCAAAGCTAGGAACTCTAACTTACGTACAGGATAGTTCTTTTCAGATGGGGTCAGGCTTCTACTGGCGAAAGGCCACTGGTCTCAGGCCATTCTCGTGCTCCTGGTACAACACAGCCCCCAAACCTTGCAAACTAACATCAGTGTGTAGGACATAGGGTTTTGCTGGATCTGCATAGGCCAGGACAGGAGCGTGGGTAAGTTGATATATAATCTCATGAAAAGCAGCTTCACAATCAGGTGTCCATCGTGCCCCAAAACTTAATTAGGATGGAAATACACTGTCTCAGTCTCAAGGGAGTTGACCTCTTGTATTTTTGTGGGTAGGAGGGTAACCTTGAGTAAGATTAAGTAAAGGACAGATCACTGTTGAATAGTCCTTGATGAAACAGCGATAGCAGCCACAGAATCCCAGGAATCTTTGCAGTTCTTTTAGATTGTGGGGTTGTGGCCAGGTGGTCAAGGCCTCAACTTTACTTGTGTCGGTCTCTATGCCCTCGGTGGAGACTATATGCCCCATACTTTACAGAGGTTTGGAAGAACTGACATTCATTGATGGACAGTTTCAGGCCAAAGTCTTCCAGTCGGTCCAACACCTTGAATAATCTGCTCTCATGTTCCTCCAGTGAGCTGCCAAACACAATAACATCATCTAAGTATACCAGGCACTCTAATAAGTTCATGTTCCCCACTGGACACTCCATCAGCCATTGAAAAGTGGCTGGGGTGCCTGAAATCCTTGAGCATCCTCATGAATTCATAGAAGCCAAGCCGGACAGATAAAGGCTGTCTTCTCCACGGTCTTCTGGGGCCATTGGGATCTACTAGTACCCACTGCAAAGATCCAGCATGGAGAACCACTTGCTACCATTCAGGCAGTCTAAAGCATCCTGGATGCAGGGCATTGTATACTGATCAGGGATAGTCCACCGATTCAAGGTGCGATAATCCACGCACATCCTTACTGTCCCATTCTTTTTCTCACTACCACAATAGGTGAAGAATATGGGCTTCTGGATTCTTGTATTACACCAGCAGCAAGCTTCTCTTGCAGATGCCGTCTAACATCATCTATGTCAGCAGGGGCCAGGCGTTGAGACCTCTCATGAAATGGCCTTTCATCATGCAGCCGGATGTGGTGCTCAGCTCCTTGCACACATCCTACATCCCATTCCTTTAAAGAAAACACCTGGTCTCTCTGGGCAAGTTTTACTAATTCTAATCTTCCATTCATTCTGGCAGGGAGTCCCCAAAATCAAACAAGTTGGGCATCCTCTGTCATTCTCCCGAACACTTGTTACTGGGTAGCACTGCAGTATCTGCACAATGTACATTAGCCAGGTGCAACCTCTATTTACTCAAATCTCTCTATCAGACACATTATGAACTTGAACCATTACCCTTCTGGCACAAGCATGGGCTCTGGCAGGCAAAATACTTGGTTTGACCAGCAGTCCTTCCAGCAATTTACCATCGCCTGGTGCATCCAGCATGAGGATTTTATTCTTGACATCCTTTCTGATATGGACTTCCCCTGTAGGTACACTGGGCATTTGGCACCAGGATCAGAGACTCAGGATCCTTCTTCCAGACAATTCCAACCGGTTCCTTTGGTTCCATTTTTCAGCATCTCTCTGTGTCTCATAGGCCTTCTTGATCAAGGATGGAATTCTTACAGCTCTACCGATCCTTGACCCTGTTTTCATAACACAACTGCGCCAACCGTCCAAACATATGCACATTCATCCCAATTAGTAGAGGAACCTCATCTTACAGTCCAGTAGGGGACACACTAAGGCCAGGGTCTCTACTTGCTCTGCCACTCAGACACGGTGGGAAAAGACAGCCAAATTAGGATATATCTAGAGTGAGGTAGGCCTCACTTAACTAGACATGCAGCTCCTCCAGCGGTTGTAGTAATTTTACATCAGACAAATGCTTCTGATACCAGTCTTGGAACATAATTGTCACTTGGGAGCCACTGTCTATTACAGCTCTGGCAGACACTCCATTAACCTTTACAGTGGTTCCATGGAGGGACCCACTATTCTGGACCAGTCTGGAGAGGCAGTAGTGGGGGCCTGGGCAACTGACCTTGCCACAAAGGGACGTGAGTTAGCATTTGTGAGACCCTCACTGGAATCATTTCGCACCTCTTAACCACTGATTTCTTCTCTGAAGCTCTCCCTGTAGCCTACATACCACTTTGTCTGGGTCCTTTGGGAACTGCACTCTCTTCATGTGCCCATCCTTTCCACATTTATAGCAAAACATATTTTCTGAAGTTTGAGCTGGCGAGGCGTCACACTGTGGTCCAGGTCTGGGGTAGTATTAACTGGGAACCTTGGGGCCATCTCGGTCTGCGGCGTGATAAGCATTTGAGGTATCTCGTCAATTTCCCCACTTGCATGGTCAAGACATTGAGTTTTGAGCTGTTGTCAGCAGGAGATGCATGGGTGGGTACCCCCACCCCCATAGCAGATGCAGTTGGATGAGGGTCGGGGCCTGTACATGTAGGGCGGCCTTCATAAAGAGACTGTTTTTATTTCCTGAACTCTCAGCAGTTCATCCCATGGTGGCACACCATTTTCCTTCTCAGACGTATCATTAACTGCCAACCTCTGCCCTGAACTTCACTTGACGGGTCACCCTCAGTCACTCGGGTCGTAGCAGCAGCTATTGGTGCAAGTCCTCCCGGGGTCACCTTTTTTCTCAACCCCTCGAATTTTCTCATTAGCTCATCATAGGAGGTGGGATTCCAGTTGATTGGCCAGGCGTAACTGAAGCAACAGCAGTTCTGAGAAGGGCAGACTTAGGATCCGTCCAGCCTGATTCGTTCAATTCAATCGCTGGCAAACTACCCTTTCTGAGGCATTCTTGCAACAATTTTTCCAGCCGAGATACATACACAGACAACAACTCCCTTGGTACTGTTGTGCATTTCTTACTCTCCACCACAGGTCCTCATCAGAATCTGAGCTCCATACACATTCTCCAAGGCCTCAAGATAGTCCTGTGCTGTCGCTTCAGGTTACTGGCCCATTTGGCACGGATGGTAGCCAGGGCAGGACCTCGGAGGCTCTCCTTCACCTCTTTGCTTTTCTGCTTCCGAGCATTGCCATTCTAGCACTTGAGGGGCAACATAGTCTATCCAGGTCTCCCAGTCATCATCCCCTTGTGGGGTGGGGAGGTGCGGAGAAAATTTTCAACTCGCGGTAAAAGTCGTGACTATTGGCAGGTACAGACATAGGGCTAGCACTGGCACAGAAGGAGGCAATAACGGGTGCTGGAGGGGAGAGGGTGTTGGTGGTGGAACGTTCTCAGGTGGCAATAATAGTTTCTTTAAATCCTCCACAGTTTTCCTTCCTACAGCAACAATTTAACAAATTTCTCCTCAAAGTTTCAGATAGTGGGGGCTCATCCCACCTCGGGTCTTTATTGTCCCTTAGTTATCACTCTCCAGGCAGTGAGGGCACCCTCTGGGGTAATAGTCTGTGGCAATGTTGAGCTATCTATAGGGTCCTTATACTCTACTAGGGCCATGAAAGTGTGGGTGAGCAGATCAGCATGTCAACCCACCACCACAGGGTTTTGTAAACCTTCCACCTTGGAAAGTACTCCTGTACAGTGTCCGTATTGATACCCAGGGATGTCCAGGATAAACATAGCATTTTGGGGTTGATCTCCTCCCCAGTACACCACTCCAGCAACCGTGCACAGCCACTTCTGGCAGTGTATTCATTTATTTTTAACAGTGGTTCGAAATGTGGCCACTAGAGGACACACAAACCCAGCGGTGAGCCTCCAAGATGTAACCCCAGGTGGCGCTGTCCCAAGGACTACTACCCTGCCTGCTTGACTACTGACAGGTTGATGGGCCTAGGTTCTATGGCGGGTGCCTCCACCCAGAGGTCAGAGTTTGTAGTGGTTAGACTAGTTTGGTCACAGCCCTCTGGGACACTGAGACCCTTTTATTCCCTCTAGTGGCTCACACAGTACACAGAAGTTACAGCCCCAATACCCGTGTACACACTGTTCATTCATAAAGTACCTCTTACCCTCGAGACTGATTCTGCAGCACGTCTCTGAGGACCCCTGTAAAATAAGGTTAAACAACATACACAGCAAAATACAATACTGTTTCCATAAGTACCAACACCACAGACAGTATATAGTATAACAACAACAAATCTGATTTATTTGGGGACAGTAACACGGAGGGGCAATCAGGTTAATTGGCAGAATTAAATCACAGTACTGTGCACACATACAGGGTCTGAAAAGTCACACTCTGGGTACCCAGGTTGGGGAGGCTAGCCAGGTCTGTTGCTCAGGGTTAGCCGAGGTGCAGATGGACAGAGCCCTGTAAATGAAAATATATGTGCAACACCCAATTGTAATCTGGATCCGGATGGCTCAGTCCATGAAGAAGTGAAACAACAAAAATTAGATGACACACTTGTAATTGAAAACAGGCTGTAGGGAACACCCTGATTTGTACTCACAATACCCAAGCTGAGAACCGGATGGTGGATGTTCTTCTGGGTTGCCAGAACAACAGGGCATGGAGACAAGGTCCTTGTGACTGGACCCCACTGCAGTAGATAGCAAAGCGTTTAGTCTGAGACAAGCTGTGGTTTGCTTCCATCTTTAACACACAGCACACAGCACAGGGGATTTGAAATAGCGATTCCCCACAAGCACTACAGCATTCATATGTAAAGGAAAGTACTATACCAGGCAGGCTGCTCCTAGATCCCCATTGCAATTACTGCAAAATACCGGAGCACACAGTAGCTTCAGTTCCTGACAGACCGAGCACGATTCAACAATTTCTCCAGTCTTCTACAGGGTGAGCCTGGTTTCCACTCTTCAGACTTCCTTCTTTCTCCTCACAAATCAGTTCAGTCCGAACTGGCACTTACAATGGCTGTAGGCCGAACCTCAGGGCCTCACATGTGCTTCCGTGCGAAACTATACACGCAGAAGCACAGAGCTCCTTCTCTCTTCACTGTCACAGCTGATCTGATCTTTCCAGTCACAGAGCAGGGCATTTCCTTTAGCTTCACACCATTCTGTTGGCTGGTTCGGCTGTCACTCACAATCAGACTCCCTCTGTTGGTGAAAAAGGTGCCAAAGTCAAAACTACATTTCCCAGAGTCACTGCCCATACCATCCCTTGTGGCTGGCTCAAAATTGAGAGTCCAAGTTCCGATTCATCTACAGGCTCCATTTTAAGGAACCCTCCCCATTGATAGGTCCATTTCAGCAGTTCGGACCAAAATGAAAGAGCTACACTGAAACAGTTTGTGCTGAAATGAAGACAGGTTAGACAAACTACATTTTCTCAGTCCTCACATGATTTCTGGCAAACAGTTATATCTTTCAACAAGGCTCCCTCTGCACGTTAATAGCGACGGCAGAAATGGAGCGAATTGACAGCAGCTCAGGTGGGATTCGAGCATTAAATACACAGTCCCCCATACAAACTAATTAAATCTGCTATAACAATCTTCCGACTCACCCGGAGACTGCTTAATGGAGAACCGATCCCAGGTTAATTTTCTAGACCGAGAGATGGAATTGGAGATGTGGCAGGCCCTTACTTCCATACGCTGCCTCAGACCCCGAAACAGAGCAAGAAGGCTAAGACTTCGGTAAGGCTCAGCAGGTTACCACCCGAGCCCTGCCACTCACAGAGGATAGATTCCTGGCTGAACTGCACCGCTTAAAAGCACTTTCACTGACTTTGCCTCAGATCTTAAATCAATTAAGAACGAGCTGCTTAACTCCGTTAAAAAATAGGAGATGTGTCTGCCTACACCTCCTCCATTGAAAACTGGCAGAAAAAGTGGACTCGAACTCACCAGTCCCTGATAGCGACTGGCCAAGGTGGAGCTCAAACTAGAGGACAGGGAAGGTCAAAGCTGAAGAAACAACTTGGTAATTTTTGGCCTTCTGGAGGAGGCTGAGGAGCTTCCACAATTTTGCTGAAATTGCTCCTCAAGATTGCAGGGCCCCTCAACACAGCACCTCCTACATTGTCGAAATGGCTCATCGCTCACTAGAAGACGAGGCCTCCCAGGTGCTAATCCCAGGCCTTTCATCCTTCGTTGATAAACTATATAGATCACCAGCACATACTAGCCAAGAACAAAGAGATTCAAGAAATGAAATGGGAAACTTCCACTCTCCGTATTGCTCAAGATTTCCTGCTGCTACATGTCAGAAAAGGGCAGAATGTCATCTGGCTGTAACTAAGGTCATCTCAGCAGATATAAAATTTAAAACGCTGTACCCAGCCTGCCTCTCAGTTGTTTGCAACAACTCCTGCAAAACTTATGAGAGTGCAGCTCAAGCCACACAAAGCGTCCCACTTTGTTTCCTAATCTCTTCACTGCCAGATGAGTACTTTGGCCCTTCAGTGGATTCAGTGATTCTAGGTATCATGTTAACTGCCTACCTACTGACTATTGCCATTTCCCTGTTTCTCCCAGAAGGTTCAGCCTAATGTTTTCTCTGGTGATGGCTTTGGTTTTAGCCTGACAAAAGGTTTCCCCTTTCCATTTCTCCTGTGGACTTACTTTACCTGGTTACTTGCTTCTGTTGCCAAATAGGAGGGTTTAACAGTCCTCAGAAGATCAGTCCTCAGCCATGATTGCATCCACTGATTGTCTGTCTTCCTCTCCAGTATGAACTGTTCCTTAATCCATTCACATTGGGCTCTATTGGCTGCACAAACATCGAATAATACCTTCTTGCACACATGCACAGGTTTGTGGAGAACCTCTCGAAGTGCGCACATCTCTGAATAAGTGGACAGTTTGGGCTCTAGACTGTTATTGCGTTGCGATCTTGTGCGTTCGTGCTGCCTTTTCATCTCTGGAGGCCCTTATGGTTCATCGGTGGAGTCTCTGCTTCTGATGGATAAGGACAATATTAACCAATAGGGACAGTTTGCCTTCAGTATTGTCTTTATATGAAAATCTTCTTATTTTTCCTCTTCCCCTAACCACTTACCACCTCCCCTTTTCCTTATCTCATTAAATTTTCCCTCCATCTCAGTTTCTAGTTATTCTTCCCTTCCTCTCCCTCCCCCTTTTTCTCTCCACGGTTCATCAGGATTCTGAGAAAACATCGCCTGCTGGGGCTGCCATGTCACATGGTATTATATAGAAGGAATGGCAGTGCCCTTCTTCGTTTCCAAAAGTTTTATGTATGCCTTTATGCTTATTTGCTCCGTTTGCCAGCTGTTTTCCACAAAGGAAGTTTACTGTTACTTTAAGTCTGCAGCCATGTTGGCTTTAGATATCTAGTTATTATAGAGATGGTTGTATATGTGGTTAGCCTTCACCACTTTATTGCTCTATTTTGGGTGGGGGTGGGGGAGGTTGGGGTGTTATTGTTGGAGAAGGCATTCATGCATTTGTTGTTGGGTTCAGAGCCCACTTGTTTAATGGTGGGATCTTCGTTAATTCCTTACTACATTTCCATTCAAGGGGCTGTAGGGGTGGGTGGGACTATGTTCAATGAAGATCTCTCAGATTCATCTAGTTTAGATGGGGATGGACTGGGTAGGGAGGAGGGTATGGGTTGTAATGCCACCAGTTGGATTTTGGATCGCTTTCCTTTCTTTCATAGGTATTGGACTTACTTGTTCATCATTGGCCCACCTATCTCACATCAGTTATGTTATGATGGCTAGTTATAACTTTTATTCATGGAATGTTAAAGGAGCACAATCTCCTCTGAAATGAACCAAAATTCTCCTTCATTTGCAGTCCCTGTATATGGATGTGACTTTCCTGCAAGAGACACATCTCCTGGCCACAAATCCTCTTGTTAAGGAGAACTTGCATCAGACAAGTTATTGGTGCCAGCTTAGACTCTTGATAAGAGGGGTAGCTATCTTAGTTGCTTGTAAGATTCCCTTCTGGTTCATACATGAGATTATAGACCCTCTGAGCACATATGTTTTCATACGGGCCATTCTAGGCATATCCCTCTCTCCTCAATGGTACCCCAGCTAGGCTCTTTCTGCCCGCCACCTTAGTGAGGCACCTTACCTGAGGGTTATGCTATGTATTGTCTATTATCACTCTTGGGGGTCCTATACTTTGCTGCCTTAGGCCTGTATGTACTATGATACCCAACCCACTAGTGTTGCATATACCCTTATCTCTATACTATGTACTACTAGCTTTAATGACCATTGTTGTTTCACTCCTGTGTTGGAGCATGCCACTCCAGGTTTGTACTGTGACTATGTATTTTCTCATGTATACCGTGTAACTATGTATTTCTCTCATGTATACCTTGTAACTATGTATTTCTCTCTTGTATACTTGTAACTATGTATTTCTCATGTATGCCTTGTAAGTCTCCCAGGTAGCACCTGAAAATAGGCACCAGCTGTCTAGTGTGCTTACCCGGTTACCAAAAGCAAATAAATAAATAAATATGGAAATCGTGCTTGGCTCTGTTTATGGCCCTAACTCAGAGGATCCTGCTTTTTCACTTCCCTGGCACATATTCTGGCTGAATGGTCTGCCTTACCCAAGATTTTGGGAGGAAACTGGAACACAGTCCTCTCACTCCTCCTGGATAGATCTGGCCTTCATAACTCTCTTTCCTCACCTAGTTCCAAAGCCATTCATGATTTAATGTACTCCCTGGGGCTTACTTGACCCATGGAGGTTGTAATCCCCAAGAAGGAATACTCCTTTTACTCGCCCCCCCCATCACTCCTTTTCTCAGATTGATTTTTCCTTCTGGGAAAAAACTCATTGGAGGAGTTAACTGGTGTTGTTACACTCCCAAAGTTATCTCCGACGATCACCCTATTTCCTTCAATTGGAACTCTCCTCCCAGTAGTAAAGAGAGGATGCGGAGGGTAAACAGTCAATTACTGAAATCGAATGAGCTTATACAATATATTCAAAATTTTATTAATAACTTCCAGCGCATGAATGCTCCCTCCATGCCAAGATTAGATATATTATGGTGTACCCTCAAATGCTTTCTCGAGGAATTCATAGGAATTCATTGACTAATTCCTCTCTTCTATTCTTGAGCAAAAAAAAAAACATGCAGAGGAACACACTGTGCTGGACACCCCCATAGAACAATGGGAACAACTTGAATCCTTCGACCACAATATATATAACAAGCTTATTGGTGAACAGGCAGAATACGTAATGCTGAGGTCCAAAGCCTATTATTTTGATCAAGGGAACAGGTAGGTAAACTTTAGCACTTCATCTCCGATCCCAAACTTGGACAGAATAGTAACTTCCATTCGTTCATCTTTGGGCCACCTACTTACATCTCCTTCTGCTATCACAGAGGCCTTTAAAGACTATTATCAGGATCTCTACTCTTCACCCTGGTTCCCTTCTCCCCCACACAACTGGACACCTTTCTCCATGATATTCCCTTCCCAACTTACAGGAACACCATATGGCGATCCTTAAGCACCGCTACTCTAACAGAAACTACACGGCAATAGATCTTCTTTCTTCTGATAAATCGCTGAGGCCGGATGGGTTTACTAATAACTTTTACAAAGTATTCAAGGAACAGGTAGCTCACATCCTTCTCAACACTTTCCAATACCTCTTTCACAAAGGTATCACTGACTTGTCCCTCACCGCAGCCACTATAGTAGTCCCTCCCAAACCTGATGAGTATCCCACTTGGGTCCCTAATTACAGGCCAATTTCCTGATCAATGTGGATCTTAAAATACTTGCCAAGGTTTTGGCAATCGATTAGGCCAGGTGTGGGAGGCACTTATTAGTAAAGAACAAACTGGCTTTGTTAGAGGTCATCTCACTGCAGACCACCTGAAGAAAATCTCCTATCTTCTCTCTGCATCCAGGATGCCTCCTTTCCAGCAGCTTTGGTATCCCTGGATGCAAAGAAAGCCTGACAGAGTTTTGTGGGATTACTTGTTTGCTCTCCTTCCCGTTTCCATATCCTCACAGAATTTATAAGATAGATCAAATTCTCTACACTCGCCATCAGCTAGGGTCTCCTGTAATAGAATTTTTCCTCCCCTTCTCTTTTAAAACAGGGCACTCTCAGGATTTCCCCTTTCTCCTTACTTGTTTAACTTACTTTTGGGACCATTAATTGGAAACTCAAACAATTCCCCGGTGAAGAATATCCCACTTTTGTGGTCAGGAATCAAACTTTTCGGTCTACACAGGCGATATTCTTTTGCACCTATAAGTAAGCCAGCCATTCTTTCGGCAGCCCTACATATCATTGCACAATTTGGCACAAATTCTAATTATAAATTAAATCTGGACAAAACTGAGGTACTGCCCTCAATGAATACACACTCCGGGCAGATACAGAACATCTGAGTTTACAGTGAAAGTCGGATAAGTTGAAATACTGAGGAATATTTCTCACATCTTCATTTAATAAATTCAAGCAGCTCAATCTTGATCCCTTGCTGTCAGTGGTGAAGTCTGATTTAACCAGATGGTCCCAGCTCCCCCTCTCCTTATGGGGTCGTATGAGCATCCTTAAGATGAACATACTACCCCAAGTAATATAACCACTTTTAATGTTTAATGGGGCTTTTCCATTGTCCTGGTTCTCTCAGCTTCACCAAATCTTTAGTTCTTTCTTGTGGAAGGGGAAGAAGGCTAGAAGGAATTATCTTCACCTCATGCACCTCAAAATAGATGGGGGCTGCAAGCCCCAATGTCTTCTTTATTACTTGCCCATACATCTCACAAGAACCATACACTGGTTCAACCCTCCCTCAATGACTGTGGGTGACCCTTATTTCCTTTTTGGGTAGAAACAGAACATGGCCTGTGGTCTCAATATAACATTGAGTACAAATCACTTCCCTTTTATGCAAAAAGCACCTCCTTAAAGTTTACAGACTACCCCACTTGGTTTTCCCTACAGATACATCATAGCCTACTTCCGTTCCTGACAGTTGGCTCAACAGGGACTTATCCCAACCCTTGTTTGGCAATCCTAACTTATTAATATCAGGGAAGACCATTAACAGATTACTATTCTGGCCTATGATAGGGTGGAATGGGTAGAACAATTGGTGCTGAATCAGAAATTGATGTCCTTCCAAGTAGCGAGTACTGCTTTTGGGTGGTCCCCTCTCATATTTTTAAATATTTACAAATATTGTATATGTTACTTCATCATTTCGGTAATACTTTATGGGATAACCATTTTAGTCCATGATTTCCCCATACTTGGGAGTCCTTACCGACCTCCCACTTAATCTCTTACTCATACCAGTTCCTTATTGCGCTACAGCACATAAGGATAGTGGTAGAAACTTATACATGGGATTACTCCTTCCATCACTCTCCTCTCCAAGGCAATGGCCTTTAATCAGGAAGCATTTGTACTGGACCCTCAAGTGGGATCGATACAGATATATGCAATTACAGAAGAAGGTAGAACTGGGAGGAAGGGGAGAGGAGGTAGGTGCCTGCCTGGCGCCATGGCTTGGAGGGACAGGAGTGAATCCTCAGGATCATAGGAGCAGCTGCACAGGAGGGAGCTGGATGTCATTGTCCACCTAGGGACAAATGACCTGGCTAAGAAAGGATCAGAGCAGTGCAAAGCATTTGTGGAAATGGGGAGGGGCCTTAGACAAATAGCACACACGGTAACCTTCTCGGAGGTGCTGTCTATGGCATGGATGAGGCTAGGGTGTTCACACCATGGTATTCAATCAGTGGTTGAAAACTGGTGCAGAGCTCAGGGATTTGGCTTCATTGGGGACTGGGGTCCACTTGGATGGATGCAGGCCTATACTGGTGTGATGGTCTACATCCGTCCAGGAGGAACCAGAATCCTAGGTGATAGGTTTAAATGCTTCATTGGCAAGCATTAAAGTAGCCAAGGGGGGACACTGGAAAGGAGCAGGAAAACTTAGCCCCAAAAAATCAGGGTACTAAGTGAAGTAGACACCAACATAGAGATGTCAATAGGGAGAAGCGCAGGGGTAAATGGAGAAAGTGACAAATGCAATAAGGACAGGGATGGGGCAAAAGGGTAAGGCCATCAAGAAATGGAGGTAATGAGTACCAACGTCCATAGTCTGGGCAACAAGTTCCTGAACTGGTCGCTTGATGGAAGAAGGATGCCTGGATATCATAGCAGTCACAGAAACACGGTACACAGAGAACCATGACTGGGATGTTAACATACCAGAGTACACAACCTACAGGAGAGACAGGAGGGCAGAAGGGGAGTAGCTCTCTATGTAAAGGAAGGGATAAAAGCAACTGAACAAAAGAGTAAACAGGGAGGAGAGGAGGCACTGTGGGTCACCTTAGAGACTAGAAATGGCACCACAATCTGCACAGGGTTGTATACAGACACCCATGTCAGGGGAGGAATGGACAAGGATATGATAGAAGGCATACTTAGGATGGCAGAGAAAGGGAGATACTGTTGATGGGGACCTTATATGCCAGATGTTAACTGGAGCACCTTTGCTGCAGCCACATCCAAAAGCAGGCCACTCTTGATGCCCTTCAGGTGGCATGCCTCAGACAGCTAGTTTTGGAACCTACTCGTGAGGAGCAATCTTAGACCTTGTACTCTCAAATGGAGACAGTGAGAGGATCTCAGATCTAGAAGTGGGTAGCCATTGGGAACAAGAGACCACCAAACAGTGTGGTTCATGATAAACTCAGCTACAGAGTCAAGCCATACAAAAGTGAGGGTTCTGGACTTCAGGAGGGCTGACTTTGGCAAGATGGGAGAGTGCCTTAGAAAAGCACTAGCAAACAGGCTAGAAGGAGGGGTAGAGCAACAATGGGAAATATCAAAACTGCCATCACAGAGGCAACAAGCCTTTGTGTGAAGCAAATAAACAAATCAAAATGAAAGAAAAGCCACTATGGTTCTCAAAAGAAGTGGCGGTGAAGGTTAGGGAAAAAAGATAGCATTTAGGAAGTATAAGGAAACACAGAAGGAGCAGGACAGAGAACTGTACCAGTTAAGGCAGAAGGAAGCAGGAGGTTAGTCAGAATAGCAAAGGCCCAAACTGAGGAAAAGATAGCCAACTCGGTTAAGAGGGGATAAAACCTTTATAGGTATATCAGGGAGCATAGAAAGACAAAGGGAGGGATAGTGAGGCTGAATAGAATGGATGGTGGGTGGGTGAGAGTGACAGTGAAAAAGCAGGGTACTGAATGAATACTTCTGTTTAATATTCACAAAAGAGGAAATGGGGGTGCCTAATCCAATTAACAGAAGCACTCTGGAGAGGGGTCGATCCCAGTCCTTTCACAGAAGAAAGGGTTCAGAAAGAACTCCTAAAACTGAAGGTGGACAAAGCAATGGGGCCAGATGGAATTCACCCAGAATTCTAAAAAGAATTAAGCAGAGAACTAGTGACACCACTGACTATCCCTATAACAAATCATGGGAGGATGGTGTGGTACCTGAGGACTGGAAGAAGGCTGATGTGATTCCCCTTCACAAAAGTGGGAGCAAGACAGAGGCAGAAAACTACAGACCTGTCAGTTTGACCTCTGTGGTAGGGAAAGTGATGGAATCACTTCTGAAGGAAAGAACTGTTGAGTACTTAGAGGCCAATAGGGCAAAGGACCCAAGGCAGCATGGGTTCACAGCAGGAAGGTCATGTCAGACAAATCTAATTGATTTCTTTGACTGGGTGACCAAAGCAGTAGACCAGGGAGGGGCTGTGGACATGGCCTACCTAGACTTTAGCAAGGCATTTGACACAGTCCCACACAAAGATTAGTACATCTTTCAGTGCTACATCTGCTGTGTAAAGATCTAAAGAAAAGCTGCAGTAACTGTGTCATCTTGCTAAGTTTGAACTGTGCCGTTGCTCCACCTATGTGCTTGTTAGATGTAATTCCAGCAGTCTGCGAAGCTGATTCAGCTGAGTGGGGACGGACAGACAGCATTCACATCGCACTGGGAGGGGGCAGAGCAGCTATTTAAACTTCACCTGCTACCAAGCAGAACAGGTACACCTTTCAGTGCTACATCTGCTGTGTAAAGATCTAAAGAAAAGCTGCAGTAACTGTGTCATCCTTCTAAATCTGAACTGTGCCATTGTTCCACCTATGTACTTGTTAGATGTAATTCCAGCAGTCTGCGAAGCTGATTCAGCTGTGTGGGCGACAGACAGCATCCGCATCGCACTGGGAGGAGGGCAGAGCAGCTATCTAAACTTTGCGCTGCTACCTAGCAGAACAGGTACATCTTTCAGCGCTACATCTGCTGTGTAAAGATCTAAAGAAAAGCTGCAGTAACTGTGTCATCTTGCTAAGTTTGAACTGTGCCGTTGCTCCACCTATGTACTTGTTAGATGTAATTCCAGCAGTCTGCGAAGCTAATTCAGCTGTGTGGGGCAGCAGACAGCATCCACATCGCATTGGGAGGAGGGGCAGAGCAGCTATTTAAACTCTGCGCTGCTACCTATCAGAACAGGTACATCTTTCAGCACTACATCTGCTGTGTAAGATTTAAAGCAAAGCTGCAGTAACTGTGTCATCTTGCTAAGTTTGAATTGTGCCGTTGCTCCAGCTACAGTATGTGCTTGTTAGATGTAATTCCAGCAGTCTGCGAAGCTGATTCAGCTGTGTGGGGTGGCAGACAGCATCCACATTGCACTGGGAGGAGGGCAGAGCAGCTATTTAAACCTCGCTGCCTACTGCGTGGCGTGAGTGGCGAAGTGCCACTCGGAAGAAAAAATTTATATCGAAATAGTTTTGAATCCTTTAAACTGATTTAATTACTAAGGTAGAAGTAATTTGTGCCTGAAAAATCTTATTTTGCTGTTTTACTAGCTTTTAGCAGGTATGTGCACTGTTACTATCGTGTTATACTGGTAATTGTATTAGCAATACTGTGTACTATAGGAAGGGATAACCTAATGGGAAATTTTGTAAATATAAATCCCACACAATTTGTAGGACATGAGATTTTTCTTCCTAATGCATATGTAGAGAATTTGATTTAACTGAGAGCTTTGTTCTAACATCAACTAAGGGATATGGGATTTCACACATGCATTACCTGAGATATATTATAAACATACTAAAGGTGTACAAAAACCTAAAATATATTCAAAAAAAGTTCGTATGGGTTAGGAAGTTGATATTAATTAGTTTATTGATCTCTGGTGATGTACATGTAAATCCGGTCCTCAGTTGGGAAATGAATATTCTTTGGCTGATTTTGGTGAAAGGAAAAATCTGGGTTTCTTACATTTAAATCTTAGAAGTTTGTTACCCAAATTGGATATAATAAGAACTCAAATTGAAACAGTTAAACCAGATGTATTAGCAATAACTGAAACTTGGCTCTCATCTAAAATCAAAGATGTTGATGTATCCATAGAAATTATAATATTTTAGACAGGATAGTCAAAAAAAGGGTGGGGGTCATGCTGTATCTTAATAATACATATAAGGGTGAATTGAAATATGCAAAGACATTCCCAGATGAATTGGATTTGCTAATTGTACAAATACAAGGAAAATCAGGACTTTTATTAAATATTATGGTTTGTTATAGACCTCCATCTGCCAAAAGTGTTGCATTACAAACTTTATGTGAACATATTGCTCCCTTCATAAATTGTGAAACAGTATTGCTTGGAGACTTTAATTGGAATATGTTAATTCCTCAGTTAACGATTTTAAATCAGTTTGCAGCCCTTAATTTGCAACAAATGATTACCCCGCCTACGCAATTGCATAAATCAAATAATGAAAAACATACTCTATCGGTTAATATTTACAATACACCTGAAAGATATATATTTGAGGTTCATGAAAATGATGTGAAGTGATCATTGTTACACTTCATGTATTAGAGATACTCAGCTGGAAAAACCTCAATCACAATTTATTTATGTAAGGATGTTTAATCAATTTAATGAACAGGCATATTTGAAAGATGTGGCAGAAATTCAACGGAAATTAATGTATACTTGTCCAGATGTACATAAAGCATGGCTTTTCTTTAAATGATCTCTCGAGTGTCATAAATAAACATGCCCCATTTAAATAAAAAATTTAAATAAAAGAAAAAGAGTGCCTTTGATAACACAACAGTTGAATGATTTAATAAATAAAAATAAAAATTATGGCATATAGCAAGAAAGACTAAAAGTAAAGGATATTTTAGCTTTTAAGATTGTTGAAATAATTGCACTAAAATATTAGAAAAATAAAAGGAAATACTATGAAAACTATTTTTCCTCAACAGAAAAAAGTCAAGAGCACTATGGAAGGGCATTAATCTGATGAAGGAAAACAAAGCTCAGTTAATTTTCCAACATTTCTGGCAGTTGAAGGGATTATTTTTACACAGATGTTGATAAGATTAATGAGTCAATTCTTTTTGTCTCTGTTGGTGATGCATTTAACAAAATACACCCAGATTTGCCATTTCCTACTTTGGACACTGATTTCAGTAATGAACTTAAAAGACCTGTGTTTTCTTTTAGTCCAATTGAAATATATGATATTAAAAACAGTTACAGAACTTAAATACTCGAAAAGGTCCTGGATGTGATGAAATACCCCTTTTTTCTGAAATTTGCAGCTGAATTATTGGCACCTCATTTGACATATATTTTAAATTTTCACTGGATAGTTGTGAATTACTGATTGATTTGAAAACAGCTTTTGTCACTCCTATATTTGAAGGGGTGACCTATCAAATCTGAGCTCTTATAGACCCATTTCGTATTACCAATATAAAATACTTGAAAAACTTGTGAGTACTCAATTAACAAATTATCTTATTAAATATAACATAATAACACATTTACAATCAGGTTTCAGAAAAGGGCATAATACTACATTATACAATTTAAAAAGTAGTTGATGACATGTTGAATGCCTTAGACAAAAACAAGAAGTTCCATCATTATTTCTGGATTTGTGAAGGCATTGACACTACTACGATCATATTATATTGTTAAATCAATTAAAAAGGTTGGTTTAGGTATTCCAGCATTAGGCTGGTTTTATAATTATCTAATTGGGAGATTACAATCGCTAGGTAGGAGGTGTGTGCTCTACATCAGCCACCCTATGAAATAAGGTACCTCAAGGGTCTGTGCTTGGCCCCCCTCCTTTTTTATATATAAATGATTTACCAAATTATTGTTCATCTAAAACTTATATACAACTTTATGCAGATGATACTATTTTGTACACCAGATGAGATGATGTGGGCACAGCAATGATTGTTTTGCAACAAGATTTTAATCAGATACAAAGGGAACTTGTTAACTTGAGATTGCTTTTGAGCGAGCAAAAACACAGTGGATGTTATCACAGTGGACGTTAGCCATGCCCCTGGGTCTGTGTGGTGGCTGCTTGTGTTTGTCTGTGTCTGTAGCTTAGTTTTGTGGATTTACATGTTTTCTGCTTGTGTTAACTATACCATTCTTGCTCACTACATCCGAAAGTCTCTGGACTGGATTTCTGCAAAAATCATCATCAGGTATCTTTATTTTCATTTTAAAATCAACTTTTTGGTAGCTATCCCAAGCAAAACATAAGTGAAGCAACTACATCTGACAAACTCGGTGACTCTGGGTCCTGCTGGAATCCACATTTTCATCTGACCTGCTCCATGATCTGTATGTGAGCTTTTCAGCAACCTGTTTGAATGACAAGAAGCATACAGACAAAGGATTTCACATCCTGCATATGTGCAGGCACAGTTAATCACCTTCAGGAATGTTAACATTTCAGTGACTCTAGACCTCAGCTGTTGATCATTCTTTTGGCTTTTGACTTAACCACCAGGTACCTATCTGCAAGCAACTGGGTGCAACTGACAAGCTACAACAAGGATAAATGGGCATATCGTCCTCTATTACTAACAACCTCCTTGCTCTGGGACCCTAGGCGCCCACTGGTCCAAGCCGCATAAGCCTCAGAGTGTAATTCTATTGACTCTGGCATGCGCAGCTGTCTATTAAACTCCTACTCCTCCTCCTCTTGATATCAGGAAGTGTCCACTCAAATCCTGGCCCTGTCTCTACAGTACAACAAAGCCTGCCAAAATGGAGTGGGGGCTCAGAATTGCCACCTTAAACATCTGCAGTCTCCTCCCAAAACTGGCCTCCTTCAAATCTTTGCCAGCCAACACAACCTGGATATCCTTGCCATAGTCGAAACCTGGCTGACACCTAATACTCCGAATCATGCATCTCTATACAAGGCTACAAGATATTCAAGCTGGATAGGACCTTGAAAGGGGTGGTGGTGTGCAATCTACATAAAGGACTACCTCATCTGTCTCCCTGGTTCTTACCCCACCACAGAAACCTCAGTGCAACTCCTCCCTATCAAGATACTACTTGGTGCCCAAAACAAAGTCCTCACAATTGCTGCTGTCTATATCCCACCAAAAGATCCTGATTCCGGCCTACAGGCTGTCCTCGAGTTCATAAGTACACAACCTTCTGCCTTGAACTCCTTCTCCTTGGGGACTTTAATATAAATTGGCTTGCTCCTGATGCAGGGTCAAACAAAGATGCTATCCTAGCAGCAAATTTAACACAAGTGGTAAACTCCCTACCAGGAAAACTACAAATCAGGGACCAGCACCCTCATTGACTGGATCCTTACCAGCCACCCTACCCATATAACCAATGTAAGTGTTCTCCTGACTCGCTCAGTGATCACTCTCCAATAATATGTACCTGGACAAATAAGTTTAGTAAGCCGCCTCAAAACCATCTATAGCAGAGTCCTACCTTATGGCAACCTTACTCATTTCAAGACCTGTCTTAGGCAGATAGACTGGTCCTTGATTTATAAAACTCAAGATGTTGACCTAGCCCTTGATTACTTTATTACTACTTTCAACACTGCCTGTGACACCTATGCACCAGTAAAAAGCGCAAAGTCAAAGCATTCACAAATCCCTGGCTCACAGTGACTATTGGCACAACTCAAAAGTAGGGATCACCTCTGGGCCACTGCAAGAGCTACTGGCACTCTGTCGGACATCAAAAAATATAAACAGGCTCGGAACCACTGTACTAAACAGATCCGCTTGATGAAGAGCTCCCACTTCAAGAATGCCCTCTCCAACTCCTGGGGTGAAGAAAGCCTTCTGGGGCAACATAAAAATATCATGGGTCAGCAGTCCAAATCCTCTCCTACAATAATGAATGTGGATGGAAACACTACATTAGACCCAGAGATCATTGCAAACACCCTAAATGATACCTTCATGGACCTTAGTGGTGTCCTCTCATCTGATTTCTTCACTGATGCTGACCCTCCAATTTCTACTTCTACTACTGCCTCTCCAACCAAACCACCCTTCCATTTCAAACTAGTAAAGGCACATGAAGTCTATAAATATGTAAAAGAGGCCATTTCTAAGTCCGAGCAAACAGCGACACTATTGACCTTAAACTTCTGTCCCTCACTCTGGAGGAAGTACTGCTTCCCCTCACAAAAATTTTCAATCTCTCCCTCTGCTACAGCCAATTCCTAGGAAATGGAAGGCTGCAGTTGTCACTCAGGTGCATAAAAGTGGTGATAAGTCACTGCCTGGTAACTATCGCCTGATATCAATACTACCACCTCTCTCTAAGGCCCTTGAGCGCTTGGTGGCGGACCAACTTTCAGACTACCTGGAAAAGCACAACATCCTATGCACTCAGCAGTATGGATTTAGGAAAGGACACAGCACATCGACTGCCCTACTTGAATTCTCAGGAGCAATCCACAATGCCATGGACAAAGGAAACCTAACTGGAGCAGTCTACATTGACTTAACCAAGGCATTTGACACAGTACACCATGGCCTACTTATCAAACAACTACTATTCCTAGGGCTCTCACAGGGTCCTGGTGACTGGGTAAAAATTACCTTGCTCAGCACTCTCAATCTGTAAAAGTAGCTGGAGTTCTTTCAGACTCAAACCAGTTCGCTCAGGAGTTCCCAGGATCCATCCTGGGCCCCCTCCTTTTCAGCCTTTTCCTAAACTCCTTCCCCAAATCCTGCCCTGAACAAATAATCCTCTATGCTGACGATGCCGTGATTCTTGTCACTCATAAAGATCCGAACCTCTACGCCTCAACCTTCAGCATGCTTTTCCAAAGTTGAGATGTGGTTCCTTGAACATAAGCTGGTTCTAAACCACAAAAAACTAAATCCATGCTCTTCTCTAACCCATAAAACAAGAAGCAGCAAGTCCCACTCACCATTAATACATACCTAGGAAATACCCTTGAACAAGTGCCAATCTTCAAATATCTTGGAATCAACTTTGATCAAGGCCTAACCTTTGCAACTCACATTGATAGTACAGCAAAAACTATTAATCAGTGAATTGGGATTCTGTATCGAACCGACAGCTCCTTACCCATTCTGCACTGAGGACTGCCATCCAATCTTCTATCATCTCAGTCGTTGACTATGGCTTAGTTATATATGGATCTGCCACTACTACAGCACTTAGTGGCATTACAACATCCCTAAATAAGGCCTGTCGGCTGCTCACTGGTGCACATCAGCGTACCCACATGTGAACTCTATGCTGACTCAGGTTGGTTGCAACTCAAACCGGATAAAGTACCTTACCTGCCTGATGGCAAAAAATCCACTCTGGGCCTCCTCCACCTTGCATCCAAGACCTGTTATGCCCAAGCGCTTAGCACCGTTTTACCAGAAGAACAGAACACCAGCCTCTCCAAGTCCCTGCACGGACTTCTCAGGGACAAAGATAATTTGCCTATCGTGCCCCAGCTGGCTAAATGCCCTCAGCACTCATATACCTCCACCTCTCTAGGTATTTTTCAAATCAAGGCTGTTCTCTCACCTTGCCACCTCCAGCTCCTGTGACTGCCCTGATTAAACCTCCTATTTTCTCACTACCCACCCTGTTCCGTTATTTGACAAAGACATGTATGGAAACCTTTTCTCCTGCTATTGTCTGCTCCCGCCTTTCACTTACCCTCTCTGTTCTGGACTTCCATATTTGTTTCTCCTAATTTGGCATGACCTCTTTCTTGTAATAATAATGTGATTATTGATATCTCATGTCCTTTTGCACAAATGATTTGATATGTATTTGTATATGTTTTCTCGCTCTTGACACAGCACAAATTGTTGTGTTATCTATGTAACCTTTTTTTGTACTGTACCTAATTGAGTGGAACCTTTGTAAAGAGCCTCTGGCTCAAAGGTAGTAATTCCTAGAACAATAAACTAAACTAAACTATTTGGGAAAAAGATCTTAAAGATTCAACCATTAAAGAACTTAGATTTTTGTCAGCTATTAACATAGAGCGAGTAGACTCCTATAAATATTTAGGGGTTATACTAGACAAAAACTTGACCTCTGAAATGCATATACCATCTAAATCTATGAGACTAAAGAGACTTCTGAGCTTCTTTTATACAGATAGAACTCTCTTTAGTTTTAAGATTAGAAATTATTGGTTTCTGCTTTATTTTTACCAATATTGGATTATGGTGACATAATTTATAAAATGCAAAAAATCATTGCTACGTTCTCTGGACGTCCTTTTTAATAGTGCATTAAGATTTGTAACAAACCTTCCATTTAAAACTCATTGTTGTGTGTTATATCAAAATTCAGGCCTTTTTTCATTGTTTGATAGGAGATTACCATTGGAACTTACTTGTGTATAAGTTTGTACAACAATCATTGCCTGTTTTTTGTTAAACTTATTACAAATAAGGATACAAAACAACATTTCTTAAGATCCTCTTCTCGAAAAAGTTTTTATAGGTCTATATCAAAGACAAAATCTGGTGATAATACTATATCAAATTTAGTGCCCAAAACATGGGAATGAGTATCTAAACAGTTAAAAAGTACAGTATTGCTACCATTTAAATGTTTTAAGTCTTTTTAAAGACTTTATATAGTAAACACTGTAATTGTTATGCATAAATTATTTGCATTTAAGCTGTATTATAACTTAAATTAGTTCATATTGAAACTGAAATTGCATATGTATGTTTGTCCTTCTGTGATGTTATGTTAAATGTTGGAATCAATTGCAAAGAGATACTTCTATCTCAATTTGATATCCAATAAAGTTTGAAAGTTTGAAAAGTCAAATTAACCAGCCTTGGAGTGGGTCCCAGGGTGGTAGCCTGGGTAAAACATTGGCTGAACAACAGGACACAGAAGGTAATTGTAAATGGATTCCACTCTGAAGAAGAGGGGTTACTAGTGGGGTACCGCAGGGTTCAGTACTGGGTCCAGTCCTTTTAATGTCTTTATAAGTGACATTGCAGAGGGACTGGAAGGAAAATATGCTTCTTTGCAGATGACACAAAGATCTGCAACAGGGTTGATACACAAGGAGGCATGGAAAGGATGAGAAGGACTTGGCAAGGTTGGAGGAATGGTCAGAAGTATGGCAGCTTGGATTCAATGCAAAGAAGTGCAAAGTAATGCACCTGGGAAACAAAACCCAGGGAAGATTACACAACGGGGAAGGTAGTAACAACAACAAAATGGAAAGGGACCTGGGGTAATCATATCAGATGACCTTAAGGTTGGCAAGCAATGTGAGAAGGGTGTAGGGAGGGCTGGGGGGATACAGGGATGTATTTGGAGAGGCATCACCAGCAGAAAACAGGAAGTTGTTATCTCCCTGTACAGACAGTTGGTGAGACCCCATCTGGAGTACTGTGTCCAGTTCTGGAGACCCCATCTCCACAAGGACATAGACAGGATGGAGGCAGTTCAGAGGGGCAACTAAAATGGTGCAGGGTCTGCAAGAGAAGCCATACGAGGAGAGGCTAAGGAGCTTAATATGTATAACCTTGAGGAAAGGAGGGAGAGGGGACATGATAGAAACATTTAAGTACCTCAGTGAATCAACAAAGTCCAAGAGGGTAGCATCTTTCAGAAAAGAGATGTGCAAGAACAAGGGACACAATTTGAAGATATGGGGGACGGCTCAGGGGCAATGTGAGAAGTATTTTTCACAGAGAGGGTAGTGGATGCATGGAACAGCCTTCCTGAGGAGGTTGTGGGGTCTAAAACTGTGGAAGAATTCAAGAATGCATGGGACAGACATAAGGCAATTTTGTTGGGGTAGGAAGAAATAGGCTGTTGGTTAAATAGGATCTGCAGCTTATCCTCTAGGCAGGAAATGGGCAGACTAGGTGGGCCAAGCGGTCCTTATCTGCCGTCAAAGTCTTTGTTTCTATGTGACCACCGACCTCTATTATACTCCCATCAAACTACACTAGATGTGTCATCTTGCCACAGACATTTGTCCTCAATGCCACTTAGCCCCTGGTACCTTACTACATATGTTGTGGTCATGTGTGAAGATTGCTCCCTTCTGGTCTCAGATTCAGTCTTGCCTGGGCCCCTGTTAAATCTTCAGGACAAATTTTGTCCAGAGATATATATATATATACTAGGGAAATACTCGGGTAAAGTGACAGGGACTCAATATGCCCATTTTGCTTTAATCTCAGCTACTGCTAAAAAGTTATCCTAAGATGTTGGCTGGATTTTCTCACACAGTTATATGGAATGGTATAGGGAGTTTTGTTTTTGCCCCTGCAGCAAGCGTATCATTGCAGCTTACACCATCATACAGACAGGTACAAGTGTATCTGGGATTCCTTTACACATTACTGATGGTGCATCATCCCAGACATTCTCTTCATAGGTCATTTCTTAGTTTAGTCATGGTACTCCCCAAGTTATAGCCATAACCCTGAATTGGGTCCACTTAATATAACTTAGAATGTTCATACCTATTACCATGGTGGCAGTGGGTGGATGGGGGAGGTAGGGCTGGGTGGGGTTGGGAGGGGGCAAGTGGTGGTATTTGGGGAAGGAGATGGAGTGAACATTTGTATGTTAAAAACTGTTTGAGCAATCTCCTGCATAACAAGTTTGTAAATGTTTCTGCTTGCTCAATAAAGCATATTGAATTAAAAATACTACTAATAATAAAAAAAACATTAGTTCACCCTGTTTTTGTTTCACCCAGCTGCTTAAAATAATGTTGGAGCGGAACATTGATACCGCCCCTTATGTCCATCAGTCTTTTGTTGCCATTGTTTTTTCATGCATCTTCTTTCTTTCCTGGACTTCTGAATCTTGAAGCTGAGCTCAAACAAGTCTGAATCAAAGACTCCAAAAGGAAAAGAGTCTCCAATATCTGTGATTTTCTTTGCATGTACTCTTTTTATTATAGCTGCTGAAACAGCAGGGTTTACTCCCTCTGTGATAAACTTAGCAAATCCTGTAAAGCCATTCCCAATAATCACAGGTACAGGTAACTCTAGTACTACCCACACTTTCATTTGGTGCAATACCTCCATTAACGTTCAGAGTCACTTTGGTGGTGGGATAGTATCGGTGTCCTTGTGGATGCAAATGACCCAATATGTGTCCCTTTTGCACAGTCTCTTCCCAGAACTTCTACATGCAGCAGGGGTTTGTCTGCTTCCTGAATCTATAGGTCCTTCACATTCTTACCTCCCACCTTGACATCTGTTACTTGCCCCAATTTGCTAAGGCCCACATTTGCTCTAGTGTTACCCTCCTAATTTGCTTCTTGTAATATGGCCTTTCTTTATTACAGTTATAGCAACTAAAGCCTTTGGGGGCAGATTTGTTACCCCACCAGAGTTTTATTGGATCTGGAGTTAAATTGGGAAAAAGAGGGTCTTATTGGTCTGTGGCTGTTATTTCACAGCTGTGGTGTCTCTCTCTGGCCATCTGATAGGCCTCAGCCAAAAAATGTCCATGTTCTTGCTTTCTGGTCAATGTTCTTTTACTCAAAGTTACATGTCTATAGGAAGGATGTTGATGAATTTCTCCATTACAAATATGCCAATGATCTTTGGTACTGTTTTGCCCTCTGGTTGGAGCCATTTAATAAGGAGTTCTCTGAGAAGGTGAAGGCTTCTAGAATTGTCAACTGAATCTCTGCCTGTAGGTCTCTCCTGAGATTCATATCTTTTAAGATTTCTCTTTCACACAGTCATAGTTTTCTGACTGTGCAGAGTCCATATTGCTATAGGCAAGTTGGGCTTAGCTGTCAGATAAAGTACCAGCCTGATTGCCCATTGCTGTTTTGGCCATTGGCAGGCTCCAGCAACCCTTTCAAAAGTTGTCAGGTATGCTTTTATATCATCTGAGGGACACAGCTTTGTAAATTTAATGCCTTTTAAGTTGTGTATGTTTTATTGATCTGCTGCAGCTGTACCAGATCCTCCTACTTTGACAGCTTGCAAGGCATCCAGCTGTCACTGCTCCTGTTGCTGCATCTCTTCTCTGTGTCTCTAGACATTGAATCTCTTTTCCCGTTTCTCTTTATTCTATAGCCCACCATTTGAAGAAAGTAGACATGCTTTCAGGTTCTGTCACTGTCTATTCTTCTTCTTTCATCACATGTGCCGGCTTTACAGTCTCCGTTTGAACTTTTACTTCTGCTTCTAGTTTGGCTGCCTTTCTTCTGGTAATCACTCTTGGGCTTGCTGTTGCAGGAGCCATACCTTTCTTTACTTCCCTGATACCAGATCTAAGATCCACACACAAAACTCCTGGTATAACATATGCATGGTGTAATCCCACTTTGTCTGAGACCAACTGTCATAGAAGTATAGGTCAGGAAGCATCATGAACCAGAAGAAGTTATAAAATTTGTAAGTAATGTTTTATTATTATCAATAACAGTAAAAAACATGAATGTGAGGACAGCTCTTCAAACAGGCAGTACAAACAAAGTCCTACATGAGCCCTTTCTCTCTCAATTTAAATATGTCTAACTCTCTGTAAGCAAAACATTGGTCTCTTTATGCAAGTTTTTTCTGGCAGTTTAAATTATGAATTCTTTTTTTTTTTTTTTAAGCCCCTGCCGTGGTGGAACTTCTTCAGGAGTCCCTAGACTGTGATCCCTTAATCCCCAGGTACCTACTGTGGTGTCACTTGGACCTACCTCCATGCTGCCTCGGCCTACTCCCGGGCATGGAGGAGGGGAGACCCTTTTACCCCTCCAGTCCTTTAGTGTGTGTCAGGAGGTCCATCTGCGGCATCAACGATAGCTTGGTTATGGGTTATCTGGGGCAGTCGTGTCCCATCTCCGTCCCTCCACGCAGGTTCCTTTTCTGTCCCCTCCCACAGGGCGTGAGCATGCTCGGAAACCTAGGGCGTGCTACGTTGAGATGTGCGACAGCTCCGGTCTCTGGCCCACGTCCTCCTCCCTTCTGTATGCAGTCCCGCTGCACCTCTACCCGTGGTCACCCAGGTGGCGGTGAGAGCTGCGGGACATGCATCCCCTCCCGGAGAGTGGCAGCTGGGCTCAATCCTCCTCCCGGCCAACCCTCCAGCCACCCGAGTCCATTCCCGAATCCGGGTTGCTGGCACCTAAACAGTAACCCTACCCCTGCGCCGGTGGGCTGGCGAGCATTCTGTTCTTGTATGTATCATCTCCTGTTTCTCACAAAAGTATCAGAATTTTGTTAATTTCTTTTGTGAGGCCAGCCTGAACTGCTCATCTAGTCATGAACAGCTGCAGTAAAATAGATTATTCAGCTCCAGAGCTGGCCTCCTGTTGTCAAGTCTGTATATAAGCTTCTGGAGGTCAAAATACATCTCAAGGTCAACCCTTGTATTTCAGATTGATATCTTTTCAAGAAACCCACATAACTTTTGCAGTCATTTCAACAATACTAGTATATACATTTGCAAACCAAGGGATCCTAGTTTCACATAAAGATTCATATATATTTTGAGCACAGAGAAGCAAGGGAGAAAGAAAGAATAGAAAGAGCATGTGAAGGAAGGGAGATAACAAAGGAAGTTGTGGGACCATTGGCACAGCCAATTGGTAGGTGCTCAAGGAAAATTTGTCTGCACAAACAGACAAGCAGAAAAGGAGGGGCTAAAACAGATCTTTGCATAACAAATGGGACAGGGTCTTACCCAAGCCTGTCACACAGCCATAGCGACTAGCCAATAGCATTCAGATATTCGTGGGCCAATGAAAAGGTGAGCGAGCATAGGCAGCATCCATTGGCACAAAGAGGAGTGGGAGCAGGAGAAACACACTGCCCATTGGGCAGGGCTTCCCTCAAGCAAAGGCTGAGGCCAAAAATGACCTCAACCCTTCTGCTCCAGTGGGATTTTTTTTTCACCAGGAGAGACACACTAAGCTGAAAGCTTGTTTTACAGGTGCGACCTGGGGAGCACAAGGAAGCTAAGTAACTTGCTCAGGGTCACACAATATGCAAATGGGGCTGTGGGATTCAAACCCAGGTCTCCAGGTCAGAGCCTTAAACCACTGCGCTACATTGCCTCAAACAGTACAGGAAAGGTGTGTGATTCTGTAACTGTTTGTAATGTTTCTAATTTTAAGTAATCATACGCCTCAGAGGATCCATATTTAACTGTATCTGAATAAAAAGTTAAAACTCTAAACTGTATTCCCACGTGGACAATATTTTGTACAAGTTTTCCGCGGTTGTCAGAATTAAAATATAGATCCGCTGAGGCGTATGATCATTTCCGAAACATTACGAGCAGTTACAGATCACACATTTTCTGTGCTCTTTACTGAACTCAAACGGACAGCACAGCAACCACCGCCCCCAAAAAAAAAAGAAATCGGTTGCTACGGAAATTACATCATGGGGGACTCGTTATTTTCTAAACTCCCAGAATGCAACAAAAGTCTGCTTTGGGAGTTTATTTCCTTTCCGGTTTCTTCTCTATCGGCAATTCTCAGTGGCTCTGTTTCATTTTGTTTAAATTCTGCACGTGTAAATTTTGGTCCGAAAAAAGCTGCCGTTTCGCCCGCATCTGTCCTTGTTATTTGGGTCGAGCTTTCGACTTGGTACTGTGTTATATACTTAAAGCGCAAGTTGCTGTTTTCGTGTGGTTTTTTTTATTCCTTTCCCGCCGAGGTTTGAACGTCAGGGTTGTGGGGGCTTCGTTTGGTGGAACTGTCGGTGGGGGAGCGAACACTGGCGGCCGGAACAGTGTGTGTTTGTGTGAGTCCGTGTGGGAGAGGTGTCCGACGCCAAGCCCGGCCTTTTCCTCCTCCTCCTTCTGCTGCTGTTCAGATTCCGAAGCGGTCTCTCCTCCATCATTTATTGTGTAGCTGTTATCATGGGCGCTACCTGTCGCAGCCAAACACCGTGAAGACGTCATTCGACGGGGCAACGATACTCTGGGCTATGGATTCTCGGCTATGCAAGGATGGAGAGTCTCCATGGAGTAAGCCCCAAAAAAAACCTCATCTCATTGTGTTTCAGGTATGTTTCAGAAAGAGGCATCTCATTTGGTTCCATCGGAAACCCGAAGAGTGGAAAAGCAGAACTTTGTTGTGGAAGCAGGGCACTCTGTTACACCTCGTGTCAAAACTGCTCGGAGCAGATGCACACAATAAAATAACTTGATTACTGTGAATTAGTACCTTGGGGTTTTACAGTGAACGGGTTGTCCCATCTGCATCTGCACAATGCAGGTGGACGTTAGATTGAAATCGTGTGTGTCTGTCTGTGTCTTTGTGTCTGTCTGTGTCATAGAGTCTGCAGCCTAGGATAATCCGTACTGTTTGTTCTGAGTAGTCAGTGAAACCTTTGTACACGTATGTCTAAAGGACAGCCAGATTGTGCAGTGACCTCCGTTTTTCAAGATCGTTTACAATTACGTTATTTGTGTTCTGATTTATTTTGCAGTGCTGATTTAATTAACTACTGCACTGGCTTGCCATTCTCCAGCATTTTATTTGTTTCATAAACTCAACGAAATAATACAAAACAAAGTTTGGGGATGCAACATATACATCAGATGGCAATTGAGACGTTACATATATTGCTTGTCTGAATTTTCTAAGAATAAACACGTCCACTGTTACTACAGTTAACTTTGTATTTTATCACTTGGTACAGTCTCATTTAAATTGTGATTTGAGCTATACACTAATGCATTGTTCCAACTCTTTGTTGTTTTGCTTGTTTTTAAGTTACAATAATATACATCCTTGTCATGCTCACGTTTAAATTTGTTCTTTAGATATATATATATATATATAAAGTAAATTTAGCACACCTTTTCATGACTGGTTTGACAGGCATTGTGCTTAAATAAACCTGGATAGAGTGTAGGTACTGGATGGATTTATCCCACAGTGTTTGACTCATATACATTATTCTATGTATCGGTCTATAATGAGACTTTATCGTACACTGTACAGTGAGTTCAGGTTGGTCATGTGTTAGTTGTAATACCTGTTAAGCTAGATGGTAGTTTCTTTTGTCTTAAACTTGTCTGAAACCTCAGGAAGCACCATGCCTAGTAAAGGGGGCACAGTTATAAACCTCCATTATGCTCAACATTAACTCTTTTGAAAGGAGCACCTTTCCACTTGATCGATAGGATACTTGATGTGTTCAAAATGTGAATTTCGGTTGCGATGTTGGGGACACTGGTGTTAGTTATCTTGTAAAATGACTTACTGTCATTTGGACAACTTTTTTTAAGCAAGGATATGTTGTTCATTGGTTAGAACACTGAACTGTAAAATGTGACAATGTGTTTGAATCTCCTCTTGATCGATATTTCCTGTAATCTTGTAGTCACTTGACCTCCTTGTTTGACCCACTCAGTTCTAAAATTGGATAGATGTGGGATGATAAAGAAGATGCTGCATCTCAGTTAGGGTTATTATGATAAGGATGTATCACAATATTTCTCACTGCCAATCACTGTATTTTATATATTTTAATTGAAAATTAATAATCTGGTGAAACACACTGACCCGAGACTCGTTTCCAGGTATGACCCATGGGAGAGCAGTAGGAGAAACAGCAGTACAGTGCACAATGACAAGTTAGGTTGAACAACATTTGTTAGAAATAAGGAGGTGCAATAGTAAATGAAAACAAGAGAGATTGGTACAGAGAATAAAGCGTAGTTACAGCTTAATAAGTTACGATTATAAAATATGTTTAAACAAGTGTAGTGGTGAAAACGGCAGCAAAATATGGTGTTCGGTACAATACTGACAACAGGTGAGTCTTTTAGGATGAACTTATACCTGATCTTGTGGTGGAGGAAAGACCAGAGGTAATGAGGAGGTGAAACAGTAGGCTGATAGCGGGGACCCAGCTGGGTGACTTGCCAAGTATGATTGAGGCTCAGTTTGGGAGGTGTTAGGAGAAGAGTAACAGGAGCAGGTGGGGTTGGGTTGGAGTTTCAACTACTGCCTGAGTGAGCCAGGGAGGAAGGTAGTTTGTTCCAGGATGAAGTCGATAGAAGCAGGGACCAAAACAAGGGGCAGCTGAGTGCTGAATCGTGCCCATAAGCCTGATTAGCGCCTGCATCATTCAGACTGCAAGAAGCAGAGGTGCTGGCTGTAGCACTATCACTGTAGCACTTGCTGAGTTGGTGGCTGTGTGGCACTTGCACAATGCGCTCCTGCTAATGACTCGTGCATGCTCTTTAAGTGCACTGTGACAGAGGGACTTGAAAGGGGAGGGAGGATCGCAAAATAACTGACTAGGAGCGGGTGGTGGGGAATTGGCTGTGCTTGGGGGTGACTAAGAACGGAGGTAATGTCAGGTGGTGGGTGAAGAGCACTGTCGAGAGGATGTGATGTTGAATAGTGGGCAGGCATGAGCCTGCTGGCTTCAAACACAGGTTGGATACGCATAGGGAGTAGTCCAAACTAGAGGGAAAGGGAAGGGATGAGTAGACTAGGAGAGTATTGAAATAGTCATCAGTAGACTAGCTCCAGTCAAACTTAGCATATTGATGCAAGCAGGTTCAGGGCAGACTCGATGTGCCATTGTTCCTTTCTCTCTCCTGGGCTGGTCTCTGGGCTTCATTACTCCGAGCCCAGAGACCAGCCATCAGAAAGAACATTTACAGGTACCCAAATTTTTATTTTCTGCTGTCTACAACTATGTAGATTGATTTTCTTCCTATTTCTTTCTCTAAGTGCTTGTACTTTTTCTGTTTGCTTGTGAGGACAAAGGAAATGGGCATGGCACATCATCTCCTTCTGTCCACGCAGCTGTAGCATGAAATATTTTATAAAATATTGCAATTTTGAAAACCTTTATTTCCCAACAAATTAAATGCTGTGTCCTGTAATGTTAGAAACAGAGAACACAGACATTGTGGGCAGAAAAGACCATTGGTTCATCCAGTTGGGAAGCGCTGAATTTGTCTGCAGAAAATGCCCACTTGGCCTACCCAGTCTGCAGATTTTAGCTGCCTAATCTGTTTCTGAAAACCCAAAGTGGTCTCTGGCGAACCTTCCTCTGTGCCCATGTACTAATATGCCGAGGCAGTATGGCGCAGTGGTCTAAGGCTCTGAGCTGCAAATCTGGTGACATCCAGCAGACCAGACCTGGGTTTGAATCCCACAGCTTCCACTTGCATACTGTGTGACCCTAGGCAAGTCCATAGCCTCCTTGTGCTCCCAGGTGGCTCCTGTAAAAAGCTTTCAACTAGTGTGCTATACCTGGTTAAACAACTAAATAAAAAAAAAAAAATGCCCTGTATATGCATGCTTGAAGCATCCCACTGTTTTCACTTCTCTGGTAGTCTGTTCCAGGTGTCTACCACAGTTTCAGTGAAGCAGTGCTTCCTCAAATCCTTGTAATTTGAAAGAGACTCCCTATTGCACCCTGTGAGGTACTTGTGAGTCTCTATTATGCCCCTCTAACGTGCCTGTCTTCCAAAGCGTACATGTTGAAATCCCTCAGTCTCTCCTTGTAGGGCTTCTCATGCAACTCTCGCACAGTTTAGTTGCCCTCCTCTGGACTACCTCCACCTTTTCTGTGTCCTTTCTGAGATCGGCCTCCAAAACTGGACACGGTAGGGTTTTAAATAACTGCAAACATTGATTAGCACTTTCATTGTAATCAATTGCGAAAAAGTAGGTGTATGCATTTTCTAGCAGTTTACGTTGCTAAACAAGTTGAGACACGAGCTATGCATTATCCCAGCTGATTAGCAGTTTTACTCATGAATACAACTGCTAAAGTGAGAGGCTCCTAAGTGAAGCCCCCTCTCCCTCGTATGGAAATAGCGAATAGCTCTGCACTCCATCTGTAGAGCTTACCCAAGAAATGTTAACTGCTAAAAGCTACTATGTTTGCCTCTTAAATGTAACTGCTGAAAAACTACTATGTATTATGTTTCTCGCTGTCTAGTGTAATGTGCCTGTGCTGTATGCTACCCATGTATTACTCCATGTAACTCCCGGGTCGCCCCTGAAAAAGGGACCTTGAGGGCCCAGCCGGACTTACCTGGTTATCAAAATTTAATAAATAAGTTTTTTTTTCCTCTCTTGTTAGAAGACTTTCTTACAATGTGATATTATTGTGTAGTATGTGAGGAACAGTTCTCAGCCTGGCAACTGACATATAGTGTATGGTGGAATCTTGTTGTGTGTGGAAATCCATACACGCAAAAGTTATTCTGCTGCAATAGTGGCGTCCTCACTAGCATGAGAGCGACTTTCGTTCTGCAGTAGTGAGGACATCATAATACAAGGGGCTACAGCAGATGTCCTGATTCGTTCCTTGCTGTGTGTGAGAGGGGCACGCGAGTGTGCTGGGCAGCAACAGTTGTGAATCGAGGGCCTCAGCAGAACCGAGTGAAAATATGGAAAAGTGAGTCTCTTTTTGTCTTTTTTGGTACCATACTCTATAAAGAACAGTATATGGTTACCCATACACTACAAGGCTATTCTTTTACCTTGTAGATACAATGCCGACTGAGACCTCTCAGCCTTTCCTCGGTCATCAGTCGGCATTATCGGTGGCTCAGTAGGTAGCACACTCTCTGAGGCCGGGAGATCAGGAGGGCTGTGGGTTCAGTTCCCACATCTGGCACTTGGGTTAATATCCCAGTACTGACACTGTAGTGCAGCATGAGAGGGTGCTGCACTTCTGAGATGCCGTCTTTCGGATGAGGCGTTAAACCGAGGTCCCATCTGCCTGGATTGGTGGTAGTTCAGGTGGATGTTAAAGATCCCATGGCACTTCTCGAAAGAGTGGGGAATTTCCCGGTGTCCTGGCCAAATTTCCTCATTCACTAAAAATACCACCAACAGCTTGATCTGGTTCCAGTTGATCTGGTTCCAAGTCTGTTGGCATTCATCTGTATCCCCTCCCGGGTCGTGCCTGAAGATAGGCAGGATTTGTCTAGTGCACTTACCGGTCAACAAAACTAAATAAAATAAATAAATAAATTTTATCCACTGGAAGAATAGCCTTGTAGTGTATGGGTAACCATACACTATCTATATATCTATCTCTATTCCCCATTACATCAACAGCATTGTTTCTCTGACAGTGACATCACAGGTGACTAACCCACAGCTTCTGAGTGGCTGTTTCTAAACAAATTATGTCATATTCAGTGAGGTCACAGTGCTGATGTTGTGGAGGAATAGAGATAGATATGTCAGCTGCCAGGCAGAGTGCTGTTCCACACATCACAGCATTTATTTACTTTAGGGACACACCTGGGATGCAGTGCAGAAAGTGAAATAATGGCCGCATACATTGCAGTCAACGCTACGTCACCGTTCTGCTATTAATTATTTACCACTTGATTGTTGTTGTTGTAGTACTATTTACAAACAAAGCCCATCACTGGTTCACTTGTTGTTTAATGCTGCAATTGTCGAGATGTTCGGACCTCCACTTATATTCCTGTTCACGCTGAGGACCGGGGTGGGGGTGGGCGCCCCACAGAGCAAAGATTTCTATTCTGTTTATCACTTGATCGATAGTAAAAAAAAAAAAAAAATTACACCCGTTAAACTGCATTTCTTGGTTTTACTTACTTATTTACTGGACATGTGTGTGTATGGGGCGGAGGGTAGTGGCGTCGGCGGAGGAGAACATATTACCATAATCCGCTGAATTCAGAAGAAGGGGCACTATGTGTCCCTTAATCTAAGTAATTGCCCACATCACACCTACTAACATCCGTAAACAATCTTCTAATTAACCACAGGGAAAAGAAAACGCATTAGATATGAAAGGTAATGGTTGACTGCTTTAAAATCTAATATTAGTTTTAGGCAGTACACTACCTCTTTAAACCCTGAACTCTGTCTCGGCCGTGGTATAGACTCGGTCACAGAAGTAACAGATTACTGTGTCAAAATGCATAGCAAGAGTAAAAGAAAGAAAAGGCCGTTATGGTTCTCTATGGTAGTGGCTGAGAAAAGTAAGGGAACAGAAAAGAGCCTTCAGAAGATACAAGGAAACACAAAGGATGAGGACAGAGAATAATATCTGGAGAAGCAGAGGAATCTGGAAAATAATTAGAGGAGCTAAATCGGGTGACGACGAGCCGACCAGGGAACCAGGAGGCCGGGAGAAGCGAGGCAGAAAAGAGTCTGACAAGCCGAAACCAATCGGAAAGCGACCGCTAACTCTGCCTTGCTTCTGATTGGTGCGCCTTTCCCATAGACTTTGGCTGGACTTTGCAAACACCATTTCTGGCGGGATTACTGCTATTATGTTTATTTGTTAAATTTATCTAAAAGAGCTGTTTTACTTTTTAATGTGCCCTACTTGAGGGTTGTTTAGATATCTAGTTTAGCCTGTGACTTGCAGCCTTTTGTGTTTTTTGTGTGGGCTAGGCGGCTAGGCCTAACCCCCCCATACCCTCCCAGTCCTTGTGAGTGCAAATTCAGGCTTTTGGCACCTTTGCAGATTGCTGCAATAAAGTGCCCTTTCTCACTGCCCTCCTCTGTCCCCTACCAGCGGCACAGCCTTGGCACCAGAGGCCGGAGGGAACTCCGAGCCGCCCGGTAGCGTGACAGGCCGACCAGGGGAACCAGGAGGCCGGAGAAGAGGCAGAAAGATGCGGGCAAAGCGGCAAAGTTTTGCCCGCCCCCCCCCCTTGGTTGTTTCTTTATACACCTTTTCCCATAATTCTCTAATCCACGTCCACAACTAATTCTCTTATCCGCTACATTAACCCATACCTTCCCTCCACAATGCTACTTTGCTTCCTTTTGCTACTAGCCTCTCATCTTCCTCGATCCCAAAAATAATTGATATACCCCATGCCATGGCGACTAAGGCAGTGAATATGGCCTGTCCACCCTGCCATCCCCAGTGGACACCCATCATTTCCATAATTATATCCTGCCATTTTGCACTGCAACCCTGGTGTATCCCACAAAAGGTTCTCTATCCTTTCAACACTCCTCAAGTGCCCTTCACCCATTTTGGCATTACATTAACCCCTATGCCTGTCCATCCGATTGTTACTGTGATATAACCCACACCCATATAACAGGACCCTCGCCCACTACACATTGGATCCCAACTAAGAAGAGGAAATGCTCTGATTATTCCCTATCCCTATCATTTGGTGCCCTCCTCAAACTAATCTTCTTCCTTCTGATCAGTACTATTGAAATCAATCCTGGCCCCACTGAAAGTTTTTATCCCCATCTGATCTAGCCTCCATAAATGGCCTAAGTTTTCTTCACTTCAATGCCTGCAGCCTCCTAAAAGTTCTCCTTGATACAGGCCTGGGTTGCACATACCCTACCTGACTTCCTGGTTATCTCTGAAACTTGGCTCAGATCTACAACAAAAGATAGTGAAATAAACCTTCCCAATTACCAGCTCTTCAGATCAGACCGCCCTTCCAGAGCGGTGGGTAACCATCTACATCAAGGAAACCATCTCTGCATCCTGCCTCATTAATACATCCGAACCAAAGGAATTTGAATGCTTGTCAATCAAAATAACCCTTCCCAACATGTCTCCCTTTAAATTGATTGGCTGCTATAGGCCCCCTCTGCAGGCCTCAAACTCCTATCCCACCTGGGAACAATACTCAATCTGGGCCCTGAAGACACCATCATCCTTGGTGATTTGAATTTAAATTGGTTATCTAATGCATCTGCACCCTAATAACCTTCTGTGACACCCATGGATTCACTCAATTAATCAAAGATCCAACAAGGATTAACCTAAAAATATTACCAACAGTTCACTCCTGGATATCATGATGGTAAACAAGCCTCACTTATATTCTCATGCTGGAGTGCTACCCACTGACATAAGTGATCATTGTCCCATAGCTGGCATAGATCTACACTCAAGTCATCCAATCCTGCAAAATTTCTCCATAAAAGGTCAAAGAATTTCAACATCTCAGGATAGCTCCATGATTTGTGCAATACAACGCACTGCAAGATTTCTATCTCACAACCTCAGTTGAGACAGCTCTTCAGATCTTAAGGGATATTATCACAAATGCCCTCAATATACATGCACCACTCACCAGTGTCAGAACCAAAGTAAAATCTTGTAGTTGGTTCACTGCTGACCTTAAATCAGCTTTGATAGCCAGAGACAAACTCTGGAAAAAGGCAAGAAAACAAAGGATCCTAGAGACTGGCTTCAATTCAGAAAAGCAAGAAATTCATGCACAAAACAAATAAGAAATGCCAAAGCTACCTTCTACAGAGCTGAATTGGATGCCTCCTATACTAACCCATCCAGGTTCTGGGGTACTATAAAGGGAATTCTAGGTCAAAATTCTACCCACCTTACCCTCCAAACTGCTCCTAAGTGACATAGAAATCACTGACAAGCAAGAAATATTAAATGCCTTCAATGACCATTTCACTACAGCTGGCCTAGCCTTTGACTCTTCACCTGCAAATCTCTTGAGATCATCATTAAACCTTCAATCCACTGTGGGCCAAAAGGCTGCCTCAACATTCTCCTTGAGCCAATATCCTTAAAAAGTAGAAGACCTCCTATCCAATTTAGACACATCTAAGAGTGCAGGTGCAGACTCCCTGGATCCCTACTTTCTTAAAGTAGCACTGCGCATATAGCTGCACCCTCACTCACCTCTTCAATCTTTCCCTAGCTACTGGTTCCATCCCCTCTATATGGAAGACAGCTCAAGTAGTTACACTACTTAAATCAGGTGATCCCATGGACCTTAACAATTACAGGCCCATTTTCATCTTACGGTACTGTCCAAGATGCTTGAAAAATTAGTAAACTACATGATTAAGGGCCTATCTGGACACCAACAACCTCTAAATCCAGCACAATCTGGGTTTAGATCAATGCATAACACCACCTCTGCCTAGCCAAAGTCACTAATGATTGGCAGACTGCCTTGGATAAAAAGAATAGTACCTGTGCTGTGTTCCTGGATTTGAGTAAAGCATTTGATACAGTGGATCATGACTCATTAATATCCTCTCTTAGCTCCGTGAGGCCTTGATTCACTATCTCTCAATTGGTTTAGGTGCTATCTCTCTGGAAGGTTACAACTGGTAAAAAATGAAAATTACCTATCTACCTCTAAACCACTGCTAAGAGGTGTACTGCAAGGCTCTATCCTGGGCCCCATCCTCTTTGCCATTTATATTAATAACATTGACTCAACCTCTCTCAATCTAACATTCACCTGTTTGCTGACGAAACTGTGTGTCAGCAATCCCTCACCATCAAAAGCCTGTGAACTGTTACAGTCAGAATTCTCCATCCTACAACACAACCTATTGGAAAAAAACTACTTCTAAATGCCAAAAAACAAAAGCTATGTTCTTTGCCACCAAGAGTTGCTCTTCCATTACCCCATCATTCACCACCCACAATTATCCACCTTATTTGGAGAAAATTTGGAATTTGTGGATAAATTCAAATATCTTGGAGTCTGGATTGACAATAAGCTTGACTACTCTGTCCACGTTGAAGAGCTACTAAAAAGTTGAGACAAAGACTTGGCCTATTTTACAGAATAAAACACTACCTTACCAGAGACTCCAAACAAAGATTAATCCAGGCATCATTCCTATCCCTCATTGACTATGCTGATTTCCTCTCGACCATTGCTCCCTCTCCCTCTCAAATAAGCTGGACACCCTGTATCATAGAGCCATTAAATTTATTACAGACCTTCCCTCCAGCACCCATCATTGCTCTCTTTACATGGCAGTCAATTGGACATCCTACAGCACAGAAGAAAAAGAATGCTGCAATCTGGATCTTTAAAGCTTTATCAGACAAACTCCCTCCTATATCTCAGACTGTTTCACCGAATCACATCCAGGTCATACACCTTAAGGATCAATAAGCTCATTATGCTAAAGATTCCCAATATCTGCACCGGTTTGGGAGGGCTGCTATCAGCTATTCCTAGCATTTATCTGGAACTCACTCCAAAATCTATGAATCTGAATACCCCTTACCCTTATCATGCTTCAAAAATTATATACCACCCTATTCCCAGAACTGTGCAACTGCTTCCATAGGCCTAGTCTCACCAACCTCCACCCCTCCCTTCTGTAATCCACTATGTTTAGTTTCCATTCTTCTACCCAGTCAGTTATCACACTGTATAAAAAGTCTATAGAAGCCCTACTATCTGAATATTATCCTTCTATATCAAATGTCCTCTTCATTTTACAGGTTTAAGTTATTGTTACTGTGCCTTGTATATCTGTAAATATTGTATATATTTCATATAATTGATTGTATTAATGTTATGTTATTCTCATGTCTTTGTACAAAACTTGTAGCCTTCTTTGTATGACCACTCAGGTCCATCTTGTAAATGAGCTACGCTCAATGATGTTAGCCTGAATAAATAAAGATTTTGATTGATTGATTGATTAAATCACAGAGGAAGGTATCGCCAGGATATTAAGAAAGGAAAAAAGACCTTCTTCAGATACATTAGTGAGAGAAAAAGACCAGAAATGGGATTTAGGCTGAAGAAGAAAGGAGGAGAAAGGGTGGAGGGCGACCTAGAAAAGGCTGAGATACTGAACAAGTACTTTTGCTCAGTATTCACCCAGGAAAAGGAGGTGCGGACTGAGACTCATTAAGAGGGGTATTCAGGGGCAATGGCAGACACCAGCCCATTTATGGTGGAAAGAGTCCTAGAAGAACTCTGGGGAAAATAAAAGCAGATAAGGCAATAGGGCCAGATGGGATCCACCCCAGAGTTCTAAAGGAACTTGGAGAAGTGCTAACAGAACCACTGGCTGCCCTTTTCAGTGCATAGCTAGTGTACTTGTTGTCAGTATATAATCAGTAGCTCTACAGCTTGTCTAGTGGTTGTCAGTATGTAATCAGAAGCTCTATAGCTTGTGTGGGGTTGTCAGTATTTAATCAGTAACGCTATAGCTTGTGTAGTGGATGTCACTATGTAGTCTGTAGCTCTATAGCTTGTGTACTGTTGTCAGTAATTAATCAGTAGCTCTATAGCTAATGTACTGTTGTCAGTGTATAAACAGAAGTTTACTGCTTGTGTGCTGATTGTCATTATACAATCAGTAGCTCTACAACTTATGCACTGGTTTTCAGGATATAACCAGTAGCTCTATGGATTGTGTACTGGTTGTCAGTATATAATCAGTAGCTCTATAGCTTCTGTACTTTTTATCTGTATATGATCCGTAGCTCTATAACTTGTATATTTGTTGTCCATATATAATCAGTAGCTCTATATCTTATGTCTGTATATAATCAATAGCTCTATAGCTTGTGTACTGGTTGTCAGAATATAATCAGTAGCTCTACAGCTTGTGTGCATTATTGTCAGTGTATAATCAGTAGCTGTATAGCTCGTGTACTGTTGTCTGTATATAATCAGTTGCTCTATAGCTTATGTCTGTATATATAATTAATAGCTCTATAGCTTGTCTACTGGTTGTCAGTATATAATCAGTAGGTCTATAGCTTGCATACTGGCTGTCAGAATATATTCAGCAGCTCTATAGCTTGTGACTGTTTGTCAGTGTATAATTGGTAGGTCTATAGCTTGTGTACTTGTTGTCAATATATAATCAGTAGCCCTGTAGCTTGTGTACTAGTTGTCAGTATATGATCAGTAGCACCATAGGTTGTGTACTGCTTGTTGGTATATGATCAGTAGTTCTGTAGCTTGTGAACAGGTTGTCTGTAAATGATCAGTGGCTCTGTAGCTGGTGTACTGCTTGTCAGTATATGATCAGTAGCTCTATAGCTTGTGTACTGGTTGTCCATATATCAGCAGTAGCTCTATAGCTTGTGTACTGGTTGTCAGTATATGATCAGTAGCTATGTAGCTTGTGTATTGATTGGCAATATATAATCAGTAGCTCTATAGCTTGTGTACTGGTTGTCAGTTTATAATCAGAAGCTGTATAGCTTGTGTACTGGTTGTCTGTATATAATCGGTAACTCTATTGCTTGTGTACAGGTGGTCAGTGTATAATCAGTAGCTCTGTAGCTTCAGTACTGTTTGTCAGTATATAATCAGTAGCTCTACAGCTTGGGTACTGGATGTCAGTATATAATCAGAAGCTCTATACCTTGTGTAATATCTGTCCGTATATAATCAGTAGTTTTATAGATTGTGTTCTCGTTGTCTTTGTATATTCAGTAGCTCTATAGCCGATGTCAGTATATAATCAATAGCTCTTTAGCTTGTGTACTGGTTGTTAGTATATAATCAGTAGGTCTATAGCTTGCATGCTGGTTGTCAGAATATAATCAGCAGCTCTATAACTTGTATACTGTTTGTCAGTGTGTAATCGGTAGGTCTATAGCATGTACTAGTTGTCCATATATAATCAGTAGCCCTATAGCTTGTGTACTAGTTGTCAGTATATGATCAGTAGCTCCATAGCGTGTGTACTGCTTGTCGGTATATGATCAGTAGTTCTGTAGCTTGTAAACTGGTTGTCCGTAAATGATCAGTGGCTCTGTAGCTGGTGTACTGCTTGTCAGTATTTGATCAGTAGCTCTGTAGCTTGTGTACTGGTTGTCCATATATTAGCAGTAGCTCTATAGCCTGTGTACTGGTTGTCAGTATATGATCAGTAGCTATGTAGCTTATGCATTGATTGTCAATATATAATCAGTAGCTCTATAGCTTGTGTACTGGTTGACAGTGTATAATCAGTAGCTCTGTAGCTTCTGTACTGGTTGTCAGTATATAATCAGAAGCTCTATAGATTTTGCACTGGTTGTCAGTATATAATCAGAAGCTCTATAGCTTGTGTACTTGCTGTCAGTGTTTAATCAGTAGCTCTACAGCTAGTGTACTGGTTGTCAGTATATAATCAGTAACTCTACAGCTTGTCTAGTGTTTGTCAGTATGTAATCAGAAGCTCTATAGCTTGTGTACGGGTTGTCAGTATATAATCAGTAACGCTATAGCTTGTGTTCTGGTTGTCACTATGTAGTCAGTAGCTCTATAGCCTGTGTACTGGTTGTCAGTAATTAATCAGTAGCTCTATAGCTAGTGTACTGGTTGTCAGTGTATAATCAGAAGTTCTAATGCTTGTGTGCTGATTGTCATTATATAATCAGTAGCTATACAACATATGTACTGGTTGTCAGGATATAACCAGTAGCTCTATGGCTTGTGTACCGGTTGTCAGTACATAATCAGTAGCTCTATAGCTTGTGTACTTTTTGTCTGTATATAATCAGTAGCTCTATAGCTTGTATACTGGTTGTCCATATATAATCAGTAGCTCTATATCTTATGTCTGTATATAATCAATAGCTCTATAGCTTGTGTACTGGTTGTCAGAATATAATCAGTAGCTCTATAACTTGTGTACTGGTTGTCAGTGTATAATCAGTAGGTCTATATCTTGTGTACTAGTTGTCAGCATTTAATCAGTAGCCCTATAGCCTGTGTACTGGATTTCAGCATATAATCAGTAGGTCTATAGCTTGTGTACTGGTTGTCAGTGTATAATAAATAGCTCTATAGCTTGTGTACTGTTTGTCAGTGTGTAATCAGTAGCTCTATAGCTTGTGTACTGGTTGTCAGAATATAATCAGTAGCTCTATAGCTTGTGTAATTGCTGTGCGTATATAATCAGTTGTTTTATAGATTGTGTACTCGTTGTCTTTTAATAATCAGTAGCTCTATAGCTGATGTCAGTATATAATCAATAGCTCTATAGCTTGTACTGGTTGTCAGAATATAATCAGTAGCTCTTTAGTTTGTGTACTGGTTGTCAATGTATAATCAGGAGGTCTGTAGCTTGTGTACTAGTTGTCAGTATATAATCAGTAGCCCTATAGCTTGTGTACTAGTTGTCAGAATATAGTCAGTAGCTCTATAGCTTGTGTATTGATTGTCAGAATATAATCAGAAGCTCTATAGCTTGTTTGCTATTTTTTAGAATATAATCAGAAGCTCTACAGCTTGAGTACTAGTTGTCAATATACTGTATAATCAGTAACTCTATAGCTTGTTTACTGGTTATCAGTATATAAGCAGTAGCTCTACAGCTTATGTACTGGTTGTCAGTATATAAGCAGTAGCTCTGCAGCTTGTATACTGGTTATCAGTATATAATCAGTAGCTCTATAGCTTGTGTACTGGTTGTCAGTATATAATCTGAAGTTCCATAGCTTGAGTGCTGGTTGTCAATATAAAATCAGTAGCTCTATAGATTGTGTACTGTTGTCAGTATATGATCAGTAGTTCTCGGCTTGAGTACTGGTTGTCAATAAGTAATTAGTAGCTCTGTAGCTTGTGTACTGGTAGTCATTATATGATCAGTAGCTCTATATCTTGTGTACTGGTTGTCAGTGTATGAGCAGTAGCTCTATAGCTTGTTTACTGGTTGACATTATATAATCAGTAGCTCTATAGCTTATCTTCTGGTTGTCAGAATAGCAGTAGCTCTATAACTTGTGAAATGGTTGTCAGCATATCATCAGTAGCTCTGTAGCTTGTGTACTGGTTGTCAGAATATAATCAGTAGCTCTATACCTTGTGTACTGGCTGTCAATTTATAATCAGTAGCTCTATAGCTTGTGTACTGGTGGTCAGTAAATGATCAGTAGCTGAATAGCTTGAGTACTGCTTGTCAGTTTATACTCAGTAGCTCTTTAGCTTGTGTACTGTTTGTCAGTATATGATCAGTAGCTCTTTAGCTTTTGTATTGCTTGTCAGTATATGATCAGTAGCTCTACAGCTTGTGTACTAGTTGTCCGTATATACTTAGTAGCTCTATAGCTCGTGTACTATTTCTCAGTATATGATCTGCAGCTCTGTAGCTAGTGTACTGCTTGTCACTATATGATCAGTAGCTCTATAGCTTGTTTACTGGTTGTCCATATATAAGCAGTAGCTCTATAGCTTGTGAACAGGTTGTCAGAATATGTTCAGTTGCTCTGTAGCTAATGTACTGATTGTCAGTATATTATCAGTAGCTCTATACATTGTGTACTGGTTGTCAATATATAATCAGTAGCTCTATGGCTTGTGTACTGGTTGTCAGTATATAAGCAGTAGCTCTATGACTTGTGATCTGTAGTCAGTATATCATCAGTAGCTCTGTTGCTCGTGTACTGGTTGTTAGAATATAATCAGTAATTCTGCAGCTTGTGTACTGCTTGTCAGTATATGATCAATAGCTCTATAGCTTGTGAACTGGTTGTCCATATATAAGTAGTAGCTCTACAGCTTGTGGACTGGTTGTCAGTATATGATCAGTTGCTCTTTAGCTTATGTACTGATTGTCAGTATATAATCAGTAGCTCTATAACTTGTGTACTGATTGTCAGTTTGTAATCTGTAGCTCTATGGTTTTTGTACTGGTTGTCATTGTTTAAGCAGTAGCTCTGCAGCTTGTGTGCTGTTGTCAGTTTTAATCAGTAGCTCTATAGCTTGTGTACTGGTTGTCAGTAACAATCAGTAGCTCTACAGCTTATGTAGCGGTTGTCTGTATATAATCAGAAGCTCTATAGCTTGTGTACTTCATGCCAGAATATAATCAGTAACTCAATAGCTTGTGTACTTAGTGTCAGTATATAATCAGTATCTCTATAGCTTGTTTACTGGTTGTCAGTATATAATCAGTACCTCTACATCTTGAGTACTGGTTGTCACTATATAATCAGAAGCTCTACAGCTTGTGTACTGGCTGTTGATATATAATCAGTCGCTCTACTGCTTGTGTATTGGTTGTCAGTATATAATCAGAAGCTCTAAAGCTTTTGTAGTGGTTGTCAGTATACAATCCGTAGCTCTACAGCTTGTGTACTGGTTGTCAGTATATAATCAGAAGCTCTATAGCTTGTCTACTGATTGTCAGTGTATAATCAGTAGCTGTATAGCTCGTGCACTGGTTTTCTGTATATAATCAGTTGCTCTATAGTGTATGTCTGTATATAATAATAGCTCAATAGCTTGTGTACTGTTGTTAGTATATAATCAGTAGGTCTATAGCTTGCATACTGGTGTTCATAATATAATCAGCAGCTCTATAGCTTGTGTACTGGTTGTCAGTGTATAATCAGTAGGTCTATAGCTTGTGTACTAGTTGTCAATATATAATCAGTAGCCCTATAGCTTGTGTACTGGTTGTCAGTATATGATCAGTAGCTCCATAGCGTGTCTACTGCTTGTCAGTACATGAACAGTTGTTCTGTAGCTTGTGAACTGGTTGTCCGATATGATCAGTGGCTCTGTAGCTGGTGTACTGCTTGTCAGTATATGATCAGTAGCTCTATAACTTGTGTACTGGTTGTCCATATATTAGCAGTAGCTCTATAGTTTGTGTACTGGCTGTCAGTAAATGATCAGTAGCTATGTAGCTTGTGTATTGATTGGCAATATATAATCAGTAGCTCTATATCTTGTGTACTGGTTGTCAGTTTATAATCAGAAGCTCTATAGCTTGTGTACTGGTTGTCTGTATATAATCAACAACTCTATAGCTTGTGTACAGGTGGTCAGTGTATAATCAGTAGCTCTGTAGCTTCTGTACTGGTTGTCAGTATATAATCAGAAACTCTATAGCTTGTGTACTTGCTTTCAGTGTTTATTCAGTAGCTCTATAGCTTGTGTACTCGTTGTCAGTATATAATCAGTACCTCTACAGCTTGCGTACAGGTTGTCAGTATATAAGCAGTAGCTTTACAGCTTGTGTACTGTTTATCAGTATATAAGCAGTAGCTCTGCAGCTTATATACTGGTTGTCAGTATATAATCAGTAGCTCTATAGCTTGTGTACTGGTTGTCAGTATATAATCAGAAGCTCTATAGCTTGTGTACTTGCTGTCAGTGTTTAATCAGTAGCTCTACAGCTTGTGTACTGGTTGTCAGTATATAATCAGTAGCTCTACAGCTTTGTCTAGTGGTTGTCAGTATGTAATGAGAAGCTCTATAGCTTGCATACTGGTTGTCAGTATATAATCAATAATTCTATTGCTTGTGTACTGGTTGCTACTGTGTAGTCAGTAGCTCTAAAGCTTGTGTACTGGTTGTCAGTAATTAATCAGTTGCTCTATAGCTAGTGTACTGGTTGTCATTATATAAACAGAAGTTCTACTGCTTGTGTGCTGATTGTCAATATATAATCAGTAGCTCTACAACTTATGTACTGGTTGTCATGATATAACCAGTAGCTCTCTTTCTTGTGTACTGGTCATCAGTATATAATCAGTAGCTCTATAGCTTGTGTACTTTTTGTCTCTATATAATCAGTAGCTCTATAGCTTGTATACTGGTTGTCCATATATAATCAGTAGCTCTATATCTTATGTCTGTATATAATCAATAGCTCTATAGCTTGTGTACTGGTTGTCAGAATATATTCAGTAGCTCTATAGCTTGTGTACTGATTGTCAGTGTATAATCTGTAGCTGTATAGCCTTGTACTGGTTGTCTGTATATAATCATTTGCTTTATTGCATATGTCTGTATATAATCAATAGCTCTAAAGCTTGTGTACTGGTTGTCAGTATATAATCAGTAGGTCTATAGCTTGCATACTGGTTGTCAGAATATAATCAGCAGCTCTATAGCTTGTGTACTGCTTGTCAGTATATGATCAGTAGCTCTATAGCTTGTGTACTGGTTGTCCATATATCAGCAGTAGCTCTATAGCTTGTGTACTGGTTGTCAGTATATGATCAGTAGCTATGTAGCTTGTGTATTGATTGGCAATATATAATCAGTAGCTCTATAGCTTGTGTACTTGTTGTCAGTTTATAATCAGAAGCTGTATAGCTTGTGTACTGGTTGTCTGTATATAATCGGTAACTCTATTGCTTGTGTACAGGTGGTCAGTGTATAATCAGTAGCTCTGTAGCTTCAGTACTGTTTGTCAGTATATAATCAGTAGCTCTACAACTTGGGTACTGGATGTCAGTATATAATCAGAAGCTCTATACCTTGTGTAATATCTGTCCGTATATAATCAGTAGTTTTATAGATTGTGTTCGTTGTCTTTGTATATTCAGTAGCTCTATAGCCGATGTCAGTATATAATCAATAGCTCTTTAGCTTGTGTACTGGTTGTTAGTATATAATCAGTAGGTCTATAGCTTGCATGCTGGTTGTCAGAATATAATCAGCAGCTCTATAACTTGTATACTGTTTGTCAGTGTGTAATCGGTAGGTCTATAGCATGTGTACTAGTTGTCCATATATAATCAGTAGCCCTATAGCTTGTGTACTAGTTGTCAGTATATGATCAGTAGCTCCATAGCGTGTGTACTGCTTGTCGGTATATGATCAGTAGTTCTGTAGCTTGTAAACTGGTTGTCCGTAAATGATCAGTGGCTCTGTAGCTGGTGTACTGCTTGTCAGTATTTGATCAGTAGCTCTATAGCTTGTGTACTGGTTGTCCATATATTAGCAGTAGCTCTATAGCCTGTGTACTGGTTGTCAGTATATGATCAGTAGCTATTGTAGCTTATGCATTGATTGTCAATATATAATCAGTAGCTCTATAGCTTGTGTACTGGTTGACAGTGTATAATCAGTAGCTCTGTAGCTTCTGTACTGGTTGTCAGTATATAATCAGAAGCTCTATAGATTTTGCACTGGTTGTCAGTATATAATCAAACTCTATAGCTTGTGTACTTGCTGTCAGTGTTTAATCAGTAGCTCTACAGCTAGTGTACTGATTGTCAGTATATAATCAGTAACTCTACAGCTTGTCTAGTGTTTGTCAGTATGTAATCAGAAGCTCTATAGCTTGTATTGTCAGTATATAATCAGTAACGCCTATAGCTTGTGTTCTGGTTGTCACTATGTAGTCAGTAGCTCTATAGCCTGTGTACTGGTTGTCAGTAATTAATCAGTAGCTCTATAGCTAGTGTACTGGTTGTCAGTGTATAATCAAGTTCTAATGCTTGTGTGCTGATTGTCATTATATAATCAGTAGCTATACAACATATGTACTGGTTGTCAGGATATAACCAGTAGCTCTATGGCTTGTGTACCGGTTGTCAGTACATAATCAGTAGCTCTATAGCTTGTGTACTTTTGTCTATAATCAGTAGCTCTATAGCTTGTATACTGGTTGTCCATATATAATCAGTAGCTCTATATCTTATGTCTGTATATAATCAATAGCTCTATAGCTTGTGTACTGGTTGTCAGAATATAATCAGTAGCTCTATAACTTGTGTACTGGTTGTCAGTGTATAATCAGTAGGTCTATATCTTGTGTACTAGTTGTCAGCATTTAATCAGTAGCCCTATAGCCTGTGTACTGATTTCAGCATATAATCAGTAGGTCTATAGCTTGTGTACTGGTTGTCAGTGTATAATAAATAGCTCTATAGCTTGTGTACTGTTTGTCAGTGTGTAATCAGTAGCTCTATAGCTTGTGTACTGGTTGTCAGAATATAATCAGTAGCTCTATAGCTTGTGTAATTGCTGTGAGTATATAATCAGTTGTTTTATAGATTGTGTACTCGTTGTCTTTTTATAATCAGTAGCTCTATAGCTGATGTCAGTATATAATCAATAGCTCTATAGCTTGTGTACTGGTTGTCAGAATATAATCAGTAGCTCTTTAGTTTGTGTACTGGTTGTCAATGTATAATCAGGAGGTCTGTAGCTTGTGTACTAGTTGTCAGTATATAATCAGTAGCCCTATAGCTTGTGTACTAGTTGTCAGAATATAATCAGTAGCTCTATAGCTTGTGTATTGATTGTCAGAATATAATCAGAAGCTCTAAAGCTTGTTTACTATTTTTTAGAATATATTCAGAAGCTCTACAGCTTGAGTACTAGTTGTCAATATACTGTATAATCAGTAACTCTATAGCTTGTTTACTGGTTATCAGTATATAAGCAGTAGCTCTACAGCTTGCGTACTGGTTGTCAGTATATAAGCAGTAGCTCTGCAGCTTGTATACTGGTTATCAGTATATAATCAGTAGCTCTATAGCTTGTGTACTGGTTGTCAGTATATAATCTGAAGTTCCATAGCTTGAGTGCTGGTTGTCAATATAAAATCAGTAGCTCTATAGATTGTGTACTGTTGTCAGTATATGATCAGTAGTTCTACGGCTTGAGTACTGGTTGTCAATAAGTAATTAGTAGCTCTGTAGCTTGTGTACTGGTAGTCATTATATGATCAGTAGCTCTATATCTTGTGTACTGGTTGTCAGTGTATGAGCAGTAGCTCTATAGCTTGTTTACTGGTTGACATTATATAATCAGTAGCTCTATAGCTTATCTTCTGGTTGTCAGAATACAAGCAGTAGCTCTATAACTTGTGAAATGGTTGTCAGCATATCATCAGTAGCTCTGTAGCTTGTGTACTGGTTGTCAGAATATAATCAGTAGCTCTATACCTGTGTACTGGCTGTCAATTTATAATCAGTAGCTCTATAGCTTGTGTACTGGTGGTCAGTAAATGATCAGTAGCTGAATAGCTTGAGTACTGCTTGTCAGTTTATACTCAGTAGCTCTTTAGCTTGTGTACTGTTTGTCAGTATATGATCAGTAGCTCTTTAGCTTTTGTATTGCTTGTCAGTATATGATCAGTAGCTCTACAGCTTGTGTACTAGTTGTCCGTATATACTTAGTAGCTCTATAGCTCGTGTACTATTTCTCAGTATATGATCTGCAGCTCTGTAGCTAGTGTACTGCTTGTCACTATATGATCAGTAGCTCTATAGCTTGTGTACTGGTTGTCCATATATAAGCAGTAGCTCTATAGCTTGTGAACAGGTTGTCAGAATATGTTCAGTTGCTCTGTAGCTAATGTACTGATTGTCAGTATATTATCAGTAGCTCTATACATTGTGTACTGGTTGTCAATATATAATCAGTAGCTCTATGAGCATGTACTGGTTGTCAGTATATAAGCAGTAGCTCTATGACTTGTGATCTGTAGTCAGTATATCATCAGTAGCTCTGTTGCTCGTGTACTGGTTGTTAGAATATAATCAGTAATTCTGCAGCTTGTGTACTGCTTGTCAGTATATGATCAATAGCTCTATAGCTTGTGAACTGGTTGTCCATATATAGTAGTAGCTCTACAGCTTGTGGACTGGTTGTCAGTATATATGATCAGTTGCTCTTTAGCTTATGTACTGATTGTCAGTATATAATCAGTAGCTCTATAACTTGTGTACTGATTGTCAGTTTGTAATCTGTAGCTCTATGGTTTTTGTACTGGTTGTCATTGTTTAAGCAGTAGCTCTGCAGCTTGTGTGTTGTCAGTTTTTAATCAGTAGCTCTATAGCTTGTGTACTGGTTGTCAGTAAATAATCAGTAGCTCTACAGCTTATGTAGCGGTTGTCTGTATATAATCAGAAGCTCTATAGCTTGTGTACTTCATGCCAGAATATAATCAGTAACTCAATAGCTTGTGTACTTAGTGTCAGTATATAATCAGTATCTCTATAGCTTGTTTACTGGTTGTCAGTATATAATCAGTACCTCTACATCTTGAGTACTGGTTGTCACTATATAATCAAGCTCTACAGCTTGTGTACTGGCTGTTGATATATAATCAGTAGCTCTACTGCTTGTGTATTGGTTGTCAGTATATAATCAAAGCTCTAAAGCTTTTGTAGTGGTTGTCAGTATACAATCCGTAGCTCTACAGCATGTGTACTGGTTGTCAGTATATAATCAGAAGCTCTATAGCTTGTCTACTGATTGTCAGTGTATAATCAGTAGCTGTATAGCTCGTGCACTGGTTTCTGTATATAATCAGTTGCTCTATAGTGTATGTCTGTATATAATAAATAGCTCAATAGCTTGTGTACTGGTTGTTAAGTATATAATCAGTAGGTCTATAGCTTGCATACTGGTGTTCATAATATAATCAGCAGCTCTATAGCTTGTGTACTGGTTGTCAGTGTATAATCAGTAGGTCTATAGCTTGTGTACTAGTTGTCAATATATAATCAGTAGCCCTATAGCTTGTGTACTGGTTGTCAGTATATGATCAGTAGCTCCATAGCGTGTCTACTGCTTGTCAGTACATGAACAGTTGTTCTGTAGCTTGTGAACTGGTTGTCCGTATATGATCAGTGGCTCTGTAGCTGGTGTACTGCTTGTCAGTATATGATCAGTAGCTCTATAACTTTTGTACTGGTTGTCCATATATTAGCAGTAGCTCTATAGTTTGTGTACTGGCTGTCAGTAAATGATCAGTAGCTATGTAGCTTGTGTATTGATTGGCAATATATAATCAGTAGCTCTATATCTTGTGTACTGGTTGTCAGTTTATAATCAGAAGCTCTATAGCTTGTGTACTGGTTGTCTGTATATAATCAACAACTCTATAGCTTGTGTACAGGTGGTCAGTGTATAATCAGTAGCTCTTAGCTTCTGTACTGGTTGTCAGTATATAATCAGAAACTCTATAGCTTGTACTTGCTTCAGTGTTTATTCAGTAGCTCTATAGCTTGTGTACTCGTTGTCAGTATATAATCAGTACCTCTACAGCTTGCGTACAGGTTGTCAGTATATAAGCAGTAGCTTTACAGCATGTGTACTGTTTATCAGTATATAAGCAGTAGCTCTGCAGCTTATATACTGGTTGTCAGTATATAATCAGTAGCTCTATAGCTTGTGTACTGGTTGTCAGTATATAATCAGAAGCTCTATAGCTTGTGTACTTGCTGTCAGTGTTTAATCAGTAGCTCTACAGCTTGTGTACTGGTTGTCAGTATATAATCAGTAGCTCTACAGCTTGTCTAGTGGTTGTCAGTATGTAATGAGAAGCTCTATAGCTTGCGTACTGGTTGTCAGTATATAATCAATAATTCTATTGCTTGTGTACTGGTTGCTACTGTGTAGTCAGTAGCTCTAAAGCTTGTGTACTGGTTGTCAGTAATTAATCAGTTGCTCTATAGCTAGTGTACTGGTTGTCATTATATAAACAGAAGTTCTACTGCTTGTGTGCTGATTGTCAATATATAATCAGTAGCTCTACAACTTATGTACTGGTTGTCATGATATAACCAGTAGCTCTCTTTCTTGTGTACTGGTCATCAGTATATAATCAGTAGCTCTATAGCTTGTGTACTTTTTGTCTCTATATAATCAGTAGCTCTATAGCTTGTATACTGGTTGTCCATATATAATCAGTAGCTCTATATCTTATGTCTGTATATAATCAATAGCTCTATAGCTTGTGTACTGGTTGTCAGAATATATTCAGTAGCTCTATAGCTTGTGTACTGATTGTCAGTGTATAATCTGTAGCTGTATAGCTCATGTACTGGTTGTCTGTATATAATCATTTGCTTTATTGCATATGTCTGTATATAATCAATAGCTCTAAAGCTTGTGTACTGGTTGTCAGTATATAATCAGTAGGTCTATAGCTTGCATACTGGTTGTCAGAATATAATCAGCAGCTCTATAGCTTGTGTACTGGTTGTCAGTGTATAATCGGTAGGTATATAGCTTGTGTACTAGTTGTCAATATATAATCAGTAGCCCTATAGCTTGTGTACTAGTTGTCAGTATATGATCAGTAGCTCCATAGCGTGTGTACAGCTTGTCGGTATATGATCAGTAGTTCTGTAGCTTGTGAACTGGTTGTCCGTAAATGTTCAGTGGTTCTGTAGCTGGTGTACTGCTTGTCAGTATATGATCAGTTGCTCTATAGCTTGTGTACTGGTTGTCCATATATTAGCAGTAGCTCTATAGCTTGTGTACTGGTTGTCAGTGAATAATCAGTAGCTCTGTAGCTTCTGTACTGGTTGTCAGTATATAATCAGAAGCTCTATAGATTTTGTACTGGCTGTCAGTATATAATCAGAAGCTCTATAGCTTGTGTACTTGCTGTCAGTGTTTAATCAGTGGCTCTACAGCTAGTGTACTGGTTGTCAGTATATAATCAGTAGCTCTACAGCTTGTCTAGTGGTTGTCATGTAATCAGAAGCTCTATAGCTTGTGTATGGGTTGTCAGTATATAATCAGTAATTCTATAGCTTGTGAAGTGGTTGTCACTATGTAGTCTGTAGCTCTATAGCTTGTGTACTGGTTGTCAGTAATTAATCAGTAGCTCTATTGCTAATGTACTGGTTGTCAGTGTATAATCAGAAGTTCTAAAGCTTGTGTGCTGATTGTCATTATATTATCAGTAGCTCTACAACTTATGCACTGGTTGTCAGGATATAACCAGTAGCTCTATGGATTGAGTACTGGTTGTCAGTATATAATCAGTAGCTCTACAGCTTGTGTACTTTTTATCTGTATATGATCAGTAGCTCTATAGCTTGTATACTGGTTGTCTATATATAATCAGTAGCTCTATATCTTATGTCTGTATATAATCAATAGCTCTATAAGCTTGTACTGGTTGTCAGAATATAATCAGTAGCTCTATAGCTTGTGTACTGATTGTCAGTGTATAATCAGTAGCTGTATAGCTCGTGTACTGGTTGTCTGTATATAATCAGTAACTCTATAGAGTTTGTCTGTATATAATCAATAGCTCTATAGCTTGTGTACAGGTTGTCAGTATATAATCAGTAGGTCTATAGCTTGCATACTGGTTATCAGAATATAATCAGCAGCTCTATAGCTTGTGTACTGGTTGTCAGTGTATAATCAGTAGGTCTATGGCTTGTGTACTAGTTGTCAATATATAATCAGTAGCCCTATAGCTTGTGTACTAGTTGTCAGTATATGATCAGTAGCTCCATAGCGTGTGTACTGCTTGTCGGTATATGATCAGTAGTTCTGTAGCTTGTGAACTGGTTGTCTGTAAATGATCAGTGGCTCTGTAGCTGGTGTACTGCTTGTCAGTATATGATCAGTAGCTCTATAGCTTGTGTACTGGTTGTCCATATATTAGCAGTAGCTCTATAGCTTGTGTTCTGGTAGTCATTGTATAATCAGTAGCTCTGTAGCTTCTGTACTGGTTGTCAGTATATAATCAGAAGCTCTATAGATTTTGTACTGGTTGTCAGTATATAATCAGAAGCTCTTTAACTTGTGTACTTGCTGTCAGTGGTTAATCAGTAGCTCTACAGCTAGTGTACTGGTTGTCAGTATATAATCAGTAACTCTACAGCTTGTCTAGTGGTTGTCAGTATGTAATCAGAAGCTCTATAGCTTGTGTACGGGTTGTCAGTATATAATCAGTAATGCTATAGCTTGTGTAGTGGTTGTCACTATGTAGTCAGTAGCTCTATAGCTTGTGTACTGGTTGTCAGTAATTAATCAGTAGCTCTATAGCTAGTGTACTGGTTGTCAGTGTAAATCAGAGGTTCTAATGCTTGTGTGCTGATTGTCATTATATAATCAGTAGCTCTACAACTTATGTACTGGTTGTCAGGATATAACCAGTAGCTCTATAGCTTGTGTACTGGTTGTCAGTATATAATCAGTAGCTCTATAGCTTGTGTACTTTTAATCTGTATATAATCAGTAGCTCTATACTTGTATACTGGTTGTCCATATATAATCAGTAGCTCTAAATCTTATGTCTGTATATAATCAATAGCTCTATAGCTTGTGTACTGGTTGTCAGAATATAATCAGTAGCTCTATAGCTTCTGTACTGGTTGTCAGTGTATAATCAGTAGGTCTATATCTTGTGTACTAGTTGTCTGTATTTAATCAGTAGCCCTATAGCTTGTGTACTGGTTTTCAGCATATAATCAGTAGGTCTATAGCTTGTGTACTGGTTGTCAGTGTATAATCAATAGCTCTATAGCTTGTGTACTGGTTGTCAGTGTGTAATCAGTAGCTCTATAGCTTGCGTACTGGTTGTCCGTATATAATCAGTAGCTATATAGCTAATGTCAGTATGTAATCAATAGCTCTGTAGCTTGTGTACTGGTTGTCAGATTATAATCAGTAGCACTACAGCTTGTGTAATGGCTGTCCGTATATAATCAGTAGTTTTATAGCTTGTGTACACGTTGTCTTTGTATAATCTGTAGCTCTATAGCTGATGTCTGTATATAATCAATAGCTCTATAGCTTGTGTACTGGTTGTCAGAATATAATCAGTAGCTCTTTAGCTTGTTTACTGGTTGTCAATGTATAATCAGTAGGTCTGTAGCTTGTGTACTAGTTGTCAGTATTTAATCAGTAGCCCTATAGCTTGTGTACTAGTTGTCAGAATATAATCAGTAGCTCTATAGCTTGTTTATTGATTGTCAGAATATAATCAGTTGCTCTATAGCTTGTTTATTAGTTTTAGAATGTAATCAGTAGCTCTACAGCTTCTGTACTAGTTGTCAATATACTGTATAATCAGTAATCTCTATAGCTTGCTTACTGGTTGTCAGTATATACAGTAGCTCTGCAGCTTGTATACTGGTTGTCAGTATATAATCAGTAGCTCTATAGCTTGTGTACTGTTGTCAGTATACATCAGTAGCTCTCACGGCTTGAGTACTGGTTGTCAATAAGTAATCAGTAGCTCTGTAGCTTGTGCACTGGATGTCAGTATATGACCTGCAGCTCTATAGCTTGTGTACTGGCTGTCAGTGTATGAGCAGTAGCTCTATAGCTTGTTTACTGGTTGTCATTATATAATCAGTAGCTCTATAGCTTATCTACTGGTTGTCAGAATATAAGCAGTAGCTCTACAACTTGTGAACTGGTTGTCAGTATATCATGAGTAGCTCTGTAGCTTGTGTACTGGTTGTCAGAATATAATCAGTAGCTCTATACCTTGTGTACTGGCGTCTCAGAAAATGATCAGTAGCTGAATAGCTTTTGTACTGCTTGTCAGTTTATACTCAGTAGCTCTTTAGCTTGTGTACTGTTTGTCAGTATATGATCAGTAGCTCTTTAGCTTGTGTACTGCTTGTCAGTATATGATCAGTAGTTCTACAGCTTGTGTACTAGTTGTCCTTATATACTTAGTAGCTCTATAGCTTGTGTACTATTTGTCAGTATATGATCTGCAGCTCTGTAGCTTGTGTACTGCTTGTCAGTATATGATCAGTAGCTCTATAGCTTGTGTACTGGTTGTCCATATATAGCAGTAGCTCTATAGCTTGTGAACAGGTTGTCAGAATATGTTCAATTGCTCTGTAGCTAATGTACTGATTGTCAGTATATAATCAGTAGCTCTATACATTGTGTACTGGTTGTCAATATATAATCAGTAGCTCTATGGCTTGTGTACTGGTTGTCAGTATATAAGCAGTAGCTCTATGACTTGTGATCTGGTAGTCAGTATATCATCAGTAGCTCTGTAGCTTGTGTACTGGTTGTCAGAATATAATCAGTAGTTCTGCAGCTTGTATACTGCTTGTCAGTATATGATCAATAGCTCTATAGCTTGTTTACTAGTTGTCCGTATATAACTAGTAGATCTACAGCTTGTGTACTGGTTGTCAGTTTATAATCAGAAGCTCTATAGCTTGTGTACTGGTTGTCTGTATATAATCAGTAACTCTATAGCTTGTGTACAGGTGGTCAGAGTATAATCAGTAGCTCTGTAGCTTCTGTACTGGTTGACAGTATATAATCAGTAGCTCTACAGCTTGTGTACTGGTTGTCAGTATATAATCAGAAGCCCTATAGATTTTGTAGTGGTTGTCAGTATATAATAAGAAACTCTATAGCTTGTGTACTTGCTTTCAGTGTTTATTCAGTAGCTCTATAGCTTTGTACTGGTTGTCAGTATATAATCAGTACCTCTACAGCTTGCGTACAGGTTGTCAGTATATAAGCAGTAGCTTTACAGCTTGTGTGCTGTTTGTCAGTATATAAGCAGTAGCTCTGCAGCTTATATACTGGTTGTCAGTATATAATCAGTAGCTCTATAGCTTGTGTACTGGTTGTCAGTATATAATCAGAAGCTCTATAGCTTGTGTACTTGCTGTCAGTGTTTAATCAGTAGCTCTACAGCTTGTGTACTGGTTGTCAGTATATAATCAGTAGCTCTACAGCTTGTCTAGTGGTTGTCAGTATGTAATGAGAAGCTCTATAGCTTGCGTACTGGTTGTCAGTATATAATCAGTAATTCTATTGCTTGTGTACTGGTTGCTACTGTGTAGTCAATAGCTCTATAGCTTGTGTACTGGTTGTCAGTAATTAATCAGTAGCTCTATAGCTAGTTTACTGGTTGTCATTATATAAACAGAAGTTCTACTGCTTGTGTGCTGATTGTCAATATATAATCAGTAGCTCTACAACTTATGTACTGGTTGTCAGGATATAACCAGTAGCTCTCTTTCTTGTGTACTGGTCGTCAGTATATAATCAGTAGCTCTATAGCTTGTGTACTTTTTGTCTCTATATAATCAGTAGCTCTATAGCTTGTATACTGGTTGTCCATATATAATCAGTAGCTCTATATGTTATGTCTGTATATAATCAATAGCTCTATAGATTGTGTACTGGTTGACAGAATATATTCAGTAGCTCTATAGCTTGTGTACTGATTGTCAGTGTATAATCTGTAGCTGTATAGCTCATGTACTGGTTGTCTGTATATAATCATTTGCTCTATAGCGTATGTCTGTATATAATCAATAGCTCTATAGCTTGTGTACTGGTTGTCAGTATATAATCAGTAGGTCTATAGCTTGCATACTGGTTGTCAGAATATAATCAGCAGCTCTATAGCTTGTGTACTGGTTGTTAGTGTATAATCGGTTGGTATATAGCTTGTGTACTAGTTGTCAATTTATAATCAGTAGCCCTATAGCTTGTGTACTAGTTGTCAGTATATGATCAGTAGCTCCATAGCGTGTGTACAGCTTGTTGGTATATGATCAGTAGTTCTATAGCTTGTGAACTGGTTTTCCGTAAATGTTCAGTGGCTCTGTAGCGGGTGTACTGCTTGTCAGCATATGATCAGTAGCTTTATAGCTTGTGTACTGGTAGTCCATATATTAGCAGTAGCTCTATAGCTTGTGTACTGGTTGTCAGTGTATAATCAGTAGCTCTGTAGCTTCTGTACTGGTTGTCAGTATATAATCAGATGCTCTATAGATTTTGTACTGGTTGTCAATATATAATCAGAAGCTCTATAGCTTGTGTACTTGCTGACAGTGTTTAATCAGTAGCTCTACAGCTAGTGTACTGGTTGTCAGTATATAATCAGTAGCTCTTCAACTTGTCTAGTGGTTGTCATGTAATCAGAAGCTCTATAGCTTGTGGGTTGTCAGTATATAATCAGTAATGCTATAGCTTGTGAAGTGGTTGTCACTATGTAGTCTGTAGCTCTATAGCTTGTGTACTGGTTGTCAGTAATTAATCAGTAGCTCTATAGCTAATGTACTGGTTGTCAGTGTATAATCAGAAGTTCTAATGCTTGTGTGCTGATTGTCATTATATAATCAGTAGTCTCTACAACTTATGCACTGGTTGTCAGGATATAACCAGTAGCTCTATGGATTGAGTACTGGTTGTCAGTATATAATCAGTAGCTCTACAGCTTGTGTACTTTTTATCTGTATATGATCAGTAGCTCTATAGCTTGTATACTGGTTGTCTATATATAATCAGTAGCTCTATATCTTATGTCTGTATATAATCAATAGCTCTATAGCTTGTGTACTGGTTGTCAGAATATAATCAGTAGCTCTATAGCTTGTGTACTGATTGTCAGTGTATAATCAGTAGCTGTATAGCTCGTGTACTGGTTGTATATAATCAGTTGCTCTATAGCTTATGTCTGTATATAATCAATAGCTCTATAGCTTGTCTACTGGTTGTCAGTATATAATCAGTAGGTCTATTGCTTGCATACTGGCTGTCAGAATATAATCAGCAGCTCTATAGCTTGTGTACTGGTTGTCAGTGTATAACTGGTAGGTCTATAGCTTGTGTACTTGTTGTCAATATATAATCAGTAGCCCTGTAGCTTGTGTACTAGTTGTCAGTATATGATCAGTAGCACCATAGGTTGTGTACAGCTTGTCGGTATATGATCAGTAGTTCTGTAGCTTGTGAACAGGTTGTCCGTAAATTATCAGTGGCTCTGTAGCTGGTGTACTGCTTGTCAGTATATGATCAGTAGCTCTATAGCTTGTGTACTGGTTGTCCATATATCAGCAGTAGCACTATAGCTTGTGTACTGGTTGTCAGTATATGATCAGTAGCTATGTATCTTGTGTATGGATTGGCAATATATAATCAGTAACTCTATAGCTTGTGTACTGGTTGTCAGTATATAATCAGAAGCTGTATAGCTTGTGTACTTGCTGTCAGTGTTTAATCAGTAGCTCTACAGCTTGTGTACTGATTGTCAGTATATAATCAGTAGCTCTACAGCTTGTCTAGTGGTTGTCAGTATGTAATGTGAAGCTCTATAGCTTGTGTACTGGTTGTCAGTATATAATCAGTATGCTATTGCTTGTGTACTGGTTGTCACTATGTAGTCAGTAGTTCTATAGCTTGTGTACTGGTTGTCAGTAATTAATCAGTAGCTCTATAGCTAGTGTACTGGTTGTCAGTATATAAACAGAAGTTCTAATGCTTGTGTGCTGATTGTCAATATAATCAGTAGCTCTACAACTTATGTACTGGTTGTCAGTATATAATCAGTAGCTGTATAGCATGTGTACTTTTTGTCTGTATATAATCAGTAGCTCTATAGCTTGTATACTGATTGTCCATATATAATCAGTAGCTCTATATCTTATGTCTGTATTTAATCAATAGCTCTATAGCTTGTGTACTGGTTGTCAGAATATAATCAGTAGCTCTATAGCTTGTGTACTGATTGTCAGTGTATAATCAGTAGCAGTATAGCTCGTGTACTGGTTGTCTGTATATAATCAGTTACTCTATAGCGTTTGTCTGTATATAATCAAAAGCTCTATAGCTTGTGTACTGGTTGTCAGTATATAATCAGTAGGTCTATAGCTTGCATACTGGTTATCAGAATATAATCAGCAGCTCTATAGCTTGTGTACTGGTTGTCAGTGTATAATCAGTAGGTCTATAGGCTTGTGTACTGTTGTCAATATATAATCAGTAGCCCTATTGCTTGTGTACTAGTTGTCAGTATATGATCAGTAGCTCCATAGCGTGTGTACTGCTTGTCGGTATATGATCAGTAGTTCTGTAGCTTGTGAACTGGTTGTCCGTAAATGATCAGTGGCTCTGTAGCTGGTGTACTGCTTGTCAGTATATGATCAGTAGCTCTATTGCTAGTGTACTGGTTGTCCATATATCAGCAGTAGCTCTATAGCTTGTATACTGGTAGTCATTGTATAATCAGTAGCTCTGTAGCTTCTGTACTGGTTGTCAGTATATAATCAGAAGCTCTATAGCTTGTGTACTGGTTGTCTGTATATAATCGGTAACTCTATTGCTTGTGTACAGGTGGTCAGTGTATAATCAGTAGCTCTGTAGCTTCAGTACTGTTTGTCAGTATATAATCAGTAGCTCTTCAGCTTGGGTACTGGTTGTCAGTATATAATCAGAAGCTCTATTGATTTTGTACTGGTTGTCAGTATATAATCAGAAGCTCTATAGCTTGTGTACTTGCTGTCAGTGTTTAATCATATCTCTATAGCTTGGGTACTGGTTGTCAGTATATAATCAGTACCCCTACAGCTTCATGCATTGGTTGTCAGTATATAGCAGTAGTTTTACAGCTTGTGTGCTGTTGTCAGTACATAAGCAGTAGCTCTGCAGCTTGTATACTGGTTGTCAGTATATAATCAGAAGCGTATAGCTTGTGTACTTGCTGTCAGTGTTTAATCAGTAGCTCTACAGCTTGTGTACTGGTGTCAGTATATAATCAGTAGCTCTACAGCTTGTCTAGTGGTTGTCAGTATGTAATGTGAAGCTCTATAGCTTGTGTACTGGTTGTCAGTATATAATCAGTATGCTATTGCTTGTGTACTGGTTGTCACTATGTAGTCAGTAGTTCTATAAGCTTGTACTGGTTGTCAGTAATTAATCGGTAGCTCTATAGGTAGTGTACTGGTTGTCAGTATATAAACAGAAGTTCTAATGCTTGTGTGCTGATTGTCAATATATAATCAGTAGCTCTACAACTTATGTACTGGTTGTCAGTATATAATCAGTAGCTGTATAGCATGTGTACTTTTTGTCTGTACATAATCAGTAGCTCTATAGCTTGTATACTGATTGTCCATATATAATCTGTAGCTCTATATCTTATGTCTGTATTTAATCAATAGCTCTATAGCTTGTGTACTGGTTGTCAGAATATAATCAGTAGCTCTATAGCTTGTGTACTGATTGTCAGTGTATAAACAGTAGCAGTATAGCTCGTGTACTGGTTGTCTGTATATAATCAGTTACTCTATAGCGTTTGTCTGTATATAATCAAAAGCTCTATAGCTTGTGTACTGGTTGTCAGTATATAATCAGTAGGTCTATAGCTTGCATACTGGTTATCAGAATATAATCAGCAGCTCTATAGCTTGTGTACTGGTTGTCAGTGTATAATCAGTAGGTCTATGGCTTGTGTACTAGTTGTCAATATATAATCAGTAGCCCTATTGCTTGTGTACTAGTTGTCAGTATATGATCAGTAGCTCCATAGCGTGTGTACTGCTTGTCGGTATATGATCAGTAGTTCTGTAGCTTGTGAACTGGTTGTCCGTAAATGATCAGTGGCTCTGTAGCTGGTGTACTGCTTGTCAGTATATGATCAGTAGCTCTATAGCTTGTGTACTGGTTGTCCATATATCAGCAGTAGGTCTATAGCTTGTGTACTGGTAGTCATTGTATAATCAGTATCTCTGTAGCTTCTGATCTGGTTGTCAGTATATAATCAGAAGCTCTATAGATTTTGTACAGGTTGTCAGTATATAATCAGAAGCTCTATAACTTGTGTACTTGCTGTCAGTGGTTAATCAGCAGCTCTACAGCTAGTGTTCTGGTTGTCAGTATATAATCTGTAGCTCTACAGCTTGTCTAGTGGTTGTCAGTATGTAATCAGAAGCTCTATAGCTTGTGTACGGGTTGTCAGTATATAATCAGTAATGCTATAGCTTGTGTAGTGGTTGTCACTATGTAGTCAGTAGCTCTATAGCTTGTGTACTGGTTGTCAGTAATTAATCAGTAGCTCTATAGCTAGTTTACTGGTTGTCAGTGTATAATCAGAGGTTCTAATGCTTGTGTGCTGATTGTCATTATATAATCAGTAGCTCTACAACTTATGTACTGGTTGTCAGGATATAACCAGTAGCTCTATGGCTTGTGTACTGGTTGTCAGTATATAATCAGTAGCTCTATAGCTTGTGTACATTTTATCTGAATATAATCAGTAGCTCTATAGCTTGTATACTGGTTGTCCATATATAATCAGTAGCTCTATATCTTATGTCTGTATATAATCAATAGCTCTATAGCTTGTGTACTGGTTGTCAGAATATAATCAGTAGCTCTATAGCTTCTGGACTGGTTGTCAGAGTATAATCAGTAGGTCTATATCTTGTGTACTAGTTGTCTGCATTTAATCAGTAGCCCTATAGCTTGTGTACTGGTTTTCAGCATATAATCAGTAGGTCTATAGCTTGTGTACTGGTTGTCAGTGTATAATCAATAGCTCTATAGCTTGTGTACTGGTTGTCAGTGTGTAATCAGTAACTCTATAGCTTGTGTACTGGTTGTCAGTATAAAATCAGTAGCTATATAGCTTATGTCAGTATGTAATCATTAGCTCTGTAGCTTGTGTACTGGTTGTCAGATTATAATCAGTAGCACTACAGCTTGTGTAATGGCTGTCCGTATATAATCAGTAGTTTTATAGGTTGTGTACACGTTGTCTTTGTATAATCTGTAGCTCTATAGCTGATGTCTGTATATAATCAATAGCTCTGTAGCTTGTGTACTGGTTGTCAGAATATAATCAGTAGCTCTTTAGCTTGTGTACTGGTTGTCAATGTATAATCAGTAGGTCTGTAGCTTGTGTACTAGTTGTCAGTATTTAATCAGTAGCCCTATAGCTTGTGTACTAGTTGTCAGAATATAATCAGTAGCTCTATAGCTTGTTTATTGATTGTCAGAATATAATCAGTTGCTCTATAGCTTGTTTACTAGTTTTAGAATGTAATCAGTAGCTCTACAGCTTGTGTACTAGTTGTCAATATACTGTATAATCAGTAACTCTATAGCTTTGTACTGGTTGTCAGTATATAACAGTAGCTCTGCAGCTTGTATACTGGTTGTCAGTATATAATCAGTAGCTCTATAGCTTGTGTACTGTTGTCAGTATACGATCAGTAGCTCACGGCTTGAGTACTGGTTGTCAATAGGCAATCAGTAGCTCTGTAGCTTGTGCACTGGATGTCAGTATATGACCTGTAGCTCTATAGCTTGTGTACTGGTTGTCAGTGTATGAGCAGTAGCTCTATAGCTTGTTTACTGGTTGTCATTATATAATCAGTAGCTCTATAGCTTATCTACTGGTTGTCAGAATATAATCAGTAGCTCTATACCTTGTGTACTGGCTGTCAATATATAATCAGTAGCTCTATACCTTGTGTACTGGCGTCTCAGTAAATGATCAGTAGCTGAATAGCTTTTGTACTGCTTGTCAGTTTATACTCAGTAGCTCTTTAGCTTGTGTACTGTTTGTCAGTATGATCAGTAATTCTACAGCTTGTGTACTAGTTGTCCTTATATACTTAGTAGCTCTATAGCTTGTGTACTATTTGTCAGTATATATGATCTGCAGCTCTGTAGCTTGTGTACTGCTTGTCAGTATATGATCAGTAGCTCTATAGCTTGTGTACTGGTTGTCCATATATAAGCAGTAGCTCTATAGCTTGTGAACAGGTTGTCAGTATATGTTCAGTTGCTCTGTAGCTAATGTACTGATTGTCAGTATGTAATCAGTAGCTCTATACATTGTGTACTGGTTGTCAATATATAATCAGTAGCTCTATGGCTTGTGTACTGGTTGTCAGTATATAAGCAGTAGCTCTATGAATTGTGATCTGGTAGTCAGTATATCATCAGTAGCTCTGTAGCTTGTGTACTGGTTGTCAGAATATAATCAGTAGTTCTGCAGCTTGTGTACTGCTTGTCAGTATATGATCAATAGCTCTATAGCTTGTTTACTGGTTGTCCGTATATAAGTAGTAGATCTACAGCTTGTGGACTGGTTGTCAGTATATGATCAGTTGTTCTTTAGGTTATGTACTGATTGTCAGTATATAATCAGTAGCTCTATAGCTTGTGTACTGATTGTCAGTTTATAATCTGTAGCTCTATGGTTTTTCTACTGGTTGTCAGTGTATGAGCAGTAGCTCTGCAGCTTGTGTGCCGTTGTCAGTTATTAATCAGTAGCTGTATAGCTTGTGTACTGCATGTCAGTATATAATCAGTAACTCTATAGCTCGTGTACTTGGTGTCAGTATATAATCAGTACCTCTATAGCTTGTGTACTGGCTGTTAATATATAATCAGTAGCTCTACAGCTTGTGTACTGGTTGTCAGTATATAATCTGAAGCTCTAAAGCTTTTGTAGTGGTTGTCAGTATACAATCTGTAGCTCTATAGCTTGTGTACTGGTAGTCAGTATATAATCAGAAGCTCTATAGCTTGTGTACTGATTGTCAGTGTATAATCAGTAGCTGTATAGCTCGTGCACTGGTTGTCTGTATATAATCAGTTGCTCTGTAGCGTATGTCTGTATATAATCAATAGCTCTATAGCTTGTGTACTGGTTGTCAGTATATAATCAGTCGGTCTATATCTTGCATACTGGTTGTCAGAATATATCAGCAGCTCTATAGCTTGTGTACTGGTTGTCAGTGTATAATCGGTGGTCTATAAGCTTGTGTACTAGTTGTCAATATATAATCAGTAGCCCTATTGCTTGTGTACTAGTTGTCAGTATATGATCAGTAGCTCATAGCGCGTGTCTACTGCTTGTCAGTATATGATCAGTAGTTCTGTAGCCTAGAACTGGTTGTCCGTACATGATCAGTGGCTCTGAAGCTGGTGTACTGCTTGTCAGTATATGATCAGTAGCTCTATATCTTGTGTACTGGTTGTCCATATATTAGCAGTAGCTCTATAACTTGTGTACTGGTTGTCAGTATATGATCAGTAGCTATGTAGCTTGTGTATTGATTGGCAATATATAATCAGTAGCTCTATAGCTTGTGTACTGGTTTTCAGTTTATAATCAGAAGCTCTATAGCTTGTGTACTGGTTGTCTGTATATAATCGGTAACTCTATAGCTTGTGTACATGTGGTCAGTGTATAATCAGTAGCTCTGTAGCTTCTGTACTGGTTGTCTATATATAATCAGTAGCTCTACTGCTTGTATACTGGTTGTCAGTATATAATCAGAAGCTCTATAGATTTTGTACTGGTTGTCAGTATATAATCAGAAGCTCTATAGCTTGTGTTCTTGCTGTCAGTGTTTAATCAGTAGCTCTACAGCTTGTGTACTGGTTGTCAGTATATAATCAGTAGCTCTACAGCTTGCGTACAGGTTGTCAGTATATAAGCAGTAGCTCTGCAGCTTGTATACTGGTTGTCAGTATATAATCAGTAGCTCTATAGCTTGTGTACTGGTTGTCAGTATGTAATCAGTAGCTCTACAGCTTGTCCAGTGGTTGTCAGTATGTAATGAGAAGCTCTATAGCTTGTGTACTGGTTGTCAGTATATAATCAGTAACGCTATTGCTAGTGTACTGGTTGTCACTATATAGTCAGTAGCTCTATATCTTGTGTACTGGTTGTCAGTAATTAATCAGTAGCTCTATAGCTAGTGTACTGGTTCTCAGTATATAATCAGAAGTTCTAACGCCTGTGTGCTGATTGTCAATATATAATCAGTAGCTCTACAACTTATGTACTGGTTGTCAGGATATAACCAGTAGCTCTATGGCTTGTGTACTGGTTGTCAGTATATAATCAGTAGCTCTATAGCTTGTGTACTTTTGTCTCTATATAATCAGTAGCTCTATAGCTGTATACTGGTTGTCCATATATAATCAGTAGCTCTATATTTTATGTCTGTATATAATCAATAGCTCTATATAGCTTGTGTACTGGTTGTCAGAATAAAATCAGTAGCTCTATAGATTGTGTACTGGTTGTCAGTGTATAATTAGTAGATCTATATCTTGTGTACTAGTTGTCAGCATTTAATCAGTAGCCCTATAGCTTGTGTACTGGTATTCAGCATATAATCAGTAGGTCTATAGCTTGTGTACTGGTTGTCAGTGTATAATAATAGCTCTATAGCTTGTGTTCTGGTTGTCAGTGTGTAATCAGTAGCTCCATAGCTTGTGTACTGGTTGTCTGTATATAATCAGTAGCTTTATAGCTTATGTCAGTATATAATCAATAGCTCTGTGGCTTGTGTACTGGTTGTCAGAATGTAATCAGTAGCTCTATAGCTTGTGTAATGGCTGTCCGTATATAATCAGTAGTTCTATAGCTTGTGTACTCGTTGTCTTTGTTTAATCAGTAGCTCTATAGCTGATGTCAGTATATAATCAATAGCTCTATAGCTTGTACTGGTTGTCAGAATATAATCAGTAGCTCTTTGCTTGTGTACTGGTTGTCAATGTATAATCAGTAGTTCTATAGCTTGTGTTCTAGTTGTCAGTATATAATCAGTAGCTCTATAGCTTGTGTAGTAGTTGTCCGAATATAATCAGTAGCTCTAGAGCATGTGTATTGATTGTCATAATATAATCAGTAGCTCTATAGCTTGTTTACTAGTTTTTAGAATATAATCAGTAGCTCTACAGCTTGTGTACTAGTTGTCAATATACTGTATAATCAGTAACTCTATAGCTTTTGTGCTAGTTATCAGTATATAAGCAGTAGCCTACAGCTTCTATGTGACTGGTTGTCAGTATGTGCAGTAGCTCTAGGCTTGTGTACCAGTTGTCAGTATATAAGGTGAATTTCTGCAGCTTGTATACTGCTTGTCAGTATATAATCAGTAGCTCTGTAGCTTGTGTACTGGTTGTCAGTATATAATCGAAGTTCTATAGCTTGTGTGCTGGTTGTCAATATAAAATCAGTAGCTCTATAGCTTGTGTACTGGTTGTCAGTATATGATCAGTAGCTCTATGGCTTGAGTGCTGGTTGTCAATATGTAATCAGTAGCTCTGTAGCTTGTGTACTGGTTGTCAGTATATGATCAGTAGCTCTATAGCTTGTGTACTCGTTGTCAGTATATAATCAGTAGCTCTATAGCTTATCTACTGGTTGTCAGAATATAAGCAGTAGCTCTATAACTTGTGAACTGGTTGTCAGTATATCATCAGTAGCTCTGTAGCTTGTGTACTGGTTGTCAGAATATAATCAGTAGCTCTATAACTTGTGTACCGGTTGTTAGAATATAATCAGTTGCTCTACAGTTTGTGTACTGGTTGTCACTATATAATCAGAAGCTCTATAGCTTGTGTACTGATTATCAGTGTATAATCAGTAGCTGTATAGCTCATGCACTGGTTGTCTGTATATAATCAGTAGCTCTACAGCTTGTCTAGTGGTTGTCAGTATGTATTCAGAAGGTCTACAGCTTTGTACCAGTTGTCAGTATATAACAGTATCTCTGTAGCTTTTATGTACTGGTTGTCTGTATATAATCAGAAGCTCTATAGCTTGTTTACTTGCTGTCTGTGTTTATTCAGTAGCTCTACAGCTTGTGTACTAGTTGTCAGTATATAATCAGTAGCTCTACAGCTTGTCTAGTGGTTGTCAGTATGTAATCAAGCTCTATAGCTTGTGTACTGGTTGTCAGTATATAATCAGTAACGCTATAGCTTGTGTACTGGTTGTCACTATGTAGTCAGTAGCTCTATAACTTGTGTACTGGTTGTCAGTAATTAATCAGTAGCTCTATAGGTAGTGTACTGGTTGTCAGTATATAATCAGAAGTTCTAATGCTTGTGTGCTGATTGTCAATATATAATCATTAGCTCTACAACTTATGTACTTGTTGTCAGGATATAACCAGTAGCTCTATGGCTTGTGTACTGGTTGTCAGTATATAATCAGTAGCTCTATAGCTTGTGTACTTTTTGTCTCTATATAATCAGTAGCTCTATAGCTTGTATTCTGGTTGTCCATTTATAATCAGTAGCTCTATATCTTATGTCTGTATATAATCAATAGCTCTATAGCTTGTGTACTGGTTGTCAGAATATAATCAGTAGCTCTGTAGCTTAGTACACTAGGTTGTCAGTGTATAATCATTAGGTCTATATCTTGTGTGCTAGTTGTCAGCATTTAATCAGTAGCCCTATAGCTTGTGTACTGGTTTTCAGCATATAATCAGTATGTCTCATAGCTTGTGTACTGGGTTGTCAGTGTATAATCAATAGCTCTATAGCTTGTGTACTGGTTGTCAGTGTGTAATCATTAGCACTATAGCTTGTGTATTGGTTGTCCTTTCATAATCAGTAGCTCTATAGCTTATATCAGTATATAATCAATAGCTCTCTATCTTGTGTACTGGTTGTCAGAATATAATCAGTAGCACTACAGCTTGTGTAATGGCTGTCCGTATATAATCAGTAGTTTTATAGCTTGTGTACACGTTGTCTTTGTATAATCTGTAGCTCTATAGCCGATGTCTGTATATAATCAATAGCTCTATAGCTTGTGTACTGGTTGTCCATATATAAGCAGTAGCTCTATAGCTTGTGAACAGGTTGTCAGTATATGTTCAGTTGCTCTGTAGCTAATGTACTGATTGTCAGTATATAATCAGTAGCTCTATACATTGTGTACTTGTTGTCAATATATAATCAGTAGCTCTATGGCTTGTGTACTGGTTGTCAGTATATAAGCAGTAGCTCTATGACTTGTGATCTGGTAGTCAGTATATCATCAGTAGCTCTATAGCTTGTGTACTGGTTGTCAGAATATAATCAGTAGTTCTGCAGCTTGTGTACTGCTTGTCAGTATATGATCAATAGCTCTATAGCTTGTTTACTGGTTGTCCGTATATAAGTAGTAGCTCTACAGCTTGTGGACTGGTTGTCAGTATATGATCAGTTGTTCTTTAGCTTATGTACTGATTGTCAGTATATAATCAGTAGCTCTATAGCTTGTGTACTGATTGTCAGTTTATAATCTGTAGCTCTCTGGTTTTGTACTGGTTGTCAGTGTATGAGCAGTAGCTCTGCAGCTTGTGTGCCGTTGTCAGTTTTTAATCAGTAGCTGTATAGCTTGTACTGCATGTCAGTATATAATCAGTAACTCTATAGCTTGTGTACTTGGTGTCAGTATATAATCAGTACCTCTATAGCTTGTGTACTGGCTGTTAATATATAATCAGGTTGCTCTACAGCTTGTGTACTGGTTGTCAGTATATAATCTGAAGCTCTAAAGCTTTTGTAGTGGTTGTCAGTATACAATCTGTAGCTCTACAGCTTGTGTACTGGTTGTCAGTATATAATCAGAAGCTCTATAGCTTGTGTACTGATTGTCAGTGTATAATCAGTAGCTGTATAGCTCGTGCACTGGTTGTTTGTATAAATCAGTTGCTCTGTAGCGTATGTCTGTATAAAATCAATAGCTCTATAGCTTGTGTACTGGTTGTCAGTATATAATCAGTAGGTCTATATCTTGCATACTGGTTGTCAGAATATAATCAGCAGCTCTATAACTGTGTACTGGTTGTCAGTGTATAATCGGTAGGTCTATAAACGTGTACTAGTTGTCAATATATAATCAGTAGCCTTATTGCTTGTGTACTGGTTGTCAGTATATGATCAGTAGCTCCATAGCGTGTCTGCTGCTTGTCAGTATATGATCAGTAGTTCTGTAGCTTTGTGAACTGGTTGTCCGTACATGATCAGTGGCTCTGAGCTGGTGTACTGCTTGTCAGTATATGATCAGTAGCTCTATATCTTGTGTACTGGTTGTCCATATATTAGCAGTAGCTCTATAACTTGTGTACTGGTTGTCAGTATATGATCAGTAGCTATGTAGCTTGTGTATTGATTGGCAATATATAATCAGTAGCTCTATAGCTTGTGTACTGGTTGTCAGTTTATAATCAGAAGCTCTATAGCTTGTGTACTGGTTGTCTGTATATAATCGGTAACTCTATAGCTTGTGTACAGGTGGTCAGTGTATAATCAGTAGCTCTGTAGCTTCTGTACTGGTTGTCTATATATAATCAGTAGCTCTACTGCTTGTATACTGGTTGTCAGTATATAATCAGAAGCTCTATAGATTTTGTACTGGTTGTCAGTATATAATCAGAAGCTCTATAGCTTGTGTACTTGCTGTCAGTGTTTAATCAGTAGCTCTACAGCTTGTGTACTGGTTGTCAGTATATAATCAGTAGCTCTACAGCTTGCGTACAGGTTGTCAGTATATAGCAGTAGCTCTGCAGCTTGTATACTGGTTGTCAGTATATAATCAGTAGCTCTATAGCTTGTGTACTGGTTGTCAGTATATCATCAAAAGCTCTATAGCTTGTGTACTTGCTGTCAGTGTTTAATCAGTAGCTCTACAGCTTGTGTACTGGTTGTCAGTATATAATCAGTAGCTCTACAGCTTGTCCAGTGGTTGTCAGTATGTAATGAGAAGCTCTATAGCTTGTGTACTGGTTGTCAGTATATAATCAGTAACGCTATTGCTTGTGTACTGGTTGTCACTATGTAGTCAGTAGCTCTTTAGCTTGTGTACTGGTTGTCAGTAATTAATCAGTAGCTCTATAGGTAGTGTACTGGTTGTCAGTATATAATCGAAGTTCTAATGCCTGTGTGCTGATTGTCAATATATAATCAGTAGCTCTACAACTTATGTTCTGGTTGTCAGGATATAACCAGTAGCTCTATGGCTTGTGTACTGGTTGTCAGTATATAATCAGTAGCTCTATAGCTTGTGTACTTTTGTCTCTATATAATCAGTAGCTCTATAGCTTGTATACTGGTTGTCCATATATAATCATTAGCTCTATAACTTATGTCTGTATATAATCAATAGCTCTATTGCTTGTGTACTGGTTGTCAGAATATAATCAGTTGTTCTATAGATTGTGTACTGGTTGTCAGTGTATAATCAGTAGGTCTATATCTTGTGTACTAGTTGTCAGCATTTAATCAGTAGCCCTATAGCTTGTGTACTGGTATTCAGCATATAATCAGTAGGTCTATAGCTTGTGTACTGGTTGTCAGTGTATAATCATTAGCTCTATAGCTTGTGTATTGGTTGTCCTTTCATAATCAGTAGCTTTATAGCTTATGTCAGTATATAATCAATAGCTCTGTAGCTTGTGTACTGGTTGTCAGAATGTAATAAGTAGCTCTATAGCTTGTGTAATAGCTGTCCGTATATAATCAGTAGTTCTATAGCTTGTGTACTCGTCTTTGTTTAATCAGTAGCTCTATAGCTGATGTCAGTATATAATCAATAGCTCTATAGCTTGTGTACTGGTTGTCAGAATATAATAAGTAGCTCTTTTGCTTGTGTACTGGTTGTCAATGTATAATCAGTAGTTCTATAGCTTGTGTACTAGTTGTCAGTATATAATCAGTAGCTCTATAGCTTGTGTAGTAGTTGTCATAATATAATCAGTAGCTCTATAGCATGTGTATTGATTGTCAGAATATAATCAGTAGCTCTATAGCTTGTTTACTAGTTTTTATAATATAATCAGTAGCTCTACAGCTTGTGTACTAGTTGTCAATATATTGTATAATCAGTAACTCTATAGCTTGTGTACTAGTTATCAGTATATAAGCAGTAGCTCTACAGCTTGCGTACTGGTTGTCAGTATGTAAGCAGTAGCTCTACAGCTTGTGTACCAGTTGTCAGTATATAAGCAGTATCTCTGCAGCTTGTATACTGGTTGTCAGTATATAATCAGTAGCTCTGTAGCTTGTGTACTGGTTGTCAGTATATAATCAGAAGTTCTATAGCTTGTGTGCTGGTTGTCAATATAAAATCAGTAGCTCTATAGCTTGTGTACTGGTTGTCAATTTGTAATCAGTAGCTCTGTAGCTTGTGTACTGGTTGTCAGTATATGATCAGTAGCTCTATAGCTTGTGTACTCCGTTGTCAGTATATAATCAGTAGCTCTATCTCTTGTGTACTGGTTGTCAGTATATATGCAGTAGCTCTATAGCTTGTTTACTGGTTGTCATTATATAATCAGTAGCTCTATAGCTTATCTACTGGTTGTCAGAATATAAGCAGTAGCTCTATAACTTGTGAACTGGTTGTCAGTATATCATCAGTAGCTCTGTAGCTTGTGTACTGGTTGTCAGAATATAATCAGTAGCTCTATAACTTGTGTACCAGTTAGAATATAATCAGTAGCTCTACAGCTTGTGTACTGGTTGTCACTATATAATCAGAAGCTCTCTAGCTTGTGTACTGATTATCAGTGTATAATCAGTAGCTGTATAGCTCGTGCACTGGTTGTCTGTATATAATCAGTAGCTCTACAGCTTGTTTAGTGGTTGTCAGTATGTATTCAGAAGGTCTACAGCTTGTGTACTGGTTGTCAGTATATAAGCAGTATCTCTATAGTTTGTGTACTGGTTGTCTGTATATAATCAGAAGCTCTATAGCTTGTTTACTTGCTGTCTGTGTTTAATCAGTAGCTCTACAGCTTGTGTACTAGTTGTCAGTATATAATCAGTAGCTCTACAGCTTGTCTAGTGGTTGTCAGTATGTAATCAGAAGCTCTATAGCTTGTGTACTGGTTGTCAGTATATAATCAGTAACGCTATAGCTTGTGTACAATTGTCACTCATGTAGTCAGTAGCTCCCATAACTTGTGTACTGGTTGTCAGTAATTAATCAGTAGCTCTATAGGTAGTGTACTGGTTGTCAGTATATAATCAGAAGTTCTAATGCTTGTGTGCTGATTGTCAATATATAATCATTAGCTCTACAACTTATGTACTTGTTGTCAGGATATAACCAGTAGCTCTATGTCTTGTGTACTGGTTGTCAGTATATAATCAGTAGCTCTATAGCTTGTGTTCTTTTTGTCTCTATATAATCAGTAGCTCTATAGCTTGTATACTGGTTGTCCATATATAATCATTAGCTCTATATCTTATGTCTGTATATAATCAATAGCTCTATAGCTTGTGTACTGGTTGTCAGAATATAATCAGTAGCTCTGTAGCTTGTGTACTGGTCGTCAGTGTATAATCATTAGGTCTATATCTTGTGTGCTAGTTGTCAGCATTTAATCAGTAGCCCTATAGCTTGTGTACTGGTTTTCAGCATATAATCAGTAGGTCTATAGCTTGTGTACTGGTTGTCAGTGTATAATCATTAGCTCTATAGCTTGTGTATTGGTTGTCCTTTCATAATCAGTAGCTCTATAGCTTATATCAGTATATAATCAATAGCTCTGTATCTTGTGTACTGGTTGTCAGAATATAATCAGTAGCTCTATAGCTTGTGTAATGGCTGTCCTAATAAACTAGTAGTTCTATAGCTTGTGTACTGCTTGTCCTTGTATAATCAGTAGCTCTATAGCTGATGTCAGTATGTAATCAATATCTCTATAGCTTGTGTACTGGTTGTCAGAAAATAATCAGTAGCTCATTAGCTTGTGTACTGGTTGTCAATGTATAATCAGTAGGTCTGTAGCTTGTGTACTAGTTGTCAGTATATAATCAGTAGCCCTATAGCTTGTATACTAGTTGTCAGAATATAATCAGTAGCTCTATAGCTTTTGTATTGATTGTCAGAATATAATCAGTAGCTCTATAGCTTGTTTACTAGTTTTTAGAATATAATCAGTAGCTCTACAGCTTGTGTACTAGTTGTTAGAATATAGTCACTAGCTCTGTAGCTTGTGTGCTGATTTTCAGAATATAATCACTAATTCTATGGCTTGTGTACTGGTTTTTAGAATATAATCAGTAGCTCTATAGCTTGTGTATTGTTTGTCATAATATAATCAGTAGCTCTGTTGCTTGTTTACTAGTTTTTAGGATAGTATCAGTAGCTCTATAGCTTGTGAACTGGTTATCATAATCAGTAGCTCTACAGCTTGTGTACTAGTTGTTAGAATATAATCGGTAGCTCTATACCTTGTGTACTGGTTGTCATCTGGTCTCCTCTGAAATCAGCCACACCAACTCAATTCATGGTTCAAATATTCAAGGTTTTATTAAGATAGATTCTCCAAATCTATTTATACCACATTTTAAATTTCATCACCATCATCAACATATTTTGTTTTGCAAACACTTTCTCTGGGGTTCTCCCTTTATTTACAATTCCAGCATTTCATTTATATGTATCTATGGATGTGTTTGTATGTTACAGACCCCACTGTAAATGAGTCTACCCTCTCAAATGGATATCCTTTTCCTTGTACCTGTAACGAATAAGCTTTTACAACAACAACACATCAACCCTATATTTTTAGCATTTTCTCCTTCTTGGGCCTGGGTGTAAAGGACCCAATGTACCTTCACCCCTTACCCTTCTTTATGGTCTTAGGTGTCACACCTGATCCCTCAGCCCTATCCCATTTGAGGTGAATGCTCCATCGGGAGCCATCCCCTTCCCTGCCATACCCCCATCCGGCTTGGCCCCCCTTCTTTTTTCTAGTAGCTCATAGGCCGACCACCTGTCTGGCCTCTGGGCTTCCCCATTAAGAATTAGCACCCCCCAAAACCCTGCCATTTCTCAATATCCTCCCTAATTGCCCCATTGAGTGCTGTATTACCCACCACCGACATGTGCACCCCATCTGCATGATACATTATGGCGCGTCGTGTGTAATCAGTTCATGCTTTGTGTATAAACCCCACCAATTTCCTAGCCCAGTCAGCCATCTTCTTGTTTACCATTTCCTAGCATTTGCCAGGACATCCCGGGCATGCCTCCAACATCTGTGTGGGATAATGTGTGACCAAGCCATTGTCAGCCTTGGCCATCATGATTTTATAACTTCCAAGTCCCTAAAGATAATGTGGATTAAAGCCACCCAGGGGCAAGGTGCCCAAAACATTCACGTCTGCATGTGCAATGATCATATATGGTGCTGACATTAATCTTCTGCTCTCATCCCAATAATGGTAACAGCTGTCGCCATTTGTGTCCCCTCCTCCCATGACATTCTATCAAGGTTTTTTCTGGATCTTGTCCCTGTTGGCAGCCCCTGGCTGTAGTGACAGCCCATTTTTCCACCCAATGGATAAATGAATGGCTGACAATCCACACCACCCTGCGTTGTCCAGCCCCTTGAAAACAAAAAACATATACGTTAACAGTCATTTTCACACATATCTCTTATAGGCCTAGGAAGACCACCTGCCCATCCTCGGCACCTCAGTGGGGGGAGCCTTCTAGTCAAGCCACTGCCAAGGCTGCACCAATCCTGAAGGAGTGAGAAGCAAACCTCATTGGGTCCTCACTGAGGAAACCCATTCTTTTTGAGCACAGCTATGAACTGCGCTATTACCAGATCCCCATTGCCATGCCAAAAGGCCCCCCCCTTGCAGTCTGACTGCTATATAGCCCTCTAAGGCTTTCACCACTTCCTCCTCAGGTTCATTTGCATGGTTTAATTCTACCCTACTTCCCCTTCCTGCCTGGGCCATTTTGGAATGACAAAGCCAAACTGTGGCCATGCTTGCCGACCATAAAATGTCCTGGTCTTGCAGCCCACCCATCCTGTCCCCTTTCCCTTTTGCCACCACTTCACTAACCCAAAAAGGCCCTTTGTGCATCCCCAAGAAGATGTCTGCAAACAATCTCGCCTCATAAGCCAAGAAGCACACACATGGCAAACAAGCTAGCAACCTACCCAGCAAGTCCTGCCTATTGATCTGCACCTATCCAACCTCTGGCCCTGTAATCTAACCCACCCTTGCTGCATCCGGCATATGGCCTGGGCCCTGGTGGGTGTCCCCCAGCCCTGTAATTGGCAGATCATGCCAATACTAGCAAGGTGCATCCTTAGGGTGCTGCCTGACATCCCCGCTTCCCAGTTCTCTACCATATACCTCATGACCTGGGATTCAATAACTGGACCACTTACCTCTAGCCCTGCCCACTCCCGGAAACCCTGGAAACTCCTCCACACCACTTCATTGGCCCTTAGTGTGTCAGGGGCCCAGGCACTCTAAAAAAGTAGCTGGGTTTGGTCCATCCAATCTCCCAAAGGTGTGATGGCACCTGCGTTCTCTGGCCGGCCACCTTCAGGGCTAATGCCTGGAATCTGTCCAACTGTAAATGTGAAAGGCTGTCAGCTATGTTGTTCTTAACCCTTTACACGTGTCTAACCTTAAAGGACAAGTTCAGCCTCAGTCCCTCCCACACTAGCATGCCTGTCACTCTCAGCACTGCCTCAGTGGACCCTGATTGTCTATTTATGACAGCCAGTATGGCAATGTCATCACATCTGGAAACCACTTTTTTGTTCTTAAACCGTGGCCCTCATACCACCAGAGCTTACCCACAAGGGGAATGCCTCCAGGAATATAATGTCCCTAGTCAGCCCAAGCTGTACCCCCCTGGGTGGCCATACCTCTGAAATCCATTCGCCCTGGCAATAGGCTCCTATGCCGAGACTACCAGCTGCATCTGTGAAGAGCTGAAGGTCTTCCCCTTCTTCCCACTGATCCCTCCAAAAAGTCACCCCATTATATACTTCCAGGAAAACCTCCCATGATAGCAAGTCATCTTTCACTCCTTTGCTAATGTCCATCCAGTGGTGAGGAGCTTAGCCTTACGATGCCTTGGACAAATCTGGTGAACACCCTCCTGGGGCTACTGCCCACAGGCAAAGTTCAAATGACCCAGAACCTGTTGCACTGTTTGAGCTACACTCTCCTCTGCCCTTTTATCCCCAGGATAAGCCTTTTCAACCTGTCCACCTTGTCCACAGGTTACTGGTAACACTGTTGATCCAAATCCAACTCTATCATCAGGAATTCCAACTGCCTGCTTGGTCCTTCAGTCTTGTCCCCTGCCAGGAGACTCCACTTTCACACATATTGCCTCGAAATCCCTGAGCATGGCCTGTGTGATCTCTCTCTGCCCTCCCTATGAATAGAAAATCTCCAGGTAATGGATGACAGCTCCCTGATTGTATCATACCATAAACACCAATTGTAGCCATGTACTAAAGCCTTCAAATGGATCTACAACCGGTCGTCGACAAAAAGGTTGTCAAATGACCGGACAGTGAAACCGTCATATCAACCACATCTGTGGTCAGCAGATGGTTTCCGACTTGTTCACATTTTCTTCTGGGGGCTCTGCACCTCGAACCCTCCATGCAGGGGTCTGTGCCCCCCCGCAATCCCGACTTTTTATAATCAACTCCAAGTCGGAGTTGATTAGGGGAGGGGGTGAAATCCAATTACAGTGCCTGGGTCCAGTGATCATCCATACAGTGACCTGGTGCTATAGACGCTGTACTGACAGGCACTGCAAAAGTGTCGCTGTTGGAGGTGGATACCGCTCGATGTGGCACAAGCCACCAAACACCCCATGGGCATTGCCTACTGAAGTAGTACTTTCCTTGAAATTGGAAACCCAGCAACTCCCAATCCTGCTCCCGGATCAGCAGCATCCAGAGAGTGGATTCTGTGTCGAGTTTTGGTCACCCAGACCCCTTTTCTTTTTTTAGTTGTTCAACCAGGAGTAGCACACTAAGCTGAAAGCTTTTTCACAGGAGTGACCTGGCTTTTCTGGCTTTTATCAGGTCTACTGCATTGTCCAAGGTGGCGTATGATGTTGTACTCCTCTCTGGGGCTATGGTATCATTCACTGACTCCCTGTCTGGGTACGAGAGATGGTGGATCAACCTGTACCCACCTGGCACCTTCTTAGGCACTATGCTCAGAGGGGAGACCATAAAATTCTCAAAGGGAGGGGCTTTGAATGGGCCTTCTACCTGGCCCACCTATCTCTCCTTCTTGATCTTTTTCTTGATGCCAGATTCTTCGCCCCTATAGCTTTCCTAGATCCAGAATAGTATAAATCAAAACCCATTTTAAAAACCTCCGTAAGAATCAAACCTGCCCCATGATCTGGGTAGTCCTTAATCCATGCAATTACCATTTGTGGTTTAATCAGAGGCCAAGCCAGGGGAAAACACCTCCGCCCTGGCGCATCCAGTTGGAGTGGCTTAACGCCCACTGTAGCCTCCCCTCCCATTCTGCCATCTGAAATTACCCCCTTGCCCGTTGTATCTCCTCCTGCCCCCCCATGGCCACCACAAAAGGACTGCCCTTGAGCTGGAGCAGCATTTCTGGCGCCGTGTGTTCTACATCTGTATGTGGGGTGCATACCCCCACTGCCCAAGCAAGCGTGTTTGTACTTGCAGTTAGTCCAACTGCAGGTGGCTTTATTGAATGCCCAGCAAGCTTTTCCCTCTGTCACTCCACTGCTCTTCTTTCCCTTACTCCGTTCCCACCTGTGCTGACAGTGTCCTAGTCCAGAGCTCAGATAATGTGACAACCCACCTGATGTCCCTATGTAACGCCACCCTGTGATGGCATTTTCATCATAAATCAGCCATCCATGCCCACTCTTGACCCTATAGGCATCTCTAATAATGGCTGTGTATGTAAGGAGTGGGATGGCCAGCTCGGGCTTTTTCTGCAGCATAATCTCACATTAAAATGCATAAAACCCTCCATCCATCCATGCCCCAAATGTTTTACCCTTGTAACTAACGTCTTTGCTGGTGTTACCCACTATGGCCAGAGACACAGCCATCTCGGAGTTGCCTACTGACTCCTTCTGCTCACACATTTTTGCCATATCTTTATCACTTAGGGCAAACATGTCCACATAGTCCCCCTTCCATATCTTTTCTTTCAGGGCCTTCGATACATGATCCCCCAAAGTCATCCCTGGTGGCCAACTGCAACTAGTCTTGCTGCTCCCCTCCCCCATCCCAGCGTTATCTACCACCTTCTCAGGTTTCCTCTCTTCCTTCAGTTCTTTCCAAACCTTATCCACTTCCTCACAACCTTTTTTGCCCTGCTTCTCCATAATTCCTGCCAGGTAGCCTTTTAAACTACCTTCCACTGACAGGTCTACTACCAATACCTTACCCTCCTCCAGTTTAGGCTCACCACCCTCATCCAAGTTGCTCCTGGTCGGCCTCTTGTTGGGTCTCTCCTTCCTGGCAGGCAGGTCCTTCATCTTGTCTGCCTTCCTCTCTTTTTCCTCCTCTGCCCTGAAATTCCTTTATAATGGCCTGCACCTGCTCCATTAGCTCAACCGCTTTCTGTACCAGCACCTCACTGGCCTTCTGCTTTGAAACCTTTGCCATCCTGGAACCACGTAAAATAATTAGTCTGCCTGCTCCCTGGAGTAGGCCTGTGGCTGTACCTGCCTTTTTTTGATCCCCCCAGCAGCTACCCCTGCAATAGCTGTCAATGGAGTCCCCACATCAGCCCAGATGGCTCACAAGATACCTCTCCCCTACCGGCCCCCCAGTCTCTTGCTGACTACCAAAGGCCAGTGAGCATCCCATTTATATCCTCCCCCCTTAGTTGTTTTTCTTTTTTTTTTTTATTTTGTCCAGCCTCTGTCTGCCATGCTGCAACTGCCGGTAAATCATGTGCACCTGGAGCTGTGCCCCCACATCCACGTGTCACTCCCTTCTGCTTTGTTGTTGTCATTGCCCCTTTTGCTGTTTACTTTTTTTATTTTTATTATATCCGCTGGGCAAACAGATTTGGCCAGGTCCAAGTCCCAGCCCCCATCCCATTGAATTGTCCCATTCCCATGCCTAGCTGTGCTTTTCTCTTGTTGTTTTTTTTTTTTGTTTGTTTGTTTTATTATTATTGTGCTCCAGTAACAGTACCAGGCTAGTTGGCCCACCCAGAAGCTCCCTCCCTTCCCCACCTCCAAATCCAATAAATGTAACCAGGTTCGTCTTTGCCTGCGGCTCCTTTCTATAATGACAGCCATCCACATGTCCATGGCCTGCCCTAAAATGGTGGCCTGGCCTGATCACTAGGCTCCAGAATATCCCTTGCATCCACCGCGAGCCACCTCAAACCCCTCAAGCCCACCTCCCTCTGTGCACCTCATCTTTCTTAGTTTGTTTCCTTTATTTATATTTTCCTTTTTTAATCCCTGCTGTTGGGACCCTGAGAAGGCCTGCCACAAGTGGGAACTCTGCCAAGAGCTTGGTGAGGGTCCTCCCTCTGCCAACAAAAGTGGCACCCAGGCCCAGCAGTCACCCCAGAGGTGCCCCAAAACTCGCCCACCTTGCTAGTCCTCATGCTGATGCACCCAACCCTTGCATTATGTAAAACCAGGTATGCATAGGGTTGTATTACTTTTTTTCTTCATGACATTGAAAATGCTGTTCACCCTCCAACTGCAAATGCCCATGCAGGCGGACACATCTCAGGCCACATGGCCAGGCCCTCCCTCAGGACTGCCACCTTTGCAAGAACTTTCCTGCCCATTCAGTCCAAATTGGAGCAGCCACCCAACAGAAAAGCTCCCGATTGCGCCAAATGCTTCTGGTGATCTGTCCCCTTTCCATCCAACCAGCGGCTCCCCAGCAACTGCCATATATGGCCCCTGGAAAAACAACCCCCAGTTGCCCCCCCAGGGCTCACTGCCCAGTCTGGTCCGAAAAACTGCCACTGCTCAGTGGAATCCCACGCCCCCCCAGAGCAATCCAGCCTCTCACCAGTGACCCTGTTCTGGGAGCCATGACAGGAGGAGGACATGTTGCACCACATCCCCAGCCCACACCACATGGTGTGAGATGTCAAGTGGCCTGGCACATCTTCTCACCAGTTTGCGCAGAAAAAGCACCAAACCACAGCAAAACAAGAACATTTTGTCAAGCTGGTATCAAATCACCCTCCTCTTCCAAGGATGCCACTGCCAAACTATCATTTTTTTTTTTTTAATAAAGTGAGGCCCGCCTCCCCCCCCCACAGTGGCGGACGCCACTCCCCAAGCCCGCCAAATGGGTTGCTCTCGATGTACCACTCCCAAGCCTTTCTTAAAACTGCTTCTAAGCAAACACACACACAGTTCTTTTGTTTTTTGTTTAACCATTACCTTGCTTCTCCTGGTAGGATAGTTACCTCTAGGGTCAGGAGTACCCAAACCTGGACACCAACCCAAACCAGTAAAAACACTAACAAAGAAGGGTTAGCCATATGAACTGCAATTAAAATATAATATATACATTATTAGCCACCTTATGTCGAAATAATTAGTATCTCTATAGCGTGTGTACTGGTTGTCAGTATATAATCAGTAGCTCTATAGCTTGTGTACTGTTTGTCAGTATATGATCAATAGCTCTATAGCTTGTGTACTGGTTGTCAGAATATAATCAATAGCTGTATAGCTTGTGTACTGGTTGTCATTATATAATCAGTAGCTCTATAGCTTGTGTACTGGTTGTCAGTATATAATCAGAAGCTCTAAAGCTTTTGTACTGGTTGTCAGTATATAATCAGTAGCTCTATAGCTTGTGTACTGGTTGTCAGTATATAATCAGAAGCTCTAAAGCTTTTATGGCTCTCAGTCTCTAACATCGTTTTAAGTTTAATATTCCCTTAACTTTTCATTTCAGGGTGGCCAAATTAAAACATTTACTTTCTACAGTATTTGGTAATGTACCTCCCATCCCCGCTTTCAGGTTTGTATCGGACCTCTCCCTTTCTTAGGGCACCAGGTACTATTTCCAAAATATATCGTGGTCCTATACCAATGGATACAGGTGGCAGAAGGCCCTACCAAGCTCTGGGTTTCCTTTTCCTCAATATACCCTAATTGTCCAGCTTTATGGAAGTTTTGTCATAAATATGTTTCTCAGGATAGACTCCGCCTCATGCAATTTCATATTGCATAACATGTATTACACTCCCATGAAATTAAAGAAATGGGGTCTCATAAGTTCGGGGCCTGTACCAGAGGATGTCAAGAAGAAGGCACGCTCCTTCACATCTTTTGGTCATGTTCTAAGATAAAGCTATTATGGATGGCCATCCAAAATAACCTAGACCCTCATACTGGGTTTGCAGGAATACTTCACTCCTGATATCTGTTTATTGGGGGATGTATCCTCTGTATAGGTTAGGATTAGAAGGTTTCATATTTCCATGATTGCACTATCAGTTAAGAAAATTGTGCCGGCACTGGAGGATACAGTAGGCCCATCATACCAAGAATGGGTTAATGACATTTTGGCTAACTTACATACTGAGAAAGCTGTAGAGCCTCCACAATAAATTGCAGTGGTACAAGAACATTTGGGATCCCCTTCACACGCTAATTAGGGTTAGAGCTGCTAAATGAATATGTGTATCCAGTGTCTTCTATTGGTGATATCATATTCTATCTCTTAACTTGCATAAGTGCCTTGCTGCTGTATTGGGAGGGAGGGAAAGGGAGGGATGGGGACAGCTCATGTATTAGTCTGTGTACTAGCATTGTATGTGTTAATTTTCTGTCCCCTGAATTTGTATAAGAAAATTATTAATAAAATTGAATTATAAAAAAAAAGAAGCTCTAAAGCTTTTGTACTGGTTGTCAGTATATAATCTGAAGCTCTATAGTTTGTGTACTGGTTGTCAGTATATAATCTGAAGCTCTATAGCATGTGTACTGGTTGTCAGTATATAATCTGAAGCTCTATAGCTTGTGTACTGGTTGTCCATATATAATCAGTAGCTCTATAGCTTGTGTACTGGTTGTCAGTATATAATCGGTAACTCTATAGCTTGTGTACCGGTTGTCAGTATATAATCAGTAGCTCTATAGCTTTTGTACTGGTTGTCAGTATATAATCAGTAGCTCTAAAGCTTTTGTGCTAGTTGTCAGTATATAATCTGAAACGCTATAACTTGTGTACTGGTTGTCAGTATATAATCAGAAGCTCTATAGCTTGTGTACTGGTTGTCCGTATATAATCAGTAGGCTTATGTCAGTATATAATCAATAGCTCTATAGCTAGTGTACTGGTTGTCAGTATATAATAAGTAGGTCTATAACTTGTGTACTGCTTGTCAGTATATAATTGGTAACTCTATAGCTTGTGTACTGGTTGTCAGTATATAATCAGTAGCTCTATAGCTTGTGTAGTGGTTGTCAGTATATAATCAGAAGCTCTAAAGCTTTTGTACTGGTTGTCAGTATATAAACAGAAGCTCTAAAGCTTTTGTACTGGTTGTCGGTATATAATCAGTAGCTCTATAGCTTGTGTACTGGTTGTCAGTATTTAAGCAGTAGCTCTATAGCTTGTGTACTGGTTGTCAGCATATAATCTGCAGCTTTATATCTTGTGTACTGGTTGTCAGTATATAAACAGAAGCTCTAAAGCTTTTGTACTGGTTGTCAGTTTATAATCAGTAGCTCTATAGCTTGTGTACTGGTTGTCAGTATATAATCAGAAGCTCTAAAGCTTGTGTACTGGTTGTCAGTGTATAATCAGTAGCTCTATAGCTTGCGTACTGGTTGTCCTTATATAATCAGTAGCTCTATAGCTTATGTCAGTATATAATCAATAGCTCTATAGCTTGTGCACTGGTTGTCATTATATAATCAGTAGGTCTATAGCGTGTGTACTGGTAGTCAGTATATAATCAGTAGCTCTATAGCTTGTGTACTGGTTGTCAGGATATCACCAGTAGCTCTATAGCTTGTGTACTGGTTGTCAGGATATAACCAGTAGCTCTATAGCTTGTGTACTGGTTGTCAGTATATAATCAGTAGCTATATAGCGTGTGCACTGGTTGTCAGGATATAACCAGTAGCTCTATAGCTTGTGTTCTGGTTGTCAGAATATAATCAGCAGCTCTATTAGTCCTTGTACCCTATTGTATGTTTAGCACTTGTTATTGCTACCCTTCATCCTCTGTAACCATGCCCTGCTCCTTTCCCCCAAGACACATCTAAAAATGAACAATTAGCTCAGCATGTCTTCCTGGTGAAACTTTCAAAGAAAGAGAGGATAATGGTTGGGTTTACCATGTTTACCAGGTTGTAATCACCTCGGCGAGTTTGCCATGCTGTGCTTGTAAACCTCGAGGAAACAGCTAAAGTTTACTATCAACATGGCAACTGCAGGAGGTGATTTCAACCTGGTAAACGTAGCCATTGTCTTTTATAGTGTATGGTTTTTTCTCAGCTGAAGTAGCAAATTAGTCTTACCTTATAGACACTTCACACCATTTACGATCGCCAGTAAAATTTTATTATGGAACAATTTAACTAACATAAGTACAGTACGTTATACTTTTTATTACAGGAAAGTCCGTGTTTTTTTGTAAAAAAGCCCTGTTGACCCAGTTTCAATCACAATGTCTATTACGGTTGGACAGCAAACATCCTGTGGTTACGCTTCAAGTATGTGGGACAGAGGGGTTGTAGGAAACATTAGTGCACTGAGACTCGGGAATTCAGGATCGTGGATGCTGCCTGCAGAGAAGGGTGGGGAGGTAAGGGACAAAAAAAACAGGAGTACATTTCTTTCCTAATGGCAAACTTAGGTGTTGGCTTAGCAAGAAGGTGAAAATATAGACAGGACTTACTTGCTGCTCATGGTGAAGTCAATTTGGTTACGCTAATTCTCATCTGATGAAGAGTCATGGATAACTGCAACTCTTCGCTTTTTCTTCTGGGATCTGTAGTAGTTATTATTGACCACCATGGATATGCCTTCCCCAAACAGATTAAAGTTTATGCTCATGTCGCTTAGTGGGTTTCTTGGTTTTCCTACAGTGGCATCAGTTACCTGAGGGACAGCTAGTGCAGATGGAGGTGGGCTGGCAGAGGGGCCGGCCTTGTGTATCTTTGAGTGGGCACTAAATAGAGCTGAATTTCTTTTCTGGTGGGCATCACTCAGGGCACTGTAGTTATTTATTGATGCCAGGCACCTGTGTCCAGAGACCTGCTTAATCTCGATTGGTGGTACGTCACTGTCAGCTAGGCACTGGATTGCCGTCTTGCGGGTGGAGTGGTTAGTTATTCTCTTCTCCGGCGGCAATCCTGATGCAGTTTTCATTTGGAACAGCATGTGCCTTATTTTCTTTTGCCAAGTGGCATAGCTTGAAACCACAGAGAAAAGCCAGGTTTGAAATTCACATTAGGCGTTAGGTAGACTGGAGAGTCAGGGTTCTGCATTGATGCTGGCCTGTGACGCCTGTACAATTTGTATGCAGTTATTGGGTCCCTCTCAGGATGTGTTTCATTGGCATACATCCGTGATTTTATGTCCCTTATGTCTCTGGGATTGTCTCCAGACCTTGTTTTAGTCTTTCGCTCAGAGTACTCTAAATATTCCATGCCCTCAATAACTCCAAATCCGACCACCTTAAACAGTAGTGCTCAGCTGTTTGCAATGCATAGTACAGGCCATTGTTGAAAATAAAATCATGTTGATTAAGGCTGTGGGGCTATGCATGCCAAGCGTCAGTGTGGTGTACAGTTTGTCTATGTCGCTGGGTGTCAGAGCTTCTGCTTGGTTGGGCTTACTACCCCTGCCCTGCTTTTTTAAGAATTTTTGCTTTGCTGACAGGGTTTCCCATGTTTCTTTAAAGTCTGCTGTTTTCCCATGGAACACCGAGTGCCCGTAATTCAACTTTAATAGGTACCTGTCAACACTGCCTAAGATGCCACGGAGTGTCCCAGGTTCATACTCTGAACCATCTTTTTTTCTAATGCAGTAGATGAACTCTGCTACGTGGTGATCGAGTTGCACTATTGGGATGGCTTCTATGTTGCGGTGTTCCTGCAAGTCAGCATGGTAAGGCCTTAACAGACGTAGGTCGGATTCTGGTTTTTTTCTGTGTGTATATTTTGCTGCTCATTCATAAATTCTTGCCTGCTTTGTTGTGCGCTAGGTGAGGACATTGCGATTTTCCTGGTTGTATGCTCTGCGAATGTGTTTAAACTGCCGCTACCGATGCACAGTTCAAACCACTCGTATTGCACTTTCTATGATTGGAATGCTGTCGGGTGCCACTGATTCCATCTTGTAATCTCACCGATCTGACGTAGGCAAGCAAGGTGGTTTATAGCTCTTACGTCAGAAAGATGAAATTACAAGGGAATTAAAAGATACCAGGCTATGCATTATAAGGGATACCCATACATCATATACAAATATATAGCTTGTGTACTAGTTGTCAGAATATAGTCAGTAGCTGTTAACCTTGTGTGCTGGCTGTCAGAGTATAATCAGTAGCTCAATAGCTTGTGTACTGGTTGTCACTATTACTTTTGTGTATTAGATGCAATAGTGCTTTAGAAAGACTGCTTTGTGATTTTTGGTTTTTGCAAATCTGTATGAGATGTGTTTTTATCTGCTTCTCATCCCCTTCCCCTCATTTTTCTTAGTTTTCCTGTTAACACTTTTCCTCTCACTCACCCCCCACACACTGTCCTTCCAATCCCCCCAAAAAAATTTCTTTCTGTAGTTTACTCTGGTTGTATCTTATGTTATTAAGATCCCTAATGCATACATGTGATATCTCCCTCTTTACGCAGGAGACTCCTGTTTCTTTTGACTGAACTCCCTCCCTTCCTCCTGGGAAACAAAATCTCCTGCTTAAGTAAAATTCTGTCCAAAATATCCACTTTTTTGGGGTAGATAAAGACACATAAAAATTAAATTAGTGATGAACAATGTATCTGATAACTTTATATAACTAGTTGTTTATTCTTTTTAGTGCTTATTCTTGACAAAATGAACTACATTCAATTTTTGTAATGACTTTTTTCTTATTTTTTTGACGCCATTTAAGGACAAACTCACGATGTTACGGCATCTCCCTACTAGCAGGCCAATCTTCCTCCTAATTTGACCCAAATCTCCCTCTTAAGCAAGTTGGCAGGTCAATCTCCCTCCTAATTTGACCCAAATCTCCCTCTTAAGCAAGTTGGGCATATCACATGTATGCTAATGTATAATTAAGGTGAAATCTATTTTTATTTGTGTAATAATGCCCTTAGTTATCTGAGCAGACATGAATAAGTGAGTACTGTTCTTACATTTGACTGTGTTTTCAATGCTGTATGTCTGCAGTATCTCTTTGTTTTTTATTACGCTCACTACCCTGTTTACTGGCTCATTTGAAAAAGAGTGAGTTCCCTTACTAGGTATAAAATGGAGCTGGTAACAGGGGGGAAGTACTTTGAAAAAAATCAACATTTTAGGGTGTGAAACATTGATCATGGGCGTTGTTTGTCAGCGCACTAGCCACTGTGGAATTTGCCTTGCACTTTAATAAATTTTCTGTTTTACACAGCCATGGAGTTTAGTCTCAATTGTTAAGTGCTTGAGGGGTGAGTTAGGTGCTACCAAGTCCAGCCAGTGAAGTGAAGTGGGTGAGTGCTTTTTCCTTTTATGTGTAAGGTTGGAGAGATGCAGATTGTAGATAGTAAGGCCTTTAGCACTGGTTCTGCTGTGCTGTTATTTGGGAACTGGATTAGCAGGAATTGCTCTGAATAGCCCTTGTAGCTATAAATCACTGCTCTGTAAATAAAGTGGTCAACATTTGCCCCCAGTTTCTTAACCTACTGTACTGGGGAGGTTGCCTTACCATTAAACAGGACCCTACGGCTGACCCAGTGGCATTGAGGGCTGAGGAGCTAGATGCCTTACCTCACGGCACGCCGGCAACCCAGGTTTGGGAATGATTCCGGGCTGTCAGAGGTCGGCAATGGGGGGGAAGGCGGAGCTGGATGGAGCTGCTGACAGGCAAGCCCTAATCTCCGTGGAGGTGTTAGGGATTCCTCCAGCTGATGGCTGCTACCTGGTGGAGGCAGGGGACAGCACGGGCCAGAGTAGCCAGTCGCTAGGACTGGGGTGGGAGGAAAGGGTCCATGACAGGGGCTGTGGGACTAATGTGCGCCTCCACATGCATGCGTACCCACTCCTGTGGCCCCTGAGGTAAAAAAAGGAGGACAAAGCCAGCAGTAGGATAGTGACTGACTCCCCACGGGCTCCGCTCCTGGGCCTAGTGTAAGGTAAGCTTCGGGAATTCCCGGTGACGGTGCTCGGTGGGGCAGTCAGATGGGAGCTGTTGGGGCAGATGAAAGAACTGTTAAATGATAAAAAAAAAACAGGACCCCACAAGGGCAACAACCTCCAGGGCTTGAGGGATTGCTCAATGACTGACTGCGGCTAAATTCTCCCTTCAGAGGACCTCCATGCCATGGGCAGAGTTCGAAGAGGGTGCCATCTGACTCTAGCCATCAGGCCTGCCCTCCTGTCAGCCTCAGGGAGATCTGGCTGGTCAAGACATGTGATCCCCTGTTACCCCCTCCAAACAGCCTTCCAAGACTATCAAGCCACCTCTTACATAATATACATGACTGCGACACCTACCTACCTGATCTCTTGCCTGACCTAAACTGTCAATATACCCCCCCCCTTGCTGGAGAAGGCAAAACTCAGGAAACCCTGTGGGAAAAAAATGGGAAATTCCTTCTTGACCCCCTTAGGCAATCCCCCATAGTGGGGCAGCAAGTTCCCTATACCCCCCATCACGTAACCCCCTGCTTTTACATGGGGCCAAGCATGCCCATCTTTTCAGCATCTTCCGGAGAGGGAAAGCCCTTGTGGTGTCAATATAGCCCCTGGCTTTCAGAAACCAGGCTATGCTGGCTATGTGCTGTTCCACCATTGCTGGAGTGCCCCCCCACAACGTCTTTTGTACAGCACGTATCATACAGCTGTGCTCCTGGTATAGGCCATGCTACCGCCCACCCTAGCACATGTTGTACCTCTAAAAAACTGTTCAGCCCCCTCCAGTACACTGTTTGCATCCTAGGTGTTAGTGAATTCTTCATTAACTCCCAGGTTTCTGGGTTATCAATTCCCATAGGAATGCAGGGACTTCCCTGGGCTTGTAGTCTGCTGCTGGTGTCAATTCTCAAAATCTCTGCCACTACGAATGAGAAAGAGCATCAGCGATGCCATTTTCAATACCTGGAACATGCACAGCCTTAAAATTGATGTTCAGAAACAAATATTTTAGGACAAACACCCACATCAGGCTGCCCATTGGGACCTTGCCACCCAACTGTCTGTTTGTGGCATGCACAATTCCAGTGTTGTCAGACCTAAAGGTGATGAACTTGTCCTTCAAGAGGTCACCCAAGATCACCAAGGCTACTACAATGGGAAAGAATTCCATGACCATAATCTGCTTAGTAATGCCTAGTCTCACCCAGTCTGGGGGCCACTGAACCACACACCACTTACCTTGCAAACAGACCCCAAAGCTCAGGCCCCCTGAGGCGTCTATGAAGAGTTCCAAGTTCTGACTGGACACTGGAACTGCCACATTGACACCCCATTAAAGCATTTCAATGAGAGCCTCACAGATGCCCAAATCATCCCGCATTGCCGCTGTAATGCAAATTCTGTGGTGTGGTTTGGTGCAGCCTGCTCCTACCCCTGCCAGGCACCTCATGAATATCCTGCCCATGGGGAGTACCTGACAAGCAAAGTTCAGTTGGCCCACCACTTGCTAGAACTCACACAAAGTGGCTTTACGCGCTTTCATTACCGAGTCCAGTTGGGTACGCAGGGCCACCAACTTACCCTGGGGTAGCCAGAATATCTGCTCTCTTGCATCAATTTTGATCCCAAGGAAGGACAGCCATGTGCATGGCCCTTCTGTCTTATCTTGTGCTAATGGTACACCTAAGTCAGCACACACCTCATGAAAAGCCGCCATGAGCTGAGTGCATTGCCTGGAACTGGCCTTCCCCACAAAGAGGAAGTTGTCCAAATAATGCACCATGTGATCAAGCGGGGCTTTCTGGGCCATGGCCCAGTGCAGGAATGTGCTAACCTGCTCAAAGACCACACAGGTCACTGCGCACCCCATGGGCATGCAATTATCGACGTAGTAGCACCCTTCAAATTTCATGCCCAATAACTCCCTATCTGCCGGGTGGACAGACAACAAATGGAATACTGACTTTATGTCTGTCTTCCCCAAGAGTGTACCCCAGCCTGCCTGTCGAACCACTTTCACTGCCCTGTTAAATGATGCGTAGGACACTGTGGTGTCTGCTGGGTCAATGTAGAAGTTGACTGAATCCCCTTCCAAGTACGACAGGTGGTTTATCATCTGAAACTCACCCAGCACCTTCTTGGGGACCAATCCAATGGGGAATACCCTGAGGCGCGGGCAGGGTGGGGTGGCAAAGGGCCATTGATCTGTCCAGCGGCCAGCTCCTTCTGAAGTTTGTGCCACATGACTTCCGGTTGCTTTGGCAGATCTCAGGTTCTCCACTTGTATGCCCTTCTTGGACCTTGGTATGGTATACGAAATCCCTCCCTGAATCCCACTGCCAACGAGCAAGTGGATGTCCTATCAGGGTATTTGGCCAAACACCCCTCAATGCTTTCTGCCTTGACTGGTGTTGGCAGTTTTTATCTCTCTTTTCTGAATGGCATGAAAATTACTGGCTTTCCCGGCCCCAGATTCTGCAATTTTCCTGCACTGTTGAAAGAGGTAGGGCTTTCCACAAGCCATGCACTTGCGCTTGTACTTGCAACACTCAGTCATACATGACCCTTGGTTATAGCTGAAGCAACACCCTTTTCCAACCCCCTCTTCCCCAATTGCCCCCCGATACACCTTCTTTGGGGAAAGGGGGTGCCTCACCGGGAAGCCACTATCTGTATGCTGCAACGCACCCCCCCAAGCCTGTGGTCCACAGAAGTGGGAGGTCCAAAACTGACCATGACCTCATCGTATCCATCTGCTTTCTCCTCCTGTATTCCTCATCATATTCTAACCACCCCTCACCTGTCTTACTGGCGTGCATTGTCATTATCCTACTAAAGTAAACCCACAGAACATTAGCTTTTCCCGGGCTGCCTTGGGTGAGTATTCCCACATAAATTGCAAAACTGCCACCCAGTTTTCCCAAGTATGGCACACTGTTGCTTTGCTCTTCTGCTCCACCCCATCGTCTCCATCTTTGTCCTTGTCTTTTTCCAGCTCTTTAGACCAGTTCAGCAGAGAAAAGACTTTGATGTATTCCCCATTGTGGTTTTGTTGCCTCACCTTGTCTGGCAAGTACGAACCAATGGGTTCTGCCAACAATAGGAAACTCACCACCCCTTGCTGCCCTGGAGTTTGTGGTTCCATTCCCAGATTCCCCTGGAGCTTTGGGTGTCTGGACTGCTCCTGACTGTGTACTATTCCGATCTGCCAGCAATTCCAACAACTGGTTGAGTTTTTGCTTTACCCCAGACTGGCACAGGCTACCAGCCGGCATCTGTATTCCAGTCACCCCCAACCCCCATGGTGTTGCCCCAGCTAGACTTCTGAGCACTGCCATAGGCTGGGTAACCTCACCTCCTTGTGTATGCTGTTGTGGCAGCCATGGCCCAGTTCCCCAAGATGGGGATATCACCTGAGGTGGGACAGACTGGCTGAGCCCTGCCTGCCCAGGGATCCCCAAGTTTGCCTGCAGCAGTACAGGCCAACCCTGCATCAGACCCCTGACTGTCCCAGGCTTAGTGTTGCTGGCACACCTACCCCCCCATGTTACCTACCCTTTGCCCTAATGGCACCCCTTCTATGGAGCCCAATTCACTGCCCTGTTTCTGATGTCACCCCTGATTCTTTTTGGGAGTGCCCCCACTCCTGAGCAGAGCCCTGAGTTCATCAGGTGACAGCTGGTCTATATCAGTCATACTCGTTCCTTGGTCTGCTGCTGCAGCTCCTTGCTCAGCCCTCTTTTTATGTGGATTTTTAGGCAGAGGTAGAAGCACTGGCATCTCATCCAGGAGGAGCATCGTCTTCTTTGGCACTTGCCCTGTCATGCCAGGTACCACTGTCAGGGTTATAGGTTTGGACTGCAGAGTTAGCAATGCCGGGGTTTCTGGCTGCTTCTCTGGGATGGCCTTCTCTGGGTTCTTGGGTTCTGGTGGGGGCAGCAGACCTAAGGCATGGCCCCCCCTTCACCCTGATCCCTGAAAAGCGCATCCCACCACACCTTGCCCTTGCCTCGAATGAGGGCTGCCAGCTGTTGCTCTAGGTCTCTGCTCATCTTCACTATATGATGATCATTACTCTCTAATCAAAACACAGTCACAGCCACTCTCCCCTTGCTGGTGCTGAAGCTGAAGCTTACACTGCAACACATCAACAGGGGTCACTGACCGTGGAAGATTCTTAATACCTCTCGTTTCTCTCTCTTTTTCCTTTTTTTTGTATAGAAAAAGGCTCCTTACCCAACCTGGGAATCACTAGGCCACAAATTGCTGATCAGCAAAAACCTGCCACTGCCTCTCGGCTGCCTCAAGAATAAGCCTCAGTTGTCTGGCAGCTTGCAGGGAAACCTCCGTTACTGTTCCATTCATTTTATTTACAGCTCTTCCACCAGGAACTGGGAAACCCAAGCACACTAAATTAAGGATTTTAGTTTTGCATTATCTAGAAGGCAATGGACTGCTGACCTAGCCTGTGTTACCCTTGGGCTGGCCTCAGAAAGAGCCATGACCTGGGACAGGGAGGAATGAGGAGGAATTTCTCCTGTGCAGCCCCTCTTAAAGGCTTAGCTCCTCCCTATCCCTGGCTGCAAGTTCCCTCCCCCAAACCCTACCCCTCCCTGCCCTCCCCTGCCCCTTCTTGGTGGTCCCACCTGCCTCCCCTCCCCTGTCTGTCCAGGTGTCCTTGGCCATTCCCCAGACAAAGTCCCACCTGCGGCAATATCTTGCAGGCTCCTTCATTTCCCTATCATTCCACTATAGTTAGTGTTGAGAAGACACTTCTGTGCTACTTCTGGAGACCCGGCTTCTGCAAGGACATAGACAGGATGGCTGCAGTCCAGAACAGAGCAACTAATATGGTGCAGAGTGTGCACCAGAAACCATACGAAGAAAGACTAAAGGAGCTGAATATGTATACCCTCAAGGAGAGGAAGGAGAGGGGGGACATGACAGAAACTTTCAAGTACCTCAAGAGAATCAACAAAGTCCAAGAGGGTAGCATCTTTTAGAAAAGGAGATGTGCAAGAACAAGGGGGCACAGTTTGAAGATAGAGGAGGGATGGCTCAGGGGCAACGTGAGTAAGTATTTTTCACAGAGAGGATGCTGGATGCGTGGAACAGCCTCCCTGAGGAGGTCATGAGGTCAAAAACAGTGGGGGAATTCAAGAATGCATGGGACAGAGACATAAGGCAATTATAGTGGTGGGTAGGCGGAAGTAGGCTGTTGGTTAACTAGGATCTGCAGCTTATCCAATAGATAGAGAAATGGGCAGACTGAGTGGGCAAAGTGGTCCTTATCTGCAATCAAAGTCTATGTTTCTATGTTTCTAAAAACCCAGTATTTTCAATGTAATAACACAGTTGTCCTCAGATGGAATAATCTGAAACTTGACATGCGTGTTCTTATTTATTTATTTTATTTATTGAAATCTCAGATTACAAGTCCCTATGAGTCAGAGACTCTTTTACACAGGTTCCACATCAAAATAAGTACAATACAATACATTAGTTACAGAGAGGAGATAAAATAAAGAGTTCATTTAACATTGGTTACAAGCATGCAAGTTGTAGTTGGGGAGTTTGACAGTAAACAACAGTTTTGAACATTAACATTAACAAGGGCAATTTGGTGTCACAGTTGCATTCATAAGTCAGAGTAACTGGAACAGCAAGCTGGGGTGAGCAGCCAGAGGTTGACTTTGTTGGATAGGATGGGCAGCCAGAGGCTGGTTTTATCGGTTAGGAGGAAGAACCAGAGAGACCGTTTGTTGAGCAGGGGACAGACCTAGGTAAAAATTGGAGGAGTGGCAGGCCTAGGGAATATAGGACAGGAGTGAAGACTGAGAAAACAAGGGTGGGTATAGGATCTCACAAATTTGATAATGGTCACTTTTTGTAGAGTTCTATAAGATTAAAAATGTGAAAAAAAATCATTTAAAATCATTATTCACTTGCAGATTCCTCAAAATGGCTGAAAGTTTAAAACCTGAAACATTCAGCTTACTTCACAGTTTGCCTGCTTTGCCAAAGGGTATTTCTGGCTTAACTGAGAAATGAATAGATTTGAAATTATTATCAATATTAATGTCTACTTTCATGTACAGTGCAGTACAGTTTTTGTCTTACAAATTTTTCATAAGGTGTTTTTCGAGAAAGTGGTGGTCCCATGTTTGGGACTTGTCTGTTTTCGTGACATAAGACATACATTTTGTGAATCTCATGAAACTCATCTGATCACAGAGAAGGGTGTAAGTAAGTGACTTTTTGAAAAAAAAGCTTTTAAAATACTAATAAAAATAGGCTGTTAAATGTCACAGACACGGGATCTGTTTTTGTGACTCATAAACCTGTTTTCCTGAAGTACAGTACAGGGCCTGCCTTTGTGAAACTTACTCACAAAATTGGGAAAAATTCAAATGGCCTTGCAGGGCCCTATGCAAGGTCCAGAGCTGTGCCCAATGGGGAAGCTGCTTTGCATATGTCCCAAAAAATCACCCATAAAGCAAACTGCAGGTCTGGGGCTCTGCCTGATTGTTTGACCATGCATAATGCAAGCTCTGGGGCTATGAACAACAGGGCATCTGCTTTGCATATGTCCCTTAGAGCCATGCATAAAGCAAGGTACAGGTCTGGGGCCATACCTGGTTGCTTGGCCATGCATAATGCAAGCTCTGGAGCTGTGAACAACAGGGCATCTGCTTTCTATATGGCTTGCAGGAACACCTAAAAAGCAAACTACAGGATCCAGGCCATGTGAAACAGGGCAACAAGCTAGTATGGCTATCTGTCTCAAGAAGACACATAATTAATTGCAAAAAACTGCATCAATGCAAAGAAGTATGGCAATGCTATGTTCGTTTTTTTAACCCTGACTCCTTCCATCCAAATCTACCACTCCCATGAACCCCACCAAACTGAATGCTAGATCTCAACTCAAGTTTAATGCATATGTTGTAACATCAAAAATAAATAATATAATAGAACAAACTACAAAATTACACATGCTACCATAATGCAAAGCATGATGAGATGTATATGCAAATCACCATGATATTTTAGGCTGGTTCAGCTTTTAAGAATGCATGGTGCCAAAAAGTACCTCACACCCTTTGCAAATTGTGTGAGGAGTCTATTGGCACCATGCATTCTTCTTGTCTTTGAACAGCTAAAAAGTTCATGGTGATTTATGAATACATCCCATGATGTTTTGCATTATGCTGGTAGTTTGTAGTTCTTTGAAACTTGACTTTATTGCCAGTGCCCTTTGGGGTAACCCTTGCCTCAGTGCTTCAGCACTGAGGTTCTTTGTATTTTGTAATAGAAAGAATAGTTACACCCCGTGATGAAATCTGCACTTGCATGGTGTGAGACACAAGACTGTAGGATACAGAGTTCTCTCAGAAGCTGCATCTAAGTACGTGTCAAGTATTTCATATACTGCAGTCTCGACCTTTGCTACATAAGCAATAATACCCAACAGGGTGGGTGGTATTGGGCAGTACCGGACCGCCCAGGGGCATAATGAGGCCCGACACCATAGGCGGAGGGCCTTATAGCCCCTAGAAGGTCCGGTATTGGCCATACCGCCCACCCTGGAGGGTATTATTATGCTTAGAAAATGGGCACTGTGAAAAAAATTGTTTAATAAACAAAAATGTTATTATAAAATGAGTTTTAAATGAGTTTTTTAATAAAATAGTTTCTCCATCTATAGTAGAATGATGTGAGTGTTTTTTTTGGCTAGTTGTCATGGTCTCACACACACACACAAAACCAGAGTCCAGCTTCTTTGTAGACGGTTGAATTTCCCTCCTGCAAAGACCCACAGAAGCGTACAGGCTGTGATGCTTTTTTTGTACACTGGCACCAGTCTGTTGCCCCGCTTCTATTGAATCTCATTCGGAACACCTGACAGCTGACACCAAGATACTACTGATCACCCCCCACCACCAGCAACAAGAGAAGAAGGGACAATTCAGCAGCTTTCATTTATTCTTTATTTTTTTAAACTGCAGGCTTGGCAGTGGGTTGCAATGTGGAGGATATAGTTGTGAGAGATAAAAAGTATTCTGTGGCAGCGTGGCGGTCGGCAGAACTCAGCATGTTTAACAGAAATCCTCTGTCTGCTGCAAATGGTGTACACATTAAAAGTAACTTTGATTTGGTCAGCTCGGTTTTTAGCACTGGAGTTCTAATGCCACGGAGGGAACTGGCAGGCAGCATTGAGATTAGTTGATCTGCTAAATGGCGTTACTTTTTTTGTGTCGCCTACTGAGTTGTTCACTCGTAATGGCTGTTTCTAGAAGTGTAGTCATGGAAATGGATAATGATCAGGTTAGGGGATCTAAAGAAACTGCTCAGTCAAAGTGGTCACAGTCCACTGTAAGGTACGCAGAATAAATGATGATCAGTGCAGAGAAATGGTATTGCTTGGAAAGGAGGCAGACAGAAATGTTTGTAGGTCTGTTCGCATGATAATACAGGGTGTGTGAGAGATGGCTCTTGTCTGGCGGGGGCAGGCATCCAGTTTGAATTTATATTTGACACCGTGGACTACAGACAACTGAACAGTAGAGCTGGGTTGTAGTACACTGTATCAGGGGTCATTGGAAATGGACGTTTTTTAAAATATTCTCTGTATCAGAAGCTGTTGAACACCGTGGTGTGGTGCAGTTCAGCTACAAACGTTCTTATTTTTCAAAACTGCTGTTTCATGTTAGGAGAGTGAGTGGGTACGTGCAGGAGGGAGGAGCGAGAGCACCGTTCGCTCTTGTATACACAATGAAATGATGGGACATGGGAGAATGGGGCATTGTGACTAAAGAAAGAAAGAAGGAAAAACATCTTTTATGCACAAGTATGATGTGCGGTTTTTGTGGCAGTTGATTACGGAGCATTTGGGGCCAGTATGTCTCGCTTAGTGAGAAAAAAGAATTGGAGGACAGTTGAAAACAAAATAAGGGTGTTTTGGCCAATTAGAAACCAAACTGGACAGCAAGATTCTGGTGATGGGGTTGGCTGTGCTGGTACTTTTAATAGCTGGGCATCTATTGTCTGATAGATGCCCAGCTAGAGAAGTCCCTCAGCCGATCAGAAGCCTGAATTACTTTTACCCATTTTCTAACAAAGAGTACTCTGCATTTCCGAATTATTGTTTTCATACAAACAAAATGTCCCATTTCTATATTTCTTTTCTTTTTGTTATTAGGGGATGCATCAACCAGGAAAGCCTGCTTCTTCAATGCTACAGCTCTACACACAATCATTGCTCAGCATCAACCAGACTGGGGTCAAAAATCCTATTCCTAGTCCTGAACACAGGTCTTCTAGGGCCCTGCTGCCATACCACTGGACTTGTACCTGCAATTTTTTTTTTATTTATTTATTACTTATTTATGCATTTATTTATATTCTTTGGTAACTGGGTAAAGCCCACTGGGCACAAGGTCCATTTACAAGGGTGGCTTGGGAGCAGAGAGAGGTTAAATGACTTGCTCAGGGTCACACAGTATGTAAATAGAGGCCGTGGGACTCAAACCCAGGTCTACTGGCTGTACCGAGTCTGTTCACGGCTCATAGCTTCAACCTCTAGGCTATACTGCCAGCCTCTTTTTTCATGTTGGTTTGTCTTCTGTATTTTATTTATCACCCAGCAGCTCAACTGAGATGCAACAGCTCCTTCCCCTAGTGGAGGCCAGCCTATTACCCACTTGTACAGCTGTGAGGACTGAAGCAGAGGTCAAGTGACTTGTGAAAGATCCCGCCGAGAGCCAGAGTCTGTGGTGGGATTCAAATATGTGATCAGCTGTTTCACAGTTCAGTGCTTAAACCACACTGCATGTAGAGATAAGTCCACACAACTGCCGCACTATTGTTTTTTTCATTTCCACCCTGACAGATCAGGGTACAAATGTAGATCAGTCCTGAGGAATGGCAACGTATTCTTGAATGAAGGCTGTGAGACAGAGAATACTGAATTGAAACTGCAGATTGGTGCTGACCATTTCTAGTCAACACAGAAACCTGCAACCTATAGTCATGCACAACAAAACATGTTAATTTCATTCTATTTAGCTTAGTCTTGCCTTTCAAAAGTCTAGCTGTCTGCAGCAATTTCCTGACCAGCTTGTACCCCTCCCCCATGCCTTCCTCAGCATCTGTGGTCATTTCAAATCAGGCAGCAATACCTGCTGCTCTCCTGACTTCCTAGTGCAATGTACCAGTTGGTATGCCAAACGTGGAACTGCCAGCCATCTGCCATCCACATCTAAATTCTGATTACTTCACAGGGTGAAGAACAAAAAGCACTCTTTGAAGATCAGATAGCTATGTGCATCAGGTTTGGAGCATAGAAACACATAAAAGAAATAAAACCTTTTCTTCATTATATTAACCCTGTTTTTTATCTCTGTCACTCTGACACCTACCCTAATTTATCTTCCCACTGTAGTAATGGGATGGTTAAATTTCTGTTACCTTGCCCACAGCAGTGCCATATTTAAATAATATTTGTAGGGCTGAGTAATTCTGTATGTATAAAAACATGATGGGAAGTTGGTTGTGATGTCACAACCACAAGTCCAAGGGCACAATAAGGCATGAGGCCAAAATCTGATTGCCATTTATCATCTAAGTGGGCAGTTCTGGCACCATCACCAACACCCTGTTATGTCTTATTGCACTTATAAAATGGGTTTTTAAGGAAATGTCAGAAAATGCACAAAAAACAACTTTTAAAATGGGTGCAAAAATGGTCCTTCTGCAGGTGGGCGGTTACATGGTGCACTAGTGCAGGCAGTACTGTCTTCTACAGTACTGTGCTTGCACAACCCCTCTTTGATGTTGTACGGCAACTGACATGCATGTCTGCCTGGGATGGGGATGGGGATAGCCCAGGAAATACCCATGTTTTGGGGTATATTCTGTGCTTGCTGGGAGCCTTGTGCATGCAACCTCTCTGGTTGCTTTATCTACAGCTTCTGGATTGATTTCTGATATTTGGGCAGTGTTAGGTAAGTTACTTTTTATATTACTTTCTATTACATTTGGAAACTTGTCCCAGGATGCTCTGTGCAATCACTAGTAAGGATGGAGAAGTACCACCTTACAATTATAGTTACTTATTTCTTTTAATACAAAAATAATAAATAACTATAACATTACATTTTTTGAAAGTAATAGGTTTGTCATTAGCTACTTTCAAATAAATGTAATCAGTTACAATAAACATATTTCTTTGGTATAAAAAGACATAAGTAAATGTATCTGTAAGGTGTATTATATCTTCCAGTACTTCATTCTTGCTAGTGACTGCACAGGGCTTTTTGGAACAAGTTTTCAAAAGTAATGGAAAGTAATAGAAAAAGTAACTTACCCAACACTGTATTTGGGTTAGTAGTATTCCGGGCACCTTGGTCAGTGAACAAACACACAAATGTCTGGATTTCAAGCACTTGATTCTGTACTGTGTTGGAATATGCCAAAGTTCCTTTGCACATGAAGATTTGAGTCCAAAGACTTTAATTCATTAGATCACAAGCAATTCATCTGTACACATGTTTTCATGGGTAACCATCTCTGACATATGTTTTACAGGTTTTCCCAGGTAACCATCTCCACTCCACATGTCTCCTCATGCCAGCTGCTTACAACCTTCTGCTACAGAACATGTTAACTGAGTTACAGACCAAGCAGCTCCCATCTTTCTTATGGCTTATCCTCCTCATGGCCCCAAACACTCTGTGTCCTTCTCCTTTACCGGCCAAGGTGCCTACAGATGGCCTCTGCACTTCTCAGGTGAGTGTCCACCCTGGTGTTCCCTATCCCCTCTCTGCTGAATCCTAAGTGTTCTGGCTTTAATTTCCACTGCCAAATTGGAATTAAAGCAGGGTACTGCTTTGCAGTCTCAAGCACCTTTTGTTAACTTCGTGCAATAAGCTGACTGGTATTCGTATAGTATGATCAGCTCTTGTATCAGAGGACACCATCGGAGTGAGGGTGTTGGCATGTCCCTCACTAAATCCTCCTATAACAGCAAGATGCCAGCTAGGTCTTTCACCTGCACCTTGACCTGTAGTCTGCCAGGTAAACTCTCTGACCCCCACAAGGACTTTTCTCATCGGTGAGTCGGGCCGTGAATTCCTCCTCTTTACTCAGAAATACATCTCCTACTTCCAATCATTACACTAAATGCCCACCAAACAGTTGGCAGACTATGCTAAGTTGGTGTGAAGGTTACATGCTTTGTTTTTACGGGGTGTAGTTTTTCATTACTTTATAACATATTTATATTTCCTTGCCAGTGGGGTTCTTGCTTCTACCCATTTCCACAGCTGGGTAGACCGGAGCACTGGGAAGCGAAGTGACTTGCTCAAGGTTACACCTCAAGTATTATGGTCCTAGTTGGGTTTGAGCCTGTGATTTTCTGATTCCCAAGATGGTGCTGTGACCACTGGACCACACAATCCTATACAAAGTGCACTAACTGTTCACGTAGCACAAACAAAATCGAGAGTTGGTGACAGAGCCTCTTTACTATGGACTAAACTTTCATCATCTTGGAGAAATTTTATAAATTTCATGACTTTTAATAAAAACTGAGGCATGGGATTTCATTGCTTCTAAAGATTCTTACAATTATTACAATTTATAAGTGTAACCCCCCCCCCCCGGGAGCTTTACCTTTAAGGCTCCCTGTAGATGGCTCATCAAAGGTGCCCTCCATCTCTGACAGAGTCGATGTATCAGGACTTCAACTGAAACAGGAATCTTACGATCATTGCCTGATCAAACCGGAGATGTAAGAAAACCTAAGCAGGGTTGGTTTGGGGCCTAAAACATTGTTTAACTGCAGAGTTTTGTTCAAATAAATTGAAAAGACAGCTTACTAGAAAATCAGCAACCATCTTCGCCACCTCTGACCTAAGATGGCATGATGACAGAGTCAAAGAGTTTCTGATTGACCAATCAGGCATAGGAGCCTGAGGAACGAGCCATAAAGGAGTAAAGCTGAACTCCTGCTACACAGAAGGAGTTAGTCACATGCTAGGTCAGTGTGAATGCAAGCAGAAACCTACAGCTATCATTTCAGAGACTTTGCTGTGCTGCAGCCTTGTAAAACTGAACTGTGATTATAGCTAGTCTGGGAAGTCACTTAGTACCAAAGGCCAGTTCTGGTTACCAACAAATCGAGAACAGGTCTTCTCAGCAGAGCAGAGTCTGGTGCTCTCCATGGGGGGTTGCTGACCCCAGAACGAACAACAGGTACAATCAAGCAAGGAAGAACTCACTGGTACCTGTTAATTATAAGAAATGCCATGGAGTCCAAGATTAACTTAGCAAATCTCCAAGTTTATTTTCACAGCTATATCCAGACATTTGTTTGATTCAGTTACACAGTTAACTGTGTGTAACTGAATTCAAACAAATGTCTGGCTATACCTTTGAAAATAAACTTGGAGATTTCCTAAGTTAAACTTGGACTCAATGGCATTTCTTAAAATTAACAGGCACCAGTGAGTTCTTCCTTGCTTGATTGTACCAGTTCTGGTTACCACTAGGAACATTGCGAAGTCTTAATGGTGGTGCTTCTGCGCATCTATATGCAGACGATGCAATCATTTACTGCTCATCTCTTGATGTTAATCAAATAAACTGTGACCTTGCCTCTGACTTCTCTGACCTAGAAGGTTGGTTCAGGTGTAATCATCTCATCCTTAGCACAAAAAAAAATAAAAGTATATTATTCTCGGCCTCATCCTCCTCTCCTAGTGTACTCCCCCCGCTTAATATCTCATCTCTGAATGGGGATGTCCTTGAATCCGTCCACACCTTTAAATACCTGGGCATCACACTTGACTCCACCCTTTCCTTTAATATCCATGCTTCTAATATAGTTAAATCCCTGAACCAAAAGTTAGGTCTCCTCTACTGTATCCGTCCCTTCCTCACCTCTACCTCTTGCTTTAAAATAGCTTCTTCATCCTTCCTCCCTCTCCTATCCTATGGTGCTCCCTTATCATTATCTACCAATGTCACTACCATGTCTTTCCTGGCTCAGGCTTATCACAGAGTAGGTAGGTTGGCCCTGGGAGTCAGTGCTCATCACCACCACTGTGATGTCCATTCTTCTTTAGGATGGCTACCGTATGAATCAAAATGGAGGTATATCACCCTGAGCCTCCCGCATAAGTCGGTCTATAAATTTACCCTGCCCCATCTCAGTGAGATTGTCCACTGTAGAAAAGCCCCTCAAGTTCTCAGATCTACCTCCCTCCCCCCTTCTCCAGCGGCCTAACTTGCGACTAGCTAACGCTCGTAAGTCCTTCGCTTTTGCAGCAGTGTCTGATTGGAACTCCCTTCCTCTCTTTGTCCTATCATGCCTCTCTCTTCCCATGTACCAATCCAATTTGCTCACCACTCTCTCTGCTGCTACTACATGCTCATACTTCCGATGATGCCTTTTCTATTCCTACCTTGTTGCTTTCCCTCCACTCTCTTCTGCCTATCTCCCATCTATGTGTCACTCCTCTGCCCTCTACACTGACTCACCTTTTTACCATTTTGTATCTGTATTTATGGCTTGTCTTTACATGATAATGTATGATAACCTGTTAAACTGTATGTGTCTAGTCTGCTAATTACTTTATATTGTTTGCCATTGCTGCATTTTTGCTGTGCTGATGATTGTGAGAATGGATTCAGTACAAGGGAATAATACTCGATCTTTAAGTCTGTTGCAACAGCTTTGTTTTCTCTATCCTTTGTCTTTTATGTATCTTTATTTTTATTTGTTTTTTTTAATATCTGGTTGGCCACCTGACATTGTTTAATTATAATTTTCTATGTTTCTGTCTTCTTCTACATTTTCCTTTGTCAGAATCCATTCAGCATATTGTCCCATACGCCCTGCCTTAACTGGTAAATGCACTAATATTTCCAGAGTTAGTGCAGTACTGGTTTTGTTTTTGAATAAGTTTGTATTTGTGAAGCTATCTTATTTATTCAGTTCAGCGTTACACACTTTAGCTGTAGTTGAAGCTGAATGCAATGCTTTGTGCAAGGCGTGTGTTTCTACTTACAGATTGAAAGCCGTGTCTGTTGAATAAGAAGCCATACAGGACGCTGTTCTAAATTTTAAATTCAGTGCTCCAAGTGAGCCTGTCTGTGCTCGAATCCTTTCCTTCTCCTTAAAAGTCTAAAAGAGCAGAGCCCTGACAGCGCTTTTGTGCTGTACTTTTCCTGTGAAGTTTCCTCACTCTGTGTAAGCGCTGTCAAACACCCCCGTAGTGGTGTACTTTTATAAACTGTGCTGGAGCAGCTCCGTAGGTTCGGCTGCTGTTTTCTGTGTGCATTCTGAAGTCCCTATGTTTTGAATCAGCAAAAATAAACCTTGCTCGGTAATTAAAGCTTTGAAACCAACCGTACCCTGACTTTTTAAGTCCAGCTGTACTGGACGAACTAATTGTTATAAAAGAGCTTCTATCACTTATCGAAAATAAAGGTTAGTTACATCTGTTATTCCCTAAGCGTTTCTAGTAAGAACCAGGTTTATTAGCCCCACTTTCTCATTTTAATTAGTGTAGTAGTTTTAAGGAGAAGAAAGGGAGGGGACATAAGACAACTGACTAAATGTTTTCCTTTTATTCATGTCCATATAGTTGAAGCCCAAGTTTATTATAAGCTTGACTAGAAGGCTGAAAATAAATATGTTTATGTTTGGCAGGTTATATTATTTTTACTTTCCTTCCAAAGCACGCTGTAGGTAAGAGATAATTATGAACCTATATATATTTACCTGGAATGGTTAGTCTAGCAGGCTGTATTATTGCTGGGTTAAAGCTTCTAGGAGATTCGCCTTCCTTTGTGTCCAGGTCTATACTAGCTGACTGGCCTTTCTTTGCTCTACTTATAGACCTGACATAGAAGGGGCGGAGTTTCCTCTTGAGCTTTTTGGTCATATCCTTTATTTTGTACATTTTATTTCAATTAGGAGCTTAAGTAAGTGAAAAATAACATTAAACTTCATGTTTAGAAATTAATAATCTGTTAATTTAAAGACATTTCATAACTTGTGACTTAAATGGAAGGAGAATTAGGCTCCTCCCGGCTCTCCATTATAAATGCGATGCTGTCCTTCATTTCAACAGATAGTTTGGAGAAGAGCAGACTTGTTCTGCTCTGAGTGGTGACACTAGTTGCTTCTAGTGTGTTTATATGTTACCTTGTATGATTTTTATTTTGTTTTGTCGCTCAGTCCATTGAATAAGTCCATAAGGAATAAATATCAGCTTATCTATAACTTGTTGCCTGGAGTCCTATTTTATCCTACACCTCACAATGATAATTAATCTTCTGCTATGATTTGTGTTTCTGCTGTAATTATCTTCCTATGAAATTGTACTGTACTTGAAATTTTTCCCTGTGAATTTGTTGTAATTGTTCTGTACTGTACTGTACTTCTCTGGTCGCTCTCCTGGGTCGTCCCTGAAAATGGGACTGCATTGTCTCAGTGGACTTACTCACTTACCAACATTCAAAATTAATTAATTAATTAATTCACAGGCAAAGCTCTGGCAATGTTGCCAACTTTGTCTTCATTAATCCCTTTGCAAATTTTTTATCATTTTATTGCAGATTTGCCTGTTTTCATTTTGCATCCACTTTGACCTTCACCTCTCCTGCAAACTTCACCTTGAACTTCATTTTAAGGCAGATTTTGGCAATGTTTTCTCAGAGCCAGGCTACTGGTAAAGAAGCATCTCTAGGTCATGTGGAACAGCTCCTACTGGTCAGGTCACATGCTGCAGCTCTGTGTGCACAGTGCAATTAAGTTTTGTTTTGCAGTCTGTGTGAGAGTGTGGAAGGAACAGATTAGGGTGCTTGCAGGTTTCTTTTTCTGTATTTAAAAAAAAATGTTTGTTGCCGCATTGGTCCTTGCTCATAGAAACATAGAAACATAGACTTTGACGGCAGACAAGGCCTGCTTGGTCCACCAAGTCTGCCCATTTCTCTACCTGCAGGATAAGCTGCAGATCCTATTTAACCAACAGCCTATTTATTCCTACCCCCGACAAGAATTGCCTTATGTCTGTCCCATGCATTCTTGAATTCTCCCAGTGTTTTAGACCCCACAACCTACTCAGGAAGGCTGTTCCATGCGTTCACCACCCTCTCTGTGAAAAAATACTTCTTCACATTGCCCCTGAGCCGTCCCCCTTCTATCTTCAAATTGTGTCCCCTTTTTCTTGCACATCCCTTTTTCTGAAAGATGCTACCCTCTTGGACTTTATTGATTCCACTGAGATACTTAAAAGTTTCTATCATGCCCCCTTCCTCAGGGGTATACATATTAAGCTCCTTTAGTCTCTCCTCATATGGCTTCTCTTGCAGACCCTGCACCATTTTAGTTGCCCTCCTCTGGACTACCTCCATCCTGTCTATGTCCTTACGGAGATGGGGTCTCCAGAATTGGACGCAGTACTCCAGATGGGGTCTCACCAACTGTCTGTACAAAGGGATAACAACTTCCTGTTTTCTGCTGGTGATGCCTCTCCCTATACATCCCAGTATCCCCCCAGCCCTGCCTACTGTTTTCTCACATTGCTTGCTAACCTTAAGGTCATCTGATATAATTACCCCCAGGTCCCTTTCCATTTTTGTTGTTGTTACTACCTCTCTCCCCATTGTCAATCAATCAATCAATCAATCAATCAAAATCTTTATTTAATCAGGCGAACATCATTGAGCATAGCTCATTTACAAGATGAACCTGAGTGGTCAAGAAGTGCAAGTGTTAATACATTGACAAGGGTAGCATAAACAGTAATACAATGACAGTGGTAACATAAACAGTAATACAATGACATAAGTGCTAATATATAACAATTTAAATATGTACACGGCACATTAAAACTATTAATCTGTGAGACAGAAGGCAATGGACACATCAGGAGTAATATGTAGATTATAGGACCTAGCAGGCATTTTGAGGGTGAATCTTGGGACTGGAAACAGGAGTTTTATCAGTATATAGGAACATGAAAAAAGAAAAGGGGGGGGTAGGTAGGTAGGGCCGGGGTTTAGGCCTTGTGTAATCTTCCCCTGGTTCTTTGTTTCCCAGGTGCATTATTTTGTACTTCTTTGCATTGAATCCTAGCTGCCTTACTTCTGACCATTCCTCCAACCTTGCCAAGTCCATTCTCATCCTTTCCACACCTCCTTGTGTATCGACCCTGTTGCAGATCTTTGTGTCATCTGTAAAGAGGCATACTTTTCCTTCCAGTCCCTCTGCAATGTCACTTATAAAGACATTAAAAAGCACTGGACCCAGTACTGAACCCTGTGGCACCCCACTAGTAACCCCCCGTTCTTCAGAGTGGACTCCATTTACAATTACCTTCTGTGTCCTGTTGTCCAACCAATGTTTTACCCAGGCTACCACCCTGGGACCCACTCCCAGGCTGGTTAATTTGATTATTAATCTTCTGTGTGGGACTGTTCAAATGCCTTGTTAAGTCTAGGTAGACCATGTCCACAGCCCTCCCTGGTCTACTACTTTGGTCACCCAGTCAAAGAAATCAATTAGATTCATCTGACATGACCTTCCCGCTGTGAACCCATGCTGCCTTGGGTCCTGTGCCCCACTGGCCTCTAGGTACTCAACAATTCTTTCCTTCAGAAGTGATTCCATCACTTTCCCTACCACAGAGGTCAAACTGACAGGTCTGTAGTTTCCTGCCTCTGTCTTGCTCCCACTTTTGTGAAGGGGAATCACATCTGCCTTCCTCTAGTCCTCATGTACCACACCATTCTCCCATGGTTTGTTAAAAAGGGTAGTCAGTGGTGTCACTAGTTCTCTCCTTAATTCTTTTAGAATTCTGGGTTGAATTCCATCAGGCCCCATTGCTTTGTCCACCTTCAGTTTTAGGATTTTTTTCAGAACCCTTTCTTCTGTGAAAGGACTGGGATCGACCCCCTATCCAGAGTGCTTCTGTTAATTGGATTAGTCACCTCCCCATCTCCTGTTTTGTGAATACTGAGCAGAAGTATTCATTCAGTATCCCTGTAATTTCACTGTCCCTCTCTGCCCACCCACCGTCCATTCTATCCAGCCTCACTATCCCTCCCTTTGTCTTTCTACACTCCCTGATGTACCTATAAAAGGTTTTATCCCCCCTCTTAACCGAGCTGCCTATCTTTTCCTCAGTTTTGGCCTTTGCTATTCTGACTACCCTCTCTGCTTCCTTCTGCCTTAACTGGTACAGTTCTCTGTTCTGCTTCTTTTGTGTTTCCGTATACTTCCTAAATGCTATCTTTTTCTCCCTAACCTTCACCTCTTTTGAGACCCATAGTGGCTTTTTCTTTCATTTTGATTTGTTTATTTGCTTCACACAAAGCTTGTTGCCTCTGTGATGGCAGTTTTGATGTTTCCCCATTGTTGCTCCACCTCTCCTTCTAGCCTGTTCGCTTGTGCTTTTTTTTTTTTTTTCAGTTTTCTTCTTTATCCTGCTGTTCTGCTGTCACTTTGTCACTTTATCAGCCCTGGTCATGACCCCTGGGACTTCCACTGCCATCTACTGCCACCATCCCCAGTAATCCCCAGCTTATCCCGGAGAGCGGGGCCACATCATCAGTCCCCTTCATCCGTGCCGCTGAACTAGTATCTGGTTGGGGATGCAGCGATGGCAGCTAATTGAAGCCCCAGGGAGAGCTTCACATAGACAGCAGACCCACTCGCCATCTTTTTCCTGGTTTTCTCAGAGGTGGGGACATGCAATGATGCCAGTGTCTGCCCAGCCTCCCTGACACCAAGTGCCAGTAGCATGAATGACTCCCAGCCTCTGCCAGGGGTCCTCATTCCACTTGACACTGCCCCACCCTTCCCCCACAGAAGGAGAGCTGCCCATGGGTTGCTCAATCCTTCTCCCCTACCGGCCCTCCGATGACCCAGGTCCATTCCTGAACCCTGGTTGTCGGAGCTGCAAGCGTAAATCCAACTGCTGCACTGGCGGGCCGGTCTGCTAGTGCTTTTCTCAGGCACTCTTCCATCTTGCCAAAGTCAGCCCTCCTGAAGTCCAGAACCCCCTGTAGCTGAGTTTATCATGAACCACACTGTTCGATGGTCTCTTGTTCTCAGATGGCAACCCGCTTCTAGATCTGAGATCCTCTCACTGTCTCCATTTGAGAGTATGAGGTCTAAGATTGCTCCCTCATGAGTGGGTTCCAAGACTAGATGTCTGAAGCATGCCACCTGAAGGGCATCGAGAATGGTCCTGCTTTTGAATGTGGCTGCAGCAAATGTGCTCTAGTTAACATCTGGAATATTAAGGTCCCCCATTTACAGTATCTCCCCTTTCTCTTCCATCCTAAGGATGCCTTCTATCATATCCTTTTCCATTCCCTCCCTCTGACATGGGGGTCTGTATACCACCCCCATGCAGATTGTGGTGCCATTTCCAGTCTCTAAGGTGACCCACAGTGCCTCCTCTCCTCCCTGTTTACTCTTTTGTTCAGTTGCTTTTATCCCTTCCCTTACACAGAGAGCTACTCCACCCCCTCTTCTCCCCTCCCTGTCTCTCCTGTAGGTTGTGTACCCTGGTATGTTAACATCCCAGTCATGGTGTTCTGGTACCATGTTTCTGTGACTGCTACGATATCCAGGCATCCCTCTTCCATCAAGGCCACCAGTTTAGGGAGCTTGTTGCCCAGACCGTGGACACTGGTTCTCATTACCCTCCATTTCTTGATGGTCTTACCCTTTTTTGCCCCATCACTGTCCTTACTGTGTTCAGTAGCGGCTCTAGCCACAAAGGGTTACCAGGGCACAGCTGGGGCACAACAGATGACAGCCAGGGCACTGATATATTATTACTATGGGGGAAGCTCTACACCATATGGGGCACCAACTGGGGCACAGCATTTTTTTACCTGGGCACGTGCCCTGGCGGGCCCTGGTGAAGAGCCGCCACTGACTATGTTTGTCATTTTCTCAATTTACCCCTGCCCTTCTCCCTATTGACATCTGTATCTTGGTGTTTACCTCACTTAGTACTCTGATTTTTTTGGGGGCTAGGATTTCCCTGCTCCTCTCCAGTGTCTCTCCCCTTGGCTAGTTTAAATGCTTGCCAGTGAAGCATTTAAACCTGTCACCTAGGATCCTGGTTCCCCTCCTGGACAGATGTAGACCATCATGCCAGTATAGGCCTGTATCCCTCCAGGTGGATCATCAGTCCCCAGTGAAGCCAAATTCCTGAGCTCTGCACCAGTTTTTCAACCACTAATTGAATCTCATGGTGTGGAGCACCCTAGCCTCAACCATGCCATAGACAGGCAGCACCTCTGAGAAGGTTACCATGCGTGCTACTTGTCTAAGGCCCCTTCCCAGCTCCACAAACGCTTCCTGCACTGCTCTTATCCCTTTCTTAGCCAGGTCATTTGTCCCTAGGTGGACAATGACATCTAGCTCCCTCCCCTGTGCAGCTGCTCTGGCGATCCTGAGGATTCACTCCCTGTCCCTCCAAGCCATGGTGCCAGGCAGGCACCTTACCTCCCTCTCCCCTTCCTCCATGACTTCTACCTTCCTAACAATGGAGTTCCCCAACAGAAGTTGTTTTCTTCCCCTGTGTGGTCTCATGACACCATCCTGTGGTCTCCTTTGTGGAGGTACCCAGCATCCTCCTTGGTTTCCACTGTGGGTGCCTCCATAGAGGAACCACACTTTGCCAGAATGGCATATGAATTGTGCAGAGGAACAACCAGAGGGATGTACCTCTGTTCCAGCACCCTCACCCTCCCTGAGCCCACTGTGGTCCAACCGCTCCTCTTTCTAGGCAAACTCTGAGGCAACAACAGTGGCCCTGGTGGTCACTGGGTGGAAGAAGAGGTCACACAAACCTTGGCCAACTCAGCCTGGAGATAATCAACCTCCTCCCTCAGCCCAGAGAGGTGCCTGCAGATGGGATAACACCACATCCTCCAGAACGTCTCCTGGAAGACTACTGCTACACAGCCACTGCACAACAAGATGCACAAAGAAGCTCAGCTAGATGGTGACACAGATCACCTAATTTGTGCATCTCTGTGTATTTGAAATCTTTCTTTCACTTAGAAATGTGTTAGTATTTGTTTAGTTGTAGTTTTTGACTTATTTTGTTTGTATTTCTATATTTATATCTACAGCCTTTATATCTGTGTTTTCTGTAGCCATCTATTTTCAGATGCTCTTGTTGTGTTAATTTTTGTTTTAGTTATTATTTATAATACTAGAGGAGTGGTCTAAGGCATGGCAGCTGGGTTTCAATGATAAAAAAGTGCAAAGTCATACACCTGGGACAGGGAAACCTGGGAACTGTGTGTAAGACCAGGGGAGGTACTGACAGTTACCAAGCAAGAAAGGGACCTCAGAGTAATCATAGGTGATGCTCTCTTAAAGTGCTAGAGAAGTGTGCCAAGGCAGTAGGCAAGGTTAGTGGGATGCTGGGGTGCATAAGGAAGGAGATTTCTAGCAGGAGGAGGGAGATGGTGTTGCCACTGATTCACTCACAAGTGTGACTCCACCAAGAGTGCTGTGTCCAGTTCTGGAGGCTGCACCTCCAGAAGGATGTTGACAGGGTAGAAGTGATCCAGAGGAAGGCTACCATAATGGTGTGGTGGTTGCATGAGAAGCCATACAGTGAGAGGCTGTGGGAATTCAACATGTAAAACCCAGAGGAGAGGAGCTCGGGGGAGGGGGGTTATGATTGAGATCTATACATACTGTTCCTCATTGGGGTGAGCAAGGTGCACATGGGGAGTCTCTTTTAGAGGAGTAATGCACCAAAACAAGGTGGCATACATTAAAACTAGAGAGGAAAGGTTAAGAGGGATATGAGGAAATACTTCTTCAATGAAAGGGTGGTGGATGCATAGGGAAGTCTGTCAGAAGAGGTGGTGGAGGTGAAAACAGTGGGGGGCTTCAGGCATGCATGGGATAGGCACATAGATATAATATGTAGAGGAAAGGGAGGCGGTAGGGATGCTGGAGCCCAAATAGGGTCTGTGGTATTGGAACAGGCAGGGAAAAATACAGCAGACTGGATGGGCCAACCGATGCTATTCTGCCAACAAATTCTGTTTCTGTATCTGTAATTTGATTTTGTTCATTATCCTGGTTCTTTTGTTAAGTTTCTTTGTGTTACTCTATGTTGCTTAGTGTATGTTTCTAATTTTTCATATTTTTCTTTTAAATAAAAATTTGACTGAGAGACATTGCTCAATCCAGCGATCCACTGGTTAGGGACAACCATGAGTAAATCAGGGCTTGCCCTGCCACAGCATACTGTAGCATAGAGTTTGGGAAATCAGTCAGTGGTCGAGATTACTTGATGGGGATTTTAGGATCCTGTCAATCTTCCTGGTAATGCAAAATAAAGAAATGAAATAAATTAATTCTCAAAAGTTCTTTTGGATTTAAGGGACTTTTGATTTGATTTTGTGGTATGTTGAGTTTGAGTTAGCAAACAAACATTATTGTTAAAATTGGTTTTAATTGGACCACCCCCAGACCAATCATGTGCAACATTATTGAGCTTATGAAACAAACTGCACAGTGCATTGTGTGGTTTGGGGGTGGGCTATCCCATGCTGGGCTAAGCCCAGGTGGGCACTTTAAGTACAGCCCAGGTTACAGCTATTACGTGGTTGCACCTAGTAGTGAGACTGAAAAGCAACTTTTGTGTTATCATAGGCTGTGCCTGGAAGGCACTAAAGAACCAGCTGCAGACTACCCAGTATTATAGCATATTGCTAATCCCCTTCATTCCTTTTAGGGCCTGTAAGCTGACCCTCAATAAAATCTCTTGTTGCTTTATGTCTGATCACTTGACATTTTAAAATATAAGTTGCATGTGCTGTAGGGACTGTGATTGCATTAACATGCTTCATGTGTGCATTGATCTTGTGGGGCAGTGCTGCATCCCATACTAATACCAGGCCCACTTAAATCTTTCCCTCATTGAAGGCAATACTCCATTTTAACCTTGGATATGAACCCCCAAGCCAAAAGTTTAATGGACCCACACCACACCATAACACACAAGACATACCATTATATAAGTTTATGGAAATGTTTGGAGTGTCTTCTGTGTCAGTAAGAGTCATTCATTCTTTGAAAGGAGGAACTGTGAACTGAAGATGAGGCCTTCTGGCACCCTAAGAATGCACAAAGAGACTTTATAGCCATAAGAAATGTTGGACATTCCTATAAACTTGTTATAAACCACTGTGCAATTATAATGGGATTATTTTTATTTAAGCCATCCTCACGCCCATCCTACAAAGCAAGTGGCTCCATCCTCTGATGGCTGGGAAAAGATTTGGGCCTTTTAACCACTGGAGGGGGTTAGTGACATGGATTCAGGTGTTATTAGCTGAACAAATAATTAGTGGAGTGCTACCTCCACCTTGGGGAATCTCCTTAAAATAGCTGCTGGCACTCTTGGTATTACCCCCCCCCCAAGGAAAATAAGATATTTAATAGTACCCACGCTGTCCCATCCCCCAATGCAGTGACCTAGTAACCAAGCAAAAACCAGTAGTATACAGGAGTACAATGTAAACAATGCATAAAGTTGATTTGGAAATGCAGGTGCAAGAATCTGAGGAAGGAAAGGAAAGGGTTAATGCAATCAATAAACAAACAATATGTAATGCTCACATTATCCTGTCCACCCCTGTTAGTTCCACAATGTCTCAGCTAACTGGTGTACCAGAATTACATCCCCAAATATTCTGTGGGAGCTCCCTTAAATGTTACTGAGTAGCATCATTTTTAAACCATTGCAGGTCCGACAGTCGAGTAGATGAGGATACGAGCCATGCTCAGTTATGAAGGTCAATATCTTGGTCAAGCCCATGCATCTGTTAGCCTCCCCTTTGTATTATTACTACCTTCATAAGCCTATCCACCATGCTGCTACTTATTCATTATCTCCTCTCCCTCTTTTTCCATCTCCTTCCTCCCCATCCACTGCCCCTCCTTCCCCTCTTCCTCACCCTCCACCCCTACTCCTACTTCTCCCCCAACCTTCTCTCCTCCTCTCTCCCTTTCTTTTCCCTATTCCCTGGCATCCAGAGTGCTGTCTCCTACCTGCGCCACCTTGAAGCTCTCTGGTGCCTTCTACCCTCCTCCCTTCCACTTATTCCCCATTGCTACCCACCCCACTACCCATCCCTCCTCTCCACCAAGCAACTCCTTGGCTCCTTAAGCTCCTTGTTTGCCTGCTACTCATGGTAGTAGACAACATCAAATGTAATCCTGGCCCATTCCTCCCTTTCCCCATGCAGCTTCCTGAAGGACTGCAGATTGCCCACCCCAACATCTGAAGCCTTCTTCCAAAACTAGATCAGTTGTAGCCCTTCAAGATTTACCTCCAGCCAGTTGTCCTCATAATCTTGGCTCTCCCACAAGGTCCCAGATTCTGCAGTATTAATTCCCAGTTACTCCATTGCCAGGTAGGATCATTCCAAGAGGGGTGCTGGTGTTGCAATCTACCTCTCTTTCAGCATCCAAATTGACTTCACTACTCCTTCCTGCAATTGCACCTGACTCCTGTCATAGTGTCGTAGCATCCCCCTTCCCACCTCCCTGTTTCATGTGCACCCCCAGAGCATTATCTCCTTGATCACCTTAATCCCCCAATCTGTATGGCATAAATCTGTTCCTAACTGAGTTCTCATCTGAATTTGGTGGTTACTTTTCACACTTTTTCCTTGTACTGACTTGCACCTTTTTATTTTTTACACTATTTTTTCTGCAATTTGCATATAGTCTCCTCCTCAGGTACTCTAGGTGGCTCTGCTGTGGGGTGGGGGTGAGGTAAGCGATGGAGTGCATGGATCAGGAGGGTTAAGGTTATAGCTGAAAGCTGGGCAAGAAGAAGGAGCACTAGAAAAAAAATTGTCATACTCAAACTCACATTCCTGGTCTCCTCCTAGCTGTGAAATACCCCCTCTCTCCGATACAATACCCCTACTCCTGCACTTTAAATAATACCTCTGCCTGGTGTACTGTAGTTCTCTACAATATACCTCATGCCCAAACAAGCATCTCTGAGATACAAACAACCCACAAATAGTGTAATTGATGCTGAAAAACTAGATATGTTTATACTGTTGGAAAATCTGAATTGTTATCCTAAAGTTGATATGAGTTTGACTGATGTTGTGGATGTTGTAAATTCTGTTATTCATCAAATCAAATAAAAATGTATTTATAGTGCGCTTTTCTTACTATTGTACTATAGAATTTGTTATATGTGAATGTTTGTATGGTCCCGGGTCACTGTTGCAAATGGGGATTCATGCCCTTGGGTTCTATCTGGTTAACAAATTTTAAATAAAATAGAAATAAAAAAAAGCCTTCCTTTCCACTGAGATTCCCTTGTGCCTGTCCCATTCATTCTTGAACCCCAGCACTGTTTTTGCCCTACCTCCACTGCAGAAAGTCTTTTCCAGGCATCCACTACTCTTTCTGGGAAGAAATACTTCCTCACATCTCTCCTGAGTCTACCCTCCTTCTGCTTCTTTGCTTGTCCCCTTGTTCTTGAGCTCTTTATTCTGATACTGTTGCAGGGATCATATGCCTAAGCTTCTCTGAACACTGTGGGGTATCCCAGTCACACAGAAAAATAGAAAACCTCCAGCAGAAAAAGACGTTGAGGTCCATTTAGTCAGCCCTGTGAGGTTTTACTGTACATGCCCTCTCTAGGGGATCATGACTAACCTCCCACCTTCCACTGCTCCCAGATCACACAAAAGGTCAGCCCCTCATTCCTCTGCAGAGTAGGTATCCAAAAAAGGATGGAGTCATGAAAACATTTGATAAATATTTGATAAGCAGATTTTGACTGACTCAAGATCTGACCTTGATTGGATTTTGGATGGGATTGGGAACCTTAAAGTTCAAAATGTAATGATTACTATATTTAAAAAAAAATAATAATAGATTTGGGACATATAAGCACCTCTACTAAATACAGTTTCTTCGCAAGTACTATGTAATCAGCACTATGGTAACATGAACAGACGCCTAAAATGTATAAAACAATTGTAGGGCTGTCAAGCTCTTGATAGATGGCTTTGAAATTGTTAATTGCAATTAGGGCTATGCGAAATTAAACTTACACCTGTGGAATTTTGGTGAAAGTTGGAATTTCTGAATGCACTTTGGCAACTTTCATGGAAATTTCAACTTAGAATGGCGGAATGAATGTATGAATTGCAGATTAATGTATTAAACTGCAGAAAGTGATTCAGTAGAAGTGATCACTGTCAGTGGTCAGCTCAGCGGAATTTCTTTATGCAGTTTATACATTAATCCACAATCCATGCATTCATTCCACAGTTCAGTGAGTCACTGAGCTCCAGAATATATCTATGAATTGTGGATTTATGTTTTAAACTGCAGAGTGAAATGACGCAGAACTATTCACTGAACTACAGAATAATTACATGTATTGCAGATTAATGAATTAAACTGCGGAATGGAATTCCTCAGAACTGTCATTTTGCAATTCATGTGTATTATTCTACAATTTAGCCAGAAAATTCCACGGAACAGGGCAAAAATTCACCAAACACATTTGGAAGACTCCAATTTCACCAAAGGTGGAAATTTTGAAAATTTCATGAAATTTTATGAAATTCCATGAAAGTTCAGTGAAAGCGGAACTCGCAACTTCCGCTCAGCTTTAACTGCAATAGCTCCATTTACTGTACTTATGGTAAGCAGCCAAGTAAAAACAAGACGACTTTCATAATTCTTTCAGGACAGCCCGATAATAAATGGTGGCATGACACAGTTGGTCTACTGAAGTGACACACTGAAGTACCCGAAACCCGAGCCTACAGCACTGGAGGGAGGAGGTTTAAGTGTCCCACAGGAGGGTTACCCATGTCAGTGTACCAGAAATGTGGGTGCCATAACTTAGGGTGCAAGAAAAATGTCACCCATCATGATCGCGAGTGTACATTGTGTGGCCACAAAGTTACGTCACCTAAGGATCATAGTGTAAAAGAGTTATGTTTTCCAGGGGGCAAAAACCCCTGAAACTATAAATAACCAACTGCAGGGTGGGCATGCAGTGAAAGCAGAAGAATGATGTGGACGTTGAAAACAGTCTGAGTGCGGGACACTGTGAAATCCCGAATGCCCCTGTCACTCACGACCTTGTTTTGGCACCCACATGATGGCACCCCACTAACGGACTACCCCCACAGGATGCTCTTGTCCTCTGGAAGGGAGTTTCTGCCCAATGCAGCTGCAGTACCACTCCCATGGCAACAGTAGGCAGTGTTGTAATGAGTTAGACCAGGAGGCAGGGTATTTGATGAACTGTCACAGCATACCTGGCATGCACACACTTACACACAGCATCATCATCATCGCATGGGAAGAGGAAAAGAAAACAATAAAAAAACACCCTGAAGCATGGCACAATGAAGTGGGAGGAACTCTTGGGCCCTGCCAGATTCCCATCTATCCCATCTAGGATATTCCCAAGGTATTCCCCATGCATGGGCCCTGGTATGGGAGCATGGTAAGCAACAGAGAAATTGAAATAAGTGTTTGGAAAAGACTCTGGTCTGGGCTGAGAAATGTACTTGATGGATGGATGACAGGGTCAGCTCTGGTGTAAATGGGTATATAATATAAATTGTAAAACAAATATGTGGTATGGGGAGCCTAGGTTTACTGGATGTGGATCTAGCCAGGAACGGTTCTCATGAAAAATTGGCTGATGCAACCTACATCACTTTCTGTTCATCATCATCATGCCCAGGTTATATGTTTAAATTTACAGTTCTGTCTTTTTTATGGTTATAGAAGTACAGTCACAGGTTCTTTGGGTGAGAGAGCCAAATGAGATTCACTTGCTAATTTGGCCAGGACACCGGGGAAATTCCTCTACTCTTCCTGCAGGGGGGCCTTGCTTCCCGTGAGCAGAGGGCCCCCCTTGCCTGTGGGACCAAGATGGAGGATGGAGTGCTGGAGAATGTGGAGGAGATGGACATGCTGGGAAAAAGTAACAAAGCTGTGAGAGAAGATATTGTGATAAGCACTGGAATGGATGTGCAGCAGATCGGGGAGCAGGTCTCCTCCTCGGCTCAAGATATGCTAGAGGCAGAAATCTTTTTTGATGCAACTGCAGCTGATGCAGTGGATGAAGCAAGAATATCAGCAGAAAGAATACCGGATGACAAGTGTGGACAGAAAATCATTTCTGATATGGTAGATCCAATAAAAATTCAGGGCAATGCAAAGGAGGAAAAATCTTTAGAACAATTGTTACTGCTCGAGGAGCAGAAATATTTACAAAAGAAAAAAGAGCTTTTGAGCAAATTTAAACCCTAGCAAATGGAGGATGCAAAGGAGACTCTGCATTATAATGCAAAAAACAAAGCAACTGTTTCCATGGACACGGATCAAATGGAGGTGCAAGGTGAGCCATGCATTGAGTTTTACAAGACAGGACAGGACCAGAATGCAGCCACTATCTTTTCTTTTACCACGAGTACAGAAAACAACCAACTGGAATGTATTATGAAGAAAGGAGTCCCCAGCAAGTAAAGCTGGGCAGACGACCCTATGACAGACAAAAGTCCGTGGTCAGTAGAGGAATCCCTGAAGGCGGCTGGTTCGGTTCACTCACCAGAAACACAGAAATGGATTTCAGGCTTCACGCCTCTAAAAATACCAGTGGGTCACTATGTCACCAGTACATGTAACAAACACAGTGAGTAGTGCTAACATTTCTGGGGCAGCAGGGGAAGTTATATGTGGAAATTTACAGCCTGCTGGTTTGGCAGTGGAAAATAATGATGTGAATAATGGGGAAGTGCACTCCCCTTAACAGTTGCCCCCAGAACTCGAACTTACACAGCATCCAGTACTGGCAACAATTAACTGTGAGGGTGCAAGTGTACTTGAGCAGGACAGAATAGAAGATGGAATGAGTGATTTCTCTAATGCGTCAGATATTCCTAGAACTATTCCTACAGACCTTAGGAATCATCCAAGTGTATCAAATGAACTTACAAAGCAAACTACTGTTCCACAGAATTCAAGGCCTTACACTTCCTTTTTTCAAACAAACTGTATACCCTGCAAAAAGGCATAATGCTGTGAGGCTTATCTATAAAGGAGGTTTAGACAACTTTCCAGACAGGGTTTATGTAGGAAGAACTTTGTTAAAAGACAGTGTGCACTTTAATGTTACTGAATTGTATGCATTGATTCATGTCTCAGGAGAGAACATATTTGATATCGGTTTTAAACTAGGGAGTGGCCTAGATACATTTTGGGCAAGATATCACCAGGTTAAGAAAACACCACTATGGGCCCCCTTTGAGGTAATCTCCCTCACAAGACCAGCCCATAAAACCATTACGGTTCTTTTTAAGAATGAGCGAGTAAGTGTTACTGACCTTCTTTTTTGGTTGAGACAAAGATGTACTGTAACAGGCCATCCAGAGGCCATCTTTGATTCTGAGGGGATTTGGACAGGAGGGTGGAAAATTAGGGTAATTTTGAGAACTGAGGAGGAAGGGCTACAGCATTTGCCAAACTTTTTTTTCTTGGGGGTGGGATAGAGGCGTTCTCTTCTGTCTTAGTCAGCCCAAGACATGCTACAAATGCGGACAAACAGGTCACATTAGCAGTACATGTGACCAGCTCAAATGTGCCCTATGCCAAAAACAGGACATATTAGCAGTCATTGTAGAAGTGCTGTGCGATGTAATTTATGTAGGAAGGGAGGATGTACATACAGTATGTAGCTTGTCCAGAAGCAGCCCATAGGAAGCCAACATCTGCAGATAGTGAGGAGCAGTAACTGGCCCAGAGAGATCAATAAAAAATCTGTAGAGCAACCTGTGGTGGTTTCCCTTCATCAAGAGACGATTATAACTGATAGATCAGGAGCTATGCTCCCTGAGGAATCAGAACCAAACCCTGAGGCAAACTCAGGGGGGACTTTTCCTGTTATTTTTTTCAGATAACACTAGCAGGCTGTTGGAACAGAAAGACAGCTGTGATTCAGCTGGTCAGGAACAGGCACAACTTAGCTCCATGCCCTCCCCTGCAAGAGTAGAGGAAGTAGTGGAGAGTAGGATGAATATGAGAAGGAGATAGGCTTCGTCACAACCAACACCCAAAGTTCCTAGAACTACTTTGATGAATACATCCAATAGGTACCAGGCACTTTTAGAGTTTGAGAATTCAGATAATGAATCTGAGTGTTTCTCTGTAGATCATAACCTACAGGATGTGCAGCGGACACAGAAAACTCCGAGGTATGTGAGCCATTTTCAAAGAATAAGCATAGGAAGAGGAGGTTGTGGAGTCAAAAACAGTGGTGGAATTCAAGCATGCATGGGACAGTCATAAGGCAATTCTAGGGGTGGGGCAGGAAGAAGTAGGCTGCTGGTTAACTAGGATCTGCAGCTTATCCATTAGGTAGGGAAATGGGCAGACTGGGTGGGCCAAGCGGTCCTTATCTGCTGTCAAATTCTATGTTTCTATGTTTCTAAAACAAAAAAGAAGAAATTACGTTAGACTCCATTTGAAACTATGATGTGCTCATCACCATCCTTCTTAATTTTAACATCTAATGTTAATAGTATTATGAATAGGTTAAAGAGAGGAGTAGATTTTAATATACTACAATCTTATCTTCCAGGGGTGTTTCTCTTACAAGATACTAGGTTACAGACCATTATAGAGCTAGTAAATACAACTAAAGAAAGGCTTTCTGGGACATTGGTTTGGTCCATAGGCCTAGATCGTTGTTCGGGGCTGAGGATTCTATTTCATAAAATTCAACCAGCTATTGTAAAGATTTTAGACACTGTGCCCGGGAGAGTACTTTTGCTTGATTTTATTTTCAACAACATTCTTTTCCAGATTCATAATATATATGCACCCCAAACCAAAGCTGAGCACACAGCTATCTTTTAGCAAATAAGCCCATATTTGCAAAAGGCCCAAAATTTAATTTGGGGTGGGGATTTTAACTGTGGGTTGGGTAACTATGATAGAGGATCAGAAACAACCACAGGGAAAATGTTTGGGGACATGGCAGCTTTAAATACGGCCATACGCTTAGCTAATTTAAAGGATGCAGTGTTTGAACATTCTGGTATAAGAGGGAAAACGTTTTTTAAAGGGAATCCATCTACACAAATAGATTTCCTTTTTATTTCTAAGGCCTTGATTGTTCAGAATGCATCTGTATTACCTACAGAATATTCAGATCATAAACTTTTAACTCTTTCATTGGGTAGAGCAGCAGCTCCTATTGGTCCAGGATACTGGGAACTAAATTCTACCCTTTTAGTACAAGCAGGGTTTCTGCAACAAATGATGTATTTTTTAATTTGTAGGAGATCACTATTTGACCTTTATGATGATCCGGTGAGTTGATGGATGGAGACAAAAGTTGAGCTTAGGAGCTTGTTTATCTCCAATAGCAGACAAACTAGAAGAGGAACTTATTTTTTATATCTACAGGACAGGAAACAATTGCAGCGTTTATACACTCTCTCCCAAACTACTAAACATAACTTTTCAGATAAACTATCTAAAATAAAAAGTAGAATGATGCAATATCACATAAAACAGACTGAAGGTCTAAAGCAGCACAGTATGCAAGGCCCATTTGAAAGTACTTGTCCTTTACTTAGGAATCAGGAGCAAATAAAGAAAAAAGTGATAACTGCACTACATGATGTGCAGGGTAATGTACCAAATACATAAGAACATATTATCAACATTGCTTCAGAATATGCAGCTTCATTGTTTAAAAAGCAGAATGTGGGGATATTGGATTTTTCAAATTTCTTTAAAAAAATCGTGATCCCACCTGCCCCACAGGATCTTGTAATGGCATTAACTAGGCCCTTTACTGCACAAGAAGTTGCAGAAGCCATAAAATCCCTGTCAAGAGGCAAAGCCCCTGGACAGGATGGCCTAATGTCAGAACTTCATAAACTACTGGGCCAAGGAATTCTGGATGAACTAACAAAAGTCTATAACTACATCTTGCAAAATCAGAATGTACCACTAGATATGGCTACAGGGATACTTATTTTCTTATTTAAAAAAAGGAGATAAATTGGAATTGTCGAACTGGAGGCCAATAGGTCTCTTGAATAATGATTTTAAAATTCTTGCTAAAATGTTGAACACTAGATTGTTAACAGTAGCAACATTTTTAATTACTCCGGCATAATCCTGTACAATCCCAGGTAAAACTATCACAGACCAATTAATCTTGTTGCGAGAACTCTTTGAAAGAAATAAAGTATCGCCTTTGGAGGGATACATTTTTTCTTTAGACCAGAAGCAGGCCTTTGATAATGTGGACCATGCCTTTTTGTGGCAGACTTTGCACCACTACGGCATACCTAAAATTTTCATAGGATGGTTAAAAGCTTTATATAAACAGCCACAATTAAACCATGTGTAGATGGTTATTTTGGCCCTTTTGTACATATACAAAAAGGTGTTAGGCAAGGGTGTCCTATTAGTCCTTTATTATATGTTTTTAGCATTGATCCTCTCTTAAGGCTCCTTAATACAGAGGTAGAAATACAACCTGTACAACTGTTAAACCAAGTGGTTCCCTACACTGCTTTGGCCTATGCAGATGATGTGGTCATCCTAGTAGGAAATGAAAGGTCAGCCAAAAAGGCAATAGCACTATGTAGTGAGTATGGAACTTATTCAGGTACTCAATTAAATACTCAAAAAAGCATAGGGAAATCTTTGGGGCACCAAGTTGCTTCTCAAGATAGGGTGGCAGGACCTTCACTTACAATGGGTAGTTTAAAGATTTTGGGGATCGAATATGGGGCACTCCAGATGGATGTAGCAAATTGGGACGTTAAATTACAGCTTGGCACACAGATGGTTCAAAACTGGAATAAAACAAAAATGAGTAATCAAAAAAGAATATACCTGATTAAAACATACCTTATACCAGTTTTTCTCTTTATTAGTGCAGTATTTCCAGTACCTAAGACAAGAGAAGCTAAACTATACAGCCTTTTTTTTCCAATCTTTTTGTGGGAGTAGGCTGAACCCAATTAAATGAATTATCCTTTATCTACTGTTAGAATTGGGAGGGCAAAATATGGTGAATCCGGTACTCTTTTTCTTTTGTCAATTTTTAAATGCAAATATAAAACCTTTGTTTGTGTCTTCTGATAAATACTGGTGTAACATCTTTGTTCAAATGGTGTCACTATGGTTTTACGTACTTGAAAAATGGTCAATTACATCAAATTAAGCACCCTGGCCCAGATATTCAAACTACGCCTGGCTGTGACACAAGCTTGGGCGCAGCTCAACTTGGCTGCGCTGGGGTGTGGACTAAGCGATATTCAAAGGAGCTGCGTCACAGCTCAGCAGCTTTGAATATCGCACCCTGGCCACCCCAGTGTGCATGGCGCAGTGGCACTGCGCCAGTGCAAGTGGCCAGAGTGGAGCATGGAGATGCGCTAGCACAAGTTCCATTGTGCCATGCACAGCAACAGCAATATTCAAAAGTTGACATGCAAATGGGGCTATAATGTATGCAAGGTGCACATGGGGCCATTTGCATGTCATTATGGCCCCATTTGCATGCAGGTGCGCCGATTCCCGACGACTTGCACCTTGCGCCCTGCCAGGCAGCAGCCGTCAAGGACCGACACCCTCTGCAGCCCGATCACGGGCATTTGTAGTACACAGAAAACTATTTCGTCCTATATCCCAGGTGATCCAGTGGACTGCTATCTGCCCGATCACAGCATCTGTAACAGAAATAGATGTAAGTCTTAGATCCCTGGTGGTCCAGTGGACCCCTATCTGCCTGATCATGGCATTTGTAACAGAAATAGATGTAAGTCCTATATCTCTGGTAGTCCAGTGGACCCCTGTATGCCCGATTGCAGCATTTGCAACAGAAATAGATGTAAGTCCTATATCCCTGGTGGTCCAGTGGACCTATCTGCCCAATCGTGGCATTTGTAAAAGTAAACTAATTCCAATATCCCTGGTGGTCTAGTGGTACCCCCACCACTGAGCCCACGCCCAGCTCCCCCTCCCGGTCAGCCAGCAAGCGGCAGCACCCACCGCCTGCCGCACCGCGCCCCGCCAACTGACACTGTAGGGCTGCACAGCGTGAGCCAATGGGCATGCAGCTCCTATCAGACATATATTTTCAGATGTGTGAATGAATCATTCACATATCTGAATGTGTAGTGGTAGGTTGATGCCCATTGGCCACGCCAGAACCAATGGGCGGCAGCCCTACCAAGGTGTCAGTCGGTGGGTGGCAGGGTGGCAGGCGGTGGATGCTGCTGCCCGCCGCTGACCGGGGGCGGGCGGGGCTCAGTGGGTGGGTGGGGGTACCACTAGACCACCAGGGATATTGGAATTAGTTTACTTTACAAATGCTGCAATCGGACAGATAGGTCGACTGGACAACCAGGGATATAGGTCGTACATCTATTTCTGTTACAAATGCTGTGATCGGGCAGACAGGGGTCCACTGGACCACCAGGGATATAGGACTTATATCTATTTTTATTACAGATGCCTGCGATTGCGCAGATAGCGGTCCAATGGACCACCAGGGATATATGACTTATATCTATTTTTGTTACAGATGCCCACGATCGGGCAGATAGCGGTCCACTGGACCACCAGGGATATAGGATGGATTATGCTTTTGTTACAGATGCCCACGATCGGGCAGATAGCGGTCCACTGGACCACCAGGGATATAGGAATCATTTATTTATACAAATGCCCGCGATTGGGCAAATAGGGTCCACTGGACCACCAGAGATATTGGACAGAATTCAAATTATTTTTTATACAGATGCCTGCGATTGGGCGTGGGGGGTGCCAGGTGCAGCGGGAGCTCTGGTGGTCACCCACAGGTGGCAGCTGCCGTGTTGCACCCTGCAATGCGGCAGCTCACCTGTGGGTGGCTATCAGTTGTTCCTTTTTTGGCTTAACTTTGTGCTGGCACAGGTAGGGGTTGCGCATGCATGGCTCTGCACATCCCGGCTGAATATTGGGCTGTGCAGGTTATACATGGGCACGCTTCTACCTGTGCTCAGATACATTACTGATGCGCCGCAAGATTGTGATTTGTGCTGCGCACTTTTCCCTTTTGAATATCACATAGATTTATTGTCTATGATACAATCTTATTTATTTACAAATAAAACAGTTATTTTTGGAGGTGATTTTAATTGTATTTTGTCCCTGGCTGATAAAACAGGGAAGATTAAAAGGTTATATAGTGATACTAATTTTTTGAATGAAGTATTATTCTTGGCATGACTTACCGGTGGGGCCAGTTCTGATACACACCCACCTGCACATACATTTCATCAAGGCAGTCTGTCCTCTAGGAGAGACTTTCTTTTTCTTTCACACTGGGTACCGGTGGTAAACTATAAGGTCACTCCTATTGAAACCTCAGATCATACTCTTATTGAGATCCAAGTTGGAGCTGCTGTTAATCAGCCTATGACTCATCATATGTGGAGACTACATGTCTCAGCTTTGGTGAGCCAGGAGATTTGGTAAGCTGTACAGGAATTCTCAGATGCTAGAAAAATGGTTTCTGATTTGTATGACAACTCTATTGAATGGTGGGTGGACACGAAATATGATTTGAAAAATCTGTTTCGAATGTGGGCCAAATATTGCAATGCAGTTAAATATGTTCAATACTTAGAATTCTGAACACAACTTCAGTTTTTACTGTCTAGAACACATGACACTGGTCATGATTATTCGACTCAAATTCAAACACTTAAAAAGGAGATGGCCGCTGTACAATATGACCATGCAGCTTCATTATTTGCTGAACAAAAATTTGGGACTCGTGGAAAGAGCGATCATATTAACCCTTATGACTGTTGCAGAGACAGGATAAATTCTAAATATATGGCCCAGATCAAATGTTTAGATGGCTCATTGGCAGAACATAATTTAGAAATTGCGCAATTAGTGCACATTCATACTGTTAATTTGTTCTGTTCCCAAAGGGTAAGCACAGGGTCTACCGTTGAGTTTTTTCAGGATTTATGGGTTCCTGAACTTCCCAAGGACATAAAAGAAGCTATGATTGCTCCCATTACTGCAAGGGAAATTATTGGGGCTGTCTCTGCAACAAAATGGGGTACGGCTCTGGGTCCCGATGGCTTACCGATTGAACTTTACAAACAAATTCTTGATAGCATGGTACGTTACCTAGTTATTGTTTTCAATTACCTGCTTAATGGCTCTTAGACTATCCCTCCTGTTACTTCAGAAAGCTTTTTAATTTACTTGTTTAAAAAAGGGGATAAAACGGCTCTCCATAATTGGAGGTCTATTAGTTTATTGCACTCTAATTGGAAACTACTAAGTAAAATCCTAAATATTAGATTGGCTGAAGCAGCTCGAACTTTGATAATTGACACTTAGTTCTGTGCTGTCCCACAGCAGAAAGCCCAGGACAATTTATTTTTATTGAGAGAAATCTCTGGAAGCCCTATACAGAATAGTATTTTATTTAGTCTGGATCTGACTAAAGCATATGATACCGTTATTCATTGCTTTTTATTTACTGTATTGTATCAATATGGTATACCTAAGCTGTTTATAAATTCGATACGAAGGTTATATGACACTGCTACTACTAGACCAGTTGTAACTGGTTTGATGGGGGCACCTGTTAAGATAGGCCAAGTTGTGCAGCAGGGATGCCTCCTGAGCTCCCTACTGTATGTCTTTAGTATTGAGCCCTTATTAAGGAAAATAGCTCAACATTCTGGTATTGGACACATAAAGGGTCATCATGGTGTAGAATTTCCTAACATCTTGGCATATGCAGATAATATTTGCCTTATGGTTCCGAATGAACAATCAGGGACTATGGCATTCCAGGTTATCAGACTTTTCAGGTATATCAGGGGCTACACTTAATAAGGATAAATGTAAAGGTATGGTCCTGCGTGGGGGGCAGGTATGTTTGGTTGACCCAATTGCAGGAATTGAGGTAGGGTCCAGTACTATAAAAGTTTTAGGCATTGAGTTTGGGGGACCTCACCCTGAGGTAGATAATTGGCTGACAGTCCTGCAGGATGCAGCATATAAGGTAGAAAAATTGAAAAATTGGCCAATGACTAAACAAAAATGAGTTTATTTATTGAAAACCTTTATTATACCATTGTTGCTGTACATTAGTTATGTTTACCCACTCCCTTTAGAACTAGAACCCAAATTATATACTGTAGTATTTTTTTACATTATTATGGGGGAGTAGGTTAAACCCCAACAAACATGATGTTACATATCAACCAATTAAACAAGGGGGCTTAAATATGATTGACCCAGTGTTTTTTTTTTCTTTTCTATTTTTCTTTATGCTAGTTTCTTACTGATTTTACAGGAATTAGAGCTTCCATGGGTACATCTATTGCAATCCTGCAATCAGTATTTACATTCTAAATGGATGTCTGGTGTCTTGGGGTGTTTCGTAAACAGCACATTTTACCCTTAGGTGATGCGTTGATATGTTTTGAGAAATTAAAACAATGGGATCTTTTACATAGAACTAGGAGGGAATTTTATTCTTATATTTTGCATTCTAGAGTTTGTATTCTGCAATGTTTTCAGTGTCCGACTGCTATTCTGGAATCCGCATTGCTAAATCAATTGATGGAAAAATGCATTCCTCCCAAAATGTGGGACACTATATGGTTTTGTTGTCACGATTGCCTTAATGTTCAACGGAATCACCATCACAAAAAAAATGGATGAAAGATATTGTTTCAGACCTACATGTGGCAGGAAAATTGAAACAGTAAGTCACTTGTTTTTTAACATGTCCGTATATTGCTGGATTATGGCCTTTATTGGAGGCTACATGGTGTATTCCACAATTTAGTAGAATGACATATGAGATTCTTATTTACGGAGTTTTCTTGGACAGGTGGCAGGATTTTCATTCAGGGACAGTGAGAGTTGTTTTGCATGTATAAAATGGGCCATTTGGCAAGTACTCTGTCAGATTGTTTTGCAACAAAAATGATCCCCCTTGAGGGATTACTTATATTGATTGATAAGGAAATGTTTCATATTTATTGTAGAGAACATGGAGCTTTACCTACTAGAGTGATGGTGTGATAGTATTATTTGATTTATAAATATATTATTTTATGAGCAAAGATAAAATTCATACTGTCTTTATTTAGTTAGGTTAAAACTGATTATGACAAAGGTGGAGTCTGCTTGTCACATGATTAATAGTTGCTTTATAAAGCGTCTGTCTAAAGGGTTCAGGCAGAGTGTGAAAGGGTGTGGATTGAGTAGCACCCATCCGAGTTAGCTAATTCTAGCTCTTCAGTTGATTTCCTTTTTTTTGTATGCTGTTTATTGTTTTTGTCATTTACCAGTCCACAGTTTAGAAATAAATATACAATTATATTGATGTTCATTTTGTCTGATGCCGTTTCTATCCCATATATCCTGAAACATATAGACAACGTTTTAGAGCATATAAATTTCAATCTGCTGACACCCCTCAAGACTTATACACCCATTTTAAAGACTTGTGTCATAAGTGGTTACAACCTAACACAAGAACGGTGGTACAAATCATGAAAAGTATTATCTTGGAACAGTTTGTTCGGGTTTTGCCCCAAGATGTACAGTTATGGGTAAAGGAGCACCGTCCCGAAACCTCCGAGGCAGCTATATGACTCACTGAGGATTATCTGACTGCTAGGCCTCAACGTCCTAGGACATTCATAAACTCTAGAAGTCCTTCAGCTGTAATAAGACCCCTATTACCAGTACTACCCCGGTAACGCAGTCTAGTGGTATTCCTGGGGGTAAAGAACATAGTAAAATAAGTAAAGGATACAGCCACGATATTATATGTCATGAGTGTAAAGCCAAAGGACATATTGCTAGGTTCTGTCCAAAGAAAAAAGTAGAATCAATTCACCTAGTCCTGGCTAACTGGGCACATTATGTAACAACTGTGAAAATTGGAGGAGTGGTAGTATCTGGTCTTGTGGACTCTGGCAGCAAGCAGACCCTGATACATGCTTCCTTGGTGGAAAAACCAGAACTGGGGGAGCCAACTACAGGGGCCAAGTGTATACATGGGGACATTCACTGGTACCCATTACGAGAAATGGAGATTCAAATAAATGGGACATTACTAAAAATGAAAATAGGCATAGTACCCTCTTTGCCGGTTCCTGTGATAATTGGAATGACTACCCTTATTTTGACTCTTTATTAACTACAAATGTTGGAACGGTTACCACTGGCACAAGGGAAACAAGAAAAGTAGTTGGAACACCTATTTCTTTTCGAGGATGATGCATTTGGGACTATTGGTAAAGACAGAAAAAGCAGATCACGAAAAAGAAAGCATAAATATTTATGGACTAAAGATACTGGGCTAGATATATTGTCTGGAAAATGTATACTACCTAACAAAGAGTTTGTAAATATACAAAAGAATGATGTTACCTTGACACCTTTCTTTTCACAGGTAATGCCAACAATTCCCACTGAACCTTATCAACCCTACTATATAATTGAGAATGATTTATTGTATAGGGTGTGTACAAATTCACATACTGGAGAAATAGTTGAGCAATTGATGGTCCCTATACAGTACCAACAAAAATTATTATCTATTGCCCATGATATACCTATGGCAGGCCATTTAGGTAAGGACCGTACCTTGAAACATGTTTTGTACAGGTTCTATTGGCCTGGTATACATGAGCAGGTGGCAGAATATTGTAAAAGCTGCCCTGAATGTCAACAAGTAGCAGCAGTAGGCCGAAAATATAAAGTGCCCCTCATACCAATGCCTGTGGTTAGTAACATGTTTGAAAGGATAGCGATGGATGTCATAGGGCCACTCCCTAAAAGTACGAAGGGAAACCGCTTCATATTAGTAGTAGTGGATTACACTACAAAATATCCTGAGGCGATTCCCCTTTGTACAGTTACTGCTTCCAGAATAGCAGAAGAGTTGGTAAAGATTTTCAGCTGAATGGGAATTCCTAAAACCATTTTGACTGATAGGGGTACCAATTTTTGCTCACAATTACTACAACGTTTGTACCAGGCACTAGGTATTGAAGTTATTTTCACATACACCTATCACCCTCAGACTAACGGGTTAGTCAAACGGTTCAACCAAACATTGAAAAAATGTTAAGAAAGTATGTATCAGAGGAAGGTAATAAATGGATGCATATCTACCCTATCTGATGTTTGCCTATAGAGAAGTTCCGCAGCATCTACTGGGTTTTCTCAGTTCAATTATTATAATGGTCATAACCCAAGAGGCCCTTTAGACATTATAAAGGAAGAATGGGAAGACAAGACAGGTAAACACATGACAGAATCTTTAGAGTATTGGCAACAATTACATCAAAGATTAATGACTTATGTAAAAAAGGCTCACCAGACTAACCTACAACAGCAAGTAAAACAAAAAGAATACTATGATAAAGGAACAAAACATAAAGAATTTGCTACAGGTGATAAAGTTCTACTTTTATTGCCATCCTCTGATAATAAATTACTTATGAAGTGGCAAGGCCCATACAAAATTGTGAAACGTATGGGCCCAGTAACTTATTCGGTCGAATTACCGGAAAAGAAAGTTAAAAACAGGGTATACCATGTGAATTTGTTAAACCATGGGTAGAAAGAACTCCCCATACCTGTAGTTATATTTATCCAGAAACCGTTGAGTCTGAATTAGATTTAGCGTATCAAAGGTTAGAAAATACGAGTAATCTTTCAGAAGTACGAATCAACCCAAATTTATCAGCTGAACAGATTTCCACTTTGCAGACTGTGTTAAGACCCTTCCAAACCTTATTTACAGGCATGCCGGGAAAAGTTAAAGATGCTGTTCATCATATCGTGGTTCCAGACGCCGTACCTATACAACAGAAAGCTTATAGGATACAAGAAAGAGTACGGAATGAGGTTGTACAGGAGATTAGGAAAATGCACCAGTTGGGAATTATTAAACCCTCCCATAGTGAGTGGAACTTTCCCATGGTGATAGTAGAAAAAAAGGAAGGAGAAATCAGACTTTGTCTTGATTTCAGACGTTTAAATGCAGTGTCTAAATTTGATTGCTACCCGATGCCCCGAATAGATGATATCATAGATCATTTAGGTACGGCTCAATACATCAGCACCTTAGACCTGACTAAGGGGTATTGGCAAATTCCCTTAGATCCAAAAGATAAAGAGAAAACTGCATTCAGCACACCCATCGGCCTATACCATTTTACAGTAATGCCTTTTGGTCTACATGGTGCCCCCGCTACGTTCCAATGGGTTATGGACAACATCTTACAACCACATACAACATATAGCACAGCTTACCTAGATGATGTGGTGATATTCAGTCCCTCATGGAAAGAACACATACAACATCTGAAGGCTATATTATCAGCCCTATCTGAAGCCAGGTTGACCATCAATCCTTCCATGTGCTCCTTGGCCATGCAGGAAACAAAATATCTAGGGTTCCAAATTGGAAATGGGAAAGTAAAACCAGAAATTACTAAAGTCAAGGTGGTGGCCAATAGCCCCCGTCCTATAACAAAAAAAGATGTTAGGTCGTTTCTAGGCCTCATTGGATATTATAGACGCTTTATACCTAACTGCTCTACAATAACTGGACCTTTAACTCATTGTCTCCTAGCAGACACCTGTAGTCATCAGTAAAAAAACACTGGTGTGTCCTGAGGATGTCTGCAGAAGTCGGCTACTGACTCCCAGTGTGCCCAAGCAACATCTGGAGAAGTCACTTATATATTTTAATATATAGTGTAACAGAACATAATATATATTTGACTGCATAGCACTGTTGGAAAGGTAATTTTATGCTGAACAACTCTGTCACTGATATTTTGTGCATATCATGTATACTTTAGGAGTTATTTGCATTTGTTTATGGTATGGTGTGTATGGCTTTTGTTGCCTGTTTTAGTGAAAAAATATTTTTTTTGCTGTTTCAACCAGCTTAAAAAAAAAATGACTTATTATTATTTGCATACCACCAGTGGGAAGGTAATTTTGTGCTGAACAACTTTGCCACTGATATTTTGTGTATATCATGTATACTTTAGGAGTTATTCACATTTGTTTATGGTATGGTGTGTATGGCTGACAGGTTTTCCATCAAGATTCACTAAGCAGCTTGAATAAAATTAACTTTTTTGCACTTCAGCAGGTATAAAATAAAACTGTATTGACTACAACTGGTTGCATAGCACCATTGGAAAGGCATTTTGTGCTAATCAACTTTCATGCTGATACTTTGTGTGTATCATGTATACTTTTGAGTTATACTGATTTGTTTATGATATGGTGTGTGGGTTGAGATTCAGCCTCAAATCTCACCAAAGCACCTTGACTAAAATGGGGAAAATTACGTTTCATAGTAAAAGATATCTTTTTTAACTAACATAATATTAAAACACCATCTAATGTCTGAATGCTTAATTTGGTGTTGATATTTTACATATTTTCCAACAAAAAATGGCTTATGTTCCCTTTTTTAGTGAAAAAAATATTTAGTTTGCTCTTTCGACCAGCATAGAAAAAAACAACAAAATTACTTATTATTACATGCATGCCACCATTGGAAAGGCAATTTTGTGCTGAATAACTCTGCCACTCATACTTTGTGTTTAGCATGTACAGTTATTGAGCTATTAGCATTTGTTTGCAACATGCTGACTATGGCTTGATTTTGCTTAGAAAGACCCAGGATTCACTGTTAAAAGTATACAGGAGATTTAGGAGGCAAGTGGTGTAATCTCAGAGTAAGCCTGTGAAGGCAATGAGTTAACAGACCTAATAAAAAAATCCTAACCAGACAAAGTAAAATGGACACCTGAGTGTGAGGAGGCATTTTGTCATCTAAAGGCCAAAATATGTTCCTCACCGATTTTACATACTCCTGATTTTTCTCGACTGTTTATATTACAGACAGATGCTTCTAATTATGGTATAGGAGCTGTACTCATGCAGATGGTACAAGATGAAGAACATCCCATAATATTCATAAGCCGAAAATTACACGAAAGGGAAAAACATTATTCTGTTATTGAAAAAGAATGTCTAGCCATAAAATGGTCAATAGAAGCTTTACGCTTCTATTTGTGGGGTCGAGAGTTTGAACTACGGATAGATCACAATCCGCTATGCTGGCTTCATGTGATGAAAGATAAAAACCCTCGCATAATGCAATGGTATCTTGCCATGCAACCATATAGATTTAATATAAAGTATAGAAAAGGTTTGTCCTATAGTAATGCTGATTTTTTATCAAGATATGGTATGGGACATACACTGAACTGTTAACAGACCTCGGGGTAAAGAAAGAAAGATGAATACCCTGTGAAGTATTCCTATTTAAAGAGAAGTTTTATTTTTGGGGACCCCGGGGTGGAGCCCTGGAGAGGGCGGGACATGGCTCCATCCTTTCTTTCCAAGGATTTGTTAACAGTTAGTGTGATTTCCCTAACATCTTTATTTTTTTTTTCCTTTAACCAAACAAGAGAGGTTTGGTCTTAAACGGGGAGGAATGTGATAGTATTACAGCCCCCCCCCTCGTTGCCCCTGCTCTGGTAGACTTATGGAAAGCACTCATTTTCGTTTCTATGTTGCTGTGTAGTGCTCGTTGGGCTGGTCACCCATCCTGTTTGTCCATCCGTTATTATTTCTGTCCCTTTTTCTTTCCTTTTCTACTTCTTAGCCTCTCCATGTGTTTCCATATTCACCAAAGCAAGGTTTCGGCATACATAGACAAATTCTCAGTGGGTCAAGGGAACTGCAACCCCTTCCCTTTTCTGAGCGTTCTCTATAGTTTTGGTGGTGGGTCGCAATAGGTATTGATAGTGACCACCATACTTGGTAGAACGCTAGGATTTAATTTTACGAGTTATTTAGGTAAAATGGTGAACCGCGTCTATGGTCACATTTCGATGATTTACAAGACGTAAGAGATAGTAGAGAGGGCTGCAGCTATATATTTTCTGCCCTGCCTTGTAAATAAGATAAGAATCAGCAAAGAACCCTAGAAACTGGTGTAAGCGTAGCGATAGTGCGGAGCTGCGGTAAATGTTACCGCTCGAACGCTCGCACTATCGCAAAGGAATTGTAGCTTTTTAAAACAGTAACTTTATCTTTTAGATAAATTGAGCATACTTGTCCGGAATATTTAGCTTTTCCCTCCTTTCCGACAGCTTGAATAAAGAAACAAGTCTGGAACTGTTAAGACTCAAGGACGTTTGTTCCAGACCTGGGCAGTATTCATGTTCCCCCTCCGTCTTCTACTTGCACAGTATATCTATGGGCCGGCTGGCCGAAAACACCCATCCTTTATGCTGCCAGTCGGAGGGGCGGTCCTGCTGAATTACCTTCTAGGTATAATAATTTAATAGAAAGCCTATATTTTCACTGTAAGTTTATTTGATTTATAAATATATTATTTTATGAGCAAAGATAAAATTCACACTGTCTTTATTTTGTTAGTTTAAAACTGATTATGACAAAGGTGGAGTCTGCTTGTCACATGATTAATAGTTGCTTTATAAAGCATCTGTCTGAAGGGTTCAGGCAGATTGTGAAAGGGTGTGGATTGAGTAGCACCCATCCGAGTTAGCTAATTCTAGCTCTTCAGTTGATTTCCTTTTTTTTTGTATGCTGTTTATTGTTTTTGTCATTTATCAGTCCGCTGTTTAGAAATAAATATACAATCATATTGATGCTCATTTTGTCTGATGCCATTTCTATCCCACACCAGTTCACAGATGGCAACATGATGAAGGATTTCCCATGGCGTCCACCTTGACTGGCTCTCTTCTAGTGGTTCATGTGTGGCGGTGGTGGACAATTAGTCACTTAAATGGTGCAGGTGTGAAAGTGTGTGTACTTATCTGTATGAATACGTGACAGTTGTCTCATTTAGGTATGCTGGTGTGGGGGCCTGCTTTTGTTTACCATGAACTATACTGAGTGTTCAAATGCTGGAGTTTTTCTTTTTGTGTTTGCTTTTCTCCTTTCTCCCTTTTTGGTTTAGATATTAGTTTATCCTGTAATGCTATCATGTACTTGTGTTCAGTTTTTTTTTTATGTTCTAATAAAAATTACCCTACTCTTTTGTAGGGGCCCTGTGACTGGTGCCGAGATGGCCAGTTCTGTTCATTCAGCGGATTGCACAGCTGCTGGAGGGACTGGGGAGTGGGTCTTCTCCCCAGTCTCTGAACCCCTAGAGACCACTAACCTCGAGCACATGGATGATGGTTTTGTTCTAGCTTTTGAGGAACTTCTGGGCATTGACCAAGGAGTGGATATCCTATTTGAGTCGCACGCAGTTTTGGATGATGGTGGCAAATGAGCAGCCGCTTCTTTAACTGCTGAAGAGCTACAGGAGATGTTGTAAGAAGAGGAACAACTGTTTCAGAGAAGGAGGGAACAGCTTCAGTGGGAGCTGTTTCTGAGAGGACAGCCTTCTGTGCTGGACGTGGTGCACCGTGGAGTTGTTCCAAAAGGCAGTCCCATTGATACAGATTCTGAGTAGATAATGGAGCGGGTAGTGGATGCTATACCCAAGGATTCTGTGGCACAGGCTGATACTGCGTGTGACAAAGGTACTGTACATAATTTGGCAGTTGGTGGGCATAGAGTCCTCAATGGTTTGGGAACATTAGCGATGGGGCTTCAAGGGTTGGCTGATGTACATCAGATTTAGGATGCTGAACAGGTGACTTGATACTGCCTGCTGCAGGGGCAGTTTTGGCAGCTACTTTCCCTGTACAACTGTTGCATGTTGTATTTAATATTGGTGCTGTTGGTGGGAACCCCAGGAAAAAAGTTACAGCGAAGCTTGCTGCTCAGAAGGAAAAGAAAAAGGTGCCTTACCTTCTGAAGAGTCCCATGTGCCTGCAGGTTCCCCTATGTCCCCTTCTGGATCAACTGCAGACACTCCAGGATGGGTGACCGATGCTCTGGAGCAGGCTGGGTGGGTTAAATCCCTGAATGGTGCAGGCTGGGATGCAGACTGGCTACAGTCCCTTGGGAGGACTGCAACTCCCTTGGCTAATCTATATCTATCCTAAAACTATCCTGTATGCAGATGACACGGTCGTCTTGCGCAGCAGTGCCCAGCTGGATCACTTGTAGCAGGAGCTACAATCCACTTTCTCCCTCATGAAAAACTTGTTCAGTATGCAAAAACGTCTTCTTACCTATAAGAAGACAAAAACAATGCTGATCTCCAGCCCCCACCACAAGAAATCATCCCCAGTCTTGTCTATCAAGAACAACATGGATGCACCCCTAGAACAGGTACAGTCTTTCAAGTACCTTGGGGTCACCATTGATGACACACTCTTGTTTGTACCCCACACTGATCAAGTCATAAAAGTTGGGAACTCTAAACTTGGTGTACTGTACAGACACAGCCAATATCTTTCGCCTGCTGTCCTGCACTTGACTGTTTCCTCATCCATTTTATCAGTCATTGACTATGTCATGGTAGTGTATGGCGTGGCAACTGACACTGCACTCAAGCAGGTATCGATGGCCCTAAATAAACCCTACAGACTTAACCTTGGGAGCTGACAACCTAACTGACTCCTGCTCACTCTGCAAGCAAACTGGATGGCTCAGCCTCAGAAATAGAATAAAATATCAAACGTGCCTCTTGAGTAAGAAAGATTATACTAGGAAAATCCACCCCTAGCATCAAGAAGATGCTCATAGAATTTTGCTCTAACCACCAGACCAGAGGAAAGACAAGGAGCTCATTGGCTGTCCCATTCATAAAGATGACAATAGATCAGCGCTCCTTTGTGTACAGCGCTCTCCTCTGGTTAAATCAAATTCCTGTGCATATATTCCGCAATTACTAATCTATCATTCTTCAAAACTGAGCTGAAGATACAGCTCTCTGAGGCAGCTGCCTGTAATTGCAGGTAGTTTGGGTGCTATCGGTTTGCTGAGTTGAAATTTCGATCCTCCTCCCCCCCACCAAAGTCATTCTTTGCTCTTACACTGTTGTTCCTGTTGACTAATGCCTCCAATACTGTACCTGCATCTCCCCTGCACCTTTCTACTCCCCTTATCTCATGGTCCCACTTATATCAAGCATTTGTCCCCTTCTTCCCCCCCCCCGGGACCAGCCCCCTTGACTCATGCCCTTCTCTCCACTAGCATGGGCATGACCTCATTCCCCCTTCTAGGACCTTTGACTAAGCCTGACCTTCAGGCTGCTGCCCCTTTTTCTGCACTGTACTCCTTTAATGCTCATCTCCTGATGGATGTCAGTAATCTGGTTGTTTTTTGGTTTTTTTTTCTTCTACCCGCAGAATATATTTTCACCTTTACTTAATTTCATATTGTAATCACCAGGCATTGTTGAAATATTTATAGGAGTCATGCGATTTTTCTTTGTATTAATTGTATAGCATTTGTTGTATTTTCTGTCTATTCCTGTAACTTGATTGTATGTTGTTGTACAGATGTAGAACCTTTGTAAAAGAGCATTTGCTCAAATATGATTTCCAAACTATTGAAATAAATAAATAAAAAAGATCTACTGGTCCTATGGTGGATGGAGGAGAGAGTTCTTCTTCACATATCCCACCTGGGCAGCCACAGCCCACAGGCATGATTGTTTGTTCTCCAGAAAGTGCGAGGACTGCTAATACCATTCTCCATGTCATTAAAAATTTGGAAGGTGAGACAGAGGAGAAGGAAGAAATGGATGTCAATGTCTCTGATGTATTTGAGCCAAAGGTTCAAGCCCTGGAGGTAGCTTAGGATCCATTCATGGCTCAGGATGGGGCAATACCCACTGAGTCTGGTGCTACTGAAGGGCCCACTGACACTACAGCTGGTACGAATGTGTGGCAAACAAACGTGAGGGAGCATCTCTTTCCTGAGAGTGTGCACTTATCCTCAGAGCTGGCTACCAGGAGAAATGCAGTGCACCTTAAGTACAGGGGGTCATCTAATGATATACCTGACAGACTTTTTGTGGGAAGGGCTCTTTTGAAAAACAGTATGAAGTACTATGCGTATGAAATTTATGCACTTATTCACGTGCCTGGTGATACACTTTTCGACATTAGTTTTAAGCATCCATCTGGCCTTGAGCGGTTCTGGAAGCAGTACCAGCTCTTGAAAAACACTCTCCTATGGAAGCCCTTTATGGCTATCCCCCTTACCAGGCCCTCCTTTAAAGAATAACAATATCATTTTGAAATGAGGGTGGAATGTGGCAGACATTACTTACTGGTTAAAACAGCACTGCACTGTCCAAGGATATCTGGAACCCATTTTGGATGATGGACACTATGGACTGGAGGGTGGAGGTATAAAGTGACATTGTGCCAAAGGATGAGGTGGTAAAACATCTCTCAAATTGTTTTTCCCTAGGATGTGACAGAGGTGTGCTTTTCTGTCCTAGGCAGCCTCGAGCATGTTATTGCTGTGGGGATGTGAGGCATCTGAATAATGCCTGTGACAAGTTAAAGTGTGGTTGTGTGGTGTAGTGGGGCATAATAGTGCACAGTGCACACAACCTATGCACTGTAATGTATGTGAAGATCTGGGACACACTTTCTGCACCTCCTCTTGGGCCTCTCATTACGGCTTGGCTCAGGCCTTATGTGCAGAGCAGGATGTGAATGTGGCTACTACCCAAAAAGAGCGTTTACATTTTGAACAACAGATGTCAACTGCTGGAACTATTTCTTCTGGTATGCCCCATGGAATTCCTGCTTGTGTGCCAGGGTTACCTCCATCAAGTGCACTACCCCCACTGCCCTTACCATCCCATACTGCCAGTTCTTGTTTGGAGTCTGGGGCCCTGCACCATCCTGCCTCTTCTACCTTACAGGACTCTCACAGGACCCTGAAGGGGAACTTCCGCCCTCGGTCCGAACGGATGCAGTACAGGAGATAGTGGCTGATGCCCCTACTCTGGTCGAGATGCCTCCTCCTGTTACTGTGGGAGGCCCCTCCTTTCAAAGGGTTACTCGATCCAAGACCTTAGGGAAAACCCAGCCAGTAGTCCCTCTAGCTGAGGATGTGGAACCTCTCACCACACAGAACTCATGCAGTACTGATGGAGGTGGAAGGACCTGATGGAGATTCAGATGTCTCCTCTGTTGCATCTTCACAGGCAGAGGCAGTTGTGGATTTACCTGTGGGAGACAGATCTAAGCTAAAGAAGAGGAAAAAGAGGAAATGATTGTTTTGACTTTTCTTTTGATGTGTGTTTTTTCATTCTCCTTTTCCGTATAGCATGGCACAGTTTTCGATTATAACATATAATGTTATAAGCATTAAAAATGATCAGAAAAGACAGATTACTTTTGCTAGCTTACAGGAGAAAAAGGGGTGTATAATTTTTCTGCAAGACACTCGCTTGCATACTATTCCTGACATAGTGAGGGCACAGAAGGATTGGAGTTGGGGTCCCTCACTATGGTCCATTGGGGAGGATTTATGTACTGGAGTGTTTTCTGGTGCCCACTGTGAAGTTTTAAAGGTTGTGGATGTCTGCCCTGGGAGTGTACTTATTTTGGATATTGTTATACATCATATAGCTTATTGTTTGATAAATGTGTATGCTTCGCAATTAAAGACCGAGAGAACCCATCTTCTTAGGAAGATAGAGCCCTATCTTTACACCTCCAAAGTAATCCTATGGGGTGGGGACTTTAACTGTGGTCTGTCTAAAAGGGATAGGGGTAGGAAGACAGAAAAATTTATTGTGATACCAATTGTCTGCAACATATTTTGTGTAACACAGGCCTTCAGGATGTGTATGAGATTTACATGTCCCCTCTATGAATACATATCATAAAGGCACTTTGTCGACATCCATAGATTTTTGTTTCCTGTCTGATAGAACAGGTGTCACGGGGGTCTTGATGGTGCCTTTTGTGACCTCTGACCATTTAGCAGTTAAGGTAGATACTGGGGATGCTCAGAGGGGCAGTATTTATTTATTTATTTATTTAAGATTCAGGTTTACAACCTTTGAGTCAAGGACTCATTTACAAAGGCACCTCGTCACAAGGAAGGCAGATAAGAAAACAGTATGAGGTACAACAGTGGTAACATACAGGTGCAATACATATAACAGTAAAAACACATTTACCACAATGGGTAACAGTCAAAGTTGCATACAGTAAGTTACAATTGTAATAGAGTAGCAGTCCAACGGACATTGTCAGGCAATTGTATAGAATTAGCAGTCCAATGGACGTTGTCAGGCTAGGAGTGTGGCGCGCGGTATCATGCCATCACAATAAAATTAGGGTCAGTTACAGCTTCGGGCTTCAAATAGGAGTTTACAGAGGGCAACTTTGAAGGGGCCAATTTTGGTGAGATTCATGACGGATGGTGAGAGTGAGTTGAACCATGTAGGAGCACGGTAGTGGAAGGACCTTTGGGCTAACGAGGTCTTGGTACGAGGCACCGGGAAGGTGGACTTGACTGCGCTCTGGGTGGTAACCGCTGGGGGTGCAGCTGCAGGGATGCAGTGACCCCTCGGGGTGATAGGCCTAGCAAGGGATTTTTTGGCAAGTAGGAAGGTTTGGTAGCACAGGCGCTCATCAAAAGTGAGCAGGTTGGTGGTAGAATAAAGCAGGCAGGTATGAGAGTGGTGGGATGCGCCAGTCAGGAGCCTGCATGCCTTATTTATTGATGTCTGAATTTTGGTGAGGGCGAAGTTGTCAGCCGCGGCATAAATAGGTAGGCTTAGTCTACTAAGGACAAGACAGAGGAGTTGATGGCCAGGCGGAGGGCAATTTGGGGGAGGCAATCTTTATGTCGATAGAGAGGGCCAATCTGAGAGTTCATAGCTGAGGACAAGGTATTGATGTGGGTATGGAGGGTAAGAGCTGAGTCAAAGGTGACGCCCAGGTATTTGTAGGATGACACCTGTTAGAGAAGGTGTGGATTTCTGGGAAGAATGTGGAGCAGGGTATTTTTGGCCTTGTTTTGATGGTGTGAAAAGAGCATGGATTTGGTTTTCTTGAGGTTAATGATCAGCCGGTGGTCAAGAAACCACTTTTTGGCTTGGCTAAAAGTATGTTGTAGGGATTCCTGTGGTGATGCAGGGTCAGGGTGGGAGGCAAAGAGGACAGCGTCATCGGCATAGAGGTGTATATTGTCTGAGCAGGAGTTGGGTAGAGTGTTGAGAAAGAGGCTGAATAGAACAGGGCCCAGGATGGAGCCCTGGGGGACCCCAGAACGAATGGGGCGGGAGTTGGATAGGGTACCATTAACCTTTACATACTGGGCTCTGTTGGAGAGGTAACTGGTAAACCAAGTGAGGGGGCCAGGGGAGAAGCCAAGTTGATGGAGGGAGTCAAGTAGGAGAGGGGGTGACAGACAGTGTCAAATGCCTTGGAGAGGTCAATGAACACAGCTCCCACGATATGACCAGAGTCAAGAGCAGAGTGGAGGTGGTGGGAGAATTCCAGGAGGGCTGTAGTGGTGCTGTGCCCAGGATGGAAACCATGCTGTTCTGGACACAACAGGTTGTGTTTGGCTAGGTACTCGGAGAGCTGTGAGGCCACTATTTTTTCCAGTGCTTTGGAGAGCGGGGGGAGAATGGAGATGGGCCTGAAATTGCTAGGGGAGGTTTTATCCCCACTCTTATGGATTGGGGTGATTTCAGCAATTTTCCAAGCACTTGAGAACTGGCCCAGGCATCGTGACTGGTTTAAGAGGTCGGTTAGCTGGATAAGCACGGTGTCCAAGACTAATCGGAGGATCCTGGAGTCCAGGGGATCACAGCTGGGGTTATTGCTAGCTAGGGCTTTTTGTAGATGAGGCCTGGCTTCAAGGAGGGATATGATGCACAGGTAGAAAGGGGGCAGTCCAGGGTGGGGGGCGATGGCAGGGATAGGGTCGAAAAAGTGGTTGGGAAGGACCGAGCTAAGGTCTGAGAAAGCCAAATTGAGGGCCTCAGCCATGAGGGGTGGATCTGTAGTGAAAAATTCCATTTATGGTCATTTGAGATGGAGTGGGGGCGGGCCTTTCCATTGAGCTCCTTCATATTGTCCCAGAAGGCACGGGATGAGCCCCAAGTGGATGTAAGGGAGGTTTGATAATATTCAGCCTTAGCCTGCCTTACAGCCCAGGTGCACCTATTATGTGCAGCATTGTAGGTTTGTCTGTCAGCCAGTTTACCTGAGGTAACAGCAATATGCCAGAGGTTGTCTCTTTGCTTCGGTTTTCAGATAAGGGATGGGGAGATCCATGTGTCGTTTCATTATTTGGTGCAGATTCTAGTCTGGGGGGCATAAACGTCAGGCCTTGCTGAAGGCACTGGAGAAATATGCTAGGGCAGAGTCAATATCAGCTGCAAGTAGGATAGGGGACCAATCAAGCTGGGCTAGGTGCATTTTTAGATTTCTGAGATCCCTGGGTGAAGGCACCAGTGCAAGGTGACCTGGGGCACTGGTTTCATTGTGGGGAATGACCAGTGACATAGGACAGGAGAGTGGTCACTAAGAGAGTCAGGTATTACATTAATATCCCTGATTTTATGGGGGTGGTTAGACATAATTACATCTAGGAGAGTGCTGGAGCCACTTGACTGGTTAAATCTAGTGAGTGAGGTAACTAGTTGGATAATATCTAGAGCAGCAAAAGAGTCCCTGATGTTGGAGGCAGAGGTACCCAGCCAATTGACATTAAGGTCACCTAAGATAGCTGCTCCACCTTGTGTGGGAGTGTGGTGAGGTAACTGATAAGGGACTGGACAGCTTGTCCCTGGTCCCTTTGGGGGTATGTAGAGACAGTGAGGAAAATGGGGCCCTGGCTGGGTCTGGGGTAACCTTAAGGGTGAGGGCCTGAGTGCTAAGACCAAGTTTGGGGCTGGGAGTGCATGGCCTAAGAAGGTGTCATGCAGAATGAACTGCACACCCACCGCCACGCTTTGCCTCATACGGTCTTCCTTGAACACCTGTAGCCAGGAGGAAATGACAGAGTTGGGCATTTTTGGGAGAGCCAGGTCTTGACAAGTGCTAAAATATCTGATCTGTGCTGTACAACCCAGCACTGGAGAGCGGCTGATTTTTTTGGGAGGCTGCAAATGTTCATGGAAGCAATGCAGAGGCCAGTTCCTGTGGGGGATGTGGAGTGACTAGTTGCCAGTGGCCCGGGGTTGGGATGAACGTTCCCGGAGAGCAGGAGTAGCGTGATTAATCTGATGAGAGGACTATGGCAACTAGAGTCCTTGGCTAGGTACTGATGCAAGATCCTGCTGCTGGGGGTGCAGGGGATGGGCAGGGAGTGGAGGGTAGGTATGGCAAGGAAGGGATGGGTCCGTGGTGTCCCAGAAGGGGATGGGAGGGGTATGTTGTATGGGTCATGGTTTCTGGAGGCTGACTATTTCCTTGTTGGAACAAGAATCTATTCAACATGAGGTGTTTCTTCTTTTGGAGACCCAGCATGAGGTATGGTTTTTATATGACAACCTTGTAATATGGTAAGCAGACACTAAGCATGACATTAGGGTCCTATTGCAGCAACTCTCTGGTAAAGTAGTGAGGCACAATTACATTAAATACCTTAGTCTCTGAGCTAAATATTTACAACTTTTGACTCTGATGAGAGACTGTGCAAGGGATTTAAGTGCGGAAGTTGCACAGGTTAAGTCTGAAATGTTTGAACATCAGTATGAAGCAGTACGTACTCTTGACATGTGTCAGCGATATTCTGTAATGGGGGATAAAACACAAGTGAACTGTTATGATGCCCCAGTAGATAGGGTGGGACAGAGGGTTATGCTTTCTTTGAGGGATGACTCAGGGAATTTAAAGATGGATACAGGTTCCATGCTTCACATTGTGCAAACTTATGTGCAACGGAAATTCCAGTGGGTGATGATGGGGTTTCTGACCTCTCTTTTGAGGATTTAGCATTTCCACAAGTCTCTGCTAATGATAAAAGCGTGTTGATTGACCCTTTTACAGTGGAAGAAGTGAGGACGGCTATCTTGACATTATCCTCTCACACCATGCCTGGTTGTGATGGTATCTCTAATGATTTTTATAAGCTTTTTGCAGATGAGTTGGCACCTGTTTTAAAGGAAGCGTTTATGGCTATTACACAGGTTGGGAGTTTAGGGGAGTCCATGACAGAAGGGATTATGGTATTCCTTTCTAAATCTGGGGACAAGTCTGATATTAAAACTTGGAGGCCTCTTAGTCTTTTAACATCAGACTATAAAGTATTGGCTAAATTGGTAACATATAGATTGGCAAGGCTGGCAAATTCCCTGATTTTGGAAGGACAAACTTGTGCTGTCCCTGGGAGATCCATTACTCAAAATCTCATTTTTATCAGTGAGGTAGTGGAACAAGATAGGACCTGTTTAATTTCAGACTGTAGAGATTGTATAGAGACAATGCAACATCTCTTTTTTAAGTGTTCTTTTATATGGTCCTTTTGTCAAGATCTGGATGCATTTTGGAACACCAGTTGTTTTAGTGGCATGATTTATGACATGTTACTATATGGCCAATTGGTAGGACCATGGGTGAATTGAAACAAAAGCACTGTGTTTGTGATATTTACCTGTATTAAATGGATTATCTGGCATGGTAGGTGTCAGAGATTCTTACAAGAAATGGATGTCATTCTTCCTGACTTACTGTTTAAATTACAGTTTGAGTTAGATGTGTATATGACGGAGAAGGATTTAATGGGAATAACATGGTGCGAGCAGGTCTGGGAGGGTTTTGCATATTGACCTGAATTAGAACAATTATTTTTTGCACTACTGCTTTATTTTGGTTTTGTTTGTCCATTTATAAGTTCATTTTCCTTTTTCTTTTTTGTTTTGCAGGACTAGTATGGCTATTTTCAGGGTATGTCCTTTCAGCATAATACTGGTGATGTTTTCTGATTGCACTGTATTTCAAATTTTGTTTTCCTTTACACTGTATTAATATACTTTTTGTTTTGTTTACGAATTTGAATAAAAATTTCCCCAATTCTTTTTGAGAAGTGTCATGGGATCTTTAACAACCATCTAAGCAACCACTAGAACAGACAGACAGGACCTCAGTTTAATGTATTACCCAAAAGATGGCATCTCAGGAGTGTAGCACCCCCCTCATGTTGCACTACAGTGTCAGTATTAGGATTTAACCCAAGTGTCTGGTGTGGGGATAGAACTCACAGCCTTCTGATCTTCTGGCCTCAGAGGTAAGTGTGCAACCTGCTGAGCTACTGACACTGAATAGATTTGTGTTATAATATATCAATAATTATACAATGGGGCCTGAGAATTCTTTACTCTGATTGTCTGACTGGCACATTTTACCCATGGTAAATTCTATGATACAACAATGGGAAAAGGTGCTGGCTGCCAGTCAACCACATCAGGACCCCCTCCCCAAAATCACTCCAACCATAGACTGGCACAGACGTCAACAGGCGATGAGATGCTTAGTCACTGAACTGCAGGCCAGCGAAAACCATCATATTAACTCCTGCTAAACTGCGGGGATGAACTGAGACTTTAAAATACAAAGTGCAGCAGTTTTCCACAACTCATTCCCCTAACTGATGATTGCACCTATCTCACATCTTGCTGTCTGTCCAGTCCACTCCTACTTGCCCTCCGCTCCATTCATGGCTGCATTCCACCTCTGTTTAACCACAGTATTCAGTTGCCAAAGCACAAGATAAGACAACTACACCAAGATCCAAAATTAACTCTGCTTTAAAAAACAAACACCAAACCGAGTTTGTTTCACATAAAGAAACTTTTTGTCCCCCAGTAGGTCATGCACTTTTATGATTGGTGCCCCACGCTCATGCTCGCACCCGAGTCACCTCTCAGTTGCTGTCCGCTACAACAAAAAATCAACTTCAGCCTGACCAAAGAGCTACAAGCTATTGTCACTTAAATTACTGCTCAACAGAGAGAAATACCTGACATTACTGAGCTCAACACAAATAATTTACCTCAGTCGGCCAGAGACAAAACTGCTGCTAAAATCAGTGCTCCACCTCTCACCAACGAGTTGCCAATATCAAACTGCAGCACTCCCCATCTTCCTTCTGGCTACCAGCAACCATCTGCCTTCACAGTTAATAGCCAAAAAGTGCAATTGTGATGGGAAGAATCCCCAGCAGCACTTAAAGTAACATTGTTATGCTCCCAAACTCAAAAATAAAAATAAAAATAATTATAGAAAATGAAAATGTCACCTCCCAAGTCAGCAGCAGTGATCACTATAGTGGATGCCGCTGACACTAATGCCTTTCTCTCTCTCTCTCTTTCTCTCTCACTCACTAACACCTTGCTCTCCCAGTCACTCTTCTCTGGTAACATGCATATCCTTTATGCTTCTCTCAAATATCTCAGTTATTTATAAAATAAGTAAACTAATATTCCTGTACTCATATGTCTGTCTTAGTGTGTGTGTGTGCGCGTGTGCATGTGTGTGCGTGTGTTGGGGAGGGAGAAATGTCAATATTCTACCTAGCAGCAAGGAACTATGTTTTGTGGTGCAAGAATACACTCATTAAAAATCATTAAAACTGTGAAATAACTGTTTTTCTTTATTTTTTTTTTTGACAAAAAATACAAGGGAACATTGTATAATCACAGTAAACCACTCCAGGGTGTGGATTTTGCTGGGTGTTACCCACAGCTGATGTGGTTTGACCACTCAGCCTGTGGCTTCATGGCCAAACCATGCCAGCCATGGGTAAATCCCAGCATAGCCCACGCTCTATTGTGCTTTATTGCTTAATCATACTATAATAACTGGGGAGTGTTTTCTCCCAAAGGGAAACCCAATTATAATTTGCCATTATAACCCATGGGATATAACACAATCACACACCGGGTTTCCCTTGCTCCATGCCTGTGCAAACCTCCACTCCTCCATTTCTCTGCATTTCCTACTTTGCCACCAGCAGCACTCTTAGCACGAAGTAAATAAAAAAATTTGTCTCTCACCAGTAACCACCAATCCTTCCTTAAACAGCTGGCTCCTTGAGTAAACCTAAAAAAAAAGAGAAAAAACCTGGAAAGTTTCCAGCAGCAGAGGGATGGATGGAAGTGGGATGGATGGCAGTCTGCCTCTGGCACCCGTGGGTTCCACCCCACATATCGCTACGCTGGACTGTGCTTTATGCCATCCTGACCATGGCTGAACAAGACCAATGTATTTTTATGTTATATAATTGCTGTGGCAAGAAAATACTCTCTAGTAATAATATAAAATAAAACATGGGGTGGTGTGCTTAACAAGATTTTACACACACCTCTTGGTGTTGATGTGTAAATAAACCCCTTGAGCTTCACTATCTTGGTTTATGTAGCATCCATCACTTCAGGGTGTGTGTAAAATCTCATTAAACACACCACCCCATGCATTATTCTATATATATATAATAGATATATCACATATGCAATATAAACATTATAGAACTATTTATTAAAGCAATTGCATGTAATGTATTTTAAATTTTAGATTGTTTTAGTTTCATATAAAATAAACATTTAAACAAATATTTCAAGGTTTATCTCGTCATGAAGTGATTCAATGTTTATATAACAACTGGCACTGGGGACCTGTCCAGTAGCCCAAAGTTAGTCTGCTGTGCTATCATAATGGGGACCTGGATGGCATTCAGGACCTACCTCGGGGGCTGGCACTTGGGCCACCAAAGCCGGGCAACCATTGCTGAAGGTAATGCATCTTAGGCTGGAGAGAGATTTGCCATGTGACACCAATACAGTGACCTCTGTGGTGGAAAAAAAAAGCTTGCTTCCCCAGGTCTGCAGCATGCATACGAGGCCTGACAGGTTGTGCAACGTGTCAGTGGAGGGCTGGAGGCTCAAAGAACACAGGAATGCAGCAATGATCCTAAGAGCTGAGAGACTTTACAGGAAGAAAAATTCCCTCTAGTCATCAAGATGGCAATCTGCCTCTGGCACCCGTGGGTCCAACTCCACATATCACTACACTGGACTGTGCAACCAAGGAGGGAAGGGAACAACTCCCTTCAACAACCCTGCCACAGTGGGTATGCCACAATGGGCATGCCATAGGGGTTGTATGAGGAAGAAAGTGGTGTTCATACTCAAAGAATTCATGTGACCCCATAAATTCATGTGAGTGGTCTCAGTGGTGGTATTAACATACAGAAATCTAGCTTAAATGAAATACAGAATTTTTTAAAAACAGTATATTATCCACTTTTACAATATTATGCTTTTGCAGTGAACTTGATGGTGACATAAAAATAATAATATATAAGAAGCATTTGTCAGTGCCGAATGTTCACTTACTTAAACAGGCTGTGTTTGGGATATACGCAAAATGCATGTCTATTGCATAATTGTATAATGCATATTGAATATTAACAAATATATGAGTGAACATTGAAAGTTTTCAAGGTCTGAAAGGTGATTTTAAGGAGCAACTACGAAATCATCTTTTGGAATGGATTTGAAAATCTTCACCTACTTTGTTTGCGAGGTGAGGTAATAAAAAGACTATGCTAGAAATCTGTGGTTACAATATTGAAAATTACCAAAGTGTGAACGTTGGAAATTTGCAATCTACCTTGATAACTTAGGTGTTTTTTAAGATTCTGACCCCAAATATTCAACATAGTCATTTTATGACCCCACTTCATGAAGCTTATAGGTGACATTTTTCAAATCTATCAAGACATTGATAGATGGTTTTCTAGTTTTCAGGTTATGATTGCTATATAAAAATAGCATTAGGGAACTTTCTTTTTAAATAGATACAAGGGTGACACTAAGGATCTAGGGTTTGGACACCCAGTGTCACAGATGTATAGTAGCACTGGGGCTGGGCACTGTGGTGTCCACATGCATGAAGTAAGTGGGGGGAACACTACATGGGTAGGTGATTACATTACAGATATGGTATGCTGTCACTGAGAGTGGGTCCTCTGGTGTCAATATGAAGTGGGGGGTTCATTACGTGAGGCATGAGTAGATTACAGATGCTTGCTGATGGTGTACCTCAGTACAATGATCAACAAGGATGATAATGATGCCGCTCAACTGCTTTCTAGGTGGCATTGTGCAGATGAAACCATCGAACTGATCTGTCATAGGAGTGGCTCAGTTCTTTCAACTACAAGACATTTCTGCTCCACAAGCACTTAACAGTGTCATGATCAGCCTTGCTGATCATTAGCCTGTCCCTGACAAGACAATTGTAGGCTGAGCTGCACTGGACATGACAGTGACACACCTCTGAAATGCTGTTCTTGTAACAAAATGTTTGCTGCACATGTGCACACACAAACATAAAACAAACAAAAGTGAAGGCAGCCTAGCCAGCCCGGTGGTGCTGATGGCTGAGGCACTGGACGCCACACCTCGTGCCATGCCAGTAACCCATGTTTGGGAATGAGCGCAGGCCACCGAGGGTCAGAAGGGGAGGAGAAGGATCAAGCATCTCTGGGACAGCTCTCCTTCTCTGGGGAGGGGGGCCACCAGACATTGGTGCATGCCTGGCCTCTAGCAGTGACTGGGGGCTGGCACACTGCTGCATCTAGAGGGGCAGAGGTGGAGCATACACCTGACAGGGTGCATGTACAGGAGTGTGTGTGACACCATCGCTGGCATCATTGCATGCTCTACCTCTGGGGGGTACCACACAAGAACAAGGACAATGGACTTCTGGTCAGGAAGCATGAGCTTCCAACCTCTGTGGCCTGACCCCGAATGGTGCCTCCTCTGATCTGGATCTGTTTCAGGTGAGTTGATTTTGGGGGGCTCCTCACCACCCGGCCATGGAGGCAAGCCACAGAGGAAATGGGGGAGGTTGGCCTGATGTCGTGGTTCAGGTCAGAAGGTCAGTCAGGATGTACATCCGACCGGGAACCAAGGGGAGAAATAATACAGCAAAAAAGAAAAAAAAAGTGAAGGCAGCCAAATTACCAAAGGCAACAGTATGCATAAATTAACTATTTGAAAGCAACAGAGAGTTACTTCTCAGGACACGGAGACCAGAAGGGGCCACAAGGAATATTCTACTGAACAAAGACTAATGCCAGAAAAGACAATTGCTGGGAGTCACTGCGCCAGGTGAGGGTCAACAGAGGCATTACCAGGTGCCAGGATGAAGAGGGAGGCCTCAAGGGAGATAAATGGTGAAGAAACCTTGGGACCATCAAAGCTGACTGTTAACGTTACTCCCAGCCTTCCTCCCTAGTGACCTCCAACAGAAGGATGGTGGAGGTAGTGGCCATCAGGGCTTGAAGGTTGCTAGACACTGAATTTTCACCCCAAGGACTGGGCAAAAGACCCCAGAGGATAAAAAGCTGTGCAGAAAACAAAAAGTTGGTAGTTTATATTATCTTATGGTGCAATAGATTTACTTTTCACCTTGAGAAATACAACAATTGGCATGACAGCTGTCTACTGAGATCTGGAAGAGTGCAGAAATACAGTAAATATAATGAATATGGCAGCTGAAGTCTGGAAACAAATTGAAACTGACCACTCCAAGCATTTACAGTATATTCTTGTATATGTACTGTACTATAAAGTTAGTTGATAGGTTTAAACCCCACCTCTGACACTGACTCACTGTAGGATCTAGATCAAATCATTTAACCTCCTGTAGCTTTAGTTCTTGATTCCTCACCTCAGAAAGGATAAAGATAGGTTGCAGACAGTGCAGTGCAGAGTAACAAAGTGATTTAGGGTCAGCAGGGCAGATCCTACAAGAAGCACTTCAAGGCACTAAATATGTACTCACTGCAGACCAGAAGGCAGTGGGGAGATATGATAGAGACCTTCAAGTTCCTTAAAGGAATTAGCAAAGTGAACTGCAGGGAACTATTTAGCCTGAATACCAATTTGTGGTCACGTGGACACAAATGGAAATTAACCGGAGGTAGGTTTAGGAGGGATGTGAGGAAGTACTACTTTATGGAAAGGGTGGTGGAACCTTGGAACAATCTGTCAGTTGAGCTGGTGGGTGCAAAAACAGTCAGGGGATTCAAGCAGGGCTGGGACATAATGAAGGGAATACTGGTTACCAGCAGCAACAGGACCAAGGAGGAAAATAGAGAGATGAGGGCGAGGGTTATTTCCCTGGAGTAACAGTAGGGTCTAGGGATTATAGGGAACTTGGGCAGACTGCTTGGACCTCTGGTCTTTTTCTGCCATCATTGTCTATGTTTCTATGTTTAGTCTTCTTGCTGTATAACTGTATAGAACAAGGACTTTACTGAAAACAAGATGCCGGCCCGTCCAGAATACTATATGATAAATATCAATCAATCAATCACTTTATTTAACCAGGCATAAACACCATTGAGCAAGCTCATTTTCAAGGTGGTCCTGGGCATTAATACAATACAGTACACTTCATAAGATTACAATTACGGTGGACAGCAGTGCAAAAAAAACATTGTGAAGGTGCTGGTCAATATGGGCCTATACATACTGGTCAAATATAATTAATATGCAAAGGTACATAATGATAAGCTTTACTGGAATGAGAAGAGACAACAATCCCATATAGTCTCTGCTAAGTAAGAGCTCATACCTAAATGATAAAAAATAAGGAGGTATTAAGGAATAGGGTATAAATTGGGGTGAAAGAGTAGGCAGCAAAAAGGGAGGCCAGAATAGGTAAAAGGTAGAGAATAGGCAGGGCCATCTTGGATTAAGGGAACTAGGCTTGTAGGTCCTAGGTTTCAGTTGTTAGGAATGTGGGGTTGATGAGATACTTAGGCGTAGGATTTGAGAGTGGCACCTGGGACTTAGGGGTCATAGGCATCCGAAACAGTTGCATGATTCCTTCAGATAATCTGTTAATAGAGCTTTGAATGTGAAAATGCTTGGAAGTGAGGATAATTTTAATGAGTCTTGCATAGTGTTCCAAAGTGATGGAAGTGAGAAGTTGATTGCTGTCGAGCCAAGGGTAGTTTTCACTCTAAGAATCTGGAAACAGATTATGGAGAAGGGTCTCAGGCCATAGGAACCTTTAGCCCATTTGAAGAGGTTCGAGATGTATACAGGGAGGTTATCAGATAATACTTTAAAAAAACAGAGGAGAGCATTCCTTTTTCTCCTAGTTGAGAGTGAGGTCCATCCCAAAACCTGGTATAGATGATAGAGATGTGTACCACGGGGTAGATTTAGGATAAATCTTAAAGCCCGGTGGTAAAGGGTGTCCAGTTTGTTTAGCATCATTGATGGGCAATGACTGTAAAGGAAGTCAGCGTAGTCCAGTATACAGTAGGTAGGAATGTAGTTTGTACTAGTCTCATTCTGGCTTCTAACATAAGTAAGTGTTTAATGCGATAGAATAAACCTAATGGCTGTCTTAGTTTCTTCGAGGTTTCATTTAAGTGGCACAGAAAGTTGAGCTTGCTATCCAGCCAGAACCCTAGGTATTTAATGGTATCAACTACTTCAAGGGGTTCATCTAAGAGTGTTCAGATCTGTGTGATATGCGGACATCTGGAAGTAGACTTTGGTGAGAGAATCATTGCTTTAGTGTTTTTGGCGTTGAGGAGGAGCTTATGAGTGATAAGGTTGTATTGGAGGGTGATTAAATCTTTCTGTAAGTACTCATGGGCCAAATCCAAGGATGAATTTGTGGTATAGAGTACAGTATCATCTGCAAATAAGTGCACATTGACTGTGCCCAGCTGTGAGCCCAGATTATTGATGTATATTGCAAAGAGGATAGGACCCAGGATGGAGCCTTGCAGGACTCCTCGTAACAAGGATTTTTGTGGGGACAGATCTCCTAAGGCTTTGACTTGTAACCTATTGGTTAGGTAACTGGTGAACCATTTAATGGCAAAACTATTGTCTGATGTTACTCAGTGCAGTAAGCATGATGGTATGATCCACAGTATCAAATGCCTTACTTAGATCAAGGAAGAGGGCAAATACATGCTTCTTAGAGTCCAAGGCCATTTGCCAGTCTGTAGTTACTTTGGCAAGAGCCGATACTGTACTGTGTTTGGTTCTGAAGCCGGACTGAGCTGGGTTTAGCAACTTTTGTGAATCCAAATGTTCTCTAAGTTGGATGTTGACAATTTTTTCAAGTAATTTAGAGAGGACAGATAGTATAGAAATAGGCCAGTAATTGTTCAGATCACTCGGATCCCCAATCTTGAATAATGGTAGGATGTGGGCAGTTTTCCACGAGACAGATAGCTCACGTCGAATCAGAGAGGTGTTGAATAAGTGTGTAATGGGGGTGGTCAGATAGGTATGACCAGGTTTTAGTAAGTAAGGTTCGATATTATCTGCACCCGCACTCTTTTTTGTATCCAGAGAAAGGAGGAGGTCCTCCACTTGCTTGAACGTAATTGTGAGAAAGTTGAAGGGGGTGGGATGTGGTTGGTTATGGTTGTGGTTATCAGTGAAGCCAACAATGTAGTCTCTTGCCGGGCTAAGATTGCTGATAGGTGAGGTGTCAAAGGCAAACCCTACAGTGGCAAAGTGATCATTAAACTTCTCTAGTACATCAGCTTTGTCCGTACAGGTGGTACCATCAGACACAATTTTATTTGGAAGGGGTGTTGCAGTGGACTGACCTTCGACTACTTTGAGGATGTTCCAAAATTTGGCAGAGTTGTTTTTATTGTCTTCTAGTTCTTTTTTGGAAGTACCTAGCTTTTTCTGACCTAATTAGCTTAGTACAAGCATTCCTAGTAGCACGGAATGCTAACCAATTGGCCTCCAGGTGGAATTTCCTCTCTTTTTTCCACCAGTAGTTCCTATCCCTAAGTGCTTTCTTCAGGATGGGAGAGAGCCAGCCAGGAGTTTTGTTTTTTGATTTGATCAGTCTTATGGGGCATGTTTGTCTATGAGCCCCAGTAAGAGGCTGTGAAAGATGTCAAATGCCTCATTAAAGGCGGGGGCTAGATAGAAATCCTGCCAACGAATGTTGCTTAGATCTTTCAGGAAAGTGTACTAGCAGAACTTTTTCAGGCATCTTTTCAGTTATTTGGGAGGGATGTCTGATGCAGGCAGTAGTGCAATGGTCACTTATATCATTGAAGAATGCTCCACTATGCGAGATATTGTGAGGCTTGTTTACTAGCATAAGGTCCAGGAGGGTGCTGCGCTCAGGGTTTTTTCTGTTAGGTCTGGTTATAGCAGTCGCCACTTGTAACAGACCATTAACATTGCATAGATCCTTCAATTTCTTAGAGCTGTGATCATTGCAATTTAGATTGAAATCCCCCATTAGAATACACTCAGTATTAGTAGAGTCAAGAAGGTTTTGAAGGTGTGGCAGAAGTGTCCAGCCACCAGACGGCGGTCGGCAGCATGCAGCCATAAGGAGTGATTTCTCACTGAAAGTGATAATTTTAGAGCCAGGCATTCAAATTTCTTAGCTTTTGAGGTACAGTCAAAGACTGTGACTGTGAATTTGCTTTTGACATATATTGCAACCCCTCCCCCTCTAGTCAGTCTATCACAGTGGTAGATGATATATCCAGGTACGTTGATAGATTTGTCTGGGGTCGAGAGTGTGAGCCAGGATTCAGTTATCATGAAGAAATCAGGAGATGCATGTAGAGTCCAGGTCTGTATAGAGTCAATCTTGACTATGACTCAATCAAAAATATGTTTTAAACAGTGCGAGACAGATAGAAACATATATAGCAGATGATAGAAAGACAGACAGACAGACAGATATATAAACAGACAGACAGACATGCAGAGAGCTAGATAGATACATACATAACTAGAAAAGGGATATAGTCCTCCTTTACAGGGTACCACGAGTATCTTTTGTTTTCTTTTGCTTACAAAATTACAAAGACATGCAGTCTAGAGTGATGCAAAAGCAATACTTTTTTTATTTCATGTTTTATATCCACATATTATTTCATGTTTTATATCCACATATCACATATGCAATATAAGCATTATTGAAAATATTTATTAAAGCAATTGCATGTAAGGTATTATAAGTTTTAGAGTACTGTATTTTATATGAAACTAAAACAAACATTTAAACAAATATTTCAAGGTTTATCTCGTCATGAAGTGGTTCAATATAATTTTTTAATAACAACTGGCACTGGGGACCTGCCCAGCAGCCCAGAGGTAGCCTGCTGCGCTATCATAATGGAGACCTGGATGGCATTCAGGACCTGCCTCGGGGGCTAGCACTTAGACCACCAGAGCTGGGTAACCATTGCTGAAGGCAATGTATCTTAGGCTGGGAGGGGATTTGCCATGTGACACCAATACAGTGACCCCTGTGGTGGGAAAAAAAGCTTGCTTCCCCAGGTCTGCAGCATGCATACGGGGACTGACAGGTTGTGCACTGTGTCAGTGGAAGGCAGAAGGCTCAAAGGACACAGGAGTGCAGCAATGATCCTCAGAGCTGAGAGCCTCTACAAGAAGAAAAATTCCCAGCAGTCATCAAGATGGCAGTCTGTCTCTGGCACCTGTGGGTCCCACTCCACAAATCTCTACGTTGGACTGTGCAACCAAGGGGGGAAGGGACCCCCCAACAACCCTGCCAACAGTGGGCATACCCTAGGGGTTCTATGAGGAAGAAAGTGGTGCTGGGGATTGAAGGGTGCCTGTGGCAGCCTGAGCACTGGACAACTTAAGAGTCATAAAAATAGGAAAAAAAAAGAAAACGTGGTGCTCTTATATTTTTTCTAGACTTGTCATGTTCAAAGTTACTGGCACATCTGTAAATACTTCTTCAAATAACACTGTACATTCACAGCACACCTAGACAAAACTTAAAAACCTTTCTATTTCACTTCACACCTTCATGTTTGCACTAAACATGCCCCGACAAATAACAGAATCCACTCGCCTGAACCGCAAATCCAAAAACCACTCACTCTTAAACTGGGTCCTTACCTCTCACCCCCATTGCATACTTGCCGCTGGACTCCTTCCAGACTCTCTCAGCCATCACCACATGATCTATATGGTAAAGAAAGTATTCAGATCTAAGGCCCCTCCGCCTCGTGTATTACGCACCAGGTCCTACAAATTTCTCGACCTCACAGCGGTCTTAACTGACCTGACCAACTCTGACTGGTCCTTCATACCACGGGCATCCTCCATTGATTCCGCCTTAGAATCTTTCAAGCCCACATTCCTTGCTATCTGGAACAACTATGCGCCACTCAGAAGGACTCATGTAAGCAGTGCCCACCTGCCCTGGGTCACCGCCGATCTCGTGGATCAGCTTCGTGCCAGGGACCAGGCCTGGAAAACTCATAAAACTTCAGGTACCCAAGCAGCACTCCAACACTACCGCTCACTTTGGAATGCATGCACTAGGCTTACCCGTCAGAAAAAAATCTAACTGCTTCAAGGCCTCCTTCCACTCCAATCTCAACCACCCAGGTAAGTTCTGGAAGATAATCAAATCTCTTCTCTCCCTCCCCCAGCCCAACCCCCTACACCTGCCCTGAATGTAGCAGGCTCCATTGTCACTGAACCTAGTGCAGTAGCCACTGAGTTTAACACCTTTTTTACAAGCTGCGCATCCTCCCTCATGTCCACTCTCCCACACCACCACGTTCAGACTCCATCCTCCATCCTACCCCCCTCACCCCCCTATGCCACCTGCTTCTCCTTTCACCTAGTTACCCCTACAGAAGTACAAAAAGCCCTATGGTTTCTCAATCCCTCCAAGGCTAAATGCCCCTCGGGTCTGGACTCCAAAATGCTCTTCCTGTCTGCCCCAGTCATTGCCAGCCCACTGGACACCCTCTTTAACCTCTCCTTCACATTATCAGCATTCCCATTGGACTGGAAACATGCCACAGCCATCCTACTCCCCAAAGGCGGCTACCCATCCTCCCTGGGCAGCTACCGCCCTATCTCCCTTCTCCCCATCCTAGCCAAAATCCAAGAGCACCTTGTTCTCTGTCAGCTGTCCTCCTTTTTAGACTCCTACTCCTTCTTCATGCCGTACCAGGCCAGATTTAGGAAATCACATTCCACCATCACCTCCCTACTAAGTCTCACCCACACCATCCTCACAGGTATGGATAACGGGCACACCACCTCAGCCATCTTTGTCAACCTTGCAAAGGTCTTTGACACGGTCTCACATGCCCTGCTACTCTCCAAGCTCTCCCTCACTGGACTGTCTGTGGCTGCAACCAGCTGGTTCCGCTCATACCTGGCAGGCAGGTCTCAAACAGTCAGAAATGGCTCTTCCATGTCAGCCACCCTACCTGTCACCACAGGGGTCCCCCAAGGCTCGGTCCTGGGCGCAATACCGTTTTCTATCTTCCTAAATGAACTGCCCTCGGCCTGCCCACACACTTCTATCCACATGTATGCAGACAATACAGTCCTGTATGCCTCTGGTCCATCCTCCACAGCAGTAGCTAACAGACTTCAACAGGACTTCAACAGTGCCTAGATCTGTTTTTGTTCTAATCAGCTTTTCCTCAACCCTAAGAAAACTGTCTCCCTAACATTCAGCATGAGGCAAAAACTCTCCCTTCTTCCCTCCACCCCCACATTCCACACTATTAACGGGACCCCCTAGAGGCTTGTACATCCTGTAGATACCTTGGGGTCTACTTAGACCAGCACCTTAGCTTCAGTGAGCACATGGATGCTACCCTCAAGAAACTGCACCCCATGCTGGTTGCTTTATACCACAACAGAAGTTACATCCCTCTGCTAACACGCAAGGAAATTCTACAAAAAATTATCCTTCCTATATTGGACTATGGGGACGTAGTCTATAGTGCTACTCTCAAGTCCTCCATAGCCAGGCTAGATCCACTCTTTCACTCTTTCTGTCGCTTCACCCTGGACTGTCCTCCCACAACACATCACTGTGACCTCTACAGGGCCTTAGACCTTCATCACTCCAGGACTGGAGACTGTCACACTGCGCCAGAGTTATAGTGAAATTCTGGGCACAGGCTCTCCCCCACCACTTTGCAGCAACCCTAGCAATGTTACCCTTGCCTGCATACTTGCTCCGGAACATCAACTCCCATATTCTACACGTCCAACACAGGTCCACTGCTACAAGCCAGGCTGCATTCAGCTACCGCATGCCGAAACTATGGAACTCCCTGCCAGCTGACATTAGGCACGCCACCAGCTCTCAGTGTCTTAACTCCCTCCTTAAGACACATCTCTCCTCCACCTGTACCTGCACCTAGCACCGCAGTGGGCCCAGTATATCACCTTGCTCCAATTTCTGCCCACCTCCAGTGTGTTGCACTAGGCTCACCACTTGTGTCCCTAGACCCCTACCCATGCTGTTGTAATTTGTGGTCAATTACTAACTTGGACCCACTGCGTCCCTGACACCAGGCTATAGGTTTTATATTAGGTTTTATTTTGTATATTTTTGCATTGCATACTCTAGGTATGCTAAGCTACTGTAAATTATAGTAATTGTATATATTTTCCAGTATTTTGATTGGCTGAAATCCTTCAAGCAGCCCTATGTTAATCTATGATTAACATACTTCTTGAGCCACAGCACAAAAGCAGTGACACACATAAAAAGAATCTTATTTTCAAAAAGATTCCATGTTAGCATTCTACAACTGTCCTTTTGTCCGCCATTGCCTACCGCGACTGCTACCACTACGTGCAAATGTTCCCATGAAACCGACAGCTTTGCCACTGATCGGTACCTTTATTTAATTTCCCCATACAATAAAACACACAAACAGCAAAGAGTAACCTGTAAAAAACAATCATGTCAGCGAAGGGGGAGTGTAAAACAGAGACACTTTAGTTCCCATGTCTTACAAGTGTGCCATTGCCGTTGCTACAGCACTTCATAGCACGTCGAGATGAAAAAAAAAACAACAAGGCAATCATTTAATGTTTCAAGCTCTGCTTATGATTAAACACTACGGCATTTCAGTTATGGGCACTGTGTAACTGAGAAAGGTAACTAGTGTCGGCAAAGACCAGCGCTGAAACATGAATGGCAGGGTGCTTTTCAGAAAGTATAAATGTTACTTCCATATTAACACTTATGTTTCACATGAAGGAAGCCAGAGCATGGAAACAAGTAACCAGCCTTCCCTGATTAAGTTTCCCCCTACTTTTCAACGCCTGCTATGGTAATTGTAAAACACCAGCTATTTCTCATTGATCAGCATGTGTGCAAGGCCACTGTCACCTAGGTAATGGTTCCACACTCGCGCTAACGTTCTGAATAACTGCTGAAAGACTATTTGTGAAACTTTCAAAGCAAACATGAAAATAAATAAATAAAAACGTACTGTACAACAAAAGTTTAACTGACCACTACCATAATAGCAATAAGGTATTTCTTAGGGTTATTTTAATGGTTATTTAATCCACCTCGGGGATATGTGGCCTCGCCGTGCCTCATGCTGCCATAACACTCTAGGTGTGATTAACAGGCCATTAACATAACCCTAAGAAATACCTTATTGCTTAATACTACTGTATATTCTGCATATTCTATTGTATGGAGCACTACTCGAATATTTCCACTGTAATTGCTACTGTTTACTTATCCTCTCCCCCACACCCCCAGGTTGCATCTGGAATCGAGCGGTAGTCTGCTCAGTATGCCTGCCTGGTAAAACTCTTAAATAAATAAACAAATAAATAAATGTTTTGTACAGTAAAGGTGAGACTAAGAGAAATGGACATTTGAGATCCATTATTTTATTTTTTTACTTTTTTTCTTCAATGCAGTAGTAAATATTTAGCCCTGACCATTAAAAGTTACAGTGAAAGACAGAGAACAGAACATTGACAGATTTTCCCAACAGTTTTCTTGGCAATGGTAGACTTTTTAAAACATGTATCTGGTTGACACTACCTGCCCTCCCCCCCCGGGGCACTGACAGAGGGGGATAGCCGGGACAACTGTCCAGGGTCCAGTGGTACAGGTGGGGCCCGGCCATCCAATTATCAATTTGTTCCTGGTGGCCAGCACCCTGCGGGCCCACCCCAAAGAATTGCTGGTACACACGTTAGACGATGTTAAGCCACCACCCCCGTCCCTCCCTGAAGAATTGCTGACACATGCGTCAGTGGTCTGGATGCTGAGACCCCCGCCAGTGAGGTACCCTCCACACCTACTAGTCCCCATGGCATGACCCATCACAAGTTCAACCCAACAGGTATCAGCTCTCTCTGCCTGACTCAGTGCTGCCCATCTCTTTGCTGTGGCTGCTGTCTGCTATACCTTACTGCCGGTTCCCTCCCCACCCCCTCATCCTCCTCCTCGGCTGGGGTAGGAGTCAGACCACTGACTGGATTAGAATTCTCTTACCTCAGCGCTGGACCCCGTGCCAGCACAGCAGACAAACAGTGCAGGGCCGGTTGCAGACAGCAGCAGACAGTCTCCTGTTTCTCCTCCACTTAGTACTTCCAGATCTAGGAGTCTTTGCCAGGGACCAAGGGTTAGGTCAGCAGCGGAGATCACTGAGGGGGGTTGCAGGTCAGTTCATCAGGCCACGGCCACCACACTACTAGGTGTCGCAGGTCACACGTGCTGCACACTATTTGTTCCTTGAACTTTGATCATTCGCGAAGGAGATAGAGTCTGGTGTGAAGGACAGCCAACACAGTCTGTTGACATTGTGTTGGGACTCATCACTCTCTCACTTTTGAATTCTGTTGCTCAGAATTGGCATTCAGCTTTTGAAGTCAGTGCTTACAGTGCTTGTTTAATATTAACTTCAACTTGAACTGGAAGAGGAGGAGAAGATCATATGGACCCTGGAGGCCACAAGAGGAGGATTCCTCATTCCTAGCCTGCCTGCAGCCAGGGCCTGGAAGGGCTAGGGTCAGCAATGCTTGGGGTCAGTGGGTACTAGTTTATACTCATTATTTAAATTCAACAACAAGTCAACAACTATCTTCTTTTTCTACCAAACCTTCGGCCTGAGTGGTGTACATGGTTTTACCATAGCGCTTGATAGTGCTAGCACCGACATCCCCTACAGCGACAGCTACCATGCTGACTGTTGGCATTGCAGCCTGGGATAGTAGGTACACAATCAGGGACTGTGGCCCCAACTCCCTTGTGGGGGCTCCGCCCACCATACCTCCCGATCTCTCAGGATCACTACTCTGAGTCGGAGCTGGACCAGGGGGCCAAACACCCAGCGAGGCTGTCCCGGTCACTGCACAGACCATCATAACAATGGAGTGGGTTTTGCTCAATTCCTGTTGCTGTGATGGTGTTCACAGTGCCAGAGTCACTGCAGTGATGGCATACCGGTGTACACAGACTCAGTTATTGTTTGGGCTTGAGTGCAGTCGCAGAAGTTGGGGGGAAGATGTAGCACAGCAGTGTGTGAAGTCACAGCTCAGCAGAAAAATGGGATGGGCAAGTAGACTTCAGAGAGCTTGTTGCTGGTGAAGTGCCTCTCTTATATGAAGAAGTCCTCACTCCTCAGTGCCAGCTGCCATTTGAAATCTCACTGCCACTGTTAAAGAGCAAAGAGCACACAATTAGACCATCTGTTACATTCAGATTAAAGGTATGGTTGTTCTGACCCCCCCCAATCCTCCAGTGGATGTTGCTGAACTTGCTGATATTGACTGCTATTTCTTTTCCTGGTCCCATTCCAATCAGTTTCCTTTCAGCTCCAACTCACTGCTAGCTGATCTATCTCTGTCACACTTTTTCAGTGTTTCACCTCTTGCTGTGGTGTGTTGGTGCATTATTTATTTCAATATAAATTTACTCATTTATTGATTTATATTTGTCTTACAAGGGAATGGGAGGGTGAGGGGGACCCAGCCCTAAAGGGGTGTTCTGGGCCCCAAAATTTATATTGGCGTCCCTCACCCCCCCAAAAAAAAGAATAAGTACCTTCTTCCTCCAACTCCAGCAGACAGGCATATTGACAGACAGGCAGACAGGTAGACAAACAGACAGACAGAAAGATATCCCATTCCCTGTGTAATGCATTGGGAGAAATTTGAAGACAACCCCCCATTGTACAGTTGGGACAGACTGCATCTCAGCAGAAGAGGCAGTACCATGTTGGGGAACTCTTTATTAAATATCACCAATAACCATTTAAACAGAACATGAAGGGGGAGAATGGGAATATACCCACGTCTCTTATGCACCCCGACAACCAGTTGCATAGAACATGTAGAATTCTGCCACTGAATATCCGATCACTAAATCTTTCCAAACTGATGGAGTTAGAAGCGAAAAGCAAATTGTTGAATCTGGGCATTGCAGGAATAACAGAAACTTGGTGGGATTCAAATTCTCTGTGGAACCAACAAATAATGGATTATAAACTCTATCACAAAAATAGAGTACATAAAAAAGATGGGGAGTCTGTCTTTATGTAAGAGAGGATATCCCCTCCTATGAATTACAGTCCCAAAATAATTCTGAAAGTATTTGGGTGGCAGTACAGTTAACAGGTCTCTCACAAATAATTATAGGCAACTGTTATAATCCCCCAACATCTGATTCTACCTATAGGGATGCTTTGCTAAGGGATATTGCACATTTTATGATCACAAGGATGTAATAATTATGGGAGATTTCAACATGCCTCACATAGACTGGCCCACAAATACAAGTAGTAGTAAACTTGATGCTGATTTTTTGGCCATGTTAGCAGAAAATGGTTTGTCACAACTCATTTCCTCTCCTACTAGAGGTAGTAACATTCTTGACCTTCTTATTGCAAATATGAGTCATAAATTCTCTAATATTCAGATATTGGACCCACTGGGGAATAGTGACCATTATTCCATTTTGTTTGAATTAATAGGAGTACATTATAGTCTAAAAAAAAAGTTAACATATAGGAACTATGATGGTGCCAACTTTAAAAGTATTATTAACAAAATCAACAACACTCAGTGGGCACAAGCTTTTTAGGGACTTACAGTGAATGAGACATGGATTAAATTGAAACACATGATTTATAATCTAGAGGAAAATCATGTATCCATAAAAAATAAATATAACAAAAAGGGTAGGATACTAAAATGGTTAAATGAATCCACTAGATTACAAATCAAAAAGAAAAAAAAAGCTTTCTAGAAAACTTAAAACCAGTCAATTTATGAAGAATAGTATAGTTTAAACTGAGTACAAAAAAACTCTGCAGAACCTAAAAAACATGATTAAGAAAGCCAAAATGAAAATATAATTCAAATCAGTACACAGCAAGGATGGATATAAAGAATTTTTTTTCCTATTTAAACAATAAAAAGGGAAATTCCAGAAAGTTAGGGCCACTTACACATAATGGTAATATTGCGCAGCCTGATACTGATATAGCCAATCTTTTTAATAGTTACTTTTGTTCAGTCTTCTCTAATAACATTTTTTATGCCCCCCCAAGTTGATCCCAGGGTGTGTCCAAAATCAAGTCACATTTATAGCATCACCGCTTCAGATATTACTCTACTTCTCAAATCTTTAAAAAACTACTAGTCCAGGGCCTGATTTAATCAGTGCTAGATTTCTTACCAAACCGCTGAAGCAATATCAATTCCATTAAAAATAATATTTAATAGATCCCTTACAGAAAGCTGAAATTCTTGCAGACTGGTTAACAGCATCTGTAACCCCAATACTCAAGAAAGGAAGTAGGTCTAATGTTCAGAATTATTGCCCCATAAGCCTTACATCGATCATCTGCAAAACTATGGAAAAGACGATAAAATCATTACTAGAAAAGAAATGAGGGAATTAAATATTGATGACGCTACACAGCATGGGTTCATAGCTGGTCATTCCTGCACTACAAATTTGTTATCATTCTACAATAATATTAGTCTGGGTCTAAATAACAAACAACAGATGGATGTTATTTTGCTGGATTACAGCAATGCCTTTGATAAGGTCCCCAATGGTAATCTCGTAAAAAAAATTGAAACTTTAGGCTTTTCCTATTGTTTAGTTAAATGGGTAAATGCATGGCTGACCAATAGAACCCAGAGAGTCACCATAAATAATTGCATTTCAAATCTTGGTGCAGTCACCAGTGGGGTTCTGCAGGGCTCGGTGCTTGGCCCCATCTTGTTCAACATCTACATTAATGACATGCAAATAAGCACCACCAATTGGCTGTCCAAATTTGCCAACGACTTTAAGCTTGGGGGTCTGGTGGATAACACTCAAGATTCTGACTCGCTTAAATTAGATTTACAAAATATTGAAAAATGGGCCCTAGACAACAAAATGGAATTTAACATTGACAAATGTGTGGTTTTGCATTTTGGGACACATAACCCAAAAAACAATTATTATATAAAAATCAGTTTGCTTAAATCTACTAACAAGGAAAGGGACTTGGCCATATTGGTTAATAAGGGAATGATGCATGACAGGGTGTGTGTCATGCTGGGATAATGCCACATCTGGGGGGGTTGGGCACAAGGCTGCAGGCTGAGTGTGTCCAATCCCAGGCGTGGCATTATCCCAGCACGACACACACTCTGGAGTGCATTATTCCTATTATACAATGGCTTGTTGTTATATATAAAATAAAAAAATTATTTTAAAGAATGTTTTATTAGTGTGGAAAAATATTTTTGTTTCTTAAGAGGAGATGCAAAAAATAGGTCCATAGACTCCTCATCCAGACAATCCTCAATTGGTTCACAGTGCTGAGATTAGACCTGTGTGCTATGCTGGATAACGCCATGGGTCCAGCCCTAACTGACCAATCACAGTCCAAGATTCTTTCTTGCCATTGTATAATTGCAGACTTACATCCACTGATCACTGTTTAAAAGTGGCCAACATGACTAATGGGTTACTTAGGCAAATACAGAGCCCCTTGTTACAAGAGCTGAGCAATGTCTGATACCTATTTACAGAGCATGCATCAGACCTCTCATTGACTATGGGTCTCCATTCTGGAGCCCTCATCTTAGGGGAGATATTGACCGACTTGACAGGATTCAAAGACGGGCAACCAGGATGGTCCAAAGATTAGCAAACTGCCCCTATCATACCAGACTCTGGACTACAGGCTTAAACTCACTGCAAAATAGAAGAATTAGAAGGGACCTACTTTTAGTCTATAAATTACTGAAAAATCCAGATCTTATGAACAAGTATGGACTTACTTCTACCGTCAGGCGAATTGTCCCTAGACGCCATACCGAGCAACCCATTGTCCCTCAAGCGAGAACCAACTTTAGATAAAACTTCTTTTCAATTAGGGCACCTAGACTCTGGAACAAATTAACACAGGAACTGTTCAATTCTGCTAGTATTGATGCATTTAAAAAGGGTCTCGACAATTGGCTAACACAGAAACATATACTTTAATTTGCCCACATTGTGTGGGGGGAAATCTAGATGGGCCTTGGCCTTCTTTTTTCCAATAAAACCTAGTAAACCTAGTAAATCAGCCATTTCTGCAAAGAAGGCTTCCCCACAGCTGTGCCAGTGGTCTATGACAGTTTTGGTCTGAGGGAGCAATGTTTTGGGTCTGGATGGTAATTTACTACTTGGTCATTCAGTCAGGGCCCTTGTTTTGGGCAGAGTGCTTGCTGTGTCATATTGTGTGTGTTGTTTTGGAGGATGTGGACTGCTAGCTAGCTAGGAACTCACCCCTAAACTCACTGTTGCTTCTGTGAACTCATGCAATATTGCCCTACAATTGAGATACAGTATCATGTTTTTAAGGGAATCCTGTTTGAAAGCAGCATTGCTGTTCAAAGAATTGATGCAAAAGGAGGTTATCTGACTCTCACCAGCACACACAGTGAGTCATGGGAGAGACCCTTTTTGCCAGAGAAACATCATAGCTGAAAAGGACTACACAATGGTTGACAAATACAGCTGCTTTGATTTGACTTTTGTTAATGTTTTGCTGCCCGGTTTTCATTTCACACTACCCCTCTTTGGAAACTCTTTGTTATCAACAGCTTTTAATTATGCATCTTCCACACTTATATATTATTGTTACTCTTTGATCTGAAAGCATTATTTAGGGGCACAATGGCCCTTTTTTGCAAGCTTTCTTCAGGCCAGCTCCTAGGATCAAACTTGGACTCCACAGAGGAAGGGACGTTGGAAACTGGGTTTGCTGAAATGTTACCTTTTCGCCTTTGCAAACCTGGGCAGAGTGCTGCTTTCTTCTGTTGGTACTTTGGTAGAACTGTAACCTGCAAATTAAACATTTTTGTATTTAACTCTCCCCTGTCCAGGTTTGAAGTCACTTTTGGAACAATTAAAGAAGAAGACCACTTAGGATCACAGAGTTCTCCTTTTTGCTATTTCTGCCAAACTGTAACAACATGAAAAATGTGTACAACATCTTCTCTAGTACTGATGGTAAGCCACATTTTGAATTTGATCCTGAATCCATGTTCACTATTGGAACCATAGAGAAATTACACTGAATTACATGGCACACAATAGCAATGATATAACACTGGAATTCTCCAGGTGGATGGAGGAGGATGATGTCAGTTCCGTTGCCAGAGTAGAAGGAGCTGAGCAAGATGCCAGACTCAGCTGCAGCAAGAAGGTCTAATGGTGCACCATTTGAAACTAATGTAGCATCATTTATATTAAGCCTGTTTAGCTATTTTTTCCTTTATGGTATGTGCAGGAACGCTCGCACACAAAAGAGTATTGTAAGCAGCAAATGACTAAACGGAAGAAATTGAAGCACGATGCTGTCTTAAATTTATCACTGCAAGCAGAGGAACAATGTATCCAACAACAGGTATCCCCGATATTGCCCTCCAGTAGCAATAAGTCAGAACTTGATTTCTCCCTTCCAAAACGCCAGTTACAGGTAACATTTTCTTATTTTTCAAAAGAGATACATCTTCTGGTGAGAATACAATGCCACCAAAGAGATATGTGACTCATCATGCAGAAGCAGATACATGTATATTAGTACCTGATGCGGCTGTTATTGATTCTATGAATGGCGACCTTAACACTGTAATACATTTGGATAATGAGGAAGGGATGGAGGCCATGGACCTAGAAACCGGGGGCTTGGGTTATCATATCCTGTAGAAGGAATAAATAACAGAATATGTACTGGCTTCGGATACCCAACAACACTTTGGTTATCTACTAATAAGCCAGATCAGATTGAAAATAAAACTACTGGTGAACTGCAAGGACATTTTACAGGTGCTCTCAGCATTCAGGTTGCAAATGAAGGATGCATTTGGTGATATTAAGGAAACAATGAAAGGGGTAACTGATTCCATTGGCTCATTATCAGAACAACTGGCATCCCTCACTGTTAGAACAGGGGAGCTGGAAACCAGAATTTCAAAAGTAGAGGATGGGTCTTCCAATTTAACTAAAACACTCTCACACCATGAGAAAAAGATTTTAAAATTACAATAAAAACTTGCAAAGATGGAAGACCGTTCATGTCAGGCCAATTTAAGAATATGTGGGCTGCCGGAGGGAACCGAGGGAATGGAAAACCCTGTGCTTTTTTTTGGAAAAATGATTATACTTGTTATGGGCTGTTCCTACCCAGAACATAAAATCACTTTAGACTGAGCTCATGGGGAGGTAGCAGGTTTGGTTCAACTAATCAGATTAACCCCAGACCAATTCTTGTCAAGCCTCACAATTATCAAGACAAGGAGGCTATTTTGCATAAAGCAAGGGTGGAAAAGGGCCTGAAATTTCAGGATTTCTCTCTGCATGTCTACCCAGATTTATCCACCGAAATGGTTAACAAGAGAAAACTGTTCAACCCAGTTAAAAAAAAATTACATGAGGCCGGAATTAAACTTACAATGCAATTTCTAGCCAAGATTCCATTTATTGTGAAGGGTAGATTGCAAACTTTTGATGATGCTGATGATGCATTACAGGCAAATGAAGAACATTACGGCCAACTCCCCCAGGTAACAGTGCTGAAAAATCAATGCATGCACCCCTACCAATCCATCATGACAGTGAGGAATGATAACAATTAAGAGTGACTTGTTAACTGATGCTGGGAGCTGGTGAAAGGAAACAATATCTGGTTTGAAGGAAGGGGAAAAGAAGAAAAGAAAAACAAAAATGGAGAGGCATTGGCTTCTCTGTTTATGCTGCTTAGTTATTAATGGATTATTATAGATCTTCTAGCTCACAGTTATTATGACATTAGCGATTATGAGTTTTATCACCTCTGCTAATGGGGTGGTTTAATTGGCTTAATTGGTACATTTTAATTTTTAAATGAGGGTGGGTATCAGGGTTTCTTGATTTGGCATAGTTTATTAGATATGGTTACGGTCCAAGATTCCATATTTGATCACAATATGAGTAACACATATGATGGTTTTTGTGTAAAGAAACATAGAAGTAAAAAGAAAAAATGGAACGCAAAATGAGAATAGCAACTTGGAATGTTAAGGGGCTATGTAATAATGTTAAAATCAATAAAATGTCCAGGTATTTAGAAAATAATCATATTAATTGTATCTGTATGCAAGAGACACATTTTCAGGAGATTGATTTCTTATGGTTCCAAAAGCGTTGGGGTCCAGGTGCATTTTCAGGGAATAACCGGGTGTCATCTGGGGTGGCTATTTTTTTCATAAAATCTTTCTTCCTCTCTATTAATAAAGTCTTTCTGATACCAATGGCAGATATGTTATTATGGAGATAATTTTACAGGGACGCCTCACATTTGCCTCTATCTATGGACCAAATACTAATACACCTTCTTTTTTATAGATTTATTTTGCAATTAATCATGCAGCTCCCATATATTATAGGGGTGATTTCAATCTTACTTTGAGAAAGCAGGATAGAACATCTTCATCTTACTCTGTCTTTAATTCATCAATTAAGATAATTAAAAATTTTATGAGGGACTTGAGATTGTCTGACCCCTGGATCGTGGCAAAACAGAAAATGAGAAGATTGTCCTTTTCTCCAAGTCAGCATACTTTTTCCAGAATAGATTTTTTTTTTATTTCAGAAACTTTGTTATATACCTTGATAAAATTGATTATCTTGGTATAATTATTTTCTATATGGCTTCCATTCAGGCAACCCAGGTTAGGGTGCGAACTCCGTGCCTGTGACCGAGCATCTAGGGCCGGAAAATCACTGCAACTGGTAACGTGTTTCAGCACATGGAGGGCTGTTGTCCCAACCATAGTAGTGCCTTGTAATTTCCTTGGGAGCTTCCTCCTTCATCAGTGGCAGGCATATGCTACATTTTTGTGGCCCACAAGGTTACAGAGGCTATGTGTGGCATCAGGGGAGAAAGGAGGGACCAACAAATAGCGGAAAAATCCCTGCAGTGCTATAAAAGAATATGGCTGGCTTTCTTGGTCCAACAACCATGCATCCACCTACCCAACCAGTTTGATGTTCAGGGGAGCAGAAATTGTGAACCTCCTGCAGCCCCACCATGGAGGAGGTGGTGGTGGGGCATGCAAGAGGAAGGCTACATGCTGGTGTTTGACAGGGCTGGAAGGTTGCCAGAAAGCAGTTGTCATGCTGGTTGGAACAAAACAACTAGACTGAAAAGAAAGACTCAACATTGGAAAGAACAGGAAGGAGTATGTGTGTGAAAATACTGTAATTTCTCTGAAAGACATACAATGGATGCTGAGGAGTGTATGTGTAACAGGGCAGCAAATGCCAGCTATCACATACCACTCTGCTTTACAGTAACCAGTACCTTTGCAGTTAATTCTGCCCACAGTAACTGCTATGGCTATACAAACCTGTATTCATGCTGTGGTTTATGCAGCATTCTTGTCTTCATGTAAACACTGTTGTGATGAAGTTGCTGAACATAATGGAATAGTGTAGCAGTGGGCTACTACATGAAACTTGCAAACCAGTTTGAGGTTATAGTTACGTGGGCGGTAACAAGAGGAATGCAAAACCTCTGCAGTTCTTACAGTATTTATTACTATATATATATATATATATATCACATGAACGTAATGGAACACTGTACTGCCAAACACCGTGATGTGAGGGCTTCTATAACTAGTCAGCAAGGCCTTTCTGTCTGGTTTAGCACCCACAGCCCAAGAAAACATAAATTAATATGGTATCTTAATGGTGTTCATCTTCCCATTTGTATAAAAATTCTGTTGATAACCACGTCCTTGTTTCTAGACAGCCTCCACCCCTTGTTGCAAAAACAGGAAACGACAGCTGTCTGAATTCAATGAAGTCAGTGATAAAACATCTTCTGGCTTCAGAATTAATTACAAAGTTTATAGCATGGATCAAATCATCTGCATGGATCTTTAGTATTTAAAGACGTATGTTTTTCAATTACATTAGGCAAAATTCCATTCTGTAAGTTTGCATTTCACTACTCCACACCATGCAAATATCTGTCAGGACTTGATTACCTGCACAACACAGAATTCTGAAAGGAGTGCCAATACATTACAAAAGTCTTACGTCTTAAGTATGAACAAACCCAGTAAAAGTAAAAATTGTCAGCACTATGTCTGTATGTATTATTATAATCATTTAATAGTATTGGATAGTTTAATATCTGGCACAAAAGTGGTGACATGGGCATAGGGTGCAAGAGTATCTGTGCTCTCAAGCTGACAGCCACTATTTTTCCGCTTTTTCTCCCTTGCCCCAGTCCCTCCCATAGCCCCTGCAGTCAGGCAAGCATTTGTCAGCCTTGCACAGCATAGCATCTCTTATCACACTTGCACCCAGAACTGCAAGGTAGCAAGTTCCCTGGCCTACTTGAGGGTCCTATACTACCAGCAGACCTTGATGCCCTCCCTCCCTCCCATGGCTGGCCAATAAGATGCTGAACTCAGCAGGATTTATCCCAGACCCACCCTTCCAAATCCAGCTGTTGCATCTGCTCCCAAACCAGGATCACCAAAACATAAGAGCAATGTACCTCTGTCGGGCTGGGTAGCCCAAGATGTTTCCCCATCTCTGTTGGGCTGTAGGGTAACCTAAGATGTTGTTCCATCGCTACTAGTTTCTAAACAGAACGGGTACCTGTAAGTCAAATGAATCAGTTGTTCATCTTCTATAACATGGAATAATACATGGGGTAGTGTGTACAATGAGTATTTTACCCACACCCTCGGTGTTGGATGCTGCATAAACCCTGAGAGCACAGCTTGAGGGGTTTATATAATTTATATTATACATTACCCTGGGTGGATATTCAAAGTGCGCCCACACAGTATTCAAAAGTGGAATATGCTCTGCGAAATCCTTACTGCTACCGGGTGCTCCAGTAATATATAAAGGGCGAAGTGGGTGTGTACCATGCATATTCCACACAGCCCATATTCAGCTCTGGGATGTGGGCGATTGCTGGTGCAACTCCTACTTGTGCTGCACACTGGTGCTCAAAGTTGAACCTAAAGGAAATAGGGGAGCAAGGGCTGGCCACCACAGGTGGGCTGCCATATTGCAAGGTGCAACACGGCAGCTGCCAGCTGTGGTGGCCACCCGAGCTCCAGAGCCAGGGTCTGTCGGCATCGACCCCCCCACGCCGATCATGGGCAGTAGAGGAAGACAGTTAAACTAACCTGGTGATCCAGCGGTACTTCCTCCCCACCCACCCACTGAGCCCTCGCCACCAGCTCCCTCCCAGTCAGCGACGGGCGGCACCACCTCACTAAGCGCCGGCCACTCCACTGATCGACAGTAGCACGGTTGCACGCCATTGTTCACAGCGTAATATCGGGGCATGCAGACCGCATTGCATTAGACAGTCCAGATATGTGAATGGATCCATTCACATATCTGGACTGTGTAGTACGGGTACGGTTCGTATGCCCATTGGCTCCACGCTAGGACCATCGGGCGACAGCCGCACTGTACGCCTGTCAGTTGGCGTGTCGGCCGGGTGGCTTGCGGGTGGTGCTGCCGCCCACCGCTGACTGGGGGACCGGTGGCGGGCTCAGTGGGCAGGTGGGGAGGGGGTACCTCTAGACCACCAGGGTTAGTTTTAACTGTCTTTGGTATACCTTTGCCCGCAATGGCTGGAAGTGGTCCACTGGACACCAGGGTTACTGGGCATGATATATTTATTACTTATGCCCACGATCGGGCATTGGGGCACTTTTTGTTGCACTGTGCAGGGGCGCCGGTCCTCGAAGGCTGCAGCCTGGCAAGCGCCAGCGCAAATCGCCGGGATCGGCGCACCTGCATGCAATGGGGCTATAATGACATGCTAATGGCCCCAGCTGCGCCTTTGCATGCATTATGGCCCCATTTGCATATCCACCACTGATTACAGTTCCTGTGCCTAGTACAACCGCACTTGCGCTGGCACATCTCCCTGCTCCCTCTGCCACTTGCACTGGCACAGTGCCACCGCGCCCATGCAGGAAGCCACATTGCCATATTCAGCAGTGCTGAGCCATGCACAGCACCATGGAATATCACCCAGCACACTCTGGCGCATCCCAGTTGCACTGCGCCCAGCTTTGCGCCTGCCTGGTGCATTTCTGAATATCCCACCAAAGCATCTTGTTTTATGTAATTGCCGCGTAGCATTTTCTCACCTTGACAACACTACCCAGCAATTAAAGAAAACAGTGGTTCCAGAAGCGTGATGGGCTGAAGCATGGTTTAAATAACCATTTACTATTTTTATTCTTTTGGGTGATTTCCCCAAAACTAGAGATTTAGGAATTGAACAGCAATTGTATTTTTCAAGAAGCATGTGAAACAGTTACTCAGAGAGGAGTCAGTTTACTCTGTGGCAGTCGTGGAGCTCTGTAACCTGACCTTCCTTCTGCTGTTCACTCTGCCAATTGGGCAGCCTTTCTGGGATTTGTGGGCAGACTGTACCTTTCACAGATCATTCTCTCCCAGTGGTCCTCCACACTGTGATCTAAGCGCTAAGGCTGCAGCGCAAGGGCATCCTTGCTGGTGTCTACCAATTGTCAGCAGAGGAGGCAGCCTGCAGCCAGCCATTCTACTTGTTCTCTCCTGCTCTAGACGAATGTACTCTGTAACAGGTTGTCTTACCCAGCTATGCAGAGGTTTTGTTTTGGGGGTTCTAATTATGAGTACAAGCTATTTTAAATATGATGATCATGTATTCATGAAACATTCATTGTTGTATTTTCCAGTGATGCACTGTTTCCACTGTAACCCTGTGACCTGTATTGACTAGTGTAGTGGCCTTATCTCAGCTTATTGTTCCCATCCTACACTGGTGGACCATAGAAATATAATTTCAGTTACTAGAATAACTGTCTTTACTGTGTTAGCTACTCTTTATTCTGCTGCCAAGGCTACTTTAAGGAAATGGAATGTGACCTATAATATTATTTGCTGTTTTGGCCTGCACAAACTGCCTTATACATCACCGCTTCTTTTACACAAGGCTCAATTGGCTTTCCCCTCAATCCCTCAGGAACCTCACCCTGGGTGGTAGTGTATTTAGTGTGCTCAGTAATCAAGTTCCAGGATCCCTTGCACCCTTCTTCTACCTATGTGCAATACATGCATCATGCACACATAGCCGTGTCAGTGGCTCAGCATGTTGCACAATCGCCTCCGAGGCGAGAAGATCAGAAGGCTGTGGGTTCCTTCCCTACACCAGGAACTTGTTAAATCCCAGTAGTGCAGCGTGAGGGGATGCTGCACTCCTGAGGTGCTGTCTTTCAAATGAGAAGTTAAACTGAGGTCTCATCTGCCTGTTCTGGTGGTTATTCAGATGGACGTTAAAGATTCCATGGCACTTCTCAAAAAGAGTAGGGAATGTTTTATTAAGAAATCATAAACAACTCAGATACATCACTTATTTATTTTATTTCATTTATTGGGAATTCAGAATTAACTCCTTTGAGCCATGCTCTTTTACAAAGGTTCCACATAGAAAGTTCATAAAAAGACAATAAAAAATTGGAATTGGTTTACACAGTACAGGGTTACTTAATACAAAAACAGTATGGCTAGACATAGTAGCTAGGTTAGATACAGTGAAAAACAGGGAATATCTTTACAAATAGTGGAGTACACAGGCACAATTATACAGAGAATTATAATGCAGCAAAATTAAGCTTTGTCATCAGAGTAGAAGAGTTTCAAAAGTAGCTGGGACTGAAGATACAAACCGATATAGGCATTACGAGAGAGGGGTGCGTAAGCGTAGGAAAGTGGTTTAGGTGTAGGGGGATGGGAGGTCAGAAGACATTCAAGACCTGGGCTAGTGGACAGGGAGTAGGAAGGGGGAAGAAGAGCTGGAGAGCGAGTGGAGGGATAGAGCAATTGAGGGAAAGGAGAGGTGAAAAAGAGAAAGAAAATGGTGTAGAGGGATTATGGGAGGTGGCTAGAGGCATAGAAACAGAGAAAATGGAGATGAAGGGAGAGAGTGTCAGCCGGGTAAGTGAAGCAGTCACATGAGGCCCGAGTCACAAGCGTATGATGAAGATTAATGTTTGAACAGGCCTAGAGTGGCTGAATTGGTGACTTCGCTGCCCAACAAGTTGAATAACTACAGGGCTCTGCTCTGAACGACCACTGTCCCTGAGAGGTGTGACAGCGGGGACAAGTAGAGTGGAGTTATCAGAGCTTCTGGTGTGGTGAGCACTGTTGGTTGGCCTAAGGAGATTCTGCACCCCAGGGGCATAAGACTGAGGGATGCCTTTTTCAGTACCAGGCAGGTTTGGCAAGTGATTCTTCCCAGAAGTTGAAGCCAGTTAGCCTGATTATAGAGGTGGCAGGTGTGCGTGCAGGGGCAGCACCAGTCAGGAATCTATAGGACTTGTTCAGAGCAATGGTGACACACCGTAAGGCAGACACAGAAGCAGCTCTTGTAGATAACAAGCCCATAGTCAATGATTGATACATTCTAGGCCGCTCAAACATTACACCTTCAATTACTTTGTATTGCAAGCTTAAGTGCTTCGGGAGTCAGGCAGTGCTTATGTCTATACAGAAGGCTGATGCGGATATTCAAGGATTTATGACCATACCAATATGACTGGAGAAAGACAGAGTACTGTCCAGGGTCACTTCAAGCTACTTGAAAGAATGCATCTGGTCTAAGGCAACACCGGCGCTTATTTCTTACTGTCAGCAGTTTACTTTTATGTTTATTATGTGTACTATGGAAAAGCATCATCTTTGCTTTCTTGTGGTTGAGCACTAGTCTCTTTGTGACAAACTTCTTCTCATATCCATGAAACTTTCCTGAAGGTGGCCCTCCAAGAGAGAGGGATCGGAGTTCTTTGAGTAAATTACTGCATCATCAGCATACAGGAGGATATGTTCATGACAGGAGGCAGGGAGCTTGTTCAGAAAGATGCTGAATAGCAGGGGCCACAAAATTGACCCTAGGGGACAACTGACTGAACAGGCTGTTTGGAGGAGAGGGCATTACCAATCTTAACCTGTTCAGTACGGGTCAGAGAGATAGCTATTAAACCACCTTAGGTGCCAAGGACAGCCCTAGATCAGCAAGCTTTTTGATTAGTAATGGATGGTTGACTGTATCGAAAGCCTTTGACAGGTCGATGAAGGTGGCACTGACAAGTTGACCTTGATCAAGTGCCTGATGAATGTAGCCCAGAATTCAATGAGTACAGTGGTGGTACTGTGACCTTCCAAAAGCCATGCTGCTGTGGGCATTGCAGATTGTATTTTTCCATGTAGTCCACCAGTTGATCTGCAACAATTTTTCTAACGCATTGGATAAGGGAGGAGGATGGAGATAGGTCTGTAGTTTCCATGTTGTGCTCTGTCACTATTCTCATGAATTGGGGTCACCAGGGCAGACATTCACTTGAGAGGAACTGGGAGCATGAGGGAACAATTGAAAATCTTGGTTAGATGGGCCAAGACAGCGCAGGGTGAGGGCAATGAGCTTCAAGTCAAGAGAGTCACCACTAGTTCTGGTTTTCCCAAGTACCTTCAGTAGATATTTTTGGCTTCATGTTCGAGATTGCCTTGAAATAGAATGTGGATGCTCCAGCTTCTTAACCGGTTACTATAAGGAGCTGGGGAGGAGTTTGATCAAAGAAAATTACTTGTAGTAAATATTCAAAATACAGAAATACAGAAAAGAAAACCCATAAAAGTTTCCTTCCTATAAGTAAATCAAAAGTTGTTAGAAAAAGAAATAAATAATTATTATAGACTTGACAGTGTACCTTGCTATTTATATTTTTGAAAAATGGAAACCCCTCTACCAAATAATCACTTTAAACTTGGGATGGAATTTAATCTGTTAAATTTCCTTCAATGCATGTTCACATATCATTCAAAGGGTACAAAAGGACATTCGCTGTTGTACTACAAACTGAACCTCTTGCTTGCCATAAATAATACTCAAAACCGTGACAAACCAATTCCAATGTGTTGTGTTCATATCATAAAACAAGCCTTCCAAAATCACCCAAAATCAGTCGCTCATAAGTCAAATGTAACCATGTAAACCCCATTTCTGTGCTGCATGATCCCAAAATCGAGAAGCATAGTTACAAGTCAATAAAAATTATCCACTTTTTCAGTTTGTAAAAGACACTTTGGGTAAGGACACCTCCTTTCCTCCACTGCTTTATGTTTGTGATTCCTTTAACTTGTAATTTCCTATAAGAGCTCAACCACTGTATATCCCACATTTGTTTTGGAATTCTTTTGTTCAACAGCTGCCTACAGACCAAATGTTGTTTAGATGGCCTGCAGTTCTCAAACTCTGCTTGTGTCACACCCTCTCTGTCTAAAATCAGGGAATATAGCTGTTTCCTTGGGAAATTCTGTAGCTCTGTCTTTGTATGTTCTGTTTAGATAATTTTTTTCAAAGATGGCTTGAAAAATCCAGAACCTCCATTTGTTTAATAAGCTTTGGAGGGACATTCACCCATTTAATTAAAAAGCTTCCAGGACATTCCTTGTTCAAGTCGCTGGGAGGCCACATTATTAATGGAAGCCTTTAAAGATCCAGTCCAAAATAAAGAATGAAAAATATAATGGGATTTATCATACCCAATCCCTTCTAGTAATAGGTAAATACACTTTAACTGGGTGTAGCCTACTGCCCCACAGCATCTAGAAAAAATGCCCAATATTCTGGCCTCATAGGTGGTGGGTAGGGAAATACCATTCCAATATATAACAGACTTGGCGTAAGAACTGTTTAATAAAATGAACCCAGTTCAATTTGGAGAATCGCCATCCCTGCCACCTTTTTTTTTTTTTTAGTTTATTTTTATTGATTTAGCTGTATAAAGTACACAGTACACTACCCTCTTAGATAGGCTTTCAGAAATATTAAACATTCAAATAGAATGGTTGCATCAGTGTTACAGTAAGGATTTGCAAAGCCCCTATGTATACATATATGGATACATTACTTGGGGAAGCACTAAAATAATGTATACATTTCCAAACATCAGTTTTATGAAAGGCTAATAACTGTCATGAGCAGGGATTACCAGTACAGCATTTTTATATTACCTAGCACCCTATATGTCAGGTACAAACATCCCCAATACCATCTTCATAGGATAAGACATATAACAGAGTATATCCCCAAGTGAGCATAGCCCAATGTATATCTCGTTCCATTGAATTTTTAACAAAAAAGACTAGGAAAACACTTTTAACTGCAGTCAGTCATCTAACAACCCCCAACATACTTAACAGTAAACTATGCAATGCGATGTCTAGCGATTGTAAGGTGCCAAAAACACCCTCCAGGCTGAAGAAAGAGATTCACACAAACATAGGACATTGAACCTTAAAGTCGCCATTTTAACTGCTTGATTAGTCCACCATGCCCCTACAAACCAGTTCCTCAAATTAATAAACACAACTCGTAAGTGGCAAGCTGCTACCTACAATGTTCCTTGGCTGATGTAGAGGTAGACCAAAATCAAAGTTCGTTAGTATTTTAAACTAACAAAATCATTGCTGTCCCTTACGTTTTACTCCCTGTCCCCAGAGTCACTTCCAGATGTGTCTCCCTTCATCCAGTATTCACGTTCTATGCAAGCCACCAATTTAGTTGCTGTTCCAGGGTCTGCGAACTGATAGCTTTTTCTCCATAGATTATCCGCAGGCTGGCTGACATCAGGAGAATGTAATGAACCCACAGGTGTCGTAAACAGCCCTGATGCCATCAAAGTTCTTCCAGCATTGTCTGGTGGAATAACTGAGATCTGGGAAGATGTGAACCTTTGCTCCGTCCCATTCCATCTGACCTTTTTTGCCTGTGAGATAATGATATCTCAGTCCTGGACAGTCCCCAATAACACAAGGAGAGTTCTAGGTAAGATGTCATTAGTCATTGTATGCTTTCCACCACCTCGAGGACTAATTCTATAAGATTTTAGAACTGTGACTGTTTCTTTCAGCTGAAGGGTCTCCCTCAAAAGGTGGCCAGAAAGGATGACGGATCTTCTCCTCCGATCCCTTGGGTATCCCTAAGATTTGGGTATGTGTGGCTCTGAGGTATTTTCTAGGGTCTCCAAGCATCACCTGAGCACCTCGCTTTTCCTTGGTCAGGCCTGGTGACTATTAGTGCAGTTGCCACAGATTTTGATGTCGTTTTAGTTTCCTCCTCTAGCATACCAGCTTTCATATCAAAATTTTAAACTGTGATGTAAAGTCCTCCATTTTGATCCAATTGTTAGATGGCTTTCAGAAGAGCAGCATTAGATGGCTGAAGTGCCAAGTCTTCTACTGCCCGTCAGTGACAGCACTGGGGTGTTTAAAATATGGATCAAATTGGACCCACTGGTGTAAGAAATGTAGGTCTAGAGAGGAACCCACGTGATCAAAGCATAGTCAGTGGCAGATTTTGAACAGTTTACATCCTTCCTTTAGATATTGTTATAGAGTAGGTGCATCAATTTGGACCCACTGGCAAAGGGAAGAGAGGTCAATTTTGGAAAGGATGCAACTTTTGCCCTTTTGGTGCATGTTAGCACTGTCACTGGCCCCTGTACTCAATTCTTTACTGGTGCTTAGCTTTGGATTTTTCTGCTGGGCTCCTTCTCCTCCAGCACCTGCTCTATTAGTTCACCCCATATCTTCGCTAACTAGGCTAGTAGTGCTTCCCAAGTCGTATCAATCTGGTTGTCAGACTTTCTACTGTCAGGCAGGATAAACGTTTTGTTCAAAATCAAACCGTTTGGTGTACATTTTCAACAAATTAGGCTTACTCAAAGGGCGCTGTTATTTTATTTATTTATTCAATCTTGGATTACAAAATTGGATTACAATATTCTGCTGCTGCAAGCTCATGCTATTGGCCACACCCCATCCCTTCCACCTTTGAACCTTCACGTCACAAATTGGAAGGCCTTCCTCAAGTTTAGGTGTGCATTGTCTCCTTGGCCATGTTGGATCCCCAAGATTTTCAAAGAGTCTGCCTCAATTTGTATGCCCGCCACTCTCATGGGCTGTGGATTAGTTACTTGTGTATTTTACTGTACTTAATCTACTGTATTATAATTACTTGCATTTGCTACTTCTGTATACCGATTCTCTGTATTGTATAGCTACCTGTGCATTTCTACTTTATACTTACTATGTAAACAAATGCACCTTCAAGTAAATAAATTAGAGGACTCAAAGCCAATCCCTTGCTCTCATTTATTTTGAGGAAGCTCCAGATACCAAGCAAATCTGTTCATATCTTGTAATACCATCTGCACACTGGGCTCATCTTGTACAAAGAAGCATACTTCATCCACAGAAGCCACCAATTTCATTTTCTCAATGGAAAAGTTCCTTTATACCTTGTATGGATGGGTTATTAAGTACAGTATAGTCCGAATGAAAGGATCTAATGCAAAGATGTACAGAAGTGGGTTATAAGAAGCATCCTTGCCTAACCCTGTCCTGATTGGGATGCTGTTACCTTCTTTCCTCTGAACCAATGGAGTGATAATAACATTATTATAAAGTTTCTGTATCCAGAAAACAAATCTGGGTGGAATACCATAATGTTCCAGTACCTTAAATAAAAAGAATGACTAACCCTGTCAAATGCTTTGCTTTGATAAAGTGACAATAAAAAAAACTTTGTGTCTGTTTTCTTACAAAACTCCATGGTATCTCTAATGACAGCCAAATTAACCTGAATCTGCCTGCCTGGAAGGGAACTATTTGCACGATGGATTAAGTTGCAGCTGCCACTCTTAATCTTTTGGAGAACTTTAGTAAGGATTTTAAAATCAGAATTCAGGAGACAAATTGGTCTCCAATTTTGTAACTGTTGTTTGTCCACTGATTTAAAGAGAAAACGAATTAAACCCTTAGAAAATGAAATAGGGATCCCATCTTGGTGTAACAGAAAAAGATGTATTTTTACCAAAAGGGGTTAAACACTGGGGCCCAGATATTCAAAGGGTTGCGCCTGGAACAAGAGAGTTGTGCCAGTACAACCCGCATTGCATCCTGGTGGGATATTGAAAGGCTGCCCAGTGCAGCGTTAACTCCCGATGCACCAGGGTGCAATGTAATGTTATGCAGCGCAGATGCAGGGGTATGTTTATGCATGTGCAACATCCCCGATATTCAGCCCGGATGTACGGCGCATAAGATGGCACAACCCTACATTGCGCGCATTGGGGGCTCAAAGTTGAGCCCTTGCAGAGAAGGAACAACTCCCGCCACCCAAAGGTAGGCTGCAGTATTGCAGGGCACAACACAGCAACCCAGCCGTGGGGTGGTCACCTGCCCACCAGAACACCATCCACAAGCACCACTGAACCCAGAACCCCCACCCATAGCTGTGATTGTGCAGTATATAAGCAAAGAATCCCTGTAGTCTAGTGGACCCCCAGTCCCGATTCCCTGATAAATATGATACATGACCATCCCTGGTTGTCTGGTGGTCCCTCCTCCCACCTGAGTCCCGATTCCCGAGATATGTAAATATGATCCGGTCCTGGTGGTCTAGTGGAACCCCTCGAGTCCCAGATCTTGGTAAATTGCCCACACGTAATTCCCTGGTGATTCAGTGGCACCCCAACCCCTTCCACCCACATGGACCCTTGCCCACCAGTCCCCCTGTCATTGGTGGGCAGCTGCATCCCGCCCTCATACCGCTGCCACCCGCTGAATGACAGGTACAGTGTGGGCTGTAAGCCTATTGGTCCCCTGTGTGGACCAATGGGCTTGCAGGGCATACTGTACTAGCCACCCACCAATGATGGGAAGGAGCGGGTGGGCAAGGGGTCCTGTGGGTGGGAGGGGTGGAGGGCGCCACTGGATCACCAGGGAATTACGTGGGGCAATTTACCTCACTGGGGACTCGGAGGGAGGGGAGTCCACTAGACTACCAGGGAATGTTTTAATTTACATTTACCATGATCAAGGGTAAAGGTGAGGGGGTTCCATTAGACCACCAGGGACAGTCACACTTACATATATCGGGAATTGGGGACTCGTGGAGGGGGACCACTAGACCACCAGGGATCGCATGTATTATATTTATCGAGGAATCGGGAACTGGGGGGCACTAGACTACCAGGTATTTATTTTTTAAACATATACCACATTGTTGCAGCTACGGGGTGGGGATGCTCCACAGCACATGTCATGCTGTGCAGGGCGCCAGGCAATAAGCCCAGCTGGCTGTTCTTTGCCAAGAGCAGCATGTGAAATGGGCTATAATGACATGCAAATGGCCCCATTTGTGCCTTGCATATATTATGGCCTCATTTTTGAATGCCCCTTCTGAATATTATGGTGCTGCACTTACGCAACTGCACTTGCGCTTGGTGCATCCCTGTGCTCCCCTATCTGTGGCTTGCACTGCACAGTGCCACTGCACCATGCACAGTATGTGCGCTGACCCTGCATATTCAACAGTGCTGGCCGTATGGCGCATCCCCATGAATATCACCTGGACCTGGCCCCAGCATATCACAGCTACACTGTGCCCAGGCTTGTGTCACTGCCTGGCACAGTCTGAATATCCGGGCCTGTGTATATTCTTTATAAAATTCAATGGGGATATCCTATTTTTAAGCCACTGATTACCTCAGAAACCTCCTGTTCCTGTATGGGTCTGAGTGAAGACTGTCTAGTCTGCCTGTGTAGGGTGGGACATTCACATCTCTTAAAAAGTGGCTTAAATCATTAGAATAGGTGTTGTGCTCTAAACTAAAACTAGCTAAATATTCTTGTAATGCACATTGTATCTCATTATGGGAAGTTAAAAGTTTACCATCAGAGGTAAGTAGAATATGTATTACAGAATTTTGTCTTCTGTCCTTGCAAGCCTCACAAGGGTCTAAATAAGGGGATTTTGTGTCCCAAACGTCATGGCAGCCTATAGTGATGCTGAGCTATCGTATTAATAGTGTTGCATTTTGCTTTAAGGTCAGAATTTGAGCCAAAAAGTCAGTACCTGCAGAGTAAGTTTCTGAACAGAGTCGGTAAAGTTGAGTACTAACTTTTAATTTGAAAGAACTGCTGCTGAACAGTATGCTTCCCATAGTTTGTCATCCATGTCCTGATGTCATTGTTTGTTTCTCCCCACCATAAGCCTACATCATCATAGAGGCTAAATATGGACAGTCTTGCTTATCAACAGGGATAAAATGTTTAATTCTGCTATTGGATCTTTTAGTATGGCAGTATTCATCCTCCATCTGGTATTAGGTTTAACATATTGTACATTTAAGCTAAGTACCGTCTATACCAATAAATGCTCAGAAAATTTCACTGGTAATGAGGACGCTTGATGTATGGCCAATGGTTTTGACATGAAAATATAATAAATTTTGTACTAAAGACTTTCCACACATAATTAAACTTAATTTGTGGGTTGGCCTTCAGAGAGCAATCCTGCAACTCTGATAAAGCTATGAGTTTCTAAAATGCATGAGAATCGCAATATACCATTTTACGCTTTTCCTGCCTGTCACTAACATCCACAGTACAATTGAACCCCCGTAAACATTCTTGGTGGTCATTAAAATAGGGTTGAAGCTAGGTTTGACTAGATGGCGCAGTAGCGGTAGCACTACTGCTTGTGATGCTGGCAACTCAGGTTTGGAAGCAAGCCCGGGAAGCTGGATGGTTGGCCGGGGGAGGAGGAGGACTGAGCACCCAAGGGGCTCTCCTCCAGGAGGGAGGGAGGACACCACTTCTGCTGCAGTGCCGCCACCTGGGTTCCCATGGGTGGAGGTGCAGTGAGGTGGCCAGGTGGGAGGGCTGGACGCTGGCTGGGATCCGAGCGGCATCGCATCTGCAGCGTGCCTGTCTCCACAGATCCCTTGGTAGCCAACATCCCTGGGGCATGGGGAGAAAAGCAGAAAATGGCCCTGCAGTTTGATGGATTATGGGGCTGGCAGAGTGGTGCAGACCTGGGTCACACGGAGGCTCAACACATAGTACAGGTGGGGGTTAGTCTCTCACCTCCCTGCCTTGGGGAAACCAAGGCAGAATGGATGCAGAGGTCCAGACTCAGAATTCATGCCCCCCACCAGTACAGTACCAGGAAGGCAAGCCAAACAGATAAAGAGGGGCTTAAGCATAAACAAAAAATTAAAAAAGGGTTGAAGCTGAGAACAAAGATTTACCCTATCTGCCCTCAGCTGATGGCCATAAACTGTGATAAAATGGCTGGGTACTTTATGCCATAATCCATCTACTATTAGGAGCCTCCTGGAATTAAGTCCACTAATTTCTGAAAAACAAAGTGGGACCCTGAAAACAAGATTCCTACTCCATCTGCCCTACCAGGCCCGAAAGTTCAATAAGAAGGCCCCCAAACCCAGTTGTTCTTGATAGTATACATTAAATGCGTGGAGTCAATCCAAGTTTCTGTAAAAGATGACGTTAAATTTACAGTCATGCAATAAGGAAAATAAAGCCACCCTTTTCTCTGAGTATTTTCCAAACTACAGGAATTCAAGGTAGCTATAGAAAAGTGTCCATTTAAGCAAGGAAAGCGGAAACAAAACACATAATTTTTTCTTCTTTTCTTCCATTTTTCCCAGTGAGCTGGGATTGTTCCTGAGGCATTTCCTCCATATCCTGCACTCCAGCAGTGGAGGATGTGTCAGACACTATATCTTCAGTGTCAGTGGACCCATCTAGTTGTGAGCCCAAAATGTTAAATTTATTTTCAGTGTCTTGCTCAGACTGGGGGCAACACAGACTTTACATTTCTAGTGTTCTTGCATCTAGCCAAAGGAGCAGACCAGGCCAAAGGAGGCGGCATTGTCATAGTTTGGTCTGAGGTTGCAGCCGCATGCACTGTATCAGGGTGGGTAGTTCTTCAATGTCATTGTCCATGATTGCCACCACTTCAGGGGTGGGTCTACAATCGCCTTAGGGGTGTCAGGTTGCTCCGGATCAGATGGAACTCTACTGGATTCAGGTAGTGACCTCAGTGGAAGGGTGACCACTGGAAGGAGGGGGCTTCACGCCTCCTGTTGTGCCTTTTGATTAAGTCATCAGGGATTTATAGTGTGCCTCTTGTTGTATGTCACCCAGAGACAATCCTGAAAACATGCCCATGTTCTTTACATAAATTACACCTAGCATGGTTGGCACACTGCATGCTAATGGGATCGAACTGCCACAGAGCCCACATCTCATTTGGTCGCACACAACAGACAAGTGTGTCTTGGTCCCATACTTGTAACAGGCCTTGGGCTGACCCGCATAAAAGCAGACCTCCTATCCCTCCTCAAGAAAAAGCTGTTTGGAATGTGGATTAGGCCTTCAGGGATTTGGCGAAGCCTGACCTTGAACTTCCAGCCCACAGACGCCCGAGTCCATGATGGCTTCAGGAGGCTCAGTACATTGCATTTCTGTTGGAGCCAATGTGTGATGTCAGCAATGTGGACATTCTTATTTCTGAACATCACCATGCCATTTTTAATCAAAGGCTTGGATAGAGGGATAGCAATAAAAGGGGCCCAAAGGTGCAAATTTAACCTGATTGTAAATAGTCCAGACCGTCTAGGCTATTTGGATGTTGAAAACTAATGTCAAAATTATTTTCGCCTGATATATGAATCAGTGCGTAGATTTCTGAAGCAATGAATTTCATGCTGTCTTTCAAAAGGTGTCTACCCACAAAAAGCCTGTCTGGACGAGGCTTCATGCCCTTTATACTGTAGAGGGACTGCATTCCATCTTGGCAAAGATTCAGTTCTGTGAAAAGTTCCGAAAATCTTGATTGTTGTGGCAATGGCTGGGGGCCTCATCTGATGTGTTAGCAGGAAGCAATGAACTAGCTCCTGCAGATCTGGAAACAGGACCTAAACTTGCAATGTCCTGTCCCTTCATTTCAACTCAGTGGTCACCCCAGAATCTGGTGCAGCATCAGCAAGTGCTCGTGTGGCACAATTCCCATCATATGCAGTGCACCCTCTGTGTGTTGGGTGGGTCCCCTGATGTCTCTGGCAATTCTTGCTCCATAGACTGGCATTCTGCAGCCCATGGCACCATGGCAGGTGCTGACACAGACACTGAAGCAGTTACAGAATTAGTCTCATAAGTGATGGGCTCAGCAACACCCCCATCTGAGTGTTCCCCAGGAAGCAGCCCCAAATGTTCTGAGTTTGGTACAATCGACTGTTTCCCACAGTAATGTGAAGCAAAGGAAATTACTTGGACCTGTTCTGTGTTCTGTTCCTTGCAAGGAATGTATGTGTGAGTGGGCAATGTCCCAGTCCCAATCCTGGCATTCCTGTTGCGAGATCTGTGATACACTCCACTTTAGGTTGGGAATCCAATTACAAAACTCTGCCTTGTATCCATCCCGCTCCACTCGAGGCAATTTTAGGAGTCCACAAGACTGATGCAGAGCACTGTTTCCAAACTAGAAAGGCTGCTTTAATCTGCTCCGATGCTGTTAGTGGCCTATTGTGAAGTGCATCCCCCAGCTGCATTTCCTGTACAGCATCTGGGAACAGCTGAACAACTCATTGCGGGATGGGCTCGGCTTCAGCAGTAGAAATGCTGGCATCCAGGTTAGTGTACAACAAAAGTGTTTTTCAAGAATCTGGGGGATGCACTACAGTATGCATCCATTTGCATAGGCCAGCTTTTCTCTTTGTATATGTCGCCTCATCTTCAGCAAGCATATTTAAAAGGATCTTTGGCATTCCTAATCTCTTTATCAGCTTAGTTGACTCCGTGGCGATATCGATCTCTGTTGCAGGACCCTGCAGGTCCAAATTCATAACCTCTGTAGATTCAGCAATAGTTTCATGAAGCACAATATCTGGTTCCTATTCCAAAACAGAAAATCATACTTTTCATTCTCCTTATTGTCTTCGGCTGGGTCAGAGGACCAGACCTCAGCCTGCTGCTGCCAAACAGCATCTGCTGCCTCCGCTCCTCCATCTTGGAAGTGGCACACAGCACCCCTGCTCCAAGAGTAGGGAATTTTATTAAATCCAAAATCCAACATTTACAGTATAGCAAATCACTTTTATATATTCCAGTAGAACAGTCGTCTCTTTTCCTATTTATTCATCCAATACAGTTAATATTTTTCCATAATTACTTCCCTCTTTCTTCTCCAAATATTGTGCATTCATACTGAAATAACCTATCTACTGCATCCTGTATTTTGAATACCAAGTCTTAGATAATAATTTTTACTCTGTATAAACCTTTGGCATCAAACTTGCCAAATTGCCCATTTAATTATTGCAAATAACACAAATTGTACTTCTTTCTAAGTTATTCCATGCTTTTGTTACTTGACCATAAACTAATACCTCATAAGTTATTTCTAAGAACTCTGCCATTCCCTGTATTTGAGCTACAGTCGCCAAAAGACTTTATAAACTAACATTCAAATAACATATGTTTCATAGTTTCTTCTTGGTCATAACATTCTTTTTCCAAACAAATCCTTTCCTCCACTTTTTGTGTTTTAAATTCCCTTAACATTTATTTTCCCATGGCTGTACATCCGCACTCATTCTTTAATCTTTTAGGTATTCTCCTTTCTAACATAGCTTCCAATAATATATTTGTGTTTACACCTTTATCAACTTTGAAAACTGAGTCCTCATAGCAATTTTCTTCTACAATTTGTTTGTAGTTTATGTTCCTTGTTTTAATCTGGATTTCATCTTGATACTTTCCATTGTGCTATATATCTTCTACACACAGTTATATACCCTGGGAGTTTAGATTGGTTACACACATCCCTTTCTTTCCCAGCTCTGTAGCAATATTTCTCCCCATTCTTGTACCAAAGGCATCCACATACTGTGTTCATTTTGCATAATAGGCCTGATATTAGCATAAACAAATATATTCATAAAAAATATTATTGGGTGCAGCATATTTAAGCCTCCTTCTGAAATAGGCCTATATGTATGCGCCCTTTAATAGGATTTAATCTGCTTCCTATAACAATGTAAAGAATAGTCCTAGTATTTTGGTCTGCATATGCCATGGAACTGGAAAAATGTATGCCGTATACAAAAATATTAGAACAATAAAGGTCTTAAGCATGTATATTCTCTTTTCTCTCATCATATTCCATCCTTCCATTTATTCACTTTACCCAGAGCAATCTGGAATTATCTCTCCCAATTTTTCTCATAGGATCCTCTCCTCCAAATATAATTCCTAGTATTTCAAACCTCCCTTGCACTACTTCTATATCTCCTTTATCTAACACCCTATTTTCCTGATGGTATGATTTTACTTTTACCTTTATTTATTTTAATACCAGTACATTCTTTAAATCTTTCAAAATCTGTAATGCTTTTTCATCAGATGGCTGATAATGCTTTTCACCAGAAGCCTGATTTTTCATTAAAAGCAAACAGTTATCTGCATAGGTGCATGTTTTATGCAGTTCTCACCTTTCCATTCCATTGCACCAATCTCTTTCTCTGTTTGTATCAACCTTAATAAAGGTCTAAACAAAATACATACAAAAGGGGCTTGGGGCACCCTGTCTTCTACCATTATGAATGTACATTGGGATTCCTAGATAACCGTTAATCATTGGGCACACTTATGCATCTATATATAAAGCTGTTATTAGTTTAATCAATTCTCTTGGAAGATTATACATAACATATCCCAAATACATTCATGCTTCATGGTATCAAATGCTGTTTCTGATCTAGTGCATACCAACATCATTCTAATTCCTCTGTATCGCCTTTATTTATTATTTCACTGAGGTATACTAAGTTCTGCCTAATGTCACTTCCGGTATAACACATGTCTGTGTTTCCAAAATTAACTGAGGAGCATGTTCTACCAATTCTATTTATAATCTTTGCCAGAATCTTGTACTCTGCTGTTAATAAACTTATAGGTCTCCAATTTTAATATTTAGCTTTTGGAAACATAGAAACATAGACTTTGGCGGTGCAGTTAAGGACCGCTTAGTTCACCCAGTCTGCCCATTTCCTACCTACAGGAAAAGATGCAGATCCTAATTAACCAACAGCCTATTTCTTCCTTCCCCCCACAAGAATTGCCTTATGTCGCTCATGCATTCTTGAATTCTCCCTCAGATTTAGACCCCACAACCTCCTCAGGAAGGCAATTCCATGCGTCCACTACCTCTTTGTGAAAAAAATACTTTCTCACATTGCCTCTGAACCGCCCCCTTCTATCTTTTAAACTGTGTCCCTTGTTCTTTCAAGTCTCTTTTCTGAAATATGCTACCCTCTTGGACTTTGTTGATTCCACTGAGGTGTCAAACGTTTCTATCATGTCCCCCTCCTCCTCCTTTCCTCAAGGGTATGCATATTTCTCTTTTTTATGCAAAAGATGGTGATCCCCTGTTTCATAGATTCTGTAACCATACCTGTCTGAAAGAAGTTACTATAAACTATGGTTAACATCTGTGTTTTTATCTCTTCAAATTTTTTATAAAAGGCATTCGAATCCGCCTATCCCAGGAGATATATTATTTGTTAATGCACATATGGCTTTTTCACTTCCCTATCTGCAATTCGTTATCTTAATACTTGTTTATCTATTTCTGCAATCTGTGGTACCTGTACCTCTTTTAAAACATTATCTATATTTTTTCCCTTTCAGGGTTTGAAATTTCTGTCTCAAATGTTCCTGTACTATTGTCTTCATATTTTTATATCAGTGTAAATCTTGCCATTGATACCAGTTAAACCATACATCACTATTTTTTCCACTCTGTCTTTATTATCATCAAATGGGTTTGTCTGAGCCTTTGTCCTGTGTTCCACATTTTGTTCCATAATCAGTGTTTTTATTCTGTTGTACTGAAATTCCACATTTGTTCTTTTAATTCAGTTATTTTACTTGAGTGATCTTTCCCATCTGAATATTGATTAGATATTTCCTTGTATAATTTTGCTCTCAATCCTAACTATTTCTGGTATTTAGGTTTTCCTTTTCTTTGTGCTATTGCTGTCATAGTCTCCTTTATATCTCTTCTGGTGTCTTCCACCATTTTGCAATGTCCTCATATAGCTGATATAGTCTCCATCTAGCAGAAAACATGTCAAGTAGTTTTTCCTGTACCTCATTATCCTCTAAGTGTCCTGGTTCATCCTCCAATTCCCTCTGCCACATATCACGGTATTTGTTACATTTATTTTTATCCCTACAGCTGCATGGACTGTTGTTTCATAGGCATCATATATACTTTACTAATTGACATGTTTTTGGAACAAACCAAAGATCAATTAGTGATGACAACTTACCCTTAAAATAAGTATGTCCTGCAGTTGCTTTTTATTTCAAAGCATCCTCCTGATTTGCATTCTTTAACATTTTCTTTAAGCACAACGAATCACAGAACATTTTTTTTTTTCTTCCCCAATCCCACTTTCTATCCCACAATTAAAATCTCCTCCCCATAAGGTCAATTTAGCCGTATGCAAATAAGGTTCTATTTTCCCCATCAGTTTATTTCCTCTAGTTTAGATTGAGGATTATAAATATTTATTAGTCTTATAGTTATTCCTTTTATAACAGCATCTACCATCATTGCCTTCCAGGGGCTATATCCAGAACTTTCAAAGCTTTAACATCCTGTGGAAAAAGTAATACCCAGACCAGAACATTTTCCTTTCCTATGGACCAAAATAGATGGACCCCATCTCCTGTCCTTTTGTGCTGCATTTAGGTAATTGATTGCATAATCTAGTGTCTTGCAAAATACTATATCTAAATTCAGATCACCAGTACTTCAAATGTAACCATCTTCTAGATCTGTTCATACATTATTGACATTACAGGATATACAATTTAAACCTGCCATGTTATTATATGGCCCACTTTCTAGCCTATTTTGTCTTCCTTTCTTTTTTTATGCTTGTGTATCTACTGAATCAGTATCCGATACATCCCTTCCCCTTCATCTGATAAGGAGGTGTCAGAGTCTTCCTCCATGGTCATCCATTCTTTATCCTGCAGAACTGTAAATTTATTGCTCAATTTTACTACTACTTCTTCTGTATTCATTTGTTTTTGTTCTGTCTTTTTCAGCCCTTTTGATCTGGTAACCATTGTAAAAGGTTTCCTGAGCTGTTTCTTATTGCTTGTGTCTTTTGATCAGGTTGTTCGTTTGACTCTCTATTTGTATTTTTTACACCTCGCACATGAGACGTGTGGCGGTTTCATGGCTTGAAGCCTCTCTTCTTTTTCCCTTTCATCAGCTTCCCTTTGTACTTCCATCACAATTTTTCTTGTTTTGCTTTTTTTTTTTGCCAAGGCCAAGTAAACATCCTGTTCTCCTTGTTCTCCAGGGTTAGAGCTGTTCTGTGCTGTCCATGGGCAATTATTAAAATATGTCCTGTCTCTTCACATAGGCTACACCTTATGGGATTTTACATACTGCTCCATAATGACCAATCTGACCACATAAACCACATTTTACTTTTCACAGGCATTGCTGAAGTGACTCTTATCCCTCACATCTGTAGCTCGCCCAGAGGCTGGCCTGCATAGAACACTACTCCTCTGTCTCTTTCCCCAAAAATAATTGGGTAGGTGTAAAATTCTCCATTTAAATGTCATAGTACCACCTTAAATTTCCACCCACCAGTCCATAGATTTTCTTCATCTACATTTGGTTCAGGAGGCCCTTTTAAGTCACAATTTTGTTTTAGCCAAAATGATATGTCAGCACGTTCACTCCCTCATTTCTAAATAAAATCACTACAATTTAAAAAGCTGGTTTTGTTAGAGGGATAGCAATGAACTTTTCCATAAAGGTGTGTTTTAACTTGATGATATAACTTCCAAAACCTTTCAAGGCCTGTAGGATGCTTAAAACTAATGTCAACTATTACATCCCATGGGATGTGAATCAATGCAAGATTTCGTAATCATAGTATTTCACACTGGTTTTGAACAATTGTCTCCCTACAAAAGTCTGTCTGGTGCATCAGCAGCTAGGCCTCAAACTTTAAATGGACGCGTTGCTCCTTTTTAGCAGGTTCATTTATTCTATTCATGCCTTCAGAAAAAGTTTTTCTCTAACATTTTCACCCCAAACATTTTTTCCTTTGGGTGTTTCTGCTCACTTTGTTCTTTTTTATTTGTAGTGTTTTATCTTCTGCATCCACAGATGTATCCATTTCCCCATCCGTTATTGGGCCTGTTATCTCAGCTACTTCATTTACACTCTCTGTTTGTATTTTTCTTGATGTTTTGTGGTAGTACCTTTCCTCCTTCATTACTTTATTCTCAACATCCTGTGGTATGGTAATATTTCATGCATCTCATCTGGCCTATTCGGGTATCACCCTGTCCCATCCAGCATTCTTTTCCATCCAGCATTTACTAAAGCATCAGCCACCCAGTCTGGTCTGTCAGGAAAATCAATCACATCATTATTCTCATCTTTATTTTGCTCATCCTTTAAGTCCTGCTTTGCATTTTCTTTCTGCTATTGCATTTTTTAGGGGTGCTTTGCTTGAAATCTTCTGTTTTAGTTTTCCCCTTTAAATCTATACTTTTATTTGCTCTTTTCAAACCGAGCCATTTCGACCCTTTGTGGCTTTTTCTTTTCAGGTTCAGTCTCAAAAATATTTCCTCACTCATTTCTATGCGTTCTGTTCACTGAAGGAACTGCGTCATCCTGCTTCAGCTGCCTTGACAGGCCTCCTCCCTCCTGTCACTTCGCTTTCAGCTGTTTAGTTGCACTTTTTACTTCCTCAGTTTTCTTGTCTGAATCATAATTAGGCAATACAGATTGCTTAGGTACATTACCTACTCCCTCCATCTCCACGGAGGATGATACTGCAACATTTTCTTCATGTGCTGCTGTTTTAAACTGCTCGGTTCATGGCTTTACCTCACTCGCTCACTCCTCTGTTTTTCTGCTGGACATAGCTGCACTCGCTCCGTCTCCATTTCTTTACTCTCCTGGTCTCTTGCTCCATTAAGGCCAAGGAGGAGACCGCCTCGGCCTCAAGCACGTCTGTACTGATTCAGTACGTCGCGGCAACTGACCGCTGTCAGCTCCAGCAGAGCTCCCCTACAGAAACAGTGCGGAATTTCCCCAGTGTCAGGCCAAATTTCATGCATACACTAAAAGCACCATCAACAGCTTAATCTGATTCAATGTCTGTTGGTTTAGCTGTATTCCCCCTCCCTGGGACAGAGGCTGAAAATAGGCAGAATTACCTAGCCCTCCTTTTCCGGTCAGCAAAACTAAATAAATATCCTTTAAGGTTCTCAGATCAGTCTCTTCTATGTGTGCCTAAAATGAAAACAACAATGGGGAATACTGCTTCCTTGTGTTTAGCCTTTCAGCACTGGAACTCTTTTCCTCTTCCAGTTTGTAATTGTCAGTCTGTTCTGGGTTTCTGATCTGCTTATCGTAGGTACCACATGCTGTATTCTCTGATACCTTTTAAGAAGCCATGGCTGCTGCAGTTGGCTGTGCTTACTGCTTCTTGGTTTCATTTGTTGCACTCTATATTGTATTGTGCTGTACATCCAATCTTCAGCTGTAAGTTCCTTGCACTTTGCACTACCTGTCTGTCACACCTATACTTATTGTGTAACCTGTAACTTGTTGCCAGTCCTTTTATTTTTGTATTCATTTTATAATTTTTGGCCAAGAAAGACACAGTAAACTGAGGCTTGTTTCCATTGCATACAGGGAGCACAGGGAAGTTAACAGACTTGCTCCTGGTCACACAACATGCAAGTGGTGGCTGCGGATTCAAACCCAGTTCTCCAGGTTTTCAGCTCAGTGCTCTTAACCACTATGCTGTACTGCCATCCTGCATGTGTATCTTGCTCCTTTGGCTGAATGATTATGTCTTTGTTTCTTACTTAATGTACAACTGTGACCTCCAGGTTGTGCCTGAAAATACGCAAATCTCTGTCTTGTGCATTCACTTGACTACCAAAAACACAATCAATCAATCAGTCAGTCAATCCATCCATCCGTCCATCCATCCTGCCAGCCATCCAATCACTCAATCAATAAGGCTTCCTTAAATAGTAAAACTGCCTTTAAACCATATGGCTCCATATGCTTTTCCTTGCATTGCATAGGATGTGTTCATTAAAGTAGGTTTGTACGGCAGAAGAATGGACTTGCAGTGCATTACTGATTATCATAAACCACCCTTTGAACATCTTGTTCCAGGAACTTAATGAAAGCTGAGACAGAACTAAGCTAAACAGACTGCTGACCAGGCAAAGTTCTATGTTCTGGCTCAGCAAGAGCAGCGTGGCTTTTAAAAGGAATCTGTCAAGAAATCTTAAATCACCTCCTTTTGTTCTCCCAAGACTGAAAGGATACTGGAATGGAGCTGAAGGCTCTGTTGAAGCAGGAACAAATATCTAGGCAGGCATTGTGACTTAACTAACTAGTGTCAGAAGAGTAATCCTTTATGGTGCACTGTGCAGTTTTCAAACTTTTCTATTTATTTATTTTGTCATTTTTGACCAGGAAAGGCACACTGAACTGTGATAGCTTGTTTCCAGGGGCATGCTGGGGGTCCCATGGGTCTATTTTATTGACAGGGGAATACTGGCCATGACACCAGGGAATCTTCTTTGACAGGTGCCACAGGATGTTTCCCACCACCTGGATGATGACCTGAGATGGGCAGAAGGGACCTCAGTTTAATGTCTCATCCAAGGATGGCACCTCAACAGTGCAGGACTCCTCATACAGAACTGCAGTGTCAGTTATGGTATTAACAGAAGTACCTGCTGTGAGGCTAGAACCCATGAACCACCGATCGTCCAGCCCCAGAGGGTGAGCATGCTATCTACTGAGCCACTGACATTGACACCGACAATAAGTTATGGTTACAAATGCTGTTCTATTTTAAATCCCAATATTTGCACCTTAACACTGTGGCCATACCTGGATAAAATAACCAGAGATTTAGTGTGCATATTGTTGGTTCCAGGATCTCTGGATTCTGCAAGTTTGGTAACAGTTGACTGAATGGCTTATAAGTTCTAAACGATTGAAAATATATACAAATAGGGTTTTAGTTTAAAAATGAACCAGGGACATTGGTAGCTGGCGGCAGAGAAGGATCGCACAGCACAGAGAACACTGTCCCCTTCCGAGTAGGGAGTGTAGCAGGCTCCATTGTAATACTACCACCTGGTGAGCACAGATGACTGTGCTGTTGGGGCAGTGTGGGTGGGAGGACACTGGCCGATGTTGTGTGAAGCCACGCAGATAGTATTCACACGTGCACTTAAGTGCCCTTGAGGTGTTGTCCAAGTTATGCAAATAGTGTTCACACACGCACTTAAGTGCCCTTGGAGTGTCATCAAGCTATGCAAATAGTATTCATATGTGCACTTAAGAGCCCTTGGGTGTTGTCCAGAGGGTTGGGGAACTTTAAGGAAGGAAATACCCCAAAGCATGCAGGATGACGCCGGTGCTCCTGGGCCCTGCTCTCCTGACTGGCCACTCCCCTTCTGTACTAAAGGGCCAGTGGTGGTTGCTGTACAATCTCCCAAAGAAACCATCACAGTGCAGGAGCTATGCTGTAGCATTGCAGGTCTACAGATAAGTGCCAGAGAAGGGATAGGGGTAGGGCTGTGGGGAATGCAGAATTTCGCTACTGGAATTGACATGGAAAGACAGTTCTGCTTCGAAATGATTTTATGACTTTCTTTTAAATTCTGCAGAATTCTAAAATTCCTTTCTGTGTAAACCACAGAATAATTTTCTGTGGATCATGTAAACCACTGGATAATTTTTCACATATTGTGAAAAAAAGAGCCCGCAGTTTATGTAAATATCGAAAACCATTTCTCATGTGAAATGTCAGAATTCTGCTACAGAGATAATTGTGTTGAATTCTGTCACGCTGTAAATCTGAAATATTCCATACAGCAATTGATGGATAGGGCTAGGGTTACCAGGGTTGAAGAGGGCACCATCAGGTGGTACAACCAGGAGGTAAAGAAACTAGGAGGCTGTTACAGGGTACAGCAGCAATGCTGTCAGCAGGACCTCTTGATCAATGGGAGAGCAACTTGAACAAATGCATGTTGACATCACAATAGCCTCTGCTGCACTAAAAACATTGCAGGAAAATCAAACAGAAACTAGTAAATATCCATTACAAGAACTAATCTTTGAAAGCTTTACAATTTAAACATGTTGTATAAATAGGGCACACAATGGCCTTCCTCTGAATATGATATTTATCATCAACTGTAAGAGTACAAGACTTTCAAAACTCATTTGTGGCTCTACCACCCATGAATTATGGTCCTGCTCCTTTACTCATGAAGGTAAATGCTATATTCTGAGTTATTCTATTGTGTATCCTATTTATTCATGACCACAAAGCATTTCCTGATTGGCTACTGAGCTGGGGTTAATCTTGTAGAAACACCCAGCAGAGCTACCAGGACTGCAGTACATTTAATGCATCCTGAGAGACGAACACAAACTGCAAGTTTAACTGAACAAGAAAAATGATCACAAGCCATTAAAATTGAAATTGGAATAACATCGTTACAACTGAGCATTTTCCACGCTCTAACACTTGGTCTGGGGTTAATTGTTCTGCTTCACCTCCAGCCACCAACACTTTACAGCAGGGCATTCATCCACTAGAAAGGCCCCTTTGTTAAGGCATTATTGCTTAATTAATTTAAGAGACACTGCTTCTTCTGGGTGTTTTCAGATGAGAACGGTAAATTATAATTTTATTTTCTATCATTGCAGCAAGAGTGTATACACAGTTAATGATTTGCTACAAAGTTCTGACTTCATTAAGTTAAGAATGGACAGATTTGACTTATTTTATGTTACAGTGTAGAGGAATTCTGTGATTCTTCACCCTAACTTGTGCACTATATCTAAGAGTAAGGAGTACACTTTGACTGTCCAAAAGGTTAGTTATTAACTATTAAAAAGGTTAGTTAGATAAGTCATATTATAATTGAAAACATTTCCCATTTTTGAAAAAAATTGGAAACCCTTCTTATGACATCTGAAAGAATAAGGATACCATAAACTATGTGAAGTCATTTTACACAATAAGTTATATAAAAGGTATAAATGAAATCATCTGAAATATATTTGCTAATTTCACTTACTGACATTTATCATTTAGTGGTAGTCATGTGATTTTAGGTTTTGAACGTTTCTAAGGAATGTTTTTGAATTTAGTGTATGATACTGTTTTCCTTATAAGTGTATGGCAACTTTAAAGTAAAAAAGAAAAAGTCTGCTCCGTGCACACCTGAATCATATGTTTAAAATGCCTTCCATCAAGGCTGGTCAATCTGTTTACACCTAATTTGAATACTTTTTCATTTGTGAAATAGAAGCTCACTGTGGTAAACAATCTGTTTTGCTTAAGTGTCTTCATTTCTTTCTGTGTGTTCAATAACATTAATTGTTAAAACTAACAAAAGAAAGTAAGGGTGCAGAGTTAACAGTTGGCCAGTAAAGATGCTCTTCTGAAAGTTTCTGCCTTTGAAAGCTGAAACACAATCAATAAGTTACTATGTGACTATTTTTCCTTAAAAACAATGCTGTATCACTACAGTACATAAGTGCAGTAGGTGGCAGCCAGCTGTGAAGCTGACTGTAGGGTAAGTGTTGATCACTATATCAAAGTATGAAGGTGGGGAGATGGTTTTGGGGGTACTGGATACCGGGCTGGGGAGAGTGCCTCTGGAGTACCAGGGATAGGATATGTCCTTGGAACAGAACTGGTGGCAGGAGAGTGGACTACCAGGGATATACTGTATAGTGCATTTGTCTATACTGGGAGTGAGTGAAGGAAGGGGAGACCAATGAACTACCAGGGATATTTATTTTTTATACTGGGACTGGGTGAGGGAGGAGGTGGACCACTGTTTGAATGTCATTAAAACATGTCTCCTAGTTGGCCCATTGACGTTAAAGGCTGAGGCACTGACAAGTGCCTTCCCTGGCATGATGCTGGTGACCTGGGTTTGGCAACAAGCTTGGGTTGCCAGGAGTTGGCGGGGAGAGAAGGATTGAGCTAGCTGCTGGCCAGCTGTCCTCCCCTAGATTGAGGTGGTAAACTGTTCCCATCTCCTCTGATTCCTAGTGGAGTCTGGGTGTCACAGCAAGATCATAAGGAGGCTGATGTGATGTCGGGTAGGTGGATGGGAATCAGGATTGCATGCAGGCCTCCACACACTCATGCACTCACCAAATACCATGACTCCGAGTTGGGGAGAAAATATAGTGAAAAAGGAAAGGCATGGCAAGGGCTTAATGATGCCCATGCACCACACCCCACCAGCAACATCACCAAAGCCTGCAGCAATGACTGGATTTATACTTCAGGGGGATGGCCCTCCTCCTGACCCCACCACAGGAGAGAGGATCTGTGGGAAACCAAGCCGTGAGGTAAGCTGGGGACTGTGAACAGTGGAAGAGAGTGGTGGGACTGATTGAAGAGAGCTTGCCCGCTGTGGTCAAGGAGCACAAATAGAAAATGGAGAAAAACATGCTTCCTGGAAGCATAAACTACCACTGTACTGGCAGCCTGCTCTTGCTTCCATGAACTATTAAAGTTACCAGAGTGCCCTGTATGCAATGAAGAACACCATATGTGCATGGTTGCCTTTAGCACTCCTGCACTGAAAGATTGTTGCCAGGCTAATTGTGCCTTTTAAAATGGCACCAGCCATGCTAACAGGCTACCAGCCATGCTTACAGGATACCAGCTGTGCTAATCACTGAGGGTAGATTAAAGAGCTAAACCCTTTTTGTCAGTAGGCCAATAGGGAAAAGGTAGGAAGTCTGGGCAGACTGGCTGGACCTTGGGTATATTTATTTATTTATTTTTATCTATTGGATTATGGTAACTGGAATGGCACACTGAAACCAAGGTCCCTTTTCAGGTGAAAACTGGAATTAATTACAGATAACACCAGAATACAGTGACAGTTACTGACAAGTACAGGTTACGCAGATAGGTTACACAGAAAATAACAGTCAACAATACACTCACAATATGTGTTACACTGTCACTGGAATTGCAGAGGACAGAAGTTCAATGTTATAATAGTGTACAGCAAGAGCAGACATAACACCTGCTGTTAGTGCCATCATTTTCTATGTTTCTGTTTCTAACCACAGTTATGTATGGTGATCATATGTAAGTTTATAGGGGTGCTAGGAGGGGCTTCTTATGGGTGTAACAGTGTCACCTCACACTTTCTTAGGGCAAGAGAACTGCGAACCAAAGATGAGCAGTTCTGGTGCCCCTATGACGAAGAGGCAACATTCTTATATCCATAAGAGGCCCTCTTAACACCCCTATAAAGTTATTATAGATGGTGCAAGTATTTAAAAAATTAAAAATATTTGCCATCGGTCTCTGTGGCATAAGCAGTGGTCATCGAGAAGCTTTTCACAGTGGAGTGCATGAGGTACTCCTACGCTGTACCTCACACACAACAGAAGGATGCACTGTGATTGGTTGGGGAGTGCCACATGATGCTCCCATGATCTATAAGAAAACTGAAGTTCAAGTGAGGTACCTACATCTACAATAACTGTAGTATCCCACTTAATTATTTATTTAGCTTTTGTTTACTGGTAAGTGCACAAGGCAGAAACCTGCCTATTTTCAGGCACTCTCTGCTGTGTATTACCTTTTTGATCAGTAATGAGCTTGTATTCATTATGCATTGTGTTTGTCTACAATATCCAATAAATAAAATATTTTTCTTTTTGTGATTATTTCATTATTAATTATGCATTGACTAAAGTCAGAGATATAGTACCCTGTTACATAATATAAGTTAGGAGGTCACTTCAAAAAAAAAAGAAAGTAAAAAACGTTGTGAGTCGGGACACATAATGATCTTGCCCCACAGAGTGCAGAATTGCTGACTAGGAACCTTAAGCTGAGTCACAAACCTGGATACAAAATCAAGCCAGTTTGTTCATCTCTAAAATACTGGGTATTACTAAGACTTTGGGGAGGTTAAAAGGAATAAGAATCTTGGACAGAGAGGTTTAAAGGCACTCTAGCAGTACATCCCTTACAAAGTACAGTACTCTGAGAAGAACAATTATAATGAAAGCAAATGCAAACCTTGTGAAGAGTTCAGCAACTGGCTAGACATCGGAATCTTTTCCACTGAGTTTGCAACCATTAGGCATAGTTCCAATAAAGCAGTAAATGTTACAGCATACCATTTAATTGTTTACTGCTTTATAAATCGACTTCATTCTGCTCACAGCATGTGTTGTTTGCTGTGTTTCATGCCAATGATTAAATTGTTTCAAACGAAACCCATTTATTAATGAGTTAGTTTCAGACCCTGCTGCTGAACCCATTGGAATATGACCAAAATAGTATAATAAATGTTGTGTAAGGGTCAATTTTCCTTTTCCGGAAAGCATTTCACAACAGACTCAAGGCAGCACTTCATACTGTACAGCTTGTAATTGTTTATGACTCAGTAAGGGAGCGACTCAGCTCCCTTACTGACTCACACTAATGCTCATATAATTTAAATATCACTAAAGTAAAATAGTTCATTCTAACAATTTGAATTCGAATAGCCCAGTAAAATTTGTGCATTGTCTCCACGAGGTGCAAGATGCCCCAGAACTCAGAATTCTTTTTTCAAAATGTGATTTCACAGCCGCCCAGTGGCACCGAGGGTTGAGGCGCTGGATGCTGCACCTCACGTCATGCTGGTGATCCAGGTTCGGATGCGAGCCTGGGCCACCAGGGGTTGGCAGGGAGGGATAGGATTGAGCATCTGTCAGACTGCTGTTCTATCCCTGGAGGGATTCAGGAAACCACCACTCTGTAGCGGCCTCTGGTGATGACCGTGGGCATTATCAGAGTAATGGCAACAAGGGAGGGAAGAGTGGGCAGATGTCAGCATGTTGTGCCTCAGGCGTCATTGCACATCCACTCTGCAGGGTGAAAATCAAGGCAGAAACTTGGTGGAGCAACAATCTCGGCAGCTGATGGCTGTGCCGGTGCCCCGGTTCCCAGAGGATCCTGCCACAGAGTGCATGAGTGACAACCACCGGCTCTGTGGGGTGTGCTGACTAGTCTGGGGTGCGACGCTGGTGGCTGGAGATTGCAAAGATCCGCACCGCTAGGTGGATGTATAAAGAAATATAAGGTAAAAAATGTGATTTCACTGCACTGATGTTGAGTCTCCCAATGTTCTAATATCAGATCTTTTGTTTCCATTGAAGAGCGCAGATACTCTGGATGGTGCTCCTGCCACATGGTGGCCTGGTCCTAAAACTGTATTATTTTCAAATTTTTTTGTTTATTTTAGTCTTTGGTAACCGGGTAAGGCCCACTAGGTACAAGTGCCTGTTTTCAAGGGTGACCTGGGAGCACTGGAAGGTTAGGTGACACACAATATTTTATTTAGTTTTTGTTTACGGGTAAGTGCACTAGCCATGAAACAACTATTTTTAGGCATGACCTGGGAGAGTATAACAATCATAAACAAATACATAGCATGAGTACAAGAAAATTACATATAGCACAGATCAAATAGTCAGTAAAATGAAACATTCAGTCAAATAACAGTATGCAAGTGGAGGTTGTGGAAATCAAACTCAGGTCTTCTGGATATACCAAGCTCATTCACAGCTGGTTACTCTAACCTCTAGGCTATACTGCCAGCCTTGATTACATTTATTCTAGTTAATTTACTGTAGCGCTTGTTTCTGAACTGTGCTGTAGTGCAAAAAATTTATTTTGTTATACTTTTTCACAGTTTCCAAATAGTTCAGGAAACATGGGCTAAACCTTAAGTTACACTCTGCTCACAATGACTGTGGCAGAGTGTGCGATTTAAATTTAACAGCCTAGCAGTTCCATTTTAACGGCTGCACAATAACAACAACTGCAAAGAAAGTGGTTCTTCCTAAAGTTTTCAGCATTTTGGCTGTTTACATTGGCTCACAATGACTGCAGTTGAATAAAATGAAATACTGGTAGTCTCACAAGACTGTTGTTAATGTTTGAAACTGGCCATTAATGATTTAGGTCAGTGCTTACTGCTGTGTCAATTTCTGGTCTCATGGCTGAGTCAGAATTGAAATAAAAGTCTAAAAGAAAACTGGGCCACAGGTTTCAAAAGTACCAAATGTGTGGGCCACTGTTTGCGGAAGGCAGATAGGCATGCAGAGAGCATCTTTGTGAAAATGTCTGCAGAAGCTGCTTCCCCTAAAGACCAGTCTAATGAAGAGTCGGCAAGGAAGCCTAGCTAGGAGCATGCATCCTTGTCTGAGGTACTCTTAAGGCCAGTTTACATGACCACAACTGCACCACAGCAACCCAACAAACCCAGATTGCTGTGGTGCAAATGTGCCATGTGAACACTTATCCGATCATGGTAAGCTGTTATCTGCTCCTGTCCTCAAATTGTTGCACAGTTCGGGATGCATTCTGGTGAGCAGTATAAGCAGCCATGTGGAAAGGTTGCACTGCTTGGTCAGTGCACAGTGGACAGTTCTAGCATCCTCCCACTGATCCCTGGACTCATGGTCCTCTTCAGCATGGCTTGCATCTGCACTGAGAGGGATGTGTAAACAAGGACCAGGGGAGCAAGTGGGAGGTCAGGACAGCAGCTGCCCAAGAATGAAAACAGGGCAGCCATGTAAACAGCTTTAGATAAAAAGACTTCAAGAAAGACATGCTGAGTAATCAATATCCCATTCAAGGCTGAAAAGACTAGAAAAGAGGAGCATTTAGAGCCTGAAAAAGAAAAGTATGTGACCCTATTGCCCAGCCTGCTGGCAATGGTCAAAAGTCCTCTGTGGAGAATTTAAACAAATGTGGCAATTATTCCAAACTATGAAACAGCAAGCTGCTAAGGTCTCTGCCTCTAGCCATCTAATGTTGTGGAGGACCAGATGTACCATGAAGAGAAATGGAGAACCCATCACCTCAGAGGTCACTGGTGATGAACTGTAATGGAAGCAGTGGGATAAGGAAGATTAATAAGGTGGAGGGCAGACTGTGCAGAAGAAGACCAAGAAGAAACTGACATCCTAAATAAATACTTGTGCTTAGTCTTCATAGTGGAGGAAGGACAGACCACCAGGCAGTGGCAGGAACAGGGTGGGGAGAGGTGGACAAAAGCCCATTTTCAGAGGGAAGAGTCTGGAAGGACTTGCAGCTCTGAAAGGGACAAAGTTGTGATACCAGATGGGATACACCCAAGAGCTGTAAAGAACTCAGGGAGGAGCTAGCTGCCCCACTGACAGCCTTATTTAACAGCTCACTGAAAACAGGTGTAGTTCTCGAGGACTGGAAAAGAGCTGATGTGGTCCATCTACAACTACATAAGAGCAGCAGCGGAGGAGGCTAGCAACTATATATCTGCCAGTCTTACTTTAGTGGAGGGAAAATTAATGGAAACCTTGCTGAAGTAAAGACTGGTGGAGTATCTTGAATCTAATGGGCTGGAAGACCACAGGCTTCCGGAAGGGGGGAGGGGTGTCATGCCAAACAAACAGATTTCTTTAACTGGATGACAAGGAAATAGATCAGGGAGTGCAGTGAACATAGCTTTTCTGGGCTTTAGCAAGGCCTTTTACACTGTGCCCATACAGGAGGCTGATAAAGCAACTGACACAAACACAGAGTTGCACTCCATCAAGCAATACAAAAAGATCAAAGGCATATTAATGCAGAAACTCATTTTAGCAAGAATTCAAGAGCACAGAACAGAGTTACCCTGGTGCTTCAGAACTGCAGCTTGTCCCTTCGTCAGTTGATAAAGAAACTACGCAGCCTAGGGGCAGGATCTAAAGTGGTGAATTGGGTTAGAAACTGGTTAATGTATAAGAGACAGAGGGCAGTGGTAAACAGCACTCACTCTAATTATGGGGAGTGACCAGTGGGGTGCCACAGGGTTCAGTGCTAGGACCAGTCCTCTTTAGTGTCTTCGTAAGTGACAAAGTGACATTACAGAAAAACTGAAGGGAAGTATGCCTTTTGCAGATGAGACCAAAACTGGAAATAGGGTAGACATTCAGGGGTGGGGGTGGGGGGTGGAGAGAATGCGCAGGGACCATCGAAACTTAAGGAGTGGTCAAGGGTATGGCAGTTGGGGTTCAATGCCAGAAACTGCAAATTATGCACATATGGCATAGAAACCCAGGAGCCAAGTATAGGATGGGGAGGTACTGATGGTCACTAAACAGGAACAGGATCTTGGGGTTATCATACAGTATCTGATGACCTCAAAGGTGGCAGGAGCAGTGTGACAAAAGGAGTTGGTAGGGCTAATGAGATGCTGGTTGCATAACAGGGGTATCTCCAGCAGGATGAGGGGAAATGGTGTTGCTACTGTATTGCTTGCTGGTGACACCTTACCTGGAGTACTGTGTCAAGTTTTGGAGGTCACACCTCAGAAAGGACATAGACAGGCTTAGGGAAGTCCAGAGGAGGGCATCTAAAATGACGTAGGGGTTGCACAAGAAGGCCAAAGAGGAGAGGTGGCTAGATCTCAGTATGTACATCCTGGAATGGAGCAAGGCAAGAGGGACATGATAAAGACGTACAAGTATCTTGAGGGAGTGAAAAGGGTACAGGAGGAGCATCTTTCAAATGAATAAAAGCACCAGAACCAGAGGGCATGCGATGAAGGTGGTGGTGGGGGGGAATTTGAGGAGAGTACTACTACAGTGAAACAGTGGTGGATGCCTGGAACTGACTGCCAGTGAAAGTGGTAGAAGCCAAAACAGAAGGTGGCTGCAAGCGCATGGGATACATAGGGGAATATTAGTAAAGGCATGGAAGAGGGAGGGTCGCAGGAGACCAGTTAGGATCTGTTGAGAGAGACTAGGCAGAAACCATCTGGGCAGACTGGGTGGATCAAACAGTCCTTTTTGCTGATAAATGTTATGTTTCTGTGTTTCTGTTTTACTGAAGTGCAACTCACAGAGAGGTTACTTTAAATCAGATTTACTATAGTTTGGGAGGGGCAGTCATGTTGCTGTTTTTCATTACAGATGGTAGTTGTTATTCATTTTTAAAATACTAAAGTGCAACTGATACAACTGCAAGCGAATAATACTCCTGACTGACATATTGTATATTCATTAGGACCACAAAAATAGAGTTTGCTTGAAGTTCTTGCAAAGAAAAATATGTTATTCCATTCAGGTAGAAATGCTATCACACTAGGGACACAGCAGGGAATGGGATGTTTCATTCCTTAAGGTTGTCCTGTTTAAGCTGCTTCCATAAAGTAAGACCAAATCTACTTTCTGCTATCAGCTGAAGGACCTAATAATTGGAAATACTGAGTGTTTGAATGGACGCGATTGCCCACTGCAACCATCGTCCCATTCCTTGCTCAGTCAGCATGCCTCTTCAACAGTTTCTGGCCAAACTAAAACACTTCCAAATGTCACCAAAGTTAAACTTCCTGAAGTCTAACAAATGTTTGTTGGTAAAAGTGCTTCATTACCCTGGCAAGCAACTGGCAAGTCTGAAAAGGCCAGTTTACACAGGTGAAAAACAAAGGGCAAAAAGTGAAGGCAAGTAATTTATTTTAACCTACTGTATCTGCAAAACCAGAGCAAATGCAGTACTTGCCCTTTTGCCTGCCATGTAAATACATCATACGATTGTGTGTGTAATGGCTCCGGTCACTTTAAAGTGGAACAGTCACCACCAGGACCCTACACTCAAGTGTGGGGCTTGTGTAAATTTGCATTTTGTGTGCAACAACATTTTCATTTAATTACTGTTTACTGTAGTATAATAGAATATATCAGACATTTTGCTTGCTTCTAGGCTGACATCTTCTTGTAATACAATCCAGAATCCTCTGCAGCTGACATCAGGCAGTAGGCAGCATTGAGAAGATTTAATAGCTTGCAGTGCGTGTTAGAGTTTATATAAGCTCTGATTTATGTTTACTGGTCCGCCTGTCCTCCGTGGGTATGTTCAGTCACAAAAGACTATTCTTAGCCCCTAGAGTAAGCAAATCTAGAAAACATGTACCCAGAGATTATAAAAGCTCTAGCATGCAGTGCAGGCTATGCTATTGAATCTCCCACTAATGCCTTCTGCTCTGATGTCTGGTGCAGGGATTCTGGGATTTGTAGTAAAGAAGATGTCAGCCCACAACTATGCAACATTAGTCTGCTATATAGAATATTTAGGCTCTTCTATTTCAGGCTCTTTCCTTCCAAGACTGCTTGAAAGGCAGAGTAGAGAACCTTGCCAGAGCAAGGGAAAAGGATTAAGACTTCTTTTGGCTAAGCAGATCTACTGTGTGGTGTTGTTTTTATTTTTACTCACAGGGATTGCTACTGTTTGTTGCTAACATTTCATTGCTTTATTTTCTCTGTAGCAAAGTGTTTCTACAGCGTATATCTTCTCTGAAATTATTACAGGTGTTGCTTTACAGGTTTTACAGTTTATCTAACATTAGGATAAGCTTTCAGGGTTACTGCATTTGTTGTTGACTGATTGTTTCTGCTCTTACCTCCTTGTTCTTTAATCCGTGGTTCTTCTTTTTGGCAGAGGAAGGGCACAGCCACCCACCCCATCCCAACCACCCCACACTACACTTCTTTTATAGGGTACCACAGTTGTGACATTTCCTGTGGCAGAGCAGGAAGGGGCGGATCAGTGGGGCATCCACAAGGTGAGCTCATTTACAGGAGCTCTAGTAATTTAACTTGTTATAACAAGTTAAACAAAACAAAACACAATCAAACCATTACTTGCATTTTTTTCCTTCTAATTACTCTGACTAGGTTATAAACCCAGCAACTTATCTGGAATGGATATCATTAACTGCAGGTACTGTGGAACAATTTTCAGAAGGACAGCCTTACAGGATTTAGGACACTGTCCTACATGCTGGGCCATTGGAGATCTTAGGGCTCAGCTCCAAGCAGCATGGGCAGAGATTGCACACCTCAAATTTCATATTCAAGAGGAAATACATTATAAGAACCACCCGCCATTTCCCCAGCATCCAACAGAAAAACCTCGACCGCAGAGGGTGGTTGGACCAGGAGGTTGGCAGGTGGTTAGGAGGGCAGTCAGGTGCCCAACATATTACCTCCAAAACCATATAAACACTACAAACAGGTATCTGCCTCTATCTCTGAAATCAAACAAAGAGGCAGAAGTCACTGCAGAGCAGGACACTGCAACACAGGAGCTAGCACAACAAAACTCACCCAAATCAGGAACCAAAACAAAAAAGCAAACAGGAAATCAAAAACTTCTGATCATAGGAGACTCCATGATTCGGGAGTTGATATCCATCTCCAGCCAGGGTAATGGTCAGATGTCTCCCAGGTACATCAGCATGGAGAGACACTGACCGCATTACTAAAATTGTTCACAAAGCAGGAGAAAACATTGATGTCCTGGTACATAGGGACTAACGATCTCACCAGCCGGTCAGTTGTGGAGACCAAGGAGCACCTGACCAGGCTGGGTGACAAACTATCATCTATTTTCCGGCATCTCCTTCTCTGAGATCCTGCCAGTCTGGGAGAGGGAGCAGATGGACGGAAGGTCAGAGAAGGAATAGGGGAGCTAAACACGTGGCTCAAGGGCTGGTGCCAGGAAAAAGGACACAGATTTGTAGGGAGCTGGCAACAGTTCTGGGAGCGAAGTTCTTTAAATTTGATGGACTGCATCTGACTAAGGAGAGTCGGTGCATTGGGGCAGAAGTTTGGCGTCTTTGCAGAATATTTAAACTAGAAAATGGGGAGAGGTGCAGCACCCATACGTCGAATGGGAAGAACACCCTCCCCTCAGCTAGTGGTCAAACAGGGATTCAGCATGTTTGCAGTTCATTTGCATCACCAGGTAAGAAAAAGGTTTGTCTCCCATACGATGCACAGGGTAATGCCAAACCTCACCCAACAACTAACACACCAAATCTGGCCAATGGAAAATCATGTACACAAATGCTCACAGCCTGGGAAATAAGATCCCAGACCTGCAGACAATAATGTCAGAGGCTAAACTGGACATAGTAGCAGTTAGTGAGGCGTGGTTTACCAGTAACCACACTGGGAGACTTCAGTACCTGGCTATGTATTGTTCAGAAGAGACCGAGGTGCAAAAAGGGGAGGAGTGGCCCTGTATGTCAATGAAAATATCAAAGCTACAGAAATTCAGAATACACATAAGGAGCCAGAAGAACTGTGGGTCACCCTGGAAACAGAAATGGGACAGCCATAAGAACTGGGGTTGTCTACAGGCCCCAGACCAGGGGAGGACATAGACACATTACTGTTAGAAGATATACAAAACATGACAGCTAAAGGGAGGTTCTGATAATGGGAGACTTCAACATGCCGGATACAGATTAGTCAATACCAGCAGGAACATCTGCCAGAACTAGACACATAGTGGATTCCCTGCGGGGAGGGCCTCAAACAACTGGTACAACAACCCACAAGAGACAGGGCTATTCTAGATCTAGTACTGACTAACAGGGAAGGGATCACAGATCTCCAGGTAGAAGGTCACCTGGGGCCAGTGACCATCACATGGTATGGTTCAATTTGGCTACTACATCTAAATCATCCCATTCCAAGGCAAAAATATGGGACTTCAGAGGAGCTGACTTTGATAAGATGGCCAACAGAGTTAAGCTAGCCCTGGCAAAAAAAACCACAGGTGACGGGGTACAGGCAAAGTGGGCAAGCATTAAGGATGCAATACTTGAAGGAACATCCCATTGTGTTAGACAGAAAGGAAGTGCAAAGAAGAAGGAAACCACTTTGGTTCTCAAATACAGTAGCAGAAAAGGTCAGAGCCAAAGGCTGGTCTTCAGGAAATATAAGGGAACACAGCGGGATGAAGATAGGAGGATACCAAACTGCCCTCAGGGAAGGCAGTAAGGCAGGCAAAGTCCCAAACTGAGGAAACACTAGCACTAACAGTAAAGAAGGTGACAAGACTTTCTATAGATACATTAGTGAAAGGAGAAAGTCCAGAGGGGTATTGCTAAGCTTAATGGAGAAAAGGAAGCATGTGAGGAGGAGGACCATGTAAAAGCATCTATCCTAAATAGATCCTTTTGCTCAGTATTTACTGAAGAGAAGGTAGGCAGGGCCCACAGCTCAGCACCATGGACACAGTGGGAGGGAGGTGAGCACTTCTCCCTTAACAAAGAAAGGGTCCTACAAGAGCTTGCTAAGCTCAGGGTGGACAAGCAATGGGACCTGATGGCATACATCCCAGGGTACTTAAGAGCTAAAGGTGGAACTAGCAGAGCCATTAGCAGAACTGTTTAGTGAGTCTCTGAGCACAGGAGAGGTCCCAGAAGACTGGAGAAGGGCTCATGTGATCCCACTCCACAAGAGTGGTAGCAGGGAGGAGGCAGGGAACTACAGACCAGTCAGTCTTACCTCAGTAGTGGACAAGATTATGGAGGCACTCCTTAAGGAAAGGATAGTGCAACACCTGGAATCCATAGGGGCACAGGATCCAAGACAGCATGGGTTTACAAAGGAAGGTCCTGTCAAACTAATCTCATAGATTTCTTTGAATGGGTAACCAGAGTGGTGGACCAAGGGGAGCAGTTGATGTCACCTACCTTGACTTCAGCAAAGCTTTTGACACTGTTTCACATAGAAGATTGATAAATAAGCTGGGTAGGCTGGGGTGGGTCAGAAGTTGGTCAACTGGGTGGCAAACTGGTTGCAGGGCAGAAAAGAGAGTGGTGGTAAATGGTATACAGTCAGAAGAGATGCTAGTCACAAGTGGGGTACCTCAGGGATCAGTCCTGGGGCCAGTCCTCTTCAACATCTTCATTAGTGATCTTGCAGATGGACTAGAGGGTAAGGCTTGTCTGTTTGCAGATGACACCAAGATCTGCAACAGAGTAGATGATCCAGATGGGGTGGGCAGAATGAGAAGAGATCTGGATAAACTAGCAAAATGGTCAGAAGAGTGGCAACTGGGATTTAATGCAAGAAGTGCAAGATCACGCACATAGGGAAGAGAAACCCTGAAGCCACCTATAGTCTGGGAGGAGTTGCTAGCAGTCACAAGGAAGAAAGAGACTTGGGCATCATCATCACTGATGACCTAAAATCATCAAGCAGACCTCTAAAGCAGTAGGTAAGGCTAGGGGGTGTTAGGGTGTATTAGTAGGGTATCACAAGTCGTAGAGGGAGGTAATAATCCCTCTTTACCGACACTGGTTAAGCGCCATCTGGAGTACTGCATGCAGTATTGGAGGCCACACCTTCACAAGGACATTAACCAAATTGAGGCAGTCCAGAGAAGGGCAACCAAAATGGTGCAGGGACTGCATCAGAAGACATATGAGGACAGATTAACAGAGCTCAATATGTATACCCTTGAGCAAAGGAGGAGAGAGGTGATATGATTGAGGCATTCAAACACCTTAAGGCCATTAACAAGGTGAAAGAGTCTAACATGTTTACATATAAGAAAAATAGCAGGACAAGAGGACACAGCATGAGATTAGAGGGGGCGATTAAGGGGAATGTGGAAATTACTTTTCACAGAAAGGGTGGTGGATGCATGGAATGGCCTACTTCAAGAAGTGGTGGCTATGAATACAGTGCAGGACTTCAAACAGGCATGGGATAGGCATAAAGGAGCAATACAAATGAGTATGAATAGATAGGCCACTGACAGAGCAAAGGCCAATGGCACATTTATAAGGTAGAAAGAAATGGGCAGACTGGATGGGCCTTATGGTCCTTATCTGCCATCAACTTCTATGTTTCTATGTTTCTATGTATATCTACTATACTGTAAATAGTAAGTAAACCAAAATGTCTTCACACAAAGTGCACGCTGAGACCAGCCTCACACTTGAGTGTGGGGGCACTTGAGCTTGACTGTTCGAGACTTCTATTAATGGATAAGTTAGCAGGTGACTGTGTAATGCAGTAGATAATTAGGATTTATATAGCAATGTTCATATACACTGTATCTCAAAGCACTTCACAAACCATGAACAGCTGGTTGCAGGCATTAGGCACTCATAGTAGGGAAGGGACAACTGCTATGGTTATGTGCAGGTAGTTCAGAGGAGGGCAACTAAAATGGTGCAGGGTCTGCAAGAGAAGCCATATGAGGAGAGACTAAAGGAGCTTAAGATGTATACCCTTGAGGAAAGTAGGGAGAGGGGACATGATAGAAATGTTTAAGTACCTCAGTGGAATCAACAAAGTCCAAGAGGGTAGCATCTTTCAGAAAAGAGATGTGCAAGAACGAGGGACACAATTTGAAGATAGAAGGGGACAGCTCAGGGGCAATGTGAGGAAGTATTTTTTCACAGAGAGGGTAGTGGATGCATGGAACAGCTTTCCTGAGGAGGTTGTGGGGTGTAAAACTCTGGGAGAATTCAAGAATGCATGGGACAGACATAAGGCAATTTTTGTGGGGGAGGAAGAAATAGGCTGTTGGTTAACTAGGATCTGCACCTTATCCTCTAGGTAGGGAAATGGGCAGACTAGGTGGGCCAAGCGGTCCTTATCTGCCATCAAAGTCTATGTTTCTGTGCTTCTATGTACATCCATTAACTGTTACTGCTGGAAATCGAGTCTGCTCTACCAGATTTGAATCCAGGTAGGTTTACATGGTCCTGTTTCCAATTACTACAGTAGCATTCCAGTTTACATGAATAGTTCCAGTAAATGGTTACCACAGACCCATGTAAAGTGATGCTGTGCTGCTATAGAGCATTGCAAAACACAGAATTCCATCGGGAATGTGCACAGTATCAATGGAGTCCTTGATCATGTTTATACACAGAACATAATGTGATAGAATCCTCTGACAGAACTGGAATTTGATTCTCAGATCCTCATTTGCTGTTTACATGCATCTAAACCTTAATTGTCAGATAACTGATCATTTAGTAATAAAGTTACATGGTGCATGTAAATGGGGCAAATGAGGGCGGTTAAAGCAGATTAAACACAGAAAGATATTTATTGTATTTTCATTTTATTTGTAACATATTTTACCAGTTGAGTAAGCAGAGTCCAGACAGGCTCATTTTCAGTTGTGACTGGGGGGACAGGACAAATCAAAGAAAATACAGTACAAACAATCCGCTTCTGTACAGAGTCACAGTACAAAATATATAAACAGGCCCTGGAGGCGAATAACACATCATAATGTTATGCCCCCAAAAGTCCTATCACAATCAGATATCATGGATACAGGGAGGAAACATAAGTTCCCCAGGCAGATACAGAGGATAGTGTACACTGCTGAATAAATACTCCTGGGGTAAGCCCATCTCACACATGGTCACCATAAGATTTAAATACAAGATGCAAGTCATAAAATAAGCGGGTTCGCATCACAAATTTTGCCTCAAAAATCAGCAATAGCGAATTAATTTTGTTCTTTTTGTATAGAAAAATTTTGTTGAAAGATGAGCCAGAACAAAATATCCACCACAAGAAAAACAAGACTATAGTCAAAACCTTAACCTGCTAATCCGTATTAAATCCCCATTACCAGAAGCTACCTAGGCTATCCATTTTCCCACACCCCGTTGTTCCTAGACAGGATATTCTGCCTCCATAAATCACCCAATAGAAACTTTTTGATTAGCAGCATTGCTAATTAGTTTTCAGATCAGTCTGGCCTCTTTTTAAAATCTTTATTGCTGGCGATTGCCATACCTCCCTCCCAAGCTGCCAAACACCACACTGGTTTGAAGGAGACCATGGGAAAACAGATTATGTCATCCAGACAATAAGGCTACGTACACACTGGCAGTCTTTGTTTGCAACCATTTTTTAAAAGCGACTTTAAGCTCACCCAGAATGTCTGTCTACATCAGGCTTTGTGACCGTGTTTAAAGTATGGTCACACTGCTTCGTCGCGTTAAGTATTGCAGCCTGTAATGATGTAAGCCAGCACAGTTTGCAACAGGGATCAGTGGAAACACGGATCGATCTCCCATCCGCTTCTGCAGGGTAAACCATGTTTTAAAACTGGTTTTAAGCCTAGGTCCCTTGCAGGGTTTGAGTACGTTTTTAAACATGGTTTCAAACCGTGTTAGGTGTGGATGCAAATCATGTTTCCTCTTTTAAAATGTTTTAAACTACTTAAAACATTTTAAAAGTCTAATAATACACAGCCTTACTGTCTAGTCTTTTTGCTGGCTGCTGTTTCGTCTGAACCCTTTCTCCTCATCACTCTCTCCTCCTCACATGAACTACAAAGCAGCAACAACAGGAACTGGTGCTTCTTCCACATGCAAGTCACACTCAGCTGCCATCACACCAGCCTGCAGCAAAGTGAAAACAACACGCCCAAAGCCCGACCAGATTGCTTCCGGCAACTGTGGCTTTAAAAATAAAAGTTAGACAGTAGTAAACAAGCATTTGTCAATGCCAAGTGTTGCTTGCTGTCATTAGCAGTGGAAGTGCAGGAGTTAGACAGATGCAGTATAGGAATGGCAGTGAAGTATTGAACTGATGCCAACTCCACCCCCACCCTGCAGAGATGGACAGGTATTGGGGTGTGCTTTTGGGTCTTGCCGATAACGGTTATGACATTCACCTTACCCTACCCTGCAGACACTCAAGTGTAGGAATTGTGCTAAGCGTTCAGGCTTTACACCCGCCTCATTCCATAAGGAAATACACTGAAATGGGTGCAGTGTAGGAGAATGGGGTGAACTCTGGGGCCAAAGGAGCCAAGCACCTCGATGTCTGCCACTGGCTAAAGGGTGAGGGTGGAATGGCATGAGCATTACTGTTGACAATCCCAGGTCACACCCTGAAGCCTGTCAGTTCCTACAGGATAAGGCATTATGGTTCGAAAACCCTAATACCATGGCGTTTCTTGGTATTTTTACTCCAAGTTTTCAACATGGGCTTTTGTGATCGCACCACATGAACAGTGACACTATCAGTTTGTTAGCCGAAGGTGACTTTGCACAACAATTGTGCCATTTGGTGCACAAGGCGAAAACACATTTTGAACAGGATGTGAAAATGACAGCTGTACTGTTCATAGGAGGTGTGGAAAAATGCCAATGTTGAAAATCTGGACTGAAAAGATTATGAATTTGTGAATTCTGAGGGTGTGTGGAAATTGCACAATGCACGCTCATAACCAGTCATTATATGGACTTTTGACACCAAATTTTCAACATAGCCAGTTTAAGACATCTGCTCTGAACAGTGTCACTGTGATTTTCTTATTCTGTCCGAACATTGATTTCGCACATTGACCACGCCATCAGCGCTGCATGTGTGAAAACACATTTCAGGTGAGATGTGAAAATGACAGTTGTACTGTTCATATGGAAGTGTGGTAAAATGGCAATGCTGAAAATCTGGAGTGAAAATATTAAAAAGTGCTTTCGAAATTCTGGCGTGTGTAGGAACCTAAGCATCTGCGCTAAGTAAAACAATCATTTGGGAATTTTTCACCACATTTTCAACATAGGGTTTTTGGGGCCTACCTCATGAACAGTGTCACATTGATATTCTTAATCTGTCCTGAACATTGATTTAGCACACCAACCGCAAATTGTGTGCTACATGTGCAAAAACACATTTCAGGCGAGATGTGAAAAATGACAGCGGTACTGTTCATAAGAAAGTGTGGTAAAATGGCAATGTTGAAAATCTGGAGTGAAAATATTAAAAATGCTAAAGTAAGAGCATGTGTAGGAACTGCTGCACAATGCACGCTCGTAAAACAGTCATTTTAGGAATTTTTCACCAAATTTTCAACATATGGTTTGGGGCCTACCTCATGAACTGTGACACTGTCTTTTTCATTAATTGATCCCAAAGGTGGTTTCATGCAGTGACGTGGAAATCACCTTTCAGGGCCCGACTGTGAGAGGCAAGAGGAGAAGCCATCGCCATGGGGACACCATGCAATCAGCTGTTTGGTAGCTTGTAATGCACCAAAACAGCTAATTCATAGGGACGTAACCAATTCTTGACACATTGTGGCATGCTCCCTAACTGCTGATGCAATGTGTTTCTTGACATGTGTGCAAGCAACACAAAAAGTAGCTTGTGGAGTAGTGGGTAGGGGGCTGCACTCAAGACTGCAAGGAGGAACAGTGCATCAGTTGATTGAGGCATGGTGTATAAAAGTCCAGCAGAGCAGCACACAAGAAGGAAAAGGGTGAAATAAAGGAGGTGAAATCTTACATTCTTGAATGTACTAAATTAATAATAAATATAGAGGCCAGAATATTCAAACTGCTCTTCTTGGCTTAAGCCCTTGCGCTCGCAAAATAGTTAACGCAGGGGTGTGGCAGGCGATATTCAAAGGGTTCGCTATTGAGCAACTCCTTTGAATATCACCCCTAGCCACAGCCACTGTGCATGGTGCAGTGGAACTGCGCCACCGCAAGTTGTCAGAGTGGAGCATTCAACTTGCGGTGGCGCAAGTACCATTGCGCCATGTGCAAAATCTCGATATTCAAAAGGTGACATGCAAATGGGGCCATAATTCATGCAAGGCAGGAGGCCATTTACATCTGATTATGGCCCCATTGCATTCCATTAGCATGCAGGTGCGCCCGATCCACGAGGACTTGCGCCTGGCGCCTGCCAGGCAGCAGCCGTCGGGGACGGCGCCCTGCAACCGATCAGTGAGCAAAGAGTGGAAATCCCAGCACCACCCCCACCAGCCCGACCGCAGGCTGCATTAGTTAAAAACAACCCCTGCAGCCCGATCGTGGGCATAGTTTAATTTATGAGACAAGAGGTTGAGGTATGCCCCCGCTGCCTGATCGCGGGCATGATTTAACCCCACCAGCGATCGCGGGCAGCAATGTCTCCCAATGAATACATTTCATTCACAAAACTGGACTGTCTTATGCGGTATGGGCATACGCCCATTGGCTCTTGCTCTGCACCAATGGGCGTGCAGCCCGATGCAGTCGAGTCGACGGGCGGCGGGGGCGGCGGGCGGGTGGATGCTGCAGCCCACCGCCGCCGGGGAGCGCGGGCAGGGCTTCATGGGTGGGTGGGGTGGGGACACTAGGCACCAGGGATGTGTTGGGGGTGTTTTAATAATTACATCCCGTGATCGGAGTTTCGGTCCACTGGACCACCAGGGCTATGTTTGGGGTGGGGTTATGGTTACATCCCGCGATCGGGATCTACGGTCCACTGGACCACCAGGGATGTGTTCGGGAGGGGAGACACATTGCTGCCCGCGATCGGGCTGGTGGGGTTAAACTATGCCAGCGATCGGGCAGCGGGGCATACCTCTCAACCTCTTGTCTCATAAATCAGGGACAAGACATTAAAATATCAGGGACACAGACCCCATATCAGGGACACATCTTAAGATTTGGTAGTATACACACAGAAAGCTGATAGAATTAGGGGATTTATGTAAGATGCATTGTCTGAATAGGAAGGAATCTGTAACTTAATATTTAACATTATTTTATGCTTACAATCCCCAGTGTTCTGTCACAAAATACAATTGTTATGAGGACAGAGACAAATTCTGAGGCATAATCAGGATGTCCCTGAAAATCAGGGACAGTTGAGAGGTATGAGGGGGGCACAGGGAGGTGGGTTGAGGGCCAGCCACAGGTGGCAGCTGCTGTGTTGCACCCTGCAATGCAGCAGCTCACCTGAGGTGGCCCTCAACTAAACCTTTTTTTTTGGCTCAAAGTTGTGCAGGCGCAGAGGTTGAGAGGTTGCGCCTGCATCTCACACCCGGCTGAATATCGGCTGTGCAGTTTATGCATGGTTCCTCCCCAACAGTTCAGCATGCATTCATTTGCATCTTGCTGTTGCTCAGCCTGTTTTCAGTGGCACAAGTGCCTCCTGCTGAATATCGCAGAATGGGAGCAAGTTCGACTTATATGAACCCTATTACATGGCGCAACCCTTTTGGAATATCTGGCCCATACTGTATAAACAGTTATATTACAGTTAAAAATTATCATTTTGTTAAATTATGTCTCAAAACTAGCTGATTCCTAACAAATTTTCTTTTTGATTAGCAATTTTGCTAGTCTACATTCAAAACTATTTTATGCCTTGAGACCAAGCTAGCATTAATTTGGAATCCCTGAATAAAAATTAGGAAACCTCCAGGGAACTATGAGAAGTCAAGCGTGCCTTGTAGTGCTCCTTGAGCTTTGCCTTCTCAGACTACGACTTATTACAGTAGGGAGAGAGAGTGAGGACTATTCCATATGTGGAGAAGTCTGTACCTGATATAGGCTTGTCCTGCAGTGTGCTTACACTGAGGAATTTGTAATCTTTTTTCATCCTCAACAGTAAGGAGTTTGAGGAATTGGAAGAAGGTCTGAATAAATCACTGAGATACCCTGACAGTTTCCTGGTCCAGACCCGTGTTTAGCACCTACTAGAGCAATATGGAGAGACTGCCTCATAGGGAAAGGGCCCGTCTATGTTCTTGTACATAGTGCAGTGGTGGGTACAGGAGAGAATGACAAAACAAATTTACAGAGTGCGTTGATGGGAGGAGGTTAAACATGTAGGTTACCCGACCAGCTCACAGAACACAGTTATTATGTTTATATATGCACCGATCACTAAACCGGATGATTGAAGATCCTCAACCTGATTGTCACCCAATACTGTTTAAATATGGTGGAATTCGACAACTGCTGAATCAATTTGTTCATCGACATGCACCATATAACTGGATTATTAGGGGTTTCAATAACTCAACAACTGAGTTGTACCGCATATAAGCGGAGAGTAATGACTACTGTATGGATTGACTGTTGCATCATCCCTGTCTTGCATTTGCAGTAACTGAAACAGTTTTCAAACCGTTTTGTTTTCATAGAGTTTTTACTTTACGGTGCCACCTCATGCCTTTTGTCTGGTCTTGTCCGGGCACCCCCAGTCCTGTCATCTGCTCCCCAGCAGATCCTGCCAACCAGGATCTGCACAGTGCAGGACCTGAGAGTTCCAGGGCAGTCATATTTGGCAGCAGGAAACATATTTTCTGGTATTCTACCCAAATCCCAGTATTGCAAGGCACAAAGACACAAGTGGAGCCAGCTGTATAGAAAAGTACCATATGATACTCTCTTTGGCCAACAGTAGCTGCTTTAGCCTGATCTGTGTATCAAAGGGAACATTTTACATTTTGGGGCATGTGCTAGCCCATTATCAAACGTGTTGCCCCCTAAGCAGCAGCAGTACTAGATAATCAGAAGGTGATCAGTTTCCAGTTTTGTAGCTGCCATCAGCTAATATTGCAGCTGCTTATCTAGTACTGCTGCTTTCAACATGGCAGGTTGCAGAAATGTAAACAAAAATAAAGGACAACTGAGCAATATATGGGGTGGTAGTGCAATGCAGTCAGGAAAGATTACCAGGTAAATGCTCACCAGAGCACAGGGAACAAACTGTTGCAAAAGTGCAGATTTTTTATCTTGCACTGGATCTGCCCCTGATTAGAGAACATCTCTGAAAATGTCGGACTATTGAGACATTTGTTCATAATGGAAATAGTTCAGTATAACAGAAACTGCCACTATGTAACTGAACTAGAGAAGCTGCTCCTTTAAAACCAGCTGACACTGAACTACTGAGACCAGAAGTGCGTGAGTTCATGTCCCTCTGGGATGTCTCATGTCCATTTAAAAGCTATGTGTGGGTATTGCTACCTTACAAAAGGTTGATCTAGGTAATAAGACATGACAGGTCATGGACTATTGGGGATTTACCCATGTCTTGTGTGTCATGTCACGATGTGCAACAAGCGACTTAAAGCTGCAGTTCAGTGAAACTGGTAAAAATATTTGACCTACCTTTTTGCTACTATAAAGATTCCATGCAGCTTCCAGTTTTATCAGATGGTAACATTTTCTAGTTCTACCAAAAGTTAAGTATTTTATAAATGTTTAAGTTAGTTTTTTTTCTCAAAGAAAAAAGATGGGCTTCACATTCAGACCTGGTAAAGGGTTAGGATCGAAAAAATAAAAAATTAAAAACACTCATGCTGTACAGCATGGGAGATACCAGAGAAGTATATCTGACAGGTATGCCAATATTTTATTAATTGTGGGTTGTTGTAGATGGTGGGGGCAGTGTGGAAGGTAACCAAGCCCACTTCGTCCTAGGAGGATAAAACCCATGCAAAAATAATAATAATAATGATAATTGTTATGAAAAAGTAACCATATGGAAAGAATCACTCACATGAGCAGCCACACAATGGGATCAGTGCTCAGAAGCCATGGTGGCCAGCCTAATCTTTCATGCCAGGGGCACTTCATCGACATCTTTTGCATAGCAGTGAATCTGTTGGCAAGGTATATCCCTACTAGAGGTTAGCTGTGTGTCTTTTGTGCAGCTATTGGATTTACTTTTAATACTTGGCACTACACAGACTCTTGGGTGGCTTTTTCTGTTTGTCTTGCAGTTCTTTCATGCATAGTTTGCAAGTTCATGGTTTCTGTGGAAAGCTTGGAAAAAGGGTTTGTAGTGCAGCAAAATAGAATACACAACCTCTAGTTCCTAAAAAAGTTCCCAAGTGAAAGTGACTTTTACAATAGGTTTATAGAGCCTCCATGGTGTCTCTAATGGTATAAGAGACTCAGGGCATCACGGTCTAGGCAAGAGGGCCACAAAGTGAAGCTGAGTACTTCCGCTGTCCAGGCCTCTCGAGAGGAGTCTGTTATACCATAAGAGACACACCACGGAGGCTCTGTTGACTAATTATAAATCACCCAAGTTAGCTAGACTGATTTATAATAAGAGTTTTTTCTATTTCAACAGCTGCCCTCTCCCTGGCTAAGAAGTGAAATGCTCCACCTCTAACGTTCCTCCCAAGAGACTACTGTGTGCAGGATCAGAGTTACAGCAGCTCTGTGCACTGATTGGCTGAAATCATATAAAGATTTATAATGTACAAGGCATTGTATGGCAACAGCAGAAGACAATTGTTCATATACAGTAGCAAACAAAGGGATGACAGCCACAAGAATTAAAGGTTGCCATGCACGCTGATGCAGGCTAGGAGAAGCATTTAGCTTCTCCGGGTGTAAACAGTCATTTTTGTTTGCAAAGAAAGTGGTAATGTATTTTTAACATAAGTTTTTTTTAAAACCCAAAGGAAACCAACCAATGTTTCAAGCTGTGGGGATAGTGATCTCAGCCTGTACAGCAAAGCAAAGTTACTTGTGTTCTGTACCGATGGTTACTTTAATGGGCTACTTACTTTGCCAGCAGCCACAGCATCCATAAATCATACTCTCTATAACTGTCTCCATCTGATGAAATGTCATCATTGCACAAGAACGCCTTACCATAAGGAAAAGCAATCAGCACATACAGGACTAAGTATTAGTTCCCATACCATAAACGCCTTATATTTACATGCTTTCCTATAGTTATGAACTGAAGGACTTGGTTTGAAATGAGACAGGCTGGGATGACGCAGCACCGTAATCTAGTGTTAGTTTCTTAAAACGCTCTTTTAAAGCATAAAAATGCAACAAAAAGCAACATGATTTGCCAACTTACACTGGCCAAGAGTACAACTTCTCTTTTGTTTCTTTTCTGCTACTCTTCCAAAAATTTAGAAGTTATCTGTTTGTTATTAAGAAGGAAAGACTTCCATTTTCTTTTGTAGCACAAGCCTTACTTACTAAAAATTCATAGTGTGAGGGAAGCCACACTTCTTACATACAAAAAAATGATTGAAGTGTTTTATGTCACATTCTTGCACCTGCAGATTCTTTCGGCACAAAACTAGGGGTGTGCTGTGGACCAGGCCACAGATTCAGGTTTTGCTCTATCCAATTCAGGCAGACCAAATTGGACCAAGCCCAGTATGACCCACTCTCAAACCAGTGGGGTTCTACTGCACATACCAGCAGCTATAACCTCTGCCTCCCTCCCTCCCAGCTCTGTCCCACTGAGCTACAGCCAACCAACAAACTGGGCTACTTGTGGAGGGAGGGAGTGAAAGGAGTGTGTGAGTGGACTGTGTATATATCATGGCATTCAGCACAGGGTAGCAGGCACAGAGATAGTACTGCTGCAGACTGTACAAAACATTAAGAAGTTTCCACTTCAACAACCAAACTTCTTATCCCAAGGTGCCAGACTGCTCAAAGCCAGCATCCTTTCTATATAGAGCCCCACCCTGGTTCAATGGCCTGCATAGTGAATTGTCTAACCTACCTAAACTTGGCCAGTTTAAGCACATGCTCTGGCATCTCATAACTAAAAGTGTCTGTGATTGTACTACCTAATCCTACATACCTCTGTCCACGTTCCCTCTACCCCCACTGTGCTCCGTTTTCATCTTGATTTCACTGCATGTTAGCATTTATTTATTTGTTTAGTACATCTGAAATACAACCTTTGAGCCATAGACTCTTTTGCAAAGGTTGCACATCATCAAATTACATGGGGTGGGGGGTAACAGAAGAGGGAAGTAAATAAGTGACACTACAGTTAACAATTATACAAGACTGCATTGACAAGGCATTTGGCCCTTTTCCCCTTTTCCCCTGCTCTTGCTCCTCTCCGCCCCCCATTATCCATCCCTACCTCCTGACTACCCCAATTGCAACTTTGACAAAGCTGCAGGCTGCTACCTATTTCCCCTTCCTCTCTTCCCTTCCATCTTAATTTAATTCCTTTCTCTCCTTTGAATATTTGTGTTTTATCTTAGATGTATTATTATATGACACTGTATGTTAGTAACTCAATTGCTAGTTCCTCCTATGTCTGTTTGTAACCTCCCACTGACGTGGAACCTTTGTAAATGAGCTGCCTGGTGCTCAAAGGTACTTTGTAATCCGAGATTGAATAAATAAATATGAAGAGTTTAATTGTTAGAGGATGAACCTCATTAAGGTAAGCTTTTATAAGGGCTAATTGTAAGGAACTAGCAAGATCAAAACAATAAGCCTTTTATGGCAAAGTTGAAAAAAAAAAACAGATCTAATACAACAATGGCATTTTAACAGAGTTATTGGAAGGAGAAACAAATCAAACAACATAATACCTAGTCAGGACTAAATAAGGAGGAGGAGAATGAAAATAAGCCAGTATTAGGCAGCAGGTAAAGCAAATAGGATGGTGGAATGCATAGGCAGGGGCATCACCAGCAGGAAAAGGGAGGACAGCATGTGTACGAAGCTGAGAAAAGAAAATAGCAGCTGGGTTTAGATTGCATAATGGGTCATAAAACCAAGGTCCCTATTCATACCACAATTAGCTGTATGAAGAAGATAAATTTGACTGCATACGCATTCCTAAAATGCCCTTGAGAACTAGATCCAGAAGCAAATGATTTGATACCTTTTTTACCTTGAGAACTAGGACATTTTAGGAATGCATATGAGAGACTAGCATAATAGGTCAATTGTATTTATTTTCTTCATACAGCTAATTCGGTATGAATTAGCCCTTGGTTTTGTGATCCATTATACAGTCTGAACTCCAACTGCTATTTTCTTGTCTCAGCTTCATAAACACGCCTGTGCTGACAACACAGACACAGACACAGGCACACGCACAAGCACACACACACACACACACACACAGTCTTTTTTCTTTCCAGGTAATTATGATTTGATCATTTATAGACTATCACAGGGCCCTCCTGTGCTATGCCTCTGCAGTTATGGTGGAGTAAGATCGCGGGGCCTAGTGGGCCTGCGGCTCCCACATACAGTATGCATATGAGTAACATTACACTTTCTCACAAAGAAGTGAAATTCATTGCAAAAAGCTCTGTTTTAATGCAGTAGTTAGGGTTGATTCCACAGACAAAAGTCTGGAAATTCAATGTTAGGGTTACCAACAATGCCACCCACCCTCCACACACCAACAGGCTTGGGTGTGCGTTGGGGTTATAAGACCTAACTCTCCCCTCTTCTCTATACTGTACCATCTCAGTTTGTTTATACGTGGAATGTGAGAGTTAGGGTCCTGGTCCACGACACCCTGATGCCTGCTGGTGTGTGTGTACAGTGTGAATGATGGGGTGGTAGGGTTGGTAACCCCAACACTGAATTTCCAGACTTTGTCAGAGTAGAATCAATCCTAACTGCTGCATTAAAATGGAGTTCTTGTAATATATATATATATATATATATATATATATATATAGGTGTAACCCCCTGCAAATGGGGTTCCCAAAAGTCTTCCTTGGGCTTGCCTAAATACCCACTGCCAGGCTGGTGTTCTGTGTTCTAGCAATTTAAAAGTGTTTGCATGTGAGTGCCTTGTTAGCCTCCATGCCTGTCTCTTAAGAGCTGCCTATTTTGTAGAGTATGATTAATCTGGGTAGGGGCCGAGTAGTTTCAGGCTTGAGTACTGCCTGAGTTGCAGTATTATTGCTCCATTCTGCCATTGCTAATTGTGCAGAGGGAGCCCTCAAAGGATCTGTAACTGTTTGCTTATTTTCTGCTTTAATAGTAAAGATATTGTAGATAATAGCAGGACAAGAGGACACAGCATGAGATTAGAGGGAGGCCGATTAAGGGGTAATGTGAGGAAGTTCTTTTTCACAGAAAGGGTGGTGGATGCATGGAACAGCCTACCTCAGAAAGTGGTGGATATCAATACAGTGAAGGGCTTCAGACAGGCATGGGATAGGCATAAGGAGAAATAAATATGAGTATGAATAGATAGGCCATTGACAGAGCAAAGGCCGATGGCACATTATAAGGTAGAAAAGAAATGGGCAGACTGGATGGGCCTTGCAGTCCTTATCTGCTGTCAACTTCTATGTTTCTATGTTTTGTCTAACCTGCATTCATTTGCAACACGGACATTTCTGTTAATCACCACCATCTTGGTTCTGGACTGCCTAATGGAACCAATCAGTACCTTTGGAGACCCTAAAATAGAGTCTGTCCCAGGGGTCTTGTGAGTGAATTTCTGTAGGAATTGTAGTTTTTACACTTTGGCGCCTAAATGGACCTGGAGGGGAACTCTAGCTGTGACAGACAGATGGATTAGTCAATCATACCTTTTGGAACACTGGGGAAAGTCCCAAGCTGCCTGTGCAGAGAGTCAGTTAGAGTTGAAAGAGTGAACAGGTTGAGAGATTCGAACAGCTGCTCCTGTGTGGTGCGAGGGAAAATCGGCAGGAAGGCTGTGTTGGGCCTGCCTGCTACCATCTTCAAAGTGAAGAAACCTTGCTCCTGAGATTGGACTTCATCCGAAATTTCAGCTTTGCGATCGGAACCTGATTTGTGATGAAGTGAATTTTCCTGAAGTGGACCCAAGATTTGCCTTGGTGCAATCGAACTGCCAAGACTTGAGACTGCCGCAGAAGCTACGGTTTGCATAGAAACACTATGATTTGCAAACCGGACTGCCATGCGAACTGTGGTATTTATTTGCTTTACTATAAGTGTGCTGATTGTGGATTGTGGGTCGTGATTTGGTTCCCCACCTTGCTTAATGTGTCACGCTTGCTGGAAGCTGCATCCAGCACTTACTGGACTCAATCTGCATTCATCTCCAACTGGTCTGGGCCTCAACACCTGGCCCATACAGCCACTCATGCCACAGAGAAACAACCGACAAAGACCCACCTGGGATTCAGCTCCCTGCTCAATACCAATGAACAGGATCGGCACCACGGTGCTTCATATGGGCCCTGCTTCTCCTGTCCATCCAGCACTTCATCCTAAGGTCTCCATTTCATCCATCCTGCATCCTGTACTGGGCATTGTGAGTAAACACCAGGGCAGCTCCCTGCAACTAAACTCAAATTAAAGTGTGTCAACTGATTTAATTGTTGTTGCTAATTATTTGGGACTGAGCCATCCGGTTTTGGATTATAAATTGCAGGTTAAAGTGCATGCATGTTTTCTTTCCATCACAGGGCCCCAACCAGCTGCAGTGCTGGCCTATCCGGCAACGCTTTCGCTAGCCTGTAGTTCTAACTGGGTACCCAAGTGTGTGTGACTGTGCTACAGGGACCTTTATGTGCATGTCTTACAGCCTGAGCCTTTCAGATCTTGAATCAACTACTAGATTTTGCCTCTTCCTTGTTACTGCCCCTTCAATAAATCATATCTAAATCTTTTGCATTGAAACAGGTTGTGGTGAACTTCTGTACAAACTGCATTGAAATAATGTTGGTTGTTGTACTAACTCTTATTTTACAGGGGTTCTCCAGGGCCAAGCCAGCTGATCCAGCCCTGGTGGTAAGTGCAACAAGTGTGGGGTTAAAACTGCTGTCAGGTGTTAATTGCGATTGTGTATTCTGAGAACCATTTAGGCCACTAGAGGAAAAAGAGGGGGGTAACAGTATCCAGGAGGGCTGTACCCAGGTGAGCTATGCTACCACTAACCCTGTCCTCCAGGTGGAGGCACCATTTTCAATACCCAGGCCCTCAACCAGGCAGGCGGGGTAGTATCCCTTGGGATAGTGCCACCTAGGGTTTTATATATATATATATATATATATATATATACTGTATATATTATGGTAGCATGGTAGTGCTACCATAGTTAGGGATTGAGAGCCATTTCTATATTTAAACCCCAAAACTTTGCACCTTAATAACTTTGCAACCATTTGACAGATTCAGCTGAAATTTGGAATACACAATCAAGAACCATAGGCCTTGGCATCTGCCAAGTTTCGTACTAGTTAGATACAGCTGCGTAGTTATTAAGCATGTTCTTGCGTGCTGCGTTTATGCTTTTCTGGAATTCTACGGTCGGCGTACAGGTCACCTGAGGTTTGCGAACCGGCCCTAAATCTTCAGGGAATGTGTGGCTGGGGTCCCCGATGTGCCTTTCGAAGATTTGGTGAAAAAATATTAAGCGGTTCAAAAGTTATTCTAAAAACAATTTCCCATTATAAGTCAATGGGAAAAGTTAACAAAAAGTTCGACATTGTTGCAAATGCATTTTTACTTTCGCAAATGGGCCTGTTACTTCCAAATCAGCCATTTTGTTTTCAGTTGGTGATCAGAAAAATGGTTGGCATTTAAATTTGGGACCCTCTAGCAACTTAATTTTTTGTATTTACCTAGTCTGACCCTGAGGATGCTTGTCATGTCTTTATTTTGTGGTAAAACACCCCAGAAATATGTTTTCAAATTTCTGGAAAAAGTTTTCACAAATTACTTTCGTGCTCATGAAAGTGTCGAACTTTGCGAAAGCTTTAGCAAATGCGACAGTAGTTTTCTACCTGTGGGAAAGTGACAGCGATTCTTTGGCACTGTGCTGCAAAAGAACGGTTGGGAGTTTTGGGCTGAAATTTGGAGGAACGAGCGACATCTCACAGATGTGTCTTTCAGTGTTGTATTGAAAAATATTACACAGCGGCAAAGTTACGGCACTCCAAAGTTGACATTTTCCCATAGGATAACATTCGGCCCTGACGTTACAGGAATCCTTGGCTCCCTGCTGCAAAATAACAGTTTGGTCTTTTTCCTGAAATTTGGAGGAAGACAGCCAACTGCCCACAGATGTGCCTTTTGTGGTTTGGTGAAAAACTATTACAGGGAGGCAAAGTTATAGCCCTCAAACTTCTCTTTTTTTCCCATAGGATAACATTACGGCGTTAGCGCAGCCTTTCAGGGCCATCATCTGGAAGCGGTGCGAGATAAGGACTTTCGTTGGAAAAATGCTTAGCCTAGCTAGGACAGTTGTAAATAATATGAGTTTTAAGTTTTTTTCTATGTCGTACGGTTCCTGAGATATAACCTATTTAGTATTCCAAGTCCTCATTTTCTGCTCTGATATCCATTATTATGCATATATTCTTTGTACTGCTGTCTTTCTCTCTGCAGCTTTTGGGGAAAACCAGCCTGTGCGCTTACATTACTGTTACTGTTACCTTTCTGCTTGCAGTCCTGTAACCGCACTTACTGTTGGCGTCTGCACCACCATATGCGTTATCCTTGGCGTTTTCATTTGAGTTGCGTTTCTGTTATTTTTGCCATTTGTGTCTACAGTACTGTTTCTCTTTCTGTTTTAGTTTGCGTCACCATGCCCATTGAAATTTCCGTTTGCAGGCACCATGTTACTATGTGACAACACATCCGTGGCAACCGTTCCGTCTACGCCGTGTGCGTTACCCTTTCTGTTCTCATTCACACTTGCATTACCATGTGCACTTCTGTTTGCGTTGCTGTTCCTGTTACTATGCCTCAAGACATCACGTGATGGGGGCCCAGCTCCCGCCGCTGCATTACATTCACTATTTCTCGTTATCATTCTCAAAAGAAGGAAATTAGAGGCAAAAACTCTATTTAATGCATTAGTTAGGGTTGTTCCACAGCGACAAAAGTGAGGAAATTAGCTGTTAGGGTTGAAAACCCCCTTGGACTCCTGCCCACCCCCAACTGGCATTGGGGTGTGCATTGGGGTCGTCGGGTCCTAACTCTCACCCCATTCTCCTATACTTCTGCTGCTTTACACATGTGATGGGGTGAGAGTTAGGCTGATGACCCCAATGCACACCCAATGCCGGTTGGGGTGGGTGGGTGTCCAAGGGGGTTTTCAACCCTAACAGCGAATTTCTCACTTTTGTCGCTGTGGAAGAACCCTAACTAATGCATTAAACGGAGTTTTTGCCTCTAATATATATATATATATATACACACACACACACACACACACAGAGAGAGAGAGAGGGAGGAGGAGGGGTGAGTTAGGCTATTTGTGGCACAAAGAGGAGATGGGCAAGTTAGGATATTTTGGCAAAGAGATGGGGACAGAAAGGGAGGCTGAGAAGGGAGAAGGAGTCTGGGAGCTGCTAGACCAGCTGATATCCAAGGAAGGCCTGGATCTATTTTTCTTTTGACTTGCCCTTAGGCATTCAGGGCACAGTGGAACCTCTGGGACGGTATGTGGACCATAGGGGCTTCACACTCAAAGGAAACACCCTGATGACTGTCTGTCATGAGGACAGTCCCCAAAGCTGGAGAGAGAGAGAGAGACTCTGGTGGTGGGAGTGAATGGAAAGGTGCTCATACCAAACAGGAGACATTTGAAGATACTAAACAGAACGTCCAAAGGAGAAGGTACTGTAGGAGATGTTTCACCTCCATATTGCACCTGGTTTGTGAGAAAGTGAAGGTGGGTGTGCTAGAGACCCAGATCCCATAACTATAGGCCTCCACAACCTGTGTCTGCACTAAACAGATGCTAAGAAAAGATCCAAACCACCACAAAGAATACTTTGAAGCCAGTCAATCACTACCCTATGTGGTAGAAGGGGAGGGATGTCCTTACCTGTGAAGCACTGAGGATACAAAATAACTACAAAACCAACACCTTGTCTAGACGAATTAGGCCAACATAATTTTGGAAATGGTGCCTGCTGTAGTGTGAAAAGGAATTACAAGTCACCATTTTGACTAATGTGTATTTAAAAACACATTTTCCCAGGGAGATGGGCGTTACCCTGAACCCACTACAGCATCTGCACCTTTGGGACTTGAATATTGTATGCTTCCTCTTACATCACACACATACACACACTCACACACACACACACACACACACACACACACACACACACACAACGCACACATACACACAAACCCTACACACCAATCTGAAATGGTGTCCCTGTATAACGGGCAGGTTCTCCTGTTGGTTTCCCTTTGTGGATTCATTGAGCTGATGCCCACATTGTGTTATACAAGGAAAATACAGTACTGTTTACTTCCCCTAACAGCCTGAGGCAAAGTCCATAGGATGGAAAACTCAAATATGAAACAGAAAGGCAAGCAGCCAACTCTAATTCATGACTTTTCCAAAAATGAAAATGGAATAACTTCTGTTAATAGCAAGGAATCTGTCCCAGTCAATCTATATATGGTTTGTTCAAACTGTCTGGCTAGACCTTGAGTAGCTACTCACCAGTAGTCATGAAATACTCCAAAAGAACTGTGAGCCAGTACGATTCCATAAAATGGATTGTTCCTGACTTCCTGGGCAATATATTTTCAATAGAAGTTTGCCGTAGACACAGAATAGAAACCCCTTTAGAAAATGGTGCCCATATTTTCTAGTGCACAGTGTAACTTGAAACAACCCAGATGCACTAACTCTGCCTCGTCCAATTATGAACACTGGACCCCACAGTACACCTACCTGGCATTTACTTTATATATTACATAGGAATATATATGAGTTGCAATGAAATAACACGTTTATCTCCTCTAATAAGTGGTAAGAACCCTAAGTCACGAGTGATGAAGCCAAGAGCTAGTTTATAACGGTCTTACCACTCGTGTGGGGATAAATGTATATTTATACTACCACCCATGATGTATTTGATATATTCCACACTATTTGTAATGCCTGTATTAGTGTTTTACCCTGTTTTACCTGTCTTTCTTTCTATTGTAATTTGCCTGTGTGGCCCATTGTTCTCTATGTTCTACCTCTAGATTCTAAGCAGAAAGAAAAATTACTCACCTTAGTAATTGCTTTTCTTCTCATGCAGTCTTGCTGTATTAGGACTTAATGCAGTTAGCCACTGCACTCGAACTGCCCGGAGAGGATAGGGTTAACTCCAGAGCAGTCTGGAGTTCCACAGCTGAGGCGCTGTTCAAAGCTCTATCTGGCTAGTTTTAAATGAAACTGCAAGGTTCTTTACGAAGCTAAACTAATATAGCAAGTCTGTGTGGAAAAGCTCTACACTAGCCATTGGCTACCTACCAGTAGTAGGACAACAAAACACAACAACAATCATAGAATAATAACAAAATCACCTGTTATTGTTAGAATCACCCATGACAAGCACTAATAGGCCCCTCTCCCAAAAGACTCAAGTCCAGAGGGAGCCACCTATCACTTAACAAAAACAGAATCACCTAGTTCCTAACCCAAATGAACAAAAGGAGAACTAGAGAGAAGTGAAATGGCATGACAGTGCTTGCACCAATTTGACAACCCCATACTCAAGTAGGAGTTCTGAGCGGGTAGGGAGGGAGGGTTGTCCTAATACAGCAAGACTCCATGAGAAGAAAAGCAATTACTAAGGTGAGTAATTTTTCTTCAAACACCATGAAGTCTTGCTGCTATTAAGACAATACAGATTATACAGCAGTACCTCCATGGAGGAGGTCAGAACCTACTTGAGGAATAGGCTCTGAAGCACAGCTGTGCCAAGCCGAGCATCTCTCCTGGACTGGACATCCAGGGAATAATGCTGGTAAAGGTGTGGACTGTTTTCCAGGTAGCAGCTTGGCAAATTTCCAAAATGGGAATATCTCTAGCAGCCGCTAGAGATGCAGCTGTACCCTGGTGGAATGAGCCCTCAGTCCTGAGGAGGTTCTCTACCTAGTTTTTGGTAACAGAACTGGATACAAAGACAATCCACCTCGCAATTGTCCTCTTAGTGGCAGGTCTCCCTTTGCCAACTTCTCCATAGGTAAGGAAGAGTTGGAGGATTCGAACCTGTGACCCTTGGTGCGTTCAAATAGCAGCTTAGGGCTCTTTTGGCGTCAGACTGTGCAATCTCCTCTCCCCTGAGGAGGAATGCTCAGTGAAAAATACTGGAAGAGAATGGATTGGTTGAGATGAAAATCTGAAACCACTTTAGGTAAAAACTTTCTGTTAGTCCTAAGGACTACCTTATCTCTGTGAAAAGAAATAAAATCTTCTACTGACAAGGCCTGTAATTCACTTATACGTCTAGCGAAGTGATAGCCACTAGAAAACAGTCTTCCAAGTCAAAAACTTGAGGTCTGCCGAGGACAGAGGCTCAAAGGGGTTGCATTAGCTGAGCAATGCAAACATTCAGGTCCCATGCAGGAGCTGGTTCCCGAAAGGGGGTTAGTGTGAAGTAACCCTTAAAAACTGGAAAATACAGGGTGAGAAGAAAGGAAGCAGGCTTCCCGCTGACACAAAAGCAGAGACAGCTGCCAGATGAACCTTTAAGGTAGCTGGCCTAAGGCCTAAGGAATTTAAATGGACCAAATAGTCCAGTAAAATGGGCAGATTAGCAGATTCTGGGATAATCTGCTTCTCAGAACACCAAATGGAAAACCTCTTCCACTTAGAATTGTAAGTGGCTCTAGTGGAAGGTTTCCTAGAAGCCTTTAAAATATCCAGGACACCTTGAGAAAGGTGTAAATCAGAAATTCTAACTCCTCAAGAACCAGGCCTTGAGGTGGAGGAATTGAGGTTCGATACCACACTCTCCCCGTGCACAGGTCAACAGGTCGTGGGTCCTGGGCAAGCTCAGGGAGGGTGGAATGTCAGGGACAGGAGGAGAGAGGTACCAGGGCTGTCTGGCCCAGTCTGGAGCAATCAGAATCACTCTGCAGGGCTGAGTTCTCAGATTTTACTAGTACCCTGAAGAGGAGAGGGAAGGGGAAAAGCATACAAGAACTTCCCTTTCCAATCCAACTGAAAGGCGTCCAGTGGAACTGATCCCAGAACTGGAGGCCTGCAACAAAACAGGGAAGTTGGTGGTTGTCTGGGGCTGCGAAAAGATCTATCTGAGGGTGCCCCATCTGGCAAAGACTGACCCCAGCACCAGAGAATTCAGAGCCCATTCGTGATGGCCCTGAGAAATTCTGCTGAGGGCATCCACAGGACATTGTCCTTCCCTGGAAGGTGAACTGCTATCAGGAGGTGTTCAGGAGTAAGCCAGAGACCACAACTTCATTGCTTCGTGCACAAGGCTGATGACCGAGTGCCCTTGCTTGTTGATGTACCACATTGTTGTGGTGTTGTCTGTCCTGACTTGGACTACCTTGTTCTGGACAGTAGTTGAAAAACCTGGAGAGCTAAGAGAACAGCTCTGAGTTCCAAAAGGTTGATGTGGAGCAGAGATTCCTGGGGACCACACTCCTGGTGGAAAGGTAGCCCAAATGTGCCCCACCCCTAACAGGGAGGCATCCGTGGTGAGGGTGAGGGAATGAAGAGCAGGTAAGAAGGGACCCCTGAGTTAAATTGCTTGATCCTGCCACCACTGAAGGGCTAGGATCAGGGTTTTGGTCACTGGGATTAACTTGGATAGGGTCCTTCCTTTGAGACCAGTAGGACCTCAAGTGGAACTGGATGTCTCTCATCTGAAATCTTGCTCCCTGCATGACAGCTGTGGAAGCAGCCATGTGTCCTAGGAGTTGCAAAAGTGCCTTGCTGGTGAGAGACCCGCGGGAGTAAAGGAGGATGCCAGGGCAATGAGTCTGTCCACTCTTTTGGAGGAAGAAATGCCCTGGCTGACTTTGTGTTCAATTCTGCACCTATGAAAGTTAGTACCTGAACTGGTTCCAGAACTGACTTTGGAAAATTCAACAGGAATCCCAGAGAAGAGAGAAGTTGCTGGGAGACTTGCAAGTGGGATTTTACCTGATCTGGAGACTGACCCACTATGAGCCAGTCATCCAGGTAGGAAACACAGCAACCCTTGCCTTCTTAAATGAGCCACTACTACAGCTAAACATTTTGTGAAAACCCTTGGAGCAGAGGTAAGGCCGAAGGGCATTGCTCTGAACTGGTAGTGGCCAGAGGGTAGTTCGAACCTGAGGTACTTTCAGTGAGAAGGCCTGATCAAAATATGAAAATAAGCGTCCTTGAGGTCCAGGAAGCTAGCCAGTCCCTGGCCTTAGGGAAGGCAGAATCATTGCCAGAGTTAACATTTTGAACTTTGGTTTCAAAAGATGCTTGTTCAGGAACCTTAAATCTAAGATGGGCGCCACTCTCCTGTCTTTTTGGGGTAAGGAAATACCTCAGTACAGACCCTTGCCCTGATGGCAAGGAGGAACTCTTTCCACTGCCTTGCAGCCCAGCAGAGAAGAAACCTCTGCTTCCAAAGCAAGGGCTTCTGAAGGATTGCAGGTGGAAAATGTCTGGCTCTCATCTTTGGGAACTGTTTGAAACTGAGAACCAGACCTTGGCTTACCACCTCCAGAACCCATTTGTCGAAGTTAGGGACAACCAGTTCTGGTTGAAATAACCAACCTGCCCCCACCGGTACAGGAGAATCGGCCCTGGGCACCCCATCAGGGTGCCTGCTTGGCAACAGCTTTAGGCTGAGGGAGATGGTCTGCCTGTGCCCCGTCTACCCCTGCCTCTGAAAAAACCCCTCTGTGCAAAGGCTGAAGAGGCCTGAACTTGATAAAAGGGCCTGTGGTAAGGCCTGCCCCTACCCCTGGGGCATGCCTTGTGGAGTGGCATGCCTCTCCTTAGCTTGGGCACTTTTGTAGGTAGTTCTGTATTCATCCATTTTCTTCATGTAATTTTCTGTTTGATCCCCAAACTGATAGTTTCCTACTACAGGAAAATCTATAGCCTTTGCCTGAGTATCTTGGGACAGATTAGTGCATCTAAGCCATGCCAACCTACGGAGACTACAGAAGTGGCCATGACCCTAGAGGAAACATCATTAACATCAGCGGCAGTATGAAATTGAACTTTAGAGGCTTCAATGCCATCAGCAGCCACTTGTTCCAACTCACTAGCCAGCTGGCCCTGGGCCTGCTTGGCTAACTGCAATATAGTGTCCCATCTAGATTTCTGATATCTAGCCATATAAGCCATATAATTAGCCTGCCTGAGTCCCATAGAGCTGCCATATATTGCTTTTTCGCCATGGCATCAATCTTCCTGGAATCCTTATCAGGAGGATGTGATGCCAGGGGAATAATAGCCTTGTCACAGGCTGCAGCTTGAACAACACCTACATGACTACACTGCTCGGTGAGGAAGTCTGTATCAGGGCCTGATAGAGTATACCTTCTGTCCATTTCTTATCTACAGGAGGAGCGGAATGAGGATTTTAAAATCTTTGTTGTTTGCTTCCTAAATGACTTATGCAAAGGAATAGACAACCTTCTAGACTCTGGAATATCCATCATTTCTACATAATCAGGCTCCTCTTGCTCATCCACAGCCTCCTCTAAAGGGAGCTGGAGGGTTTCTGCCACCTTTTATAAAACATAAAATGAGAAGGGACTCAGACAGCAAAGGGAGATTCTAAGGGTCTATCTGGAGAAATGCCGGTTCAATGAGGCACGTCCAGACCTTCCCAGTCACAAATACACTGATCAAATTCCTCCTCCCCTCCTGTGGTTCATAAAACTCCTCAACATCATAATCCTGAACCACTGGACCTGAGCGAGCCACCCTTTTCCCAATTGTAGGGGGCTCGACAAGTCCCGAGACAAAGACTGAACAATCTGAATGGCTTTTGCTATTTCTGCAGCAGTTGGAGAGACAATTTTGGACTCCAGACCTGCTGATTTCTTTGTCTTTTGCTGGAGCTGGTTTCTCTGAACCAGCTTTTCTTTCTTGAGGAAGTCTCGCCCTGGTCAGAGGGCACTCCCTCTGGTCCAGTGGGTACTGGACCGGGCTGGCCATCCGGGTCAGCGGACTTTTTGGCCTCTCGTTCCCTGAGCCGCCCAATCTCTTTTCCAGGGTGGCTGCAGGGAAATTTTACACACCTGGCAGTCTGACAGGAGGTGGTCAGCCCCAGACAATAGACACAAGTGGTGTGGGATCAGCCTTGGCAAAGGCTTCCCACAGACATCACAGTGTTGAAACCCAGTGGCCCGGTTTTCTTTTGGGTTTCTCAGACATGATGCCAGCCTAACCAACAAACTTGCCCTTTAAGCGGCCGTGCCAACCAAGACACCCTTATCGGTTCCTAACCGTGTCACAGGTATTGGAAAAAAACCCAAATAAAATTAAGGTTTTTAGAACCGATAAGAACTGTACCGCACTTCTAAGCCCAAAACTGTAAAATAAGCCAACCGATAATGTATTTCACAGACTTTATTTTTAGTACTTACGGTTACCAGATAGAGCTTTTGACCGAAAGCGGTAATTTTAAACACTTGCGGTTCAAATGAACCGAGTAAACTCGCTTGAACCGTGAAATGAACCGAGCTGAAGGAGCTGATCTCCGAGCGACTGTTCAGTGAAAGCGGAGTAAAGAATCTGGCAGTTTCATTTGAAACTAGCCAGATAGAAACTTTGAACAGCGCCTCGCTGTGGAACTCAGACTGCTCTGGAGTTAACCCTATCCTCTCCGGGGCAGTTCGAGTGCAGTGGCTAACTGCATTAAGTCCTAATAGCAGCAAGACTTCATGGTGTTTGAATAACATTTTCTGAATGAAATAACTTTTGTGCTAACTGAAAATTAATATTTATCCCCAAATAGCATGATTTGTTTACCTAGTTTATTCACCACTAATGTGGTATATATTGGGATGGTCAGTTTTCAAGTTTGGATTGCATTTGCAGTCATTTTCAGGTTTTCCTTGTCATTTTGCCCCAGTAATTTTCTGCAGTGTACTAACATTTTGGTGTGTCCGCTTATTTGCTCACTTGTAGTGCAAGGTCCTCATATAAAGGCAGGTGTGACTGCAGTGGTCTATACTTTAGTTCGGTGCTGGATGGCTCTGGGAAGTGGTGTGGCATCTGTCATATGCAATGGTTTAGACTGTGAGTTGGGAGTGGCTAGAGTCTGTGGTCAGGAGTGGTGTCTCACTGTCATGGTTTTGCCATCAGGAGCATCAGAAATTGTAACAGCTACAGCAGCATGAAAAGCCAGACATCTGAGGAGGATGACGAGCTTCAAGGGACATGGCTGTTTGGTGACTGATGGGGATTTTAGGTTACTGTTAGACTGTACTTGTTATTGTTTTAGCTTTGGTCTGTGTTTTTGAAGGATTGGTAGTCTTTTTAGTGTGTCCTGTAAGTGTTTTCATTGGTGTTGAAATTGGTGTAACTGATTTTGGTAAGCATGCTGAGTGATGTGCTAGCTGTCTTAATTGGTAATGAACTGTTTGCTTTGGTCTTCATAATGTTGTCTATGGATATTTTCTTGCAGTGGTATAATCTGAGTGTAATGTTAATGCGGTGGTTTCTGACTTTAATTGCTGCAGTATCGGCCTTTATTTCTATAGTACACAACTTTAATTACTGTGGTATACAGACACTGGACAACTTTCTCAGTGCAGTACAGCCACTGCAAGGCAACTTTAAATCATGATGGAAAAATGTGAAAGGAAAAGTATGACTCATTGGGACTTAGACAGGCCCCTGGCATACCATGCCAATTACTCTGACTCACTAAGTTATGGGAAGCTCAGTGATCAGCAGGCCTCTGGGCTTTCCTTGAGGCACACACATTCCTCACATTGAGGCATGGTACACCAGGGCCTGGGTTCAAGTCCCAATTAGAGTCCACTTTTCCTTTCACATTTTCCATCATGATTTAAAGTTGCCTAGCAGTGGCTTTACTGCACTGAAAGTTATCTGGCATCTCTGACGTATGCCTAAGTTACTAGTTATGCAACACATGGAAAGGAATGTGTATGCCTCAAGGGAAAGCCCAGAGGCTTGCTGATCACTGAGCCTCCCATAGCTTTGTGGCTAGAGTACTGGCATGGTATGCGGGGCCTGGGTTCAAGTCCCAGTGGGAGTCACACTTTTCCTTTCACATTTTTCCTTGTGGTATACAGGAAATATCTGCTAATGAATCCTATGGGGCAAAAGTACCACCCATAGAAATATATAAGGGATATGCAAAGGGAACCTGTGGGATCGTGATTTATCTATACAGGTGCTGTTTGACCTTGGGTAACCTCGCAGATGGCATAAGCAACAAGTAAGGTGTCCGAGGTCAAACAGCATGCATAATAAGCAATAAGACACAGCGGGTATGCACTAGACAGTTCTAGGTGCATGGCTGGGAGCATAGTGAGGCACAGGACCACAGGTCGAGTGCATTCAGCCCCTGACCATGTGCTGGAAGTATCTAGCACACACCCTGAGTATCTTATTGCACTTATTAAATGGACATCAGAATTCTACATGTAGGCCCAAACTAAAATTCATAGGATAAAGCAACAAAAAGTGAAATCTTTGTGTTAATTTAAAATAAAATAATTCCTCCACCTACATCACTGTACTGAAGTTTTTGTAACTGAAGGGCATTTGTCCTACTGTGGCCTCTGTAGTTGTACTTTTTTTTCCAGGTGGTTGTCATGACAATACTCTCCCCTCCCCCAGTCCCACTGAAATCTGGATTACTTTCCTGGGTTCCTGTGAGTAGCACTGCCCTGGAGCCCCAGCTCTGTCCTCAGCTTCATATTCATAATTCACAGCTAGCAGCTACCACACTGTTGCAGACTGCATTCATTCATTGCCACAACTTCCAGATGCCTGCAGTAGGGATACCTCTAGTGCATCAGCATTGCAGCCATTGGGAGGGAAATCTGAGCAGCATCATTTAGCCACAAAGCAAGAATGTTGGGAGTGGCTGGGAAGAGAACAAATTTGAAAAAAATAAGTAAAGGTCAATGTGAGCATTTGCAGAGGGAGCCAGTGAATGGTCAGTGTCACAACGCACTCAGAAGATCAGAACCTCTGCTCCCACAGTGCCAACCTCCGAGCGCAATAGTGTGAACAGGTAACAGACAGGGTAACCCTCCTATCTGATTTTGGGTCTGAATCACCTTTAGTCTCAAGTTCTGGGGGATTCAAACTGTGAACCTTATGCTAGTGTACCCAATGTACAGGATCAGATATGTACCCTCTTCAGGGATTGTGGTACAATTTTCACCAGGGAACCAAGCCAGGCTTCAAAATGAACCCTTAAGACTCTATAAGAGATCTTAGGTATATTCTTACCTTTTCCCAGTTTAGTAACACCATCAAGCCCTTCAAAACAGCTGTCAGACTTAACCACGTATACATCACACGTAAAAAAACTTGGAAGACACATCCAGGCAGTATCTTGAAAACAGATTCTTTACTGAAAGATGATACAAATATGAAAATGTAAACACAGAACAATATATCAAAGAGTTCACAATCACATAGAAGAACAAGGGAAAAGTACAAAACAAAAACTCCTGCCACAATACCTTTAGACTGTTGCTGTCTAAGGTATTACCTCTGGAAGTGCGTTTAAAAGTTAGATCAGAGAGTTGAGTCTCTCTGGAGTTTCAGGATGATATAACATTCCAGACACAAGTATCAGTTTAAACTCTGTGTCTCCACGCCCCTTCAATCAGTCATCTAGCTCCTCCTTTTAGAATCAAAAAATACAAACATGATTTCCTATCAGTAGGTATCTTAAATAATGTGACATCAGCAAAACCCATTTCCCAAGTTATGATGATCAACCAGTTCCTTTGAGGTTTATAACTTTGCAGTCCATCACCAGGGTGATATAGCCAACAGGAATCAACTAAATGATGTCCTGTCCTGATGTAATAAAATGTATATTTAGGCCCAGATATTCCAAACTGTGCCAGGCTGTGGTGCAGCTTGAGCGCCAGCTCAGCAGCTGCGCAGGGGTGTGGACTGGGGCGATATTCAAGCGAACTGTGCATTGGCTCAGCAGCGTTGAATGATCGCACCCTGCCACCCGCGTAGTGCATGGTGCAGTGGCACTGTGCCAGTGCAAGTGGCCAGAGTGGAGCATGGGATGCCCTAGTGCAAGTTCCATCGTGCTATGCACAGCAACCATGATATTCAAGACTTGACATGCAAATGGGACCATAATGTATGCAAGGCACAAATGGGAGCCATTTGCATGTCATTATGGCTCCATTTGCGTACGAGTGCGCCGATCTCCAATGACTTTACCTGGCATCCTGCCAGAGCACTCGGGAACGATGCCCCTGCAGCCAGCAGTGTGCTCCACAGCCGATCGTGGGCATTTGTAGTAAGAATAGAACTATGTCCAATATTCCTGGTGGTCCAGTGGACTGCTGAATGCCCGATTGCAGGCATTTGTAGTAAAAATAGAACTATGTCCAATATCCCTGATGCGTCCAGAACCGCTATCTGCCCGATCTAGGGCAGATAGCGGTCACTGAACCACCAGGGATATTGAACCAGTTCTCTTTTTACAAATGCCCGTGATCAGGCAGATAGCAGTCCACTGGACCACCAGGATATTGATAATCTTATTTATGTACTTAGCCCACGATCGGGTGGACAGGTCCACTGGACCACCAGGGATATTGGAAGCACTTCTTCTCTTTTACAAATGCCTGCGATCAGGCAGATAGCAGTCCACTGGACCACCAGGCATATTGATAATTCCTATTTATGTACTTAGCCCGCGATCGGGCGGGCAGGTCCACTGGACCACCAGGGATATTGGAAGCACTTCTCCTTTTTACAAATGCCAGTGATCGGGCAGATAGCGGTCCACTGGACCACCAGGGATATTGATAATTCCTATTTATGTACTTAGCCCATGATCGGGTGGGCAGGTCCACTGGACAACCAGGGATATTGGACAGATTTTTTTAAATGCCGCAATCGGGCATGGGGCACTGCCAGGTGCAGCGGAGCTCGGGTGGCCACCTACGGGTGGCAGCTTCCGTGTTGCACCTGAAATCGACAGCTCACCTGTGGGTGGCCATCAGTTGTTCCTTTTTTTGGATCAACTTTGTGCTGGTGCAGGTAGGGGTTCGCATGCATGGCTCTGCATCCCAGGCTGAATTTCGGGCTGTGCAGGGTGCATGGCATGCACGCCCACCCACCAAGATACATTACTGATGCGCTCCCGCGATCGGGATTTGTGCTGTGCACTTTTCCTTTGAATATCGTGCCAGGGTGCATCAGTGGTTGCGCATGGCACAACACTGTTGCGCCATGAGCAACCCTTTGAATATCTGGGCCTTAGTGTCCAACTCTCAAAAGCATGAGGTCATAAAAGGCCATAAAATGCAATTTCTCAGTGAAGTTAATTACATTACAGAGATCTCCTGGTCAGTGTACATATCCTGTAGCTTCACTGAAACCTGGGGGAGTACCCATGGAAGCACAGGCTGTCTTATGTGAGACAATCACATACTATATTTTATTTTACAAATATCATACAATAATCATAACCGGCTGGCCAAGCATCACCCTCCTCCCCACCTACACTGGATGGGGGCTCTATCCCCTGCGTGGGATGAGCTCCACAAGTCAGTTCATTCCTCATATAGATGCGACAAGCCATCTGTGTTCTGATTGGTTGCTCCAGCCCTATGTAAGATCATCATGTCATACCCTTGCAAGGCAAGACTCCATCTTAATAGTCTACCATTAGTTTTTCCCATTTGTGTCAGCCAAACCAGGGCATTGTGGTCAGTTTGTACCTCAAAATGCTGCCCTTATAAAGTATGCCTCTAACTTCTTTAGGGCCCACACTATGGCAAGACACTCTTTTTCCACAGTAGAGTAAGCCTGCTCCCTGGAAAGTAACTTTTTACTCAGAGTGCGCTACAGGGTGATCTTTTCCCTTGGTTGGATGTCTGACTCAGTACTGCTCAACACCCACATATGAGGCATCAGTCTGGACTATAAAGGTCTGCTATAGTCAGGACTTGTCAATACAGGAGCACTGCACAGTGCCTCCTTCAGTCTAGTAAAGGCTTTTTCACAGGCTCGTTCTAGGTAATTTTCTTAGACATTTTTTTTTACCAGGTCAGATGGGGAGCAGCCAGGGCACTGTAATTGGGTACAAATTTCCTATAGTACCCTGCTGTCCCTAGAAAACTCCTGACCTACTTCTGCATTTCTGGTCTGGGCCATGCCTTGATCACCTCTATTTTTACTTGGTTGGGATGGAGCTGTCCCCAGCCTACAACATGCCTGAGGTATGCCACTTCAGCCATGGCCACCTGGCACTTCTCAGCTTTGACAGTGAGCCCAGCCCTCTGTATCCTGCCCAGTACTTCCCTAAGGTGGGACCAGTGTTCCTCCCAGCTGGCACTAAAGATGGCAATGTCATCCAGGTACACCATGGCGTACTCCTCGGCACCATTTAACACCTGGTTCACCAACCTTTGGAAAGTGGCCAGGACATTCTTCATTCCGAAAGGCATTACTTTAAATTCAAATAAGCCTATCAGTGATGAAGGCTTACCCTCTCCTAGTGCTGTCAGTTAACTCTACCTGCCAATACCCTTTGTCAGGTCAATAGTCGTAAGGTATGTCGTCCCTCCCAACTTGTCCAGGAGTTCATCCACCAGGGCATCGGGTCAGTGTCTGACTTCCTGACTGCATTCCGTTCATGATAGTCCACACAGAAATGAGTAGAGCCATCTGACTTGGGCACAAGGACTACAGGTGAGCTCAGGGGCTCTGGGATCTCTGGATTACCCCTAAATACAGCATTTCCTCTACCTCCCTCCTAATGTCCTTTTGGACATCCTCCGACCTAATATGCTGTCCTTTGTATGGGTGTCTGTGTCCCTGTCTCCACATGGTGCGTTGTTAAGGGGTTAGTCCAGGCTTGGCACTAAACAATGGGGCAACGTCTGCTAAAACCTCCCTTACTTCCTGGATCTTGTCTTGGACCAGTTGGGGTGACAATTCAATTGCCTACACAGAGGCTCCCACTTGCTTTCTTCCAGCAAGTCCAGAGGGTGTCTCCTTTGTCCATCCCTCTGCAGGACTACATACTGCAAAGACCATGTCAGCCCTATTAGCATATGGCTTCATCATGTTGACATGGTACATTTTTCTGTATGTCTTCTGTTAGGTAACTCTGAGATATAGTTCACATCATTTATCTTTCTTACTACTTTATGCAGTCCTGCCCTCAGCCTGCAGCTTGTCTTTCGGACTGGGATAAGGACCATGACTTCCTGACCACCGTGTATGAACAAGCTCTGGCTCTGTGGTCATACCATACATTTTGTTACTGTTGGGCAGCTGCCAGGTTGCTCTGGGCTGTCCCCATAAGCTCCTTCAGCCTTTCCCTAAACCTAAGGACATAATCCACTATAGGAGTGCCCTGGGTGGTGTGCTTTTTCTTCCCAGTCCTCCCGGATCAATTCTGAGGCCTACATACCTGGCGCCCATATAAGAGCTTGAAGGGGAACATCCTGTCAACTCTTGGGGCACTTCCCTGTGTGCAAACAGGTGGTGAAGTATTTCTCCCAGTCCCTCCTTATGCTGTTCAGTAAATGCTTGAGCATTGACTTCAGGGTATCGTTAAATCTTTCCACAAGCCCATTGGCTCATGGGTGATAAGGTGTCATGCATCTCTGCACCACCTCACTCTTCTCCCACAAACATTTCATCAGGTCCAACATAAAGAACCCCCTCATCGGTGATAACCTCCTGCAGAAACCCAACACGGGAAAAATCCCAAGTAAGGCATCTGCCACTTTGTCCATCCTCAGTGAGGATAGGGTGACTGCCTCTGGATATGGGTGGCATAATACACCACAGTCAGGATGAACCTCTTCCCGGAGGAGCTGGAGTATAATGCCCACAATATCCATTCCCACCCTCTGGAATGGCTCCTCCACTATGGGCAATGGAATTAGTGTGGCTTGGGTTTTCTTACCCTCCTTCCCTATTTCTTGGCACCGGTGACAAGACCTGCAATACTCCTTCACCTGCTGGGTGAAGTTGGGCCAATAGAAGTTCTGGACTAACGCTGCATAGTGCATGCGATTCCCAGATGACCAGACAAGGGAATATTGTATGCAGTCTTGAGCAACTGCTCACGGTACCCTGAAGAACGACAAGCTGCATGCCTATCACCCTCCCTCTGTCTTAGCATCCTGAGTATACATCAGTCCATTTTCCCAATAAACTTTATGTTTCCTTCACCTCCCTGTGCTCCATCAGAGTCTGCCCAAGCCCTCAGCTTCTCTAGACTAGGGTCACTTTTCTGAGCAGCTGCAAACTCCTTACACATTCCCAAGGTATGGGACAGGTCCCCATCAGTATCTAAACTGGGGCCTTAGCACTACGTCAGGGTACTCAGGATCACTGTCATCCCTAACCCTCTGACAATGGGTCACCCTCCTTCTTCAGTAACCCTCCGTAGCTGTTTGGTTAACTGTTATTGGGAATTTCTACCCCTTTCATTAGTCTCCATATTAGGAGACGCTCGCCAGGAACCAGCCTCCCAGTGGTTTCCACAATGGCTTCTATGGGGTCCAGGGAACTACAATTCTCTTGCCGCTTGGCTACAGGTAACTGCACACACCATCCCTTGTTTGAGATTGTTGCCAAGGATGACATCCTGCTTAAGTTTTGGCTACAGCCACCTGTTGCACAGTTCCCCTGTTTCACCCCAGTCTAGGAGAACACTAGTGAGTGGTATATTGTCTCCTCCCCAGTGAACCCTTGTACAGTTACAAATTTATTGGGTATAAGCTGACCAGGCTCAACCAGATTCCCCTTTATCAATGTCAGGATGCTCCTGTGTCTCTAACCTTGTGTCTGTACACCATTCACAGTAACTGGGTGCATGAGTTCCCCCGTGTTCACAGGCATGCTTACAGGGACACACAAACAACCCACTTCTTTCCTAGCCCCATTTTGCACATTCCTCATCCTTTTGGGACACTGTCTGGCAATATGCCCAGTTTCTTTACAAACCAGCATTGCGTTTCTTTCTCCAGTAATCTTTTCTTTGAAACCTGGGGCTAATTGGTTTCAGTGGAGGCAATGAGGGTTTTAGCTGCCCTGAAGGCACGCTTTTCCTTTCTGCATTACCACCCCACCATTTGCTCTCAGAGCAGGTCTGCTCTTAGCAGTAGTGGTCTGAGGTTCAGCAGCCTCTTGCACTGTTTTGGGACCTCAGTTCTCCAGCCAGGTTTTCAGCTGTGCTGGGCATGCTCAAAACTGTTCTAACAATAGAGCATTTTCAATTTTATCTACAGAGTTTGCTCAATTCCTTCCCACCAACGTTTTAAACACTGACGTTGTTTCATGGCTAGCTCCTCGAGCTCATGTCAGGGCTTCTCTTGAGCTTGCAGAATTTAGCTCTGTATGCTTCTGCAGTTAAATCAAACTTTTTTTAAAGTGAAGCTTTAAGTTTGCTGTAATCATTACTGTCCTCATTGTCCAGTTGACCCAATGCATCCTGAGCTTTCCGGTAAGTAGTGGGGATAGCTGGAAGCTCAGAACCCTCTAGGAATTTTTGCCTGAATACAAACTTTTTCAAAAGAATTTAAAAGGTGTTCATATCCTCCCCTTTTAAATTCAGCTATCAATTGGAATTTAATTTGTATCCCAGTCCTGTAGTTCTAGTTAAACCCAAGCCCTTACCTGCTCTGGTGCTGGTGGTTGGAGTAGTAGCTTCTCCAGTTCATGTTGCCTCTGGCACTCATGCTCCTCTCGGTCTGCTTCTCGCTGTTCATGCTCCCTCTTCTCTCTGCAGCTCATTTCTCTCGCTCCACCTCTCGCCGATCTCGCTCAGCCTCCCTCTGGAACTCCAGCTCCATTCTGCAACTCAGTCTGCAACCTGATTGCTTCTGGCTCCAGAATGCTGGTGACCTTTCCCTACTGCTGTGGCCCTTAGCTTGCACTGGCCCTGCTGTCCTCCTCACTGGATCTGGACATTGCACTGGCCGCTGGCCCTCCATGTCCAAGTTTTGGTCCTTTACAGTCACAGTCTGTGACTCAATGCTCTAGGCATCTGTTGCCATCAGGGCATCTATGAGGTTCTGCTTGTTGGCTTTACACTCATACTGGACTCCTCTGTCCTGGCACAACTGCCTCAAGTAGTCTGCAGTGTACCCACTGTAGCTGGAAGCCATCTTCTTCCCCAACTCGGCTACCCTAACTTGCATTTTAAAAAAAAAAAACAGGTAGGAACTTGACTGTAAGCAAAATGATGTAGTTATGTTTCCTTTTTAGAAATAAATCACTGCCTTATTTTGCAAGTGAGCTGTACAGTATTAAGCTGAAACATTGAACAGTTAAAGCTTGTATTACCAAATTTAAAAATCTCACCTCTGCCACCAAATCTGTCACAAATGCACTCAGCAGGTCAGGCCCTCTGCTCCCACAGTGCCAACCTCAAAGCGCAATAGTGTGAACAGGTAACAGACAGGGTAACCCTCCTGTCTGCTTTTGAGGTCTGAATCACCTTTAGTCTCTCAAGTTCTGGGGGATTCAAACTGTGAACCTTATGCTAGTGTACCCAATGTACAGGCTCAGATATGTACCCTCTTCGGGATTGTGGTACAATTTTTTGCCAGGGGCACTCAAGCCAGGCTTCCAAAATGAACCCTAAAACTCTATAAGAGACCTTAGGTATATTTTTACCCTTTCCCAGTTTAGTAACACCATCAAGCCCTTCAAAACAGCTGTCAGACTTAACCACATATACATCACATGCAAAAAGAACTTGGAAGACACACCCAGGCAGTATCTTGAAAAAGATTCTTTACTAAAAGATGATAAAAATATGAAAATGTAAACACAGAACAATATATCAAAGAGCTCACAATCACATAAAAGAACAAGGGAAAAGTGCAAAACAAAACTCCTACCACAATACATTTAGACCTTTTCTGTCTAAGGTATTACTTCTGGAAGTACATTTTAAAGTTAGATCAGAGAGCTGTGTCTCTCTGGAGTTCCAATATGATATAACATTCCAGACACAAGTATCAGTTTAAACTCTGTGCCTCCACATCCCTTCTATGAGTCATCTAGCTCCTCCTTTTAGAAATAAAAAAATACAAACATGATTTCCTGTCAGTAGGTATCTTACAAAATATGACATCAGCAAAACCCATTTCCAAAATTATGAGTCTTTGATCAACCAGTTCCTTTGAGGTTTATAACCCTGCAGTCCATCACCCAGGTGTGATATAGCCACAGGAATCAGCTAAATGATGTCCTGTCCTGATGTAACAAAATGATATTTAGTTTCCAACTTCAAAGCATGAGGTCATAAAAGGCCATAAAATGCAATTTCTCAATGAAGTTAATTACATTACAGAGATCTCCTGGTCAGTGTACATATCCTGTAGCTTCACTGAAACCTGGGGGGCACTCATGGAAACACAGGCTGTCTTATGTGAGACAATCACATACTATATTTTATTTTACATATATCATACAATAATCATAACCAGCTGGCCAAGAATCACAGTCAGCACATCAGCCATTAAGTGGGCGGGTGGGTGGTTAGGGGACAGATTGTAGCAGGCAAGGAGGACAAAACTAAAGCATTTTCAAAGAATACTACTTAAGACTTGTTTTTATTTAAGAGAAGAGTACTGTTCAGTATGGAGGCATTTGTGGTTACTTTTATGGGGAAGTTGAAGAGTTTTTGAACAAACAAACCTGTAATTATCCATTAACATTTTAATTGTTTTTAAATTCCAAATGCACATTGATTTCCTTTTTTACGTGTGCTGCGAACAGGCTGCCAGTACTTGTTTTTAGCAATGTGCTAGATACTTCCAGCACATAGCTAAGAACCAATCACATGGCTCAAATCTTCAGCCCATTTCATAAAGATAAATTATTTATCCCACATGGTCGCCTCTGCATATTTGAGTTATACAATATGTGCTAGTTCTGATAGTGCAGGCAAAGTTTGTTTTAATCTGTTTATTTTATTAAACAATACATTTAGATGAACTTTCTGAGGATTTTACATGTGTTAATGTGCCTTGTTAGCAGGTCACTAGATGACTGCCAGGGATGCTTAAAGTCCTAGTGCTCATGTTGGTCCCGTGTTCTCTGATTGGTGCTGAAATTTTTTTTTGTGAAACTTCAAGTTTATTTCAGATTGGCACAGAAATACCATACACTGCACAGTGTAAATAGATAAGAGCTGTTTCCTTTACATTGTTATCATATCAGTTATACACATTGGGCGGACATTCAAACTAAGCTATTTTGTAGGCTTAAGCCCTATGCTGCACAAAATAGTTGCGCGGGGTGTGAGCTGGAGCGATATTCAAAGGAGTTGCGCTATTGAGCAACTCGCTTGAATATCACCCGACCACAACCACTGTGCATGGCACAGTGGAACTTGCGCCACCATAAGTGGTCAGAGTGGAGCATTCAACCTGCGGTGGTGCAAGTACCATGCGCCATGCACAAATTTCCGATATTCAAAAGGTGACATGCAAATGGGGCCATAATTCATGCAAAGGTGCAGGGGCCATTTGCATCTGTTCTAACCCCATTTGCATGCCATTAGCATGCAGGTGTACCGATCCGAGGACTCGCACCTGGCACCCTGCCAGGCAGCAGCCATCGGGGACCAGCCTGCAGCCCGATCGCGGGCAAAAGTGTAAAAATCTCCCCTCCCCGACTGGCCCGATCATGGGCATAGCTTAAATCCCCACCAGCCGATTGCGGGCAACAAAGTGTTTCCCGAACATATCCCTGGTAGTCCACTGAACCCGTGCGATAAAGCCCGATCGCGGGCTGAAGAGATTTAACCCCGAACATATCCCTGGTGGTCCAGTGGACCGATAAGCCCGATCGTGGGCTGAAAAGTTTAACCCCAGAATGTATCCCTGGTGGTCAGTGGACCCGATAAGCCCGATCACGGACTGAAGAAGTTTAACCCCCAGAGCGTATCCCTGGTGGTCCAGTGGATTGATAAGCCCGATCGCGGGCTGCATTATGTCTCGACACCCCCACCCCAAGACCATATCCCTGGTGATCTAGTGTCCCCACCCCACCCACCCACGAAGCCCACCACCCCACTCCCCGGCCGGGCGGCGGCAGCATCCACTCACCTGCTTGCCGCCCAGCCGACTGACTGCTGGTAGGGGCTGCATGCCCATTGGTGCAGAGCAAGAGCCAATGGGCATGCAGCCCATACTATACAAGGCAGTCCAGTCCAGGCAGGGGTCATGACTAGGAATGATCGCTAGGCAAGCGTTGTCCTGACCCTGGGGATGACCAGTGTTATTGTGTCTGCTCTGCATGTATGGACTTTGGGGGTGGCTAGAGGCAAGGAGGCTGACACTCCTGGGGTGTCTGTCCAAGGAGGGATTTTGTGGCCATGAGGCAAGCTTGGAACTGAAGCCTTTCATCAAGGTTGAGGATCTGGGCACAGTCATAGAGGTGCAGGTGTGGATCATGCGATCAGCTCCTGACAGGAGCCTGCAGGCTTTGTTGATGGCTACTTTAATCTTGTTGAGAGCAGTGGTGGTGTAGACCAGTAGGCCATAGTCAACCAGTGACATAACAGACCAGATGATGGCTGGCGCAGGGCTTCAGGGGGTAGACAGTCCTTGTGTCGATAGAGGCTGATTCTCGCCAGGTTGCAGATGCCAGTGTGCTGATGTGGCTGTGAAAAGTGAGAGCAGGGTTGAATGTGATCCCTAAGTATTTATAAGATGAGACCTGATCTAGGGGTGGTGTGAGCTGGACAAGATTTTCAGTTGGGCATTTTTTAGTTTGCGTTGGTGGTGCACAGACAGCATGGTTTTAGTTTTTTCTGGTTTAGTACTAGCTTGTGCTTGGCAAAACCATTGCTCAGCTTGGCTGAATGAGTGCGGCAGCTAGGCCTGTAGGTTGGCAGGGTTTGCATGGGAGACACAGAGGATGGTGTCATCTGCATATAGAAGTATCTTGCCAGAGACGAGGTGGGAAATGTATTCAGAAACAGGCTAAAATGAATGGCCCTAGGATGAAGCCCTGTGGGACTCCATGGCTGGCAGTATAGCCTAGAGGTTAGAGGAACAAGGTGTGAATGAGCTTGATACATCCAGCAGACCAGACCTGAGTTTGATTCTCACAACCTCCACTTGCATACTGCATGACTGTGAGCAAGTCACTTAACCGCAGTGCTCCCCAGGTCACCCTGAAAACAGGCACTTGTGCCTAGTGGGCCTGCCGGTTACCAAGAATAAAATAAATAAATAAATAAGCCGAGTGGGGCAGGTGCTGCATACAGTATCATTTATCCTGACACTGTGCCCTGGAGATCAAATAAGCTTGCAAACCAGTTTAGGGGACCTGAGAGAGACCCGTGTGCATCAGGGTGTTCAGCAGGAGGGTGGTTAGCCATGTCAAATGCCCTGGACAGGTCAATGAAGATGGCTCTTGCCAGCTGTCCCTTGTGTAGGGCAGAGTGAATGTAGTTCAAGAATTCAATGAGAGCTGTTGTAATGCTGTGTCCGGCTCGGAACCCATGCTGCTCCACATACAGCAGGTTATGGGTTTCTAGGCAATTGGTCAGCTGGTCTGCCATTACCTTTTCCAGGGCCTTGGACAGAGGGGAGAATGGAGATTGGGGTAGTTCCTTGGGTAGTGGAGCTCCACCTTTGTGGATGGGTGTTACAACAGCATTTTTCTATTTGCTGGGAAACTGTCCAAGGTGGGAGAGAGCAATTTAGCATGGCAGTTAGTGGGAGAAGCAGTGTGTCCAGGACCAGATGGAGGAGTTTGATGTCTAGAAGGTCATTAAGGGGCTGTTTTTAGGGCCTTGATCAGATAGGGTTCGGCTTCCTGGGGAGATGGTCTGGAGATAGAAAAGGGTGTAGGAGAGGCAGGGGTCTTGGCTGGGTGTGGGGTAGAAGAAATTGTGAGGAGCACAGAGCTTAGGTCCGTAAAGTTGGAGTTGAGAGTAAGCGGCAATTTGTTTTGGGACAGTGGTGACTGAGCCATTTGTGGAGATCTGGGAGGGAGGAACTGTGATTTCCCATTTAGCGTTTTATATTATCCCAAAACTTGCATGACGAGTCCCAGGTGGCAGTCAAGGTGGCTCTGTAATACTCAGCTTTCACTTACAAGGATGGTCAAGTGTATTATGTTCCATTTTGCCCGTTAAGCGCTTGCTCATTCGTGGGTTTTGCCCAATTCATTTGCTTTATACCAAAGGTTGTCACGGGTCTTGTGCTACTGTAGGAGGGATGGGGTAATCCAGGGGCATTCTGTCACTTGAAGTGGGTCTTTTAGGGAGAGAAGGTGCCATGAGCTAGGGTGAAGAATATTGTTGAAATATTCTAGTGCTAGTCACAGAATAGGCCTGGTATAGAGGTGACCAGTCGCAGTGAGCTAGGTGATGCTTGAGGTTCGTAAAACTGCTGGGGTGGAGGCGGTGACAAAGCATGCTGGTGGGGGGCAGCTTGCTTGGCCATCCATGTAAAGATTACTGGGAGTGGTCACTGAAGGAGTTAGGGAGGACCACAACATTTTAGTTTTATGCGGGCAGTTAGTTAGTACAATGTCCAACAAGGTTTGCGTCCAGTGGCTGAGTTGTACCTTGTGGGATGGGTCACCATCTGGTGTCAAGGGCGAAGGCATCTTTGGAGGTGGTTGTGGATGCATCCAGCCAGTTTAGGTTCAAGCCACCCAGAAGGATGTGTTCTGACTTGTGGTGGAGCTTTTAATCTATTCCGTCAGGGAGGTAACAGTGTGGGTTTGCTTGCTGGGTGTTATATAGGCCACAGTGATTATGATGGGGCTCTTAGAGTGGTCTGGTGAGACCTTTATGGATGTGGTTTGGGCACCATGATCTAGCATAGGTGGGGTGATGGCTTGTACTAGTAGGGAGTCCCATGAGCATATTGCACATCCTAAGCCCCTCTTCCCCTCTGTCCAGTCGGAAGAACAGTAGCCTGGAAGGCAGACAAGGTAGTCTGGGGTTTTCTTTCTGTTTAGGAGACTGTCATTCCCTGAGTAGCTATAATTGAAGGATCAATACCCAAAGGCCTGCTGAAAAGTATCGAAACCCCTTTGAGTTCCTCCAACAGGGACATGAATGGAAGACAGTGTTAAATTTGTCTTTTTGTAACCACAGTTGACAATGTCTCTCCCCCTTGTATGGCTTTAACAATATTTAGCCAGTCTTGTACTGTGGAAGGGTGTGGGTCATATATCATTTAATGATGGCCTCCCTGCAGCTGCAAGTAAAAGACCCACAAAGGACCTTTGAGCATTTGTCCCTGTTCCCTTGGAGTTACCCACAGAATCATATGTAGAAATGTTAACTGTTGGTTCCCTCCAGCCATCTGTTGGTATTTTGCTGAAACTTCTGTCCAGAAAGGCTGTAGTATCGGACAAGACCAAAAAATATGATAATGTGAGCCTGTGCTCCCACAGCCTCTCCAGCAGTCATCCAGATCGGAAAGTGTTATAATGTTTGGTCTCGGTGGGGGTACTTGCAAGTGTCCAATGAAACTCCTTCCAGTTTGGGAAGCTAACATATGGAAACGCCTTCCCAGTTATCCTTCCATATTTGGGTTCTAGTTTATCCGCTTCTTGCTTCCATTTTGTCTGGCATATTGGAGGGTTTCCTCTCTATGTTCTGTGCAGGTTTTACTAACTTGGAAATTAAATGTGATCCCTCTTGTGCTTTTGTTGCTTGCAGTACTAGGTCCTCTAGAGGGTGTGGATTTTGCTGAATTTTAACAAAGTTGGAGTCTTTATTTACTGTATAAAGGAGTAACTTGTAGATATCTAAAAATGGGACCTGGGAACCCAAATTCTCATTGAATTTCGTAAAAAGTACTTTAATTGATTTTGTTTACCAACTGCCTAAAGTATTTAAGTCCCTGTCTATGCCATCTTTCAAAGACCTGGTCCCTCCTTGGGGGTGGGAAGCCAGAGTAGGAGGTGATTAGTGTCTGGTTTGAAAGGACCTTGTAGGTGAAGGTCTTTCTTTACCCTACCCCATACTTTAATAAAGTTGTTCTTGCCATGGATTATATAATTTGTTTTTAGTAGCTGATCTGGGAGGTCTGTGAAATCTTAACAGTGGCGCACTGCTCGGACTTCTTCCCTCCTCCATGTCCAACCACACATGATGTGGATCTTTACTATGATCACGCCCAGGGGTCATCTGAGACATAAGATAGTAAGTCTTTAGATCTGGTAAGCTGAGTCCTCCTTGTGATTTCGGCTGCAAAAGGGTCCACCATGCTATCCTAGCTCTCCTTCCCCCACACGAATCTATGTTGGGCTTTGTCTATGTTTATCCATTCCACTCTAGGGATATGCAGGGAAGGGAACTGAACAGAATAAAAAGCGTGGGAGGATGTTCATTTTAATAGACTCTGTTCAGCCTATCAGAGATAAGGGAAGAAGTTTCCAACTGTTCAAATCAGAACAGACCTCCTGAATCAGTCTGCCATAGTTAACATTATATAATTCTTTTAAGTTAAGGGGATGTAGACTCCCAGATATCTAATGCTGGTGGTGGTCCATTTAAAGGGTATTAATTGTTTAAGGTCTGGAGTGTTCACACCACTGATTAATAAAACCTCTGGTTTATTGTTGTTAATTTTAAAACCAGACATTTGGCCATATTCTTGGAGTAATGTAGCAAGTACCGGGTATGTTTTCTTAGGGTTTCTTAAGTAAAGAATCGTTATCATCTGCATATAAGGATATGTGGTTCTTCTCTCCCAATCCTTATCCCTTCCAAACTGGGTGTGACCTAACATGTTCTGCTAGGGGCTCCATGCTCAGAGCAAATAGCAATGGAGACAGGGGGAAACCCTGTCTGGTGCCTCCTTGTCGTTCAATGGGTCTGATGTTGCCCTATTTACCCTGATCCTGGCTTGGGTTGAACAGTAAACTGCTTGGATCCAGGTCAAAATTTGGACCCAAACCCAAATTTAGTTAGGACCTTTGTGAGATAATCCCAATGAAGGTGATCAAACACTTTTTCAGCATTTTTATTTATTTTATTTATTTAGTTTTTGTTGACTGGGTAAGTGCACTAGACAAATCCTGCCTATTTTCAGGCACAACCGGGGAAGGGATACAGATGAATGCCAACTGACTTTGAACCAGATTAAGCTGTTGGTGGTATTTTTAGTAATGAGAAATTTGGCCAGTACACGGGAAATTTCACTGCATGTGCTGGCAGTAAGAGAACTTGCTGCTAATCAGTTCACTTGGAGATCGGTCTTGGAGGTGGACGGTGGCTTGGGAGCACGAAGTAGAGGTCGAATCTTACCAACAAAATGAGTGAATCTACAGATGTACCTGAGCGTCAGGTTACTGAAGAAAATGTGGAGGAGGAGAAATTTTGTCTCCACGGAGGATTTATCAACAGTTGTGGCATCAAATGGAACCCTATGTAATACAGGAGTACTGGAGGAATGGAAAAAGCATATCTCCGGTGAGGATAATTTTGATGTGAGCTTTAGGATAAGCTTATGCCTAGATTTATTCTAGGAATGGTATAATCAACTAAAATTTTCTCATCTCTGGACCCCTTTTTGTAGTAATTCCTCTGCAAAGCATTAATTAAGTTTGTGACTATAATGTTCAGGAATGAGGGAGTACATGTCGATGATATCTTGTATTGGCTGTCTCAAAAATGTAGGTGTTGAGCTCTCCAGAGTATATTAGATACTGAACAGTTTTGGACTGGGATGGCGGTTCAAGGTTAAGCTCAGACAGACTGACACTGGGATTTTACATATTCCAAATTCTTTTTGTTGGGACGAGATAGGGAGTTTGTTTTATGCTGGGCAAACCTAGGGCCTGCTATAAATGTGGTTCTCAGACACATTTATCTAGTTCATGCGACAAACCTTGTTGTGATAACTGTGGGAAACTGGACACATTGCCTTCCAATGTCTGAATTTCACAAAATGTGATCTTTGTGAGGAGACAGGCCATGTTATTTCAGAATGTGAGTGGGCGCTAAGAATAAAGCTTCCACTAGCAGCCCTGATCTTCTAATTCATAAAGCCCAAGATTTGGCTATAGGTGTTGCTCCAGGGGCCCGGTTCCTGGGGGAGTAGATATTTCTTCTTCACATCCCTTACTGGAGACATCTGAGGTTCAACCTCCTGAAGTTTCTATTGATACTTTTCCCATTCTATCTCCTGTGTGTTATGCTAAACAACAAGAGAGTCTTCCTAAGGGATCCGTTACTTCCTTATTGCCTCAGGTGAGAAGGTCCTCCAGGAATTTTAAGCAACCTGTAATACCCCTCCTTCTGTAGTTATGGAAACCAGTAATCCTTTTGAGGTTTTATCTACTCAATGGGGTCCTTCATATTGGTCCTTGGGCAACAATCAGCTGATGGTTTAGGGTTTCCTTTAATTCTTCGATTTTCCTTGCTAAAATTAATGGATCTTATTCAGGTGACTAATGATCTTAGATGGGGTTTGGAGGTCCATGACTTGTCGGTTTATTAATGTGTACTGTTCACAATTGAAGGCTGACCGAGTGGCGTTGTTTCAGATGATAAAACCATTTTGGTTACCTCCTTTGAGGTCTTCCTTTGTGGAAATTTCAATTGTGAGCTAAAAATGGGGGGAGAACTCAAGGGATTCTGGGAAAAGATTTATTGTGATTCTCATGCATTAAGTACATTAGTAACCGCATCTGGGTTGGTCCTTGGTAGTAGCAACCAGCAGGGGCCACAATTTTCCTATAAGAAAAATGCATATACATCCACTATAGATTACATTTTTTATCAGATAATCTTCCTTTTATTTTTATACAATTCCAGATTCCTTTTCAGACCATTTACTACTTCAGTGTACTTTTCCTTACTCTCTCCTAAGTGGCAGAAAATCGGTGGAAACTGAGTGCTCCTTTATTAAAGACTCTGGTGTACTTCAAAATGTTGTTCTATTACTTAGGGCATGACTTTCAGTTTCCTTTTTGTATGAGGATTTGGGGCAATGGTGGGGTGACACTAAGGATGATTTATGCAAACTACTTAAAAACCAAGAAGCGGTCCAAGGCAAATTTTAGATTTCTTGGTTATTTAACACTAAGGCAACAGTTATATTATTTAATTTCCATGGCCAATACCTTGACAATAGATTATTCAGTTCAAATTCAAACTTTAAAGCAGCAATTACAAGAGGTTCAATATAACAGGGCTAAAACATCACAAGTACTTTTCAATTTGGTGTTAAAAACAACCTCATGGGGACCCATATGAAGCCTTTAAGAAATTTAAAAATAACACTGCTTTGGTTGCGCTGATAAATCAGGAGGGACAATTAGTGGAGGATTCTAAAGGTTTACAGAGGATTATTCAGACTTTTTTACTTTCTCATACACCTGCAGTGCCCCTAGTATTGAGGACATGAGGCAATTTTTGCATACAATACAACTTCTGGATTCTCATTTTGACAAATCTTGTTAACTAACTTAATTACGAGATCGGAAATCATGGAAGCAATCAAATTGCTAAAACTGGTACTTCACCTGGGCTGGATGGATTAACTTCCGAATTATACAAAGCATTACAATTAGAATTTTTGAATGTTTAGAATTGGTTTTAATTTTTTTATCGCTGTAGCTTTTCCAGTTTGGTTCTCTGAGGGTTATTGATTTTCTTTATAAAACTGGAAATAAAGCACTTATTGAAAATTGGAGATCTATTACTATTTTGAACACGGATTACAAACTTTTTACAGGGATTTTGAATAACAGGCTCAAACAATATGCAGTAACAATGCTCTCACCTTCTCAATACTGTGGGCTCCCGGGAAGGAAAATTCAGCATGCACATATGATTTTACAAGATTTAATTGAGTATGCTGGTCTGAAACACCAATTGGGATGTATTGTCTCAGTGGATCAATGTGAGGCCTTTGATAGAGTGTACCACCATTTCTGTTTTTAAGTTAAAACATTATGGGGTTCCAGACAAATTTATAGACTGGATTAAATTACTCCATAATGGGGCTATTATCCATCCAATTGTGCAGCGAGTAATGGGAGAGGGATTCCAGGTGCCTACTGGAGTGCGGCAAGGGTGTCCTTGAGCCTTTATTATATTCATTCATTATAGATACATTGATCCAATCAGTTTCACAGATACCTAAATGGGAAGGGTGTTGGGACCTCCTTTGTTGGAAACCCTTTATATACAGGCCTATGCTGATGATCTTTGTATGTTTTTTTCAAATTATGAACAAGTGGAGGTATTTTGGAATATATGAGGCATTATTCTAAGGTGTCTAATTCTAAAATTCAAAGGAAAAAAGTCAGGGCCTGTTTATTGGGGCTGGAGAGGCTTCAGATATTATCATTCAGGGATTATGAATTTCATCAGATCCGATTAAAATTTTAGGATTAATATATGGCCCTCAGAATTTGCCTGAATTAAATTGGGATAATGCATTGGCCTTGACAGAAGGAAAAATTGACAGGTGGAAACATTGGAAAATATCAAAATTAAAAGAATACAGATAATAAAAAAGTTTATTATCCCTAGTTTATTGTATACTGGAATGGTATTTCCATTACCTATTAGGTTGGAAACACAAATTTATAGTTTATTTTTCAAATGCTGTGGGCTCAATGCAATTAAGAGGCAATATACATACCTAGAAAAAACAAAGGAGCCTAGGGATAATGGATCCAGTAACGTTTTTAATACATTATTTCTATCACAAAATGTTCGCATAGGATTATCATCAACAATGGCTCTGTATGGGTTGCTAACAAAACAGGTTTTGAGACACTATTATACAGCATGGCAGGTATCCCCGCCTAAGCCCTCCAGAAACTAAGTCTTCCACATTATTTTGTGCCAGTAGCAAAAAACTTTTCAAATGGGGTTTATCTGCTCAAGTGGTGAGGAATAGTACAGGTCCACAACTATATAGAATAGTAATGTCCCTGTTATATCAAACTGAACCAGCCTTTAAAAACTCCCTCGCTTGGTACAAAAGGTACTTCAGAAATTAAATAATCCCAGGTTACCTGAACATATGTGGGAATTTATTTGGCTTTCAGTATCACGGTAGAATTGTTGCTAGGGGTAATGCAAAGCATAAAGCAATAAATGAAAGATTTTGCCCATACCTTGAGTGCATAACTCAAGAGAAACAATGGAACATTTTTATTTTCTTGTACATATGCTAGTTCTCTTTGGAAATTCCTGGCCCAAAAGTGGAACATGATATGGTTATTGCATCTGGACTATAGAATGCTAATTTTAGGTAGTTATCCTCAGTTAGGGGCAGTATAATTTAGAAACCTGGCAAATATTTTGTTGTTGTTCTAACTTATTATTTATGGCAGGCTAGATGCCAGTGGGTTCTATACCAAAATTAATGCCTTATGATACTGTGATTATTAGTTCACGGGCAATGGAAAGGATGTATCTTAAGGATTGCGAATTGGCTACCGTTAGGAAGGTGGTTAATTGGTGGAAGGGATTCACGAGGTTTATTAAATATAAATAGGTTGATTTCACTAATTTTGGTTTAGGAAGTGATTTGTAACCTGTATAAAAAATATGGGGGGATTGGAAAAATGATATTGGGTATGCTGTTTAGGCTGTTTGATTTTAGTATGCCCTAAGTATGATTTACTTTTCTTTTTTTTCTTTCTTTTATTTTTCTTTTGATTATGGATATGTGTGATGTAACACAGTTTCTGATTTATTTTGTTACGGTTATTATCAAAACAATTAATTATTGATTTCCTTATATTTTTTCATGTATTATTTTGTGTGATTCAACACTGTTTATCAATTTTATTTTGATGTTATTATAATAAAAATTCCCTACTCTTTTCGATAAGTGCCATGGGATCTTTAACATCCACCTGAACTACCACCAATCAGGCAGATGGGACCTCGGTTTAACGTCTCATTGGAAAGACAGCACCTCAGAAGTGCAGCACCCTCTCATGCTGCACTACAGTGTCAATACTGGATATTAACCAAGTGCCAGATGTGGGAACTGAACCCACAGCCTCTGATCTCCCGGCCTCAGAGGCGAGTGTGCTACCTACTGAGCCACTGACACTGATCACTATCATTATTTGTTGATCCCTGGCTTTACTTCCCATCTGCAAGATGTTAAGGCAGCACCTAATGTTATCCTGGAGATGTCTTTGAGGACAAACCCTGCCTGATCCGGGTGTATCAGGTCAGGCAGAACCCTATTCATTGTTAGCCTAGATTTTGTTAATATCTTTGAATACCGTTAAGCAGAGATATGGGCCTGTAAGAGGCACAGTTTATTGAGCTTTCCTTCTTTAGGTATAACTGTAATGAATGCCTCCTCCAAGTGTGGGGAAGGTCTTCTTTAGATTCACGGGAATTAAAAATCTTTCAGAAGTGGGGTGAGCAGGGATGAGAGTTCTGATAAAACTCAGCATTAAAACCATCAGGTCTGGGAGATTTATCTGTTTTAAGATTTTTTATAACTCAGCAATCTGCCTCCTGTGAAGGTGGCTTCTATAGTTAACCTATTCTCCTCAGATAGCCAGGAGGGACTCCCCATCCAGAAAAGCTTGTAATTTTAATTGGTCTGCCTCCATTTGGGATTCTGCCGCATAAAGAGTGGCATAATAATCTTTAAAGCCTTAGCCATTTCTTTTGGGTGTATACCTCAGCTACTCTATCTCTTGTGCTCATATAAATTTTCTTAACATATCTTTCAGCCTGCATTTTCTAAATCGAAATGCTAAAAAGCCTACTTGCTGCATTACCTTGTTCATAATATTTGTGATTAGTGTATCTCAATTTTCCCTCTAGTTGTTTATTTAAGATATTTTGGAGTTCTGTTCTAACTTTTTGCAATTCACCCCAGACTGTCCAGAACTGAAAGGCTTTATGTCCTCTCTAGTTGGGCCAGTCTATGTTCTAGGTTAGCCTGTTTATGTGTATATTGTCACTTCAACCTGGCTGAAAAAATTATCACCCTCTAAGTAACATGAAACATAGACTTTGATGGCAGATAAGGACCACTTGGCCCACATTAGTCTGCCCATTTCCTACCTACAGGATAAGCTGCAGATCCTAGTTAACCAACAGCCTATTTCTTCTTACACCCCCACAAGAATTGCCTTATGTCTGTCCCATGCAGACCCCACAACCTCCTCAGGAAGGCTGTTCATATATCCACCACCCGCTCTGTGAAAAATACTTCCTCACCTTGCCCTGAGCCGTCCCCTCTATCTTCAAATTGTGTCCCCTTGTTCTTGCATCTCTTTTCTGAAAGATGCTACCCTCTTGGACTTTGTTGATTCCACTGAGGTACTTAAAGTTTCTAACATGTCCCCCTCTCCTCCTTTCCTTAAGGGTATACATATTAAGTTCCTTTAGTCTCTCCTTGTATGGCTTCTCTTGCAAACCCTGCACCATTTTACTTGCCTCCATCCTATGTCCTTGAGAGATGGGGCTCCAGAACTGGATGCAGTACTCCAGATGGGGTCTCACCAACTGTCTGTACAGAGGATAACAACTTCCTGTTTTGTGCTGGTGTATGCCTCTCCTATACATCCAGTATCCTCCAGCCTTCCTTACTGCCTTCTCCATTGCTTGCCAACCTTAAGGTCATCTGATAATTACCTCCAGGTCCCTTTCCATTTGTTGTTGTTACTACCCCCCATTGTGTACTCTTCCCTGGGTTTTGTTTCCCAGGTGCATTTTTGCACTTCTTTGCATTGAATCAAGCTGCCATACTTCTGACCATTCCTCCAATTTTGCCAAGTCCCTTTTCATCCTTTCGCGCCTCCTTGTGTATCAACCCTGTTGCAGATCTTTGTGTCGTCTGCAAAAGACATACTTTTCCTTCAGTCCCTCTGCAATGTCACTTATAAAGACATTAAAAGGACTGGACCCAGTACTGAACCCTGCGGTACCCGACTAGTAACCCCCTTTCTTCAGAGTGGACTCCATTTAAAATTGCCTTCTGTGTCCTGTTGTCCAGCCAATATTTACCCAGGCTACCACCCTGGGGCCCACTCCGACTGGTTAATTTGTTTATTAATCTTTGTGTGGGACTGTGTCAAATGCCTTGCTAAAGTCTAGTGGCCATGTCACAGCCCCACCCTGGTCTACTACTTTGGTCACCCAGTCAAAGAAATCAATTAGATTCATCTGACATGACCTTCCCACTGTGAACCCATGCTGCCTTGGGTCCTGTGCCCACTGGCCTCTAGATACTCAACAAATCTTTCCTTCAGAGCTGATTCCATCACTTTCCCTACCACAGAGGTCAAACTGATAGATCTGTAGTTTCCTGCCTCTATCTTGCTCCACTTCTGTGAAGGGAATCACCTCCTTCCTCCAGTCCTCAGGTACCACACCATCCTCCCATGATTTGTTAAAAGGGTAGTCAGTGGTGTCACTAGTTCTCCCCTTAATTCTTTTAGAATTCTGGGGTGAATCTCATCAGGCCCCATTGCTTTGTCCATCTTCAGTTTTAGGAGTTCTTTCAGAACCATTTCTTCTGTTAAAGGACTGGGATCACCCATCTATCCAGAGTGCTTCTCCTCCTCTTTTGTGAATACTGAGCAGACGATTTGTTCAGTATCCCTGCTTTTTACTGTCCTCTCTGCCCACCCACCGTCCATTCTATTCAGCATCACTGTCCCTCCCTTTGTCTTTCTACACTCCCTGATGTACCTATAAAAGTTTTATCCTCCTTCTTAACCGAGTTGGCTGTCTTTTCCTCAGTTTGGGCCTTTGCTATTTCCCTCCCTGCTTCCTTCTGCCTTAACTGGTACAGTTCTCTGTCCTGCTCTTTCTGTGTTTCTTATACTTTCTAAATGCTATATTTTTCTCCCTAACCTTCACTGCCACCTCTTTTGAGAACCATAGTGGCGTTTTCTTTCATTTTGATTTATTTGTTTCACACAAAGGGATGCTGCCTCTGTGATGGCAGTTTTGATGTTCCCATTGTTGCTCCACCTCCTTCTAGCCTGTTTGCTAGTGCTTTTCTAAGGCACTCTCCCATCTTGCCAAAGTCAGCCCTCCTGAAGTCCAGTACCCTCCTTTTGTATGGCTTGACTCTGTAGCTGAGTTTATCATGAACCACACTGTTTGGTGGTCACTTGTTCCCCAGATGGCTACCCACTTCTAGATCTGAGATCCTCTCACTGTCCCCATTTGAGAGTACGAGGTCTAAGATTGCTCCCTCATGAGTGGGTTCCAAAACTAGCTGTCTGAGGCATGCCCCTGTAGGGCATGGAGAATGGCCCTGCTCTTGGATGTAGTTGCAGCAAAGTGCTCCAGTTAACATCTGGCATATTCAGGTCCCCATCAACAGTATCTCCCTTTCTCTGACATTGTAAGGATGCTTTCTATCATTCCTATCCATTCCTCCCTGAGATGGGTGTCTGTATACAACCCCTGTGCGGATTGTGGTGCCATTTCCAGTCTCTAAGGTGACCCACAGTGCCTCCTCCTCCCTGTTTACTCTTTTGTTCCATTGATTTATCCTTCCTTACATGAGAGCTACTCCTCCCCTTCTCCCTCCCTCCCCCCTGCCTCTCTGTGATGTTGTACCCTGGTATGTTAACATCCCAGTCATGGTTCTCTGTGTACCATGTTTCTGTGATTGCCACGATATCCAGGTATCCTCTTCCATCAAGGCCACCAATTCAGGAGCTTGTTGCCCAGACTATGGGCATTGGTACTCATTACCCTCCATGTCTTGATGTCCTTACCCTTTTTGCCCCATCCCTGTCCTTATTGCCTTTGTCGTTTCCCTCCATTTGCCCCTGCCCTTCTTCCTATTGACATCTCTATCTTGGTATTTACCTCACTTACTACCCTGATTTTGGGGGCTAGGATTTCTTCTCCTTCCAGTGCTTCCCCTTGGCTAGTTTAAATGCTTGCCAATGAAGCCTTTCAGCCTATCACCTAGGATCTTGGTTCCCTCCTGGACAGATGCAGACCATCGCACCAGTATAGGCCTGCATCACTCCAGGTGGACCCCCAGTCCCCAGTGAAGCCAAACCCTGAGCTCTGCACCAGTTTTTCAACCACTGATTGAATCCCATGGTGGAGCACCTAGCCTCACCCATGCCATAGACAGGCAGCACTCGGAGAAGGTTACCATGCGTGCTACTTGTCTAAGGCCCTCCCTAACTCCACAAACTCTTCCTGCACTGCACTGATCCCTTTCTCAGTCAGGTCATTTGTCCCTAGGTGGACAATGACATCCAGCTCCCTCCTGTGCAGCTGCTCTGGCAATCCTGAGGATTTGCTCCTGTCCCTCCAAGCCATGGCGCCAGGAGGTACCTTATCTCCCTCTCCCTTCTCCCCCAGTTCTACCCTCCTAACAATGGAGTCCCCCACCAGGAGTTGTTTCCTTCCCTGTGGGGCCCATGCCACCCTCCTGTTGGTCTTCTTTGTGGAGGTTCCCAGCATCATCCTTGGTCTTCACTGTGGTGCCTCCATAGAGGAACCACACTTTGCCAGAATGGCATGGAATTGTGGAGGGATAACTGGAGGGATGCCCTCTGTTCCACCACCCTCATCCTCCCTGAGCCACTGTGGTCCAACCACTCCTCTTTCCTGGCAACCTCTGAGGCAATGGCAGTGGCCCTGGTGGTCCCTGGGTGGGAGAGGAAGTCCCCAAATCCTGGCCAACTCAGACTGGAGATGAGCAACCTCCTCCCTCCACCCAGAGAGGTGCCTGCAGGTGGGACAACACCGCATCCTCCAGAACATCTCCCAGAAGACTGCTGCTCCACAGCCGCTGCACTGCACTACTCCCATCATAGAAACATAGAAACATAGATTTTGAAGGCAGATAAGGACCACTTGGCCCACCCAGTCTGCCCATTTCCCTTCCTATTAGATAAGCTGCAGATTCCAGTTAACCAACAGCCTACTTCCTGCAACCCCCCACAATTGCCTAATGTCTGTCCCATGCATGTTTGAATTCCCCACTGTTTTAGGACCCAACAACCTCCCAGGAAGGTGGTTCTATGCATCCACCACTCTCTCCGTGAAAAAAAATTCCTCCCATTACCCCTGAACCGTCCCCTGCCTATCTTTATATTGTGCCCCCTTGTTCTTACACATCTCTTTTTCTGAAAGATGCTATCCTCTTGGACTTTGTTGATTCCTTGAGGTACTTGAAAATTTCTATCATGTCCCCGTCCTCCTTTCATCAAGGGTATACATATTAAGCTCTCTCAGTCTCTCTCTTCATATGGTTTCTGCTGCAGACCCTGCACCATTTTAGCTGCCCTCCTCTGGACTGCTTCCATCCTGTCTATGTCCTTGCGTAGATGGGGTCTCCAAAACTGCACACAGTATTCCAGATGGGGTATCACCAACTGTCTGTACAGAGGAATAACCACTTCCCTTTTTCTACTTGTGATGCCCCTTGCTATGCATCCCAGTATCCCCTGGCTCTCCTTACTGACTTCTCACATTGCTTACCCACTTTCAAGTCATTTGATATGACTACCCACATCCTTTCCATTTTGTTGTAGTTAGTACCTCCTGCTATTGTGTACTCTTCTCCTGGGTTTTTGTTTCCTAGGTGCATTATTTTGCACTTCTTTGCATTGAATCTAAGTTGCCATATGTCTGACCATTCCTCCAACCTTGACAAGTCCTTCTCATCCTTTCTACCCCCCTTGTGTATCAACTCTGTTACAGATCTTTGTGTCATCTGCAAAGAGGCATACCTTTCCTCCAGTCCCTCTGCAATGTCACCTATAAAGATGTTAAAGAGGACTGGACCCAGTACTGAGCACTGTGGTACTCTACTAGTAACCCCCTTTGTTTGGAATGTGTTCCATTCACTATTACCTTCTGTGTCCTAATGTACAGCCAGTTTGCTACCCAGGTTACTAATCCTGGAACCTACTCCCAGGCTGGCTAACTTGATTATTAGTCTTTTGTGGGGACTGTGTCAAATGTCTTGCTAAAGTCTAGGTAGGCCATCGTGTCTTATTTTGGCCTCTTAACTGTTGTTTTGGATACTTACTTTTCCTCTGTTTATTTATTTTTACTTTTTTTTTTTTTCTCCCTACTTATTTACTGCCTCTGTGCCCTTTAAGCTCCTGGTCTTCCTGTTCTGAGACAAGAAGTTCCTATATTTCTCAGTAGTGTCCTTACTTGCTCAGAGTACTGCTTTAAGTCCATCCCAATACCATTTCCAACCGTGTCCTGTATTTTATTATTATTATTTTGATAATCTTTGATTGTTGTTTTTATTAAGTCCCCAAATTCCTCTTTTCAAGTAGAGGTGTTCAGTCTCCATGTAGTTCTCTCTCCCAGTCCCTTAGTTGCAAATCTACTGTAATTGCCAAATGGTCTGAGACTCAGTCTGGGGTGTATAACACAATTTTTAGTTTGCTGTAAATTTAGCTGACTCCATAAAAATAATCAAGACTAGAATTTGATTGATTGAGGTTAGAGTAAAGTCGTAGTCCCTGGAGGAGGGCTTTAACTCTCTATACATCTAGCATAGCTAGTTCTTGCATACCTCCTCTTACTGCCTTACTCATTTTCCGGTTAGTGGTCACGTTCTATAAGGAATGGTCCAAAGTCAGGTTCAACACAAATTAAAATACCTCAATCAGCACTGCACCCTCCCAGTTCTGAAATTTTTCCCAAATAAGGTTTTATAGAAATATGGGTCATCAGAGTTAGGTGCATACATATTAATCAAATGTATTTTTGAGAAAAAGGTGGTTTGTGACTATTACTATTCTATCATCCCAAATGTCATTTCAGTTTCCACCTCCAAAAGAAGATTCCTTTTAATTAATATCGCAGTACCCGCCTTCTTTCCGTGGGATGAGATGAGCTACAACTTTGCCCACCCATGTTCTTTCTCAGTTTTGAATGTTCAAATGGAGGAAGTTTTGTTTCTAAGAAACAAATATCAGTTTTAATTTCTGCAAGTAGTGCAAGACCTTAGTTCTTTTAATGGGAAATTAAGTCCCTGGACATTCAGGGCTGTCACTCTCAGAGTACCCATTTGTTTCCATAGAGTTTCATCCACAAGATCTTCAATATATGTCCTGGTATTTGGGTATCAGTATTATTGCTCAGATCAGCCCTTCTTTCTCCTCTAGTACAGCTCATATCCTAGCTAGGAATTCCCAGCTACCTCACCATGTACATACAATTCATTAGAGCTGGCGGTGCCAGCCTATTAACTGACAAACATTGCCTTATAAGGAAAACATGAATATAAACATTAACCATATGGAAACAGTAAATGGCACATTAATGGTGTGATAGATATTGTACTCCCAAGGTAAAGTAAAGATGTTTATGCAGCTATTGCTGCCTTGCTCATTAAGAAACTAGCCTAACCTGTGAGGGTCAGCGTGGTGAGGCGGCACCATCTGACAGCTGAGCAGCTCGGCATTCCCATTAGCCGCTATCAGCCTGTAGAATGGCCTGCCAGTGACAGTCAGTCAGGACCATGACCTCTGATTTAATGTGAAAAAATTGAAACAGAAAGAGTGGGAAATTGTGCCCCTTAGCCTATATGAATATCAGCTTGATACATGGCTTGGCCAATCCCACAGTATCTAACCAATAATACCCTTGCCTCATGGTTGCCCATCTTCCACCAACACCCATGTCCTCCCTCCACTTTGGTCCCCACAGTCTCACTTCAACAATATGTACAGTAAAAGAAAGGAGGAAATTCAACCTAAATACATAGATACTGTCTGAGAGCTCAAATTGTCCTCCTAAAGTGATTAAACAAATGTTCATTTGTTCCTCTGTACACTTTAGCCCTTGCTTCTTCTTCATTTTCAGATCTTAAGCATCAGAAACATTTGAGGGAGGGTAAATTTAATATCCCAAGTTCGTGGAAAGTTATATGGAAGGTCAGAATCAGGAGGCCCATCTGGTGATGAGCGTTAAGCCAGGGTTTGGGGAGATCAGTGGGAGCAGTTTATTCTGTTCGGTTGCCTGTGGGATCAGGAAACCATGCAACTTCAGATAAAAAGAAGAAAGAAATCAGTTCCCAACCTGTGAAACTAAATGAGGATAGTTATCTAGTCTGCCGACTTGTTCAGGGTCCCTTCTGATAGAGAGCCAGCTTTAAGTATCATACTGTCCTGGATGCTCACTGAAATAATTTTGTTCTCTCGGGCCAGCAGTTGTTTCAGCTCAGCGCTCAGTGAGGCCAAGAAACTGTGGTGGAGCAGCCTCTATAGCCTACTGTCTCTTCTCCATGCTATCTGGGTGATCTCGTGTTCTAGCATAGCTGAAAGGCAGTCTAGGACAGGGATCCCATTTTTAAGTAGCTGCCTCAAATATCGAATCAGAAGATTGGGGTCCCTTTCCATGTGGACCCTAAGACGAGTTGGTAAAGAAGTTGAATTTTAATATTCTTATCTTTAGCTTGTTTAATAAGATCTTTTACTTGCCATCTCTGACCATTCAGATAGTCCAAAAGTCGTGGTTAAATGTAATACGTTGGTCATTCAGCAGTAATTCTTTCTGCTTCCAAGCAGTTTGCAGAATATATTGTCTGTCTCTGTAATCCAACATTCTTACCACAATGAAACAGGGTCTGGCTCCTTGCTCTTTAGGCTTTGGAATAAGCGGCTGTGGTGCCCTCTCTATCGGCATGTGGGGTCTTCTGTACTTTCAGCAGTGATCAGAGGATATTGAGGATGAAGTCTTCCATAGTAGGGTATGAACTCTCTATCTCCTCCGAACTCCATATAAATGGAAATTATTCCACCTGGAGTGATTTTCCAAGTCATCAATTTTATCGGTAAGTTCTTTCTGTTTTGCGAGTAGGTAGAGAACAGCCCGATTGTGTTGGACAGTTGAGTCAGAGAGGGCACTGATGTTGTGCATTTATCTGTTTGTTGTATATCAGCTCTCACATACGCAACTTAGGACTTGACTTGGTGGAAGCTTTTAATTATTCCACCTAGTTTTGCCATAATCATCTGTTGATCCAGCAATTCCATCCAGTCTTCCGGTCGGCCACACTTGCAACTGGAGAACGAGGTCAAGAGTCTTCCTGTGGGCTGTGATTTTATCTGACTCATCAATGCTTTTATTTTAGCAGCTTGAGAGTTTTTCGCCCACTGTTTGGCTGTTGCCATCTTTAGAGTGAAGCTCTTGCTTATTTTTATTATTTTCATTGAGTTTTGCTGGTATTTAATTATTGCTAGTCAGAGGAGATCCCGACAGCGCTGAGACTAGGCAGCCATTCGGATAGCGATGTCACGGAAGTCCTGGTACTCAGATGTTTTTGAGATAATTAAGAGCAAAAGATGGTGTCGCCTCTTAGCAAGTAGTCAGGAAGGCATCCTGTGACGTGTTTCCCAGGGGTGTGCCAAATTAATTTATTTTCTGTTGTTTTAAAAGTAATAAAAAAAAAAAAGAATTAGCCTGGTTTGTTTCTTTTTGTCCTGTTTTAGGTGGTGGAGTGGGGTGAACAAGTGCATGTGTCTGTTCAGTGTGATGGCCCTTCAGAGATTAAGCATAGTACCAGTTTCCTTTTATGAGGTTATTTACAGAAAAAGTAAACTGGATTTAAAATTGAACAATTTACACTTTTATGTGTCTTTCTGATGATTGCCTTGCTATTGGTGGAGCGAGCACTTGTGCATTTAGTTTGGCAGCAGGTGTACCAAAAGAATTTAAAACAATAAAAGTACAGCTCATATTTTAGGGTGGTGGCATGGGCAGTGGTTACGTTGTTTGTTCCCTGTGTGTGCTTTAATTGTTGGGGTGGTTTTGTGGCAGCTGGCAGCTCAGGCAGCTTAGGGACTACATATGAAGACATGAAGTGAAATGGGAAAGAAGAATGGAAACAAATGAAGACACTGGCCCAAATATTCAAACTGTGCCAGGCTGTGGGCGCAAGCTTGGGCGCAGCGCAACAGCTGCGCGGGGTGTGGACTGGGCGGGATATTCAAAGAGCTGCACCACGGCTCAGCAGCATTGAATATCGCACCTGCCACCCCAGTGTGCATGGTGCAGTGGCACTGCTCCAGCACAAGTGGCCAGAGTGGGAGCATGGGATGCATTAGCGCAAGTTCCATTGCACTATGCACAGCAACTGCGATATTCAAAACTTGACATGCAAATGGGGCCATAATGTGCAAGGCACAAATGAGACCATGGCATGTCATTATAATCCCATTGCATGCAGGTGTGCCAATCCCTGACGACTTGCACCTGGCGCTCTGCCAGGCAGCAGCCATCGGGGACCGATGCCTCCTGCAGCCGGCAATGTGCTCCACAGCCCGATCGCAGGCATTTGTATAAAAAGAAATAAGTGCTTCCCATACCCTGGTGGTCCAGTGGATCGCTATCTGCCCAATCATGGGCATTTGTAAAAAGAAATAAGTGCTTCCAATATCCCTGGTGGTCCAGTGGACTGCTATCTGCCCGATCGCAGGCATCTGTGTAAAGTCAGAACTAAGTCCAATATCCCTGGTGGTCCAGTGGACCGCTATCTGCCTGATCACGGGCATTTGTATAAAAAGAAATAAGTGCTTCCAATATCCCTGGCGGTCAGTGGACACGCTATCTACTCGAATCGCGGGCATTTGTATAAAAAGAAATAAGTGCTTCCAATATCCCTGGTGGTCCAGTGGACGCTATCTGCCTGATTGCGGGCATCTGTGTAAAGTCAGAACTAAGTCCAATATCCCTGGTGGTCCAATGGACGCTATCTGCCGATCGCGGGCATCTGTGTAAAGTCAGAACTAAGTCCATTGTCTCTGGTGGTCCAGTGGACCGCTATCTGCCCGATCATTAGGCATTTGTAATTAAAATAAAAATAAGTCAAATATCCCTGGTGGTCTAGGGTAACCCCTTCCCACCCGCCCACTGAGCCCTTCTCGCTCCCCGTCAGCGGCGGGCGGCAGCACCCACCGCCTGCGCCCTGCTGCCCGCCGACCGACATCGTCCGGTAGGGCTGTCGCCCATTGGTTCTGGCCGCTGAGCCAATGGGTCTGTATACCATACTACACATTCAGATATGTGAATGATTCATTCACATATCTGGAATGTCTCATCTGAAACCGACTCGCCCATTGGCTCATGCTGTGAACCAATGGGCATACAGCCCCGACAGTGTCAGTCAGTGGCGGCGGGCGGCAGGTGGTGGTGCTGCCATCCACCGGCTGACCCGGGGCCGGGCGGTGGGGCTCAGTGGTGGTGAGAGGGTACCCTAGACCACCAGGGATATTGGACTTATTTCTATTTTAAATTACAAATGCTCACGATCGGCAGATAGCGGTCCACTGACCACCAGGGATATTGGACTTAGTTCGACTTTACACAGATGCTCGCGATCGGCAGATAGTGGTCCACTGGGACAGCAGTGATATTGAACATACTTATTTTTTTTTACAAATGCCTGTGATCGGCAGATAGTGGTCCACTGGACCAACAGGGATATTGGACAGTTTATTATTTTCTTTTTACAAATGCCCGCAATGGGCATGAGGCGCCGCCAGGTGCAGCCGGAGTTCGCGGTCACCCAGCGGTGGCAATCGTGCGGTTGCACCGTACGCGGCAGCTCACCTGTGGGTGGCCATCAGTTGTTCCTTTTTTTTTGATCAACTTTGTGCTGGCGCAGGTAGGGTTGCGCATGCATGGCTCTGCACATCCTGGGCTGAATATCGGGCTGTGCAGGGTATGCATGGGCATGCCCCTATCTGCGCCTGCATACATTACTGATGCGCTCGGGTGCATCGATTTGTGCTGCGACTTTTCCTTTTGAATATTGCGCCAGTTAATATCGGTTGGCGATGATGCTAACACTGTTGCGCCATGCTAACACTTTTGAATATCTGGGGCCACTGAGCACAATAAGACACAGTTCAAGCAGGGTAAGTGTGCTAAAAGGAATGGAAAGATACCATTTTTTATAGCAGTTTGGTGTATGCTGACTGTGAGAAATGAGTGCTAAAATGGTACAAACTGATTTGGCTTGGTAGATCAGAGTAGTGCCAGCAGGCGAGCAGAGGCATGGCCAAACGATGATGAGTTTACTACATACATAAATCTACAGTAGGTTTCTAGATTTATACATATAGTAGTTCAGATCAACACATTTGTACAGTGGCTCTTGAGTCAACACCTATTGCATACATGTATAACCTGTTGCAGTCCAATACAACTATAACCACTAAACCGTTTTTATTCGTTTTCTCTCTGAACATAACCTGGGACTTTTATACAATGATCTGTATGGACTTTTAAAACTGTGTGTCATTGTTCTGTAAGTGCTTTGAGCCTGACTCAACTGCTTTCCCTCTGGAATTGCTTATTGTACATGTTTATTTATTTATTGAAAACTTCAGAGACTGATTTTGAGCACAAGTGCTCAGTTACAAAGGTTCCACATCAAACACAGAGTCACAAAAAAATTACGCAGGTAGTTTCAGAGGAAATGCAGTTGAGTCGGAACTTGTAATGTTTTCTGTGACTATGAATTTGACATGAAACCTTTATAAATGAGCTCTTGTGCTCAAAGGTAATTTCAAAGTTTTCAATAAATAAATAATATATATATACTGTATATACATTCTTTGCAAAGGGTGAGCATTAGTGTTGACAACCTCAAGGAGGACCCCACCACTGATTCAGCAAGACCCTGAAGAGCCAAAACCTTTATGTTTTTTCTTTGGCTGCTTGGGGTCTGGGGATAGGGAATTAGAGTTGGAAACCCTAATGCTGCATTTCCTATTTTTGTGTCATTAAATTAAACCCCAACTGGTGGATTAATGATGTATTTTGCAAAGAATATACATATTTATGTAATAAGCATGGACTTAAAGCCGTTGTACAAATCTGTTTCTGAGCTACTATGTTTATAAATGTAAAATCTTACAATTATACATCTAGTAAACTCATCATCATAGATTTATGCATATAGTAACCTTGTCTTCTATGTAACCACGCCCCTCCTGCCCTCTGGCACTACTTATTTGATTTAACACAGTGTAGTAGCAACCCACCCAAAACACACAAACTGAATGCCACTTGAATCTGCACCATGTACCTAACACGACTGTGGTATGCACACCCCACCAAAAAGTGTGAAATTCTAACTGGAAGCTGCAACTCAGTTTACATCTGTACTTCCTCTGCTGTGCATCCACCTGCCTGCATCCCAGCTACCTCTCTTTCACACTCAGCTACCTTTCCATGAGTTACTCTCAGCAATGCACATTCAAGAATCAATTTAAAATCCCAAATACTTCAATCTTTATTTTGTTTCCCATTCTATGCAATCTTTCCTCACCACACTGTGGCTCCTGCTCACATGCTGCAGTTCTGCTTGCTCCAGATCCCACTCGATCACCATAAAATTTGAAATGAAAACTCCAACTCGCTGACACCAGCTCATTCACACACAAAGTTGATGCTAGCAATATGACTGTATTGGTAGCTTCAACTTGCTTACTAAAAACTGTCACCATCTTGATAGCAGTTTTTCTAAAGAGTCACTACCTTAGCCAGTGAGCTGACATGTGCTGTAGCAACGTCACCTCTAGTGTCATGACGGGCGTGTTCATGGCAACGGGGATGCCCTAGCACTACTTCACAAAATAATCCCATAAACTATTGAGTTTCTTTTAAAGGAAAAAAAACTATCACACTAGCTCCTGCCCTACTGCAGAAATGGAACATGCTGGGGAGCATGTGTGATGCCTGATTTATCTAGTCATGCTACTTGGCCTCAGACATCTCATTTGTGGCTTATGCCACTCGTGAGGTTACCAGAATCAAACAGCACTGTATGTATAGATAATTCAGGTATCACACAGCCCCCTGCATATCACTTATCGGTGACCACAAAGGTATCAATACAGTATTGTAGTCACCACCGATTTATTCATATAGTATTGTCATCATCCACCCCACTTGTCGACACTTCTTCATGCAGTTTCATATCAGTCCATGGCTCCTGTAGTGTATTTAGCTCCCATCAGTTACCTGTACAGGGTATCCTGTGATAAGAGTGCCCACTACTGGCGCTTGTAAAAGGGTGACTCAATAGTGGCATCTGTTGACAGGGCTACTGGATGGGGAGTTGAATACAGCTATAGCAAATTCCTGTCGCTATATGTATACGCATGCGTGGGGGGTGAGCATGATGTATGGAAGGGAGGAGGGTTTGTGGGGTGTAGCATGCCAGTGGGTTGCTGAGCTGGCTGTGTGGTGTGGTGGGTTAGAATCTGGGCACATCTGTATTTTGCGCGGTCCGTGAATTTTTTCACCCGACCAAGCACCCTTGGAGTTGAGAATCCTTTAGTAGAGGGGTGCGGGGTGAAGCTCCTTGGGGGATGCAGGGGCACAGGCCCCACAAAAACAAAAAATATGTTTTCAGTGCCCTTTGGTCTGTGCCATGAGTGTACATTGGCAAACTGATTTTCGCTGATGTAGACTCACCCTAACCGTGATTGCTCTTTCTGTGATCGGGCCATATCACATAGAACCCCTGTCAGAGCACTTCATCCTGCAAGTAGCTTCTCTCAGCTGCTGCTCTTCTTGTCTGTCCTTCCATACTCCTTTCACTGTCCATCACCATTTGCCTGATATCCATTTTAAAAAAACACACACAACTCACCAGCAGCCACCATGATGGACTACCTCTTATGGACTGCCAGGACTAAAATTTGATGAGAACTCACTCTGTTCCCACCAACAAAAACCTGTCCTGCACCACTACACAGAGGTCCAGACCACATTAAAAGAAAGTATCATGTTCTCTTTAAAATAAAAACAGCAAACTGGCAAACAGTGCTCCTGGTTTATAAGTACTGTGCTTGCGATCCTGGTTGCCAAAACCAGTACCATTTTGGTTCAGTTTTGTAAATAGCACTCGATCCACCAAGAAGTGGCAACAAATTTTCCTAAATAAAAATACTGCAGCAAACAATGTCCTTCCTTTGCATAAATCAAATGAAATATGGGATGGGGAGCTTGTTAGATAAATGATTTATCTTCACTCAAGCAGTTTGACTTATGCACTCATGAGGTTACCCAAGATCGGTCTGCTCTTGTGAAGATAAATCATTTTTCCAACAGCTCCCCATTGCGTATCCTCATTTATATATTCTTTGCAAAAAAAAAAACTGTGTTAATGCACCCATTAGGGTTCAGATTAAAGTGATGTATCCCCACCCAGGTATGCATTTCTATCTGACAGCTCTACCTGGTGGGCTGGGTTAGGGGAAGAATATGTCACTCAGCACATTGGCTAGGTTTGGCTATTCTGCAAGGGGCACCAAGTAACTCCTGATAAAGGAAGCAATAAATGTAATGTCCAATACCAGAAGTGGGATTCTTAAGTGTGGCTTTTATTCACATCCAGCAGAATAAACAAAGTATAGATGGACCCACGGGCTACACTCCTGGTAATGCAGATTTAAGGAGACCAGAACACATCCTCATTCACATTAGCCCTCAGGCTCTGAAACACACTGGGCACACAGCCTGAACTTACACTGCTCTGGGTTTTCCTTTGCTCGGCTCCTTGCCAGCCACTTGGACACTTTCCATATAGCATGGAAACATTTACTGGTGTCTCCCTAAACCACCTATGAGCACTTCTGCTCCATAAGGAATCTTCCTCATCAATCCCATGTTCTGGTACTTTTCTCAGGCACTGCCAAGTACCTGAGAGGAAGCAACAGATGTCCCAGAGCAACCTAGAGAGATGAATTTGGTTACTACTGATGGGGGGTCTCCACCTCTCACTCCCATAATTCATACCTGGCCATTTCTCTGGACTGTAACACTTCATCCTTTAACACACCTTGCTGTGTAGATTCTTTTTAAATGTATTTCACATTTAATCTACTGTCTTTACATCCAATTTGTGCTGGACTTGAACATACTTAAAAGTGGCTTTGTCCATTACTCTAGACCCCCACAGAGTTAAGCAGTCCAATCCCCCATCTTCCAAACTGTACTTGGCTGTCTTTCCTGACCCCAAAGTAACAGTCCTTTAGTTTCATCTTGATGCAGGTGAAAACACATGGCCCTTTAGCAGGCGAACTCACCCTTCGGTTGCAGGTGCCTCACAGGCGTTCCTCCTCAAGGAACTCTCTTCAGAGCTTCTGGTGCCTCGGCATGAACTTAAACCAGGCAGCTTCTTTTCCTAAGCTGGACCAAGGGGTTTGCCCTGGAAGCAGTGATTCCTTCCCCCATCCAGGGATGGGGCTCTGAACCATTGAAAGCGGTCTCCACCACTTCAATATGCTCTTCTGTGTTCCTCTTCAGGTGAGAACACACACCATACCAAAATAATAGCTCTTTGTCAGTGCTTAGAGCTCTGAGGGCCTGCTTACAGCAGAGCACCTCTTTCAGACTGCCACCTCTACTGAACTATACAGACTCACTTCAAATTCCCCAACGCTCTACTCTAACCTCCAACTGCAACATTCCAGTGTGGCTATGCAGGTGCAACAGTTCTAAATGATGTCATCCCTCAGTCTCAGCTGAGACGAGAACAGAGTGAGACAGTGTGATCCATTTAACTAGAGTTTCACAAGCTGTCTTCCCTGCCTACCACTAGGTCTTACTGGGATTCTAGTAACCCCGGATAACAGGGGTTACAGTGACAAAAGTAGGGAAATGTGGTATTAGGGTTTCCAGCCTAACTCCCCACACCATCCCCAGGAAGCAAAAGGAAAAAATATTATGGTTTTGGCTGTCCTCAGTCTTTGCAAATCAGGAAGGTTCTTCCTGGGGTTCCCAACCCCTAATGCTCAACCCATTTCCTGATCAAATAAGTTAAGATGTAATCTGTTTTCTTCATGCAGGGCCCACAGATTGTTGGAAACATGTGGGGAGACACAGTTCTGTACATTTGAAGACTGTATCAAAATAGGGTGAGCATTAGGTTGAGAACCCAAAGAAGACCTCACCTCTGATTTGCCAAGATTCAGAATAGCCAAAGCTGTAATGATTTTCCTTTTGCTGTCTGGGGTGGGGTGGGGTTAGTGCTGTACATTTCGTTGCTTTTGTTGGTTTAATCTGAGTCCTAACTGGTATATTAATGCAGTTTTTTTGCAAAACATTTCCTTTCTTGTTGAGATAGTAGAATCATATCTTCATTATCCATCTGACTGCAGGGTACAGGACCCTCTGGGCCCTGTGCTTCCATGTCTTCTATAAATGTACACATTCATGTGGGTGTAGAAGCACAGGCCCTCTGGTCCCTATGTTTCCATGCTTCCAGGAAGCAGTTTATCTGCTTTGTTGCAATTGTTTTGTTGTGGTGCTTACTTCAAAATAGAAATATATTAAGTGTGCCTCTTAACTCCAAGTAATTCATAGTACAGGCAAAATGTTGATTTTAGTTTTTTAGCCATATATTAGTACATTTTGTCAGTTTTGTATTGAAGTTGCAATGCTTGTAGTCCATGACAAGATACACCTTTGCTGCACTTTTGATGCTAATCAGACTTTACTTGTGGATTTGGCACCATGGTGAAATTTGGAGGTAACTTTGGGTGCAGTGCATACCCCGTTATTTTTGGGGGAGTATTATGTGTTAGTGTTGTACTCATTGAGATTTTATTTATATATAGATAGTCCATTAACTCCAAATATTGACAGAGTTATGGTTTGTTAAAGTTGTAAAGTTATCCTATGGGAATAATCATTTTTAATTTTCATGTTTTCATATGTCTGTTTTCAGTTGTTATTTTGTAGGGGCTTACTGTATGGTTGTAGTACTCACTGAGACATTTCTTTTGGTATATAGATTGTCCCTTAATGCCAAAGACTGCTAAGCTTCTAGCTTGTTAAAGCTGCAATGTTATCAATGAAATTTTCATTTTAATGTTTATGTGTTTATATGGCCCTGCATTTTATTGTGGGTATTATTTGTTAGTTTTGTAGTACTCTGTGTGACCTTTCTTTTGATATATAGAGTACCTTAAGTGCAAATACTGACAGAGTTATGTCTTATTAAAGTTGCAGTGTTATCCTATGAGAATGTAATTTTTTTATTTTATATTTTTATATGTCTATTTTCACTTGGTATTTCTTAGGGACTTAGACTTGTAGTACTCAATTAAATATTTCTTTTGATATAGATGTATATGTGTGTGCGTGTGTATATATATATATATATACGTACATACATATATATATATATATATATATATATATATATATACTGTATATATATATATATATATATATATATATATAACGGCCTTAACTCAAAAGTTTGACAGAGTTACAGCTTGTTAATGCAATATTATCCTATAGAATTTTCATTTTATATTTTTTATACACTCTGAATTTTTTTTGGGGGGTTATTATGTGTTAGTCTTGTAGTACTCATTAAAACCTTTTTATGTAAAGATTATCCTTTAACTGCAAATTTTGACAGAGGCATGGTTTGGTAACGTTGAAATATGCAAAAAAAAAAACCCTAAGTCCAGATTCTTCTTTTTGTATGACCTGATCCTCTTTTGTGAGATTTTGTGAGCTCATGAAAGAGGACTGGTTCATATGAAAGAAAAATGTAAAAAACTATGTCAAATTCTTTCTTGTGAGGCCCTATCTTCTTTTGTGAGATTTTCGTGAGCTCACAAAACAAGATTAGTTCTCCACGAAGACTAATATACAAATTTTTCTTTGTGGGGCCCTATTCTTCATTCATCTGGCCCTGTTCTTTCATGAGGCCATATGAAAGCAGAAAATCATCTTATAAGACAAGATTTTTGAATGCTTCAAAAACATATTTAGAGGTCATTTTCAGAAAACAAAGTGCATAATCTTTCTAAGTGGGTCCCGTTTAGCTACTTTCATGTCTTGAGTGTCTCTGCAGGCCATCATTTTTATGGGTTTTCAAAATATTTAAAAAGACAACCCAGAAACAAGATGGCTGCCATGTGAAGAAGACTGTTCTCTCACAAAAGAAGATTACACCATCATGAAGAGAAATCCTCTTTGCATGGCCCAATTTTTCTTTTGTACCAAACAGCTATCAAAAGACCCTGCATGCTCAAAACTGAATTTTCAAATTCTTATAACTTAGGAACGGATTAATATTTTACAGCAAACCAACAAAGGCACCATTGTGAGGCAAGCCCTTTCAATCATAAAATGTTAGTCCCAAACTCCAAACCATCTGGGTGCTAGGCAATGACACACAAAAAACCCACAGCCATAAATACAGATTTTCCACTGTTTCCACTATCCGGATCTCAGAATCTGCCGTAACCAGAACAAAACTTCACAAATAAAAAGCCTTGCCCCTCCCCGACTGCTCATGCCAAATTTCATGCAATTCCATTGAATGGGACCAAAACTATTAAGGTTCAGATTCAGGGTTTAACATTAAACAGTCCAAAAGTGCAAAGCAGCTCAAATGCTCCAAGTGTGCCAGATAACAAAACCAATGACAAGAAAAGTTAAATATCATATATATTATATATAGTAGTATGTTTTAATCTGTTTAAATAAAAGCTAATTTTATTGCAGCTAGAGTGGTGCAGATATTTGCCTTTTCTTTTAACATTAAACAGCTTACTCAGCCCTAATTATAGTGACACTGCTGCACCACTATAAAATACAGTATATGAGCAAAGGAGAGACAGAGAAAAAGAGAGAGAGAGAGAGAGAGAGAGAGAAAGAGATGTTTAGACATTTCAACAGGGCTAAACATGTTTGGCAGTAGGATACATTATTTCAGAAAGCTGTTCATTTTCAACCAGTGTCCACTTATTTATAACTAGCTTCTGTCACGGATTGCACTTAACCCTTTCTACCCATTAGCACCATATAGCATCAGAACCATCCATTGCTTAACCTGACCCAAAATGGTGGCATCAGATAGAATGAGTTAAGGGTGGGCACTGTGAGCTCATGGGACCTGACCCCCAGGAGTGGGTTTGTGACAGCTTCCAATTCCCTCTGTGGCTTATGAGTTGAGTTTCATAGCAACAGATCAATAAGAGGCATATGGTTTATTTCAGTGAGGGTGAAGTGTGAATTTTGTATTATGTATAATGAGCCAACTTCCTTAGTCATGCATGCATGCATGGTTTACACTGACAGCCCCCATTCTCTTGAGAAGAGACTTTTTACCTTTCTGGCAGCAAATAGGAGTTTCTGTCAATGCTGCATGTTGCTTGCAGTATAACAGGGCTTTAAAGAACCCCTGATGTTGTTGGAACAACTCCGAAAAACATAGGGCCTGATTCACTAAGGTTGATGCAGGTCTTGCACCAAGCCCTGAACCATCTACAGTAATTGGCACTGCTGTATGCCAAGCCCCCTTTAGTGCAACACAGCCTGATTTATGAAGGGCTGGTGCAGCTGTGATAGTTTCCCACTTCACAGCAGTATGCGAAACCGCTGGCATAAGCCCAGTAATATGGGTCCCCAGTGGCATAATGTTAGACTGGGGTAGCTGGTCTAACTTGTTGCATCTGCACAAAGGACTTGTGGCAGGGTTTGTGGCAGGCACTGGTCCTGAACTGCACTTGCCACAAAGTTTGAAGCAAGTTGTTCCTTGCATCAAACCCTCTGCCACAAATCCCATCGCCAATCCACAACACTTCATGAATCAGGCCTCCAATACCTAGACACAATATAGATTATATTTCACCTTTTTTGTAATTTTCATCCTTATTTGTTTATTACAAGGGACATTTACATAGAAACAGGATTTCTGCCCTATTTGCTCTGCCTGCTTGCCTACTTCTGCAGTCACAGTTCTGTTTATGACATCCCAATATGTTGCTGTGGAGATAATAACAATGTCATAAACACAGCATTATGATGTCATGTGTAGACAAGCAGCCAAAGCTAATAAAGTCAAAGGACAGCAATCTTGTTTTTAGATCCCTTCCCTCAGTAATGAAGAAAATGGAAATAATTGCAAAATATGGTTCTTACTGAATGCTGCAGAGGTAAAAGCACATAACTTTCAGGGCCATAAACAATACTGTCAAAGGAAATCTTGGCTACAATAAACTTGTAGCTGGGCCAGTGCACGGAGGGCTGAGGCACTGGATGGGACGCCTCACCTCTGGCCACACCAGCGACCTAGATTCAGTAATGGACCAAGATCACTCCAGGGTCTGGCAGGGGAAGGATGATTTATTATCATCCATTGATGGAGCTCTCCTCCTTTGAGGCGGAGGAACAGTGTGCACTGCTGCTTGGCTGCCACCTAGTGGAGGGTAGGTGGCATAGCAGGTCACGGAATGAAAGTTGAAGGCGGGCGCCGAAAGCATGCACTGTCTTCACAGTCTACATGTTCACGCATTGCATACTACTGGTTCTGACTCAAGGAGTATTGGGAAGAAAAGAACCCCTGTCTTCAGGATGATGCTGTGACCCTGAAGGCACCACACCATTACCATCCATGACACCCACTCAAACAGGAGTGAGAATAGGGCTCCCATATCCACAAGGATTTCTGTATTTTACAGGGATTTAGAGCCTCTACAGGGAACTTGCTCACATTGACTTGCAATGGTTATACAGGAAAACAGAGAAATTCTGCTTCCATAGAAAATAATGTAATCTACAGGAAAACACAACAAAATCACCCTGGAGTTACAGGAAAATGCCAAATCAGTCTAGGAGCATTTGAAGTAGATGGGTAAATCCTAGAACTATGGTGAAGGGCTGAGGTTCGACAGCAGAAGGGGCTAATGGGAGGAACAAGAGGATAAAATACATATGAAAAAGGATTGCAAACATATTTGAATGATATACACAATTCATTTTAACTGTCACATTTTCACAGTTATCCAACTGGTATCAGGGCTCTTTAAATGGAACATAAGGAATAGGTAATTTAAAGCAATACTTTCTTGGTGTTTTCTGTTCATTACTGACATCCAGTTAACATAGTTGAAGGTATTATATTTTTGCATTCTGCAGCTGTGTATTCCAACTCTGTTTAGTGCTTTGTGAAACAAACACACCGCAAACACACACACACACACTGAGGCTCAATGATAATCTTCAAAGCCTTGTGATGTCTGGTAGCTGGCTAATGGCCAGAAAACCAATATGATTAGTGGGGCTTTTCTCCTTTGAACTACAACAAGTTTACACCCATCAGCCAGATGATCACTGTCATCATTAACTTTGTCAGCACTGGCTTTTGAGGGCAGCCCTCCTACATTTCTACATCCATTGGTTTCTACAGTACACACCTACACAGTCTCCACTACAGCTCTATGATGCCAGTTTGACAACAATTTGCCAACCGGCATCACAGCGACAGAACTTATGTCAACATGAAGTTGCGGTTAACATAAATCCATATGGAAACCAGTCCTTGTTTCTATCGAGGGTTTGCCCTAGAACCCCCATGCAGGGGCTCTGCTTCCTGCATCCCCATACTAAACATAATCAACTCTGAGTCAGAGTTGATTCAGAGGGGACCAGGACTGGGAGACAGTGTGCTCGGTCTCTGGCTCACCATCACAGTAAACTGTCAATGTTGTCGCATCGATGTTGTTTGCTGTAATGGTGTCACTATCAGGGAGATCAACCCTACACAACAGTACTTTACCAATATGTTCACTTCGCATGCACATAAGCAAACATAAAATGACCCTCAATTTTGAATTCCATACAGAGAGAAAAAACTGGAATACACAGTATGCTATTTGTTAACAATATTTTGCTGTTCTGGATAAGAACAAATTAAACATTTAGATTTAAAGTGGCAATATTTGTTAGTTGCCAAAATGTCATCATATATGTTTTTAGCAAAAATGTGTTTCTTACTTCTTTAGATTCAACATCAATGTATATTTTAATTCCCTCAATGTCTTTTGAAAACAATGTTTATAACTAGTATTGCAATAAATGACTCAAGTCAATAAATATAGCGGCCACTAGCAGTGGTAAAATCTTCTGCTTAGGCCACATTTTACTGTGCAAACTAGTTTCATAATGTGGATGCATTAGTATGGTGCTCACACATACATTTCTGATGGTAAACAGCACAGCACCACACCATGGTGTTTAATCGTTTTATGCTGAGCGTGAAAGAGAGCAGGAACTTAACTTCAAAACCACATTATCACAGTTCAGCAATGAACTAACATGAAAAGAATGAGAATATTGATGTTTGTGCCAGAAATACAATGCTTTTAAAAAACATGGCAGGAATTGTTTTGCAGACTGATAATACTGCTGGTTTACACTCACCATTCTTAGCAGAACCTCATTTTCAATTATGCATTTAGGCTATTTTAACACTTTGAAATGAGGAAGAAAGAGTCCTAATGCACAATATTCCAGTTTAGGTTTGTGCCTGGAAATTATGTAAATTTCAGCTAGAAAAACATGCCCCCAACAAAGGAGCAACAAAAACAGCATTCTAATGTCAGGATTTGTCTAGTGCTTAAAGTAAGAGAAACAAAGGGCCCAATGAAACTAGAAATCCCCAGGTACTGACAAGAAATCCTGTTAGTTCTAAATTTTGATTCACATGACAGTTCAAAACAAGTTCTGGTCAGAGCCAATAGGGTTGTGGCGAGCTGCCAAATAAGTAAAATTACATGTGTGCGTAGAAATTATTTAATGCTTGGGTATAACTTGGCCATTTTGGAGGTGTTACACAACTTTTCAGCATGGCCTTTTGGGACCCTTCCACTTGAAGAGTGCCAGTGTAATTTTATTCACTTGTCCTGAAAGTCATTTCCAGAGTGACTGCACCATTCTGTGCTACAGGTGCGAAACACGTTTCAGACAGGATGTGATAAATGACAGCTGTATTGTTTACAAGGAGGTGTGCAAAAATGGCAATGCTGAAAATGTGGAGGAAAATATTAAAAATTGGCAAAGTTAGGAGCGTGCGTAGAAACTACTTAGCTTACACTTGCTTAACACAGTCATTTTTTAATTTTGTTCACCAAATTTGCAACATGGGTTTTTGGGACCCCTCCTCATGAGGGTGCCACTGTCATTGTGTGAACTGGTCCCAAAAGGTGATTCTGCACAGTGACCGTGAAATCACCTTTTGGGACCGAGTAATGAAAATGACAGTGAAAGTTTCATGAGGTGGGGTCCCACAAACCCTAAGTTGAAAATTTGGGGCTAAAATTCAAAAAATGGCTTATTTATCAACATAAGATGAAAACCCATTGAATGGAATTATAGCACAATTACCTTTGATTCTTCAGTTTGTGGTTCGGCTTTGAAGAAAGCAGACATTTCCCAGTCAGAGAAGATGACAGCACCGACCTCCAAAGGTAAGTATGGGGAAGGGAAGGGAGGGTGCGAGGAGGTGGGTGCTCAGTGGGAGGGTGGGGATGGGGGTACTGGGGTGATGACGAGTGCCCTTTTCTTTTTAAAAGAAAAAAAACATGCAAAATCATGTCGGGGACTGTTTTCTTTATTTACAGGTGACCAAAAAAAGCAGACATTTGGGCACACAAGTGGGCTCCCAGTGTGCCCACATGAGTGGGTACATGATGCTAACACAGGGATTGGGAACCCGATGTCAGCAGCGGAAAGAATACATCTGGGCACACTGGGTGGGTTCCCAGTGTGCCACATGAGTGGGGGGCAACATAGTGCTGACACAGGGATTTGGGGACCCCAATTTCAGTGTGTTTTCTTTGATACGGTGCTGGCGGCAGCGATGCAACTGCACATCGCAGCACTTGCACATGCACAGTTGTGGTGAATGGCATTTTGCCTTTCACAACATGACAGCACCAGCAGAACTGCTGCGTCGCGTGAGGCATGCATCGCAGTTCATGCCATGGAATGCAGAAGTAACAGCTGAAATAGTGTGGCTGTTATTCCGAGTGGCCGATCGTGGTGGGAGGGTTTCCAAGCTCCACTGGACTTTCGGAAGGATACTTCGAAGGTCCAATGGAAAGCTCCATGATTTACCATTTTAGAGCTACTGAGCGATCCCAAAATGGCTGTAGCTCTTCCCACACCCTAAACACAAGACTAACTCTATCCTTATACCAGATGACAAAGGGCCTTGAAGTAGACGATCTCCCTTTGCAGGAATCTCCTGGGCTTTTGATTCCTTGATCTTCACCCTACTCACAATAGCCAGAAAGTTTTCTAGTAATGCTCAAAATTAGAGGTGAAAGCAACATTTTGCAGTACTTTCCTTGAAAATGGCTTCTGACTCCCTCAACCAAAACTTGCTTCCCCTGAAAGGTTCACCTCTATATCAAGTGTGGGCTGTTTGTTGATAAAGCAGTGTAATGAAGGGAGGGATCCTCAATGTACCTCCACTCATTGAGGCCTAATTCAGTTTACCATCTTTTTAAGGCCCTTAGCGAATTCAATAGCAGACTTCTTGGAAGCAGACTGCTGGACATAGCCAACACCACAGAAAGATAGTTTGCTGTTTTGACAACTCTGAGAGAAAAACACAGTGGGTACTGACTGCAGCACAACAGTAATGCAATGTTACAGATCATGTGAAATCTATAGCATCGCATTACAAGACGTACTGGCACTATTTTTTTTTTTTTTACTTCCTGTCTTGCACCCTATGCTGCGGTTACTGTTGCTCTCTCCAGCCCCCGAAGGGGACACTTCAAAACATGCCACTGGCAGCTGGGTCTCTTCCTGGTCTCTCTCTCTCTGGAGGGTCACTGTAAATCATGTCACTGACATGGTGGTTCTCTCCTGGTCCCCATTCTAGGGGGGACACTGTAAATATGCTGATGGTGGTAGAGTCTCTCCCCAGTCCCTCCCTTCACTGACATCTCATCTGCTGAGTAATGATTCCCTTCCCCTGGTGGTGAGAAACCCTGCTTTGCTTGGTGGCACTTTAATCTCTCATCCAGCCTCCTTAAACAACAGCACCACCAGTGCTTGGTGTCTCCACTTAGCAGTACTTTCCTCTCTCCACCACTGCCCCAAAACACCAGCAGCACTACTTCTTGCTCCCACCACTTGGTGGTACTTTAATTTCACCTCTATCTCAGCCCAAAGACCGGGGCCACTGTTTTTTACACTTTCCTTTGTGGCACTTTACTCCCTCCCCATACCAGCTGCACTGGTTTTATGCTTGTTGTTCAATGGCATTTTACCCCCACCCCAACACTGGCTGCACTTTTTTATGTATTTGTTCAGCTGCCCTTTACTCTCTCCTACCCCCCCCAAACAGTGGCAGTGCCAGTTGTTACACTGGACAGTAAGGCCTGTGTACAACACCACTCAGGCAATCTGAGAGCCAGATTCATTTACATGGCAATTAAGTTACATTTGGAACTCCTTCCAGTGTCATCACAAAACTCCCAATCTCGTTTGCAGTTTAAAAGTAGTTATACAAATACTTATAGTAAGTTCCACAGATAAAGGTCCTGCTGCTTTACTTCATTTGCCTCCAGTTAGTTGAGTATATTTATGTATTATGTGGTAAACCTATACAGGCTATATTAACTTCTCTTGTCACTTAGCAGGTGTTTTTGGTATCTATGGCTTTGTAATGTACTGTGGGCCAGATATTCAAAAGAGTTGAGCCATGCACAATAGGGTTGCACCTAAGCAAGTCCGAAATCGCCCATTCTGCAATATTCAGCGGGGAGGCAGTTCGCCCCCCAAATCATGCTGAGCAACCAAACAATGATAATGAATGTATGCACAACTGAAGGGGGAGGAACCATGCATAAATGGCGCAGTGTGATATTCAACAACATGCCATGCGAATAGGGGAGCCAGCGGAAGTTGCCATAGCGGAAATGAGCCAAATAAAAGGGAGCAAGGAAGAGGCAAGAACGATACAGGGAAGGCACATGAGGCCAAACTCTAGCAGGACAAACTGGGCAGCAGGGACACACAGGGCAGGCCAGGAAAGGGCACCTGGAACCAACATGCTCAGGGAAGGTGTGGGAGCCACAGTGCAGAAGGGAAGTACTTGCCACACAGCAGTGAGGCCAGCACAGGCAGGTGTTCCGGTGCAGGAAGTAGCAGCCAGGACAGCGGGGGAATACAGAAACAGCTGCGGGGGTGAACACAAGCCAAGGACATGGCCAGTGCCACCATCCAGATGGAGCAGTAATGAGGGAGTGAGAAGGCGGGCAGCAGGGGTGTGGCAGTGGAAGGTCCGTGACAGTATGCACCCAACAGGCATACCGAGCCCACACAAGCTTCGAGCTGTATGAGTGATACAGAGATCGTGGGCAGTACTGCCTGATAAGGCAATTCTGAGCCAGCTCTGTGAGCTGTGCAGTGATGTGATGCAGGCACCCACGTGAACCACGCTCTGTCAGTGGAGATGAAAATGACAGCTTGCATGTGCTTGCTCACCACGGGTACCTTCCAGAGACCAGCTGGGGACACCACAGGCATAACCCAGTTGGCCACATCATGCCACCTCACCAATTCCTCAGCGCACTGCTGCCACATGCTGCGGAGTACATCCATTTCCCCAGCACACCAGCTGAGCACACAGCAAACATACAGGAGTTCCACAGGGTAGCACGTGATGCCTGGCATGCTAGGGGCAATAGACTGCACCCATGTGGCCATCGCACCACCTGGCCCGAGGGGCGCATATATGAATCGCAGAGGCTTGCCAGCATCAACTGCCAGGTGGTGTGCGATGCCAGGGGTGCATAATCGTCTGTGCCATGCACCCTGGGGGACATGATGTCTTCATCTGGCACCAGTCGGCACTGTGCCACAGATTCGAGAGTGGGGATATCCCCACTGACCACCTAGTGGGTGAGTATGCAAACCACATGGACAATCATAGGGCCTGGGGGGCATGGTCAGAGGTGTCAGGTAGTGGCTCACATGGCCTGCGTGCAGGGCGATGCTGATCACCAAACTAACCTCCACCCTCTATACACAGGTGACAGTGGATACCCACTCCATCCCTGGCTGCTCACACCCACCCACGACCCCATCACAGCAATGCTACAGTGAGGCTGCGCCACCACCGTAATGTCATCGGCGGGTGTTCGGGATGCTGAAGGCACGTTTCCGATACCTGGACACCTCCGGCGGTGTCCTGATTACAGCCCTCAAAGGCCTGTAGGCTATTCCTGGCCTGTTGCATCCTGCACAACATGGCCAACGAGTGGGATAGCCGTACAGGTCGAAGAAGGGGACAGCGATGGGGACGATGAGAACGCTGTGACAATGGTGATGGGCAGCCCCCTTGGGTGACAGGACCCCTGACTGCTCTAGCTGGCACAGCTGCACGGGACACCATCACGGAGGAGCACTCCAGCCAACCCAGGTAAGTCATGGGGCCATGTGCAGCCAACAGTGGCTAAGGCACAACCCACAAACACGCATGGACACACACCAGGGTGCATGCCATCAAGAGAGCAGGTCAGGCATGGAACAACACACACAACCAGGGATGGGTGAGGTCTAACATGCCACGCGGACACACACACACACACACACACACACACACACACACACACACACAAAGCGCACCAGACATGCACAAGGGTAGGAGGCACACCGACCCAGAACCACCTAACTACACACACATGTCCTCAGACCACCACGCCCTGCCTGTCCTTGTGCATGTGTCAGATGCTGAGCACCATTGCACACTGGTGTACAGTGCAATGCAACATCATTATACACACGCAACTGCGGACAGCAGCCGGGAGGTGTGCAGATGGACTGTGTGTCCGCTGCAGGGCTGGTACCCACCCGTGCAATGCCCGCTGAATGACACAATGTACAAGGGCAGCACCAGACAGTAGCCACATTGGGAGACAGGTCAGTCATGTGCCACAGTGCCCCGGCCACCACGGATGCGTGGGCGGCCCGCTGAACCGCCAGCACTGACAGGCTAACCACTGGCCTCATGGGGTGGCACAGATGGTCTCCAGGGGTTCCACTGCATGAGCGTGACCGTGCTCATGCAGGGTCTGCACACACCAAACATGCCTGCGCCAGGCGTGCTCGGGATGCCCACAGCTGAACCGGTGTCGACAAGGATGGTGTCGCGCGATGCCGAGGCGGGTGGTGGACAGTGCACTGCGTGGTGTCTGCGGCAATGGGCAAATAACTGTGTGCCCATTGTGGCCATGACAGCAGTGAATGCCTGTGTCTGCCTGTCAATGGCAGCAGTCACATCCTCCCCAACGGTCCATCCCTGCCAGGTTCAGGCGGTGTCTCTGCTGCCGCTCCTCTGCCTGCTCAGAGCCATGCAGGTGCATCCACCAACATCAAAGCCGCATCTGCTGGTTGACTGATGCTTGCAGTATGCAGGTGTGCTCATCAAGAGGTCATCTGCCTCTTCCGCATCCTGTCCCTCAGGTGTGTGGCCCTGATGCTCAGCATGCCTTGAGGGTGCGTGCTGCACACCAGGACCAGGTCTGGGCATGTCCATTGGTGCACTGATGCGCCCTGACCCTGTACCCCAAGCCCATTGGCCGACTGCTATGCTGCCCTCCAGCTGCCACTCCCAGGGCTCACTGGTGCTGCTGCAGTGGCGCAACAGTCCCACTGTCCTGTACATACACCAGTGCTGCCCCACTGGTGCTGACAGGCACAGGCTGGGACTGTGATGACATGCGAGGCCTCCATGCTGTACCACCCAGCCATGGCCACGATGTTACCTGCTGTGTGGCCATCCTGTGGTCACACGTGTCACTGCCCATGGCATTGGCGACATCATCATCGGTGACGGACCTGGCACCAGCCAGTCACAGCATGCTGGCATCCATGGACGCGGCATGCTGGGACATGGGCAGGCCTCCTGCACCTGTTCCAAAAACATCAGTCTGGACAGCCAGGCGGGCCACTGTCGCACTGAGCTGTGTATACCTGTGGAGATGGATGGGCCCTCCTCCATCTCCATCTGACTGACCTCAGTGGACAGGCCCACCACCGCTGACCCATGCAGATGCTCAGGATCTGTAAGGGAAAACAAAAGTCATGTTACTGCAGTGACCTACCCTGCCCCCAATAGACAGACCATGACCTACCATGCAGTGACGGGCTACCACCATCTGGAAGCCACCACAGAACACCCTCAATGGTACAATGCTGCATGCTGCCAGCAACCTCTCCTCCTGTGGGGTCAGGTGTAGCACCTCAGCTGTCCCCCACCTGTCGCAACACGTGCTGCCCTGATGGCAACCACCTTCTCCTTATCCTCCTCCTGTCTGTGCCCATCTTCTTCTTGCACTCCTGCACGAGCGCTGGTGGCTGCAATGCAGGTTCACTGCACGCGCCACGCCCTCCCATGCAGCAGCACGGGCCTGTGGTGTTCCCTGCCATTCGCTGAGAAGCAGCTCCTGATCCAGGTAGGCCTCAAATAGGGCATCCATCTTGGCCTTGGTGAAATTAGGCCTCCTCCCACCACTGTGTTCCTCCTCTCCCACAACCCGCTCGGTCATGATTTAGCCTGTGAGAATGAAAGTTGTTGCCTGTGACTGTGCAGTCCATGCATGTCCCAAAATCCACAGTCCACACTCCCAAACAGCATGCAACTCACCAATAGACTGCAGTAACTCATGGCCAGTGCAGCCCAATGTCGCACTTTTATAGCGCAACCCATGCAAATGAGGCAAGGCGCAACTTTAAGTGGATGCAAATTGCAGTGCTGCACCATTGAATGGCTGATTAGCTGATTTGCATATGGCGGCTGAATATCATGCTGTTGCGCTTTGTGCAATTGTGTTGAGCGTGCTGAGCCAAGGCGCAGTTCTGTGATATCGCGAGTACACCTCACGGCACATGCCGGGTTGTTGGCGCAGGCACCCGCCGCGCTGCTGGCGTGCTGTGCGGGGCAATGCAAGGCGTAGCCACCATTGTGCCAGTGGCGATACAGCAATGTTCACCTATATGGCGCTGTGGCACTGGGGCATCATAGGCGCACTGGGGCAACAGCGCGGTAGGCCACTACTGGAGGTAGCACACAGGCACCCAATCACGCTACGCATTGGGTTCCAATGGTGCTGTGCCTGTCCGTGCGCCAGAGACCCTGACCCTGTGCCGACCTTTGCCCCTGGGCACCATGCATCAGGCATGGGTGCACCACTATCAGCGCTGTTCGGTGACAGCGCCAATAGCGAAATGGCAGCGCTGTACGTGCAGCATCTGCGCGTGGTGGAGCCACGCTGCAGGCGCCATTTTGAACCTACTGAGCAAGTGAGATGGCGCGGAGGAGGCTGCCCAGTGGACCCAAATCGAACTGGCAAACCCTGGTGGCCATTGCTGAGCCACTTATAGCCCACTGTTTGGGAGGCCCCTGGACAGGTCAAGGAGCCAGGTGTGGCAGGAGGTGGCCGACGCCGGGAGGAGGCCACAGGAAGGGCAGATGGCAGAGCAGTGCAGCCACAGGTATGGCAACCTGAGGAGGAGGAACTGGACCTGCTTGCCCACCTGCGGACACGTGCCAGGAGGGCAGGTGCCACAGTCAGGTAGATGTTATGTCCACACACTTTTATCTTCCATATGGGTATCATGGTTGCATGTTCCGGAACATGGGGAGGGACTGTCTGGTGTTGGCTGTGGTGGTGTTATCAGGGTGTTGGGTGGATTAGTCTGGCTGGGTGGGATTGCACACACATGGGGGCAGGGGACTTTGCTACAGGATTGTACTGATGTTCCTCTCTCCATGTTTGCACCACAGGGCTGGAAGAGAGGCTGGTCAGGAGCAGAGGAGCAGCAGGAAGACAGGGCTATAAGGAGGCGAGGTCCACAGCGCCAGAGGGACCGGCCTGATGATGGTAAGTGCCATGCCTCCATGATTACTATTGCATGCTGTGTAACAGGGCAGGCAGCGGGCATGGCCACCATCCATTGACACCACTGCCATGCACGCAACTTGTTACAGTCAGCACTGTGCAGTGGCACTGCATGTCTGGGAGTCGTCAATGGTGGTCCATGCCATGCACCAGGTACATGGCTCTGCCACTGCCTTGCACTACATAGCCATGTCACTAAACAGCCACAGTGGTGCTGTGCAGGACTTGGCGTGGGTGTGTGCAGCGGTCCGCATGGCTGTAGCGTCTGGGTGGGCAGGTCTTGTGGGCGTGATCACCATGGGTGGTCACACACCATCACAGAAGCACGTCCACGGCCGTATGCCATGCACAGTGGGTGGGCTGTATGGGGCTGTGCATTCACACCTATTGACTGTGCTCCCTTGTCCTAGGTGTCCGCCAGCTGCAGGCTATCCGGGAGGCACTGCAGGAGATTCTAAATGTGGCGAGGCCATCATTGGACATCTTGCAAAGGATTGAGATGCTGGGGTCCGGAGGAGACAAGGGAGGCAGAGTAGCTGGAGCGGGAGCAGGGCTCCCATTGAACATCCATATGCCCCAATTTCCCTACCCCCATGGACCCACCTCACACCCCTCTTTTCCTGTCCCATTTGTTCACCCCTGCCCTACCACCCACCATGTTTGTGGCCTCCCACACATTTGTACATAGTTGTAAATAGTTTTTTTATATTTTGATTACAAATCTTTTGATATGAATACTGTGGTGGTCTCTGATTTGCAGCGAGCTATAGGTGCTCAGCTGCAGTGGTGTATATGGCATCAGGGTGGTGCAGTCATGGTATGTGTGTGTGTCCGTGTGGAGAGTGACTATGGTGTGGAGTAGCTATCAGTCAGTGTCTGTGGTGTGTGTGTTGTTCCTGTGCATTGGATGACTGTGTGCAGTGGTCCATGGTGCATGCTCTGTGTCCATGGTACACCTGTCAGCCCATCCATGGCCTGTGCAGCTGACACCCTGCATGTCTGTGATCTGCACGGTCTGCTGGCATGTCAATGGTGGCTGTCCATGCAGAGCAGCCACTGTACCTGTCGCAATGCTGGGTTGCCTTCTGTCACTGGTGTGGTGCATGTCTGCCTCGGGTGACACTGTGGCCTCCAGGTTGTTGTCCCACCTCCATCCTGTAGCTTGTGTGTGTTGCAGGATGTGCACCACTGTCTGTGACTTGTCTGGGTTTGTCTGGGTTAACTGAACTGAATGGGTATATGAACAGTTATCTAGGTGTAAATCTCAGGTGATTGAAAGAACTTAACTGCTGTGAGGTTTAAATTACTTGTAGAAAGATCTAGTAAGTAGGGGGTGGCTAGCTAGAAGGAAGCTACATTTAAGACTGCCTTAGAAGATTCTGCTAATGCTTGGCAGAAGACACCAGGAGAAAGGACTGCTGTGTGACTGGACTTCTGCTGGGACTATATTGCCTCCTTCCCCCCACCCAAAGCTAGTTCTATTTTTATAGGCACAGGTTTGACTGACAACAGGAACTTCCCTGTTTGGGAGTAGGGAAGTGAGTGATCAGAGAACTCACCAAAGACCCACCATCCTAGAAGGGCAAGAGTAGCTCCGGCCCCTCTAGCTGCTGGAGGTCTGCCTCAGAGCAAGTAAGTGGTCTACTGAGAAATAGGGTATTCTTGTCTCAGAACAGGACAATCAGGAGCTTAAAGGGCTCACAGGCAGAAAGTAAGGAGAGAGAGAAAAACAGAGGAAAGAGTAAGGATTGCAAACAGTTAAGGGGCAGAAATAAAACATGATTGGAGTGGTGCAGTGCAGTGGCTGTGGAGCAGCAGTCTTCCGGGAGACGTTCTGGAGGATGCGGTGTTGTCCCATCTGCAGGCACCTCTCTGGGCTGAGGAGGAGGTTGCTCATCTCAGGCTGAGTTGGCCAGAATTTGTGGGACCTCCTCTTCCATCCAGGGACCACCAGTGCCTCTGCCGCTGCCTCAGAGGTTGCCAAGAAAGAGGAGCAGTTGGACCACAGTGGGCTCAGGGAGGTGAGGGTGGTGGAACAGAGGCATCCCTCAGTTGTACCTCTCCACAATTCCTATGCCATTCTAGCAAAGTGTGGTTCCTCTATGGAGGCACCCGAGTGGAGACCAGGAGGATGCTGGGAACCTCCACAAAGAAGACCCACAGGAGGGTGGCAGGGGACCCTGCAGGGGAAGGAAACAACTCTGGTGGGGGACTCCATTGTTAGGAAGGTAGAACTGGGGAGGAAGGGAGAGGAGGTGAGGTGCCTGCCTGCGCCATGGCTTGGAGGGGCAGGAGCGAATCTTCAGGATTGCTGGAGCAGCTGCACAGGGAGGGAGTTGGATGTCATTGTCCACCTAGGGACAAATGACCTGGCTAAGAGAGGATTAGAGAAGTGCAGGAGAGTTTATGGAATTGGGAGGGTCTTAGTCAAGTAGCACGCATGGTAACCTTCTCGGAGGTGCTGCCCATCTATGGCATAGGAGAGGCTAGGGTGTTCCGCACCATGGGATTCAAACAGTGGTTGAAAACTGGTGTGGAGCTCAGGATTGGCTTCATTGGGGACTGGGGTCCACCTGGAGTGATGCAAGCCTATATTGGCATGATGGGCTGCATCTGTCCGGAGGAACCAGAATCCTAGGTGATAGGTTTAAATGCTTCATTGGCAAGCTTTAAACTAGCCAAGGGGAGAGCACTGGAAGGAGGCAGAAATCCCAGCCCCAAATAATCCACGACAGTAAATGCGGCAAATACCAACATAGAGGTGTTGATAGGGAGAAGGGCAGGGTAAATGGAGAAAGTGACAAAGGCAAGAAGGACAGGGATGGGGCAAAAGGAGTAAGGCCATCAGGAAGTGGAGGATAATGAGTACCAATTCCCATAGTCTGGGCAACAAGCCCCTGAGCTGGTGGCCTTGATGGAAGAGGGATGCCTGGATATCGTAAGCAGTCACAGAAACATGGTACACAGAGAACCATGACTGGGATGTTAACATACCAGGGTACATAACCTACAGGAGAGACAGGCAGGGAGAAGAGGGGAGAGTAGCTCTCTATGTAAAGGAAGGATAAAAGCAACTGAACAAAAGAGTAAACAGGGAGGAGAGGAGGCACTGTGGGTCACCTTGAGACTGGAAAGGGCACCACAATATGCACAGGGGTTGTGTACAGACCCCCATGTCAGGGGAGGGAATGGACAAGGATATGATAGAAGGCATTCTTAGAATGGCAGAGAAAGGGAGATACTGTTGATGGGAGATCTGAATATGCCAGCTGTTAACTGGAGCATATTGCTGCAGCCACATCCAAGAGCAGGGCCTATTCTTGATGCCCTACAGGTGGCAGGCATTAGACAGCTAGTTTCAGAACCCACTGTGAGGAGCAATCTTAGACCTCATGCTCTCAAGCGGGGCAGTGAGAGGATATCTGATCTAGAAGTGGGTTGCCATCTGGGGACAAGTGACCATCAAACAGTGTGGTTCATTAAACTCAGCTACAGAGTCAAGCCATACAAAAGTGAGGGTACTGGACTTTAGGAGGCTGACTTTGGCAAGATGGGAGAGTGCCTCAGAAAAGCACTAGCAAACAGGCTAGAAGGAGGTGTGGAGCAACAATGGGAATCATCAAAACTGCCATCACAGAGGCAACAAGCCTTTGTGTGAAGCAATAACAAATCAAACGAAAGAAAAAGCCACTATGGTTCTCAAAAGAGGTGGCTGTGAAAGTCAGGAAGAAAAGATAGCTTTCTGGAAGTATAAGGAAACACAGAAGGAGCAGGACAGAGGCTGTACCAGTTAAGGCAGAAGGAAGCAGGGAGGAAGTCAGAATAGCAAAGGCCCAAACTGAGGAAAAGATAGCCAACTCCAGTTAAGAAGGGATAAAACCTTTATAGGTACACTCAGCGAGCGAGAAAGACAAAGGGAGGGATAGTGAGGCTGAATAGAATGAACGATGGTGGGCAGAGGGGACAGTGAAAAGCAGGGATACTGAATGAATATTTCTGCTCAGTATTCACAAAAGAGGAGGAAGTGCCTAATCCAATTAACAGAAGCACTCTTGATAGGGGGTCGATCCCAGTCCTTTCACAGAAGAAAGGGTTCTGCAAGAACTCCTAAAACTGAAGGTGGACAAAGCAATGGGTCCTGATGGAATTCACCCAGAATTCTAAAAGAATTAAGGAAGGAACTAGTGAAACCACTGGCTACTCTTTTAATAAATCATAGGAGGATGGTGTGGTACCCAAGGACTGGAGGAAGGCGGATGTGATTCCCTTCACAAAAGTGGGACCAAGACAGAGGCAGGAAACTACAGACCTGTCAGTCTGACCTCTGTGGTAGGGAAAGTGATAGAGTCACTTCTGAAGGAAAGAATAGTTGAGTACCTAGAGGCCATTGGGGCACAGGACCCAAGGCAGCATGGGTTCACAGCGGGAAGGTCATGTCAGGCAGATCTAATAGATTTCTTTGACTGGGTGACCAAAGTAGTAGACCAGGGAGGGGCTGTGGACATGGCCTACCTAGACTTTAGCAAGGCATTTGACACAGTCCCACACAAAAGATTAATAGTCAAATTAACCAGCCTTGGAGTGGGTCCCAGGGTGGTAGCCTGGTAAAACATTGGCTGCACAACAGGACACAGAAGGTAATTGTAAATGGAGTCCACTCTGAAGAAAGAGGGTTATTAGTGGGGTACCTAGGGTTCAGTATTGGGTCCAGTCCTTTTAATGTCTTCATCAGTGACATTGCAGAGGGACTGGAAGGAAAGGATGCCTTTTGCAGATGACACAAAGATCTGCAACAGGGTTGATACACAAGGAGGCATGGAAATGATGAAAAGGGACTTGACAAGTTTGGAGGAATGGTCAGACGATGGCAGCTAGGATTCAATGCAAAGAAGTGCAAATAATGCACCTGGGAAACAAGAACCCAGGGGAAGAATACAGAATGGGTGGGGAGGTAGTAACAACAACAAATAAGGAAAGGGACCTGGGGTAATCATATCAGATGACCTTAAGGTTAGCAATCAATGTGAGAAGGCAGTAGGGAGGGCTGGGGGTATACTGGGATGTATAGGGAGAGGCATCAGCAGCAGAAAACAGGAAGTTGTTATCCCTCTGTACAGACAGCTGGTGAGGCCTCATCTGGAGTACTGTGTCCAGTTCTGGAGACCCTATCTCCGCAAGGACATAGACAGGATAGAGGTAGTCAGAGGAGGGCAACTAAAATGGTGCAGGGTCTGCAAGAGAAGCCGATGAGGAGAGACTAAAGGAGCTTAATATGTATACCCTTGAGGAAAGAAGGGAGAGGGGGACATGATAGAAACTTTTAAGTACCTCAGTGGAATCAACAAAGTCCAAGAGGTAGCATCTTTCAGAAAAGAGACTTACAAGAACAAGGGGACACAATTTAAAGATAGAAGGAGGGCGGTTCAGGGGCAATGTGAGGAAGTATTATTTCACAGAGAGGGTAGTGGATGCATGGAACAGCCTTCCTGAGGAGGTTGTGGGGTCTAAAACTGTAGGGAGATTTCAAGAATGCATGGGACAGACATAAGGCAATTCTTGTGGGGGTAGGAAGAAATAGGCTGTTGGTTAACTAGGATCTGCGGCCTATCCTGTAGGGAAATGGGCAGACTAGATGGGCCTAGCGGTCCTTATCTGCCGACAAAGTCTATGTTCTATGTTTCTATGTTGTGCTCTGGGCAAATGATGGTGGCGTACAGGTACACAGTGCCTCAGAGTGGCTAGCACTCCTGTGCCATGGAGGACTGCTGGCCGTGTGTACACGTTTCCATGGGCCCACGCTGGGGGCTTGGTTGCCCTGCCACTGCGCCCCTGTGTTGCTGTGCCCTTGGGTATGGGTGGGTGTTTGTCCATGCACTGTGTTGCATCTGGTGTGGCATGCTTCCACGCACCACTGTGGGTGTCTGCGCTGGCTGTTGTGGCCAGTGCTGGGTCGGGTGTGTCCTTGGGAGGGTGTGCAGGTGCTGTACCACTAGTGGTGGGGTCTGGGGCATGCCCTGTCACATGTGGGGTACCTTTGTGTGCCGATGCATGGTCCTCTCAGCTGTACCTCGGAGGGGCTGTGTGGTGGCACTGTTATGCCGTTGTTGCATCGCTGTGTGCTGCAACCCGCTAATGGGTGCTCGTGGGCTGCCTTGCATGGTTCTGTGGTGCACAGGGTTGCAGTGTCACAGTGGGGGTGGTGGCATGCATGGGGTATTCTGCAGTGATGGGCGCTGCTCTGGGCAGGTGCCTGGGGTCACGGTGCAGGGTGTGCTCTGCATTTGGGGATGGTGTGTCACGGGTGGTCAGCCCTCCCTTGTGTGCTGGTCACAGCTTGCCGGGGTGTGATGGGGCACCATGGCCCAGCTGTGGGTTGGTTGCTTGTCTCCATGGTCCAGTGGTTATTCCAGCCCTCCCCCAGTTGTGCAGTGCATGGGGTGGGGGGATGATGTCTGTTCTGCTGTGTGTTCCTCTGCCCATCTGTGGCATGGGTGGTGGTCCCCTACATCCCTGGTTGTGCAGTTGCATTGCTGCCCTGCTGCTGGGGGCATCCCTGGTTGCACTATGGTTCTCTGACTGCTCAGCTGAACATCCCTTGTTGCGCTATGGCGCATCAGATATGCTCAGCTTCCCTCCCTAGTTGCGCTATGGCACAGGTGGTGTGATATTCAGTTGTCAGCTGTGGGGCATCTTGGCCGGCTCAGTTTTTGAATATCACGCCTCTTATGCATGGGCACAATGGACTTGTGCTTGCTCCTGCTATTGCACACTTTTTGGGTGCAGTTTAAATATCTGGGCCAGCATGTATACCTTAAAATAACAGCACACTAAAGCATACAAAAATTCCCAGTAATACCACAGTACAAAAGTGATGATACCATTGATTCTGAGCCATAATATTATTGTTCAGAGTCTCAGTAATACTATCGCTCAGAACTCTGAACGATAGTATTATCCCAGAAACAGAAGAGCCAAGCGATGACTGTCTTGTGCAGAGCTGGAGCCAATTTTCACTGTAACTGTCGGTACAGTAAAAGCAGACTCATCGCTCACTGAAAACGAAGAAAATAACAGATGGCTATCTAAAACAAGCAACCAACTGATCTCCCACTCTGTCATGTGGAGCCACAAAGTGGTAACCACTGTGTCCTCTTCAGCTCCCACCAACCAGATGACCCAACTGCTCACTGCCTCACATAGACACACCGTCATCTTCCACAGATAATTATTCAAAAACACCATCATAGCCAACAGAAATGCATGTTAGGAGCTACAAATGTGTCTGGACATTCTGGCATCCACAGCAACCACCTAGCAACCAGGAAACAAAACGGTTCCAGTAGTACACACTTTTACAAGACTTTTCCACTTGCAAGAATACTAGCAACTCCTTGATCCATATTTAAATAGGGAGTGTGTATTTCGGTGTAATACCATCTTGAGGTTCTGGGAACTGGGAATCTCTTGATCTTCACTCTTGAGATTCCTATGTCCCCAGAACCTCAAGAGGGTATTCTACCCTTGTAATACACACTCCCTATTATTCTACTGTATTTGTATTCTATTTTTACGTACAACTTTGATATGGGACACCAATATTGTTTATGTTACTTTTCCTCTGTATGTCTTTCTTATCATATTGCAACTATTGCTCTGTATTCTGCATTATGTACAGGGTTGCTCAGAATTCATTGATTCTGATCCAATTTCACTGTTTTAAGAATTTAGAAGTACCAGTTCCTAATCCCATTCCAACTGAAATCCTAAAAGGACTTAAAATCTGAATTGGATTCGATTTGGAATCTTGAATCCTAAACTTCTACGTAGAAATAGGTTTTAAGATTCAGGTTAGAATACGGATTTTCAGATTGCAATTCAGAAAATCTTAATTCCAAAATCAGATTGGAATCTGACAACTCGATTCCACTCAGCAGGTTTCAAGCAACCCTAATTATGTTGGACTATTATTGTATTTTAATATATGGGATTCCAAACTACAGAAATTTTCCCGTCATACAGTACTGCTGAAAGTAATAATACTACTGTTCTTAAGTGATAATAGTATCATTAAGAGCCCATAATACTATCGTTCGGAGCTCTGAATGATACTATTATCAATAAAACGGAACAGCACAAGTGCAAGAAGTCTCCTACCACACGCTGTGGTTACAGTGTCAGTCAAATAATCATGGCTCTTGATTGGCCACTTTATCTTTGTGGTGGGCAGAACATTCTGAAAACATGACTGCTGTCCTCACGCTTAGCAAGAGATTATCTTCGTAACAAGTCTTCCCAATATTTTTATCGTTCTAATCCATCGAAATGGAATTATCAGGCTGATCCTGCATTCTTTCACCAGTCAATAGATAGGACTGCCTTTACAAAAACAACCAAGCATTTGCACTCAAGACCAAGAGGAGTGCAGAGGAGGAGAGAAGGTGGGAGGGTTTACAGGACCAAAATACTGTGGTGGGTGAGAAGAGCAACACAGTGCAGTGGTCAACCAGGACGGAGTCTTCACAACAGCGGACAACTGCCACTTACAAAATGAAATCGGATCCATATATTAAAAAAATAACAAATATCTAAGTATCTATTTTAGCAGTAATCCCATCTCGAGGTTTGGGGATTTGGAACCTCTCGACCTTTGCTCTCAAGGTTCCAAGTTCCCAAAACCTCTTGATGGGATTATTACTTGCATATATACTTAGGTATCTATTATTCTATTTGTTTCTGATTGTATTCTCCTGGGTCATGTCTGAAAATCTGTATGACATAGTCTCGCTTCACCTACCTAGTTAACAAAACTAAATAATACTGTACTTTGACAGACAGGCACTGATCTACCAGAACTAGTAGGAACAGTGCCTTTAAGAAGCAGGGATGTGCAATACAAAGAATTAAATCTATGAAAGCCCTTCAAACCCTACCCCTCACATTGAGTGTATGAATTTTACCAATATGTGTGCACATGTATGTTTCTTATTGTGTGAGTGCATGCATGTATTGTACATAAATACATGCATGCATGTGTGTCAAGAGACAAAAGTTGCCTTTGCATTAGTTTGATATGTAACATTGTTAGACATCAAGTAAGTAGGGAAAATGGAAAGACTAGGTGGGCCAAGTGGTCCTTATCTATTGGCAAATTCTATGTTACTATGTTGCTATTGTATTTTTTTTGTTTCTATGATTGTGATGTAACTGTGGGATTATTACATCATGATGATATAACATATGAATTTTATTGCAAGACACACATTAATTCTAGATTCCTTATCAGATTGATGCATTAGCAGCCATTTTGGCTCTGACCAGAGTATTTTTTTGTTACAGTTTATTTACCTAGGCTAGCCCACCTGGGATGCAACATATCATTTTCTGTGGTGTCTTGCAGCTTGCGGTTTCTGCAGTGGGGTTGGCTGGAGCACTGGGAAGTTAAGGATTTACCCAAGGTCACACAGTGAGTATTTGATACTATTTGACTATAGTGGGGTTACAACCTGCAATCTCCCAGTTTTAAGCTGATGCTTTTGCCATTAGACGTTAGGCTTCTCCTCATCCTAACCTCCAACTGTTGCTGCTACCTATTTGGGTCTCTGTTTCAGATAAACTCCTGCCTGCCTGCCCCCATGAGAACACACCATCTCACTGCCTGGCCTAGTCCAGGAGACCTGGTCTGGGAGGTTATATATTAACTGAGTGAGAAGCAGCAGGAGCTGGAGTAGCAGCTGATTGGTGGACTGAGTCTGCCCCGACAAGAGACCCAATCCTCCCCAATGAAATCACAGACTGGGATGACTTGATCAGGAGCAGGCTATAATAAAAAAAGCATAGCTATGAGGCTGAGTCAGCACAGGCCACATTTCTCTTACTAACTGACATGCCAGAATGCAATTAGCTTCCTAGCACCTGGGCCAGTCCACCCCTGTCTGGAGCAGTGCACTGCCCTCTGACATGGGAGCCTAGAGTGTCATGATTGACACATTAATGTTTTTTTAGGATCCTGTCCACATTTCCAGAGCATGATGTGCTCTGTCTACTGCTCTTGGCCTGTGGAGGGAATGTCACATGGACACCTACAATGTAAGGAATCCTGTGGACCACAGGAGTCAGTCAACAGCAGGACAGATGTCTCCCTCCCCTAAGCCCAAATGCAATACCTCCTCATCCCACCCAAGGGTTCTCCAGTTCAGGGTGGGGGAGCTGAGTTTCTCGGACACAAGCAGCAGTATTTGTTAATTGGTAAAAATTTCATCCTGCTATCCTAAGATTCATGCTCAGTGTATTTTCAGTTTTCCCAGATATAGTTAAAACTACTTTTACAGCTAATTTTGTAATTAATGATTGAAGTCATTAAAGATGGATGCCACTGTCTTCCGCTGAGGTTACCTGTTGAATGTACATGCTAGATTGATACTGTAGTATTAGGATGGTGTTACCACATGTTTCTGATGGTAAACAGCACAACACTCTACAAAGATATTTGATTTTTTCATGTCGGGTATGGAAGTGGAACTTTAAAAACTTCAGAATCTCATATCTTGATTCGGGAAAGAAAAAGAATGAACAGAAAACGCGTGCTTTGATATTTTCACCAGACAAATAATATTGCTGAAAAACCTATATGGTTAATAATGAATACTGCTGCTTTAATGAGCACAAAATGTGTTTTCTTTGAAAAGAGTGACTGTTCATTCCAAACCCTGCCCTTACTGTCCTTTAAACTGGTTGTTTGTTTCCTCGTGCTCACCCCATAGCTTCAAGAAGGAGGGAAAAGATGTAAAGGAAGTTGACAGATTGTCCAGCAGGGCAGGATTAAAAAATAGTGCCTGTTGCCTTTGATGCTGAAACAAAACAAAATGCTTTTTTAGCAGATTACTCATCACTTTCACTGTGTTATGGACAGTTTTAAGTAATCTCTGAAAGGATTCTAATGTTCTGGGGCCCATAAATTCCAGGAGGAGATGATGTACAAGTTTGACTGACTGTTCTAATCCTTTAGAAGAAAAGGCTGCTGCTGCAAGGAGTAACTGTTCCTTATTTATAACTATTTTGACAGATGAACAAGTAGAAATATAAAGAAAAGTACAGTTACACTGTTCACAGGCTGGGACTACAAGAGAAAGGATTATATACTGCCTGCCATCTCCTCTGCAGTTTGTTTGAGCAGCCGCCAACTCAATGTCTGCACTACATACACAAAGTGTACAATAGAAAGACTCAGAAGTCAGCATTCCATCTGGGATATCTCTAGAAGTTGGCCTGGTGAGTTACCCACTATTCCAAGTGCAAAGGGGCTTAGATACATTATTTCTGGAGATAATATACATTCCTCCAAATTCAGGTCATAAAGATACAAGAAGGTCAGCTAACGTGTCTTAATAATAATAATAAAAATGTATTTAATTAAGCGCCTTTCAGGTTTCAAAGCGCTGTACAGTATTAATACAAAACATAACATACATTCAAATACATATAATATAAAATCAGGATAAAACAGGAAACACCTTTCCCCATAAAAAGTCTTTAGTGCCTGCTTAAAACATCTTAAAGCAGCTGTGCACTGAAAGTGTTTTGAAATGAAGAGAACCAGTCTAAATGTTCATGGCAATTTGCATATACATCCCATGATATCTGTGATTTCGTATTTCCAGCAAAATAAAATCACTTAGTTCCTTCTACATATTAAAGCATCACGTTGTGTTAGTTATTATGTCATTTTATGTTTGCTTGCACGCATGTGCAAGAAACATAGTGCCATCATCGGAGATTTCAGAGGTGTGTCACCTCCTGCAATTCAGGTAGCGAGCTGGCAGGCGCGGCCCTGTAAGCCAATGCATTTGGAGCTGTCTATGACGCGCTCCAAATGCAGTGACATTCTGATTGAAAGGGAGCTACGCGGTGAGCAGCGAGAAGAAGCTGCTCCACGCAGCTCCCCCAGCCGCAGATCGCCGCTTCAAGACGCAGCGTATAGCCGACGGGTGCCCAATCCCCGTCGGCCGCTCTGCATCGCTCTCCTCCCCTTCCCAGTATTTGGTGCCACGCTGGGAGCCCACCCAGCATGGCAATCAATGATTTTGCCGACGGGGTGCCCAATCCCCCATCGGCTGAACGCCTCTGTCTTGCGCCACGCTGGGAGCCACCCCAGCGTGGCAAACGTTTCAATAGGTTTTTGCCGTCGGGTTCCCAATCCCCGTCGGCTGAACGCTTCAAAGTCGTTGTGCCATGCTGGGAGCCCACCCCAGCGTGGCAAGCGTCCCGCCGACGCTTTTTTTTCCTGTAAACAAAAACTGTCCCACGGCGCGGCCCCCGAGCCCCTCCCACATCCCGCACCCACCCACTGTGCACCCAGCCTCCCCACACCCCCACCCCATACTTACCTCCAGACTCCGCGCAACGATCTTCGGTGGACCGGGAACACGCCTGCACTTTCAAAGGCGTATCGCGAACTGAGGAAATGCCGGTAAGCTGTATAGTGGGCTAGATAGGAGGGGTTCAACTTTATTGCATATCTCAGGTATTTTTGAGATTTTCACCAATTCAACATGGGTTTGGGACTTTGATGCCACCGTCATGGCGCATTCGCCTCGGCAGGATTTCGCCGCAGTGACTGCCAGTGACCGTGAAATCACCCTTCAGGACTCGAATACCGCCATGACAGTGGCATCATTCATGAGAAGGGGGCCTAAACCCCATTTTGAAAAATTTGGTGCCAAAATTCCAAAATGACTGTTTGACGAGCGTATGCTATGCAGTTCCTACACAGGCTCGTAAGTTCGCGGAATTTCAATATTTTCACTCAGATTTTCAACATTGCCATTTCACCACAACATCTTATGAGTAGTACAGCTGTCATTTTTCACATCTCACCTAAAATGTGTTTCACCCTTGTAGCGTAGAATGGCGCAGTCGGTGTGCGTAAATCAATGTATCGGACAAATTAAGAAAATCACAGTGACACTGTTCATGAGCAGAGGTCTTGAAATGGCTATGTTGAAAATTTGGTGAAAAAATCCTAAAATGACTGTTTTATGAGCGCGGTATTGCGCAGTTCCTACGCACGCTCATAAGTTTGCAAATTTTCAATATTTCCACTCCAGATTTTCAGCATTGCCTTTTTCCACACCTCTTATGAGTAGTACAGCTGTCATTTTCACATGTCACCCAAAACGTGTTTCTGCCCTTTGTAGCTTAGAATGGCGAGTCGGTGCGCGAACTCAGTGTATGGGACACATTAAGGAAATCACAGTGTCACTGTTCATGAGCAGAGATCTTAAATGGCAATGTTGAAAATTTGGTGACAGAATTCCTAAAATGACTGTTTTACTGAGTGTGCGTTGCACAGTCTCTACGCACGACTTCAGAGGTTTGCGAATTTTCAATATTTCCACTCCAGATTTCCAACATTGCCATTTTTCCACACCTCCTTATGAGCAGTACAGCTGTCATTTTTCACATCCTGCCCAAAACATGTTTCACCATGTAGCATAAATGGCGCAGTCGGTGCAAGCTCAATGTATGGGACACATTAACAAAACCACAGTGACACTGTTCATGAGCAGAGGTCTTAAATGGCTATGTTGAAAACTTGGTGAAAATGCCTAGAAATGACTTTTTACGAAGCGTATGTGCACAGTTCTATGCATGCTCGTAAGTTTGCAAATTTAATATTTTCACTCTAGATTTCAACATGTCCATTTTATTAACTTCCTTATGAACAGTACAGCTGCAATTTTCATATGTCACCCAAATGTGTTATCGCATGTAGCACACAATGTGCTGTTGGTGCAAAGCAATGTTTAGGACAGATTAAGAAAATCACAGTTACACTGTTCATGAGCAGAGGTCTTAAAATGGCTATGTTGGAAAATTTGGTGACAAAAGTCCATAAAATGACTATGTTACGAGTGAGCATTGTGCAGTTTCCACGCATCCTCGTAGTTCATGACTTTGTAATATTTTCAGTCCAGATTTTCACTAGTGGCATTTTTCAACACTTCCTTATGAACAGTACAGCTGCCATTTTTCACAACATGGTCAAGTGTGTTTTCACACTTTCAGTGCAGAGATGCGTGGTCGCTGTCGGAAATCATTGTTCGGCACAGATAAAGAAAATCACAGTGACACTGTTCATGATCGGAGGCACCAAAATGCCTGAGTTGACAATCTGCTATAAAATATCCCCAACCTACTTATATAACGGGTGTGCGTTGCACAGTTTCTATGTCGCTCGTGACTTCACCATTTTTTAAATATTTTACCTACACATTTGCAACATAGCCATTTTTCACCTCCCCATGACGGAGTACAGCTGTCATTTTTACAGCCTGTTCGAATATTTTTGCACCTGTGGTGCTAAATCCTGTAGTCACTGTGCATAAGCAGCTGCTAACAAACTGATATTCCCCTGTTCATGAGGTGGGGTCACAAAACAAACATGTTGAAAATTTGGAGTTAAAATACCAACGAATGCCTGAGGTATTAGGCTTTTCAACTAAATCGCCAACCCTATAGAGAATGATAGGAATCAGGGGTGTGACTTGGGATTCTTGCCTGTGATGCTCATACCATTCCACACCCTGCAGTCACTGAGAGGCATTGAGGTATGCCTTGGACTCTTCGGACCCAAACTTCACCCCATTCTCCTATATTGCACCCATCTCACCGTATTTCTAATGAAATGGGTGCGATAAGGGCCAAAGACCCCAAGGAACACGTGGACACTTGTCAGTCTCTGCAGAGTGGGGTGTGGTGAAATGGCGGGCCGGTTATGCCTGACGACTCCAAATGCACACCCCTATGCCTGTCACTCTCTGCAGGGTGGTGGTGGGGTTGGCTTCAGTTCAATACTACACTGTCATTCCTATTACGCAGCTCTGTAACTTCTACACTACCACTGCCAATGCCAGTAAGCAAACATTCGGCATTGACAAATGCTTGTTTTAAGTACTAATGTATTTCTGCAAAAATATCAATACCAGATTTTCTTTTCATTTTCTTTAATTCCAGAACTGAGATTTGTGGTTTTGAAGTTTTGTAAAATTTCTGCTCCTTTACCACTCCCGACTCAAAATAAAATCTTCCATGTTGGTGTGCTGCTTTGCCATTTACCATTCAAAACGTGATAGCAACATCATAATGCATCCATTGTATAAATTGAGTGTTTACAGTCAAGAGGTACCTCAAAAGAAATAATTTTAAATACTGTGAATGGTGGCCATCTTCAATGACTTGAGCCATTAATTACAAAAACTAGTTAGAAAACCTGTTTTTTAAATTATCTGATGAAATTAAAAGATGCTGATCATGAATCTAAGGATGTCAGAAATACATTTTTGCTTAACAACTAAATGAGAATTGTTGGCTCTAACAAATACTGCTGCTTTAATAGTCAGGTGGAGATTTGTACTGGTCACCAGTGTGATCTAAAACAAGTGTTTACCTGCAACGACTCCTCCTAGCTGTCTCCACGAATCTAGCTTGCTATGGTGATGTGTTTATGTGCAGTCATGGAACCCAGCTGACCAGTGCATCGCTTTCTAAATGTGCAATGCCACAAAAATGTGGAAGTGGGGGCAATTGGGAAGTGCCATAATAGTGGTCACTTGATTCAGTGTGTGCCAGTAAATCAGTAAATCAGTTGTTAAAGGATAAAAAAAGATTATTTGAAAGAACTAAAGTTTTGCATCTATCATGTAAGAGCTGTAAGTGACTGCATTTTACTGTCAGCTTAAAATGAAGAATGATGAAGCAGTGTTACTTTCACAGAGGCAGTAAAAACTACTTACACAAGAACTCTTATAGGTGATCCAAAGGGATGGTCAACTCTCCTACGCACCAAATTCAAACTGAAATGGACTGCACAGCAAAACCACTCCTCCGCTATTCCAAAACAGTCAGACTGTTTAAACAAAAACATCCTTCCTCCTTCTCCTCCACCGCCCCAAAAAGAGGGCCCTTGCATCACTGAGGCTTCCATTTTCTAAAACAAACAATCTTTCATAGTTTTGTCAAGAAAGTTACAAACTAGTTTGAACTGAAGATATGAAATCAGTTTGCCCAGGAGGCTGAAGTCATGAAATATGTTTCTCAATGGTTTTGTAAAGATTATACCAGCAAGAAACAAACTTGATAATTTTTTCCTTTCGCCTCTTGTTTAGGGACTGCAGCAACACAAAGCTTAAACTTCTAGCGGTCCTGTTATCCCATGTATCATTCAGAGACTTCCCGTTAGTGGGATCTATGCACAATGCCTTTATACTGCAGATACATGGTGTGGAGGCATCCTTAAGTGTCACAGCCACACAGCAGGTGTCAAGCTAGACCCTGATAGCATGCACCAAACTGGCACATGTCCCTTACATGCACCAGCCCCGTAACGGTAGTGCTGCATGCCTGCCTCTGGGGATGACTGGGGCAGGACCAGACTCTCACCAGTCACTAAGACATGGAGTGCCAGTGGAGGGAGGCACAGGTTATGGTCACAGGCATTCGTATCCCTCTGCTCCTTGGATGACTGCCCTCTGGGACAAGCGGCCCCACTCATACTGCAGACCCCAGCCCTCCTGACATGCTAAGATGGCTGGGAGTCAATGGTCAGCACTCACTATGCATGAGCCACAGTCAGCAGCATGTTATACCACTATCCAGAATCCATGCCCTGCTGCTGGGATGGGTATCCAATTGATGCTTGCCTGTGTTTGCACCCCACCCACATTCCACCCCCATTTCCACCATGCTCCAATGTGCCTGTGATGTTGGGCAGAAAATGGCAGCAACAATGTCATCCATGGCATGTGGTGCACCATCTCAACAGGTGCAGAGGGTCATGGCCAACGTATGCACCTGTAATGCGACTTTGTAATATAAATGCATAGGCGCCAGTATGCTGCTGTGTTGCTGTTTTGGCCTTGCTTGGGTTCTGCTGCTCTACTCTATAATTTAAATTATTTTCATCTCAACTGTATAGGTAGTTAGTGAAGGTATTAGGTATTTATTTTGACCAGCTCACTACAGTACATGGCAGATTTCCTTGGCTTATTCTTAAGTTTGCATACCTGCTCATGTTTGTGACTTACTGGCAGAGGCAGCCTTCCCACAGACGGAACTGTTTCACAGCATGGGGTCCCAGGAGAAAGAGGGACCCTCGGTCAGCTGACCATCCAACCTCATTTCCACTAACTTTCTGAGCCCATCCAAATTGCTAAAGAATTTATTGCCGGATGACTAAATAGAAGCAATGAGTTGATATTTTTATTGGACCAATATAGATGTTACAAAGAAAACACGTTCTGTTTTCAGACCAACCAAGTCCTTCCTCAGAGACGTATGACAATTGTTCAGAGGACTTGGTTGGCATGAAAGCTAGACATTGTTTCTATTTGTAATATCTGAGTTGGTCCAATAAAAGGTTATCAAACCATTTGCTTCTGGATGCGTTTCTCTACAAGTAAGTAAGTAAATTTTATTTATACAAGGCACCCTTCCATAGCTCAGGGCACCCTTACATCATACTTACACACAATACAAATATAAACACATTAAAATTATACAACTGAAATTCAACTTTTACAAAAATTAAACACATAAAATCTTAAGTTCCTTCAAAAGCATTTTGAAAATGATATGTCTTAAGGGAGTTTTTAAACCCTTCTATGATCAGGCTTTCTTGAATCTGACGAGGTAGAGAATTCCACAGGGTAGGGCCATAAAGGCAAAAGATCTTCCCCAGACATTTTCAGATGTACCCTGGGAACCTCTAGCAATCCTTCGTTGGAGGATTGGAGTAAACAGAAGGGACGGTAGGGAGATAGGAGATCTTGCATGTATTGGGGTCCCTGATCATGTAGGGCTTTATAGGTCAGTGATGTGACCTTGAAAGTGATTCATCACTGAACAGGCAGCCAGTGCAGTTTGTGCAGCACAGGTGTTATGCGACTGGATCTAGGGCCAATACATGGACCAATACGGCAACTAATCTATTTCTGTGTTTCTAATTCAAAGTGACTTTTCTGTGTTATTGATACTGGATTAAGAAATGAGAGTGGTTTATGGCATCATCCCTGTCAGGAGAGAGTGGCTACAAAGCTATGATGTCATTTTAGATCCTTCATGTCAAACGGGACATTACTGAATAGAGGACATGAGTAGGCAACTGCAGGGATGAGGACATTTCTTGGGGCCTTGCTACCCTTATCGGGTCTCAGTGAGAAAGTTCATATGGGGCCCTGGAGTGCTAGGACTGGTGATGCCAATATCAGTCTGACATTTTTCTTGTTGGTAATTTTGAATTAACTCCCTGAAGCCCTGTATAGCAAAGCCTCGCTTAAGAAAGAGGTAGAAAGTTCGATAAAAGTAGTAGCTGATAAATAAACCACTGCTTGATTTCTCAGAGCTGCTAAAGTAATCAGGATTGGGGCTGACACACCAGAGGAAGAGGATCAGCATCCCACGGGTTGCCTCCTCCTCCTGGGGAGGATGGGGAAGTGACAATGCCTGCATGAACTCTAGCAGAGGCTGGTGGTCTGACAGCTGGAGCTCACTGGAGCTGAGAGGTGTGCTGGACGATGGCATTCTTACATCTTGTGTATCATTGCATGTCACACCTCTCCTAGTAAATTACTGAAAAATGCCGGACAAGCACAATGCTGCCTACCTCACCCAGATGCCAAACAGCTAACCCGTGAACATGGCCTTCAACTGTGTAAGAGGGGAGACCCAAGCCAGGGAGTGTCAGCCCCAGGAACATTGATGGGATCTGGTGGAGGTTAGGGCTGAAAGAGGAACTGTTCGGGGGTAGTAATCCTCTTCTGGCCACTAGGCGCCGACCAGGGCATGATTTTGGGATTCACACCCCTCCCTGAGGACTGCCCCCCAGAGTTAGAATCTTAAGAGAAGGGTCACGGGGTGTAGACCCCCCCAAAAACAGGCGTCGCAAAATCCCGACTTGGCACCCTGAAGACCAGGCACACTAACGCCAGCACTCTCAATGGGTGGAACCAGAGTAATTAGGACATGGATAAAATTAATGTCTTTAGCTGCAAAATAACTAGTCAGGTGAAAAGAAGAACCAAGTGAATGTTTCACATCAGTAAGCTGTCAAATAATTCTACTAAACTACTTTGAATAGTCTTCATCACCTTTTGCATTTCAGTGTTTGTAGTGAATTTGAGTGCTGCTGAAAGGTGTCATTAGAGACTAAAACCTCCTGATTATCTATATAACAGGCACAGGGCTGGGCACCTGCAGTGTAAGCTTCCTCACCCTGCCCTGCCAATGTGTCTCAACCCTGCTCTAAAGGGACCACCTTTTATACTGCAAGTGAAAAGCAATTCACACTCTGTGGCCATTCCATGTTTGGATACTATTGTAAGGCCACCAACACAGGTGGCAAGTGTGCATTGTGGTGATGTTTTCTGTAATGTAGACAACAGTACACTAGAATCTGGGCCTGAGATACTGGTCAAGTAACTAGACTGGGAGGTTCACAGCTGGTTACAGGAACACCACTCTGTACAACAGTTGCCACCCTACCATCCTGGGTGGGACTTAAATCAGCAAACTAAAGGAAAAGACAATTGCGCCAATCCACTAAATTGCTTTCGCCATCTTGACCTTGACTTTGAAAGGGCATTTCCATATAAAGTATAACTGTGACTAATATTTTACTTCCATTATGCCTTGTGCAAGAATTTTGTTTTCAACTATTAGATAGTAGGTGATGAAACAATCATTTTGCTCATGCAGTTTTCGACCTTGTGTCTTGAGTATTGAACCTACACCTTGTTACATAAAATGAATCCAGTTACTGTAAAGCCACCAAAAGAAGGAAATAGACAAGCAGGAATCAGTGCAGAGGAGGGTGACATATGATACATGGGCAACAAGGTAGGTCATATGAGAAGAGACTGAAGAGCATCAGTAGGTACTCACTGGGAGTCAGGAGGAGTGGGGAACATGATCAAAGCATTTAAATACATGAAGGGAATAAACAACATGGACATTAGGAACTGTTCACTAGAAATGACAGCAATAATATATGGCAGTAGTAGGAAGTAAGTAGGGGAAGTTCAAGAAAGTGGAACAGATTGTCCAGTGAGGTGGTCAATGCAAATATGATGGTGGTGGGAGTCAAAATTGTGGGACAGACACCGAGACTGGTTAAGTGCATTTGGGAAGATGTGGTGGGTGTGAGGATTGGCATGGACCATTAGGGTCTATGAAATCACCTCACCTAGGTAGATAGCATCGCAGACTGGATACATTTTGGGATCTTGTCATTCTTTTTATTACTATAGTCAAAGCCGCTTATAGCAGGCTCATCCGTGATGGGCCGATATGTCCGTAGTGATGCCTGTAATAGATGGACATGCACAATAGAGATTTTGTTTTGTTTACTGTGAGTACAGCAACAGTGTGTAAATGCTGTTCTGTGTTAGGTGGTTATTTTTGTATGTTTTGGTGAGGTGCTTCAGTGAGATGCTCCAGTGTTTTCAGTGGTGGTACTGCCAGGCTTAGATTTTATTGTTGCATCTTTTCATTTAAAATCAGTGATTTTGTTGGATTTTGTGTAGGAGAGACTGTTGAGCAAGGGTTCTGTTACTGTGTCAGGATAGGGAGGATGGTAGTGTGGGATTTTAGTGCTTTGTGCAGACTTCAGGGAGTGTACACTTGTACACTACACAGCTGCACTTACAGCAGCCATTACATGTGGCCCAAAAATAATGTTTGGCTTTTGTCAATGTATCTGTATCTCTCTCTCTCTCTCTCTCTCTCTCCATGCAAGCATGTCCCAGTCCAGCAGGGTATCTATGTACTATGGCTTAATAAAGTGTTCTTGTACTTGCATAAGTGACTTGATACGGTTATTCACAGTACACATAGTGTACGTCAGCTATTGAGGGTTAGAATGCACCGGACCTGTGTCCGCTTACCTTGACTATATGTGGTTAGTCACAGCTTGATCATCAGTGACATCACAAGGTTCTAAAAATGGTAGTAACATAGTATCAGTATGGGGCTGACATATTCATCAGTATCTCTGGACTGCAGCCAGCTATAGGTAATCCCAAAGCTTCATTTAAAAGAGCTTTTCATGGTCTTTCAAACTATGATGGGCACAATTCATGAATATTCACTTAAGCATTAATACTAACACATACATATTACCTATAAAACAATCTATATTTTACATTTCCAAATACTGTTTTTGCTTACCTTGCCTCAGACAAGTGAGCTCCAGTTACAGAAAGCAGGGAAAGGAATACAAACATCAATTTAGTATAATCATATTTTGTAAAACTATAACGATTTTGTGATAAGTAGTTGTTAAGTTTTTAATTACTGTTATTTTAATACTACACACCTCACAGTTTCTTCCACAGAGGATAATTTATCCTTCTATGTTTTCAAAGCACAGCAAGCAAACATTCCTATGACAAACAGTCCGACTGTACAATGTGTAAGTCGATGTGCAGACCCATATGTGATTATATGTAATACTGTACATTGTGTTTGCTTCGAGGAATGTTTTTTAACTGTAACATACACTGTTATTACAATCCTTGGAAAAATATCTTTTAAGCGCATTACTTGTTTAGAGGCAACAGCCATTGCGTGCCACCTACTAGGAGATGCTCACTTTTCTGGTAATGTAAGAGTTATATTTACTTGAAAGACTGGAAATCAGATCAACAGAATATTGCATCAGTAGTTGGGGGTACTGAGTCATGTCTTGTGTTGCTCAAGAGTTATGGACATTTTCCATAACATACCTCTACTGGCACAAGATCTGAATATGCTGGAATTGTCATAAGACTGACCATAAAATAAACAACAGCCAGATGCAATCTGCTTTTGCAAGGATCTACTCAGATGCTACAGTATGCCAGCTGAGTCATCTCAATGTGATTTCTGTTTTGGTCTGGCTTCACTGTGCACATCTGCAGAACAGTCAGATGGGAGGTTAGAGTGGAAGTGCAGCCAGACTACCTCACTGTCCCATTTCCCATCTTTTGACAGCATCCTCTATTTGAACAGCATCTTCCCTTGCTCCTCCCTTTTGCTTTCCTCCCATTTGTTTTGCGCTGCTTTGGCAGCAATCCCCCAGCTTCCCAACTTCAAAACACTGACACATCCTCTTTCACAACATAGTTCAAAGACACTGTCAGAAGATGGACTCTGCTATCACTGCATTGTAGTCGACTCCATTTTCTTTTCCCATTCTTATGGCTCATTCTCACCTCCTTAGCTGTGCAAAACTCATCTCTCCTTTAAATGTCTGTGCTTGAGGGACAATCAGTCTGAAACATAGCACTTGTATATATCTTTCTAGCATTTTATAGCTTATTGGTATGTATTCATTGCATTGAATGTATCTCATATGTTTTAGGTAAATTCTATTGTATTGTAAACGCTTTTGTGCTGAAGTCTCTGGGTTATGCCTAGAAAAGGTGCTTTTTGCACCAGTTCGCTTATCTGGTAATAGAATTTGACCAACTAGTAGACTACCTCAATCAGTATAACCTTCATTGTGATCATCAGCATGACTTTAGAAAGCTTCATAGCACTGGTACAACACTATTGAGTACACAACCTACCTACATGAGGCATTAGATTTATTTATTCATTTATTGAAGGAATCAGAATTACAGCCTTTGAGTCAAGGACTCTTTATGAAGGCTCCACGTTAGAAGTGCATACATTACAAGAAATGACAAGATATACAATAATAAATATACACAGAACACACCAGAATGCATACATTGCAAGTTTAGAAACAGTATATACAATAAGAGGCATATAGTGAAGACAAGTTACAGTACAAGAGTGGAATGGACCAACCGTGTCAATAATATAATAAGATAATGGTCACTTGGCGGTGCTGTGTTGACCTCACAAAGGCATTTGACCTCATGAACTACTCACTACTGCTAAACAAGACCTAACTCCTTGGGTTTTCCTCTGAAACAGTGTCACGGTTTTGTAACTACCTATCAGGGTGTACTCAGAGTTAGAATTGACAATGTACTCTCTGATGCTGGGGTGTTTTAGCTGGGTCCTGCAGGGTCAATTCTTGGTCCCTCTTCTTTAGCTTATTTGTGAATGATCTACTCAAAGCATGCCCATCAAGGATGCTACTCCACTTGGACAGTGTCATCATCTTTAACAACAGCCCCAGTCTGAGGTTCTCACTAGCACACTACAAACCAGCTTTGCATCCCCGAGAGTTGGTTTACTCAAAATAAGCATGTTCTACACTACAAAAACACAAAATCCATGCTATTCACTAGGCCACACCTCATAAACAAGGTTCCTCCCTGGTTATTCGCAATGCCGTCAGAGCCACCCTTGAGCAGGTGAATTCTTTTAAGTACCTGGGTGTTATCTTTGATGATATCCTGTCATTTACTGAGCATATTGAACGTATCACAAGTCTTTCCAATAGGAAGCTAGGGCACTCTTCAGACATAAACTGAATCTCACTCTAGAGACCAGACGCCTGGCCATCTTCAGCACAGTCCACCTACTCCTAGACTATGGACTACCTGTCTATGGGATGGCCATCACCACTGCTCTCGACAGAGTTAGAGTCATCCTCAACAAAGCATGCCAATTTGTCTTAGGTGCTGACAGACTCACACACAGCTGCATCCGCTATGACCTTACCAACTGGCTTCCCTTGCAGGCCAGACTCCAATATCAGTCAGTCCTATTGGCCAAGAAAGCACTGCTTGGCCTCACCCCTCCAGCAATCTGTGCCCTTTCCTACCGGTTGCTAATCAATACTCCCAAGGAGCATGACCAAGCTGGCACTTACTGTCCCTCTGCACAAAACTTGCCTGAGAAAGCACTTGTTTGCTAGCCGGGCTGCACAGTGGCTTAATGAACTTCCAGTTACACTTGTGAGGCTCCTAAACTCTCTCTCTCTCTTTAGGACAGCCCTAAAAAAGAGCTCACTCTCAACTCAGTTTGTCATTGCTTTAACCGACTTCACTACTGACAGTTACACTTGTGAGGCTCCCAAACTCTCTCTCTCTCTTTAGGACAGCCCTAAAAAGAGCTCACCTCAACTCAGTTTGTCATTGCTTTAACCGACTTCACTACTGACATTTTAGCCCCACTGCACTTCTCCTATGCAAGCTCTACTACCAGGTTCTCCCAGAAACTCTTGGGTTCGCACCTAGTGCCCTGAATATGCCTGTGTCTCAGCTGTTCCTGCTCACACCTCCCAACTTTAGCTTTACACAGTTTCTTTAGCTCTGGTCCTGCAACCACCTTGCTTTAAATTTGTCTGTTGCTAACTTGTTCATCACTGTATGACAATGTTCTTAATTCAAGGTTGTCAATAGTCTCTGTTTGTTACCTTGTGCTGAATTTCCTGAACGGTGTTACTGGTACCTGTCATTGTTTGACGATGCTTGTATTGAGCTGATTTCTTCCCTCATTTTGATGTGAAACCTTTGCAAATGAGCACTCATGCTCAAAGGTTGTATCTGATCTTCCAAAATAAATAAATAAATAAAACTAAACCTGTAACATATAAAACAATAATCAAAATTCTTTCTTATCAACTGGACTGCCTGCATACTGAAATTCCTTATAGGGAACCATGTTGAAATTAAAGGGAGCCCAGAGGGCTTGACTCTGATGGGAGTTTCAGTAGTTCAAGCAACACTTTCATTAACTTATAATGCAGGGGAGGGGCTTGATTTAAACATAGGACTCCCATGACTCCTTGTAATTCCAACACTAACAGGACATTACCAATGCAAAGCATTGTATTATGGCAGTGGACATATCACAGTGGGTGAGATGATTAGGGCTCAGCAGGACTACATAAAATCCCCAAATACAACAAAATGTTTCATCTAGCTAGAAACCATAGCAGCCCCCATGAACAGTGACATTTGGTGTCACCACAGTGGCCCTGTCCACACTAGAACAGTTTTAGAAAAGCGTTTTCAGGACCAGTTTAGTTAAACCAGTTCGGCAAGCAGTAACTGTTCTTGAAAATGGTTTCTGTCCACATTGCTGTTGTTTAACCATTTCCTGTTGAATTCTGGGATTGTTGTTTTGTTTGCATCCCAAAATTCACTGAATGCATCTCATGTGCTTTGGAGGGCTACTGTGAAATATTACTGTCAATGTAAATAGTGAATAACAAAGATGGATGCTTCCACTGCTGATGGTGCTGTGCTGTTTTTATTATTAGTATGTTATCATGAAATAGCACCTGCCTGGTGTTTCTGATCTCAGTTAGTTACAATGTAATAACATGCCATTTACTAAAGGTATTCTTGCAACTGTACTGTCACTGTGTGATTCATTGGGTTCATACTTATAGTTTTTTTTGTTTTTTGTAATGATTAAAGGGAACAGTCAGCACAGTGTGGGGCTGTTCCAATTTGCACTTTTTACAAAAAAAAAAAACACTTTTTCTTACTGACTGTTTGCTGCAGCATCATACATTGTATAAGACTAAATTTTGCTGACTTCTAAGCTGACATTTTTGGTAACTACAAACCAGAATCCCCGCAGCTGATATCAGAGAGGGATGCAGCAGTAGGAGATTCAATAGCCTGCAGTGCATGGATAACATATTGATAATATACAGAATGCTTTGCAAACAAACAGAATGTCTGGGAGATTAAGTACACTATACTGTACATGTTTTCCACAGTAAATAAAACCCCATTTCAATGGCATCAGTTTTCCCAGTTATTCTGTGAAGCTCAAAGAGTACTAGAAAGTGTCACCTTTGTTTGGTGCATTATCATCGCGTGGAGATGTCCTATGCAGGGTTTCGATAAGCAGCTGCTTATGGGCTAGGAGCTGATTTGAACAATTGCATGCCACATCGTAACATTTTTCAAACTACTCTTGCTAATGGTCTGATTGAGGTATGTGCCTGTTGGATAACAGTATATTGAATGGATGCCTTTTATTGTAAGTAGTACTAATCAGTAAACAGAAAATTGAGTTATGTACTTATTTAAGAATGGGCATTTTTCTTGCTGGTTCTATATTTTAGATACTTAGCCAGTGTACCAGCATCATGCTATGAGCTGACTTTGAGATGGCAAGTTTTTTTTTCATTTTTCTTATTTCACTGAATAGAAGCCACTCTCAAATAGAAGCCACCCTCAAATACAAGCTGCAGGTTATAGTGAGTAATTTTAATAAATGCCACCTCTAATATAAGCCATGACAGTCAGGGTTCAAGTCATGTCAGATAAAACTGTGTAGCTGGGACTCCCAAGTGATTTTCTCTCTGTAAATATGACAATCACCCAGCTACCAAAATATGTTCAATTGCAATTCATTTTAAGCATTTGATTTTACAATAGTTGATGTTTGTTATGCTTATCTTTCTGTAAAGTAGACCAGTAGCAATATATGTGATCAAACCCAGGATGTGTTATTTTTTTTTTGTACTAAAAAATATGTATTTTAAATACAAACCACTCGAATACAGTACAAGCCGCAGGCCAAAGTACAACATTTTAATAAAAGACAAAGCTCATACTCAGTGAAATATGGTACATGCCACTCTTTTGCAGGTGGACCCATTCTTCTGCTGGGCATCAGAGACAAGAGGCAGGTGAGAACATTTCCAGGCTGGTTCAGAGTAATCTGACTGAGTAAATCTATCCCACTCAAAGCAGAGCCACGTGTCTTATCCATGGTGCAATCAATATCTTGTCTCCAGTGAGAAGCCGCAATAAGCATGACTAGGCCCAAACAAGCCCACCTCAGTTACTAGCAAACATGCAACATGGAGGATTTTTCTGAATTCATAACGAGCAGATCACAAGAGGAAGTCTGCTACGTAGTCCCAGACAGCAGAAGCAGACAGCATAGTTGTGGTGCAGGATGAAAATGTCTTTATTTAGTAAAACAGCAATGAGTCAGTGACACTCCCCACAAGCAGTCAAGCGTTTCCTCCTCCGTGCTTTTTCAAGACTTTTGCAACACAACTATAGTGTCTGCTTCTGCTGTCTGAACTGAGTAGCTGAGCTTCTTCCTGTGAGTACACCTTGTTACTTTGCTTCTGGCTCCACTATACTGTGCTTTAGCCACCTGTGATAGAGACTGCAGAGTTCACAAGGAGGCTGTTAACATTTCTTCACTACCCACCACCTGTCATCATAAGTGTTACATTGTTGAGAAAATGCTAACTTTATGACACCAGTGCTTGTGAACCAACTTGCTTTGTTACTGTAATGCTGCATGTCATTTGCTAGCTTTCCGTATGCCAGAGCACTCACAATGGCAGCCAGAATCTGTATGTACAAAGCCTCAATGCCCGCTTGCAGGTAGTCTGAGACATAAAAAAAACTTTAATGTGCTTACGCAGCTTGGTATGATGTATGGTCATGCGACTTAGATACATTGTGGCTGTTGCTCTCTGTCCATGGAGTATACCACCATGTAGGGGTATGATGGCAAGGAACCCTAGAGGAGGGTTCCATCTTATAGGTGCCATGGGAATGATTCCCTTGGCTAAAGGTAGCTTAGGAAGAAGCCCACGGAAAGAGAGATGAGCCACTGGAGGAGGAGGGAGGAGGATGGTGGGGCAACAAAAGAAACAATCTTGGACTAGCCAGGAGGAGCAGCCCTTTAAGGCCTGATGGGGAAGGGCTTGTTGCACGTCCCATCAAACTACAGGTGTAGCCTTGCAATTTGATGTGCTTAGGCAACTTGGCATGATGTATGCTTGTGTGAATTACATACTAACGTATGAATCTGCCAGCAGAAACAGACCACCCAGTCTATTAATATCTGCCTGAGTGTGCAACTAGCCCCTAGATTGCAGTTGCCCCAGCCCCTCCCATCTGTCATTCCCATGATGGCCTCTGCCCTCCACCCAGACCGCCCTTGTGCTCTGTCCCACGCCTCTTAAAACCTTACTGTCTTACACGATACCACCCCTCTAGTAGAGTGTTTCATTTAGACACCACCCTCTCTGTGAAGTAGTGCCTCCTCATCTCCCTCCTAAATCTTCCACCCTCCAGTCTTCATCCGTGCCCCTCGTGTCCCCACCCTTCCTCAGTTTAAACACCCCTTCAGTGCTAGCTTTGTTTATTCCCTCCAATACTTGAACATTTCAATCATATCCCCGTCCCTCCTCTCCTCTAGCGTGTACATATTCAGCTCATTCAGCCTGTCCTCACAGGCCTTGCCCTCCATCCGCTGTAACAATTTTGTTGCCTCCATTGCACACCCTCCAGTAAATTAATATCCTCTTCAGATACAGCTGCCATTACTGCACACAGTACTCCAAGTGTGGTCTGACCAAAGATCTGTAGAGGGCAGGATCACCTCCCATGCCTGGATGAGAAACCCCTTGTGATAAAGCCCAGCATCTTGTTTACCTTAGCTGCTGCTTTCCTGCATTGGGCAGAGTTGTTCATGCTCCCTGTTACCAACACCCCTAGGTCCTCCTCTTCCTCAGTGATCCCCAGCCTCATCCGTCCCAACCATTAGTCCCTCCTTGGTTCTTTGCCTCAAGTGCATAACCTTGTACTTTTTGCATTGAATCTCAGCTGCCACTTCTCTGACCATACCTCCAATTTGTTTAGGTCCCTTGTAGTTGTTTCCATCCATCCTCTTCATCCACCACTGCCCCCATTTTGATATCATCTGTGAACAGACTAACCCTTCTCCCATCTCCATGTGCAATATCTGAGATAAAGATCCCAAATAGCACTGGGCCCTGCAGATTACTACTTGTCACTGGTCTAGGTGTCAAGAGCCCCCCACTATCACCTGTTACAGCCCTCCAATGCAGCCAGTTCCTTATCCAGTTTGTCAGCTTCATCCCCACCCTGCAGCAGTCAGCTTCCATCCCAGCTTCCCATGAGGCACTGAGTCAAAGGCCTTGCTGAAGTCCAAGTACAGGACATCTACAGCATGACCAATATCCAGCTCACTTGTTACCCAGTCATAATATTCTATTAGATTGGTCTGACAAGACCTCCCGAGATGAACCCATGCTACCCCAATCCTGGAGGTCATTATCCTCAAGGAATGACACCAGCCTCTCCTTCAGTATCGTCTCCTAGGTTTACCCACTATGGAAGTGAGACTGACAAGCCAATAATTTCCTGTCTCATCCCTAGGGCCACTCTTGTGTATGGGCACCACATGGGCCACCCTCCAGTTTTAAGACAACCATCCCATGTCCAGGCAGGTGCTGAACAGGTCCACCAGTGGCTCAGCCAACAGCTCTGCCATCTCCTCAGCACTCTGGGGTGGATGCCATCAGGACCTGGTGCTTTGTCCACCCTTAATGCCCTCAGACCCTCCAGTACTCTACCTCTCAATCATTCTGTACATCATCTCCTCCACTCCCACCCCACCCTCCCAGTCCATGGTGGTAGTGGCCACCCTTCTCCTTTGTGAAAATGGAGCAAACGTATTCATTTAGTACTTCTGCTTGTTCTTCTCCATGTTCCACCACTCCCTCCCCACTTTATCTTCACTATATGGTCTCTGCACTTTTAATTTCCTGACATATCTAAAAAGTCCTTCTCCCTCCCTTGATGTCTTGCACTAATCTTAGCTCCTGGAGGCCTTGGCTACTCACTTGTTTGGTCACCTCCTTAAACCAAGTCACATAAGCCTCCTGTCCTCTTCCTTCCTCATTCTCCTGAACTTCTGGTATGCAGCTCTTCACCCTCACTCCCTCCAACACTTCTTTGTTCAGCCAGCATGGCTTTCTGGCTCTGCACTTCTTGCTCTTAGTCCTGGTGCAAGCTTCTATAGCTTCTGTTAGCCCAGTTTTAATAATTTCCCACTTTTGCTGTGCATCCATCTCTGGCCTAATACCCTGAAGTCTCCCTTGCAGTATTTCTCTCATCCTCCCAAAGTCCGCCTCCTAAAATCCACAACCTTTGTTACTGTGCCTCAGACTCCTGCCCAACTTGAGAGTGAACCACACTGTTTGGTGGTCATTACCAACTAGTGGATCTTCCACCTTATTTCCCTCACTGTCTCCCCATTTGACAGCACCAAGTCCAACGTGCTACCTAGTCATGTTGGCCCACTGACCAGTTGTGTCAGGAGACCATCCTGGATCGTGTCCAGGAGCACCTGCCCTGGCACTGGAGGTGGCAGGGGTGTCTAATCTACCCCAGCAGATTGAAATCCCCACAAACACCACCCCTTTCTACACACCTCCTTATTTGCTCCGCTAACTCCCTGTCCAGTTCCACTGATTGAGCTGGTGGTCTGTACACCACCCCAGCCTCAGCTTTCTACCCTTGGAGTCCAGAAGCTGCATCCATAGTGCCTCTGTTCTCCCTTCCTCCCCTCATCCCTCGTACATCTGATCCCTCTCTCACATGAGTGCTACCCAATCCCCTCTCCCAACCCACGGTCTTTCCTGTAAATTTTATACCCAGGATTGCCAGATCCCAATCATGGTACTGGTGGCCCAAGTCTCTATCACTGCAGCGACACCACCCCTCCGCAGGGAACACCTGAAGCTCTGCTGTTTTATTACCCAGGCTCCTTGCATTTAGGGAGACCACCTTCCACCCATTCCTATCCATCCTCCCCACCTCGGCTCCTTAGTCTGCGCCTCTTCTCAGTGGTCCTCTCCTCACCCTCAATGTTATCAAGGGGGACAGTGCATTTTACACTGCAACCTGACGACCCTGCATGCTAGCTGCACACTTGCCTCCCCTACCTAATTGAAACACCCTCTTTAAACAATATAATCCTCTAATTTGCTCTTTAACACCCCTTATCTGCCCCATTCAGATGTAAATCATCCCTTGTGTACAGTTCTCTGTTAGTCCATGTATCTCCCATCCTCCTACCAACCCATACCCTTGTGGTTTACACCAGTCTCTCAGCCAGGAGTTGAACTCCACTATCCTTTCCTTTCTTGCCCTGCTTGCCCTTGGGTCCAGTAGCACCTCCGAGAATGTCACGGACTTCCCTATTTCCAAGCATAGCTTCTCAGTTCCTCAAACCTCTCCTGTACCAACTCCACCATGCAGCCCCCAGGTCATTTGTGCCCACGTGTACCACCATTTGAGGTTCCTGCCATCCTCACCTAACACACTTCCTCAGAGCCTGCCCTGCCCTGTCTGCTGTCAGGCCCGTGCACAGGTTCCACCCAAATCTGACTGCCTTTCACCCTCCCCTACCTGATCCCTTTCAGGATAGAATCTCCTATCAGTATAACTCCCCTTCCACAATCCCTCCTGGCTGCACCCTCCTCCCACACCCTTCTCATGGCCTTTGTTCCTTTCCTGCCCCTTAATTTCTGGGGCTGTTCTTTACTCCTTCTCCTCCCTCTTGTCCAGCCTCCTGGCCACACTCCTGTGCCTCTCTCCTAAGCGCCTGTTCTCCCCTGTGGTCTGCTCCATCCCCATGCACCATGACCCCTTCCTCCTGGGAACTACCTCCTGCTATTGCCATGGCATTGCCCCTTCCCCCAATGTACCAATGTCCCCTCTGTAGCACTGGCCCCTGTGTCCTCCTCTTCCCTTCTCCCAAGCATCTCACTCTCCCTTCTACTTCAGTTGCCAGTACCTCATACCTATTGCATGACCCCAGTCCCCACCCCATGCCCTGCTGTGTCCTTGCTCCTGCTCTATATTTCTCCTTGACATCCTCTCCCTCCCTTGTGCCTACCTACCCCACCCTCTCTGACCATGTTCCTTAACCTCCTAATCTCCACCTCCATCCACTGGATCTCTGCCTGTAGGTCTCTTATCCTTCGATATACAGGACACTCCTGTAGCCTCTATAATGTGCCCATCCAGATTTTTGACCCACATCCATTGCAGATTACTAGCCTGTCCCCTGTTCCTTTTTCTGCCCCGCTCCCTGAAGCCTGCCCCTTCCCTCTTGACCTCACTATCTCCATCCTGCTGACCACAACTCCGCCTCCTCCTATGTCTCCCTGGTGTCCGTGATCTCCCTCGTACACGCCCATATCTCTGTCACTATACTCAGCCACAAAATGTACCATTGTACCATGCCTTCCTTTGACCATCCAGTGCTACTCAGAGCATCAATGTGCTTACTGACCTCTCTTCCTAAACCTCTGCCAGTCCTACCTGCACATTACATTAAAAAAATGTAAACCCTAAAAATACAACTAGTACTAGATTTAGATACATTGTGACTGTTCGCCTTCTATCCTGGGATATGCCACCCTTGTGGGTCATAATGGCGAGGAACCCTAGAGAAGGGTTCCATCCCTATAGCCACCATGGGAATGATTCTTTTGGCTAAAGGTAGCTTAGAAAGAAGCCCAAAAATAATACCCAAAAGGGAATTGAGCATCAAAGGAGGCGAGGAGTCAGAATGATATCGGGGACGAGAATGGAGGTCAATAGGTGAAGACAGGCAGGACGGGAGAGGAATAGGAGGTGACTAGGAAGAATTAGTGGATTGGAATCTGACATGAAGCAGCAGGCAGGACTTCCTAAGGAGAGAGGGAACAGTCAGGGCTACCATCCAACCCCATCCAACAGCAGAACCTAACTATGGAACCTATGAAAGCACTAACCCTATCTAAATCTTATGACCATCAGCACAGAGGAGAGGAAAATCCCTTGAGGAAGAAACCTCTGGGGATCCAAGGCCTATGTTGCCTTCCTCCAGGCTGAAGAATGTTTTGGTTAGTGATGGCTCAGCTACTGCAATTTAGAGATGAGATCTAGGAAAAGGAAAAAATTCCAATTTGGAGGAAGCTCTCACTCTGTCCTTCTAACAGGAATGCTTCTGAGGGTTAGGCAATGTCTCTGCAACTGGATGCCCAAAAGCAAAGGAGGGAGAGAGATGACCACTGAGGCACTCAGCCAGCCCATACAAGCCTATGAAACATACCAGGTGAACCGCAGTCAGATGGAGGATAGTGTAAGGATGCCTCCAAACCCCTTGGGCAGACAAAGGCCCGTTGATGAGAGCCCCATCCCTGACAGCTTGAAGTCAGAAATTCTACATCCACAGGTGTCGCCAAATGAAAATGACTGAAGCGCCATCTGGAGCAAAGACATTCTCACTATGGGCCAGGGAGAAGGACCTCACTCCGCGGTTTTTCTCGATGCTCTAGATGTGGACTTGGGGGCAGAATGAGACTGTCGGTTACAGGCTAGCCCTGAGCCATGGAGCAATGGACACGGAAGGCATGTCTCAGAGTAGAGAGCAGGTCGAGTCAAGGTAGCATGAAACCCATATGAGGGGTATGCTCGGATATTCAATGTGAAAGAGTAGACCTAGAGAGAGGTTGGACTGAGCAAAGGAACCGACTTGGGTCCTGAGAAGGCAGGTTACAGTAGCAACCATGGGAGTGCATGCCAACCAGGTCCATTGAGAATCCAAATTAGGAGTGGATCGAAATGCATGAAGGCAGAAATGAGAATGGTCGGGTGAAGTCCACAGCCGATGAGTGAGGTACGCAGTACTAGTAGTAGTGAGGTAGGAGCTATGAAGTTGGAATGGATAAGTGGAGGTTCGAGATGAATGTACAGGGTATGCTGATGGAGGGAAGTCTTGAAGGCTGGCATGGACTGCAGAATGGGAATGAACGATGCAAGGAGGAGAGATGATGATGGCTGGGCAAATCCCACAGTCTTAGATGAGCTGAGAAGTCGGTATGGGAAGAGAGGTGGGTCAGGAATGTATGAACGTTATAAGATGAAGGAATGAAAGCCTGGCAGACCAGTACAGTTATGGCTAAGTATGATGGCAGGTAGGGTATAGGAAGGATGAGCTGTCAGAGGGGTAAGGCAGAGCGGAGAAAAGAATAGCTCAGGCTATTAAGAAGGGGACAAGACCTTCTTCCATTATATTAGTGAGAGGAAGAAGACCAGAAATGGTATTGTTAGGCTAAAGAAGGAGAGGGTGGTGGGTGGAGGATGACTGTGAAAGCTGAGGTACTGAACAAATATTTTGATCAGTATTTACCAAGGAAGCAGCACGGGGGCCAAGACTCACAAGGAAAGATGCACAGGGTAGAGGTGGACACCAACCCATTTACGGTGGATAGAGTCTTGGAGGATCTAGGAAAAGTAAAGCTAGACAAGGCAATGAGGCCAGATGGGATTCACCCTAGAGTGTTGAAGGAACTCAGGGAAGTCCTAGCAGGTTTGTTGACAACTCTTCAACCAATCACTAGAGATGGGGAGGTACCTGGGGACTGGAGGAGGGCAGAGGTGGTCTCCTGCACAAGACTTGAAGTAGGGAGGAGGCAGACAATTACAGATCTGTAAGCCCGACATCAGTGGTGGGAAGCTGATGGAGTCCCTGCTTAAGGAGAGGAATGAAGTTCTTGAGTCAACAGTGCAAAGACCCAAGGCAACATGGATTTACTGGGGTAGGTCCTGTTAGACTAATCTTATTGATTTCTTTGACTGGGTGACCAGGGTGGTGAATCAGAGAGGGCGGTGGATGTGGCCTACCTGGATTTCGGTAAGGCCTACACACTGTTCCTCATAGTAGGTTGCTTAACAAATTGGGGAATCTGGGTGTGGGCTCTAAAGTGGTAAAATGGGTTGGTGATTGGCTTAAAGGCAGGACTCAGAGGGTGGTAGTAAATGGCATAAAATCAGAAGAGGTGGAGGTGACCAGCAGGTTCCACGGGATCGGAGCTGGGTCCAGTTCTATTCAATTTTTCATAAGTGACATTACAGAGGGACTGGAGGGGATGTATGCCTGTTTGCAGATGACACCAACATCTGTAACAGAGTCGACACACAGGAGGGACTAAATAAAATGAGAAATGACCTAGGACTACTTGAGGAATGGTCAAGGGTTTGGCAGTTGGGTTCAGTGCTGAGAAGTGCAAGATAATGCACCTGGGATACAGAAACCCAAGAGAGAATACAGGATGCAGGGGCAGGTTCTAGCCACCACAAGTCAGGAGAGAGAGACCTGAGATTATCATATCGGATGACCTGAAGTCAGCCAAACAATGTGAAAAGCAATGGGGAAGGCAAACAGAATGTTGGGGTGCATAGGAAGGGCATAACCAGTAGGAGGAGTGAAGTGGTGATGCCACTGTATAGATCACTGGTGAGACATCATCTGGAATACTGTGTCCAGTTCTGGAGTCCACATCTCAGGATGGACATAGACAGAATGGAAGCAGTCCAGAGAAGAGCAACAAAAATTATAAATGGACTGCACTACAAGCCTTATGAGGAAAGACTCAAGGAACAAAACATTTATTCACTGGAAGAGAAAAGGGATATGACAGAGACTGTCAAATATCTTAGAGGAATAAACAGGGTATAAGAGGGAAGCATATTTCAGAGACAAACGTGTACAAGGACAAGGGGACATAACATGAGGCTGGAGGAGGAGGCTTAGGGGAATGCTAGGAACTATTTTTTCACAGAGAGGGTGGTGGACCCATGGAACAGCCTACCAGTAGAGGTGGTGGAAGCAAAAACAGTACAGGGATTCAAAGGTGCATGAGATAAGATAAAGGCACCCTGCTATACAGCAGAGCAGGGAAAGGCAGTCCAGTTAAGAGTAGGGATTGCCCAACCAAGTAGGGAAATGGACAGACTAGGTGGGCTATATGGTCCTTATCTGCCAACAGAATCTATGTTTCTATGTTTCTATGTTCAGAACGATGGAAGTTTACGTGGAGTGGAGGATATATGAGTAGAGTGGTCCAGGACATGGGGCTAGGGTAAGAGGAGGATACGAATGGTGATGGCAGGATAGAGAAACACCCCCAAAAGAAAGCATGGGATGAGGAAGGAGAAGAGGCGAGGGATGAGGGAGCGGTGGAAGGTGGGATTGCAGTAGCCATGAAGGCTGGAATGCGATTTAGTACTGGAAGCACTGAAGGCTGCAGCGAATGGAGGGAGGAGCCATGCTGAGCTGTATGAGACTGGTATTGTGAGGTAGGGAAGACATGGGTATCCGTGTGAGTGGGAGATGGTAAGCCCGGTTGCCTGGAGCCATGTTGGCCACCGTGACTCAGTAGTCACCTGCCATGGGAAAAACAGGGAGCCAAGAACTAGGCACCGGGACACCAAGAAGCAAAAGAAAATTGCAGGAGAAAAGAATTTGAGGTAACTCAGGCAGCAGGCCTACTGTGGAGGGAGCTGACATACAGAATGACAGGTGGGTGCAGGATGGGGAAATGACAGGCATGAGGGTCTGAAACGAAGGCGTAGGGTAGCCGACATATGAGTAGTGAAGGAGTAGTGGTAGTGCAGGAACCCCCACAAAGGCAGAGTCGAGATGAAGGCAGGCCCGAGCACCCATGCGTCGACTGGGAACATAGCAGAGAACAAGACATAAAAGGTGGACCTAGCTGTAAGCTGAGTGGTCTTCAGTTAGAGGAAAGGAGGAATGGAAAATGAAAAACTTGCAGGATGAGATAACAATGGTACTCTGATTAATGATGGAGTTAAGTGATAGAGAGCTGATGACAGAACTGAGTAAATTTGAAATGAGAGGTTGAATGATGAAAGGTTGCAGTAGGTTTGCCTCCATAACTGCAGTGGAATGGGGAAGGAAAGGAAATGTTCTTTCATGGGAATAGCAAACATGAAGTTCAGTTGCTTAACTAAGAGAGTGTACACTGTGGAAGGCACTCGAGTCTGGCCAGGGTAAAATGGTGAAGCTCCACCTGTCTTACGAGTGATGGTCTAGGCAAGCATGGTAGCATGCTGGACAGGAGATGAAAAGTAGGAGCAGTCCCGATTGGCTGAGGGAGAGCAATAGTCCCTGAAGTCAGGAAACCCAAGAACCAGAGCCAGGAGGCAAGGCAGATGGCACGGTAATGAAGGCAGGGGATCCAAGCATGGCAGGGTGAACCAGGCAGAGCAATATGAACGGAGCAGCAGCAAGGCTGAGACAAGGCCTCAAGGGAATGAAATGGAGGAGGAGGAAGAACAGAATGCCAGAGGTAAACAGAGAGGGAGATGAATGGAGAGGGATGGGGCAGGAGACAAAGCAGCACAAACAAGAGAAACGAACAGGAAAGGTATAGAAAGGGGCAAGAGAGCGAGCAAGAGGCTGCCGAGGAAACATGGGCAAGAACCTAAACAGGAGAAGGGGAGGGAGCGAGGAAGTGTGGAGCCCAGCTGCAGCAAAGAAGTGACCTGGGCAAGCTGGGAAGAGCAGCCTTTTAAGGCCTGATGGGGAGTGGTTTGTTGCTCTGCCTATCCAACTACAGGCGTAGTCTTGCAAATCTTTTTGAAAAGGTGGCTAGCATAAGATCTACTTTGGTATGATTATCCCATGTGAAGATTTGGGAAGAGGGTTACTTAAAAGGTGTTGGATGTGGAATTAATTTAAAATTGCAAGGTTAAGTAGGTGACAGGATTTTATTTTGTTTGAGAGAACTCACATATACATCTAAGGTGGGGAAGAAGGAGTAAGTGATGGAATGCATTTAGTCATTTCACCTTTTGTTTCTTCTTTCCTTTCATCTTTTTATGTATAGGTTTTGATAGAGACTATTGGGTTTTCATCTGTTTTCCCACAGGACCTGCAGATGCATTTTTACTGTTCCTGCAGCAATCCAGATGTGCATTGATGTACATGCTCAGTTTTCAGTAAAAGTGTTGCATTTATAACACTTTTAATGCTTTTAGCCAACTGGAGTTGGCAAACAGCTCCCAAATTGCCACAAGTCACAAGCTGTGGCACTTGTGCATGTAAAAGCTAGACCACCTTTTATGTATTCTGACTTATCTACAAGCATCAGGGCACATGTGGCACATGCCGCAACTCCCCAGCACTGCTTTGAAAATCCAGCCCTTGGGCATTCTCAAGGTATGCTTCAATATAATTTGTAGTATTGTCATGTCACTGCGATGTAAAAGGATGAATATTTTTGTTAAAGCAGTAGTGCCTGGTACTCTGTTGAATCTCCCACAATTAATCATTTTAAGAGAACTTTGTGATCCGTCGTTGCAGTCCAATGCAACTATAATCATTAAACTTATAAAATCAGTTTCTCTCTGTACTAAACCTGTGAGTGTTTTGCACAGCATTCTGCCTAGACTTGTACTCAACTGTATGTAGTTGCTTCTTCTGTCTTGTATGTTTTGTGCTGATTCAACTGCATTTCTTTGGAACTGCTTATTGTACTTGTATTTTTTGTGACTTTGCAATTGATGTGGAACCTTTGCACAGTAAATGAGCACTTGTGCTCATAGGTACTTTCAAACTTTCAGTTAATGAACTGTTACACTGAAAAGTTTAACCTATACTCTTGTGTTCTGTCTTGGATTGCTCCTTATCTCCTGTCTTGAATAATACAAATTTTCTCCCTTTTAAGCCTGCTTTGGCATTTTCCTTTACATCTGCGGTAATGGAAGAAACATTCCTTGTTATATGGCTATCCCAGGTTTTCATCAATAGTCTTTATTTATTCTTATTTATTTAAAATGTGTTTACCAGTAAACATCAAGGGCATCAAATGACCATTTTCAAGGGTGTATAGGAGGTAGAGGCATATAAAACAGACCATGAAACATACATCATACAGAAAGAAATCATTTAGAAAACATTTGCAGACAGAGTTGTTTAAGCAACATTTCTTCTGACTGAATCTAAACACGTTATGGGAATTGATACTTAGAAGTATTAACTTACTTCACTGAGAGGGTGGTGGAGCCATGGAATGCTTGCTCAGGGGCTGGTGCAGGCAAAGACGGTAGAGGGGTTCAAGAGAGGGTGGGACAGGTACAGGGAAGGGTCCTGGAAGCAAAGTCCTTTGCAGCAGGAATATCCAGGACTGGGAAGAGAGAAGACAGAGAGGGCGAGGGCAGTAAGGTCAGCTCCCAGGGTGGGGCTGACTCAAACAGCAGACACAAAAAGACCATTAGGCCTATTCTGCTGGCATTTTAGTATGTTAGTATATTAGTAAGTACAGAGGGTAGTTATTTTACAGGGTAATGGCTCTATCGTTAATGATTTTTGACCAAGGGAAGTTTTAGAGAAATGGGGACATATGTATTGATTGTGAGTGAATCTGGTAACATAAGATCCAACATTCATACCAATTATCAGCTGTTTTTGTACATGTACTGTCCCACGTCAGGAAGCAGTGTCTACACCACACTAGTTCATTATTGCCACAAGAAAAATGATGTTAAACAATGGGTGTTTCAAATAACAGAAAATACTGATGAAAACATTGACATAGCTATATTAAGAGGAGCATTTTTTTATATTACATTTATAAACGAGCATTTGTCAATGCCGAATGTTTACTTGTGGTGTTAGCATTGGAAGTGCATGAGTTAGACAGATGCAGAATAGGAATGGCAGTGAAGTACTGAAGTGACACTAACCCCACCCCACCCTGCAGAGATGGACAGGCATGTCAGTCAGTACAGGGTGGGACGTTATGGTTAGAAACCCTAACGCCCGGCGCTTGTTGGTATTTGTACTACAAATTTTCAGCATAGCCTTTTGTGACCCCACTCATGAAAGCATTTGGGACCTCTGCTCATGAACAGTGGCACTGTGATTTTGTTAAACTGTCCTGAACATTGATTTCCCACAGTGACCGCACCATTGTCGCCAGATTTGTGTAAACACATTTTAGGCAGGATGCAAAAAATGACAACTGTACTGTTCATACAATAAGGAGGTATGCAAAATGGCAATGTTGAAAATCTGGAATGAAAATATTACAAATTCTTGAAGTTATGGGTGTGCGTGCAAACTGAGCAATCGCGCTCGTAACATAGTCATTTTGTGGATTTTGCCACCAAATTTTCAACATAGGCATTTTGGGACCTCCGCTCATGAACAGTGTCATTGTGGTTTTCTTAATCTGCTCCAAACATTGATTTCCCACAGTGACTATGCCATTGTGTGCCAGATGTCTGAAAACACATTTTGGCCAGGATGTGAAAAATGACAGCTGTACTGTTCATAAGGAGGTGTGAAAAATGCCAATTTTGAAAATCTGGAGTGAAAATATTACAAATTCTCGAAGTTACGTGCATGGAAACTGTGCAATGCATGATTGTAACAGTCATTTTTGGAATTTTTCACCAAATCTGCAACATAGGTTTTTGGAGGCCACCTTATGAACAGTGACACTGTTGTTTCATTAACTGGTCCTGAAAGATGATTCCATGCAGAGACTGTAGAAATCACCTTTCAGGACTGAATAACCAAATGACAGTGACTGAATTCATGAGGTGGGTTCCAAGAACCCCATGTTAAAAGTTGGTGCACAAATTCACAAAAATGGCCCACGATATCCACCAAAGTTGAAAAAAAAACAATTTATGCCATTATACAGCTTACTGTCATTTCTTCAGTTCACGGTCGGCTTTAAGAAGAGTGCAGGCGTGTTCCGCTCCACTGAAGATTGTCGAGCGGGCTCCAGAAGTAAGTATGGGGTGAGGGGCTGTGAGGAGGTGGGGTGTATGATGCTTGGCCAGCTGGTTATGATTATTGTATGATATTTGTAATAAAAATATAGTATGTGATTGTCTCACATAAGATAGCCTGGGCTTCCATGGGTGCCCCCAGGTTTCAGTGAAGCTACAGGATAGGTAAACTGACCAGGAGACCTCTGTAATGCAATTAACTTCCTTGAGAAATTGCATTTTATGGCCTTTTATGACCTCGTGCTTTAAAGTTGGAAACTAAAATATACATTTTATTACAGGACAGGGCATCATTTAGCTGATTCCTGTTGGCTATATCACACCTAGGTGATGGACTGCAGGGTTATAATCCTTAAAGGAACTGGAGGATCAAAGACTCATAATTTGGGAAATGAGTTTCTGCTGATGTCACCTTATTTAATATATCTCCTGATAGGACGTCTTGTTTGTATTTTTTATATTCTAAAGGAGGAGCTAGATGACTCACAGAAGAGGCGTGGAGAGAGAGACAGTTTAAACTAATACTTGTGTCTGAACTGTTTCAGAGATATACCATCTTGGGACTCTAGAGAGACAGCTCTCTGATTTAACTTTATAGGCACTTACAGAGGTAATACATTAGATAGAAAAGGTCTAAGTGTATTGTGGTAGGGTTTATGTTTTGTACTTTTCCTTATTCTTTTATGTGATTGTGAGCTCTTTGATGTTCTGTGTTTACATTTTTCATATTTTTATCATCTTTAGTTAAGTACCTTTTATTTAAAAGACTGCCTGGTGTCTGCCGTTCTTTTGCATGTGATGTTTAGAGGGTTAAGTCTGACAAAATGGTTCAACAGCTTGATGGTGTTACTGAACTTGAGTAAAAGGTTAGAAGATACCTAAGGTCTCTTATAGAGTTAAAAGGGCTCATTTTGGAAACCTGGCTGGGTGTCCCTGGTGAAAGATTGTACCACAATCCCTGAAGAGGGTACATATCTAAGCTTGTAGATTGGGACGCTAGCATAAGGTTCACGGTTTAAATCCCCAGAACTCTAAAGGTGATTTGGACCCAAAAGCAGACAGGAGGGTTACCCTGTCTGTTACCTGTTCACACTATTGTGCTCTGATGTTGGCACTGTGGGAGCAGAGGGCCTGACCTGCTGAGGGTGTTTATGACAGATGTGGTTGGCAGTAGTGTAAAATATTTGGTAACACAACCTTTAACTGTTCAGTGTGTCAGCTTATACTGTACAGCTCACTTGCAAAATAAGGCAGTGATTTATTTTTAAAAAGGAAACAGAACTATATCATTTTAATTACAGCCAAGTTCCTACCCATTTTATTTATTTATTTTTTTGCAAAGTGAGTTAGAGTAGCAGTAGTTAGGGAAGAAGATGGATTCCAACTACAGTGAGCACAATACAGACTACCTGAAGCAGTTGTGCAAGGAGAGAGAGTCCTGCACGAGGGAGAGCCACCAAGCAGAACCTCGTGAATGCCATGATTGCAGCAGATGCCCAGAGCATCGAGTCACAGACTGTGACTGTAAAGGACCAAACCTTGGGTGTGGAGGGCCAGCAGCCAGTGCAGTGTCCAGATCTGGCGAGAAGAACAGCAGGGCCAGTGCAAGCCCAGGGCCACAGCATCAGGGAAGGTCACCAGCATTCTGGAGCCAGAAGCAATCAGGCTGCAGATTGAGTTGTGCAGAATGGAGCTGGAGTTCCAGACAGAGGCTGAGCGCGAGAAGTGAGCCGCAGAGGAGAAGAGGGGAGGCGAGAACAGAGAGAGGCTGAGTGAGAGCAGCGAGGCTGCGAGGAGAAGATGGGCGGAAGAGCGGTGAGAAGTGGACCATGAACAGCAAGAGGTGGAACATGAAGAGCGTGAGCACCAGAGGCGACATGAACTAGAGAAGTTACAACTCCAGCCACCAGCACCACAGCAGATAAGTGGCTTGGGTTTAACTGGAACTACAGGACTGGGTTACAAATTGAATTCCAAATTGATAGCTGAATTTAAAAGGGAGGATATGGATGCCTTTACAATTCCTTTGAAAAGTTTGTATTCAGGCAAATATTCCTAGAGGGTCTTGGAGCTTCCAGCTATCCCCACTACTTACGGAAAAGCTTGGGATGCACTGGGTCAAATGGACAATGAAGACAGTAATGATTACATCAAACTTAAAGCTGCACTTTTAAAAAGTTTGATTTAACTGCAGAAGCATACAGAACTAAATTCCATAAGCTCAGGAGAAGCCCTGACATGAGCTACAAGGAGCTAGCCATGAAACAATGTCAGCGCTTAAAACGTTGGTGGGAAGGAATTGAAGCAACTCTGTAGATAAAATTGAAAGTGCTATTTTTTAGAACAGTCTTTTCAGGCATGCCCAGCAGAGCTGAAAACCTGGCTGGAGGACTGAGTTCCCAAAACAATGCCAGAGGCTGCTGAACTCTCGGACCGCTATGCCAAGAACAGACCCACTCTGAGAGGGAATGGGGTGGGTATGGCAGCACAGAAAAGGAAAAGTGCGCCTTCAGGGCAGCTAAAACCCTTACTGCCTCCACCAAAACCAGTTAGCTCCACGTTTCAAAAGAAAAGATTTTTCTGAGAAAAGAAACGAATGTTGGGTTTATAAAGAAACTGGGCATATTGCCAGACAGTTTCCCAAAAAGGATGAGCAATATGCAAAATGGGGCTAGGAAATAAGTGGTCTGTTTGTGTGTCCCTGGAAGCATGCCTGTGAACATGAGGGAACACATGCACCTAGTCATGGTGAATGGTGTACAGACACAAGGTTAAGAGACACAGGGGCATCCCTGACATTGGTAAAATGGGATCTGGTAGAGCCTGGTCGGCTATACCCAATAAATCTGTAACTGTACAAGGCTTCACTGGAGAGGAGAAAACATTACCACTCGCTAGTGTTCTCCTAGACTAGGGTGAAACGGGGAACTGTGCAGCAGGTGGCTGTAGCCAAAACTCTGGCAGTTGATGTCATCCTTGGCAACAATCTCAAACAGGGATGGTGTGTGCAGTTATCCATAGCCAAGTGGCAAGTGAAAATTGTAGTTCTCTGGACCCCATAGAAGCCACTGTGGAAACCACTGGGAGGCTGGTTCCCCAGCCTGTGTCTCCTGATATGGAGACTAATAAAAGGGGTAGAAATTTCCCAGTAGCAGTTAACCTAACAGCTATGAAGGGTTACTCCAAAGAATGAGGAGTGACCCTTTGTCAGAGGGTTAGGGATGACAGTGATCCTGAGTGCCCTGATGCTAAAAATATGGACCCTAGTTTACAGACTGAAGGGGCCCTGTCCCATGCCTTGGGAATGTGTAAGAAGTTTGCAGCTGCTCAGAAAAGTGACCCTAGTCTAGAGATGCTGAGGGCTTGGGCAGACTCTGATGGAGCACACGGAGGTGACAGTAAACATAAAGTTTATTGGGAAAATGGACTGATGTATACTCAGGATGTGAAGACAGAGGGAGAGGTGATATGGCAGGCAACTTGTCATTCCCCAGGGGTATAAGTGAGCAGTTGCTCAAAGACTGCACACAATATTTCCTTGTCTGGTCATCTGAGAATGTCGTGTGCACTTTGCAGTTGTTGGCCCAGAATTTCTATTGGCCCAACTTCACCCAGCAGTTGAAGGAGTATTGCCGTCTTGTCACCGGTGCCAAGAAATAGGAAAGGCAGGTAAGAAAACCCAAGCTGCCCTAATTCCATTGCCCATAGTGAAGGAGCCATTCCAGAGGGCGGAATGGATATTGTGGGGCCTTTAAATACTCCTAGCTGCTCCAGGAAGAGGTTCATCCTGATTGTGGTGGATTATGCCACCCAGTACCCTGAGGCAGTCACCCTATCTTCACTGAAGACAGACAAAGTGGCAGATGCCTTACTTGGGATTTTCTCCCGTGTTGGGTTTCTGCAGCAGGTTATCACCGATCGAGGGGTTCCTTCATGTTGGACCTGATGAAATATTTGTGGGAGAAGTGTGGGTGGTGCAGAGATGCATGACACCTTATCACCCGCAAGCCAATGGTCTTGAGGAAAGATTGAATGGTACCCTGAAGTCAATGCTCCAAGCATTTGCTGAACAGCATGGAGGGACTGGGAGAAATACCTTCCTCACCTGTTTGCATACAGGTAGGTGCCCCAAGAGTTGACTGGTTTTCCCCTTCAAACTCTTATATGGACACCAGGTACATGAGTCCCTAGACTTGATCCGGGAGGACTGAGAAGGCAAGCACACCACCCAGGGCACTCCATAGTGAATTACGCCCTTAGGTCTAGGGAAAGGCTGAATGAGCTTATGGGACAGCCCAGAGCAACCTGGCAGCTGCTCAACAGAAACAAAAAGTGTGGTATGACCACAGAGCCAGAGCTCGCCATACACGGTGGGTCAGGAGTCATGATCCTTATCGGTCCAGAAAGACAAGCTGCAGGCTGAGTGGGTGGGACTGTACAAAGTAGTTAGAAAGGTAAATGACGTGAACTATATCATAGAGTTACCTGACAGGAGACATACAGAAAGAATGTACCATATCAACATGATGATGCGTATGCTAATAGGACTGACATGGTGTTTGCAGCATGTAGTCCTGGGAGGGACGAACAAAGGAGACCCTCTTCTGGACTTGCTGGAAGAAAGCAAGTGGGAGTCCTCTGTGGAGGAAGTTAAATTGCCACCCCAGCTGGCCCTGGACAAGATCCAGGAAGTAAGGGAGGTTTTGCAGACTTTGCCCCACTGTTTGGCACCAAGCCTGGATTAACCCTTAGTAACACATGATGTAGAGACAGGGACACAGACGCCATACGTGGGACAGCATATTGGGTGTCAGAGGCTTTCCAAAAGGGCATTAGGAGGAGTGGAGGAAATGCTGGATTTAGGGGTAATCCAGAGATCCCACAGCCTCTGAGCCTCCCCTGTAGTCCTTGTGCCCAAGCCAGATGGCTCTACTCATTTCTGTGTGGACTATCATGGACTGAATGCAGTCACGAAGTCAGATGCCCACCTGATTCCCCGGATGGATGAACTCCTGGACAAGTTGGGAGGCACCTACCTTACAACTATTGACCTGATAAAGGGTATTGGCAGGTAGAGTGAACTGACAGAGCTAGGGAGAGGTCAGCCTTCATCACTCTGATAGGCTTATTTGAATTTAAAGTAATGCCTTTTAGAATGAAGAATGCCCGGCCACTTTCCAAGGTTGGTGAACCAGGTGTTAAATGGTGCTGAGGAGTACGCTGTGGCATACCTGGATGACATTGCCATCTTTAGTGCCAGCTGGGAGGAACACTTGTCCCACCTTAGGGAAGTGCTGGGCAGGATACAGAGGGCTGGGCTCACTGTTAGAGCTGAGAAGTACCAGGTGGCCATGGCTGAAGTGGCATACTTTAGGCATGTTGTGAGCCAGGGACAGCTCCATCCTAACCAAGTAAAAATGGAGGTGATCAAGGCGTGGCTCAGACCAGAAATGCAGAAGCAGGTCAGGAGTTTTCTAGGGACAGCAGGATACTATAGGACATGTGTACCCAATTACAGTACCCTGGCTGCTCCTTATCTGACCTGGTAAAGAAAAAGATGCCTAAGAAAATTACCTGGGACCCAGCCTGTGAAAAAAGCCTTTACCAGACTGAAGGAAGCACTGTGCAGTGCTCCTGTATTGACACATCCTGACTATAGCAGACCCTTTATAGTCCAGACTGATGCCTCAGATGTGGGTATTGGAGCAGTACTGAGTCACACATCCAACCAAGGGAAAGATCACCCTATAGTGTACCCGAGTAAAAGGCTACTTCCCAGAGAGCAGGCTTACTCTACTGTGGAAAAAGAGTGTCTCGCCATAATGTGGGCTCCTAAAGAAGTTACAGCCATACTTATACAGGAAGCATTCTGAGGTCCAAACTGACCACAACCCCTGATTTGGCTGACACAATGGGAAAAACTAATGGCAGACTATTAAGATGGAGTCTTATCTTGCAAGGGTAAGACATGAAGATCTCACCTAGGGCTGGAGCAACCAATCAGAACGCAGATGGCCTGTCACATCTATATGAGGTGAACTGACTTAGGGGCTCATCCCATGCAGGGGATAGAGTCCCCAAATTCAGTCTAGGTGGGGAGGACTGTGGCCGGCAGCCAGCTGGTTATGATTATTGTATGATATTTGTAAAATAAAATTACAGTATGTGATTGTCTCACATAAGACAGCCTGGGCTTCCATGGGTGCCCCCAGGTTTCAGTGAAGCCACATGATAGATAAATTGACCAGGAGATCTCTGTAATGTAATTAACTTCCTTGAGAAATTGCATTTTATGGCCTTTTTATGACCTTTGTGCTTTGATGTTGGGACACTAAAATATACATTTTATTACAGGACAGGACATTATTTAGCTAATTCCTGTTGGCTATATCACACCTATGTGATGGACTTCAGGTTGTAAACCTCAAAGGAACTGGGGAATCAAAGATTCATAATTTGGGAATGAGTTTTGCTGATGTCACCTTATTTAATATACCTCCTGATAGGACATCATGGTTTTTTATATATTCTAAAGAGAGGTGACTCACAGAAGGGGTGTGGAGAGACAGAGTTTAACTAATACATGTGTCTGAACTGTTTGAGAGATATACTATCTTGGGACTCTAAGAGACACAGCTCTCTGATTTAACTTTATAGGCACTACGGAGATAATATATTAGATAGAAAAGGTCTAAATGTATTGTGGTAGGAGTTTATGTTTTGTACTTTCTCTTTTCTTTTATGTGATTGTGAGCTCTTTGATATATTGTTCTGTGTTTACATTTTTCATATGTTTATCATCTTTTAGTAAAGTACCTTTTATTTAAAAGACTGCCTGGGCAGCGGAGACAACAAGGGACTGTTTTGGTTTTCATGGGGAAAAACAAAATAAATACATTGTGGGACAGTTTTTCCTTTACAGGGACAACTGGCATGCTGAGGTGGGCTCCCAGTGTGCCACCAGGGCGTTTGTTGGGGGACCTGGAACTGACAGGGATTGGGCACCCTGTCAGTACATAAAATGTGTCCGTCTTGGGGAGCACTTGAGCCGAGGGATTGGGCACCTCACTCAGCACACTACTAACAGTGGGGGACAGTATGGGGATGGGGATTGGACTCCCATTGGCAAATGAATTGGGAGGGGCATGTCAACAGGGGATTGGGCACCTCCGACATCAGTTTTCATGGGGACTGTGAAAAAAAGGTTAGGTTTTGTCTGATTACAAGAGGCAAAGCAAGGCATTTGTTTTAATGTCATAGACATGGAGGATGGTCGGAGAAAAGGGGATGTAAATATGTTAACTACAGATGTGGAGGAGGGCGGAGAAAAGGGTGACATAAATATGTTAAATAACGACACTACGATCGTTGACTGCAGTGGAGCTTTTCTGTCTAGTGAAGACCACTGCTGCCAAACTGGTGTCATAGACAGCTCACCCATCCATTGGTGTGTAAAGGGATTTGCCTGCTACACGAGAACTGCATTGGGCAGGACAGTCACAAACCTCCAAAAAGTCGTACTGTCCCAAGATGTTTCTTGTGCATGTGTGCAAGCAAACAGAAAAAGTGCTAAAGCAGACGTAAAGTGGAAAAAGTATTCTACAAGACAGGAGACAAATGGCAATCTAAAATAGAAGTAAAATGTGTATGTCAGACTTTCACCATTAACATGCACTGCTGCTTTAAGTGATTATATATATATATATATATATGTAAAACATTATTAATGCTCCAGTTAGGGTCCAAGTGACAAAAGTTGGGAATTGAGGCATTAGGGTTTCCCTAACATGCCACCCTCGAAACCAGGCAGAACAGCAGGTGATGGGGTGTGCCTTGGGCTTCTCATTAGCGGCTCACCCATTCCATCTGTAAATAAGGTCAGATGTGTAGAATTTATGAGAATGGGGTGAGTGTTAGGCTTGAGAAGACCAAGGCATACCCTACACCTGCTCTCCTGCCTGGTTTGGGAGGGTGGGGTGTTAGGAAACCCTAATGCCTCATTTCCCACCTTAACTGGAGCATTAACAAAGTTTGTTGCAACTTATTTCCTTACTTTTTTGAGATAGTGTAATAGTATTCTAATTCTACTGGGAGTGCAGAGTCCTTGGACCCTGTGCTTCCATCCTCTTAGGTGCGTATATACATATATATATATATATATATATGTGTGTGTGTGTGTACAATCTGTGTATGTATATATATAAATATATAGCTGTGGAAGCACAGGATCCTCTGGAGTCGTGTGCTTCCATTTATAGGACAACAGTGACCAAATTGCCAGCATAGCATTCTTATTACCCCACCTCATGCACCCATTCAAGAAAATGTTTGAATCCCTACCAAAATGTAATTTTGTGCAACTGTAATGCTATTCCATGCCACAGGTGTGGAAAACATTTTGGGCAGGATTTGAAAAATGACACTTGTGACATACATGAGGTGGGTAATAAGCAAGCTATGTTGAAACTCTAATGTCAAATATCAAAAGTTACGAAGGACATAGAGAAATTGCAATGAATGTTCATTACTTTGGCATTTTGTCATATTTTACCCCAAATTTTTAACACAGTCTTCTTATGACCCCACCTGATAAACCCTGTAGGTGAAAATTTTCAAATCTGTGCCAAAACATCATTACATACCACAGGTGCGAAAACACATTTTGACAGGATGTGAAAATGACAGCTGTACTGTTCATGAGGTGGTGTGAAAAAATGACTATGTTGAAAAATTGAACTAAAAATATTGTAAATTACCAAACATTTCAACGAACACTCATAACTTGGCCATTTGGAGTTTTTCAGCGTGGCCTTTGGGACCCACCTCATGAACACTGGCACTTTCATTTCATTAATTGGGCCTGAAAGGTGATTTCATGCAGCAACTCTGAAATCACCTTCCGGTCCGATTAACGAGATGACATTGATAGTGTTCATGAGGTGGTGTCCCAAAAGGCTACATGCTGGAAAATTTGCGTAAAATTCCAAAAAATGCCAGTTATGAAACTAAGTTCAAAACGCCATTAAAATACATTATAAGGCACTTATCTTTATTCTTCAGTTTACGGTTGGCTTTGAAGAGTGCAGGCGTGTTCCAGTCCACGAAGATGACAGTTGTCGACCTCCAGTGGTAAGTATAGTGTAAGGAGGGGCTGTGGGGTGGTGGGTGCTCAGTGGGAAAGTAGGGATGGAGAGGGAAAAGGCAGAGACGATGAGGATGTTTTCTTTTTTCAGGATTAATAAAAATAAGACATCAGGGAACTGTTTTCTTTTTGCAGGTCTGAAGCCCAGTATGCTCAAAAAACAATCAGCGGCTGCAGTTAAACTTATCAAAAGAAATATCAGTTGTTGCTGTTAAATATAACCCCAAAACAATCAGTTGCCACAGTTATATCACACAACAAACAAGCAGTTACTGCAGTTCAGTCTCACAAGCAATTTCAAGATACCATGCTCTACTATAATTAACTCGGCACCCATTCCTGCAGACCCCTAATATGAAAAACACCTGCCATGGAGTTAGGGAGAGCTAAATGAAGGAAGATTACAACATAATTCACAGACTTCCCTCAATAGTCTCCTGAGTTACTGTGCCCTTTGAATGCTGTGTCTTGAGGATCCATCAGTACTGCTACATTAAGTTCACCCGACTCCTCTGTGGCTCAGCTTTGTCAAGTCTCTCTCAAGTCAGCAGCTCCCCAGTATCTTCTCCCAATGCTGTACCCAACAACTAATCCTCCAGATGCTACACAAACAATGGCAACTAGTTGGGTGGGTGGTCATGGCTACCACCACTCTCCCGTGCTCTCCTATGCCTGATCAGGATTGGGGAGGGGTGACGGAACAATGACAGACCGTTTTCTATTTTTCAGGTTAAAAGAAAAAAATAAAAAGACATTGGGGACTGTTTTCTTTTTCAGGGCACATTTATTAAATAAAGATTTCAAGACACTGGGGTGAGCTCCCAGGATCTTACATTGCCGGGAGGTTTAAATGCTGACACGGGAATTGGGCCCCGATGTTGACAGATCAATACAGCAATTGGCTGCGGGGTCATCCGACACCAGGTGGACATCCCGTATCAGAATATATAAATTAAATATAAAAGTGAGCAGGGACAGTGATCATTGGGTGGGAGGCCACTAGACACCAGATAATGGCATGGGGACAGTGATCGGGAGTGGGAAGTTTCACTAGACACCAGGAAAATGGGTCTGCAGAGCTACAGCTAAACTCCTCTCGCTAAGCTGGGCACCTGGGACTTCAGGTGACCAGAAAAGTATTCTGGCCATTATTTAAAAAAACAAGGTCAGAAGCTAGCTAAACAGGGCCCATTTAGCTAGATTCTGGTGTTTGTTTTTAAAATACCGTAACATTTGAATGTATTTCCCAGGTGTTTTAGCTGATGAAAAAAAATATGGCAGCTCACGAAAAGGTTTTCAGGCCTCGCAAAAGGGAATGCTCTCACGAGACTCAATCCTTTTTGCAAGACCAATCCTTTTTCGCAAAAATACAGCTACTCTGAAAACGAGCTTCCCATAGGATATACTGGAAAATTAAAACGTAATAACTTTGCAACACATTAATATTAGTGCACCAAACTTACACTGTCTGTTCTGCTCCCAAAGTTCTCTCTATCCTAAATAAATCATGCTAAAATTCCACACCATCTGACTGCAAGGACAGGAGGAAAAAACTGCAAAAAGGGTGACTTTTTACTTTTTTTCACTTTTGGATCTCAGAATCTGCACATTTGATTGGAACAAAACTTGCCACGTCAAGAGATTTACACCATGGAACAGTGCATACCAAATTTCATGCAAATCCATTGATTAGTTGCAAAGTTATTAAAGTGCAAAATCTGAGGTTTAACATTAAACTTGCTACTCAACCCTAACTATAGGCGTAACTGCAACTCTAGAATATATATATATAGTGGCGTCGTACAAAAGTTTATCAGTACTGAGGTATACCTCAAGGTACTTGAGGTACTACTGAGGCACGCAAGTTCAATTTGCATTGCCTGTAATGTGATCCTGCTCAGTACCACTGAGGTATACCTCAGTACTGATAAAAGTTTGTATGATTATATATATATATATATATATATATATATTAGTATATATATATATCTATAGATATATAGATATATATACAAACATACATACAGACAGATGTGGCAGCCAAGATGCAAGAAATGCTACACAATATCCCAGAATGCTGCAGTTTACTGCAGGGCCATTGTAAGTCAATGGCAATTAAGCTTTTGTCACACAGGATTTTGTGACATCATTACTGCAAGTTACTGCTTTTCACCGTGGGTGACTCCACTGTATATATCTTACAGTTGGTAAAACAACAACAAAAATCTCATCCTAACCAGTTTTTTCCCCATCTTTCCATTAGACCTGTGCCTCCATCTGGATCAACACCACCCCAGTCCCATGACCTGGCTTCCTGTGGACTTACTGGCTTCCTCCCTGTCTGCCTCCATGGTGGGGTGCGGCAGGGCTCCAAGAACCGTTAGTCCAGGATCCAATTGGAGGAGTGCTGCCATTTCACTGGTGTGGGGTCTGCGAGGGATAGTCCATCTCCTGCTTTTCCTCCATTTTCTCATCCCCTGAGATTTTGGCCGGGGCGGGTAAGTAAGCATGCACCCAAAGCGGCACACATTATACACAAGCATCTCCCTATCCTACTGAGCCACTCATGAATGCACTTCCTCCTGTGGTCACCCAGATGGCTGTCATACACTGGAGCAGGCTGCCTTCCCTCCCCAGAAGGGAAAGCACCCTCTGGTGTGTTGATCCTGGCCTTCCTCGGCCAGCCCCTGACAACTCAGGCTCACTTCCAAACCTGGTCACCAGCATCATGAGTAACGCTACCATTGTGCCAATGGACCAGCGGTATCTTGAGCAGTTTTCATAAATAGGGATGATAACTAACAATTGAATTTCACCCCTTCCTCCCTAACTTGGTAAACTTTACACATCCACACTGAAGCCACTTTCCCTTCACTAACTGGTGCATATTTCTCATACAGTGCTTTGATTAAAGTGAGACTAGGTACAATTTCCATGAACAGAAATAACTTACCCATATTAGGGGCAATGTTAGTGTTGTTCAGATTCACATGCTCATTCCCTGTATTCAGTTTAACTGGTTCTGTGACTCTTACTCGGAAGATCCTTCTCTCATGAAGCCCGCAGTAATGGTGATGGAGGTGGCAGGAATAAGTTCCTTCATCCGCCCAATCAAAATCCAAAATTGTCAGGGAGAAATCCCCTTCAGTAAAAGCCAAAGCACTAATGTTCATCTTCTTCCTGATGAATGCGGGGCCATATGATCGGGCGCCGCCTGAGGCATAGAGGTCTATCAGTCGGTCAGCACGATCATGGGAGATACCCGGGGCTGTCGATCCCAGTGCACCACCTGCTGTTCCTCCCTCATGGTGGCGTCAGTCCAAATCTGTTTTCGATTTACACATGGCAGCATCACTGTGGTGCCAGCCTCTGCTACAATCACAACTTTTCTCCGTCCCAGTACATCTTGGCTTTCCGAACTGCAAAGATAATGAACAGTTTTCAGAAAGAATGCCCCAAATGACATCATGCAAGTAAAGAGCAGCTGGCTTGGAACCTTGTGAAAAAGTACAGTTATATAGGGTCTCGATCTCAGCTGCGGTGCAGTAAATCCATAGTGGAATTCCAGCCGATTTAAACTGGCAAGAGGACGTGACAAGGTTCATAATGTCACTGAAATCCCAAGATGGAGTTTCAGCACTGAAACAGAGAGAGACCCTTGTTTTGCTTTTGTTATACACAAGTCCATTTTTCCATAGAAAACAGTCTACTGACAAATCCATAATAGCATCTGTCTGACATTAAGAAGACATAATACCATTGATTTGTTATCAGATCAATGGTATTATGACTGCAAAGTGACCTGAGGCTTGAGTTCATGCTCCTGTTTGAATCCACCATTCAGACTGTAAACACAGATGTGCTACATGCAGTCATGACCAGTGTTTACTCAAAGAACACTAGTGGTGAATGAAACATAGAAACATAGACTTTGACGGCAGATAAGGGCAACTTGCCCACCCAGTCTGCCCATTTCCCTACCTATTGGATAAGCTGCAGATTCTAGTTAACCAACAGCCTACTTCCTGCAACCCCCACTACAATTGCCTTATGTCTGTCCCATGCATGTTTGAATTCCCCACTGTTTTAGACCCAACAACCTCCCCAGGAAGGCGGATCCATGCATCCACCACTCTCTCCGTGAAAAAAATGCCCTCACATTACCCTAGGCAAGTCCCCTCTATCTTTAAATTGTGCCCCCTTGCTCTAACACACCTCTTTCTGAAAGATGCTACCCTCCTGGACTTTGTTGATTCCTTGAGGTACTTGAAAGTTTCTATCATGTCCCCTGTCCTCCTTTCATCAAGGGTATACATATTAAGCTCTCTCAGTCTCTCTTCATATGGTTTCTGATGCAGACCCTGCACCATTTTAGTTGCCGTCCTCTGGACTGCTTCCAACCCATGTCCTTGCATAGATGGGGTCTCTAAAAACTGCACACAGTATTCCAGATGGGGTCTCACCAACTGTCTGTAGAGGGATAACCACTTCCTTTTTCTACTTGTGATGCCCTTCCTATGCATCCCAGTATCCACCTGGCTCTCCTTACTGACTTCTCACATTGCTTCCACCTTTAGGTCATCTGATATGACTACCCCAAGTCCTTTTCCATTTTTGTTGTTGTTAGTACCTCCCTGTTATTGTGTACTCTTCTCCTGGGTTTTTGTTTCCCAGGTGCATTACTTTGTACTTCTTTACATTGAGTCTAAGATGCCACTTGTCTGACCATTCCTCCAACCTTGCCAATTCCTTCTCATCCTTTCTACACCCCCTCCTTGTGTATCAACTCTGTTACAGATCTTTGTGTCATATGCAAAGGCATACCTTTCCTCAGACCCTCTGCAATAGTAGCCATATAAAGATGTTAAAGAGGACTGGACCCAGTACTGAGCCCTGAGGTACTCCACGAGTAACCCCTTTCTTCAGAATGTGTTCCATTCACTATTACCTTCTGTGTCCTGTTGTGCAGCCAGTTTGCTACCCAGGCTACCATCCTGGAACCCACTCCCAGGCTGGCTAACTTGATTATTAATCTTTGTGTGGGACTGTGTCAAATGCCTTGCTAAAGTCTAGGCAGACCATATCCACAGCCTCTCCTGGTCTATTACTTTGGTCACCCAGTCAAAGAAATCAATTAGATTCATCTGACATGACTTACTGCAGTAAAT